>OX637521.1:0-1250000 GCA_951799955.1 Apamea anceps | reverse complement strand
TACCTAGATCTACACGTTCCGTTCAATTAGCGCCTCAAGTACGAGGGTGACACTGACAGTTCTTAGAAAATAAAAAACTGAACAAACTAGCAAGTTGTTATTAGTTTTAATATATCTTTTCAAAATAGTGTCCATTTATATCAATACATCGCTGCATCCGATGGAACCACTGAGAGAAGCACTTTGCCCATTCGTCCTTAGGGGTCTCTTCGACGGCATTTTAAAAAACGCAGCCACTGCTTCCTCGGCGTCCTTAAAACGTTTTCCCGAAGTTTTTCTTTTATTTTCGGAAATAAATAAAAATCGCAAGGTGCGAGGTCGGGGCTATAGGGCAGGTGACCCAGTAATTCCACGTCTGACGTCGCCAAGTAGTCGATTGTTTGCTTGGCGGTGTGCGACGAGGCGTTGTCGTGGTGAAGGAGGATCCTACTGCGAGGTCGTTTCTCCCGAACTTTTTCCAAGAGAAGTGGCAAACAATTGTTAGTGTACCATTTTGCAGTAACTGTTTTTCGATCCTCTAAAACAATTGTTGCGTAATGGCCCGCTCCCTAATTGCGTAACACACGATCAATCGGAATCGGTTTCATTTTGCCAGTTCAACAAAATTCATTATTTACGTGTTGAGCTGGCAAATTTTTCGAACATATGAAGCAATGGATTAGCAATTTGCTTCAAAATGATTCAGATTCCGATTGGTCGTGTGTTACGCAATTAGGTTGCTGTCCGTCCGAAGAACGAGGCCACCATCTTTTTTCCCACGCTTCGACCTCTCTTCACTTTAGTTGGCAACTCCTCGGAAGGAAACACCCAGACAGCAGACTAGTCTTAGTTTCAGGATCATAACAATAAATCCAGCTTTCGTCACCCGTAGGTATGTCGAACACAGCATTTGAGTCACCTCCGTTAAATCTTTGAACCATTTCACGACACCAATCAACACGACGGAGCTTTTGGGCCTCTGTCAAATTATGAGATATCCATCGGGCACAAAGCTTCCTGACCGCTAAATGTTCATGGAGGATTTTGTGCAGTTGACTCATAACGATGCCTAAGCTTGTCCGAATCTGCTGATAAGTCACTCTTTTGTCAGTCTCTATCATACGCCGCACAACACTGATGTTATCTTCAGTCGTCGCCGTAGAAGGCCGTCCCTCACGCAGATCATCGGTGAGATTAGTGCAACCACGTTTACACTCATGAAACCAGTTGTAAACAGTGGCACGAGATGGGGCTTCATCGTGAAAGGCCAATCGAAGTCTATCATAACTTTCTTGTTGACTTAAATGACATCGAAAGTCATAAAAAATCATTGTACGAAAATTTTCTCGCGTTAAATTCATGCTGACGTGACGCAGACAGTTTTCAATTTGCCGCCAAATCGTAAACAAATGACAAAGGAATAAAATACATAGGTACACAATAATATTGGCAAAGAGTTCCATTTTCAAAATTTGAACTTATTTTTTTATTATATCGTTTTTCTTTTTGTCTTGTTTAACTGCATCACCATCTACATCAGTTTTTTCGGTGTTCTGTGTGACAATTTTTCTTTTACTGGCCTGTTTGTAATTGCCATAACCACCCACGCGTTCCGACTCCTCGATGCTGTATGGCTCTAATTCCAATGCCTTCAACCTTCGCTTGTGGACTTTTATTTTAAAGTGTTCGTTTAGTGATTGCTCATTGATAAAATATCTAGCACAATGTAAACAGTAGTGCTGCGCTGCGCCAGGCAGGTCCAAATCCACAGTTTGGTTCAATAACTTATCGGCATTTCCTTCTTTTATATCTTCATCAATTTGATCAAGGTCCTTCTTCCGATTCCTCACTCTCCACCTTTTCTTCAGACGGCTGTCATTTTGGTGATAAAATATCGACCCGCACCCTAATTGCGTAACACACGATCAATCGGAATCGGTTTCATTTTGACAGTTCAACAACATTCATTGCGTTATTTACGTGTTAAGCAGACAAATTTTTCGAACTTATAAAGCAATGGATTAGCAATTTGCTTCAAAATGTTTCTGATTCCGATTAATTGTGTGTCTATGTTTATGTTTTTATTATATCGTTTACAAGTGGCCAGTTCTTAAAACTTTCAGTGTCGCCCTCGTAGGCGTCGAAATTATATTTTTATTACGCCTTAAGTAAATAGGCTAGCGGCCCACCGGGTAGGAAGTTACCAAGGATTCTCGACTTTGGAGACAAAGGTGAAAAGTGACACAAGCCATTTCAGTTTAAGCTATAGTTTCCCAGAAAAGCGGTGACTGCACATAACGTCCACAGTGACGGCTGTCATGAAAATGATGACAGCGGCAAAGATTTAAATTGTTAGATACGCGTCAAAACATATTCGCGTTTTTGTTTCCTTTTCACACCTTTGACACACAATGACGCAGTGACTTGACTTGATTTTCATGCAAACGCTATACATACATTATAATGTGTGAGCTCACTCTTCTCAGTATGGACACTTTTTCGCTTGACTAAGTACGGTGAGGGCAAATCTAGCGATTTAAATCTTTAGGCAGCGGGGTTTGACTTTACGGTGTCAAAAACGCTGTCTAAGAAAACACACCAACTTACTTTCAAAAACAACGTTTCAGTGACGTCATTCACCGGTAAATTGCGGACGCTATGTGGGAGGTCATCGCTTGTCTAGGAAACCGTAGCTTTAGTCTCTGCAATGATAACGCACTTGCGATGTCTATGGTATTGCAGACAGGCGGCAGTGACCAATTGACCACTTACCACCAGATGGGCGGCCTACTTATATGTCACATTATAATAACATGAAGAACACGTCGGTGTTATCGTCACTCACACCATACCCTTTCAAAATGAACACATTAAGGCCCTTTGTACACACACGTTTTTCTTGCCGTCAAAAACTACGATTTTTCGCCGTGTGTAGGGACGGTCGCAGTGTTTTATGGATCACTTTGGAGGCTTGTACATGGAAATATTTATTCTACGGCGCGGTTTATACCGTACCATAATGAAACTGTGACATGTACAAAGGGCGGTGACGGAAATAAACATCAAGTACCATAATTTAAACAAGAAACAAAGTGATGGATCACAATGATTTGTTAAATAAATAAATAACAGACACACGATTGATCATATAACACCATTAACAATACCGTAAATCTCTAAATATTGTAATTATGTTGAGAACGGATTAAGGCAACGTAACAAACCAAATCTCACAAGTTTTGCCCAAGCATTCGTGAAATTAAATCCTATTCCACTAACCTTTACTTTCAAGTTTGTGAAGATGTTTGTTACTCAATCAAGTATAAACGACTGAACGGATTTGGGTATAAATTGGCACAAAATAGAGTATGTCCTGGATTCACACATAGGATGTGTTATGAACTAATGAATTTCAATTTTGCTATAGCAGAACCTGTTACATTACTAACTTTCGAGTAGAATTTGGGTCACCAAGATACGGAATGTGCCTAGTTCGGGACCCGGTTCCAGTCTAACCGGAGGCAATTCAATACCACTATTTTATCTGGAGTGACTGCCTATCTGACATTCGCAACCCAGTTACTGGGTAACACTATACCCCTTGGTAAGACTGGTTGTCAGACTTTCGGGCTTCTGACGACCCGTAATGACAGTCTATAATCCACGAATGACAGCCGAGACCAACAGCTTAAGTATTTTCCGTGCCGCGAAGAGGACACGGCATGTAAAGATGGTCATCCATCCACGGACCGACCGCTGTTATTACTAAGCCATATACATATTAAGCTAAGTCCATTATTTCTTTGGTTAAGGATACTTAATCTCTTTGATTCTAGGAGATTCGTTGCTCTAGAATGTGAGTGAAATCGCGAGCAACTGCTAGTTTGAGATATTGCAAGAGATACGACAAAATTCGTGCCCTGCTGTCCTTGTCGTGCCTGAAACCAATGGCAGTAGTGTGACCACAATTCTATACCTACATGAAATAGTCGATAGGAGCTACAACTCTGCGGTTTGTCACCACAAACCACAATCATAGGGAGAGTTAATTACGGTACATAAGTACGCAATTCTATTATTAACTAAGTATGTATTTTCCGTTCCCTTGGTAACCCTCATAAAACACGGGAAGGTTTCCAGCTGACTACGGTTCCTTTTACAAACATAATACCTGCGTAATTAAAGAGTACTTTATATTTTGTAGGGGACCAAAACTCTTAAGGAACGTCTTGTCAGCAGGTATTATAAGTTCTAGGACTTATCTTGGAACTTCTGCCGGGCACACGGAGCACATGTTTCTGAAACATTTTTGTTCTATTCCGGATACTTGTCGAACTTTGTCTGGTATACGGGATTCATAATATACCTATATTCCTGCTTAGTGCGTCTGACCATTAGAATGGCTTAGTGGAGGAGTGAGCAGAATGCGAGTGCGAGCCCCCAGTAAAAGATAGTCGAAAAATTATCGTGTAGTTTTAGATGCAGACCGTTCGTCTCTTATTGTTTCGAGATCCACGAGGATTTCCAAACGAGAAATCTAACTACTAAAGCAATAAATACTGTTACGAATTAGACACGAATCATGAAGGACTGGAAGAAACCCCACAAACTTGCCTAAATTGATGAAAGATAAGACTATAAGACGTAGTTATACTGTACATTGCGATGTGTGCCATGCCATTCTAGCATCTGTAGCAGTTGGCACTGCACCGCGACGGCGGCTAAGATAATGAGCTAAACAAACGCCCATTCGCTGACGATACAATGCATCAATTGTGGGCGTGTCGCCATGGCCGACATACGTTACATATTAAGTATATGCAGATATAGAATTTAATAATTAGTTTAGTCCCTAAAACTAATCAGTGAGTCGCAAACGTAAACTTAAACGAAACGTCGAAACGCCACTGGATTAAGGGATTATGGGTACCAGAAATCTCTTGTACCAATAGCTATTCTCCCTATGATCAGTGATCAGGTCATCACTTATCAGTTTTCTAATCGCTTTCATCGTAGACTCCATTAGACAGCTAAATAAGGGGACCACTTTTTCGACATTTTGTCACCCAGTGCATCGTTTGTGGTGAAAAAGTGAAGATTAAAAAAATAATTGAATAATTTTGTGAATAAATCTAAGAATTTTGTCAAATTTTGTGTAATGCGCAGTACTTATGCGCGTTAAGTCGGCAAAGATTGTACGAAACTACGAAGTCAAGTATAACATGACATGTTATCACCAAGTGTGCCTGAACCTAAGAGATAGAGGGGGCAAGTAGTGGGTAAGGTCGCGACCACAAATAAACAAGCTGCATTATTGATATTTTTGTTGATAATTACGATTATTGTGGAAAGTTTTTCTTTTATCTCATTACGGACGCCGGCGTTCATTACGTACCCCCCTTTGATGAAGTACATATTCGAATGCGTGAGGGGGCCATTCACTTAATCAAAACTTAATATTAATATTTAGTGCGTATTTTGCGTCCTAAAGCTCGGGCCTAAATAAAACCTGATGAAATTAATCACATGGTCCTTTTACAAGCGATCCTAAAGTCCAACACGAGCTTTTCAAATCGGGTCTCTCATATATCCCCCGGCTTTTAGTCACGTCTGACACCCCTTTTTAAATTACCACTCAACTATATCAAGCAATTCGTTTCTGACACTTCGCTCAACAGCCGCTCCTTACTCAACCTCTGATCTCATTCAGAGCATGCATGTTTAAAGTCTAATGACAATAAAGTCGCAAGTCGTGATGCATGGACTCAAGCGCACACGACTGTTAGTAGTGCCACAGATGGTTCCCTTACAGATAACGTACCGACCGTACATGGTCAGACCATGTGCGAATTTTGAGCGCATTGAGTCACCTTGAAGACAGTTACAGAGCCAAAAGTTTTATATCACAGTCTTGGCTTCTAGCAATTTTGGTTATTCGAAAAGACAAGTCGGTAAGAACGCTGTCAAACGGCAAATATAAACATAGGAAAGACCGAGGACAAGAAGAACTTGGCCAGAATATAAAATGCGAAGACTGAAGCCAGATTATGAGGTCTAAACTTGAAAGTGATACACGCAGTGGATAGGAATACGCTTTGACCGACACCTATGCGAGTAAAGGAAAAGGCATCACATCGATGTGTATACAGAGGGGTAATAGTGTAACACACTAACAGTAGGAATGGTTTTTATTTTGACAGTTCAACAACATTCATTGCGTTATTTACGTTCTTGAGCAGACAAATTTTTCGAACACATGAAGCAATGGATTAGCAATATCCTTCAAAATGATTCAGATTGTGATTGATAGTGTGGTGGTAACACAAGTAAATTCAGAAGATCGGGGGCATTTGGGGGAGAGTAAAAAATTAAGCCTGGACGTTTATACCCAGCTTTATTTAAAACCGTTTTTGTTTTAGAAGGACTATGTTACACAAGCACGCGTGCTTTCAGCTTCATTGTACAAAATCCGTGCGTGCCTCGTACAATGTAGACCACAGTCAAGTCGTGATGTGTGATGGCGCACGAGCACGACTCAGACAGATGCCCCGCTTTCTGATAAGATACCGGCGATACTTGTAACAATATTACTACGATAAGGCACCCATCAAAATTACACAGGAAATGTATTACGTCGAAATTGGTTTGGTCTTTTCATCAGAATATTGCGTCAACTCTACTAATAAATAGTTGGAACCTCCTCTTTCAAACATAAACTGCGTTTAGGTAAGCTTAAAGTAGCCCCCCCTCAAGAGATCAAAACGACTACATGTACATAGTTACAATGAAAATTCGTAACTTATTTTTAAGCATGCTGAAGAGTGTTTTATGAAATTACACTCTCGCAGCTCGCTATATCAAGGCTGTCACAAGATAGGATATTCTATCAAAATGTGGCATACAGGAGAAGCTATGGAGAGTGTTTTCCGTTACTCTTGTACCTTTACCGGAGCATAAAAATATTTTAAAGTAACCTTGACAGCAGTGAGTTTTTCTGATATTTTTATACAATCAAAAGCACAAAAATCAAGTATTTTGTACAATCTCCAAATCGGATTACGTTATTGCATTAAACCGTTGAATTCCGATTGTCGAATGGGAAAAGCTGAATACATTGTGTACTATCTATACATGCATTTCTTTTATTGCGTTCTTTCATTTCTGCAAGCGCTTTAGCTCTAAAGTTTTAAGGACGAATTTTACGCGAAATGAACGCGATCAGAACGTCTGAACGGCGTTCAGTTTCATTGGTAAAAGTAGTTTTAAAAAGAGAAAGAGTAGGTAGTCATTGAATAAGTAATATTTCGATACATCTGACCTTTTTTCTTCGCAAAGAAAGCGAAGACCAAGGTGTTTATACACGCTTTTAACGATATGAATAGATGTGGGTGGGATAATCAAAGGCGTGGTACAGGCTTGTCAATATGGTATCAGAATCAAGGCAGGCTTTAAATCTAGTTACAATTATTTGCAGTATTAATATGATACTCACGACAAATATAAAAGGTTTCGTTTAACCTGTTAATAAGGTTGTATTGCCGTTGTTCAATACAAAATTCGGCGTAACTTTAGACCAGAAACCAATTGAGGATTTTTGAGTAGTGAAGATGTTAACTTTGTTGCAGACAGCATTCTAAAACTGAGACAGTGGTCCATGAATTCACAGGGTGCTGGCTTAGCACTGTAGCGGTATACGAACTCCTCCGTCCTTACAGATCTCCGTGGCGGGGTGTCAAGAGGTCGTCTGACAGATTGGCACATATGACATAAGCTTGCCCAGAGGCCCCGACATGAGCACGATGCGTTATAAAATGTATGGTCAAAATACCCTCAAGGGAAGCCTTTTCAATAACCTGACCCACCCCGACCACAATACGAATTAGAATGAAATAAATAGGTAGATAGACACACGGGACAAAAAATAAATTCAGCTGTCTATATTTATAATATGACACACATACATCATTTATTGATGCAGTACTTCAATGGAAACCTATTGTCCTAAATAGATAGTGTGGATGTATGCGCGCATCGTAACGAGGCAAACTATGCTGGACTATGACTGTCAATGTTACTGACGTCACTCGATAAGCTTCGCATTCTTTGAATATGTGCATGGAAAGTATAAAAAAGTAAAAGTATGCAATCCAGCATTTGTATGGGCAAACTACATAGAGAATCTATACAGGCTGGGCCGGCTGCACAATAAATACACGATGGCAAGGATATCAACACGCAACCTGTTACCATAGATTCAATATATGATTCAGAAACCCCCGCGTAGATACTTCGAAGGCTATTCAAAAATAAAATTACTGTTCAGTACATTTTAACTGCGTAGGCAATTTTTCTCTAGAATCTTATACTGATTCCGTTGTAGCAGTTTGCGCACCAATGTTTCTGCCGCCCTGTATGTATGTATAGCTGGAGATTGTTTGATGATTAAGACTTTTCAGCTGTATGATTAATCTGAATACGTCCTCCTTTTCTCTTCCCGTCTTTGTTGGAGTCGTCAACCACTATCATTGAATCTTATAGAATGAGCTGAATCAACGATTTGAACGGCAAGCGTGTCAAGTAGTGGAAAACAAATAAGTAGGTACTTGAATGTAAAAGTACCGATATAATATGATGTTATTGTTTTACACGTCATGATTATGCAGCTTTCCATTGAATAATTAAATACGTAAAATGTTTTACAACTGGGTACTTGAGCGGTAATCATTATAGAGCCACTCATTATTGAAGTTAAGTAGGTAAGATTCCTGGAAACATTCACAACACTTGAAGTGTTCTCTACAACAAAAGGAAAAATGTATAATATTGAACAAATGTTGCAAAATATTATCATGTTCACGGTTGTGATATTATTGCCGTAGATCACTTTCCCTAGAATCCATAATAGCTTGAAAAATATTATGATGGGAACTAACATCCGTGCAGAGAATAAGAGACTAGTGTAGCTACTTTCTTAAGCTGAAGCTACAATGGAAGCCAAGGAATACCGAGTATTCATGCCATTGCAATAGCCATATCCCAAACGTTTAAAATGTTTGATGAATGCGTGCACTAAAAGCGAATTCCTACTAGTCTGACCCAGGGTTAACTAAACGTTATTCAATCAACTCAGCCTAGGCCTCTCCCAGGCTGCGCCATAACATCCCGCCTTCCGCCTTCTGAATCTAGTATGTCCCAACCACCATTTTAAGGTCGTCTGTCCTTCCACCCAGCTAGACGCTAGGTGGAATCCCACACGAAGCTTACTGATACACAGTCTCCACTCCAGGACTCGTCTGCGTCAACTAAACTTTATTGCTAACATAGAAATGAGCAATACATAAACCCGTTTATCTCACACTAAGACACCATAATTCCAATTAAAATCGTAAGCCTAAACAGTACTCGACAGAAAGAATGGCACATCAGGATTAGGGAACAGTTCTGCTTCGTACAGCATCGTCTCCATACCTGAGTCTCTATCCAAAGGCCGATGTGTCAAACGTAACTAAACAAGTACATAACGCCCCTTATCTCCGTATAAGTTGACCCATAACCTCTCATTTCGCAACGCCCGGCCCTAGCTATCGCACATAATAGAATTAATTCATAAATCATGCTAGTAAGCGCATGAATGGCGGTCAACACACTCTCAATGAATTGCGTTTCAAACTGGTTACTTAGATACTTATGCTGTGCCTGTTGGGCTATGAAGGTTGGGACTTGGAATTATGCGTCACTTTCGCTCTCTAGAATGCCTGTATGGATGTGGGCTACATGCTGTTTGGCTTGTGAAGCAAAAATTAATTACAAAGAGCTAACATTGAGTTCGAGTGCGGAATACAACATTTTTAAATTATTTAAGCACATCTTGATAAATATCAAATTCTTGCAGATATTTATTCTGATCGAATAAATTAGTACAGTAGCAGAGAGACCTAAGTATTAAGACACTTTTAGCCGATTTTCGACTCGGCTTTGTTGATTTCCTGTCACCAAGTAAATAACAACGCATGGAAACCATATTTTCATCATCAATTATCCCGCCCGCGGTTATAATAGCCCAACCACACGAAGGATTTCGCTCGCTAATCCGTCAGTGTCGGGCGGTTGATGAATCGGCCCATTCTCTGTATTACACCCGATATCAGTACAAGGTAGATGTATTAGATCGCTGATGCTGCGATACGTGAGGTAATGGCAGATACATTGATACCTACCCGAGAAGCGTTTTGCTAATACGTTTATTATGCTAATCATGGATCTGTTTCCCGGTAGCTTCAAACTGGGAGTCAAGTCACAAACGAATGAGATATTTTTTAGGGTTCCGTACCCAAAGGTTGGCATCCCTATGACTAAGCCTCCGCTGTCCGTCTGTCGGCGGGACGTAACTCATGAACCGTAATAAATAGGAAGTTGAAATTTTCAGTGTGATTTCTATTGTCGCTATAACAACAAATAATAAAATAAAGTTAATAAAAGTAAAGGGAGACCACCCCCTTTAATTTACATTAAAAGAACGTGTTTTTTTTCGTCGTTTTTTGCCTTGTGTTACCTGTGTGTGCCCCGTCGTGTGCGAGTCCGACTCGCACTTGGGCGGGTTTTTGAAGTCTCGTGGTTGACCACTTTCTCACCTGGATGTAAACAACGATGCGGTGTACGAGTGCTCGTTACTTATGGGCAAACGTGCACAATTGTCGCCGACATAGACGATCCCTTACCTGATGGTCAGGTGGAATAAGGGTTCAAATCCGAGGCTAGGAAATATTTGAAAATTTCAGTTGAGTCAAACATAAGCCCAGCCTACAGGCATTTTTCCTAAAATACCGTAAGTAAATTCTTAACATGATAATATTTCAAAGTTAATGGAGCAAGAAAAAAACGGAAAGCGAGGCTTTTACACGAGGTCCGTGACCTTTCAAAAGCATTAAGCCTTATGTATTTTCATCAAGATATTTATTACTTAACATTTTACTTTCAAGACATCTTTTAGATTGAAGAATCCACCCACATCCTCTTAGATGAGTGATAGAAATATAGGTAGAAGTTTTTTTAAACCTACGCCTTAAAAACTGATAAAGAAATACCATAGAAGGTAGGCTGTCAAAGAAAGTTCATTGTTCGTTTGTTCAACGGACAGGTGCAGCAGACATAGTTCTTGCTAGTCCGAAAAATAAAGAATATTAAATGTACTAATTACACATAGGCACAGCTGTAACGCATAGCTAGTCAGGAAAGTAGACAGATGCTTAAATTACCTGTAGTAAATATGTGAAATTTGGCGAATATATGAAACCTCTGTGGCCTGACAAGTCGAATGCGACATTTCCAACGAGTTTGATCGATCGTGATAGACGGCTCCAATGTAAAATATGTGGGGACGTAAGCCGCGGTCGATACGAGAAAATTTTACGATAAAAATGTTGAAGGGGATCAAAATCCTATCATATTTAAATGAAATATCAATCAAGCAATTAAGCTTTGAATAAGTACTAGTAATGTTATTATGAGTGCTCGATTCAATTAAATGTTGAATGAGAGGGGACTAGCTCTCTCGTAAAGTATGTTGTTGTTTTTATTTGCAATGGAAAATTTCTCGGACAAAATGAAGTAAACCAAACAATTCAGACGGGTTCTAGGGCTACAGTTTCTGAATTAAGCTGGCTTGTATTCGTCATGTTTTCTCGATTACTGATGCGATCAGTCATGTTCCAGGCGCTAACGAAATTTCAATCTAACCGTACTATACACTAACTTGCCAAGCTTGTGTTTGGTATAGTTACTTTGGTGTTATCTGAAAGCCGCTGCACCGCTGCTTTTTGGTTTCTTTTTTAGTTTAGTTATAGCCAGTGCTAAAAAGAAAAAAAAAATGTCTGCGGTTATAAAACCGCCGTTATGCTAGGTACGGGTTACCTAGCGAGCTATTAAGATATCAATAGCTCGGCTGTCTATGACCTTTACAGCCAACTCTAGCTTCCTCATACTCCCTGCAAATACGATTCATCAAAATCCTCAATGATATGCAACGTGTTTCAAGCCACTGGTTGCAAAGTTTGCATTTTTTCTGCGTCTAGCTTATCGTAAAAAATCTCGGACATAAAGCGATTTAAGTGGGCGTCTACTCGATTAGTATATCTCGTTTGTTTGCGGTATAAAAAAACTAAGAAAAAAGTGTGCAATGCTACTTGCACAAAAAGATTAGTAAAGGAACTTTAACACCTAATTTAAAGTACCTAGCTAATACAAAAACAGAAAATCTGACTTGACAAATAAGACAGCAATGTAGATAGGTAGTAAGTACAGCGCTAATTTGCTAACGAAAACATGAAGTAAATGGAAATCAAACAATTTGGATTATTAATTATAATTACGAGTACGTTGAATTACAGTTGTTAAAATAAAATAAACGAAATGTAAATTAAAATTTCGGCGGTTTAACGAAGTAATAACGAGGATTGTGTTTCATGCGTAAATATGAATTTTGCAACGATTTGGTTATTCGATAATATCATTTTAATGTACCTACTACTGCTATCAGTGGCGATTTCTTTGGCCTCAAAATACTGTTAAAACTGCATTAAAGTTTCGGCCACTTAAGATTCTTGTGATAAGTGTTAAAATGCTGATAAAAAAGCTATAATTTCCACAAAAATTAAACATTTCTGAGTCGAATTTCTTTTGATAAAAATATCTCAGGTCCAAATGAAACAAAAAAACTTTTAAACGGTTCAGGGCACTTTCGATCGCTTCCACTAAACCCCATGGATCAATGACGACACTAAAGCCAGGCCAGGTGCAACCCCGCAGGTGTGTTTTCCCCGCTTGTTTCCATTATTTATCTTCAGTAAACCGCTGAGGAATATTATTCTTTATTATTTTTAATGCTATAATGACAGCCTAAGTATTTGAAAGCCTATAATGATGATTGAGGACCCTTTGACGGGGGAATGTATGAATTTCTCGTTTACGGATCGCGAAAGGGCCGTGGTTTTTTCAAGGATAGCATAAATTCCTCATGTATGTGTAAAATTGGGTTTTTATGTGTTTTGGAGCAAATTACATAAAAGTCTTGCCAGGGAAGTTTGCACAAAGAGTTTATCAGCTATAACTTAGTTTTGAAAAAGTTTTAAGTTGAATACAGCTTTAGAACCCAATCTACTCAAACTGTGTGTTTCTTTCCTCAAAAGACCATTTCAGACACCAATCTACATGGTCTTCACATGATCTGACCAAGATTCAATCTGGATTTTAAAAGAGCTCGGACTGCCGAGTTTGTTTCGGCCTTTCTTCTCAGAGTAGTCATATATAGGAAACGCCGTTCTCATCTAGTTTTTAAAATATGATTGACGTGTAAAAGAGTGAGTATAAACCTACTTACAGAAATAAAAATCATTTGTCATATTTATACGACTGATATTCCAATTATTTTCAGTTCAGCGGGGATACGGACGAAGTCCATGTTTAGCAATGTATGTTTTGTTTACAGACTAATATTACCTATTTTGATAAATTTAAAATCTTTTATTGTTTACAGACTGCCTGAATCAAGTAAATCCTTGCGCCTTATATGACAAGATATTAAATCGACGTGTATGGTATTTGGCATAGATATACCAGAAAATCCACCTCTACCAGAAATCTCTGCTTGGTGTTATTCAAACAACATAAAAAACTCATAATAATTCAATATGATTCACATGCAAATGTCATCAATTCAATATTTTTAATGACTCAATCAAAACACCTACATACATGTGTTGACACAGCGAATTCCAGTCGCCATTACAATGAAAGACAGAATAAATATATATAATAAAGCCTTCGTGTCGATGACACTTGGCACTACGTGGTTCCTGGCTACAAAAGGCCACCCCTAAATTTTTTGCGGTGACGTCATAAGAGAGATATGATTTTGTACGGTTAGGTGGTGGAGCCGTACTGCCTCTAGCCAAAAGTGGCGAGCCTTTACATTTCCCGTGAGTCTTGGGTGTTTTAAAAGGCAAGTAAATGGATCCCTTTTGCAAAGTTATGGGAAGACTCTCGCTATGGCCTCAAACTATGGGTCTTTAGAGACTATTATACTTGCCTTACAGGGATGAAATACAACGTTTTTCGTACCACAAACACGACGATCGGTTGCGCGCGGAATACTTCACTAATTTCACGTCATTAACTTCAAGTTCCAGAAGATAGATCATATTCAATAGCTGAAGTCATTAAACTTCTCCTAGAGAGGTAGGAAAACCGAAGACAGATAAAAATCACATCGAAAACATGGTATCCCCTAGGGTTACAAAGGGCAGACGTCGGCCACTTATAAAAGCAGTAGCTTGCCATAACATGATGGATGGAAGAACCGGTCCTATGCCTGCTAATGATCACACGACCAGTTCTCTTAAAGGAGCGAACCCTGGCTGGATTCGACGAACGGTAGGGTGGAGTGTCAATGACCCTTGCACCAAATTATCTGTAATATCATCGTAGTTTTTTCTCCATAATTTTGGAGTCGGCAATCGAGCCAGTAACGGCAGAATTTCTGTTTTTTACATGGAGTTTATACGGAGCGATTGGCTTGAGAACCTCCTACCTACCGATATTGATATTAAAATGGCCTCTACTAGTCGCTATACTTAAATTTACGTACGTTCATACAGCGCATATGGAGAGTCAGCCCCGGTATCACCTTGTGGGCTGGATAATATTTTACCATGGCATGAAGTATGAGAGTTCTATACTTGTTTACGATACGAGTAGAAAGACGAATTTGAAGAACCGATCAGAACGAGTGCCTGTAAAGGCTTTCAAGTATTCAAGCAAAATGCGGTTTTGATTTGCCTTAAACAGAGTTTAATATTCTCTACTTGTATTTTAAATAGGCTGACGTCAGGCCAGCAGGCAATTTTAAAAAACCTACTTTTGGCAATGTTTTTGCGAATTTAAATTGAAAATTAAAACGTGCCGCACCGTGCAATCATCAAAGTGTTTACCACTGCTTATTGTAGTGATAGTGTGTTTGTTTTTCATGTCATAATTTAAATAATTTAATGTTTAAAAACATTATAATCACGACTCCAATGTGTAAATATAATACGTGTGTGTATAAACGTTCTTGGTTGAGTACGTGCATCCGCGTGCTGCGTCCGTTGGGGGTATCGAAGGAATAGCTATCTACTAGTAAAGCTGCATACCGCAGACAATCAGAAACATACTGGTAGTCTGATCAGTGAAAAAGCTATCAAATCTCCTATTTAAATAAACTTTTTTCTTTCTTCTTTTCTTTCTATTTGCTGTGATTGAAAGACAAAAATAATCAACAACCAATCATGCAAGCTGCAGCGACATTTAAGTAACTACAGATGAAATTCAATAGGCTTTCAATGTCATACGTTTGATAGGACGACTATTCTGCAGTTACAATAAATTCGAACAATACCGTAGCTGCAGGTGGTTACCAAATACTAAACAACGTGAGAATATCACTACTTTTTGTCCTTTATCCGAAAACGTGGTGAATTTCCATTTAAACGCGCCTGTTCGTTAATTTGTCGTCGTAATGTGATGTTAATGTTACTTCTTCCTTTTCGCTGTCCCCATAACCTAGCATAATCAACCTATAATGTTACCACTGCTGGGACACAGGCCTGGGCAGGGAGTGGACTGTAATCCACCACACGGGCACAGTGCGGGTTGATGGATGTCACATGTATTCGAATTTTTGGTTCTAAGATATGCCTTACGATGTTTCCTTCGCTGTTTTGTGATGAATTAAATTAAACAAAAGTGCCTGCGTCACTGCTCCCAATTGATCCTTATCAACCATAGATTCTGTTATAACTCGGCAATAACAAACAGCTATAATTTACTATCCCTAGAGAGGACTTATCGTGAAAGGAGTGGAGGGAATTTTAAACCTCTGGGACAAATACGTTTCGTCGCGAAGAATCAAAAACACGGACACGGGCGAAAATGCGACTACACAGTTTAGTCAATTCATGTTTGCTTTACAATTACGCTAGTTTCCTTGTCGTAGGCAGAGCTCCAAGAGCTCCATTCGTTTCTTTGTACACTTTATAGCTTACAGTCCGGAGTCACGTTTTTAAAACAATAAAATATTAAACATACTGTCGGCGCATGACATAAGTAATGATGAATGATGAAGTTGAGCCATTGCACATGAATTGAATTAGGCATTTTATGTAATTCCTTTTAGGCCCAGCACACATGGTGAAACGCAACTGCAACGAAACTGCAACTACTAGTTACTTTTGAGTTTCATTTGAGTTTATGCCATAGATACCTTTGAGAGACAACACACGTCGCAACTAGTTTGAAATCGGTTTGAAACGCGTTGCAGATCAGTTGCTTTGAAACCAGCGTGCAGGAAACTCGTGTCGGATTTGGCGTCTTTTTTGTTCTGTACTATATACTGTATATACTGATTGTGACTAATTTCATCATATTTAGGTTGCGGCGTGTGTGGAAAACGTTTGAAACTGGTTTCAAACCTATAATTTCAAAAGGGTTTCGTTGCAGTTGCGTTTCACCATGTGTGCTGGGCCTTAGTTTTGGGTTTATTACGATACAACAGTTTTGGCGCATACTACGTTTTTTCTTTTTCTATTCTAAAAGTTTACTGGCTTTAGGCGCGCTCTTAAGTATCGCCAGCACGTGGACGCTTTTTTAATGATACTCTTAAACCCAGACCAATGTTCTTGGTTACATTAATGGCTCCAATATGCCGCCAAGTCGCAGCGGTACGGGTTACCTTAGGACGCTAACAGACGAGTAAAACATCGGCAGTCCCCGACACGAGTCGCTCGCCGGTAACGCCTATCAGTGCCTTATAATTTCAGGCCACACATGATATGTATTTTGCAACAATGAGAAAGCCTTTACAACATAAGACATAGGCACCAAAATGACATGTTTGCACCACAAGCAACATTGACAGAAAGGAAACAGTGTTCCTGTACATGACATAATATACAACAGTACTTTATGTATAAACACACTATTGTATCATGGGAGAATACATTTTTTTTTTCTTTTTTATCTTGTAATTGATTGTAAAACTTTAGCAGATGTTTTGTTAAGATATTGGCTGTTGAGATTTCATGAAATACTTCCAGTGAAGAATCTGCCTCTCAAAATTGTTTAAGGTTTATTTAGTAAAGTCCCATATGTGGTGGTGTTTGAGATAGAAATAGATAATACATGGTAGTTCCAGCAGTGGTTCTTAGAGGCTTTATTATGGCAAAATTCAAAATTATGTTGGGCACTACAAAACCTTGTTCTAAAAGTTTCGAAGTATTAAAAAAAGAAACTGTTTCTGGTGCAAAAGTTGGATTTTGAGCTTCTTTTTTGTGGATGGATATAGTTGCATGTTAGATTTATCTTCTCAACATACTTAAACAACAAAGGAGAGAGTGGAACTCTCTCTCTCTTTGTCAACATATTCTGCTTGTAGGTTTTAGTTTAGGCTTGAAATCAAATAGACTATACAACACTAATTCCTGCTAAAGTTAATAGAATACCAGACCAGTTTTTAAAACAGAAAAGACCAAAGAAAGAAATTATAATTATGGTATAGAGAATGAATAGCTACTCACATAGACAACTGACCAGATGTGCAGACAAAGACTGGTAGCGCTGACCTTAAATATTATTTGAAAAAAGGGCATGAACTTGGCAATGACTCTTGCAACAGAGCCTCACTCAATTATTAGGTAAAAAGTATTAAAATCAGACTCCAAAGACAGTTGAAGGAAGGCTAAACAAATAAGAGTTTATGTATCTGGTTTTTATAATATCTTTCTGTTATTAGATACAAGAGTATTAAAAACTAGCTGCATCCTGCAGTTTCAACCATATAAGTCTCAATCTTATGGGAATATCGGGATAAAAAGTTTCCTATGTCCTAATCCAAGTCATGGTCTACCCATGTGCCAGATTTCATCCAAATCCGTTCAGCTGTTTTTAGTGTAACAAGATACATAGCAAAAATCAATTCTTTTCACTTTATAATATTATAGGTAGTTTAGATAGGTATGAGTTGGGCATGGCCACTACCCATTAGTATGTAAAACTTATTCATTTTCTTATTAGGAAACCACCCAGAGGTTAGAAGGTTAATACCTAGTCTTAATCAAATCAGTGCTTAAACGCATATTAATAGAGGAGGCTTAGTTCTGTAGGTACATAGGTGATAATTTTAGACAAAATTGTAGAATATTGACAGAGAAAAAGATATTTGGTTTTAAATATAAAAGGAAAAGCTACGGTAAACAGCAACTTACTGAGTTTTCAGAATTATTCTATTGTCTCCCTCACAAGTATAATGCAAATAATTGAGAATTTAGCAAATTAATAAAAAGTAAGTAAACAACGTTGAAAGCATTATCATAAGAATACCAACAGTGAACGCTAAAAACAAAGGACCCATGTGTGTGGTCCAGTTTTTTGTTTGTCTGTCCCTCATAATCTCCTAAACAGAATGGTGTATAGCATAGTATTTGGAAGCAATAGGTTGTTTAGCCATCTTAGATATATTCTAAAAGTAAATACAAGTACATAAAACCGTCACTCGTTCGTTTCCATTGAGTGGTATGACGACGAAAATGATTGTTTTTACATGTACATGTAAACTGACATCGCAGATAACGACGTTCGGTAATGTAGTCAATATTCTAAATGCGCACGAAGGGTCTGCCTCGCCGAATCATTACTAAAACATCTGTTACATGACTAACAAAATGTAAAAACATTTATTTGCATGATTTTATCGTTTTTAACGGTAAAAAGCCGGGTTGTGGACAAAAGCAAGGTTTTATTGGCGTGAGAACCTAACAGCTGTGGCGGGCGAAGCACCGGCGAGCCGCCGGCTCGCTCAACAGCCACGCCACTGAAAACCCTTTAAAGGCAAATAGGTTACAACACTGACGAAATTTTTCAACCAACCTGTACTCGGCGGTTTTAAAGTCTAATAACATAAAAAATTAACACACTTACGTGATAACACAGATATCATCCAACAACAAGCGTCATAGCGATCCAAAAACTTGTATCACTGCATAAATAATCACAATTCAACAAGGAACATTTTGTACCATCCAACGTAAGATTACACAAACTACTTTAAAAACATTAATAACTCATAATATATTGCACAAAAACTTCCTCCAGGCACATACACAAAACAATGATAATATTTATAACGTTATTATCACAAATATAAACGAAATATCACAAACGGATATCACTTTTCTACTTGTCCTTGCGTTCACATAAATTGGCAGCCATCTTGCGTTCGTATGAGCAGGGAGAAATGTTGCCAGTGTTTGAAGTTATATTCCCACCAAGCTTTACCTTTAATATTTATTTTGTTTATTTTTTGTAATTGATTTATTCGTTGTGTGAATTCAAAAATGAAACAATGTGTAGGGACACAATGTACGTACTCAGCGAATTTATTCTTGGTGACGCACGGCTGCACCTGTGATACAGAATAGTGGGAACTTTAGTCGCAAAAAAACTGTAGTCGTACCTAATTGGTCGTTTCTATTAAACCTGCACCCTCTCACATAAACTAGTAAAACACATAAATCAAACATACAGTAATAATATTATGTAATAATAGCTAAGTACTATATATAAAAATGAAAAAAATGGACGTTTTATTTACAAAGTAGCTATAGTCCATTTATAATAGCATTAGAAAAAAGAGGCTCGTAGAAGCAGGAATGCAAAACATTTTATTTCAAACTTATGATAAAACAATTTTAAGGGAGATGCTTAAATTCTAATTTTCTTGCGTTTTTTGCAATTTGCAGGTCAGTGTAAGGTTGTATCTTAATAAAAATAATATGATGCGCAACAATAAGAAATATGTAGGCAATAATACAATTTTAACCATAAAAATCATCAATACATCCCTTTAAATTAGAATTGCTCCGAATTCGTCTGATTTCGCGGGCTACTGCAGCGCATCCACCTTAATTAAAATAAAATTCGGTAGAATTATAGTGAAACGAATAACGTTCCAAGTATTGTTCATCCCTGCTTCTTTTAGGTTTTTAGCATTGACACTGTAATTTTAAATTGGAGTTATATAATATAAATAAATTAAAGCCACATAATTTCATAAGATAAATAGTTAAAATGGTTACAATTAAGTGTGACAGCTGCTGTAAAAATAGATCATAATAAATTCGGCGTCTATCATAATGTAACAATGTTTATTGTATTTTTGTTAAAAAGTGTGCATTAAAAATAACCTTTTTTAACTTCTTTCTAATGCTATTGTAAATGGACTATAGTTTCATTGAGTTTATTAATTATTTTCTTGTTAGTTGTTGCATCACAAATGCAAAATCCTAAAAGGTTAATAATGCTGAAACTACTGATTTACTGAACATCAATGTTAAAACTGAAACATGGGATCATTCTAGATCAAAACTAAATTCATGCAGTAATTTCCTGCTTTATAAAGAATTTAACATCTAGGCCAGTCTAGGAAACTGTAAATACTTTGGTAATAGTATTCAACGTGCATGCCATAGCAGGATATTAAGACAGGATATAAAATATATACGATGCCTTTTTTTATTTCCAGTCGAGAATTCGCGATTATAATGTTGTTTATATCTTCCAGGTACTCGATTTGACATATTAATTCCAATTCCCATTATTTTGGCCAATTTTATGCAAATGGTAATAATGAACTATCCACAGACAATTACATTTTTATTATTTCTAGCTTTGAAATCGTATTGTACAGCCAACGACAATTTTTCAGAACACTGTATTTACAACCAAAAACTCAATAAACTGCATGTAATTTCGTATGATTGTGAGTTCAAAAGCGAAAACTCCCATTTATTTATATACGATGAACGATTAGTTTACTTTTAAAACCAAACCTTTAGAAAACCTGGAAAACCTCAAAATTTTCACATAATATAATTAAATAAGGCAACATTATTTATCACGTCAATGTCAATAATCTGTCAAGTGTCAATCAAATTATGACATCAATTTGTTTTTATTTATTTCATATTAAAAAGAAAAACTATTTGCAAAGCCCAGATTACTATTTTAACGCTAACCAGAGATCTACAATTAAAACCATTACCGTTGTCCTTAGGCCGGAAAACTGCCAAGTGTATTTAGTTAGATGGAGTACCCCTATACGTTATGTACCCCGGATAATAAAGGCAGGCCTGAGGAGTGGGTCTATTCTATATTCATCCATCCAGCCCCATAGAGCCCATGAGGACCATACAGCCTCCATGGAACCTACTAAACAAAGCACAGTTGATTTGGCCCGCATAAGTACGACGCCAACAGAAAAGACTTACTATTACCGACGCCTGACAGAATATTAAGGGGAAATGACATGGAGGCTTTTGCTAAGATAATCTCTGCAGTAAGTATAACAACAACACATACGTACGTAAGTTTGAAACTTAAGGGGGCGTATTACGCCAGTATTCAACCTGACATCCAGCAGAAACTGGCTTTTTAAATGTCCCAAAGACAACAACACTGACAACTGAGACTTGGTCACTGCTGCAGTCCAGTATTCCTGAACAAGTTCCTTGTGCGAATGTGGTCTTGATGATGGTACTCTGGACCATGTATTACCTTTTTCTTATGCCCTTAAAATTCCCAATCGTTTGACTTGTATCATAAGCTTTCCAAAATTAAATCCCTCACCATATTATTATGACGCTGGAAGGATTGGCGACATCTGATCAGACGGCAAAGAACAAATAATTATTAACACTATTTTTAATGAGCCCTCAAGCATAAACAAGGGCTTACTACAAACAAGTAACCCACCTCTAACCCATATCTCCTATGAACTTGCTATACTCAATGCAATTTGCTCTGTTGCTCCAAAACAAATTGGACAGATTAGTTTGCACAAAACACTAATACTGTTGGACCAATGGAACCTCTGTGCCAGTGAGGATTGAGAGGAATAAAATATATTGTTTGAAACATTCCCCGTGGGTTCAGTATTTCAAGATTTACCCATAACAACTTCTGGAGGGAGGTGGGCTGGTTGGAATAACCACCGACGGCCGCCATGGCCTACGCACAATGGTCCTTGAAGGACTAAATGTGGAATACAATCCCTATAACACAGAACCCATCACTAACAACAGGTAGGCTAGAGGCATTGGGAACTCTTAACCTATTGACTGTTTGATTTCATAGTAATACCAGTGAGAAGTCCTATCCTAGGGTATGCTATTATTGAAAATGATACAATATACAAACTATGATATTCTGTTCTTTCTACGAGTGGAATTGCTCATTCTGGAATCCACTAATTTTTATTATTTATTTATTTATTTCAGGAGACGCAGGCCCATAGATAACCTAACCTACATATTTTTACTATAATATAAACTTCTTGTTTGTTCTATCAGTCTCTTGTTCAGGCTTCCATCTTCATACATAATGTGGCCAGAGTAATTTTTAGGTATTTGCGTATTTGTAGCTAAATATGTATGATGCTAGGATTAAAATAATATTGTGTGACTACAAGGACTCTGAAATTGTATCCCAAATTACTTGTTTTTTTTTTTACTAGCAGATGCATTCTGTGGTTGTTGGCGGTTCAACTATGGTTGTCCAGTGAAGGCCATCCCTCTTATAGCTCGGCTAGACCAAGCTACGCCGTGTGTGCTGTCTTTTCAATCAATGCTGTTCCAGTGGGTTGGTCAGCACAGAAGCCAGGGGGCTTACTCCGAAGTGCAAAGTGTGAATGTTCGGATCGGACCGACACATGGCCAAACCGATAATTATTGAAGAATGCGAAAAAAGTTCGGATCGGCTCAGTTGGGTCGGGACCATAGTCAGTTGGCCATGATAGCCAGAGGCTGCCCCCAGGGAGGGGTGCTGTCTCCCCTCCTGTGGAACCTGGTGATTAATGACCTCATCACCAAACTCAACGCCAGCCGCTACTACACAGTAGGTTATGCAGACGACCTCCCAATCCTTGTTTCGGGGAAGGTGACGGGCACGATTTGCAACCTCACTCAGCAAGCGCTACGTATCGTAGAAAGATGGTGCAGGGAATTTGACCTATCAGTGAACCCCACTAAAACTGAATTAGTCATGTTTACCCACAAACGAGTACTAGGCCCTTTTCGCCTACCAAAACTGTTCGAGACTGAACTCCAGCTGACCAACGAAGTCAAGTACCTCGGAGTCATACTAGACAGTAAGTTAAACTGGAGTAGTCATCTGGACAACAAACTAAACAGGGCCTGCATGACCTTTTGGCAGTGCAGGAGAATGATAGGTAAGAAGTGGGGCCTATCCCCTAAAATTATACTTTGGCTGTACACCGCAGTGATCCGCCCCATGATCACCTACGGGGCCGTGGTCTGGTGGCCCCGCACCAAGCTGGTTACAGCCTCCAACAAACTACAACGCATGCAAAGACTAGCCTGCATGGCGACTACGGGCTGCATGAGGACTACTCCGACTGCAGCAGTTGAAGCCATCCTAGGATTACCACCGCTCCACCTATTTATACAACAGGAAGCGACAATGGCGGCAGTACGTCTTAACACACTCAATCTCTGGGGTAAGAGTGAAACACCACACACCACGTTGCTCGGGGTTCCCCATTACGAAAGCCATAAATGATCGGGTGCCCAAACAATTTATCTTTGATAAAAAATACAAGATCCAACTTCACGAGGATCGCCGATGCGAGGGGTTGTGCCCTGCAGAGCTGCGTATCTTCACGGATGGATCCAAAACAGGGAGTGGTTCGGGAGCTGGAATCTTCTCGGAGGACCTCAACATACATAGAGCCACACCACTGGGGGTTCACAACACAGTGTTCCAGGCCGAATGCATGGGCATTTCCCTGGCCGCCTCAGCCATTATGGCCAGGGAAGTAGGTAAAGGAACACTCCATCCGCATACTCTCAGACAGCATGGCTGTTCTGCAAGCGCTGAACAGCAACACAGTTGATTCTGGCCTAATATACGAGTGCCACCAGCGCCTCAACCAGGTGGGTAGCCTCAATAACTTAACCATTCAATGGATCAAAGGACACAGCGGTTCGCGAGGTAACGATGCGGCCGATGAACTTGCCAGAAGGGGGTCGAGCATGGCACCAGTGGGACCTGAGCCCATCGCGCCACTTCAGTCAGTAACATCAAGGCGTTGCTGGCCTTCCTTGAGGAGCTGGGGTGGATCGAATGACCGATGTTCCCACCCGTACGCAAAATACGCGCATTGTCGTGGAGTTGCGGACACCAGCCCGCTGTACCTATTACCTATTATAGTCAATATTCGAAAGAGTGTAGGATCGGAACCGACCAAACCAAATAGTAACTTCGTAGAAGGAAGAGGCCGAACATTCGGCCGATACTACTTCGGAGTAGACCCCCTGTCTGTTGACATGCTATTCAATGCTCTTATATAGTTTTGTTCTGTGCTCAATCTCTTCCTTTACAGTATTGATTTTGAGGCAGTCATGTAGCTCAGACATTTTGGTAAACCACAGAGATTTATTATGGTTTACAGAACTTTATATTGATATCTTTGCAGGATTTCTACACTGGAGTGTTTGGCTGGTTAGGCAGCCAAATTATTTGTGCACATATTTTTCTTGCATGTTCTATTAAATGTGCAAATTGTATTTTTAATAAAGTGTACCTATTTCATTGATGTATTAAAAGTGACCTATTCTATTTTTTTTGTTGTTGGTATAAAAATAAATAAAACAAAGTTTGGCAGTATTAGTATGTTTTCTTAACATGTATTTTATTTTTTCCCATTATATTACTTACAGACCACAGGTCTTACAAATATTTAACTTATAATCGAACTTAAATCAACGTTACAGCGAACATAAGTTACCAATGATGAACAGGCAAGTTTAAATTTAAGATTAATTAAAATGCACTTTTTCTGAACGAGTTTTCTTTAAAACATACATCATAATTATCACAAAATATTAAACTAAACCTTCTAAAACGAAGGCGATTAAAAATGATTTTTATGGGTACCTTTTTTTTTTGTTATTCTCATAATATCAACTTAGATTTAGCCAATAAACAAATTAATGATTTAAAATCTAAGAAATAAGTACCGGGGTCTTATAGGTTGGAATGGCTGTACATTCCTGAAATGCATTTGTCAGATGGAGTCAAATATTAGTGACTAGACAATCACACACACACACACAGAAGGGCACTTCTTCATATTCGCAGACGGCGCGCGCTGCGGGGAATCATTTCGCGTAGAAATTCATCGTCATCTTGTTCCGAGTCGGTCGGTCTTGGTACTCATTTCACTAGACCAGGACTCTTCGGGTAGTCGCAGGGCAGGAATATGTGCATCAACTTGTCTATTTCGCTGCGGCACAGGGGACAGCGGTTGCATCTGGAAAGAGGAGAGAGAAATTAATAATCATGTAAAAATTGTGGAGAAGAACATTGAGTATTCCCTAAGTAAACCCTATGAATATTCTATATACGGACTTAGCTTGCTATCTATGATGTAATTGACAGAAGAATAGCATCTAATGATTGATATCTCCCAAGCATAAGAAGTTTGTTTTAGTTTGTTTTCATGAAACTGATGAGATATTATGAACTCTTACAAACTTCCAGCGTAAAAATTAAGTACCTACTTATAAAGTAGGTTATGTACATACCTGGGAGCACATTCCCCGCAGCAGACAACATGTCGGCACGGCAAGAACAGCGTGTCGATCGGCGCGTCCATGCACACGCGACAAGCTAGGGCTTCGGCGCGACAACCGCCGCTGTGAGACCGGGATCGGGGCTCCTGTGGACAAAGAGAGGCTTATTAGTGAATGTTTGATAAATACGTGGAAAGCAGTTGCGTAGTTACACGTAACTGTCGTACAAAAACGTAGTTACAAAAACTGACGTCGAACCAGTCTTAAGTTGTCTGAATAATATTCAAAACGCAAATAACTGGCTCGAAGGTTTGGGGTGGGACTTAGAACTGGTTTTGTAATATGACTGAAGAGGTTTTTGGTGGGTGGTTTGGTCTCAGTCAGAAGCCTATAATCAGCAGTTAAGTTTTAAGAAGACTTCTTACCTTATGTTCAGCCCCGGAGTTGGATCTCCTGCGCGCGCGCGGCTCGTGCGCGGCGGCGGCGAGCGCGTGCGCGGCGCGGCGTGCACGGTCGTGCACCTCGCGACACGTGCGGCGGATGTCGAACACGTAGCGACGGCCTAGAGTCGTGGAGTCGTTGAAGATTGACGCTATCGTGCCCTGCAAGAGGAGGAGAGAGTTTGTTAGTATTACTTATATTGCGTGGATCCCAAGTAATATGGGACTAGGTAAGGCTGAAGAACTGTGGGAGTAGTGGTTGAGCGAGTGGCCGCTGCGGTATTTATTTGTGTTCCCACAACACAAATAATAGAGAAAAATACATAAAGATAGAAGAGCACAAAGGTACCTACTGCTTATTTCATTAGAAATTTCTTCTAACAGTCCTGACAGGAGTGTTGAATGAGATACGTAGACAAAGTGTGTAAAAGAGAAAATACCTAGAGGAAAACTTAAATTTTATGGTATTTTGTAAGTAATTGTACGGTACACATGTCTGGGTTTGAATACTTTGAATGGCAGATTGTTACGAGTCTGTGTAGGTACTTGTGTATGAGAGATTTGTAATTTTATAAGCACCCATTATAGCCTTTTTAAATTATTATTATAAGCCTTTTGACCAGTAAACCACTTACAATAATCAAATTAATCAAAGGCAAGCTACATTGCATGGACTCCTCTCAGAATACGTCTGACATACCGACAAAATCTCATTTCATCCGCAAACGTATTATATGATTGTAGTTATGAGGATATCCTATTGCGTAAGGTATCCTATTGGTTAGTGGGAATTAGGTGACTTGCGTTGAAGAGGCCACGTGGCATTGAACGAGCGGATGACGAACGAGAAGTCGGAAGATTCGAACTGCTTATTAACCTACCTATAGTACTTATATTTAGCAATTTTTTCATTTTTGTTTGCATTTTATTTACCGTATCTATCATGCATGATCTTAAACGATGCCCATTCTTTCATGAAACAATAACAATTTGATGATGAGATCTTTTTTTTTATTCTCAAGCACCAAAGGCATTGTCATAATCGTTTCAAGTAAACCTATCATTATTATTAATCTTCTCGGGCGACTTGTTTTAAAAGAGTTAAATTCACGGAGGTTAAATAATTAATATCTAGACTTTAACTTTATTTTCACAAGACGAACAATAATCATTGTATGATCAGAAAAATACCCCAATATTCCCATAATTAATTCAAGTCTGGCAATGTAAAACAAATACGTGACTGTTATTTTTTATTACTATAATATTCTTTTTGAAAAGGACTATTTTTTCAATTACTGGTACATATTTTTTAGATAACATTATTATCTCATCCTGCCACACGAAAAACAACCTAATTCATCACTTCAGTCACAATCGCGAATACCTATTCAATTATTTCCCCGAAGCCACTGAATCGTTTAGTGGTCCAAAGTCCAGTGTGGCAACACCAAACGAATGTTGTGTCAACGAATAGTGAGAGGTCATGAAACGGTCCCATGTACCTATAGGTATTAGGCGATTGGGCGGGACAAAGTCCAGATTTGTTTTGGTCAGTCTTACCATTGCTGTAATTTATTTCATGTAGATTGTATGTATGTTTGACATTGACTGTGTGTGGTGAGTTGGTGAGGTAGAACGGGACAAATTGTATCGTATGAAAAGTATTTTTATTTTATAGATGTCATGATTAGTATAACATTGTGAGGTAACTGGCATGCCGTAGAAGCAAATAATTCGAAGAGATGTGAGTGTGGTATCCAGCAACCCGCACTTGGCCCGCGTGATGGATTATTACTGTCCACTCTCTCATAGAAAGCCTGTGTGCAAGCAGAGGGGAACATTATAGACTGATTATGGTATGATCCTAATTCGTTTTTAATGATTTATACATCATTTTGCCTGTGTTTTTGGTTATCTGAACAGAAATAATGATGGCTTACTCATTTGTTTTGGGTGTGATAACCTAGTCAATACAATACATGGGAATATTTCCATAACTTGGATGGTATGTAGGTCATATTATGAGGACAATTTGATGTTATTCCGATGGGTAATAAGTAATAACGTACATGATAGCTTACTACTTGCGTTATCTATACCGCAAATTATAATAGAAATAAACAATTCTAATGAACCTTTATATACCTAGGTTATTTTCAATAGTTTATGAATGTTTACGTTACTTTCAAAGTTCCGATCCAATAGTGTTGGGTGTTCTCCACAAGGTTGCCAACAGAAAGGCTGGTTACGTGACTGTTAGCATGAACGATACAATATACACACTATTGCTTCATTTAATGTTAAATGATTGTAACATTATCGGGTTGTTATTAGTTTTTAGGAACAAAGTTTAATGTGCCTGAAAATTCACAGCTACCTTATCAAATTCCCGGATTGACAGGTGTAATGTATGGAGTGACAAGACTTTGCGACCGAATTCGGTCGTAAAGCGATCGCTGTGAATGTCGAGACTGCAGCCCCTGCAGTCCCAGGACGCCTAAGCAGTCGTGCTTAGGGCAACTGGCAGTCATACTTATATTACAGTGCGGCTGACGAGAGAATGCGATTTTGACACCTGTCAGTATCAAACAAGCGATCACGTGTTTTGCGAATTCGATCTTTATTAGCTACTAGCTTTGCCCGCGACTTCGTCCGCGTGAAATTCTTGTTCCCCCGCCCCACCCGTCGCATCGCATCGCCTGCCCGCGCTATCACTTCGTTTTCACTAGTTCTCTTTCTGACTGACTGATTTTGACATTTTTGACCTAGCGTGATGTTGAACCGACCCGAACGTTATCATACCTATTTTTTTGTGGAGTTATTTTAAAATTATGATATCTCCTAAGATGTTGATTGAAATCAAGTGATGTCAAGGGCAATTTTGTTCACAAATAAATACTTGTGATGAATAACATATTTATTTGGATAAGGATATCATGTTGATAAAACACCTTCAACAAATTTGATTAGGTACCATATAAAAGGTTTATAGTGAGTCAATCTTAAAAGATAGACATAATTATGCTGTCGAGAACTTTTTTTTATAACTTTTAATGAGGAACAATTCCATCACACATAATTTTTGCGTAACTTAAACCATTTACGTAGCGCACGCAACGTATGCTCTCAAAAGGAATATTTTTTCCCGTTTTTGCAACATTCTCCATTGATGCTCCGCTCCTATTGGTCGCAGCGTGATGTTATATAGCCTATAACCATCCTCATGAATTGGGCTATCAAATGCAAAAATAATTATTCAAATCCGACTGGTAGTTCCAGAGATTACCCCTTACATACATACGAACAAACAATTTTTACCTCTTTATAATATTAGTATAGATTTGTCGCTGTCGTTAGAATTGTCGCATAAGTGACAGGAGCGCATTCTCTTGACGGCCGGCCTGTAATATAAGTATGACTGCCATTTGCCTTAAGTTTCGAAAAGAAAATGAAGCTGTTCTGTACTTAAAAAAAATCTCAAAAATAGCTCACCTTAAGATCCCTAATAAATTGCTCAGTGACGTCAGTGCGCACAGTCTCGCAGCAGTAGAAGGCGTGTTTCTCTGTCACAGCGCGATACACGGCGGCTGCCTGTCCAGAGGTCGCCATCTTGACGTGAAGAGTCGCTTCATTGCCCTCGTCGGTAACGTAGGACATCTGGAAGTTGCGCCGGAATGGCTGCGCGCGGTGGATCGCTGTGTATGCGATGCTTGAAGGAAAGAAAATGGGGTTCAGAAATTGTTTGAAGGGAGATATTTTCTGTTTTTATTTCATGGTAATAGAGACTTTGGAAGTTGAGACTCGAGATACCTAGTCTCCAGTTTACTTGCGTCTTTCACTGTTTTTTTAAGATGTCATGATTACTAAGAAGGACAAGTAATCCATGTTTTTCGAGGCCGACGCGGGAAAATAATATAATTAAACTGATGATAAGTGTGATAACTGATAAGCCAAAACAAAGAAATTCATACATAGGTCGAGAAACTTCGAAAAGAAACGACAATACGTAATAAAGGAGTCCTATGTTATTATTTGCAAATATTTGTATTATCAGAAATTCAGAACAATGACGCCTAAAGAGACGAAAATATTGTAATAAACGGATGCAGCTCTACCTGTAGTAATGCCTATTAATTACATTTATCTCGTAAATTACTGATTAATTGAGTGGAAACAATGCTATCGGGGCGTGGTTGTTAAACGAAATGGGTCAAAGAGTACCTACTACTATTATTGAACGTGACGTGTATCATGTTTGTCCCTACGCAGCTACGTTACTGTTTTTGTCATGTTGTACAATTTATGTTTTCTTCGACAAAATGTCATCTAACTGCGTCAGCGTATTTTAATACCGGCGACAGGTACCTATATGTGTTTTAATTAATTGCACTATAGATCTAGCTTTATGAGTACTTAGTTTGCAATATATGCAAATAGGAAAAAGAAGTATTCAGCTGTTTTTTTATGTCAACTGTCTACAGCGCAATAGACAAAACAGATGTACAAAAGGCACGTTTTTAGCAAAATCTAATTCTGCGCAAGAGCACCTAGAGTCGAACAAAACATATTTGAGTATTGCTATTTCAAAATATTTATAGTAAAGCTGATTCCGCAAATTAAAATATGCGATAAAGAGTGTTTAAATATTTTGCTGAGTAAATATTTTTAAATATTCTTGGTCGTATTTGGGTCCGTGATGTCATTTTAATGAATTCAAGAACTGTCACCGAAAACAGAAGCGAATGTACTCATTGTCTTGACCTGTTGTTACTGACTAACTTATACGAATAATAAGTGGAGTTTACAGTCGAAACTTGTACGGTTTATAACGTTTTATGTTTAAAATTTAATAAATTAGCTGTGTTACTTGTAAGATTAGCGGGAACGACATAAATACAGGATTTCAAATGCATGGCAAATTAAAAAAAATATATACTATAATTATATTTTCGTCACGGCTTTCACTTTTCACAGTGCTTATTGTTTTCTGATTCTCGTATGGATACTGGAATTTCCAACACCCACTTGCATACGATACCTATTGGGAAGATCGGGAACTGACCTTCTATTTTTTGCCCTATACAAAGAAAAAATAAGCAAAGAGATAAAGAATGAACACCAACCTTTGCTTCTCAACTCCGATCTCATGATCTCCATTGCACGCTGGTCTGTACACCACGATACCATGTGGTCCAACCCCCACACAAGTGCTCAGTCTGCACCCACAGCCCCCACCAGTCTGTCCAGATGTAAGGCACCCCACCGTCGCTCCCCCATCGATCTCCTGCTCATCCCGCGCCCTAGGCTCTTCGGCCTGTTGTCTATGATACAACAAGTGGCTGTACAAGTTGTGAGCATTGTTGTTAAAAGTCACAGGCTTGCAAAAGAACAGCTCCTCCCCAAACGACTCCAATTTCGAAATCTCTTTCAACAATCTGTACTCGGCCTGCGAAGCTCCCATTCCGGATATTTCACAGTGGTATTCAATGATTTTGTCGACATGATCTTCTGGTCGCTCGCCTTGAGGGCCGATTTTGTCGCATTCCTCATAAATGTGTGTTGGGGGGAGTTCCGGCTCGCAGTCTCCTGTTTCAGCTTGAGCAATGTAAGCGATGATCCTTCGGGCGACTTCTAGGTCAGCTACAACTAGTCTTCCTTCAGTAAGGTCAAGTTTAGCGTGGAGGTAGAACTGATGGCGGGTGGGTTCGTTGATGAGGAGGTGGGGGGGCACCCAGAACTTGACGCGGAGGTCGAGGCGCCTGCTGGGGATACGATGCGGGTCGAGTGGGTTGCGCAAGTTCAGCCACCTGCCGGGACCGGAGACTGGGGATACGCGGAGGCCGAAGTAGTCCGCTTCGGCACCGATCTCCAGTTTCTCGCATACCTGGAACAAAGAAAATTTACATCAGTTTCCTTGTGAATTTTGACGAGTATATTACGTAAAAAACCCAATTACTCAGTACAACTTTTACGAAAAAGAAAGCGACATTTACACGTGATACCTAAATAACAGGCCCACATTCATATGACCTAAAACAGGATCTACAACGTTAATTAGATTGCTAACTTTCGTAACACAATATTTGGTATTTGCCAAATAATAACATAGTACGGCCAGTATAGAGATGGTCACGGTAGTCTACAAGTCGACCGACCAATTTAGTAATGTTATGAAGTGAAAGTTAGCAACCAAAAAACCTATTATTAGGAGCTATTTATCAATGTTGAACATGTCTGGGTCTCGCTGGAGGCTTTAGGGGGCCTCTCAACAAATCCACACAAGGTAATATGTAAAATAAATCTTGTCAGATAGGTGTTTATTTGGTCTATGGCCATATGTTAGGATGCCTCAACCGGAAAGTCTAGCTAGTTTGCAAACTCTATAGGATCTTCGCCGATTTCAGGAGTTAAGCATTATTTGGCTGAACCATATTCCGTTTTACATAAAACTTCTTTGTATATCCGTTATAATTTATTTCCATTCGAGCCAGTCAAGATATTCCAAGTGTTCATTACCATATTTCTTAGTAAGCAGCAGTTAACTGCGCATATAGGTGTCAACAACAACGAATACTAAACGAAGGCATGGAGTGTTTACTTATATTATTAAATGCGTATTATTGTAAGTATTTATGCACTTGTATTGTTTTTTGCAACATCGAAGTATGTGAATGTTATGGCTGTTGAGGGCATTGTTGTTTATCACGTTTGTTTCAGGGTAAACATACTAAGATTAAGCATGTCAAAATTGCATATTTATTACATACAAGCACATGCTGATAGCAGTTGCATGGTTACTGGAATTGTCAAATGTTTTTGCCGCAATCGAACCACATGTATGAAAATATGTCCATAATTAGTTACAGCACATTGCTGATATGATAAACATTGCATAGTAACTGCAGTTCGTTTAATATTGTCCACACGCTAGCTTCCATTGTCAGATAACAAACATTACTCCCATGCGGGTAGGCAGAAAACCCCACGACAGGGAAGTCAACGTCGATAATCCATTCATTGATTAATTTATTTCTACGGATCATGAAGCATAATTAACAATTGAATTTTCTATGCCATGTGCAGTCACGTTCAGCGGCAAAACATACCTACGAAGTTGAATCAACATTTTACTGACAAACTATTTTTGTTATGATTCTGCGCTCTTTATGAATATGAAAACATTGTGGTCTAGTCCACCTGCTGTTATTTTTAAATAGACAACAGATAACCGTTCCTTATTGAGTGATTGTAATGTAATCTAATCGTACCTATAACGTAAACCTAATAAGAAATCTTCGAATAGATGTTTATAATGTTTTACTAGGGCTTTCAGCATCTTTATTATATTCATTTTCATTTAATATTTTTATTGGAGTCGATGACATATTGAAGTGTTTTTGGCAAATTGAGGGTAGATGTGAACATATCTATTATGTTGTCATCTATCTGCTCTCATTTTATTTGCAGACTTGTGTTTAGTTAATCCAAAACATCCTAAGGTCGAATTAATTCATTCCGTTACGTGGTACAATTAATAAAAGCGTAGATTTGATCTGATCACCACCAATTTGACCAACACCTACCAATTATACCACTTCTTCTTCCCAACATTTATGTAGTCAAAGTCCGGCTTCCAATTAGGTCATTAACATTTTACGAACTCGTGCATCCATGTCAACTAAATCAATTGTAAACTACACTAAAGTAATTGTATCCCGCCATTCTCATTGACACCTTATCTGCGGCATCACGTTGCGAACTCCTGCGCAGCCTGTAGTAAATATTTGTCATGCGATCTCGTGTTTACGTATCAAGAATACCATCATGTGAATTAGTTCCTTCACGTTTGCTGGATGCATAAAAACAAGTTGAGGTAGTTGTTGCTTATTTATGACAACATTGAATAAGTATACATATGTATAAAAGATTGTCTTTTGTTTGAGAGCTGAAAATTAGCTTCTTCCAAAGACTTGAAGATACGATTCTATAAATATGTATATCGCAGTACATTTTTCTTTTGTTCTTATGCTTTCACCCATCTTATCTGATTCTTGTGTATGAACGAATGTGTTGTGTAATTGTGTTGCTTGCCCCAGCATCCTTCTTAATCTCATCGTTTGTAGATTCCATTGTCTTTGTTAATAACAAAATCACAATCAGGATGTTGATTTTATCATCTGTCATTTCTAGTCACTTCTTCAACATCAATGGTTGGTTTATGATTTAAATTTTTCCTCCATGCATTATACTTAATTGAAACAATATGATGCGATCTGATATATCCTTTATCTAACGTCGCGGTATCACGCCTGCATCTCGTGCCAATAACGTCATTCCATGTTGTTTAGATGTTTATTAAAACATGCTGCTTACTCGTGGTGCTTTATTGAATCAGGTAATCTTGGGCAAACAATATTTGCTGTTTGTTTTGCAATAATTGATCTGATATTCCAGATTTAACGTTGTCTGTGGCCTACTCTTTACGAAAAAATAAAAGGTTTTCATCTTTCGCTTCGGTTTGATCACTATGTGGTTAACCATAAGGCAAATTCTAAGTTTTTGCATTTTCATCAACGTTATTAATAAAGGGAACTCCCTACGACCACAAATGCCATGTAGGTACTCAATTCCCCTTTCGCTATCCAAAATACAATAGGTTATTGTTCTCCTCTTAATTAAAACTACAGTTGCTACTTACGAGGGTCGTAAAAAGCAATTTTTGTAATGCCTGGTACCGTTGGGAAAGCACACGTGAAGGATATTTCGCGGAATTGTCGGACAAATTACCCTGGAAGTAATAGCTTTGCCTGATCAGACTATCGTGTACCTGTTTAGGTTAATTTCGATTACGTGAACATGGCCGAGGGAAAGAACATAAACTCCTTCGGCAGGTAGTTGGGACAGCATGTCCATTTAGAAGAAGTCAGGCTTTGGAATTGTGGGTTCAACGTAAATGCGGCGTATTGCGATTAAATAAACCACACCAAATTCCCTACATATTCAATTTAGGCAACAATTAAAACCTATTCTAGGTACGCTATCGGTACCTTTAAACAATGGATATAAAATTCATTTCCACATATTTGAATATTAAATACCACGACATTTAAATATTCGCATAACAAGTGACTCACGTTGTATCACACACTTGTTATTTACTTCGTTTTTAATGAACAGAAGGACTCATATGCTAGCATTTATAGGCATTGAATAATACAACCTCATTTCTATGTTTACTGACAGTGTCTCTGTGGACAAATAACAGTATGAGGAAACGGTAATACCATAGTACAGATGGATAGACAGGTACTCTAGATAGCGGTATTACATGGTAGCAGTACCCATGATGGTAGAAAAAGACACCACTTGAAATGTCGTCAAAGACTACTAAGGGATAACATTAAGTAGGCTTAGGTACATACTGTAAACAAACAGCTATCACCAATCCATCTCATTTGGACAAACTGTCTTTATATTTGGCTTTACTTTATTAGCCAATGGGTAAGTGCACTGACGGATCTCGTAGTTCCTGTTCCCATAATATGCAAGTCAGCGACAAGTTCGTCAGTTCTTTCAACTATGATGCCTGTATCAAGTGTCTGGTCTCACGCATCACATCTGCCGAGTGTATTGACTTCCGTAAATTTTTGCTGTCCATTGGTCCGGTAAGTAAGTTTTACTTGCTTTTAATCACAACATGGAATCTTCCATGAGTTATTATAGGATGGTAGCATTTCTCTTTGGATAACATTATGGAAATTTTTGGGCTCTCCAATTCTTTGGCTTTCACAAGTGATTTAATTACATATATTATATGGATCTCATAATCGGAGAGTATAACTTGTCCATTTCGATACACAAAAGATAGTCGCGTAACATAACATTTAGTTATCATTTAACACAAATATTTTTCGTTGAATCCTACAACGTTGATAACAAGCGCCCTTTCTTTCCCACACTGACAGACGAAAACCCAACTCTGCATGTTAGAAATAAAGTCGAATTCTCAAATGACTGCTGGGTATATTTTATAATTATTGATAAAAACTATGGTGCTGTTATGGTCAGTATTTCCGCCACACATTGTGCTGCCCAGTGTATTTTTTCCGTAGAATAAATATTTTCTTACTGAACAATGATAGAGTCATTGATCAGTTTGTATTTGTAGTTGATCTTTTGAGAGCCCCTATCTAGCTGTCTACCTGAATGGGCGGATTGATATGTTCATGATGTAGGAGAAACTATGATTTTCTGTGCCATGAGCTGTCATGGATGACGCTGTGCGTGTTCCACAACGCGTAATAATTAAGCAGATTATGTATTAACAATCTCTTTTTTCTAAGGTATTAACACAATGTTCTCTAGTTATTCGAACCGAGAAGTTAACCTTTTCTAAAGGGCTTTGGTTTGCTATTCAAATAACTTGTTGGTGGTATGCAGGGTGAGTGGGAATCACTTGAAACTACATACTGGGTTTTAAAATTGTTGCTTGCTTGCTTGCCCATTTCTTGCGAGTAAGTACCTACCATCGAAACCCGTTTCCTTCAATCGTATAAGTAACCGATAACGGAAAGACGAGGTAGCTGAGGTAGCCGATACAAAAGTAGACACATTGTTATTTTCTGCGCCCTCAATCTAGGACGAGATACTAATATAATCAACCAGCAACCTCACTTCACTTATCTGGGTATTGCGGATTTTTATGAAAATAAACAGATTACATTAAAATTTGGCATGACACGAACGCTAATCTGTCCAGTCGACTAGTTGGCCGATTGATCGGGTTCAGAAACGAAAGTTTGTCCACTGAGCTCGATTAGTTGGCCGATCGATCGACCGTTGCGTGCACGCAGGCCGTGCGTGATTCTGTTGAGACAGCATTGGCGTTAGAGAGAGACGGCAAGAAAACATCTGGGTTGGTCGTTTTCTGATTCAATGTTTTTACTCTTCTATTTTTGTTTCGCCTACACTGCCAAGAGAAAAAGGATTTTGATTTTGCACTATTCAATAGCGTTCCTACCTGACCTATTTCGTCGGAAATATGTTGTTTATATTTATCGTAGATAGTCGTAAAAGTGAGAATGTGGGTATTCTGAATAAAAAAATATGCGCAGCTTCATCAGTAACCTGGCATGCTTTTAACGAACAAATGTTTACAAACAAAGATCCAAGCTTTGACAACAGTTCGTTAGTTTCGTGATTCGGTAATGTTCCTACTAAATTCAGGGAAGTTTAGGATTTTGCGACATCTGGTCAAACTGGTCTCTTTCCTGAGACATTTAACTGGCCATATTGTGCAACATTACCTTCCTTATGTGTTTGAAGCTTGAATGTATTTATCTTGATTAGGCTTTAACTTATTTGCTTTGTTAGTCTAACTTCGTTGTTGCTTCGAAGGCTCTTCTTCTTGTCAGTCTTTTGTTACATAAAACTTCCAAGACTCAAGTAATTAACCCCGTTAATGGTCAGGTAATTCCAAAATAGATTATGTCACTAGTCCGGACTATTTCTTAACGCAGTCATCATATTCGTAGTCCAGTGTCAGTGATACGTTTTGGCCGTCAACCAATTCTGTTTTGGGTCTTTGTTCCCAAGTTGCTGTCTCGGCTTCCATAATAGGCATACATACTAATTATATGTGGAGTCAACGCCCTTTCATCGTCATAGTCGTCATTTACTCTGAAATTTTCAACTTGCCTGAAATTATGTTTAATGCCATTCCGAAATAAAGCACCTATTCTTAGAAGATATCGTTAACTTTAGATCTATATTTTTCCTGCTACACCAATTACAGTGTAACTAGTCTTTCTTGAATTTATTTCCTTAAATTGTGGTGTACTTATATAAGAAAATATGTAATGATTTTAGACTAGGTAAATATACATAAACCTTATGGTAATCCAATGTTATTGCCTAAGTACAAAGTCCATCGCATTGAGGAAATTTATACATGTGATGATTTAATAAGTCGAGATAGAATATAGGTACCTACTTTGGATAGGTGCCTTCAGGTATCTGTATGTGCAAAGGCGACAGGCTTATTCCAAACATCATAAAGTCCTGTAGGCTTGGACCTTTTCATGTCAGCCACAAAATTAAATGTCAAGACTTCATTTCCACAAAGGGCCGTAACCTGCCAACTTTTTTTTCGATAAAACCTGGCTTGAACCCAACCAGTTCTTGCCATTATGAGGTCGACGGCCTGCGAGGATGCAACACACGTGCCCCGCTTCTGAAGGAACCACTCCTAGTTATGCCAGATTAGATTTCCTTTTTAATAATAGCCTAGTAAAGGATGTCTTCTTAAAAACCAAAATAATTATGTGAAAGTGGAAACTATCCATAATCCGGTTGAGACTGATGAGACCGAAAACTAAACGTATCCGTCAAAATTTAAATTAGGAAAGTCGTTAGAGCATCTCCAAAGTTCAATTGTCGAGAGTTCGAGACTCAGGCGAGTGCTTTTTTTTTCAATTTCAAAATGAATCGGGCTCGGACCATAACGTATACCTTTGCTTAACTGTAAAGCTGGTTTTAGAACAAAGGTTTACGCTTTTGTTTGTCATATTTTCGTATCAAACTAACAGTAAGGCTCGTAGTCATTAAGTTTCTGTGACGGAAGTGTGTGTCTGGTAACACTTCCTGCTTCAAAGCATTACCAACTTGCACAATTGGGTACTTAGTTGAAATTGGAACGGTTTTATAATAAGCCATGGGTAAGCCAAACCATTAACCATAAGTGGACTTAAAACGATTTTTTACTGTAGTTCTTTTAGATACATTTGAAGTAAATATTTCAAATGAAAATTCTAACCGATCTCTTCGGAGAACGAGCAAAGTAAATCACAAATCATGCGGAAAAATATTTTCATCTTGAGGAAAATCGGCACATATTTTGTGTTAACAACCTGAAAAAATTCACACACAATGTTCTCAATATTATGTCATGAAAAATATTTTTATTTCCTCTGAAATAACGCGTATAAATATTATCAACTATACTATACCAAACACGTGGTTATAAAACAAGAATTGATTTATAGTACTTTTCTAAATGCCAACGCGGTAATCTAACATAGTAAATTAAGCTTTATATAAAAAGCATTTAAGTACTTAATCCTTCGGTATGATAAGTAGACTAGTTTTACCAGTAAGCTGCGAGCCATATTAGATTATGACGTAATGAATCCGAGCGATGGATTATAAAATACAAGGGCAAGTAGTTGAAGTCTTATAAGTAGAACCTAAGTCTTTTATCTTATGTAGTAGTTTATGCAATGCTAAACAAAGCAATGAGGAAGACAACGCTGTGCGTAAACAAACGCATAAAGCTATATTTAGAGGGAAATAAGAGGAGTATTTAGAGAGAACGGGTTGATATTCATACATCCCTCCGTATACGTATAGTTACTGATACTGCTAAAATACACAGTTGTAAGGATGAATTGTTGAAGGATATTGCTAATCCATTTCTTCATATGTTCGAAAAATGTGTCTGTTCTACAACGTAGATAACGCAATGAATGTTGTTGAACTGTCAAAAGGAAAGGCATTCCTACTGTAAATGTGTTGCGCAATTACCCCGCTGCTTGCTTCGAAGATAGTTCTTCCAAACAGGGCAAAATAAGAAAAAGTTGGATCCGCTTCTCTAACGGCTAGATTAAGCGACTACAAAAGAAGTGCCACCAATGCTAGCTTCATAAACATCCTTTGGCTTAGACAAAGTGCCACTATCAATACGTAGTTAAGTTAGACTAAAGTAAAATAATGTGTGGCTCTAAGTACTAATAAATAAGTACATAGTACATACAGACAGGGTCGCCGGCGACAATAGAAACCTTGGACACTTCCACGTAGTGATTGTAATGTCTGGACGAATTATTCGTCGACTTGCCATGTGCTCACAAAATGACGAATTTTAGGAACAACATATCAATTTCATTTTCGGAAACCATCGTGGTTGTATAAAAATAGCAGGATTACTGAACTAGAAATCGTATAAGACAGGATAATCCTGATAATTTGCTGAATTTGGGAGATTTTGTAGAGCTCTTCTAACTAGAGAAGATCAATGTGTCTGCTCAACAACGTAAATAACGCAATGAATGTTGTTGAACTGTCAAAATGAAAGCCATTGCTACTGAGTGTGTTACGTAATCACCCCGCTGATGAGAAAATGCAAATTCCCTCTGATTGGTTTAGTTATTCAAAACGTTAAGATTGTTTTACCTTATCGTTCAAATAGCTACTTTCAACAATATGGTGGTAATTTTTTGCTTAACTCTTTGCTGACAAAATATCTGTGGACTTTAATACGAGGCGTGTAGGTGAGAAAGGCTTATTGTATAAGAATTATAGCTACAAGGTGCCATAACAAATTGACAAACAGAAAAACATCGTGATTGATATGATGTTTATACTTAGGTATACTCGTGATGCGTAGTATTTGTAATAGGTATGTACATAGTCATTATTTTTGAAAAACATGTTAGGCCTTGCAATTGATACGAAGATTAAGAAGGTATTAAGTTCATTGCTTTCATCAATTAAACGTTTTGACATATGAATAACAACAATATTGATAATAATTATTGTAATCGGATATAAGTCCTCAATATCTGATTTATGAACGGGTATTTTATTATCCTAGGTCTTAACATTTATTGCAACAATCAATGACGTCAAGTAAATACTAGTGTCATCACATCAATTTGCAAAAACCCCACACAAAGCAGTTACATTTGTAACTGTCGTAACTTAAAATATTATTAATCGTAAGGACATCATTGTTTGTATATTGTAATCAATCAGCCACTAGAGCTATCAGTATTATAATTATTGTAACCAGTATAATCTGATGCTGTGACATCTGTGACTCCTATGGCTTTCACGATCCTTATAATGCAAGAAGACACTAGCAAATGTTATGCAAAGGTGGAAGAATTCTTTGAATTTTCATTTCTTTCAACAGTGTCAAATCCGACGGCTTCAAAGACAAGAATGAACTGAACACTTCAAGCATGTTACTACGCGACACCCTGGCAGATAATTCTAGTTGATTCGAGTATCATGAACACCTAACTCTCTTTGTGTACCTGTGAATTAATACTGCACATTGTATTATGATCTCTTAGGTTAAACATCGCGTCAGTGAATATTGATAACTGGCCTTTAAATGGACATCCATTATATTTATGTAGGTGTAGTATATAAGGAAGGATAAGTTGCGTCAGATATTATATTGAGTCTTCATAAAAGAGTCAATATGTTTATGTTTAAGAATCTGTCTATCAACTATTTTGTGTATAGTTTCAACGGTGAGTGTTGACGCTGGTGTAGTTACAGATGAACATAATCCAGAACACATAACATGATCTGATACAGAATCATTATGAAATCCAACAGAAGTAGAAATAGAACCGCGTTCTGAATAAACAGGAAGGTGCAATGCTGCAGTAAAATGCAAGGTGCTTAATAGATTGCCATGGCACAAACCTCATAAATCAATGTATCAAGTCGCAAATCCAACATTTGTTTTGGTCAATAGAACCCGATTGAACATAACAACTCAGTATTGCGTATCAATTAGCAAAAGGTGTAATCAATACACACAAAATATTGCGCGTTATTGCTGATAAGGACCAGTTCTGAAGGAAAAAACAACATAAACCTGACATTATTATCGCTTTCTGTATTTAGTGTTTATGTTGTTTTGTACCTTTGCTTGTCGTAATATCTTAATAAAAGATTATCCATCGCGAAACTGTTAGCTTTCGCAACCTTGCAGCAGATGACATGAGATTCAGCATAAGCAAAGGATATTAAAGGTGATGATGACGATACAACTCTTCCAGCTTTGCAGAATTACAAGTCCTAGGTAATTGGGACAGTAACTGCAGATGAAACCAGTGTTCGTGTACATACCATCACTCAAAAAGTACTAAACGGATTTTAATGATACTTTCACTTCAGTACATAGCTACGCTGCTATATCACGTAATAGCTGAAGGGATATTGGCATCTTGCCATCCTTGCTTCGTTTAAGTTGATAGAATGAAAGAAAAACAGATTGTCATATAGGAATAGGCTCCAAATGTATTTTACTGGTCATTGTATGGAAACTTGTAGCTGTATTTTATGAGACTTTATATCTATCATGTTATGTAATGCTATATCTCTTATATTATAATTATGTTAGTTTATCCATTTTAGAAACAGAAGACTCATGTTACAAATCATCGTCGTCTGTGTAAAGAATAATATTTGCATCCTAAGCCGGATTTACTGTAAAATGCTTTATTAACAACACAAATTGCGCAAACGAGTTGATTTTCAATGTTAAAGGGTCACTTTTATACGTGGGTTGCATATTATTTTTAACTACGATGATGTACGAGTACATGCACTCTAAAACAAACGTAAAACATGAAAAAATCTAGCATTAGCGCCAATACCTTGTATTGTAATATCGAGCCAATGTCATGTTTTACTTTATTTAGGTGTATCTGCAGATGAATGTTCTTCTTTTAGAGTTTTCTTAATTCTTTTCACTGAATTTCTTTGAATGATCAATCATAGTACTACTTTTAACATTTCAAGTTTCACGAGTGTTGGTAGGTAAATGAGTTGGCAATCAAGGACATTCAATAGGTAAAAAAAAAAATGCGTAAAATCCCCCCAATTAAAGACCCACGTGTTGGGAAAACCGTTGATATATTAAATACTTTGTAATCGCGAAATATATCGTGCGAATTTTCAGCTAATCGTGAACCTAATAAATTGAAGACCTTAGTTACGATGAAATTTTCGGTCGTTTTAGGAGTTTGCTATCAAAAGGTGTTGTACCTTAGCTACAAGTATATTATATATAAGTAGGTATACAAGTTATATAAGTATATTTATATACATACATAAATATGTGCTCGAAATACAAAGTTCGATCCCGACCATTTACCGACTTTACTTCAACATTGGCATAGTAATAAGCACCGGCGTCAGTGCTTAGATTACCTACGCATTTTATAGCCATCCTCTACGGCGATCGTGTATTTCGCGCGCAAAACACGTCGGCCATCTTGAAGTCACCTATTTTTTATTCAAATAATTACACCTGACACCGGTTTCTCAGCTCCTTCCTACATACAGTTGGTTTTTTTTTTTTTTTTTATATAAACCTGTTTATTTAGGAAGTATCCATACAGAAACCGTCATTGCTAATAGAGAATAACAGATAATAATTAAGTACTTATATATTTTTTAACGTATTCCCATTATGAAATCAGACAGTTATTTTAATTCTTAAAATAAGGACTAAAACAGAAATTATAAGGTTATTATTTTATTATGCTTTGTGTGCACAATATTCGCTACACTAATATGATATCTGTAGAACCTTGCCATCATGAAAAACATGCAGGTACTAAAAGAATCAGCACAAGATAACTTTTATCGTGTTTGTGCAAATATGTGTGTTAGGTCTATCTTTGTTTAAGTCAAACATCGAAATAAATGTAGAAATAGACTATTCAAATAACAAAGCAGTGAAACAAAGGATTGTTAAAATGCAGAAAAATAAGAAAAAGAAAATAATTTACATACCTTATAAAAAGGATATTAGATAGTAGTTTGAAAGAGTATTTTGTAGCTAAACCTACAATACTTCGCCACATAGCACAACAATCGTCAAGGTAATAATACAATCTTTCGACATTAGTTTTAATGGTAACTGCGCACACGGCACAACGCACTCCAAAAAAATGTAGTTCAATAATCCAAGATATCAAAATCCTTAAATGAATTTCTATTCATTTTCGCTGATACATAATCCCTATACGCGTGACGTCACAAGATAGAAGTTATCAAAATAAACCGGGTAGCAACGAGCGATAAAATGAATTTTCGAAAATATTGCAAGCAAGAGCGATTACCGTTTTGATGCTCCATTAGATTTATTTACCTTTATCAAAATAACCACTGGTTTTGCGTCTTTACTTTAGTTGTTACCTAATCTAAGCTGCGCTCAAAATGCGAATTTCGCACTTAGCTACTGGAAATAAAAAAGTACTGCTAAAGATTATGGGTTTTTCTAAGCCATTAGAGAATCCCACGTAAACACTTTTTAACATGTCTTTAATAAAAACTAGCGTCCATGTTGCCTCTTGAGGAGCCTCCGGCGGTTAAAGTCCGATCTTTGATTGGGCCACAACCGGTTGCTAGGAGTACGTCATGATTACTCACGATAGATTAGATAGGTGCTACAAAAAACGGACGGTCTTATAAACGGGTCACCTTCACTGAAGTCTTCAAATAATTATACTTCTGTGAAGAACTGTGAGATAAGGGTGTTTGGAAATTCTCTGAAAAGTGGGATGATGCAATTGAAGTCTTAGATCATTTGACACACAAAAAGTTCTTTGGACGTACTGAAAGTAGGCTAAATGTGTTATGTTTTACGATTTTAAATAAACGTGTAACCTACATACTCTTATTTACGTCGACTTCGTACTATACTTTGATTTGAAAATAAGAGTCAAATATCGATTACCAATGTTACACATTTCTAAACAATTACTGACCGTTTCGGTATCTGGTTTGAATATGAATCCAAACAAAGCGATTCGTTTTTTTTTACCAATAAAAACTTATTTGACCTATCGAACAGCGCATAACCTTGTATCATAAATATAGAAGGTTAAAAAATCTGACTAAGCCGGCAACGCCGAATAGGGAAAAATATTTTGGAGTGGCGCCAATATTCAAATATTTTTCAACGAATCCGTCAGCGGAGTTTTATTTTTAAAATTATGTTTCATTGATACGAAATTGTAAAATGGGCGGCGCTGTTACTACGGTGCAAAGACTATGGTTATATTCTCTATGCTACGGTGGAACAAATTGTTGTTCTAATGAATACGTAGAGAAATAATCGTAAAACAAGAATAGAAGAGAAAGGTGTTCCATGTTTGCCAAGATAATTAAAATTATGAATGAGATTAATGAACTTTCGCTCCATTTAACGTTTTATGGAAACCTTCCCGAAAGTGCAAACTATCCATTCAACAATCACAGCTCCTATTACCCCACATAAAGAAGCATTGTGTAAATATTTTTCCGCATACAACATAAACTGAGCACGGATCTCTCAAGTTCAATCACTGAGTTTACCAGAAAGTTTGGACGATTTCCAACGAAACACGCGGCCTGAACGTGTAGCTGACGTGTCGTGGGATCTCCCACGTAACCAAAAACGAGACGGTCCAACATTGTACTTTAGTCTCGCGTTGTTCCTGAAATTCAGCACAAGGTTTTGAATGACCGGCCCGTGCAAATAGACTCAACTCAACCCTTCAGCCGAATTATGTCACTACGCAGAAGATTCATTTGATTTACTATCTGGCGCTTGTCGACGATGATCAAGGGTGCAAGTAAAAATCCGAAATTGATTTTGTTTCGGCAAATCTGGAACCTCAAAATCTAAGAATACCAAAGATTCTTTTGGCATATCATAAAATGTATTAGTATAACGTACAGCTTGCATTGCCAATGCGTGATGCAATAAGACCGATACATATTTAGCAATCTCTCAGAAAAGTCTTTAATAATAAATTTTGCAATAGGTCGCTCAAATGCATTTTCAAAGGAAAATGTTTTCTGAGAAGACTTCATAGCTACTAGTTCGGAAAGAAATGGTGAAAGAATAAACGCTGTAAACGTCACTATAGTAATGAGTGTCTATTTTTAAGCACGTGACAACGATAAGACAGTTGTAAAGAAAAAAAGTTGGGCATGGCTATTGAAAACTAATTGAGAACTAATCGGTGCGATTATCATTAGTATGTCTTTGAAGTAAATTAGCAGTGTCTCGACGGTCGTTCAGAATTCAAAGAATTGATGATAGAGAGAAGAGAGCCTTGCTGTAAACTTATTGTAAAGTGCTTAGCTGTAAAATTATTACAAATTCCAGCTAGGACTGTTTATAATTAGCTCCTTCTGGTCTCGCGTGTTTAAGAGCACTCGAATGCCAAATTGGTTTTTTTTAGCTTCGGGCAGCGATTTAAAGCTTCTTGAATACTATATTTTAATTATAATAACGGTCATTTCTGTCAGAGAATACATTGCGTTGTAATGATTTACTAGGAAATGGTTAGAATTGTTATAATTTTTCAGTAAAACCGGGTTGAGTGCCTGTGAGGCGAGGAATTTTATCACATTGTCAAAATTATCTTTCGAATCCTAAACACATGTGGACAAATACAATTGTAACTACATAGATTCTTCGGTAAACATTTAAGCAGCCGAGTTCAAGTGACCGACCCACTTGCTTGCGACCACGTTGCGCCTTTTGAACTTTTCCAGTGAGGTTGTAACACTACATTTTGTTTAATTGATGAATACAACAATTATAGATATGTTACTGTTCAGTTTTCAACGTTTTGTGCAATAAGTTCTTTCTTGAACGAAATTTGTGAAATTCCGTTCACGCTGTTTTTGTGTGATAGTCGATTTTGTACAGACGCCAGCAGGTCAAGCTACCCGAAACTGTCAAATTTTCCCAATCAACCATGAACCTTAATGCTTTAACGATAAAGTTGAAAATCTATTAAAGAAATTTGACAGATTGTAGTAGCTTGATGTGCTGGCGTCTGTACATGGATATTTGCCAAAATTTAGACTTATAAAGTACTGAAATACTTAACATAAATTACTTTTATCGCGGGCGTATTTACCTTATACTTTTGTTTATCCACAATGTTCCAATCATTTTTACTGTAAGTACTTATAACTTTGCCTCGTATATCCCTGGACACTAAAATTGAGCCATTACATTTTACAGAAAAGGCTACAATATGAATGACTTTGTAATTAAATATAGGAATAAGATCCGGTTTTTATCAGCACAAGCAATGAACGATAATTTTATTGATACGACGATTAAGTATGTACCTACAGACTGATTATGATCGGATTAGTTGTTAATACGGGGCGTACGTAATAAATAACCCATTTAGTGCAAGTAAGTATCCAGGCAAAGATAAAGATCTGTCGTGAATAAATTAGTTGCTAGCTAGCACAAGACTAAGCTTATCTTTGAAAATGATCATTAATAAAAAAAAAACATATAAAACCATTCGACAGTCGATCATTATTGAACTAAAAATGGGTGGGCCGATTTTTTTGATGACCAGTGTATGTATTTCAATGGTTTTGTCTTTACTTTGCTTCTATTTTAAATTGAATTAATAACTATCTGACTTACACATCAGTGTCATTTATTTTCGTCGTAAATTCGCCACTTCAAACTGATTAGAATCTGCTGCTAGTAGGTATACCTAGGCTTGAATAATGTTTATAAAATGAAGTGACCACATTTAAATTGAAATAACTTTTGAAGGTTATCCTTCATTCTACGCCTTTAGCTTCGTCTATCAAACATTATACCCAAAACCAGTTTTAAAGTATATTTAGAAGTCATTTGGAAGAAGATTGCAAAGTGTTGAAGATGGATATTACAATGCAAACAAACATAAAAATAGTATGTTTAAACAACATCGAGCAAGTCCAAAGAGTTTATTGGTTATCTTATCCCTAAATCTACATATTGGTGTCCTGAAATACAGGCCATGGCTTAGTTTAGGCACCAGTCTCCCACAAATAAACATTGTAATATCGTAATTATTATTTTTCCGATTTTAAGTTTTTTTTGGTGGATGTTATTTGTGGAAGAAAATAAATATTATTATTATATTAACTTAGTGGTTCGAAACACCCTGATATAATAATAGTATGTACAATCGTGGAAAAATAATATTATTGGTAAGGTCGGACTGATAATTCAGTCAAATCTACTATAGTACTAGCTGCGCCCCGCGGTTTCACCCGCATAAGTTTCGATCCCGTGGGAATATCGGGATAAAAAGTATCTAAGTAACTATGTGTTAATCCTGCTTGTAAACTATCTGTGTGCCAAATTTCATTCAAATCCGGTTTGTAGTTTTGGCGTGAAAGAGGAACAAACATCCATTCATCTATCCATACAAATTTCACGTTTATAATATTAGTAGGATTGATAGTATACATCGATAGTGGTAAATCCTTGAGTCATGGTTGTGTAGAACAGCCACCAGAGAATCTCATAAACGGGTGGCAACTAGCTATGGATTATAGCAAGGAAGGAAAACCGAAGATGCAACTTATAGTTGTATTGTGAAATGAACTTATTGTTCGATAAGGAAATCAACTGTTTTATATAATTCCGAAACATGTTCCTTATATTAAAGTGTAACTTATGTAACTTAATTGTCTTGCCTATCAGAAAATTATCAAAAATTAAGTGATGTAATTACAAAAAAAAAAAAAACAAATATATGCTTGATCATTCTTTCAGAGTCATGGTAATTGCGATACCCTTTTGATCTCTCTTATCTCTACCAAATGTTATCTGAAGCCTGTAATCGATATAAAAAAGTTCATTTACATCAGCCGTGTAAGCATTATCTGCTGTAGGTAGTTATAGATTACCAACTAACTTCTCATTGATCTTCGGAAGTAAGGCTATCAGGGGTCAACGTAAATTGTTTCATGTTTAGTGACGTTTATTATCTCTTAGTTACTTTGTAATTATTAATGACTGCAATAATATGCCAATACTTTATATAAATGTCTAGTTTTGTTTAGGAATGATAAGTTACTTGACATGTGGTGAAGGAAAACCTATTTATGTAACCATTAAAAACATGTTTGGAGGACATTAATGGGCATGTTATTACTTTATTATATGCATTGTTATTTTCAATGACAATGTATGCTCTGATATACTTTACTATAATTAGCTCAATCAAGCTGGACTTAATATACTCGTACCATGTCACGCACTGTTACTTGCAAATTGCTAAGATATAATTCGATTGGGTTTTTCAATCACTATCATACTAAGTATCATTAAAGCTGGTGAGAATTATCAAGAAATTATCTACTTGATGGAGTTAATGAGGAAGCAATCGATCGAGTTATGGAACTTTGACCAGGAACTGTTTCAATCTTACACGTCATCAGATTTACTAAGAACTTTCCATCGAAGGTATTTCCCACGAGTCGGTTAGCCTAATAAAATATCTGCCATACACGATTATAAGTAAATTGGTTATTAAAGATTGGTGTGATTGGTGTGGTTTAGGTTTTTAATTCTCATACCTACGTATTGAATTTTAAGATTCTCGGATAATAATGACGCAATATTCGAATATATGATTGATGACACCACACCCACTTTACATAGCTAGGGAAATACAATTTTGAATTAGTGCGTAGTTAGATTGCCGTTAGACTTAAAATCGAACGATGTTTTTGTAATCCTTTAAAGCGATTACCTATACTTGAAGTTTTTCAAAAACATAAGTACTAAGCAACTAAATACGCACTTATTAAACTGCTCTAATCAGTCAAAGCAATTTTGTTTTCAAAAACATCTGAAGTATCTATGAAAATAATCGATCCATTTAGATATAATCGTTGCAGTTCGCTATCGATCGTATACTCAATACATTTCACCTAGATAATATCCTTAATTATGATTATATATCATTGGATTTTGACCTTAAGTATTAACAAGCGTGACTTTCAACGTTTGTTACGTAAAGATTCCCTGACATTTAACATCTATGGTTTACAACTTTGGAACTTGGTGAAGATGCATAACAACTAAGACAGCAAGTTTCTTCATAAAGACAAATATTCCCCTATTAGAAGCATACAATACAAGATTGACTAAATATAAAATCCTTATACATAACATATCAATTTGAATCTCTAGCTGCTGTCAGGATCAATAGCTACATAGTCAGTTATAATTATAAGCGATACATTTGCAATTGTAATCTTTTTATTACCATCAAGTAATTTTCCTATACCTTAGAACCTGGATTCTAGCTACATTTATTAATTCTTAAGGTCAGGTAATTAACATCGTGGCAGCAAACGGGTGCACGTTGCGCCGCCGTGATTGCAAACCTTGGCTCACATTGTTATTCTCTTCGCATACTCAAACGACCTTATTTTTGCCGGTGCTAATGCTCTACAATCAGTGGGTTTGCACTGACGTTTTCTTGGAAATGCTTCTTGGAAGGAGAACGTTATTGTGCTTGTGATTCAACCGGTAAATCCCGATTAGGTTTTCAACTTTCAACTTTAGTGCGATGTTCAAATTGCATCTTAAGATGCTTCCAACACTTCAGAATCGGCTGTGTGGCCTGGATCTTGTAATGGGGTTTAACCAGATGCACCTGGATGGAATAAAGTTTCATATATCCTTGCCACATCTGGAGTCTGGATGAAACAAACGATTGCAAACAGATGTGGCGAATGTTTTTTGTTTGGTTGTGATAAAAATGTAGGTATGTGGAATAAAAGGCTATTGGATTTTGAATCTAATAGTAATATTAAACGTGCGCAGGGTTCTATATTTGCGATTATTATATGGTACCTATTTCATTAAAGAATCACGGCACATCGGGTTATGGACCATTGTTTTAGGATTATAATGTTCGTTCTGTATTCGTCTCGGGACAATTAATCATACCTTTGCAGTCGAACAAAGACAGACGCCTGTAATAATTTAATTATTGGAATATATTACATTCTAAAGAAAGAAGTACGAAATATTCAGTCTTGAAAGATATCGCATGTGTTTGAATTGCATTTTTGGAAGCAATAAAGATTTACTGAATTGGTAATGAGAGTCTTGATGACGGCTAGATTTTAATATTACACAATACAACAAACCACACCGCCTGGAAACTTTTGAGACAAAAATTTCTTCCACAAAACAAGATTGGTATGTTACGAAAGCGGTTTTTTGTCCGTGTTTGAAGTGAAAGCAAGAGACAACTCAGGACAAGTCTCCAATAATAATAGAAATAACATACGAACAGTGCTTATTGTTCGCCATGCAGGTAAAGCAATAACATTACCAGAGAAACAAACTACCCGAAGGATATTGTGACAAACAATGAGACTGTTACACAACGGAGGCCGTTGATGACGTCAGGGAACAAAGTCCACCGTACCAATTGGAAAGTTCAACATTGGAAGCAAAACGTTTGCGCCAACTATTTGGTCTAAATTGTTGGTTGAAATTTGTCGTTAAAGCTAAGTAGGCCAATTTGAGTTTTGATGAGTGCGAAGAGCAAAATTTTGCAATGTTACTAGGTCAACAATTTGGCACATCATTAACATCTTCACAAGTTACTTTTGATTGTTATACGTTAACTGGATTCCTAGACCAGCAATTCAGCACAACAAACTAAAACGTAGTTTTTCAAGTCATTAGTTTGATTGAATTGCGCAAATCCTATGTTTTGCAGAATTTTGCAATGCTAAGTATACTTTCCATTCAGTTGTTGATAATGTCTAGCTATTGTTGTTCTTATAATTAGGCGATTTCCTAAAAACACGCGTTTTGAAACGTGAATTTATGCCATAGTAGTATTACCAATGCAAATTATTCGGAACACAATAGTCTTTCTGGCGACGAATTGTACCTGTAGTCTAACTATATTAATGCTTTTAATATGGTCTACAGGAAAATCGGCATTTTAACTTTTTAGGAAGGCAAGCCAAGATAGACGTCACTCTGATCGTAATCTTTATGGCTTGCTAGCAAGTTGCAACTTTGTGTTGTTTTTACGTTTAAAATTTTATGTCGAATCTTAAGAGTTACCTACCATCTTTAGCATTATCTTGAAGCGCCCTCATTAGAACAATGTCCAAAAATATTGTTTTTTTAAACTCACAAAAAGTAATCTTGAGTTTGTTTGAATACGGCTATAAAATTGAGGTTTTTTGGTCTACTAAACAGCGGCAATGTTGCTAGGCTAATAAATCGCTACTGCCTCTATCCAAAAAAACCTATAAAATATATTGGATACCCTACAATCTTTATATCATCTCATAATAAAGAACCTAGTACAATTTAAAAATAACAGATGATCCAATTAACCTCTTTAGTGAGTAATAAAGCTACCACGTGGTGAGACAAAGTTAAATATAACTGTTGGAGTTTGTACCCGATGTTTCTGCTATACGGTTCTTTTTATGTTTCAGGGAGTTGCAAACTTTACGAGAGAAGATATAAAGTGCAATTCAGTTTGTCATGATTTTTGTTGAAAATTAAATTGAACTGTAAGTTTTGAAATTGCTAATTAGTATTGTGGTTTAATGTGATTCATGTATCACTTATGGGCTGCATTTATCACTTTCTATAAACGAAGATAGCTCAGCGTCTTTGCAAGAAAATTTCAACAAAACGGTTGGTTATTTTCAGTTACCTATTTGATCTGTGCAATTGACCCATGGTCTGGACCATTTACCAAACAATACCCTCTACATTGAGAGTCCAAAGGTTCATAGATTAAATTCAACTAGAAAAGCAGAATCTAATTCGTCACGTGAAAAGTTAAGGCGGTACACTGTAAAAAGACTTCTATCTCAACAGCACAAGGTTGAAATTGGGTTTTCAGGTTGAAATCACGCGTCGTGCACGTGCGCCCGCGGTAGAGAGTTCACAGCTGTTGTTCAAACAGTGGACTTTGGACCGAGCCCACAATCACCGGTGTAACCGCGTGAATAACGTGTAACGACTCGTTGATTTGTTTGTAGATATACTTGATTGAGTCATCTTTTTACTTCATCGGTGGTTTATCTGCCTGCATGTGAACAGTTATCGTGACCCGATCTGTTTTACACGAGGCTTTAGTAATGGAAGATGTTTTGTCATGATTATAAAAAAACGGAAATCGCATGTAAAATTAGGTAGTAGGTACGTAGGTATTGGTCTTATATACCTACATGAGTACCAATACCTACGTACACAAATTATCTTAATTATTTATTGTACTTGCTGTTGATGGACTTTGAATTACTTTTAATGAAGGTGGAGACTATGAAGATATAATATATATATATAATATATGAAAGTAAAAATCTGTTCAAGATGGAACTTGGGACAGTCTTTGTATGGAGAACTAGTTTTAAGGCATTTTTGACTGAATTTCAAGGCATGAAGATAGGTATTAAAATTAATTGATGGATGACGTCAAACTTCATTCTTTTTAACATGTTTAAAATTGTAGGTCAGTGCTCTTACCATCCACTGTGATATTAATAAGTATGAGTAAGTTTCTTACGTGACGAGACTCACGAGTGGATGTCACAGTATGTGGAGTACCTATATATTATTTATACATATTCATACAAGCACGATTTATTTGCACGTTGTCTAACCTAACTATCATAAGCTTAATCAGCCTATAATGTTCCCACTGCTGGGACACAGGCGTCGTCTCTTCGAGAGGGAGTGGGCTGTAAATCTACAATGCGGGTCGAGTGCGGGTTCAATAAGTAGAAGTCTTTGAATTTTTTGGTTCTGGTGGTTTTGAAACCTAAAAGCTATCTCATTAGTAATCACGTGAGTTTTAGGATACTCCGCCTAAATCGCTAATTATTTATCAAGAAGGCGTAAATTAAACTCGTAAGTAATCATAATAGGTACCTACCTATTTACTAGATAAATAGGTGAGATAGGAACAAAATGCTCCTACCTACCTAGGTACGTATCAGCCTAGGTCATTATAAAATAGATCTACCTACCTACCCCGACTTAGCTACTTATCTTATTCTTACCTACTTGTTGAGTGTGTAGGAGATTGCAATTCTGTTTATGTAGCCTTAGTAACCTTTCATAGTTTCGAACTCTTCCTAAAATAGGTAGATACCAAGCCCATTTTTGTTCAACACTAATCTCATTGAAAATATGAACAAAAGACCTTTCCAAGACTATTATTCCTAGCCATACACATACCTACATTAGATTGTGCAATCGTTACTTAATATTTCAAGTCTGTTTTCAGCTCGTTGCTATGCTCTATTGCGGCATTTTGCAGATTTCCTTCGCCTGAGTTGAATCACCAAAACATTCGTGAGGATTGCCCTAAATTCAAAATGTATCGAATTTATTGTCTGGAAACTAGCCAGCAATTATAGAAACGTCCCAAACTTTCTAGCGGCAAAACATCACATAAGATTTACAAAATACGATTAAAAAACTAAAACACGTAACTCGACTTGTGTTTTTTAATAAACCATGACCACCTTAACACCTTGAGAATTTTGAAATAAACAGTAGAACGATAATTTAATAAGAATAATACGTTTATTGCATTTCGTAGCTATCACGAAGGTAAAACGTGTAGAATGCCATTTGCCGGGTCCAAAGTCCGCAAGGTAAACTGACGTCGTCGCCGTCGCCGAGCAAACGTGTCTTGAACAATGCTTTTGTTTTATATCAATAAATTGAACTTAAATGGTTTTAGTTCTAGGTATAATTGGAATTAATAAAGGTACTTGGGAAATTCATCCATATGTTTTAATAATAAAACAATCACGTTACGTCCGCAAAACATGCTGTTCCCAATTCATGTTTGGCATTTTTTGGTTATTATCCGTTGCTTAATGCTATAACTTTGTTCACACTCCGAAATGTTGTTGTTTACTTTGTAAACAACTGAAACTCTGAAAATAAACACCTAAAAGTTACAGTAAATGGAAGAATAATGTTGTAATAGTTGTTCATTCTTACCTTTTCAAGGCAGTCCTGTCCAATTGCATTGGGTTCCACTTTGACTTCCAAAATCACAGAATTGGGCTGGCTAACTAACCACATTTTGTCAAAATTTTAAAAGAAAACCGAATAAAATTAGACTGCAAAAGAGGTCGAGTAGTTTAACGTTATTTAATTCCGCGGTTTATCACTTGGTCAACAATGTTTATCTCACTCGCGTAAAGAATTTATTTAAAAATGTCTTTCTTAATTCGCTCTGCGCAATGTTTATCGCGTATTCTTTGTGGAAGTAAAACTGTGAATACTTCCAGACGACGGCCATACTACGTTAAGTTTGCCTCCGAAATGATAAAGAAAACAGTGACGTTACTAACGCGGGGGGCGCGGACTCTGTACTTTGGTGTTGATCTATGTAAATAACCTGTGTTTATTCAACATTCATTGCTGCTTTGACACCGCAATTCAGATAACGTAAATCGAACAAATACGTCGATGAACACAATACATGCGATTTGTGTGAGACACCAATCGTTTGCTCTCGCATTGAATGTTTTGTTTCGTTCGAGCGCGGTGCGAAAAGAGAGACAGAGCTATCGGCGAAGCCCTCGCTCAACTTGTCATCAATTTCCTTTGTTGTTTGTTGTACCTATGTTATACTAAGTGGTAGCAAAATTAAGTAGATAAAATATAATTACTTGAACAAGCTTATCACAATTTTAGCCCGAAACGAATCCAACTACTATTGTGTGAACAAAAAAAAAATAACTGCGATGACAGCTTGTTTGTAAAATGGCACATTTTGAATTTACCGGGAAATATCAATTACATTACACACGTAGTTCTCTTTTTGTCTGTGGTAAGCACAGACAAAATATGACAAAATTTAAGAGATTTGATAATAGACAACATGGTTTTTAAGTAATATGATTGAAATTATTTTATAATTGAAAACAGAGTTGAAAATCAATAACAATTTGTGATCATACAAAATATAAACTCTACACTATTTTATTCCCTACACCGCCATCTATTTCTTAAATAATTACTTACAGTACGAAACGTTTCATCATACGCTAGTAAATTCACTAAACGTTTTTTGATTTTGTGTATTAAAATATAGAAAAGCAAATAAGATACTAGTTGATTAGTAAAAAATATGTAATAGACATGTTTAATAGCAAAATAAATTTAAACTTAGCTTTCTCATCAAACATTTCTAGTTTTTGAAAACAAATAGTTCCATTCCTCACAGAAATACAGAAGCACGAGCCGCTGACAGCGCCAATCGTGACAATATGGTGGAACTAAAGTAATCATATGACTTTCGTCACGACCACTTACTGCGCCTATTGATTTGCGTCTCGGTCTTGATTCTCACTCGACATAGTTTTTGTGTGTATCAGAAATGGCGAGTCAGACACAGGGAATCCAACAACTGTTGTCGGCTGAAAAGCGGGCTGCCGAAAAGGTCTCAGAGGCGAGGAAGCGTAAGTTATTTTTATAGTACTACGTATTTTACAATTTAGCCTTATTTGTACCTTTCCACTGTAGAAGTTGCCATGTTCAGGCATCAGTTCTCGTTTCCATGCATAAACTTGGTTCTATTTGGAGGAATCTTGATGTAATCAAATTTTTAAGTGATGCGTTTTATTTCTGGGCGTGATCACATGATTTATACAATCCACCCGCTGCTTGATTAATGAATCGATTGTTTTCAGCATCTCAGTACCTTTGTTATCTCTTAGGACATCGTGTTTGTTAACTTATAAGACATTTTAGGACTTACGTCGGTCACGGGGTTATATTTCTAGAAATAATAGTCCTAAATGATAGATTGTGAACTGGAAAATAAGACATACTTACATTTGCATTACTACATGCATTTATCTTAATCCCCCATCTATCAGCTTCAGACTCTTGAATATTAATAAAACTGAAGAAATTAAAGATAACTTCATATTTGTTTGGATGCAATTCTTAAGGAATTATCCAGGCTGCAGCCTCTGTAATTCTTTAAAATCTAGTTTCTCCAATATACCCCTATGATCATCATGTTCCGTGACAATCTGTGAATAGTCTTATGTAAGTCCATATTTTTGAGTTGTAAGTAGGTACTTCCTATGAAAATAGATTAGGGTGTCTCAAAAGTATGACTGTGGCAGTTTAGAGTTGCATTAGTTTGAAGACACTGCTAATTGGTTCATTTCTGTCATTAAAAAGAATAAGCGTCCTTTATTATTGTTTAAGTTTAACATTACAGACCCATGTTTGTATATACGTTCTGTATGATTATAAGATATATAAATCCAAAACCTTGACAATATCTACCCCAGAAAATTATAAAATTGTGTTTCAGTCCATGTTTTGCATGTTATGTTCTAAATGTGATCAGCTGATAACATGACAGTTAACTGTCATCAGCTGATCACATATATTACTGTTGGATGGACTTGGGGTTAATTTAATAATTTTGTGTTACAGGGAAAGCAAAACGCGTAAAGCAGGCCAAGGATGAGGCCCAGGAAGAGATTGAAAAGTACAGAAGTGAACGCGAGAGGCAGTTCAAACTGTTTGAGGAAAAGGTATGGATTAAACTGTAACAGAGACTTTATATTCTCTATGGTTGTCACCATGCCAAGATAACAATGAAGGCTTTAGGTTAGAGTCTAGCTTTCAATTAATGTGTCGTAGAATTGTACTTTTTTGCTGTAAGTTATGAGAAGAACTTGAGTTAAGATTCTATTCAGCAAATATAACACATTTTATCAAATTTTGTCTGACAGATTTGATAAATGGTGTCTTGTTATCTATCTAAAAATATTAGATAATTTTATGTTGCTAACATAACATAATGTTATGAGATTTAAAGTTATATTTGTTAAGTTTGTTCTGTTAAGTTTGTTTGATTGTTTGTTTGTGTATAATTTTTTAACTTTTTTTTTCAAAAGCTATTATCAAATTAGACTGGAGGCCAACCCCTAATCCTGAACATTGGAATGGAAAAGTCTAGGAGAATGATAATGGATTTTTATAATTAGTTATCCAGAATGGAAACTATTATGCTGAGGACTAGTAGATCTTTGCGTTCAAGCGCATACTTTGGCTAAGCGTTATTTCTATCACTGTCACACAACTGTAAAACTGCAAGAGCATGATAAGGATACAAACATCAAATGCTAACTAATGTTTATAGATCTCTGCTTAACTCTAGTTCACAAATTACGTGCCAGTTGCATTCTTTCAGCTATATTACAATCGTTTTAAGAATGGGGGTAATATTTCGCTTTAAATGTAGCCTTAACCAAAATGTTTTGTTCTGTATTTAGCACATGGGTACTCGGGAAGGCGTTGCCGCTAAGATTGATGCTGAGACAAAAACCAAGATTGCCGAGACAAACACCATGGCTAAGGAGCGGCAAGGGCCGGTATGTTCACTTGTTTAATTTTAAATAAATAACATAGTTTTACTTTACCATAGACTAATGTTATAAATGCACGAGTGCACATAAAATATATATTATTTTATATTTGCAGGTGGTCAAGGATGTTCTCCGTTTGGTGTATGACATCAAGCCAGAATTGCACGCCAACTACCGCATCTAAGCATATTTGTTAGAATATCCGTTTGTCTCGTATTAAACATTTTGCGATCACCAATCTAGTTGTTATCTGGTATTTCTGTTAATTGATAGCCACTTAGGCGCGGCAGTCTCTAAAACGCGGGAAAAACGAGCGCCGAGAATCGATTAAAAATCGATTTGATGCCAATCGTGATTAAAAACATCGATTTTGACAGTAAAAGTTTGCAGTCCATTGCGGCCTGTGACACTTCGCCAATATTACTGGTCACCAGAAATGGGGATTACTGTTAAAACACGCGGGAAAATCTAGCCGTTAGCTGTAAATACAAGTATCGCTTGGTTTAGCCCTATTTATAAAATAATCATTCAATAATATTATGTGTTAAGAGATCAGCTCGGTATCATTCCAAAATACGTTCGAAGGTCCGAACAAGAACACAAAAAAATGTACCTATAATCTTAAAATTGTATGTTATTCAATGTTGTATGTTGAATAGAAAATATATAAAGTTTTAAAAATTAATTCTAATGGTCTTTTCTTGAATAGTGGCGAGTGTGTACAGTATTAGTGAAATATAAATGGTAATGTATAACGTTTAAATTGTTTTATTAAATTGTGACCATTTCAGGTGATTTTATTTCTGAAATAAAAAACAAATTGTCGCTAAAAATAGGTATATTGGGTCTACTAATTTAATTGTTTAAATCACTGTGACTGCAGCAATAATCTGCAATTAAAATAAAAACTTTTAGTTTATTTTCTGGTTTAAGATAAGGTTTGCCAACGTGCAATGGAGCGCAGTATTTTCTAGGCGTCAAATTGACAGACCGTATTCGCGACACCACACTGCGCTCTAAAACACAGATTACTGACGTTGCTCAAAAAACCGCTAAGGCTCAACTCACACCAAAAGAGCGTCGAAGCGCAGCGCAGTTTCAGTGTCATATGAATTTTAACTTTAAATACTTATTATCGCATGAGAAACTCGAACGAGTCGCGCGGATGCCCGCGGCGCCGCGGGAATTCCGGCGAATTCCATAAACGGAGCCGTGCGACTGCGCGAGAAGTCGCGGGAAGTCCCGAGAATGCTCGAGCAGTCGCGAGCGGGCGCTGGCAATATCCCGCCCCTCGCGTATACCCATTTTCACTGCTTAAACACAAGTTTCCTCGAGTCTTGTTGAAAGTGAACTGCGCATAGGAGAGCGACCCGTGAATTCATCGCGGGCGGGCTCAAGAAGGCGCGTGGAGTCCCACGACTTCTCGAGCATTCCAGCGACTTCTCGAGCAGTCGCGGGAATCCGCGCGCCTTCTCTACCGAGCGGGTCGCTGCGCTTCGCTGCCCTTCGCCGCTCTTTCGGTGTGAGTTGACCCTAAGCTAAAGTGGGACTGGGCTGGCCACGCCTGCCGTATGCCCAATAAGCTGTGGGCCATAATAACCACTACGTGGAGCCCTGACACAGCTAGAAGGCGTCGCGGCAGACCCCGTAGAAGATGGCGGGACGAGCTGGACAAAAACGACCAGTGGTCTACTTTAGCCCTGGATCAAAAGAGCTGGAAGTCATGGGGAGAGGCCTTTGGCCAGCAATGGGGTGATGTAGGCTGACAGTAACAGTTATTTTCTGGAAGTACCTAAACTAGTAGCTACTGGGCTCAAAATACACATTGATAATTGAATGTAGCGTTATGCCTAGCCGTAGTAGAATTTTGTTATTTCTGCAGGCTTTACATTCTCCATAAAAATGACCTTGATCGGCTCATAAATCGGAATTTGAAAAAATTTAAATGCAGTTTTCATCCATTTGTTCAGGCTTGTTGATGCCCACGAATTGCATCAGATTGCTGTGATTGCGATCGGGTATTTAATTTTCAACCTTTTAGTCAATCAACTCGGCATATCGTAGTCCACAGCTGGACATAGGCCTCTTGCACCCTGTCCTCGGCCTTCTGCATCCAGTCTGTCCCAGGCACCTTTTTGAGATCGTCGGACTACGTCGGTCTTTCCTTTTCCATCCAACCTTTTATTGTTATATTTTTGTAGATAGACACACCTCATGTATTTATTGACAATCCATCTAGCCATTAGGATGCTTCGGATGCATAGAGAATCCCGCATACAAAGGTAGGTAATTACCTACATAGTTACGTGTGAAAAACAACCCCATCTTTCCTGCCGCACAGTCAGGTTGATGACGGTCGTAGTACCACGGCATGCCTTAACCCGGAAGACTGATCCGGAACCACTGCCCTGAACAGTGTGGATTGAGCTTATGGATTGCTTTTATTTGTCTGTTATCCGACATGATACCCACTTCGGCTTATTCCTCTTCTCGGCAATTTTGTCGAGCCAGCCGGCGATAGCTCCCACGGTGGAGAAGACGGCCGGCTGGTCGGCCTGGTCGCAGCGTTTGGAAGAGAATGATAGCACGCCGATTAAGAGGCCGTCCATGACTGCTGGGCCGCCGGCATCATGCTGAAAGGAAGGGAAGGGTATGGTAGTGGCGCCGATTCCCTTGTTCACAAACTAAACTAAATTTAAGTTCAATGCATCTTTTTCTTTCTATTTAATTTAGAAAAGGACAGAAGATAAATATTAGTTTAGTCCTGTCAAACTAGTCAGCGCCTAACGTAAACTGATGTATTTTTAGCAGCCATGTTTTTAATCACGTCTAATCTGTCTATGGAGTACCTATCTTAATTTGACAGGAGTAAACTAATATTTTATCTTCTGTCCTTTTGTTAATGAAATAGAAAGAAAAAGATGCACAGAACTTAAATTTAGTTTAGTTTGTAAACAAGGGAATCAGGGCCATCATCAACAGGCGTGAGGGGAAAACGGATTGATTACATCAAAAATGCTAGGAGGTATTTTAAAAGGTATCAGCACCTTGCTACCACAAACCGGAGTACCTACTCGTATTTTGAAGAGAAATTTATTTCTGGACAACTCCACAAATAGGCATTAGGCAATTGGCACATATTGAATTTTATGCAATTAAGTATAGAAAAAGGAAACCGGCCATGTGTGTGTCGGACCACACACAAAGGAGGGTTCCGTAGTTGGAATGAATTTATCCCCAGAACAAACTTAACATTGTAGTTGAAAATCATGTTCTCCGATAGGTACTACATTGCAACTGCAAATGTAAGTTGGTCGACTGTTACTAGTAAACTTGTAAAGCCTACTTAGCTGTGATAGTTTTCCTTTTAACTTCGTTATATATACTATACCTACCGTGAATTTTTTCACATATCCAAAAACAACCACGATTTACTTTGGGGAATTTTAAAAATTAGCACTTTAAAGCTTAATATTTCAGAAATAGATCCCTGAATCGAAACAAAACCCGCGAAGTATTTTTGCAAGACCTATCCAACGATATTCCAGACCTTGGGGTAGACGAGAATTAATAAAAAAAAAATCGCCACTACGTGTAGAGGTACCTACCCTAAAAATATTTTTTTTCAAGATTTTATTGTACCTACCACTTTGTCGGTGTGATTAATAATGTAAGTAAGTATATTCATGTCAAATTATAGCTTTCTAGTACTAAGAGGAGTCTCTGAGACGGACAGACGAACATGGCGAAAATTTGTTGACTATGGAACCCTAAAAATGGACACTAGCGCACAGAAGTGCTAAGAGTTAAATATTTTAAAACATGTAGGTACCTACTCAGAATGGTGTACTACGAAACGTCAGAAGCTAGGTGCACGGTACCAATTGGTCGTTTCCTATCGCGAAGAGCCGGCTAGAAACACCATCTTTTAAAATAAGGGTAGTTTCCTGGGTAAAAAAAATAATTATTATATTTAGTCCGTCAGTTAGATTATCGAAAAATAATGGACACGTTTTTTTTCTTTTGTCAATTAAACAAAAAATGACAAAGATAAAGCGCGTCAAAATTTGGGAAATTTGGGTCGTAACGTCACGCCATGCTAAAAAGTGTAGCAAGGTAAGGCAGGCAAGTGACGTCGCGTGGAACTTTAACGGGCGATATCTTCATCATTTTATATATAATTGACAAAAGAAAAAATACGGGTTCAATATTTTTTGATAATCTAACTGACGGACTAATTAGAATTTTTAGGAAACTAGCCTATTGGCATTTACAATGTTTTCAAAGTACCTACAGTGTTAATGGGTATGGGAGGACAGTGTAGGCCTGTTAACAAGTGCCATTGTAATTGTGTTACGCAGTTAGGCTGCAAGACCCAAAAATGTAGAGTAGACCATACTGCTATACACCATGTTAGAAATACGAGTAGGTAGTTTCAATCATGTTTTTAAACTCACGTTACAAACGTTTTTCGGTATCGTTATGAATCCTGCGCAGAAGTTTGAACGGGTTACCAAGTCTCTGTGAACATAATGAAAGATAAAATAAACGTTTTTGTAGATAGGTAGGTATTTCTTGTATTCGATACGATAGGATTTTTCTTCTTGTCAAGAAAGTTCTACCCTACCGAAAATAATGTAAGAATTTCATCTTGCGGTAAAAAGATTCAAGAGGTTGTTACAATAACGACAGAAACGCTTTTGGTGAATCTTACCTTCCGTAAACCTCTTGACAATCTGCTGTGTCGTAGACTGGGAGCGTGACTTTCTGCAGCAGCACCTGTCCTCCTGCGCCGTCGATACCCTGGAATTTAACGTTACAATCGTCGCTGCAATTCCAAATTAAGCAGAGAACCATCAGGGGCCTAGTTACTACCACATCTTAAAGCAGTACCTATTATTGTAGTCTTACTTATTTAAGTATAAAGTACCTGCTCCATCTCTTTCCCACACTGAAAGTAAGATTAAAATAATACTGGTATAAGAGGTGGTGGTAGCCCCCAGGTTTGAAAACTGCAACAACCATCCTTACCAGAACAGATCCCCAACCGAGGAACATGATTTGGTTATCAACAGGAACGACTCGATCCCTCGTAAAGTGTATCTTCTCGATCGCAGGGTCCTTCCTTCCAAAGGTCAAGTTCTTATGGATCTTCAGCACAGCGTAGTTGAACTCCAGCGTCTGAGGTTTGTAGTTGGGGTGGAAGAAGATTTCGGTAACGCGTAACAACTCTCCTCCTGAGCTCGCGTTTGTGGAGCCAACTCGAACTGTGAGCATCTTCACGTATTCTCGGAAAAATCTGTTATTGTATTGGCTGCGGATAAGGAATTAGGTATTTAACTGGGGTACTAGGTATTTAAAATTCTAAATGCCTTAGCTTTTAGTTGATAGGCCGACCGCTTAACTGAGACGTTGTCTGAGGTAGCTGCGCGGTGTGGGAGGGGTGATAGTTGTCACAAGTTGAAGAATCACTGAGCAGACAGGTAACGTTTCAGTTAAGCGGTTGGCCTATAGTAGTTGTAGAGCTTTTTGTGAAGGAGGTCAATAGTCCGAGAAAGTATACTACTATTCACATGTATGTAAAAGTGTGTCACCTAAATAAGTCTAGGTAGCTGGGACAGACTGCATGAGGAAGGCGGAGGACGTCTGTTGTGGTGCAGCATGGGAGCCTATGTCCAGACGTGGACTGCTTTTTAGGCTGAGTTAATTGATTGATTGTTTTGTTTTCTGCCATGCAGCAGTACACATATTACAGTCTACATTTCTACTACATTCTATTACAGTATACAGCAGTACGCAGCACGCGGGCCCCCTCAAAATCAGATCCAATTCCAAGGGTATCGACGTGAGATCATTACATTATTACAGGCACATAACAGATTCAGACATTTCTGCTTTATCTCTGGGCTGGCAACGCATCTGCCTCTGGTACTGCAGATGTCCATAGACGGACTTTTCAATATCCATCACATGGGCCGTTCGGTTAGTTTGCCATCCGAAATCGTTCAAGCAAAAGAGTTGAAGACTTACAGTTGCAGGCAATGGGCGGCAGTAAGCAGCTTGTCCCTGTCAATAATGACGGCGCCACACCAGAGCTCGTTGTTGACCAGGAGAGCAGCCATGTAAGGGAACTCCTCGATGGTGGCCACCTCATCAGGGTTGTAGATGCGGCGGAAGCGACGGTCCAGGACCAGGCGTTTAGTAGTTGACGTGGTCGACTGTGTTGCTATGAGGTTGGATTTTGTATAAGTAAACACAGATTACTGACGTTGCTCATAAAGCCGCTAATCTGAAGTGGGATTGGGCTGGTCACGTCTACTGTGTGCCCAATAAGCTGTGGGCTAAAATAACCACCACGTGGAGCCCTGACACGGCTAGAAGGCGTCGCGGCAGACCGCGTAGAAGATAGCGGGACGAGTTGGACAAAACAAACGATCAGTGGTCAACTTTAGCCCTGGGTCGAAAGAGCTGGAAGTCATGGGGAGAGGTCTGTGCCCAGCAGTGGGATGATGCAGGCTAACAGTAACAGTAATGGTTTCTCAAGGGTTTATAGGAATTTGTGATTGTAAAGAACGAGGAATGTAGCTGGACCTACGTGATGCTAGAAACGTTATATGCAACGCTACAAGGTTTTGTGGCGCGTGGCGAAAATCTGAACTAAAGTCGCCATCTTGTTTTGTCACTACAATTTCTGTGACACGATTTCATAAATTAAATATGTATTTACCATTAATTTCTACTAGCGTAATAAATCTATGATATTTACCAACAACGATACATGACATTGGCGGTGGTGCATGTCAAATCCAGGCGCGATAATCCTTCTAACACATTCATTTACTAAAAGACTTCTTGGACAGACTGCTTGGTTGTTGTTTGTTCAAGTCAGCGAATCACAAGTTTTTAATAATAAGTATAAATATGAGTTTGAGTACTAAGTAGTATGAGTTGTGATTGTGAGCAAATCAAAAGCTACTTTTTGTATTGATTGCCTTTAATAAAACCAGGTGTTAGTATGATAACTTCAAGATCGTAAAAGAAAAATCAAAAGCCTTACTTATTTCAGGTGTAACGATTTCATTGGCTGCTTCCATCGCCTGGCGATTGTACTCTATGGGCAGACCTTCAAACTGTTTCTTCTTCATCACCTCTGGTTTGTCGAGTCTGCGAGACGGCTTCTTTGCAGGCTCTTCAGTCAACATTACTTGTTATTATATTGCATATAAAAACATACCTAATACCACCTAGATTCACCCTCTCTTCCCCAAAGCGATTTCGCTAGTTAGGTATTTTTAAGGCTCATCTAATACGGGACACCATCAAAAAATTATGCATGTGAGAACGATGCAGAACCTTAAAAGCGTCCGTAATGAAAAGATAAAAAAAAACAATTCAAATATTAAATTAAACCAAAATAAGCCATGAACCAAAATAAATGATCCAACACATGCGCCTCCGTCAGCAAGATATTAGAGTGACCAGTCACTTATATTCGTACTCTCAGCCGCCAGGGCACATTCAAGTCAATGAAAGACGTACCCAGTGTGTGCTATGCAATTATACAATAATAGGAGATTGAATTTATATTATGCAAAAATAGTATTTTGAAATCTTCAGCAGCTCCAACAGTATGCAGGTAGAGTACCTAGGCGTGTGTGAAGTATTTTCAAATACTACTTAATCAATTTATTTATGCCTCTTGTGGAGTAGGACCAGCATTTAGCCAATCATTTTTGTCAGCGATGTAATCCCCCAACTTATAATATGCTTGGCTGCATAGTGTGCGTTTTATGTAAGATTTGAATTTCGTTTCATTGAGTTGGAGTGTGTGGGGAGGTATTTTATTGTAACATTTAAAACAGTACCCAATGAAGGAAGAGTCTACTTTAGCCACTCTGAAACCTGGTTGAACTACCTACTTGGTCTCATTTCTAGTTCTATAGGTGTGTCTGTCTTTTACTGAAAAGATTTAAATTGTTCCTTACGTACATGATGTTTTCATAGATATATTGACAAGGTACCGTCATCAATATTAGTATCTTTAAATAGTTCCCTTAGAGAATCGCGCCTGCGCCTGCGGAGGCCATATATTGCTCTGATGGCTCTTTTCTACAGAATAAAAATATAGCCGTATATCCCATTTCTTGATTCTCATCACCACCAGTTGCATCTCGTTTACGTACAGACGCCAGCAGGTCAAGCTACCCGAAATTGTAAAATTTTCCCAATCAACCTTGAACCTCAATGCATTCAAAATTCAATTAGCTGCATATTTTATCACAAATGTGCAGCTAATTGAATTATAATAATAATGCATTGGTTGGTTGTATCATAATTGCTACCGTGACGTCTGTGACGAACTTTATATAATTTAATTTTTTAAGCATTGTTCTCATGTAAGTGACATTGTGTCTTTTTTTGAGAATAAATATCTTTAAACCTATATTTTGTATTATTGGCATGCGTTTCAATTGACCCCAGGCATTGTTTCAACCACAGAACAGATAAATGGTTTCAACCGACCCTGGCATGGGGACGGTTGAAACAAATTACATATATTTTTTAATCTGACTTTACACATAAAATACAATATAATGATCTCAAATAACATTGGCCATTAGTAGACCGATTTAATACATTTCTGTCATCGCTCGTATAGCTTATTCCGATGCAACAGACAACAACAGCAAAATTGTTTCAACCGTACCCAGTGTACCCTACGCAATTACCCCGCAGTGCGTTTGTTTCTGTTGTGTAAACTTACCTTCATCAGATAAATCAGAAAAGGAATATTCTACGTGCGGCGTCACGTATTTCATGGAATTCATCACTATAAAGAGTATGGTCACCATTTTTTGACATGGCCGCCCCGCCATTTTGTTTCTTGATTCTGTTGATCATTAAAAATAATCAATACAATTTATGTAGGTTTATGAAGTTAACATAATAAAAACTTTATTGCCAAAACGATTACAAGGGTTTTACATTGGCCCCAAATTAGGCAACAGACATTTTAAACATTTATTTTAAAAACCTGCTCGGTAGTAAAAAAGTAAAATAGGTTTTCTTCACGTTACAAAACACTGATACTGATACTGTTAACCTGGGTAATCCCACTGCTGCGCAAAGGCCCCATGACTTCCAGCTCTTTCGCAAAACAAAACACTAAATAAAAATTAAAGAGAACATAACAAACAATGCGAAAATAAAAAAATATTACGTCATAACATAACACCTGCATTCACCGAACGAGTAAGAACAGGTTTTAATGATACAGCCCGTATTTCGCTAGTTATGTAAGTCCCACATATTTAGGAGCCGGGCGAGTCTACCTTTCTGGAACAAATCCAGACTCCAGACTTTATTATGCTGAGATAATCTTGACGAAAAACCCAGAAGCACGCATTTTGCGCGACGACCTAAGGATTGAACCAAGGGGGTGTTTAATAAATAGTGTAATAACATATATACGAGTATCATATCACTTGAAATAACCTTGACATGATATAATTTTCATATGCTATAAATACAAATAACCTAATTTCATGTGATCGAATGTTATATTTCATATAACATATTTAGTATAACGTTCATTTCATATAATTTTCAATTTGTATAATGCTCTTTTTATATAACGTTCAGTTGACCTAATTTTCTTGCCCACACAACACAACAATAGAGGGGAGGGGATGGTCATTGTTCTAACCTAACCTAACCCATATGATTCAATAACAGTGGATGGTATCTGACGCAGGTATATATAAGGTTAATTATATTAAACGTTACTTATAGATTTTGAATATTATACTAACCGAATATTATACTAATTGAATATTAATTCAAATGTGCATTGTAGATAATGTTCATTAAACCATATAAAATTAGATAAAATGAAATTATATCAATAACTCATTACGTAATTTCATCATTATATTAAAAAAAGTATACCAGATGAAATTAGGCCATATGATCATCAGAACTTTTGTTATTATTTCAAACGTTACACACCCGAACCAAAGAACCCCTTGCCTGAGCGGTCGCAACTCCAACCAAGAGACTTTACAAGAACAATGGGGAAAAACTAATAATATGAAATAGAAAGTTTTCAAAGTGGAGAGTACAGTTTTATCCTAGGTAACTCGACACCTAATAATGTGTAAGTAACGGATGTTTTTGCAACTTGAGTAATTAGGTACAAACTAGCGAGTCAAATACACGTCGTTATTACCTTCATCAAGCTGAATGTATGTGTCCTGTTTCCTTTTAATGTTTCCGTTTTAGTTTTAATTTAGTGCATTTTTATACACGCAATGAAGACAGGACATTTCTAAATACCCGTCAGTAAATTGTTGTAATCTTTTTTAAACAGCAATGCGTACGTATTGTAAAGGTTGTTCACTAAAGTCAACCTTATGTAGTGCAGGCTGGCTATCGATGTTGGCTGTTCGATTCGAACACTCAAGCAAGTTTAGAACGGGGTGGCAAATATTTCATTAGGATTTTTGTTTAGGAAAAACCAGTGTCGTCGGGAATATGTAAAGACGTTCTGTGAATATAAACCTAAACGAATCGTAACGTTGTTTGATTCCTCCCGGTACCGTGAAGCTCCTAGAGAGCTTCACGGTACCTCTATATCTATGTATGGAACAACTTAATAAATTCTAAAACGTACCTAATGCCAGCTAGTAGTCATTTGAGGATCCTACACAAAAAATGTTTCACTATAAATCCAATTTCCAATTTCAAAGCATTACAATTTCCACATGCAATAAAAAAAAACAAATAACGGAGGTTATGGAAAATTTTATTACAATATGTACACGAAAACTATAAAAGAAAATATACTATATACAAAAATAAACGATAGACATCCAAGTTTTTACACGTGACAACATTTTATAACAGAACGAGAATTCTTTTTTTAAAGAAAATAATTTCGTGTCTTTGGTTAATGCCATCCTTTGCCCCAGCCGGCGCCTCCCCAGCCGGCGCCTCCCCAGCCGCCGAGAGATGAGCCCCATCCGAGACCTCCGAGGCCGACGCTCACTGGGGCTGTGATGACAGGGGTGCGAATGATGGGTGCGGTGACAATTGGGGCGGAGACCACGTGGCGGATGACTGGGGCGGACACCACCACGCGCGGGATCGTGACGCCGTGGTTAATAAGGCTGGAGCTAACGGAGTAAGATGGCAGCACGATGGGGGAGGCTGGTAAACAAAAGAACAACAATATTTAAATTCGGAATCTTTGGGTCTGTGGACCGGTCTGCCTTGTGACTAAGGGCAAGAACACATTAGTCAGATGCATTACTGCAACGCAAGAAACTGTGACGAAACAGTTGAGCGTTCCTTTTTAGGCAAGCTGCTAAAGCCGGATTCACATTATTGTGTTGTGTCGTGTTGCGACGCTTTCTAGCGCAGTGTCAAGCAATCAAAAATCTTTGTGAAATGACGACATCCTGGACAGATTTGTTTGATTTGATTATGATCGTCACGACACATCAAAACACAGAAATGTCCCGGTTGCTTATACTAGGTACCCACCCTCTTATTTAGGTTCTAAATGGCAATAATGTTAACTCAAATAGAATTTTTGCCTAATAGTAACCAGACAGGAAGCGGGGTGGGATAGGCAAAGTCCACAGATAGTTAGATAGCCAGTGTAATAAGGTAGTGTGAGGTATTGCGTGTCTCCAAGTCGAAACTGAAAATAATGCAAAAATTGCCAAGCAATAAATCCATATGCTTAATCTGGACTATTTAGCCGGTAATCTGCTAGTATTCAATAGTATTTAAGGTTTCATTGATTTACATAATACCATACAACTTTCAATTTATCGACACTGATCAAGCAAAGAACAAATCTTTCCATATTGGTATGTAATACACTGCATTACCTACTGGTACCTTAGATACTTATCGCAATGAACTATGTACCTACTAGGTCCCGCTTGCATCACAAATAATTAAATACGTTAAGTGATAAACGAAATTAAAACATCGTTGTGTGTGTTTCTGTCAATTGTTTAAAGATGTCAGAGACAGAATTATGTTTTAAATGTTTATCGCTAAACGCATTTCACTTCACGATTGATTTGTGGTGCAAGTGGACCTAGAAAAAGTAGTAACTAATGAATGCAGTTTATAATTTAATCTATGACAGTTAGTGTAAGGGCAAGCAAACAGAACTTCTGCTTACCTTAACGGAATTTTCTATGCATGGACTTGGATTTAGTGTTCAAATAGTGTCTATAATGAAATGAGGAGTTACCGAGGCCCAGTCCCAGTGGAGGGACAGGGTTGGCGACCACCAAGCCGATCAGGGCGAGAACTAATGCCACCTGCGGAAGAGAACAGCATCATTTAAAACTACATTTTACAACCGTTTTAGGGAAGCTGCTGGAACATTAAATAATAAATAATAACATTGGGAAATTGATCAAGCAAGACCCTTTTGGTAATTACCCAGAAGGTAAGTCAACAAGGTGATCATTTTTTTAAACTAGCACTAGCGTTTGCAATGTGTGCTCCTTGATTTATTAAAGGCATTTAAAATTTCAGCCTTTCAATAGCCCTTTCAATAAATTCGATGTCGCTAAGCAACGGAATAAAAAAAACACGAACTAAAATCCGATTTTTAGGACACTAACAATGACACAAGCATTCTCTTTTGAACACGATTTTATTAGCTTCACTTCACAGCTCGTAACTAATAATGTAAAAAAATCTTAGAAGTCAATTTTAACCTACTTCTAATTCCAAAATAAAACCGTTACTTACCGCGCACTTCATGTCTGTATATTTTCAGGTTTTCACTGAATTGTAAACTGAATTATATTTGATTAGCATTGCCCTTTTATACCGATTGGTGCTGGTCACGCATCAGTGGCGCTTCGAACATCCTTTGACGGGAAGCTTTGCATCACACATGCATTATACATTAGTTAGGAGCTGCCCTTTCGACAGTGCTTCTGTTTTTACTTTTGAAAGAGTAAAAACCGTGTTGTGGCTTGAGACATCAGTGGATATCCCGTCAAATGCCTATTGGTTTGCGGAGAAATTATCAAGGATATCCATCTGTGAAAAAGGAGGGGTAATATACGGACTCTTACCACCTGCTAGTCTTGCTGCTATCATTCTATTGTTCTGGAATTAATGGATACTCGCAGGATATGCCCGGCATCAAAATCAAATTATTTTATTTCACATAAACCTACATGGGGTGCCATTGGTCGTTTCCGAGAAGAGCCGGCAAGAAACTCTCTTTTAAAAATAATTGGGTTTTACAGTGTTTTCAAATTACATTGTTAACATGTATGAGAGGACAACAATGTAAGCCTGTCAACAAACGAAATAGAAAATGTCTACAAATCTACAGTGTACAAGGCCTATCGTCATACTGTCATACACAGACTCGAACTGCCTGGGTGTGAAACTACAGGCATAATAGATATTGCAACTTATTCCTAGGTGCAAGCAATAACACCCGCTGTCTTAGGGAAAGGGCTGTAAAAGATGAAATTTGTAGTGTGTAACGCGAATATTATGGCCGGAAGTTACGCCTTATCGTGTAATAGACCTCCACATAACCAGCACCCCAAGGCGGTACACAATTTCCTTCACAATCCGAAGGATTGAAAAAAAAATCATAATCGATTGGTTCACATCTTTAAAAAAATCGTCTACTCTAAAAGTAAAACGTAAATAACGCCATGAATATTGTGAATTGTCAATTAGATTGTGAGTGTGATACGCAATAACCCTGCTGCTCTGTTTTATTTGCCAACTGTTGAGATATTAAACACAGAACGGGAAGAACAGAGAAGGCTTACTAAACTTAAAGCATCGTATAACACGCTACGCTACGTAGCAAGATACACGGTAAGCGCTACGGTACCGCTACGCGCTACGTGCTACGCGTTACGTGCTACGCGCTACGTGCGACGCACTACGATACACGATACGGGCTACGCTAACTATTATAGCTACGCGACGCCACGCGCTACGATACATGGTACGGACTACGGTAAAGTTCAGGGCATGGTACTCGTTGCATGTTGTTTTACGTGTTTCGCTACGTCACTATTGACGCGGTGACAAAATGTTTCACTGATCGAAACATTCGATCTTCGAGACATTGGATAGGTCATCGTCCCACATCAGTATAATTATGTATGTTGTTGATGTTACATAAATGGATGGCCCCTTCTGTCTTCCCCAGCCAGAAGGGGCCAACCCTATTGATTTTAACCGGGTAATAATCCTCCAAGCCTGCTGGTAAGTAATGTCTTAATTGCCCGACCCCGGAATCGAACAGCACCCTAATTGTGCACACAATTTCAATTACAATACGAGGGTTTTGAAGGATATCCCTAATCCATTGCTTCATATGTTCGGAAAATATGCCTCCTCAACCACGTAAATAACACAATGAATATTAGCCATAAGCTACTGTTTGTATGTTACGCGGTTACCCCCAGTTTAGTCCTCAAATAAAAGCGTCATAAACAGAACAACGCTAGATAAACACTAATAAAAAGAACAAGAGATTTGTTCTGGTTCTCTCATATTTACAGCAGCAGAGACAAATTCAAGTCACGGTAGAAAAGGTTTAGTTAGTTTAGTTAAATTAAGTATTTAAGTGTTTATTTCATTTCAATATTCTGTCGCCATTAAAAACAACAAAAACAAAGCAATTAGAATGCTAACGAGGCGCACATTACATGTTAATCCGTTACTTTTTGCTAGCAGTAGTAATCGCAGGAACTAATACATTATCATAGAAAATTGCACTATTGGGTTACATTCATCACTTACTTCTTGACTGTATAATTATGTTTTGATATGTTAATATCTTTCATTGAAAATTTAACTACCTATCTGATTTAGTATTACAGGCACATAAGTCGTTTCAGCTATAATTTGGGGTCGGCAACGCATCTCCGATGCCTCCTCGCCTCTGGTAACTATTGCAGAAAGCTGTCGCTAGGCGGCGGTAATCGCTTATCATCAGATAGGCTGACAACTTGATTTTGACCCAATAACATTAAAAAGGTAGGTATTTTTTATAATGAGAGTACGAAATAATCAATTATAGTGCCAAACTATCTGACCTCGTTTGTTGTGGCTGAGTTAGAAGTCTTTAAAATTGCATCATGGAGTTCTACATATTTTCACAACCTTCGTGTTACAGCCAGCGTCATTTATCGCATCATGTGGTAAGTCAGCATAACATTAGCATAATACGCAGGAGATCCTCCTCTTTGTAAGAGGGAGTGTGCCATAATCCACCACGAGGACCCGGTGTAGGTCGATGGACGTCAATGTGTTCGAATGCTTTGCTTCTAAGACATGCCGATTTCGGGTTACTCCGGTTATCTAACCCAGAAAAAATAAACCTAAGGTACGCGAAAACGCATGTCCGAGATAGTTGGCTAAGGGCCGGTTTTTTGATCCGTGGTTAAACTCAACCAATTGTTAAAAATAGTAACTAATGCTTAAATTTTTGCAAAATGTGTTTTTTGTTCAATTTTTAGTTTATCTAATGAATAATTTTGAAATTTTGACAATTGTTTCATACAAAAACTGTCAAACGTCAATTTTATTTCTCGAATAAAAGTTATCTGGCGATGCAAAAATCAGCCTTTAGTTGGATAAATGGAATTTATAGGCTTAGGGTAAATTCTTATAATTTTTGGGGTGGAAACGGAATAACCACCGGTGTCCTCACAGGCACCCGCACCTAGGGAGTCCTCACTCGCAGCACGGCGCCAGTCCTATGGGTGAGTCACACAGATTGACGCGCAACGCATGTTTTTCTGTTTACAATTTGATTGTAAATTATTGTTGCTAGTTTGTTTAAAAAAATGGTGTCGTAGTAAAATTGTATTGTATAATAAAATTGTTTTTACGATTCATTTTTAAATCACAACTGTCATTCGTTAATAGTATGAAATGGGTGTAACATGGAAAATTGACGTAAAGACGCTGTAGTGTCAATTTGCTTAACACTTTCGACTCCACCCACTTTTCATAGAGCTCATGCTGGATGCCGCCATACATGTTGCAAGTGGACCCTCCAGGGGGGTCACCGGCATTACGTTTGCGCTAAAGTGAACCCTCGAGGAGGGTCGTCGGCATTAGGTTAGAAACCGTATTATAAAACACTGTAAAACGAAGTAAAATAGTGTTTTTACAATTTATTATTGCTATATTTAGTATCCCTGGGGGTATTTACATGTACTAGTGGGGTGGAGACGTGAAATATTGAAATATTAAAAAATTAAGAAAAAGTATAATCGCTCGCTTTGATCCCGAGACAGGGGTGTCCAACCTTTCTAAAATTTTCACGCAATGTAATAATTTTTTATTGTATTTAATAGGAACAACAAACAATTACATTATGCAATATTAGTAGATTTTTATGTAATCAAAACGTAATTATTTTGTAACAGCTTATTAACGTTACATAAATACTTGCCGTTCATGATTTGAACATGAACAGTTATACAAAAGCAGCAATAGGTAAAATAAATCGCGGGAACAAGAAATTCGAATTTCAAATATATTTCCACTAAATTTTCATTTTTACGAATTAGGCTCCTAGTCTTTTGAGATAGCCGTTTATTTAACGCAATTTTTTTACATATATTTTTTAAGCTTTTTTATTGCAATTGCATTGCATATTTCAACGGGGACATTAAATTTGAAAACAAAATATACACCAGCGTATATTAATATGGCAAAATTAAAGGTTGGCCATCACGAAAAATGCTATGTGTAAGAAGGCTGTATGCAAAATACCGGCTCTTTCCAACACGTTTTTTTTTTCTGCTGACCTTAATACGATGAGCTATTCTGCCAGAATAAATATGATGTAGGTGATTGCTGTCAGAAATCATACGAGGACAAAAATTCATACCAAACGACGTGTATGTAGCGAAGTATGGGCAATTCTCGTAATTTTAAGAACGTTCACAGTCTGATCTCAGTCTCAATCTGACAAAAAATACTTATAATTTTCCTACATTTGACAAGTTTTTGACATTTGTATGTTGCCGAGATGAGACTGGGACTAGATTTTGAACGTTTTAAATTACGAGAATTGGCCTTCCGATCTTTGTAACCGCAAACTTACGTGTTCCGTTCCGAAGATAATACAATTAATTAGAGATGAGCTGATGCTGTGTCCAAAATTGTTGAGACACTAGGTACTATCGTTTTGAAATTAAATGTAGACGCTGAGATTGGATAGCAGAAAGATATCATAACGAAAATCGAACCAAATTAGCAGAAATTATTAACATATTTTTATCAATTTACGAGATATTAAAATTTGCTGGAAAACGTTATGTTTTTACAGAATAGTCATAATATTTCCAAACAAATAAAACTTAAGAGACATTGTAATATATTAATGATGATTATATTATTAATTATTATTATTTATTATGATTATTCAGCAAATAACCTAGTAGGTACTTATCATTTCAACCGCGTATCATACTGTGATCAACCATACGACCGAACAGAGCTGCAAATTGATTTAAAAAAAAGTGCATTTTTTGGGCCTTAGCACTGATAATTTCTAGTGGTCGTACATTGTCTATGGACTGTTGGATTTGGGCGTTTATTTATTGTATTTTTATTTAAATGTTTGAACACTAATGATTTACAACAATTTAGTAAGAGGAATGCATGTTTTTAGATAAAGCAGTGTGTCATTACGAGGGAAAACGCTTATGTTACTTTTGAATTTAATCTTTTTGCGATTTTGTAAGTACCAACCTATGCATGTTAAGGATTTTTGCAGATTCAAAAAAAAAAATGCAAAGTAGGTAAAGGCATCGTAATATTTTTTCAATTCATTCACTTGCTATATAAACATTGACAAGCATTATTTATATTTATTCCAAATTTCAAGTCTATAGCATTAGTAGTTTCTGAAATAGCTGTTACAAAAGAACGGACAGACAGAGTAAACAAAGTCGCACCATGGGTGTTCTTTTTTACCATTTTGATACGGAACCCTGAAAAGCTTCTATTTTTAAACTCTTCCTCGTAATTTATAATCTCAAAATAAATATTTTTATTTTTAGTGAATTTGTAACCGCAAAATGGTTGACCACCCCTGAAATACGGGCATCATAGCTCCCAATTATTTTTGAAAATAAAAATGCTGGTATTTGAAAACCAACGAGTATACTGATAAATCTTGTTAAAATATACGACTAATTTTATTTTCATAGTTTATAATGCTGTATTCGCTAAGAAAAACGTACATTTAATATGAGCCCTCCGCGAGGGCTCCCGGCATCCCATATGGGATTTGAGTGAGCCCTCCAGGAGGGCTCCCGGCACTGAACGTGTTAACAATAATTTTCCTGACTGGACCTACTGTGTTGCCGTCGTCACTGGTTTAGCAATGAGTTGATAGTTTCATGGCATCCAACAATAAAACAAAATTCATCCAAAAAGAAAACATTATTTTATTAATTAAATATACCAGCATAAATGAAAACTTAATAAAATCAAAAGACTAACAAAACGGCCAGCATCCGGCGTAACTACACTAACAGAGACAGCTACGGAACTAACGGCGCCATTGCGGCACGTGCACGACACTTACCAATGCAATCACATGCACAGGCAACATTCAATGGATACAAATAAGCCTAGGAGACAACGCTTTAAATAAAATACTTATTTTTCATTCACAAATGTCATGCTTAAAACAGCTTATTCTTTTTGAAATCTTGTACAAATAATGTCTTCTATATTTGCACAATGTACGCTCGACGACATAACAAGCTATATATTTCCAGTATAAGCTAAATTCTCAATGTACGAAAAGCCTATATGCAAGGTCAGCTAAGCCTGGAAATGTATAGCTTGATATGTCGCCGTGTGTACCGTGCAGCATCTATGTAGGCCTATCTGTCTTAAAACAATATATTGCTGCCTTGGCATCGCGTTGACTGCCATATTTCTATGTCTCTACCCTAGGAAACAGCTTTGTAAGCTTCATAAAATAGGCGTCTCTTATCACTGAAAAGAAAAAAACACAGTATTAAAACGGATCTTTCTAGCAATTGTAATCGTAAATGGTTTATTCTGCATAAACAAGATGCATATTACAAACATAAAAAATTGACAAAACACACACGGAGAGGTTTACCACATTATTTATGTAATGCTTCAAGCACACAAACGCACAGAGTGTAATTTCTACCAGTCATCCTTTGGGTGATGCAGAGACAAACCGTAATAGGTAGCGGTAGGTGCACTAAGCTGCGCGGTTCTTTTGTTTCCCAGCCACACATCGTGCATAATGTGGTATTTTCACACAAAGTGAAACTAAATACACGTGGATGGCACGGCTGAGTGAGCAGCTGTGGAGTAGCACCTTTACACATACGGGGCAAATTGACATGCGCAAAAATTATATATATTTACCTTCCATATGTCATTGTCATAATCCCACTTGGAAGACAGTCCATCTATGGGGTTGACGCGTAGTTCTAGCATTCTCCGCAGTTGTACCTTCTGCGAAGCGTTTGATAGACTCGCCGGGAGGGGCTCGAACACTGAAACATAGAAGATTATCACATGCACGATGATATGAGTTGTATATTAAAACACTAGGATCGGATATTTTAAAAAACGGTTTACTTAAACAGTCGTTTTGAACTCGATTAATTATTTAGGAGTGTTGTTACAGAGTTTCCGCCCTACAGTTCAGGTTTCTCACTACATATTTGCTCAACCCTTACTTATAATAAAATAGTCACATTTGTAACTTGTACCAAAAGTTTTATTAAAACAACAGCCTGATACATATATACATACATATAACCTATTCGACACCATCACACAATGATGAAACTCCTTCTTTCGTATCAATGCACAGTGTGGAATTTTGCGTCAATTGCGGTCACCTATATTTTATCCCTTCATCCTATAGATCCAGCGAAGAACTAAAACTTCTGGGAAAGAACCATGATTTTATTATTTATGGTTTTAAAGTTATTTAAAGTTATGCTGACGTCAGCAAAAAACTGTTTTTATTTGTAAATTTCAAAATAATAATATGATTCACATAAATCATTATTTTATTACAGTAACAATACAATATCTAACTCCATACAAAGTTTAGGTATTGTATCTACAATGTTCAAAGAGAAATTGATTTATTTTCAATTTTCACTAAATTGCAGTTTTCTCCGTATTCCTATTGATTCCGTATCTGATTTTAACTCTGAGCATTCATAATATGTTATTAACAACACAAAATAAAAAGCAAATAAGTTAACAGTGGGACTTCGGAAATATTACATTTCTAAAGTTTCCATAGAATTTCTATGGAAATAGGGTTGTCAAATTGCATATACATGTTTATTTTATTTTATACCAAAGAAAACCATAACATTTCATTTTACATCAAGAAAAATAGTAAATTGGCAGTCAAAGTTATCCAGGAATAGACAAAGTAAAGTAGGTGACAGCCCTAACCTCAAAAATAAAAATTCAATAACTCAGAAGTCCCGCATTATCCACACCTGATTTTTTTTTTATAATAAAGCATATTATAATATGAAACTATTCATGTTAAACAAAAATGCGGATACAATGAGATTAACCAAATAAAAAATATTTTTAGTTTTTGATGAAAACTTGATTTTCCCTTCTATTTACGATTAGTTTTTTTTTTTCACTGAACTAATAGATATAACAGTCCTTTTTAAGACCTCATATATAACAATTGCAAAATCATACATTTGAGACGAAATAATGCATTTCTATGGTTTCTATGGAGTTTTCTCGAGTTTCAAAATAACTTCAAAACTAAACAAAATAAAATCATGGTTCCTTCCCAGAAGTTTTAGTTCTTCGCTGGATCTATAGGATGAAGGGATAAAATATAGGTGAGCGCAATTGCAATTGTTTTCCACAGTGTGCAATGGTACGTCTTATCAAATTACTAGTGGATAGGGGTTAACGTAGCTTACGTTAACCGTACATGACACATACATAAACATACGCTTTTATTTTAAAACGGCAGAAACTACAGTTCGCTACCTGCTACGATTGATAGGTCCTACTCTTCATCCATGTTTATATATCTGGTCGTACATGGTGCTCGCCGGAGTACTGCGTAACTGCCTTTTCAAAGGATATACTCGTATATCCTTTAACCCGTCCAAGCAAGAGTGAATAGACATTACCCAGTCACGCTCGTTCTATCGTAGACCTCATCCATCGCTTTCCAGCAGGTGAGATCGAGATTAACAGCAAGAGCATCAGGCAATGAAGGAAAATGTCTCGGATAAGACCAGGGAGTCCATAGATGTGATACATACCATAATGATGGAGGAATATAAAGATCCAGAAGGTGAAGGAGCAGAGGAACAGCCCGGCCCCCACGATCGCCTTCCACTGCCCCGTGGGGTACTGGAACTCAGCGAAGGTCTGGCAGAAGGAGGCCCGGTATAAGGCCTTCTTCTCCTCGCAACAAAGCATTCTCCAATCACCTTTTTCTTTCTCGCGAAGTGCCTGTATTTTACAAATAAACGTATTCTGGGGTAAACCTGGTGTTCCGCGCAATTTGATCTACATTCTCTACAGGGTGGCAGGGACATCGACGCGCAAACTGTAACCATGGATTCAGCACATGATATTAGACCCCATAGTGTCGAAAGTTTTCGTCGGTTATCAAAAAAACAAAATCTTCTGTTTCATAGAAAAGTGCAATACCTACGTGGCCAAAATGTATGGAACAGAAATATTTTTTGTTTTGTTATCCGACGAAAAATTTCGACGCTATGGGGTTTAGTATCATGTGCTGAATCCATGGTTACAGTTTGCGTGTCGATGTCCCTGCCACACTGTATAGTTTTCTGAGAGCCTGGTTAAGACTGATCTACTGCGGTTACTTAGTATTATGTTCGCTGTTGTAAAAACCAATTATTTTTAAGTCCTATGTAATGTTTACTAACATTTGAATAGTTGCCTATTGCTAAATATTTCGCTCCGAGCCCCACTGACCATATCAGCTCAAATCTCTACGGTACAATACTGCGCTACTCTACTGAGAATTTTAGTTAGGATACCCAATAGCACTCTCCCTGATCTGGAAATGGACCCCCGAGGACACCCTATGCTTAGCAGTCGCAATTGCAACCACTTAAACCAAGACCCCTGAGGCAAGGATCGTGCATCTTACTTTAATTTTAGAAATAAAATATTACATTACGCTATGCGATCACCAATCCGCATATTAAACTGGGAATACTGTACAAATCGAAGCAAACGTTTTATGTTATCCTTTGAAATAACTTCATCATAATCAGTATATCTGTATTCAGCCCATAAAATATCCATAGCAGATTCGGCATGGGCTTCCCCCAAGCGTCGCCACACTTACTATCTTACGATTTTGTAGAAGATAACTGTAATATATCTCTCGTTGGTAATACTTAAATAAATATATACATGAACTTAGATAAAATGTTAATACATTACACAAATATCTCTGGTGTTCTCCTTGAACCTGATGGCGGGGAACGGAAAGTGGGCGTCATCCTTATAATTGGCACTGCCGTTGTGTCCGAACCCGACCCAGTCGCGATTCCCAATCCTACACCTACCGTGAATCCCCCTTCCTATTATTAAAATAGTCGAATAAGATTTTCCATTTAATGTTAGCACCGACATTTTCGTTCAAACGATTGACAAAATGATATGACAGTTCTTGATTTTCGAAATTGAAACGGTTATATGGCTGTTAAAGGTTTGGTTCGAAAAGAGGTTGCAGTTTTGAAAACAAACTTTTTATTTATTCAATTTGGAAAAACACACTTGCATGAATCCTTGAAAGCCTGAGTCACTTCAGTCCCTGGATTTAACATGTTTTTTCGTCAATCTATGTACGAGGAAATTGCATAATAGTTTGAAAAAATGGTTTTAGATTATGTTTCTTCTGATTTACAATTATTAAGAATCTATCAATTTGATTGGTCTATAATATGTAGCTTATAAAGATCCTCATAATCCAACATATCCAGAAGCCTGTCAGTACTATTACTACTTGAATTTTCTTGCTCGAATGACTTGGGTGGGATGGTTAATGTTTCAAACTCTTCGTCTGTCTCGCCACCATCATCTGTTTCATAATCTTTCATTTCATTATCCTTATTAACTGTGAGTACGCCGTCTTCACGATATTTATTTTCGGGATTGTCATCGCTATGGCTATCAGCACTTGAATTTTTATCACCTATTGCTACAGATTTGTTGTCACTACCACTTTGCTCATTATTTTCGTATTCATTGTTACCATCTTCACTTTTATCTTCTTCGTTTCGATTAATATTTTTATTTTCATCCATACTACTTGATTTCTTTCCTTTCTTTTTTGACACGTCAGTTAAATTAGTATTAGATTTAAGGTCCTTTGTCCTCATTTGCTGTTGATCTGCAGAAAAACTTTCTTTTGATTCCAAGATATAGTTATTGTTAAGGGTATCTAAAATACTATCGATAGCTTCATCAAATTCTTTTTCTTGGCCAGAACTGGCTTCTTTATTTCCATCATTCCGTTGTTTGAAAGATGGTGTAAGTTTTTCATAAGATGTAATATCAGCAGAACTTGCGTCGTAGTCATCATCATCATCATGCAGTATAGTAACTTTTGCACTGATAGTTCCAAAAATAGTACAAGGTCGTATAGTAGTAATTTTATCGTTCCAATTTTCTTCTGAATGACTTTGTGATTCTGTTGTTCTCGTCAATTTTTCTTTACGTTTTGGTATCTTATTTGTTTTGTTTGATGATAGTTTATCCTCTTTCTTGATTTTCGTTTCAGGTTTATTTCTTAATGCTTGTTTGGGTTTTACCTTCTCTACTTTGTTTGTATCTTGAGTTTTATCTACTTCTTTTTCGGTTACTTCTTCTATTACTACTACTTTTTCTTCTTCTTCTTCGTTTTGTTTTTCTTCTTCTTGTTTTTCTTCTCCTTGTAGCTCTTCTTCTTCTTGTTCTTCTTCTTCTTGTCGTTTTTCTTCTTTTGGTTGATCTTGTCGTTCTTCTTCTTTTTCTTCTTGTCGTTCTTTTTCTTTTTGTTGATCTTGTCGTTCTTCTTCGTTTTGTTGATCTTCTCGTTCTTCTTCTTCTTGTTCTTGTCGTTCTTCTTCATCTTGTAGTTCTTGTCGTTCTCTTTCTTGTAGTTCTTCTTTTCGTTCTTCTTCTTCTTGCTGTTTTTCTTCCTCTTGTCGCTCTTCTTTTTGTTTTATCTGTTTTTTCTGTTGCTCTCTTTGTTTTTCCGGTTGTTTATTCTTCTTAAATATTGTTTTAAGGAATTGTTTAAAATCATGTTTTTTATCATTAGCTCTAAGAAGATCAGATTCAGGAATTGGTGTTAACATAAATGGTGTTTTTCCGCGAACAATTGGCGTTATTTTAAAACGAATGGTCGTAGTTATAGGAGGGAACGTAGGATTGTAATTGGGCGGTCGCAGTGTGGTCTGTTGTCTTCCTGTAACCGTTTGCTGTAAACGAAAATTAAGAAATTAATGTCACTATCTACTAACAATAAGATCATTTAAAGTTGTCCCGTAAGTACAACTTTATTACAGTATGATGGCTGTTCTCATGCAAAGAGAAAAATAGTGCCTAAGTACAATAAAAAAAAAGTAGCACAGCAGGTTTTCTAACAATATTTTCCTTCTCCGTTATTAATGGCGGTTTTGGATATGATATGAAAATCACGAGTGCGCATTATGTGACGGCAAATGTGGAACTGATATCAGTCAGTCATGAATAGTATCATTGTTCTTCTCAACCAAAGCACTTGCCATCTAATTTCTTCACCACCCATGTTTGACTGGTAGAGAATGCCTAAGGCATTATTATTAAGTCCGCCTTTGTACTTTTTTTGTGTGCGAAAAGATTAAATAAAAGTCAGTGACTTGACGTTGATGTGGCTGTTGCACGTGCATTGAACCTTTAAAATGAACTGCAACTACAATACTACATATCACAGAGCCCAGAGACGCTTCAACGGCCGCTGCTAAAGGCGGCATTGACAACACTTACCATACAAATTAACCGTGTCACCGTTTACTCGCACTACGACCCAAACGACGTATAGAAATGTAGACTACAAAAGTCGTCATTTCGTTTAGGCTTTGAATGGCGGACCGAGACAGAAGTTCGCCTTTCTAGCGCTACGCTGCCGGCGCGGCGATTCCGTGATCTGTGGCATCAATTATGGAATGAAACTATTAACGTCACCTTTTCCATGATTTCCTCGATCCAATTAGTGTAGTAGCCAAGTTTGGTGAAGACGGTAGGGGCGTCCGGAGTACCACACTGCGGTGAGCCAAAACTTATCACTCCCGTGAGAATGCCGCTTGAAACACCGGGGCCACCAACGTCGTGCTACCAAACAAAACATTAAGAGGATGGAATCATGTTTCTGGAAGAAAGGATATTCCTTAGCTTAGCAGTGGGGCACAGTAAAATAAAGAAAACCAGACTAAACCAAAACTCAGTTCGTGGATTGATTATTAGCAAGCTACACCCAAACAAATGGACTGAAATGCCACTCTTACTCGCGAATATCTAAAATTGGGTATGGATTGTTAATAAACGCGTGAAATTCGATTTACTATATCTATACATATAATAAAATCGTAGGAAAGTCAAAACTGTACATTGAATATTTTTTAAAAAGAATACTTGGGGCGTGATCTACAATCGATATCGAAGCCAAAAATATAGTTTTTAGAATTTTTGTCTGTTTGTCTGTTTGTCTGTTTGTCTGTATGTATGTCCGGGATAAACTCAAAAAGTACTGCATGGATTTACTTCAAATTTTGCATGAATATTACTAAGAGGTCGGGTCAACATATAGGCTACATATTATCACGCTATCACCTACGGGGGAGGAGCTGTGAATCTTTATTTTTCTTACGCATTCTGTGACAGCGTGTAATCTAACGACGCATATTTAAATGTTGTTTTTGAGTAAGCCATGCTATTATCAAGCTTTACACTATAAAAACTACGCCATTTAAGTAACTTGGGCAGAGAAACATAGTTTAATGAATGTTAGTAGTAGAAATACAACTTTAAAGCAGCGCCATCTATGAGATTTCATAAAAATCAAATCAAGTTACATGTTGACACTTTTTGGAAATTAATTTAAATTTGATCATGTTGGCGAGGTTAGTAGTTAGTTATTCTTAAAATTCATAGATGGCAATGTGCATTTTCTTCATAAAAGTTGCATCGTTTAGTTCATTTTGACAAATTCAAGTTCCAACAAAACCCTCAAAATCTTGAGCAGAGTAGAGGAAGACAATTTAAAAAAAATGCGGTGTTAAGTAGTTCATTGATGATGATCATTTCTTCATCAATTTCATGTTGTTAGTACAAAATAAACATTGACTATTAATAGGTACTTTTGTTCGCGTTGGGCAAAACCAGGGTTTTTCTTGGATGCTCCTGGTGGAACAGGAAAAACATTTGTTACCACTGGCATACTTGCAGAGGTCAGGATGCAAGGCAAAATTGCTATTGCTGTAGCGTCGTCGGGAATCGCTGCCACACTGCTTCCGGGTGGCCAGACAGCACATGCCATGTTTAAAATTCCCATTGATTTAGAGAGCGCCGAATCGCCTGTTTGTGGTGTGTCACGTAACAGCGATAAGGGACACGTGCTCAAGGATTGCTCTCTGATCGAATAGGATGAGTGTACGATGGCCAATAGGAAGGCAGTTGAGGCCGTGGACAGAACCCTGCAGGACATTCGCAGGAACGAACATTTGATGAGTGGTGTCACAGTTCTGTTCAGTGGCGAATTCCGGCAAATGCTTCCCGTGGTGACGCGGGGATCGAGGTCTGACGAGATGAATACTTCATTAAAACGATCTTCGTTGTGGTCACGAGTTCGTACGCTGCGCTTGACCATTAATATGAGAGCTCGGCTCGGCGGCAATGCACGTGCTCAAGAATTCTCCAATATCCTTCTAAGTCTTGGTGAAGGCACTCTACCAGAAGAGAGAGATGGACAGGTGGTGCTTCCAGAGTCTCTCGGTAGAGTGGTATCCAGCTTAGAAGAAATCATTCGCTGTGTGTACGGGGACATCAGTCGTATACAGCACCAGCAGAATTCTTGGGTGTGTGAGCCATTCTCAGCCATTTTGACGCCCAAATATGATCACGCTGCAGCAATTAACGAATGCATTCTCTCGGAAATTGAGGGGAATGAAGTGGTCTACACCTCGATAAACACTGTTGTCGAGCAAGATGACGCCACACATTATCCCGTGGAATTTCTGAACTCCCTGTCAGCAAGTGGACTTCCAGCGCATACCATCAAGCTGAAGGTCGGTGTCCCGATTATGCTTCTTCGGAACCTATCTCCTCCGAAGTTGTGTAACGGGACCCGCCTTAACGTCATCTCGCTCCACAGCACACCATTGAGGCGGAAATTTTTACGGGTTGTGGCGTCGGCGAGGCAGTATTTATACCACGCATTCCCCTCATACCTCATAACTTCCCGTTCCATTTCAAGCGCGTACAGTTCCCCGTGAGTGTTTGCTTCGCGATGACCATCAATAAGTCGCAGGGGCAGACTCTGAGGGCAGCGGGTGTCGACCTCAGGACGAGTTGCTTCTCAAACGGGCAACTGTACGTCGCTTGCTCCCGCGTCACCAGTCCTGACTCTCTTTACATTTTGGCTCCTGGCAGCATAACTACCAACGTAAACTACGTTGGTAGTTATGCTGCCAGGAGCCATATGGAAGTGTTGTAAGGTATGATACCTTTGTACGTATTTGTACTCTTTGTGCCCTGGAATGTATTCCTGTATTATTTTCTCTATTTCCTTCAGTCACATCTTATGACTGAACGCAGCAGGATTCCCATATAACTCTCTTCACTTGCTTTGCTTGCAAAAAAAACTTATATTTTAATGCTATTTTAAAAGTTGTTTACATAAAATGCTATAGCGACACTGGCATCTTAGGTATTTTTGGTGCTGTAAAGCCTTCACGCAGACGACGTCGCGGGCAGCAGCTAGTGTTGAAATAAATGATTAAACTATCACTGTAGACATTATTTTGTAAAATGAAAAGTAGGTACGACTTAATAAGGATGACATTTGATTTATTCAAATTAGGCAATAAAGTCATTATCAACATAAAGCAATCATTCGTAATCGCCGAAGGGTTCGGCAGAAGTGTAAACCCACCATAGACTATACACTTATAACACCCACAATCAAGATGAAGAAGAAGGAAGGAAGGAGAAGTAAATATTTGAAAGTGAAAGACAAAATTAAAGCATCGAAGATCAACATACGTTACACGCGCCACCTCCCTTTGAGAAGAAGCCAGCACAAAAGTTTCTGTCGGTCACGAATTCCCTGAAAATGTCACGAAGTTGACTCATAATTATAAAAATATATATATCATGTTTAGACTATGAATGTGTGGTGGTTATAAGAGTAGATGATCAAAGAAATGATGATGATGAGCGTTTAACACTATCCATCATTTATTTGCTATAAAACAACGGTAGCCATCCGTTCTTTTAGAGCAAATAAATGATGTAAAGATGTAAGGGAGGAGAAGACATGCTGCACCCTTCCCGAATGTATTCGGATAAGGACAGGAGCGTGGACGAAATTGTGTTAGATTAGAGATTCGCTCTGAGATGTAATATTGTAATATTATTGAATGAAACGGTAAAGCTTACTTGGTATATATTTCTTGACACTCTTCAAGTGGGTAGAAATCTAACTTAGAATATGACAGTTCATTCTTCCAGTTTGCTGCAACTTTGTTGCCGAGCTGGAACAGTTTTATTATTTAGAAATATAAATATGCATGGACAGTCAGGGATTGTTTAAACTTAAATTGGCCGTGAATTCCAAACACAGCTGTGATAATTTTTCAGTCACACTGCAAACGGTTAAGTTTTAGAACAGTAATAACACAAAAAAATACTTACGGTTTTAGAGCCCCAACCAACAACAACGATGCCATCGGTATTTGTTGGCAATGGCCACGGGTGTCTATCAAAGTCTATCTTCTTTATATTACGTTTTTTTTCTTTGAACTTCAGCTGTCTTGTCAGCCTCATGAGCGCCAGATTGTGTCTCAAGTTCTTAGGGTTGAAGCCTGGGTGATATTCAATTTCCACGACGGGGATATTTTCCCCTCCACGTTCGTAATATGTGCTGCCAACTTGCACGGAGAGGAACGCAGGGTTCTCGCGGAAGAAACGGTTGTTCCAGGCTCTTATGAAATAAATAACGATGTAGGTGATTTAGATGACGAAGACGATGTATACATAAGAGCAAGATGTACCGAAAGCAGACATAAACGAATCACCCAATAACGAAAGATTGAGTCTTACATTTGCACACACGACGCTGACGTGATGACCAGATCAGATTTGATGATGGAGCCACCACATTGGAACTTCTTAAAAAATTGGACGCTCGCCATGAAAGGATAGTGGTCGATAGTCGACGATTTACCCCCGAAGATACGGCGGCCACTAGGTTCTGAAAGGATTATGTAAAAGAATATACACCTATATTGTGTTGCTCAAAATGTATTTAAGGTTGACTTCATATCTAATAGTATGTAATACATACATATACACCAAAGGAACTCTTTATCAAATGACACTGCCTACTTACGCCAAAATTCATCACTGCTCAATACATCGTCATCAGAATCATTCCCTTTTACAAACTCTTTTGATAAATATGTTGTATTTTCAAATTCATTTTTACTAAAGTATCTTAAAATTGCTTTATTTAAGTCAAACTTCGTATTATTTTTAACATCATTACTTTCCTTTAAATTATCAAGTCTGTTAATAAAATCTTCAATAAGAATCGTAACGTAAACGGAATCTGTTGCTTCATCGCTTTTATTATCTTCGTTTAATACTTCATTTAATTGTGTAATAAAAACTTGAGTGCCATTATCGATGTTATCAACGTGAGTTAGTTTTGCTATTTTCTTCAGATTGCCGTGATCTCGCAAAGTTATGGAAGCAAAGAAGTTATGAATAGTTGAATATTGTTTCAACTTGAGTTTTTGCTGCAATACCTTAAGTTTTAGAGTGGAGAATAAATTGTTCACAGTGTTTCGTATTGCCCACTCAGTACCAATGATGCCGTAACTATCTTCGGCTAGTAATTCAGGAGCACATCGAACTAAAACGAGAAAGTTCAAAAATGTAAAGCACAACATCATAGTCGTCGTGGAAAACATATGATGAAAGATATTTTCTGCGACATGCAATATAATCGAAGAAAAATATAACTGTTATGGAAAATTTCACTATTGTAACCAAAATTTTGTGTTATTAAAGTAGTTGCTCAATGTACTGAAGTATTTTTTTTTATCGAGCTTGTTTTATTTCCCTTTTTCTTGCGTAATATATGTTTTTTATCTGGGTCATAAAATCCAGAATTGATGTTGACAGTATTGAAACCTCTAAACTGAATATTGAAAATGAGTTTTTAATTAAATGACTTAGATCATTGATGGTGATCCTCAGTCCAAAAATAATATGCTACTGTGTCCATCTTTTCTAGTCCAGGCCCAAAATTTGTATGCGCTGTCCTTACCAGTTTTTCTGCTCATCGGGTTACATACATACTAAGCTTCTACTGCTGTGTTGCAATAACCATTTGTTATATCTGCTTCTGGCAGTGGTGGCCGCCTTGTCTGACCACGTGATAGACATTCAGACTCAATTTCTTTATCGTATGCCAAACGTGTCTGGTCTTAAGGACTTTTAATCTTCGTTATTTAAAAAAAGAGACGGTTCTTTTCCTTATATCAATTTAAATAATTTACATTAAATCAAACCAAATCAATGGCAGTTTTTAATTATTGTTCTTCTTCTTACATAGAAAACTTTACATCAGCTCTATCGTCAGTAAAATCCAATAAAGCTAAATTCAGGGGACCCTTTATTTTTTTAAAGTCGTTAATTACCAAAACGAATAAATAAAAAAAAACTGTTTAATTCAAACTTTTTATTGTATAAACCTAAGTCAATCCATACTGGTATTTATTTAAGTCATTCTAGTTGTATAAAATGAAATTAACTTCAATAATTATGTTTCTGGTTCCAGTGGTGGTAGCTAAACATCATCATAGGACTCGTCTGGAGACCATACTGAGATCCAAAAACATGCTAATTCTTCGAAGCAAACGGAGCTATCCATAGTTGAATAAAATTTTGTTTTACATTTTGGTGGTTGCTGCCTGTTTCCTTGATAAATCGAGAATCAAATTATTGTCAACCATGCATCACGACTGTGCAGCCAATAATGTGAAGAAAAATTGGATGAATTTGAAGAAATAGCAAATATATACGAAGTCAATAAAGATAATAAAACAATAACAGGAATCGAAATGTAAAGTGTATTTCACAATTTTTCATTTATTTCGTCTTTTTTACATGAAATAAATGGGAATTGTGAAATACACTTTGCAGTCAAGGTTACGAAACACCAGAAAATTGAAGAACACCATGAAATTGAAGTGCAATAAATATTTTATGTTCTGAAAGACACTTGAAATATTTCCCAATTGCACTAAAGGTCGGCTCGGTATTGATGTTGATTCATTTGATATTAATTCTCACATTATGCTTATTCAGTAGATCGCTTGAATTGTTAGTTCGCTTATTAAGTTTGCTTGTTTGCTTATAATATCAGCTTCTCGTGCAGTATCACAGACAGCAGCTTCTTCAAATCTACTTTGCTTGTGCCTGATAAGTGTATACTTAAAAAAAAAATTAACGATATGCATTTTGAACCACTTATTGCAATAAGACACTTTTCATCAATTATTGCGTACTGGGGCACAAACTTTGGTGGAGACCAAGGTTTGTGTTTGGTTTGTGGTTTCTCACGCGGGAGCATCAGGCACAGAAACATACGTGCCCAATAATGATGCTGTTGATATGACGTGTAATAGTGAAGTATGGAATAAAAAGACATGTTGCGCCGACCTCAAATAAATTGGTAAAAGGGGGGAGAATGATGATGAAGATCGCCATCTACACGCTAAGAAGCAAAAAGAGCACTGGTTACTCAGTTTCATAATATCACCGATTTCAACATGAAATTATTTGAACAAGTTATATTGTTAGGGTTTTTTAGGTTTCACATTTATGGTGAAAATTATTTCATAATCTTTGAGCTGGGTTAACAATTGTTGTCCAGCATTGTTATTTTCCTAAACTATACTTCCTAATTGGAACGTAGTCAAGGTGGGCGATGATTTTAACTGAATTGATGAAAGTTCGATTTGATCTTCACAGAATAGCATTAGTAACAGTACTAAAATCATGGTTTAATGAAAGGTTTAATAATAAAACATCTTAGACGCAATAAGTAGTATAATAAAAAACGATAAAATAACAAAAATGAAGAACTATCTACCGATATTTTTACTGTTAAAATTGTATAACAAATGATTCAGATTTTAGTTCATAGGATTTCGATTTATCTTTTATTTTTTTAGATCTACTACTTTTTGCTCTTTCTGATCTATTTTTTTTATATTTATGTGTATCATAGTTGACATAACTATCCGTTGTATCCAATTTAATCATTAAATTCTTCGTTGCAAGTGATCTGCCCTCGTCAAGAACAAAACTTGCGTGTTTTGAAAGCTGATCATGTTTCATAAGCACTTCCCTTTGTCTTTGTTTTCCTTTACCTTGTCTGAGTATAGTATCCAAATTATCACCGTATGGACGACTGCCTGTGAAGTAAATAGACGGTGTTGTGTGCATTTCATCAGAACTCATTTTTTGTGGGTTCTGTCGGTTTTTCGCAAATGATTCCTTGATTTTCTCCGAGTATTCACTTGAGTCATCTGAACTTTGTTGATCTGACTCGCTCTCAGAATAGGTTGACGAATCTTGTTTGATTTCAATCCTTGTTTTCGTAGTAGGAATTTCGATACTTAACCCGCGTTCTTCCTCACTTGCTTGTTCATAATTGTCAGTATAATCGTTTTGCACTTCATCATTATCTGTTTCATATTCAGATTCGATGGTAGGTTTTCTAAGGCTTAAAGGTTTAACAGAAGTTGAGTATAACGGTGTGTGTGTAGAAGTCGTGTCTTCTGGCTCAGATTCAAATTCAATTTTCAGTTCTAACATTCTTTTGGTTGTGGTTGGGTGCTTTTCTCTTTTGGTTTCTGTAGAAATTAAGTTCTCTTTTGATTTAATTTGCTCCTTGCTCTTGAAATATGTTTTGAATTCGTCGTAAAGATCTCCGTAAATGACTTCGTCTACCGCAGACTGATCAGTCTGAACTAAATCTATTAGTGTTTCTCTGAGCGCTCTTACCTTCTCTGGGTAATCTTCGTCGCGGCCGTGTAATTTATTGTTTCTAACTGGCTTAGATTGATATTTAGATTTTCTACGTGTAATAATATCGTAATTTGTTTGATTTATTTTACTAACTGCATTCTGGAACAATTTCGAAAACAGTTAGTATGATGAGGTTTACCAATAATTTGTAGAATTCAATGATACGAGTAATCTTAGCTCTCTGTAAGAGAAACGAGAACAGCCTCTGCAACAATTATTTCCTTACCATAACGCTCTCGATCCATGGTACGTAGTACCCGAGCTTGGTGAAAACTGTTGGGGCACCCAACGCCCCGCACTCCGTCGCACCGAAGCTGATCACTCCCATTAACACTGCGCCAACGATACCTGGACCTCCGACGTCTCCCTATAATCATATTTATTTATTTCATTAACAATTTTTACATATAAGTAGTTATATAAAAATAAAATAAAATGAAATTCATTATACCGATATAAATGTCAAGAGGGAAAATAAAAATAAAAAAAATTTATGTCAATAAAATTAAAAAGGATAATAGTTATAACAGTCTAGTGATACACATCACTGAGAAGCTCGTCAAGTGTATAATAGCATTTTTCTATCAGGAAGCACTTTAGCTGGTTCTTAAACTTACTTAAATTATAAATGGACTTTAATTCAACAATTTAATTGACTGATAGCTTGCAGCATGACTAGCTACTTTCAAATGCGGTTGAATCGTATATTGTAGGTCCTTGCGCCTTGTAGCTTCCCGCTTATTTCTTTCCTCAAGTGTTTCGAAATTTTGTACTTTTTTCATGAGGTCTGTGAGTAGAACTAATATATACAAGGATGGGACTGTTAGTATCTGTAGTTCTTTAAAGTACTCCTTACAGGATATCCATTGGGGAATTCTCACCATGGTTGTTGGCCCTTTTTTGTATGATAAAAGCAGTACTCACATTATACGCATGATTACGAGTTACTGAGCGATAGAGCGATACTGTACCAAAGTTTTTATTCAACAAGCGAGTAATATACATACACATTCGAGTTGAAATACAGGAAAACACTTATAAAGTTGACCATCTACGCAGAATGGGCACGGAGAGGTTTAGCTTTGTGTTTCATTTATTTGCCAGCCACGCATTCGTGCGTGGCAACGCTTCTTTGTACAACGCACGGTTTCTTTACGGTACGACGCGTTAACCGTTCCGTAAAATAATCAGCTCTTATACGCAGATACAGCAACGATGACGTGTCGTAGTGCCGCCGTGTCGTCAACGAGCTTCCTACTAATCACGGCAAGAAAAACGTGTGTGTGTACAAAGGGCCTCAGTCAGCTTCAACGAAGACCACGTGGAGAGAGGGTTTTTCTATTATAAATGAATAATGTGTTATGTAAATAAATAAGACATAATGAATACTAACGTTACATGCGCCTCCGTTAGTTCCGTTAAAGGCAGCGCAAAAGTTTTCTTTGGTTATGAAGTCTCTGAAATAATGCAATAAAAAGGTACGCAGATGGTGATATTTTACTGTTGTGCTTAAAATTTGTCAAAAGAAGTAGTCAAGCGTAATCAGCTTATATTGTTCCCACTGTTGGAAGACAGGCCTCCTCTTTATGAGAGGGGAGAGGAGAGGAGAGAGAGTGGGCCGTAATCCACCACGCGGACTCAACGCGGGTTGGTGAATGGCGGACCCAGTGCCGGTTGGTGGATGGCAGATCCAGTGCGGGTTGGAGTACCTAAATCAAATTAGGACATTGTTGGTATCACGGGTAAAACCTGGACTAGATTGTTACAGCAAAGGTTGCCACAAGCAAAGATATGCCTATACCTAGTAGTTGGGCATTACAAGGTGTCGGTTTGCATCCTCGTCAAATTCAACTATGCTGCTGATTCTTGACACGAAGCAATAATAAAATAATATTTTTTTATTATATTATTTTTTTTTCTAATTTTTGGAAATCGGCATGCGTAGGACACGCATTTTAAAACGCGGCTTGTGTGAGACCGCACTGTAACTGCCCTTTTACACACATAAAAACGCGTCCGTTTATACTCGTACGATACCATACGCGATTCTGTTCTTTGAAAGTGGTGTATTCTGAAATACTGTCAAACTTAAATAACTAAAAAAACAAGTATGTATTCATTATTTACTAGGTATCGTAATTTTATTTGATTATTTATGTCTTTCATAACAGCCTCCTGAAATTTGACGAGGATGCAAAACAACAGTTTGTATAATATTTATCTGCGGATGATGATGTTGAAAGTGTAAAAATGGTAATTATATTAATAATACTTTGTGTAATTCTGCATGCAATCTTCATTTTTGAATACGTCAAGCATTTTCACCCTTAGCTTTGGGTGCTTTTGCATAATTTGGTCCTTCTGGAAAAACAACACTTAATAGTAATTCTACACATTTTGAGGATGAAGGATTACTGGTCCTAGTAGTAGCTACAATTTTATTGGAAATCAGCCTAATAGATTATATTAGGTTGGCTCGCAGAAGAGACATATCTAAAACACATGATATGAAAAAAACTACGCCACAATCAACCTACCTTTGTAGCTCCCCAACCAAGTATAATTATACTTTTGGTCTCGTTAGGCAGACCCCGTGGAGTCTTATCCCATAAGATACGTCTGATTCTCTTCTGCTGCCTCGAAAAACGAACCCTTTTCTCCAGTTTTAGTATTGCGAGGTTATTCATTAAGTGCTCTGGCTCATATTCGGGGTGAAAGTACAAGTTTTGGACTGGTATGGTCTCGCCACCGCGCGTTGTGTGGTCACTGGCGAGTCGTACGTATATCGATTTTAGATTCTTCTTGAAGAAATCGTTCTTGTATGCTCTGTGGAGTAACTGTGATGTCAGTTCGTAAGCACTCGCCTTGGAATATCATATCGCACTACTATCAACGATTCGGGAACATATCCAAACACATTTATGGACTAATATCAAAATAGGCAAGTCAACTGACATGTGTAAACACGAAGCCGCGGTGATAACAAGATTTCTGCTGATAATGCAGCCGGAGCAATTAAACTCTCCCATGATGTGGATGCTGACGATGAAAGGATATGAGTTCACTTGTGTCTTCGAGCCTCTGAAGATCCTTCTGGTGTAATTACTGTCGAAGTAGTATTTAAGGCTTGATGGGGTATCTGTGGAATCAAAGCTCTGTTTTAGAACGACTGATAGTGTTATTTATTTGATATTAGCTGGTCAGGAAAAAACCAGTAAAGGTTAGGTTTTTGAACCGAAAAATGCTTTGTGGCATCAGGTCGGCCTCACGTTCAAAATATTAGGTAAACATGAAAATGATGGATATTACATTACACCTACAGGCATTTTAAACTTACCCCACACTTTAAGATTCTTTTTAGATGGAACTGCAATTCTACCATGTTTTAAAGACATCTTGAAGTCTTGTATAGTAAGATTATTAACTTTTTCCAAAAATTTAACAACAAACTCTGTAAATTCTTTACTGTCGTCAAAGGATGGATTACTGTTATCCTCGATACTTTTGTCTTTAACTTTTGTTTTATCTTTAGCACGTTTGTGTTGAGTACCTTTTATAATTCCGTACACATCAAAATTCTTTTTATTTAATATTTCTTTAACCATAGTGTCTAATTTGGTCGCGTCCTCTTCAATTTCATTAAATGCATAAATAAAGTAGGATTTGTTACTGATATCACTGACTATTTTCTTAATTTCATCGAAAGTTTCGAAGGTTTTATCTGCTATATTGCTTAGATCATAATGCATAGTTAATAAAAGCTTTGTGTTCGATTCATTTTTAAAATTTGTACCGAGACCGATAGATTCAAACAAATCAGCGACAATAGCGTGAATGGCTACATAAACATTGCCGAAGAAATTGTCGTTCGGATCTGTACTATGATGATGTTTAGCCATAGTTGTTGTTATAAGAAACAAGATTATTCTGGCCACCATCACTTATATAGTAAGAAAAATTTAATTGTTTGAACTATGCACAACAATATGTTTATTTTTTTAATTGTTTGAACTATGCACAACAATACGTTTATTTTTTTTAATTGTTTGAACTATACGTTGGAGTTCAAATCAAATGTACCTATTTGGGAAGAAACGTTACGGAATTAAATCTCAAAGGTTTCAAATTTATTATTTGAATTGCTTGTGTTTCGAAACAAATAATCCGAATATAAAATGAACTGCCATAAAATATGGAGAAATAATATATCATAACGTGAGTTTTTTTTAATAATCAACGATATATTTCAACTCTTGTTGGTCCAGAATCTGTACTGAATTCATGGTTTACGCGTCGATGTCCATAGATACAGGGTGGATGTTTGAGACGGGACAGTAAGGGGAGGTCAGGTTAGCGTGAACCGTTGTAGCTACAAGAAAACGGTGTTAGGAGACTGTACTTAACTTCTTGGATTATTTTCGACTGCAAGAAAATGGGACCTTTCATAAAAACTTTATTTGGTAGGATCGATTCTATTTCTTATAAAAAGGATTTAGAACCTCTCGTGGACCAACAGAGGTTTGAGTACTAGAAAAGTCAGAAATCACCAAAAATTTCCTCTACATTTCGTAGGAAATACACTACAGTGATGCGATTCGTGGCGATGCGGCGCGAGCCGGCCAAGTGTGCGCAAGCGTTAAATGACGTAATAATAATACATTTTGTAAACCAGTTTGATTTTGTTTAGACTGTGGTTTGTCCTATGGAGTAAGAAAAGTTGAATTAATAAAATAATCCTCTTTGTAATTACCTTGTTTGCATAGTGAACTTTTATTAGAAGTTTCAAATCATTCATTTAGTTTAAATATATAATAAGGTATTTTGTTGTAACGTCCTAAAAGACTTACGTACTTTATAATATAAAAACAGGCTTTAAAAATGTTCTTTATTTGGGTGAATCCGCCGTCAATAGTATAACGTCCTTTGGTGAGACTGTCGTTGTTGATGATAGATGTAATTTTTATAGAAGCGACATAACATTTGATTGTTGATCATCGTAATGATAATATTCTACTACGGTAACGTCTGTTTCAGTCGTGGCTACGGTAGTACTGGCAGTTTTGGGACTCGCAGGCATACTGGTCGTGGCCCAATGAAGATTAGGGCCAGGGGTCAACAGATCGGTAATATGATGTTCCATAATGATCGGCGCCGTTCTGGAAGCCGGCGGATCGGTCATAGTTACAGTGCTTGTAGGAAAAATGAACATACCGATAGGTATCGGCTCAAATGTCAATGGTGAAGTTAGACGAGTCGCATATCTCGTCGGTGGCTGCGTTCCTGGAGTATGGACTCCAGGTATCGGAATAAAACTTAAATTCACCAAGGGGTGTTGCATAACATTTAACTCTCGAGTGGTCTTAAACATGTCATTAACATCATCTTCTGTACCAAGTCCATAGTCTCCATAGAGAATGCTCCGTAGTAATTGCATTGGTAACAACATGGAATGTCTTGTGGTGGGTGTATAGGGAAATAGCTGTTGAATCTTAGTTCTGGGTGTCGTTCGCCTTCTTAGTACAGGCTCATGCTGTAAAAGACCGGAAAAGAAGGCGAATTTAAAACAGTGTTTCATAATCTCAGATAATTTACATTCCATCGCCACTTAATCAGTTATCTACTTTAGTAAAATGTATTCTAAGTTGATTTTTGAGTGACCATTTGAAATGTTCCAACTTCGACGTGTTTACAAGTCGTCTTCTTCAATCTGAACTGATTTTATTGAATTACCTCCGTGCGTCCTTCAGTAAACATTATTATTGGCTCTATTGATCCTCTTCTAGTTGTATACGAAAAGTAGGGCTTTTCCCGCGTAGGCTGAGTGGGGTCGAAGAAGTAGTTTTTATCAGTGTTAAATTTGAGCGTCGTTCTCACTGAAAGCGGTCGTCCGCTCTGTAAAAGAGGCAATACATATCAAGTAACGTTCAACGTGAAGTAAAACCGATTTTGACGTTCACATTTTGTCCCACATTAGAGCTGCCAGGAGCCGTATCAAAAGAAGTAATCAGTGTTTGGTCAAACTATTCGAATAAACATAGCTGCAGTTCAAAAGAGGACATTACAAAAATAATATATAAAAAAAAAAAATAATAATAATATTACAGCCGTGCTTGTCAAGTTCTGCTGCTGGTCAAAGACAGACAAGGTAGTCAAAGCGACTTGCTTGGTCTCAATTTAAAGGCTCAATCCCAATTTTAAGGTATAGGAACATGTCAAGAGACATTACAGCTTTGTTTCTGGGATGGCAACATTTTGTACAATGCCTCTGTTATTGTACTCCTGCATAGTTGGCGGTGACCACTAACCATCAGAAGAGCTGTCAGCATGTTGGCCATTCAATAGCAACAAAAAATTACCTGCTTTATGATGCCGTCAATCCATTTAGAGTAGTGTCCTAGTTTTGTGAAGACTGTGGGGGCATCGATGGCTCCGCATAACGGAGCTCCGAAGCTGATAACTCCAACTAAAAGGCCGCCGACGACCCCTGGGCCACCGAGATCTTTCTGCAAATTAATCAGAAGATAAAACTACGGTGTTTTCACGTAAGTTCACATTACTGCCGCATTGGGCCGCAGTGTATCACATTTCAATACAAAAAAGCGCGTTGTAGTGTGTACAAAATGTACGAAAGTGATGTAAAAGGATTTTTGCAATAAGGTGCATAATCATCCTATAATGTTCCCACTGCTGGGACACAGGCATCTTTTCGGTGAGAGGGAGTGGACCGTAATCCACCACGCAGACCCAGAGCGGGTTGGTAGATGTCATATGTCTTCGAATTTTTGTTATAGGACATGTCGATTTCCTCACAATGATTTAGTTCTCCGTTTTGGGAGCATTGGTGATGAAATAATTTACACAAAGTAAAGAGTCTGTCTGGATTCGAACCAATGACCTACAATTCGTAAGTTAAGGCCGTTAACACTACCGCTGCCCTGGAACATAAAGGGCTAAGGAAGGAACACGGGTGGGTTTTAGTCAGTACGAGTCTGACACTCCCTTCTGCTCCACCCAGAGCGGGAGGGGTCATTTGATGATTTCCCATCATCAAAAAAAAAAAAAGGCCGTTAACACTGCTCTATGCGATGCGACCTGCCCAAATCTGTGTGTCTTTAGGTGAAAAAATTGAAAAAACAATTAGGTACAAATTACTAACATTACACGCCCCTCCACCTGTCCCAATGAATCCGGCGCAGAAGTGCCTGTTGGTCACATACTGCCTGAAATCAGAAGATAATAATCACCAGTTAGGAATACGTTGAATTGTGCCCATAGCTGATTGCCAGACTAAACGTACGCGACCGTCAATATGGGAGAGCGGAGACCGTTTATATGTATAGTGTTATGTATGAGAGGGTTTTATACAGTTTCAGTCAGAGAAAGAGTCAGAGCGAATAGCAACATTAGGTACCTAATTCTACCAAAGATGAGGTATGTATGGCGAATGGTGCATGTGTGATAGAAAACTTACTTGCCATAGACATTCGCGCATTCATCAAGTTGGTATATATCCAGTTTTGCTGCCATCATTTTTTCGAACTGATCTATTACATTGTTTCGCTGATAAAATAAGACGTTATTTAGGGATACAATTCAAACGTTCAAACGTCAGTATCAGCTTACGAGTTCCGGGGCTTTATCATAATAAAAAAAAGAACACACGTCAGCACCCTAATTTCGTAACACACGATTAATCGGAATCTGAATTATTTTGAAATTGCTAATCCACTGCTTCTTAAGTTCGAAAACTTTGTCTGCTCAACACGTAAATGACGCAATGAATGTTGTTGAACTTCAAAATGAAACCGATTCCGATTGATCATGTGTTACGCAATTAGTGCGCTGGTCAAGAAGACAATAAAAAATTGGTACATATATGGCACTTAAATCTCATAACAATTCATTTTCGTCTCATACTGAGATCCTAAGAGTATATGGTAACTCCCTAGAAATCAACTGGAGGTAAGAAAAGGATTTCCAATTCATGACAGTATCCGGGAAGTATACAAAGCTATACAAATTTAAATTATTAACAGTTGAAAACTTTATACAAACAATGCCTCATTAAGCTCACCTTCCTAGAGCCCCATCCGACTACAGTGATACCATCGGTGTTAACCGCTAAGTTTCCTTTTTCCCTGTCAAATATGATCTTCTTCACCCTTTTCTGATTTCTGTAGAATCTGATGTGCCTCACCAGACGGAGGATAACTAGGTTGTTAGCCAAGCTCTTAGGGTTGTAGGAAGGGTAGAAGTAAGTCTCGAGGACTGCTATCATCTCGCCTCCTCGGCTGAAGTAATCACTGCCGACGCGGACCTGCACAACCCTGGGGTTCTCTCTGAAGAACCTATTGTTGTGAAGTCTAAAAAAATACAAACATTACATTAAACGATAATCTATTTTATTTAGTATGATAAACTCTTTTGTTTTCTGCATTCTAGTGCACCGATGAAAACTTTGTTCAAAAATATAATAAGTAAACTTAACTTCAATGGTTGGTTTTGGAGGCTCATGAGCAGTTTACCAAATTCTCAATTCATCAGATTCTTAACCACCAGATTAGAGATGTTATTTCTCGACTAAATTAAATAGTATTCTATACTCTTTTAGTAACTAAATCGGTTATTAATGAGACACAATCAATATTGATTATTACGAGAATACCGGGAGTCTTACGTCATTCAGTGAACTGTCCTGTCGCAAGTCTGCTGGCAAAACGTTTCATGTAGGTATATCTATTTTCATTTATATGAAAAATGACGAGTTTGGCAGATAGAGTGAAACAAGAAGAGCAAGATAAACTGCGTATATAGTAAGTCGTCACTTACATTTGCAAGCATGAAGCTGCAGTGATGACCAAGTCACTGGACACGATGGAGCCGGCACATACGAACATTTCCATAAGGTGGATACTGACGAGGAATGGGTAACTCTTGGCTCTGGTCCTTTTGCCCTTAAATATTCTCCTGGTGTTAGAGTCATTGAAATTATTTGATATTGGCGGTTCTGAAAACAGATAAAACAATACACATAAAACACGCGTCGATATTTTAAATAAAAACCACCTTCAAAAATCTTTTTTAAAAACGAATATTTTCTACTTACGCCAGACTTCAAAATCTGTGTGTTTAGTATCTTCATCAATGGGCGGTAATAACGGTGTCGACTTAGAGAAATCTGTTTCATTTAACTTATCAACTTTTTTCATAAAGTCTTGAATGAATTTCATGAATTCTTTGCTGTCTGCAAACACAGGATCAGTCTGGCTTATGTCCTCCAAAGAGGTTGCTGCTGCAGTTGTTGTCGATATAGTTGCAGCTTGTTGCACTATTGTATTCTCGTGTTTAGTGGGTTCTTGTAACGTTTTGTTTTCTTTTAATTTAACAGACACGTCAAAATGTTTATCGTCCAACGTTTTTTCTATTAGCTTGAACAATGCTAAACCCTTTGAACCTTTATTACTTGCAGGTTGGGCAGCCTCTATAATTTTTTTGTATACATCATAATTTTTCTCGGCCATATTATTTAAATTATAATGCATTGTTAACAACAATTTGATTCTCGTTTTTGCTGGAAAGGTCGGTGCTAAATTCAGTTCTTCGAATAGGTTGTTCATCACATTCTGAACATCGTTGTCCACTTTTACGTACAAGTTATCCTTGGACTTTAATATACTCTCAAGTATTGTCCTATGATTATGTCTAGCTACCACCACAGGAATAAGAAACACGATTATTGTAGTTAACTTCATATTATATTAATTAAAATAACTTAAATAATTACAAGTACAGATTGACTTAGGTGTATACAATCAAAAGTTTGAATTAACAGTAATGTAACTGTCCAATAAAATGTGTTTCCAATCGAACATTTTATTGCTCTGTTTGGCAATTTTCTCTATGTTCGATTTCTCAATAGTAAGGAAATGAAACAAACGCCATAAAACATATTTCAATATATTGAGCAACTACTTTAAACACAAAAAAAATAATAATAACGTTGTGAAATTTTCCATTATTATTATTTAGAATTTCATTTCTTTGATACAAAAAAATATCTTTCCTCACATGTATTCCATCAAGAATAATATTGTATATTTCATTGTTTTAATTGTCCTAGTCCAAGTTCAGAGCCTTGTTGAACTTCGTGAGGAAGACAAATATTTCGTTATAACCGAGGGCGCTGTACGAAAGACTGTCAACAGTTTATTCTCCCTTCTCAATCTTGAACACGTGAAGCATAAACCGAGGTTTGGCGAGTTCGCAGCAATTCACACCTTCTTTGTCACCATCACCTTTCAAGATGACGACAATCTAAAGAAAATTGCTAGACTAGCCAGAGTCGATAACATCGATAACAACACACAATATTTTATTACACAATTAAATGAAGTATTAAATGAAGATAATAAAAGCTACGAAGCAACAGAGGATGAATATGTAACTGCACATATAGACACATTCATGAGAAAGCTTGAATATTTAAAATTTAAGTATGGCTTTGCTAAAAATGATGCAAATTTTGGTATAAATACACAAGTGTTAAATCATTTGATGTCTGATGATAATTTGCAAAACATTACAAAAGAAGAAATAAATGATACGGATGGTAATCTTTTGAGCAAAAATGAATTTTGGAGTAAGTATATTTTGTTTTAGTTATTTGTAATATAGATTTTATTCGCCTCGTCAAACTTCTATCAAAAGAGAAGAGAGATCTTGACTTTTTCTTTCTATTTTGGTTATTCTGATTCATGATTTACTTCGCAGACCCTAGCGCTAATCGTCGAATTTTCGGGGGACATAGAGAAACGATCAAGCGGTTTCCCTTCATGGCGAGCGTCCAGTTCTTCAAGAAGTTCCAATGTGGCGGCTCCATCATCAAATCTGATCTGGTCATCACGTCGGCGTCGTGTTTGCAATTGTAAGAATTCGTTTTAGTCTGATTTACGACTTTACGTTTAATGTTGCTTTCATTGTACCTATATAATATCTTTGTCAGTGGTAACGCGGGGCCGTTACCACTAGCAAAGATTACGAGTTGTAAGTCATGGGTTTAAACCCAGGCTGTCCCTTTTTGTGATTTTATATCATCATCACTGCTCTCAAAACGGCGAAGGAAAACCTCGTGAGGAAACCGGCATGTCCTAGAATGAAAAATTCGAAGACATGTGACCTCCACTAATTCGATCTGGACCCTCGTGGTGGATTACAGCAAACTCCCGTTCATAGAAAGGTGGCCTGTGTGCCAGCAGTGGGAATATCATAGGCTGAATAATGTCTTTCTTTAACAGCAATAGTAAAATTACAGTACCTATACGAGGCCGATAATAAGATATTTTTTTATTTTTGTTTTTTTTTATACCATCAGAGCCTGGAACAACCGCTTCTTCAGGGAGAATCCGGCCTTCCTTTCAGTGCAAGTCGGCTGCGATTTATACGAGGGAGGAGACGAGAACATCGCTATTCTGGAGGTCTACTTCCACCCGGAATACAACCCCAGGAACTTGAGGAACAACCTCGCAATTATGCGTTTGGTTCGGGGTCTGAAGTTTGGAAAACATGTCTCAAAAATTAAGAAGATAGATATCGATAGGAATCCTTGGCCGTTAGCTACGAATACTCCTGGCATCACCATCATTGGTTGGGGTGCAAAAACCGTAAGTTTTGTCATGGTTTTTTCTAGAGCTACAACTAAAGTCAGGGAAGATAGCGCGAACCGCGCCTACTTTCAGTTGTCTGTATGTCTGTGACCACAGGACTCGCGAGGGTTGTTCCCGGGGGGTAGTGGTAGTAAACACAGTAGGAATGGCTTTCATGTTGGCAGTCCAACTATATGCATTGCGTTATTCGTTGTTGAGAGCACACAAATATCCTTCAAAATGATTGTGACTGAGAGTGTGTTATGCACATAGGCTGCAGGACTGCAGGTGCATATAAAAGTATTCTTGACCCAACTTTTGTTTGTTTTCAGAGCTCCAATAAAATTTCACACATTTGGAGCAATCGACTTGCGTATGCGGTGCTCGACTTCTATCCAATAAAGGAATGTCAAGAAGTATATTCTCGGTAAGTACTATAGGTACTGTCCTGTGTCTTCCTTTTTTATAGTAAGCACTTAGGAATCATTGGACGATTTAGAACGTTTCGTAACATTATTTTCAGAGAGTTCGTGAGCAACAAAAACTTTTGCGCTGGATTCTTCTCTAAAGGGGGTGGCGCATGTAACGTAAGTTTAAGGGAAAAAATTAAACCTGACATTATTAGTTCCTATTATTAACATATAAACAAACACCAAACTGAATGTCATACTAAATAAAGTTTAAATTTCATTGCAACCAAAAATTTATAATAAGGACCTTTTTGTTACAAATGGTCACTCTAAAAATCAACTTAGAATACATTTCACTAAAGTAGATAATTGATTAAGTGGTGGATGGAATGTAAATGATATGAGAATATGAACACTGCCATAAGCACTTTCTCCATTTGTTAAGGTTCCGTACCTCAGAAGGAAAAACGTAACCCTTATAAGATCACTTCGTTGTCCGTCTGTCTGTCCGTCCGTCTGTCAAGACCTTTATTCTCAGCAACGCGTAGCGTTATCAAGTTGAAATTAATATCAAATACTTAGGGCTGCAATCCCTTGAAGCAGTGAAAAAATCAAAGTTCTAAGTAAACGCAATCAAAAGATACGGGCGTTTATGTAACTAAAAATAAAGCGGAGGCTGGTAGATATATCCTAATTTAAACATGTGCCAAAATACAGCGTGAACATCTGTGTTATGTACACACGACGACATGTCAAAATATATACCTATGTGTATCCAGTTTTAGCAGAGCTCGCATTGTATGGGATTTTTGTACAATGAAATGTCCACTTATACTGGAAATGTATAGCTTGATATGTCGTAGTGCGTGTCTATTCCTGCGTTATGTTGCTTATATTTCTACCTTTTCCGGTATTTTTTAGAATAGTTCTTGAATACACAGTTTTTGTTTTATTTCTTTTCTTATTATTGTATTTAGAAATGTTGTGGATAGGTACATCTTTTTAATTTTGACCAACTTTGTTTGCTGACCACTTACAACGACAATAATCAATATTATAATCTATTCTTTTCTAAATATTGATGTGACAGCGAGATGCCGGAGGGCCAGGGGTGGCGTACGGCAAGCTGATTGGAGTCGTCAGCTTTGGGGCCCCGACTTGTGGAGCCACTGACGCGCCCACAGTCTTCACCAAGCTCGGGTTCTACGCTGACTGGATTGAAGGCATCATGCACATGGTCAGTATTTAACTACCTACCTTTAAAGGCTCCTGTTCACTACAGGTCGCACCGCACTTTTTTTATGAAAATGCGTTGCGCTGGGGCCCATTGCGGCTGTAATGTGCGCTTGGCTTAATAAGTAGGTATATTGTAAAGGATATATAAGCTGAACAACTTTTACGATGGTATCAACGACGAAATCGCGAAAAAAACAACGGCTCCATACATTTTAACATTGTTTATTGTATACTAGCTGCGCCCTGCGGTTTCACCCGCATAAGTTTCAATTCCGTGGGAATATCGGGATAAAAAGTATTCTATATGTTAATCCTGGTTATAAACCATCTGTGTGCCAAACTTCTTCCAAATCCGTTGAGTAGTTTTTGCGTGAAAGAGTAACAAACATCCATCCATACAAACTTTCACGTTTATAATATTAGTAGGATAGGATTGCCGCATTAGGTTGATTTCTATCAACAATATTATTTATCAACTTTTTATGTTAAACACAATACCTACTGAAACGACAACTCGCACACAGAGGCAAAAATGATAAAAATAAATAGATAATTTTCACCTGCAATTTCAGAAAGTGCCAACCGGCAGAAAACTTACAACGCAAAGAACGACCATGGAGGTTTTCGATATAAATAGTTTCATAGTAAGTACGAAAGCGCAATTCAAAGTCGCTCCCATCACTCCACGTGCAACAACAACAACTACCCCTGTTCCGGGTGAAGGCTCCTTGAGAAATTTGGATGAAAGTAAACTTTTCAAAGAATTTATAACAACAATGTTTGGTAGTGAAGAAGTAAAAGAATATCTTGATCGATTTGAATCGGATACAGACACTGAAGAGGAAGCAACAACAAGGGACACTTCTAGAGCTGCGGTCGTCAAACCGACTACCGGACCAACCACAGAAGAGGATATTGATTATGAGGTTCCTCAGGACCAGAAGGGATCGGTTAGAATGGTGACTACAATTGACAACTTTGATGAGTTTAAAGAAAAAAGTGAAGAAGATGACACGACGCCGACAGTAGAGCCACCGGATGAGAAAATGAAAGAAGAGCAACAAGCGGAGGAAAATATTGCCAAACTTATTAATGATATTGACATTCAAGATCTATTGGCATCTGAAACCAGTGAGATATTTTCCGAAAATGAACAAGTAATTAAACCTACAGAACCAACACATAAGAAGAAAAAAAATAAACCTAAAATGGAAAAAATCCAGGAAGAAAAAGAAATAATAGAAATGGCGGTTGAATCAGTATCAGAGAGTAGAGAGGAAAGTACTGATAATAGTGATGATAATGATGATGGTGATGAATCCGGACATCGTTCTGACGATCAACCACCGAGTAAACTTAATAAAACTTTCTCAACTAAGACCAAAAAGAAAGAGACAAACAAAAACAACCCGTATAAAGACGTTACTTTCAGACAAAATAGTACGGGTATTTTAAATATATTCTCTCAAAAGGATCTTTTGAGGTTGCTAAATGAGGCCGTAGCTGAGGCAGCTCAAAGTGAGAATCGAGAGGGGAGAATGTTCATGCAAGATACATAGGCGAGAGGGGAGAATCAAAAGGTAATTTTTGCTGTCATGTTACTCAAGTGAACCGGTGAAAAATTGAAATCAAATGGTCATCGTGTGAACCTAACGATGACCATTTGATTTCATTTTTTCACCGGTTTTATCGGATGCGATTCAGCATTTGAGCGGATTAGCGGAAAAAAGGCAGCCATATATATTCTATAGACTCAAGCGAAAAACAACAACTCGACTTGATTCTTTGTTTACATGGACGCTGCAAATTTTTAAAGGCGAGCTAATTTCAAAGTAATGCTTTCACGAGTTAATTTTTTTCACGATTCCAAAATCGGCTATCCGAAGCGAGGAACTCTCCTTGAGTCAGCTGATATAGTGTAGATGTACTTAATAAAATATTTAATCGGGAATTTGTTGTTTTATTTTCCACTAGCTAACGCGAGAGACGTTGTCCTGTCCAAATTTCAATAGTTCGCACAAAAATCCCATACAAAAAAGGGCAAAGAGCGTTCAGTTATTATTACAGTTATGTTAGGCACATCATTACGAACATTTTAAAATAAAACAGCCAAGTCTGTTCAGCCGTTCGAGCCGCGGCCGCGGTGGGCCGGTGGAGCAGACGAGTCCTGCTCGTCTGCTCCACCGGCCCACCGGACTTGGCTGTTTTGTGGTGGAGACCGCGTATCGGCAAGCGTAGTGTGGGATGCCCCCCAGTTAGATGGACAGATGACCTAAAGAAGGTGGCTGGGACAGATTGGATACGGAAGGTGCAGGAGAGGGTGTTGTGGCGCAGCAGCCTGGGAGAGGCCTGTGTCCAGAAGTGGACTGCAATAGGCTGAGTTGTTAATATACTTGTACATATTATTATTATTATTTTAAGACTGTTACCTTTTAAATTATGTATATATGTCTAAGAAGTAAATAAACAGTACTTTTTTCATAAAATATATTAATAGAAGTTGCAGGGTTGATTATAGAGAATTGCAAATTATACAAGATTGAGATGGACAGTACCTATGAAAAATTAAGAAATTACAAATTAGGTACCTATATCAGGTAACAGGCTACAGCAGGTAGTAGCAACCCAAGTAAAGTGGAATGATGGAAACTTTTGCCGTGCAGTGCTGCAGTGGGACGAAATCACCATTTGTTCGGGGTGGCGCCACCGTCAATGTTATACTGCATAAAAGTCGTATGCGTAGACCGAAACGCAAACAATCAATTGTGAAAACCTTACGTTACTAGCCGGCAGATGTCGCTTTCGCTCTAAATTTTCAGTCTGGGTGGTGATAAGATTATTTTGCAAGAGAAACCACATTTTTGAGGTAAAGAAACCTTATTTTACTAAATATTACTATGTTTTGTGACCTGTTATTTATGATTTGTTTCAAATTGGTGTTGTTAATTTTTTATATTATGCTAAGTTTCGAAAAATAACATACTGAAGTACATAGGTTGTCAAATACGTAAGTGGATTCTAAATTTGAATATAATTTTATATTTTCTTAATTAGGTACCTAAAAGCTTCTATTGTTTCTTGTTGTTATGTTAATTAAAAGAGGACGTAAATAATCATTTCTTTTCATTAGATCATAGTGTTATATATAGCTATGAAGTTCATGTTATGTAACTCTTCGGTATTGATCACTGCAGGCATAACCTCTTATGACAAATATTTTCACTAATATTTTCCTGTATCGAAACCAATGGATGATCTAAAGTGTACGGGATAGATATCTAGCCTCAAATACCTTCTAGTTTTCTTTAATGATAAACATAGAAAAACGTTTGTGTAGCTAACTCCAGGATCAATATTTTTTAACCAATATCTCTGAAAATTCCCTAAAACTCGACCCTCTATATATGAGTAAAAATTGATTGCATTATGGTGAACATTCTTAAGTTTTACTTATTTTAGACTCTTTGTTTGTATTAAAAATTATTACTAACATAATTTTATAGTACTTTTTTAATTACAATAAAAGTCAAAACTATAATAATTATCATAGGTTTGTCATGTATTGGTTCAGCACAAAGCTGTGCTAATAAAACCAATAATAATCAGCCATCTACTTATATTAAGCATACTTTATCAATCTGATAATAGTTTTGAAAACCTACATACGTCTGTAATCAGATCACAGAGGAGCAATGTTTATGAAGTGAACAATAATGTTTACGAATGAAGCATGAAAATGTTCATTCAATCAATCACTCACTTCATAAAACACTGAAACAAAATATAAATACCTTCATAAGTAATTTTTTATGTCCGCAACACTTTAAACATTACACATTGCTGATTTAGGAACACACGGTCACTATAATTAGGCGTTGTGATTTCTTATTTCAGCATTGGATACAACTTAAAAATATAGTATAAATAACATTGTATAATGATTTTCCAGCAATTGCCATGCCATAATAGGTGGATAGTGTCTAGTGTCCGCACCTCCATGTCAAAGCGCATGTTTTTTATTCCATGTAACATGCATAACGATGTGACATAATATCTTTGTAATATTTTGCGTGCGTGATTGTCTAGTGTGAGTCTTGTTCCAACCTTATTTCAATGACTGTCACAACAGTCACATATTTCATGCTAGAGAATTGTGTTCCATTAACATAGTAATAGTGAACAGTAGGTACATGAGCAAGGCTGTGAAAATGGGTGTGTCTCTTATCTTTAACATTGAGTTTTCCTTGAGGTTATGTGATTTGTATTATGTCTTTGTAAAACGACATTCTTTAAATCTAATCCATTTCACAATCCCATGCTACATATTTTTCACGGTGATTGTTTTATTGTTTTTTTTTTTGTGTCTGCTTTGTGGACTGTGAAACTGAAAACTAAAACAAATATTTGAAAAAAAAAATAACAAAATGATCCAATGCCTGTCGATGGTTTCAAGAACAAATCATTTTCCAGAACTTGGTAGTTTCTGCAATAAACTAAATCAATAGTCTTGTTTGTATGTATTTGTTTGAACATTCAAACACATTTTCCTTTTTATAATACACGTTTGGAGAGGTAAAGTAGTATGTTTTATTACCATGTATCAGTGGATTGTATTATTTAAGCATATCTATTGGTTGCTGCAAGTCTTATGTTAATAATTATTTATTCAAGAATGATTCAACCAACTTCCTAATTACCCTTTTAAAAACTAATTATCAGCCTGTTAACTTCAGTGAACTTTAAAAAAATTGAATGACACAATTGGTGATGTTCTTATTCAGACACAATTGGTGATGTTCTTATTCAGACACAATGTGATGTTCTCATTCTGACACAATTGGTGATGTTCTTATTCAGACACAATTGGTGATGTTCTTATTCAGACACAATTGGTGATGTTCTTCAGAGAAGGCGTGAGTATGTATTATGTAACATTGGTTCCTAATGGCTGATATCTCTGATTCCACAGCAACATGGCCAATCTGCTGCTGCGCCGTGCGCTGCTTGACGCGATCCGCGTACCTGTGTGCGCCCGCGCCTCCTCCTCTCTCGGAGAAGTTGCCAAGGTAAGGAAACAAAGGCCATAGGGCATTCATAATAATAATAAAAGGGTAGTCAACCTTTATTAAAAATGCTTCAGTCATTACGTTAAAGCATTAAGCTATGTAGTAGTATTTTTTATTTGTGCATCAAATTTTAATAAATAAAGCATCTTCTATTCCAAAATTGAGGTTTTAACTATATACAATAATATAATATATATATAATAATAATAAAACTGTACGCGATATAAGAAGAGACTACTGGAGCATACCAATGAATTGGCTAAGAACCTCCTAAATAACCAAACCACAACACGCCTAAAAAGATGGCATATACTAGACTTGGATCGGAGAGACTAAGAATTGCTCTTATCATGCTTGTGCTGATGTCGGCTCGATGGAGCCACATTGTCAAATATATCACCTACGGAAACCACATCTGATTATGGCTAGATGAGCCGATTGCAGATTACAAAATAGAGAAAAAAAAAAAAATATATATATATATAATAATAATAATAATTAATATACAATAATAGATGGTATGTTCGTGTGTAAGCCATAGGACAAAAACTGCAGATAGTCACAGGTACACTTGTGAGCAATGAATCTGGCTTATCAACATTATTTATTACTCTAAAAGGGAAATGAAAAATAAAAGAAAAAAAAAACAGGGAAATTATGTACGAAAAAAATTATTGCAACAAGCATAAATAACAATAATTTCAGATCGGCAACCGCGAGTGGGTCGGCTACGGCTTCAACGGCCAGCCCAACTACATGGACAGGCCCGACTTCCCCATGCCCGCCGTGCGCTTCCGCGCTGATACACCCGATGTTAAGGTAAACTATAAAAATAATTCTTTATTTCACCAAGTCTTTCTACAATATCCTTATGACTAAAAAAACTTATAAGGCTGAATACAAGGGCAATATTTGTCTAAACATCCCCCTCCAGCTGAGTGTCGAGCCTGCAGAAAAGCTCCCAGCTGGTACCAGGGCCCACTTGGAATTCTCCTAACCGACTATAATGTCAGGCGCGGCAGGTACAACTTAGGTGTGGTAACTCCGACAAGCTACAGTGCGACTGTGGAGCCACATCACAAACAATGCCTCACCTTTTGTCGTGATCTCTATGCAAAAATACCTGCACTATGAAAGACTTTTGCGAAGTCAACGCTACCGCTGTCGAAGTGGCTGGATTCTGATCGATGCTTATGTATAATTAGTAAAAAGACATCATCGATACGAGAAGAAGATCACTGACTTCTAAACTAGATGTAAGTTCCTGGGACTTAGGAGTCAGGAAATGACAACTTAACAACTGATCGCAATTTCTTTTATTTTTAACCGACTTCTAAAAAAGGAGAAGGTTCTCAATTCGGATGTTTGTATTTTTTTTTTATGTTTGTCCGCGCATAACTCCTTCGCTTGCCAATCGTTTTGAAAAATTCTTTTTTGTTGGAAAGGGTATAATTTCCAAATAGTCCCATAGAAATTTCATCAAAAAGGTTCAGTAGTTTGGTTTTTAAACCAAAATTACTGGTAAAAATTACAGCTTAAAAATAAAAACTTTGTTGCAAAAAAAAAAAAACCGACTTCCAAAAAAGACACTACAAAGTGATAACTTTAATTTCGGAAGTCGGTGGCAAACAACGAAAATGCGAACCCAATGACACTGACTTCCGAAATTAAAGTTATTTTTCACTTTGTAGTGTCGTTTTTGGAAGTCAGTTGGTTTTTTTTTTTGCAAAAATGTTTTTGGTAGTTCAGACACGTTCATTTCGTTATTTACGCTGTCGAGGAGACGAATTTATTAAACCTATAAAGCAATGGATTTCAAATATGCTTCAAAACTCTCGCATTGGGATTGAAACTGTTTCATGTAGTTACTCGTAATGCATGAAACACCAAATTTACGATTCTCTTATTTTGCTTTCGGCCCGCCCTTAGTCAAAATGTCTGCCACCAGGTCCTCCGTGAGAAGGAAAAGGGAGACTGGCGCAAGCTGACCCTGGAAGAGAAGAAAGCTCTATACCGCGCCACCTTCTGCCAGACCTTCGCCGAGTTCCAGGCGCCGACTGGCGAGTGGAAGGGCGTGCTCGGTTGGTCGCTCGCCATGGCATCGGTGGCTCTCTGGATCTACATGGCTATGAAGATCTTTGGTAAGGATTTAGTAGTTTTATGACTGGTTTTCAATCCGCCATGCTATGCGAAAGCTGTCCGCCATGCCGCTGTAGAAACAGAAAATATGTAATTAAGAACCCATGTTATTAAAATTAAACTGACGTGGCAGGTTAGTAAGGTGAGGTAATTCACATTAACTACTAGCTGACTGAGAGCAGTGGGGGCCCCGACTTACGAGTATTTACTTTGTTTGTTTTGAATTACCGGAGAGATCGACTCTTTCCATATTAGAGTATTCTATTCTACCTCACCTAATTATTAACCCCGTATGTTAAGTAGTAAGTTTCTCGGTGACCAACATAGAGATGTGATATTGTCACACTATAATTATGTGTTTTATTAACAAATTCTTTTCGTTACTCCGCAGTATACAGCCCCATCCCCGAGTCTCTGAGCGAAGAGAACCAGAAGGCGCAGCTGAAGCGCATGCTGGACCTCAAGATGAACCCCGTCGACGGGCTCGCCAGCAAGTGGGACTACGAGAACAACCGCTGGAAGTAAACTGGCTGACGGTACGTACACTTCAGCACCCTAATTGCGTAACATCAATCTCAATTTGAATAATTTTAAAGGGTATTGCTAAACCATTGCTTCATATGTTCGAAAACTGTCTGCTCAACAACGTAAATAACGCAATGAATGTTGTTGAATTGTCAACATGAAAACCAACTACCCCGCAGCACAGAGTGCCAGCAGTTTGGTAGCCCGCTAAATACAAATTTTCTTACGTTTTTTTGCAATTTGTAGGTCAGTATCAGGTTATATGTTGATTTAAAAATGATATGCTACCGTAACAAATATATATTTACAGAATTATAATCATTACAATCATGAATAAAACTGTAAGTTACAGTTGGCAATAGCCGTTGGAAATAGCCGATATAAATTAAGTAATAATAATGATTAAGAAATTGGCAATCTCGATACTGCTCTCAATTGAATGGTTAATTTGACCGCGAACAAAGATATTTTTAAAATATGTAAATTTCTTTGACTGCGAGAGAGCTTTTCCAGTAAGCAACGGCAGCGCGGTCGTTTTGTCCTCTGTGAGCGTTATTGCATAGATTGCCGTACGTTCCATCGTCGCGGAAAAATTGTCTATCGTCTGCTCAGCGCCCTATGCCCAAAACATTTCTTCAAAATGTCGTAAAAACTGTAAATATTATATTCTAATGTTATTTTCTCTGTTTTTTGGTAACAGGAGGGTGCTATGCCTGCAGGACGCTGTTACTCCGGGGCTAGAATAGACAAATGTAATATAAGTGATAATATCTGTGTAAGATAAATAAATTGCAATTCCACACAACAACTGCGTTTTGTTCAATGTTCAGTCTATATTGTTCTCACCACTCACTCTGACATCACACGCATGCCTCTCAAAAAAAGCCAACATAAAGATGAGTGGTGGTCATGCGGTTGTTTGTTATACTAAGCCTGCCGTAGCACGGCAACACAGACAATACTACCAGGCATACATAAAACACAAGCGGTTACGGATTCGGCTTCCTCCTTTTTTTAAAAGGATTTGAAACAGTGTAAAAAATCTTAGAAGTCAATTTTGACCTACTTCTAATTATTGTCGTATCAAAATGAAACTTTGTATGTATACATATGTAGTTCGGATAACAAGCTATAGTAATAGCTAGTATCTTGGAGCTGATCTCATGATGGAGCCAAGAGGACCTCCTGGCTCCTGGCGAGTTTGGGGTCATACCTTTGCAGCAAGCAGGCGAGCTTACTTGAGGGAATCATGCGTGCAGAAATAATAGATGGTGAACCGTGAACCCATTTACCTAAGTATTCTGTAGAGTATTTTGGGTCAGTGGGTCGTCTTAGGGGCGTAGTTTTGAATTTAGGACATTCATAATCACACTGGACCATAGTTCAATGTAGAATATACTTTACTGACTTGGCTAAACGAGGGATTTTAAATTAAACAGTCCATCGCGTAACTTTATTTTAAAACATTAAAAGAAACTGATGAGGGTTTGATATAAGAAAACACTTTTCGGAACAAATTTTCTCTATATTTTTTTTATAAAAACAACGTCTCAACATAAACAATGCCGTTCTCCTGAGCATATACACAAATATCACCACTACTGTGATTCTCAGCTATGGGGATACATCGCGGATAACTACGTGCATCCTTTTATATACGATTTACTATCACTTAGGTGTTTACACACGTCCCAATTTTGCACCCACTCTGGTTGGATCTGCAGTGCGATTCTGTAACCATTTCACCGTGAAAACTTAGTGAAGTGAGCGTGGAGTGAGCTGTCGTTCCAATAATGCTAGGGATTAACACTACTGACCACTCACATCGAGCTCACTTCACTTGAGTTTTCACGGTGAGATTTTTACAGAATCAACCGGCTGGACCTTTTACTTTTTTGACGTCACGGTGTAATATACCATTTGGCCCAGATATTTGGCAACTTTTGAATTGGCATAGCCTAGGTTCAGACGCCAGCACATCAAGCTACTAGTCGGTCAAAATTATTTAATAGATTTTCAACTTTATCGCTATATCATTAAGGTTCAAGGTTGATTGGGAAAATTTGACAGTTTCGGGTAGCTTGACCTGCTGGCGTCTGTACAATCGATCTTAAATCTTGATCCAAACTAAAGGCTGAGTGGAAAACTGGCACGAAGTAAGCGTGTTTAGAATTTGTCCGTTTAATATTATAAAGTTACAAGTTCTTTGACTTTTTAGAATTTAAATAATATTTTGACAAGACGCCATGTCGCCATCTTGAATTTAATCATTTATAATTAAGTGTCACTGTCGCGCGACAAAGTTTAACGAACTGTCGTATTCGGGGAAATGTCATTCTGGCGATTTTTGTGATTTTATCTGATATTTGTGGTGTTATCTGCGTCTTTACGCATTAACTTTCATCTAAGGCATACATGATTTGGCCATGGAGTTTATACATTGAATGTTAATAATATGGCCAATATTTATTCTGATTATAACTATTACTGTTTTAATTTAATTTCAATCTCAATAGCCTGCCTCATGGGTCTGTTGGTCGAAAGACCGGCTGCTGATTTGCTGATTATCATTCGTACTAGCGGTTATTCTATTCCATTTATCGGTAGACATAATTTATCATCATTACATTAAAAAATATACCTAATTATATGAACTTGTAACTTTATAATATCAAAACTTATATAAGATCTTGTTCATTAATTACAAAAATACTGATGGACAAATAGTAGGAATAACCTACATTTTAACTACTATGTTACCCGCCAACCTGGTTACATAATTAAAATGTAATAAATTCCAATTAATCGTTACAGTAATTATAATATAAATTATTTAAAAACACCTATCACATTCTTAATAATTTAAGTCTCAACATCGATCGGATATTATTTTATTTATTTTTTAACAAATTCATATTTTAAACCTATTTTTTTTATAAGTTTAAAATAAAAATATAAATAGGATTTAAAACTAATTTTAAGTTTTAAAATAGTGAGAAAGGCGCAGGAGGTGAAGAAATGTTTGAATGCCAGCCCGTTACGACAGTTTACGATATAAGATAAATAATACGACAAAGAATTAACACAACAAATAAGTTTAGTGTGCACCAATTTAAATATTTTTGTTTTTTTTTACACGTAATATTGAACAATGAGGTAGAGTCTGACAAACAAGTAAACTACTGGCATTCAGATATTTTGTGTCAATCATATGCAGTACAAATTATCATGCTCATTGGCAGAGGATGTTGTGGTCCAAGTTTTAAGTAACATACTGTTTATTATCCTTGCCGTGAGGTACCTATAGAGTTTATTCTATGATAAATAGTTCACTACAAACCATTATTGTACTACATATGAAAGCCTAAAGACATAATAATATTTGGAAAGAGATCAAGACATTGTGCCCAAATTATATAGATACATAGATTTTAGACTAAGTGACTAGATTTTACGACTAGAATAGTCAAAACTAAATAATATCTCATTTAGACATTAAGGTGCCTAAGTATACTTTTAAAGCTACTTCTCTGACATTGAAAGCGACATAGAAATATATAGATAGATAAAAGTTGATACATTATACACTAAAATAAATTACCTTCTCCTTATAGTAATCATAAGAAAATTTTCAGGGATATTTTTATCCCTCTTGTTTAGTTTGTGGACAATTTTAGGCCACAGTAGAGACAGTTAACGCAATGTCGTAGGTATTGTTTAATGGAATGTCGTATTACATAATCATTTGTCGTATCTAAATTACATCTATGTTTTAGTAAGGTGTATTTAACATTAGGTAGTCGATAGCTAACATTTAAAATAATGATATGTAAATGTAAAAAAATAAGCAAAATAATCATAGGGCATCAAATAATTCCTCCGCATCGCTGTCAACAGGAACAGTGCCCAAAAGGCTGGCAGCATTGCCACGTTGTATGGCGATGCTAATTCTTTGGCCAAAAAACAGGCCAGCCCTCTGGACACGTGAAGAGTCGATAAGTGCTTGGCGATATCTCGAAAAACCAAGTGGGCACTCGGACCCCATGGCCCTAGTGTTTCAACTCCAAACGGCTCGAACATTATAACTCCCAATCAGGTTGGAATATTTTCGCCGTTTGAAGGTTTCTGCACCAGCAGCAGCCGCTCCAGCACAGCCCACCGTGCTAGGAAGAGGGGATGGCGCAAGGGTGTCGACACATGTTGCATCCCACACCAAAGGTCTGCCTAACTTCCAGGGCATTCTGGTCATTCCGTCTGGTCTCTTCCCATCGTTGCGTGCCAGGCCGATATTTCGATACTTCGGGTTCTAAAACAGCTGGCACCCCGGCGGCGACAAGAGCACGACGGATGATAGTAAAAAAGATATACATAAGTATACTATAGTAGTAGATAGTAAATAATAGATATACTTAATAAAAAAGATATATAGTATAATAGTAGATAGTAAAACATTATTTGAAAAGTAAAGGCTCATTTTATTTTTCACATGCACGATATTATTTTTGCCGAAAATTGACCACAAACCATATTCACGTAATATTTTATTTAAAATTAATACGATATACTTAATTATAATGTTCCTAACACACCAACGACCGTAAACATTTATTGTTTTTTTTATTATTTTCATCTAGTTAGCGACGTATTTAGGCTTACACAATATAAATTGTTATTTTAGAACTGCTAACACAGTTATGCACCATTACTAAAATATTTTAGATACTTACGTTTAAAACCATGTTTTAATCTTGTCCTATTTTATAGATCGTTATTGGTTAAAAACTAATCTATAATTTTGTCTGTCGGTCTCATAGGTCTGAATTTTAATGAACCTACTGATTATAACGCCCAAACAATTTGACGCCCTACGTCAATTTGCCGTGTTAGGTATAGCTAATTATTTATTTAATAAAGAACACCAACAGCATCTAAATCCAACAGTGGTTTACCCTAGTATTTAGGAAAGTTATATTATTACTGCTAATGTGTAGGTACAACCATTTTAGGTTTAAAGAGAAAAGTCATTTCGTACAACTGTCAAAGAATGAGTGTTGTGATGTGAATAAACGGACAATTTAAATTGGTAGTCATAGCTTCACAATTAATTTACTCGACTTTACATGAAAGCTGATTTCAATAACATAATATTAATAATACTGGAAAACCGTCTTTAACCAGCCCGCCATTCGGGATTAAATCATTGTTGTTGTTGTTGCTATATGTTTGATTATTGCTTAGCTGTTATGATTTGAAAAGTAATTATTTTGTAAAATTCGAACACAATGTAAATTGTTTGATGAATAAATCAATGAATGAATGAATTAATGAATTGTGGTCAAAACATGGTTTTACCGACTTTTAAACTTCGTTTTATTACTCAATACTTTACTTTAGTAGGTATGTACACAAATGAATCCGACAAAGATTTTCTAGCTAAAATATAGAAACGCCCAAATCTTAATTTTGTAATTTGATCAAAATCATTTTCTTTAGACACAAACACGCTTTCTAATATTTATAATTTTCAAATCATGGAAGTCAAAATTTGGCATTTTAATACATTTATCGAATCTTGCCAAGCCACATAAATAATTATTTTCTAAAACGTTCACAATATTTGATTGCATACAAGAATTTCCTCACTACTCGATTAGAGGAAACTTCTTTAAATGCACGCCATCTCTTGTCGAATAGCGAAAAGTATTTTACGATTTTATTGCATCACACCAATAGCTATAATTATTGTAGTAGGCATCTTTTCACATCAACATAATGTCTGTAACTTTAATATTGCTGTAACTATGTAATTAAAATTAATTTCCAAATAATTATCAAAATGCCTATTGCAGATTGTGATCAATGCATAACTATTCAATTATCGTCCATCTTGACCCAAACAACACCCAGGAATAAAACAATCGTCTTTAAAATCCGCACTCAAGAATCGATTAGGTAATCACATCGATTCTTTTATCCATTCTTTATCGATTTCTCCGTAGATTTAGGGGGAGGCCTGGTCACTCCCCTCATCGTAAGACTAGTCTCTGAAAGGGAACAGGCCTCCAACGCCGCCGGTGTCCCAGTCGGCCACCTCGACTGGTCCGAAGCACTCGTCAAAGAACTGCTCCATCGTCTTGTGGAGGTGGATCGTGGAGCGCTCAAAGCTGTGACCTTCGTCGGGGTAGACCTGGAACATTATAAGCAATCACATGAGGCCCGGTCAGGTAGGCTGATGCATGTGGCAGGAGAACTCTTCCTAATGGAAGCTTACGCCACACGGCATTATCATGCAACTACCAGGAGTTCAGAAGCTTACCTGATGTGTATATAGCGCAGTATTCCTGATCAGCGCCCTCGCCAGAGCTAACGCATGGTGCGGCGGCGCGGTGAGGTCTGCTCCTGCATGCGCCAGAAGAACTCTTCGTGGTGGAAGGTTCCCGGCTTTGCGCCACACTGCGTTGACGCCCAGTGTGCCGGCCCACGTCGAGCCGTAGCCGCTATAGCGCTCCGTCCAGTAGGAATCTGGAAAAATAAATAGATGTACGTACTATAAAGCTGCATAATAACAAATATTACCTACATTGAAAGTCGAGGATGTTTGATATAATCATTCACAGTCTCAATTTTAGAAACAATTTTTATTATATCGTAAAGTTATAGCTTTGTCTCGTCTATCGTAAGTATATTAAAATGTGTTCGGGTGTCGAGTTCTGGATATATATCTGAATAGTCAGTAAGAGCTGGCCTCACTGTGGTGCCGCAGGTCGGTGAGCGGCGCGACGGCGGCCAGGCAGCGCGTGACGTTGCGCACGTCGCCGGCCGCCAGCGCCGCCGCCGCGCCGCCGCCGTAGCCGCGCCCCCACACGCCCACGCGCGACCCGTCCACCATCTTCAGGTTGTCGCGCAGGTAGCTGCGGAGGTAGCATGAGATGGCTCAGTACTCATACAAATATCTACCATGTAATATAGACACATGCCGAACATCAATTTTTTAGCGATGAAATTCATCTCAGCGCTGCAAATGGTACAAGCCTAAATTACATTTATTTGCCAATTCTACGAGTATTTTGTTAAAAAATACTTACGACAAAACTGCTATCTGATCTTCAACATCCACTGACAGAAGCTTGTGATAGATTTCTGTTCTAAGTTCCTCACCCTGCAAATAATAAAATTAAATTCAGAAAAATTCAAATACCCTCATTCTGGGCTGGACGGATTGGCTTTTGCCCAGCAGTAGAGACAGAATAGGCCATTCTTCAAAATTTTGCAATTGTAGAAAGATTATTCTACCTATTGCATAATAACGTTATAGTTTGCCTCGTTAAAGCCATGTAGCTATGAATCAGATCAGGTTAGGTTACCTGTCCTCCGGAACCCCTGGCGTCTATCTCAGCGACGATGAAGTTCCTGGCAGCCGCCAGGTACCAGCCCCAGCTGGGCTTCCACCGCTCTGTCACCAGCTGGCCGCCCGGCTGAGCAGACCTGAACAAGATCATCAGTATGAGCAATAGTTTGATCAACGTCACACTTGAACTCTTACACTGCTGCAAGAATCGTGTAAGGCGTTCGAATGACGTTGATAGGGGGGCGCTGTCGGTAAGCAGTTTTGTGAAATGTCACTTGAATTGTATTAAAAAACAAGATGGCGGCGTTAGTTCGAATTTTGACCACGTGCCGAAAGAACTTTGTAGCGCTATAATGGCGCCGCACGCCCTCTATGTCAAATGGTTACAGTGGGCGTGCGATTGAATGTACCCATTTATCATCCCAAATCTCATACTGTTCATATTAAATTATCTGAATTTTACTAGAAAGGTTGAACTTTACTATTTAAGTATTTGCTCTCCACTGATAGGTTGGTATGGTAGGGAACAATAAGTGCTTTCTTGATCCTTTGCATTGCATTATTTGATCACATTTTAAATAAAACACTAAGCTTAACTCACACATGTAACACCAGTGGTAGCGGCAGGTCGTCTGTTTCTCTGAACCCTGGCGGCAGGAGCAGACGAACGCGGGCCGCTCTGTATGCTTGCACCTGGAAAGTTTATACAAGTAATTTATAATGACATAAAATCACGGCTCAGGTAGTTTTTGAAGGCACAAGCAGCAGTAGAGTATAGTAGCGAATCCAGAATCCGGGCTGTACCGAAAAATTGTAGCTGGAAAACACAATAATACTTTGCTCAACCTAGGATTTGAAACCAGGATCTAGGTTCAACAGGACAGATCCTCTAGGACAGGACCTCTAGGTCCTAGATCCTGATCCTGAGTCTACTAACGGGGAAGTAAGGTCTGTATTGAATGGACTTCTTTACAAATATAACGTTGTCATCGTTCACCACCTGTCTAGTCTTTTCCCAACTAAAAATCTAACCGTATGCAGCTAAATATCTATGCTAAGTGCCAATCCAAATGAATGCTAGTTTGTCATACAAAACATGGGCGGTAGAAGAGGAGTGAAAGATGCTTAAAGGGGATGCGATAAGGTAGCCTGAAAAATACAAATTTTCGTCGTTGAAAACGAGAGTTCTTTTAATGATTATAATTCTGTAAATACGTATTTGTTACGGTCGCGAATAAAATTTCGATCAATGTACCACCTGAAAGAAATTTCGCGGGCTATTTAGCGCTTCCCCGTGAATGGTGTAGAAGAGTTGTGTACTCACCTCGACGCGGAAGTCTTTGACCTGCGGCTGTGCGAGCGCGGCGAAGTGGCTGGCGAGCGGCGCGCCGTCCCACAGCACGGCGCGCCGCGCGCCCCAGTGCGACACCACGAACGTGGCCGGCGGGCCAGGGCCCAGGCACTCCTAAGGACAAACAATATCAAATGTTTATTTTTGTCATGGGTATCGTTTTCATGGTTTTCGAGGGTGCTGAAGTCGAAAGTGAGGTAAAAGGAAAATCCAAGATGGCGGCTGCTAATATTTTCAAATTTTCGTAGCCGGGAGCCAGGGGTCCTGTTTTGTATAGGTTGAGGTTACAGTTTAGCAAATGAGTCATTAGTTTTTTCTTTCTTACCTGTACATAATAGGAGTAGTTCTTGCTGAACAGTATCCGGTTGTAGAGGCACTCTGTGGGCAGCGAGTCGTTCTCGTCCGCGATGTGTGGCAGCACCGTTGACGTCGGCCACGCGGGTAGCGCTGATGTTGCGTTCTCAAACTCCTGGAAATGACAGTACAGTTTGAATAGAAGAGCACCGAAATAAACCCCTTTATTCATAAACGTTGTTCATATTTCAGTAGGGACTTACGACTAATTAACTATACATTTTTGACGTTTGAACGTCACTTTAATCATCGTTTATAAATAAACCCCACAGTGTTACAAGGATCTTTTGCCACCGGAATGACATTGGCGGGAGGCGTTGTTGATAAATATTTGTTGTTGTGTCACTGAAATCTTGTAGCGCTGTATGATTATTGTTGGACAATACATATAAATAAAGAGCTCGCGCTGCTTTTAGGTACTTTGAATTACGAATCTCAAGCAGTTACAACCTCAAAGCATTTATTTCCATTAAAACACTTTTCAAAGGAATGGAGGGAGGCCTTTGCCCAGGAGTAGGATAGTGTAGGCAACTGTTTGTATCTATGTATAAGAGACCTATAAGAAGACTTATTTTTTTCTTTTACTTATTGTTTTACCGGGTCATCACTAACAGGCTCGGCAGTAGCATCAGGCGGCAGCAGGTCGGTGCCGGGGCACGTGAGGCAGACGGGCGGGTCGGGCCAGCTGGCCGGGTCCGTCGGCACCTTCACGCGGTACAGATGACGCTCTCCCGCCTTCTCCGGGGCTGTGCCGATCACGTATCTGTGGATATTTACAAGAGTTAATTTATATAATTTCTAAAACGTACGTTACGTCATCACGCACGTAATGTGCCCTCGAAGCGACAGGTGGAAGGCAGGCCTCGGAATGTAAGTTAAGCCATTAGTGCCGTATGTCATTAGTAGATCTAAGACAGTCGTTACGGGTAGTCAGAAGCCCGAAAGTCGGACAATAGTCTTACCAAGGGATATCGTGTTACCCTTTAACTGGGGTGTGGTGTGGAGGTCAGATAGACAGTCGCTCCATTTAAAGTACTGGTTTAAGCTGCATCCGGTTAGGAAGTCAACCCCTAATATAGTTGAGAAAAGGCTAGGCAGTTAGTAAAGCGTATACAACGTCCTGACATCAATTGTCGGACAGTAGCCCACCAGACGCAGCATCCGTGTGGTTGGAGGATCCTCCCTTTTCTAAGGAGGTTAGGAGAACTTTACACCCTGTTTCTCATAGCTTTATAGAGTTTATTAACATTTTCACAAGCGCCCGTTCTCAAAAGCAGCAAGTAATAACGTAGAAGGCAGAACAAGAAATAGGTATACTCACAAGAACCTCCTCCGCTCATCCCAGCCCATGAGCTGCGTAAGCTCGTAGCTGCCCAGCGTGAGCGTGGTGCGTGTGTCGTGCGTGAGCCTCACGGCATGCCGCCACACGCCGCCGGCGCCCCCGGGCGGCGTGTCGGCGACGGGCATGGTGGTGTAGATGGTGGCCTTGTGCCCCACCAGCGCCATGCCGGCGCACCAGCCGCAGTCGTCCTCCACGGGCTCGGAGCCCAGGCCGGACCAGCGGGAGCCGTCCGACTCGTCGCGGTATATCTGGAAAACGTGTTAAGTATTTGAAACGAAGTTCTTAAACCCGGCTTGCGGTAGGAGTAAACTGATAGAAAACGTCACGTAATGAAAAAACGTTATGCCCCCTCCATGCGACTTTATTATACATAATAGATATAAACTCTCTCTCTCACACACACACAGAGAGAGAGATAGGATAGTTTTCATGGTTTCTGTGAGTGCTGAAGGCAATAACGATGAAAATGAAAATCCAAGATGGCGACAACTTTATAAGAGTTTCTTAAACTTATACTAGATTTAGGCTCTATATTAAAAACGCTTATTAAATTCACACTTACTCTCTATCTCTTTCTATTATATACGGAAGTGTGTGCGTGCGAGTATCGCATAAGAAACTTGGTTACTGACGGGGGTTCCCCGACTGCACACGTTTTTTTTATTGAGGATGGAAAGTGATGTTGAAATAAAAAAAAAAATATGACAATATGTTGAAATATGACTGATATTTGATTTCAGATGAGCTTCATCTCTATCATTCAAGAAACACTTACATCCTGACAGTTATAATGCACGGCGCTACAGACGCTGATGAGGGAGACATTCTGCGGCCTGTTGAGCAGCAGCACCGCCAGCTGCTTCTCTGACGTCCAACCCGTCCATCTGACGTACCAACCTGCACAAATACAATCAAGTATGAAGTCTCAAATGTTTTAAGAGAATCTTGTAAGTTGACAGCCTCACTGTCATCAACCGCACAAAAAAAATGTGTCTCAATCCCTATTCCGATTTTTGACTGCATCTTATCGTTCAAACGATGCTCCGCGCCGCGTGCTATCTAAAAAATAGTGTTTATTTGTGTTTTTTGTTGCGGATTAATTCATAGATTCGCTTCGATTTTCGTTGTTTCATAAATTCGCAAGGTAGTAAAAGTACGCTTTACGGTTCAACTACACCCAGCGGGCCTACAATACATACAATAACGCCTTTTGGATTCTGATGAGGCTCCCTCGATTCTGCAGTGCGTCGGGCATGTTTGCTGACGAAATATTCGATGACTTTTATGGCATTAAGTATCCGTAAGAAAAACAAACAAGCAGCTTCTCTGCGCTGGTTTTGGGGGAGCGCCAACGGTGTGAGGCTAGAGTCTGCAGTGCCAGGGAGATTCATCCAGCTTCATGTGACGAGATGACATTAAAATATTTTTACCATTAATGTTTATATGAAATAATTATATATTTTTAACATTTAGTCCACTCTCTGCCCCTCAACCCCCAATAAATAATGTTTCCACTGGACCCCTAACTATAGTTTATTCTCGACCCTTGGGGGTCGCGAGTGTATTTTATTTTCCAGTCAAGTTTAAGTTTCCTCTTGACCCCCAAAGTACAGTTACGATGATAAAACACATCACATCTTATAATATATTCATATTTTCCTACACATAATCCATCAGGTTATAGGCCCAAAAATAAATGTATTTTTTTTTAAACTGCGCTATCCGCTAAGAAGAATATAGCCGGCCGGTATGACCGGTGTGACCCGCACAATGGCATCTCCAACTAATTCACCAGGTTCGTCATCTTCACTGATTCAAAACGATAAATTACGTGGATAAGAGAACCATGGAAATTCATAATGAATATATTTCCGCAAATAAACAAGTTATTACTAATGACAACAATAAAACTATGATCAGCAAGACGACCAGTCACCACAAGCAGCACCCGTTCACGAGCATAACGCAAAGATCAGCCATTACCCCCCTCGCCATATTTAAGGGAAGGAGGCAACCCGATCCCGGACGTTACCGCAAGCAGTGACATCTAAGGAAGCATGACGAAATTGCTGACGGTTGCTTAGGCAAGATCAGGTGCCTGCCTGATCTTGCCTAAGCAACCGGCAGCATATTTGTTTTTTTTTTATGCTTGACTACGAGTCTTTTAACCATGTGTATCTAATGTTTTTTTTTTAATTCTTTTACTATTTTTTTTTTTTATTTGTAACTGTAGGTTTCGTTTGTGCAGAATAAACTATTTTTCTTTCTTTCTTTTTTTCATATTGCAATCAATTCATTAAAAAACATTGAAATGAGTAGATTATGTCAATAATAGATTAAAATTAAATTAAACTGAATTGACTTATCACCACCATCTTGTCCTCCATCTTGTGTGACCATCTTGTTACCATAACACAAGCATTAGGTTGCTTAGCTTGGGACTAGATGGCGCTGTGTGAAATGTCCTGGGATATTATTATTATTATTATTATTACTTATACATTCAAATAAAGTGAACAATTATATGAACTCATATAACCTGTCAGTACCTAAGCTAATTCTGGAGAAAGAACATAAGTATTGTCTTGAGTTAATCAGGGCGACCAACTATTCTTATCCTTTAAGTAGTCGTTGATGGAATAGTATGAAAAGGTTGGATTTTACTTGAATCTGTATCTTACATAATCAGCCTGTAATGTTCCCCCTGCTGGGTCACAGGCCTCCTCTTGATGAGAGGGTGTGGGCCATAATCCATCATGCGGGCCCGGTACGGGTTAGTGGATGTCACATGTTTTCGAATTTTTGATTCTAAGACATGCCGGTTTCCTCACGATGTTTTCCTTCACCGTTTTGGGCAGTAGTGATGAAATAATTTACACAAAGTAAAGTGCCTGTCTGGGTTCGAACCTACGACCTACATCTTGGAAGTCGCGGCCGTTACCACTGCACCACCGCACAATCCTTTCCAAGGATTCATTTAAAAACACGGTTTTGTGGTAAGGTTTTAACCACAAACTGTAATTTTTCCACCGTTATTTTCTAATTCATCATCCTACAAGCTTGAGTAACCTGAAAAGTTTTCAGAGATAAGGCTACAAATCATACGTACTGTCATCGACTTGCGAGTTGAACTGTATGGCGTGTGAGAACAGGTACTTGGGCGTCTTCACGCTGACCACGTTCACCGTCACCACCGGGTTGTTGGTGTTTACCTGTAAATACGATACTAATATTAAATCTGAAGAGTTTGTTTGAACGATCTAATCTTTGGAACTAACAGTTGGATTTGAAAAAATCTTTTTGCCTTTATTGACCAATTTTTGAGGAAGCTATAAACACACGTTATTGCCCTTGGGAGCCGAGCAAAAACAAAAAGAGCCAGAAAGCATGCTAAGCGAAAAAACTAAGTAAAAGCGAGGGCGGGCGATGCGACGCGACACGGTGCGTCGGGGCACAGGGAGTTCTAGAAAAATGCTGTTGGTTTAGTATGTTACAATATGTAGCTTACGACTTCAACGTGAACGAAGTCACGGACAGAAATAAAAAGTGGTGTTTTAGCAAAGAAAGGTGCACGATTAGAACAGCCAAGCTTCTCAGTATAAAAACAACTAAACATCAAAAAACCGGCCAAGTGCGAGTCGGACTCGCGCACAAAGAATTCTGTACCAATAGATAATTATATTAATTTTACATGTTTACTTATTATTTTGTTATTTTTGTACGAAGTTTTCCAAGTAAGCGCATCTTACAAGTTAGGCCTCTATAACTCCTGAACTAACAAAGTTATCCAAGCCGTTATAGTTTTCCTTCAAAGTTCATCACATGGACTACCTTCGTGAAGTTTTTCAGATTTTTCGCCAACAGCCAGCCGTTTAGCTTCTTGGGGGGGGGGGGGGGGAGCCCCAATTTTAACAAAAAAAATGCGCTTTATAATTGAATATCTCGCAAACGGATACCTAAATCAAAAAATTGTCTTAGCAACCTCTCAATATTTTTAAAAGCTCATCTAATGATACCCCACACTTGGGGTAGACGCTAGAAAAAATAGGCATCCCCACTTTACGTGTAGGGGAGGTAACCCAAAAAAAATATTTTTCGTGATTTTATTTTAGCACTTTACGACGTGCAAAGTTTCGTTTTTCTAGCACTAACCCCTTGCAAGCTGAGGATGGACGGACGGACGGACGGACATGGCGATACTATAAGGGTTCCGAGACGTGAATTACGGAACCCTAAAATCCATCAACCCACCTTAGGATACCTCAAGGCCCGTATGGTGGGATACGCGGGCGGCTCCTGCAGGTCTAACCCGTACCACGGATACTTGTGTGGCTGGACGAGCGAGGCGTTGTACGTCACGTACATGAGGGTCTGCCCGTCAGGACTGAACCATAGTGCCTTGTCCAGGCGCAGGACTTCTGTCTCATACAGAAAGTCTGGCACGCCGTTGAAGATCACGCCTGGGATTCCTGAAATTGTGTGAGATAAGTTGGTGTAATTTGGAAAGAAATAAACCATATACGTTAATATTTTAACTCATCCTTTAAGTGGTAACGTTAACAGATTTTCCTAGAAAATTTACTTAAAAGTCTGCCCGTTTTGGAATAAAGTCGTATGAACTGTGTGTCCTGGATTCCAAGAGAAACATAAGTCAAACTTCTATTAAGGGTTTTCCCTGGTTTAAGATAAACTAGTATTAGGTAGACCATAAATATTTCATGCTTAAAATTGCGATTTGCAAAGCCCACTTTAAGGAGTATGTTTTGTAAATAGCGTAAATAAAAAATAAGATTGCGCATTGAGAAGTGCCTTCTCGATCCGCAGTAGGACAACTTGGATGAGGCCTAATTAAATACAGCCTTCGCAGTTTAAATCAAAATCCAAACACGAGGGAATATAGTTCAGCAATTAATAAAACTTACCATTATTAGTGATCCTGCAGACCAACGTCTTGAACACCTTAGGCTTGTAGTAGATGTCATTGTCGTGCACAAACACCAGAGTGGCCCCGACTGGAGACCACTCGGCATACTGGATCAGAGGTGCCGAGCGGTCGTCCTCGATCGGGGACACAGGGATCTTGTTCCTGAACGATAAAAATCAAGATAAATATTTTTAATGCAAAAAGGAAAGTGTAAGAAAAAGTGGAAGTTTGCAATTGGAAAGGTGAACAGTATAGGACCTGGATGTTGAAAGAAAGAACGAAAATTTCTTTCTTTCTTTTTAGACTAGAGTCAAATCGCATCCTCCAAAAGTGGCCGCAGTGAATGGATTGGACCGATTTCTGCAAATTAATCATCGAAGCACTTGTCTTTCGGAGGATAATGATTGCATGTCTGAGGAAAATACTGGCTTATTCTAATGAGACTCTAACTATAGGGTCACAATACTGACCTGTTAATCACGTCATACACGTGGTACCGGGCGAGACGCGCGTGTCTCCAACCGGGTCTGACGTCAGAGATCAGCAGCACGAACTTCAAGTCCGCTGATACTTTGAAGTCCACCGCGTTTAGTTCTCTCTGGAAACATGTTGTTAGTCATCACAAATTGACGCAGTGGCAAACAGAAACCAGAGTAGAATGAGACATAAACACTATGCTGGATGTATTTTTGATGAAAAAAAAATCACGTTTACTCATTGCGGTTTCAATTTCAAGCAGTTATAACTGTCAGTTTTTCAAGATATTTTCTTTCAGCATAAATTATATTTTAATTATTGTAACTTAAAGTATCAGTGTTTTCGTTGAGACAACCGACGTCACCCGACTCTTGTCGCACGACATTTTTCGTTGTTTTCCATGTTCCCAGACGTGTTATACGAAGTGAGACGACGCCTCTTCGTTTGACTTATCCGGAAAAATGAATTGCAATTATGATTGAACTTTAATCATAACTGCAAACTTCACATTTGCAAGTAAACGAAGGTTTAACAACCACAACTGTATGCATTCTCCGAGTTACGATTCAAAAAGTGTAAAAATAATTCAATCAACCCTCCGCTTTTCGAAAATAAAAATAAAGTTAAAATAAAATACTCGCTCGTCACCGACAACTCACGAGCCATTAAGCTCCACATTGTTTCCCGCGCAAATTAATGGCTGCCTGTAACGAGTCGCCTTTCTGACACCTACATACTGCTGCGACTGTTCAACGATTTATCTTTTAAATGTTTGCCTTTCGAGTGGCTCATTTTGAGTGGAATGGAGTGTCTTTTGTTTATTTATAATTTTATGAACATAGACATTATAAAGTTACGCATAAAAACGTAAATTGAATGTTTGAGGAGACGTTCTGTATGTAACCTCGAAGGGATAGTCTGAAGTGTACAGTGACGAGTAAAAAGGATGTATACACGTCTTTATTCAAAAGCGATTTACTCCTTTATTTTTTAATCAAATTTTACATTATTACGACCTGGATGTGGAAATATATGTATGCAATGTATTAATAAGAAAAATCCTAACAAAAGAAATACACACAGAAATTACATACAAAAGGAACAATGAAGTGCAAACACGATTGTCACGTCGGGCAAATGACTTAGTAGGTACTATTACACAAACCTAGAACAAATCACGGAAAGAAAAATATTAAATACGAAGGAGTGCAACTATATACAACTATATAATTCATAACCAAAAAACATTAAAGAACCTAAAACTAATTTATATTTTAAAAAAATGTTAAAGAAACACATCTTCGACTGCTTCAACATAAATAATAATTAAAATATTATATTTATATTATCTGGTAGTGGTAGTGATAGTGTGCACGGTGCTTTATAACAGTACTGCGAGCAGCTCGCTCGATGTTTACAACGACGCGCGCGTTTGAGTAATTTGCTGTGATGTACCCACTCACCAAATATATTGAAAATAACAAATTATGTACTTTCTAACTGCACGACGAGCGCTCTGGACAATTTTAACAATTACCTGCATGTTAAAACTTTGTTTCTCATTAAGTGATTATGTAAATCTTTGAGAAATAAATAATGTTTTAAACCGTAAACCGAAATATGAAAGTTCGGTTTTCTTTTGACCATTATACAGAAAGAGAACTTACTTTATCGAATTAACCTAAGCCCTTCGAACCTTACGTACAAGTGGAGTACCCAATTGCTTCGGTCGCTCTTGCATCCTACATTCTATATTTTATAACAGGCTTATTAAAATAAAAACTTTTTAGGCGCGTAAAAAAACCCACTGTCATTCATGTCATAGTTAAAGTTTTCACTTCTGTCGGCAGTCCCCATGTCTCCTATGTTCTTAATGATTTTGTAAATGCCCATCGGGGTCTCTGTGGCTCAAGTACAGTTTTAAGTTAGTAAGACAAGTAAATCATTCAGACTCTCGATAACTTGAATGATTTTGGGGGGGGGGGGGGGGGGTCATGACCCCCACGACTCCCCCCCCTCGGACTGCGCCTGCCTGTTACTGTCCTACTACAGGACAAACACTTCTACTACTCAAACAGAGAAGGCATGAGCATTGATCACCACGCTTGCTCAGAAGGGGCAGGGCGGGTTTTCTTTAAACCACAATTAAACAAACACACATTACGTCAAATTATAGACCGTATGCCACCACCTTAAGCCTAAACATCACGATTCTCGACAACACATTACCATTTCAACCCTTTACCTACGACACCATTCGACCAACAGTCGAGGCAACAAATCAACCAGTTTGATATGCCAGCTATATTCAACGTGTACACTAAGCTTGCTATATTTCAGCATGGCAGTCTATTGTTGATAAATGTGTCGCACGCGCTAGCTCCTAGACTATTTGCGAAGTTAGGGTTGCTACGTAACACAAACAATACAAACATGAAATATTTTGTAAATAAAATGAAATACTGTTCGCTGGATAGATAGATCTAGTACTATTGGCACAAGAACATACATATACATACATTGAAGATTTCTGTTATAAATTATTTATACTCGCCACAGATCGTTGGATGTGAAGTAAGCTGTTTCGATAGGGCAGTGATATTTAGGGTTTTCCAGCAGGAATGTCTCAGTACCAGCCCGCAGTCTCGTTTACTGGCAATAGGTGTATTTATGTACAGACGCCAGCACATCAAGCTACTACAATCTGTCAAATTTCTTTAGTAGAATTTCGACTTTATCGCTAAAGCATTAAGGTTCTAGGTTGATTGGGAAAATTTGACAGTTTCGGGTAGCTTGACTTGCTGGCGTCTCGTCTGTACATGGGAGTTCAACCTAACTAGCAAAATATACCTAAACCGCGGGGAAATCAACAAACAATCTTGGTATAATTCTGTGGTCCTCAGTTGGCCTGGCCAAGATTATGTCTGAATTTTAACACAGACGGTGACCTCTGAGTTTGTTTCGGTCTTTCTTCTCAGAGTGGTCGGATAGGATACACCGAACTCATCTAGTTTTAAAACATAATTTATGTTTGACGTGTAAAAGTATTTTTTGAACCAATTTATAGAAATATGCATCTCTCTAACCTTTTCCTAACCATATTGGGGTCGGTTTCCAGTTACCAGTATTTTACATGGAGCGACTGCCTATGTGACCTCCACAACCCAGTTACTGGGTACACGATTACCCTTGGTAAGACTGGTTGCCAGACATTTTTGGGCCCCCGACAACCCGTAACGACAGAAATAAAAATCGTTCATCATTCATTATATTATTAAAGTGATTATACATTTCATGTGCATGCCTATCTACATTAATTAATATTAACGTGTTAATTAAGTGGGTAAAATCATAAAGAGTATAAGCCCATTTATAATTTCAATCAAGAACGGCTGTATTTCACCGAGGTTTATTGAAGCACGCCCACAGAGAGACCGAGTACATTTAAGCGCTACGTTTTAAATCGTCACTATTAATGTGCCTCCTCATTAACAATACCGTTCATTATTTCTGTGGCTTACATTAACGACATCACATGAACGGACACTAGCTACGAGCTTTTTGTGTTCATTAATGATTATGACGTTTTCAGATGAGAGTCATTTATTGGAACGAAGTTCCTGAACTCGGCTTGCAGTAGAAATCGTCAAGTAAGGAAAAAGCGTTCCTGCTCTTTTATTATACAGGGTGACAGGGACATCGACGCGCAACCGGTTACCATGATCATGTTCTGAATCCCCCTGAGTTGAAATTATTCGTATGAACGTTTACAGTCTGATCTCAGTCTCAATCTGTTAAAAAATCCTCTAATTTCCCTACATTTTTGACAAGTTTTTAACATTGATTGTCGCTGAGACGAGATTGCGACTAGATTTTGGACGTTTCTAATGCCTTGTTAATTTCAAGCAATTTTTAATGACAGCTTCCATTTACCAAACGTAAAATATTTGATTGATGCGAAAACGCACGATATTCTTAGCATCTGTGTACCAACAAGACAAGTTAGAAAAATACACGTTGGGAAAAGGTTAAGGGATGTAAGTTTTTAATAAAGATTTCTTCACCGACCACAAACACGTAGTCCGATGGCCGCTATATTGAATAAAGCCGACAGTTTGGCGCCAAAATATTGGAGGAGCGCTGGCAGACATGTGTTGTAGTTCCGCACACGGAATACATAATGAAATGAACGGATATTAAAACGGAACGGAAAAACAGGCGCGGGACACACGGATTTTCACTTAAAATGTGTGGAAGTACCAACGTGACGTTATTGTATGGTGTTATACCTGACTGCAAAGAAAGGTTATATTTTTGGGTAACTGGCCTGCGTGAGTCTCGTAAGAAAATGTTCAAAAATTCAAATTAAAAAAAAAATCAAAATCTTTTATTTGCTAATATGGGTAATTACATAAAGTTGTTAAAATAATGGAGAAAGTTCAACCATATTACGCCTTGAGGCATGCAAATCTGGGGTGCATGTTGAAGAGCCTCCTCGTGGCGCACCCTGGGCAACGTCGGCTCCAAGTGCCCACCAAGTTTTGGTGGACACTTGGGGCTGGCGGCTAATCTTCAACAAACGGGGAAGGGTCATGGTTCCAATCACCGATCATCCTTGATGGTCGTTGAAGGGAACCGGGCTACATACGTCTACTCCCCCTCTGCTTACAGAGGAAGGTGAGTGGGCGTAGACTGGGGGGGGGGGCGGTTCGCGCCGCTGCACCCACTAGAGTGTGGGTGGTGGAGGAGTCCATGTCCGCGCTGCGTCTGTCCGGCATCCGGCGGCAGCGTGGGGACGTCGGGGCGGTGGTTGGTTCTGCCAGCCGCCGGCCACCCCGTAATCCTGGGTACAGGACCGGGGGTCCGAGCCACTGAGGCCCGGGCCGCGAGGTAGACAACCTCTCTAAAAAATCACCCCAATCCCAAGGTCTAGCGTGCCGATGGGACGAATGGCCGGAGGGGATCCGGTCACTAGCGCGTCCAAGGGACCTCACCCTTAAAAGGAAAAACAAAATGAAAAGTCAGCTATTGGAAAAGAATCCCCAGGCGGGCAACCTCCTACTCAAGGAGGCACAATCCCGTCCTTCTTCGGAAGGCAGCTCCACTGTATATGGGGGGGGCAACAGTAGCTCCGTAGGCCGGCAGACCACCGCCGACCTTCGTCAACAGCAACCTCCTGCGTCGCAAGAAAAGGAGCTCCGGGTTAGCCCGGAGCGCCTGTGCGACGCAGATGAACCGCATGCCGTCATGGACGGCAACAAGAGCCGAGGAGGCTCACGGAAGAGTGATGCGGGGTCGGAGTCCGACGTCGCATCCGGAGGAGCGAGCTCGGGAGGCTCAGGGAGCCCTTGCCGAGACGAGGAGATGGCCGCTGCAACAAAAAGAAAGGCACGAAGCAAGCGGCCAAGGTCATTGGACGGCCAGGGGTCGTCCTCTGACGGGGAGCTGGCCTCAGCTCGAAAAATCCCCACCAGTAGGCGGGGAGGAGCCCGAGAGCGAGGCAAAGGGAGGGGGCTCACAGACCGTGAGGCGGCGGAGCGAACGATCGCAAAGGAGGGGGGGACCGATCACGCGGTCGCTTCGGAGCCCTCCAGCGACGAGGCGAGTGAGGCTGGCGGTCCTGAGGCGGACCGCAAGAAAAGGTTTGCGGCGGTCGTGGAGGCCGCGATCCGGGACGTGTCCCTGAAGAAGTTACAAACTTCGAAAAACAGGGCCATAGTCTCGGCAAAGGCCTCCATCATGGCGGCAGCGGAGGAGGCCAACTGCACCGGTCCTTCGGCTGGCGAAGTGGCCGAATTGCGGGCGCAGGTCGCCCGCCTGACGGCGGCCACGGAGCGTCTCCAAGAGGAGAACCGGAGGCTCCGAGCAGACCTGGCCATCTTGAAGGTCCCCGACAAAGGGCGGGCGACACCAGAGGCCAGCCAGCCAGCCAGCCAGCCAGCAAGCGAGCCCGTGCCAGTGGAGAGCCAGGTTCTGAACCTGGTTCGGCAGGAACTGGCGGCCTTCCAGGCGCGGTTCACCGCCCTGGAGAGTATGGTCCTGCGCCCGCCCTTAGCTGGTAGGACGGCCCCAGGGCCGAAGGCGGCCTCGTACGCGGCCGCTGCCGCCCCTAAACCCGGGCCGTCCGGCCGGGCCCAGGCCGCGGCCAAACAGGCGTCGGCTGGAGGAGCCGCGGCGCCGGCAAAACCGGCGTCGGCTGGCGGAGCCGCCGCGCCGGCAAAACCGGTGCCTGCCGGCAAACCGGCGAAAAAGAGGAAGGGCAGAGCGGCTGGGGAGGCGAAGGCCCCAGAACCTACGCCTCCCCCAGAGAAATCTCCCACGACCAATGCCGAGTGGCAGGTGGTCGGGGAGAAGAAGAAGGCGGCCAAGGCGGCCAGGAAAAAGGCGCAGAGGAGGCGCCGCAAGGAGCGAGCCGTTGCGGCTAGGCTTCGCTCTCCTAAGACCGCGGCTGTAGTCATTACACTACAGCCAGACGCGGTTAAAAGGGGGGTGACCTACCGTGACGTGCTCACCAAGGCGAGAGCGACGGTGGATCTCCAAGAGCTGGGGATCACCGGGGGCCTCCGGCATAGGGTGACCGCCACTGGTGCCCGCATGCTGGAGATCCCCGGTGCTACGAGTGGCCCCACCGCTGACGCCCTAGCTGAGAAGCTAAGGGCGTCCCTCAACGCGGACGAGGCTCGAGTCTCCAGGCCCGTCAAGTGCGCAGACATGCGCATTGTGGGCCTGGATGACTCCATAACGGAGAAGGAGGTGGTAGCCGCCGTCGTCAGGACGGGCGAGTGTCTGGCCGACCAGGTGAAGGCGGGCACCATACGTCCTGACTTCACGGGCATGCGAACCATAACGGTAAGCTGCCCAGTGACGGCGGCTAGAAAGATAGTGGAGGGCGGAAGGCTCTTGGTGGGCTGGGTGTCCGCGCAGGTCAAACTGCTGGAGCCCAGACCTCTGAGGTGCTATCGATGCCACGTGGGTCACCACGTGAGCGTCCAGTGCACCTCGGAGGACCGCAGCACTCTTTGCTTCCGCTGCGGCAAGCCCGGACATAAGGCCGGCTCGTGCAACGCCGCGCCGCACTGCGCTGCATGTGCGGCTGCTGGCAAGCCGGCCGATCACCGGGCGGGCAGCAAGTCCTGCGCCCCACCCACCGAAGCCAGGAGGAGAGGCAGGCCCTCCGCCGCCGTCGCCACCACCACCACCGTCGCCGCCTCTGCCACCGCCGCCGCCGCCGCCGCCACCACTGCCGCCGCCGCCGCCGCCGCCGCTGCCGAGGGTCCCTCACAAGGGGCCCGGGAGGGGGCTGAAATGGAGGAGTAATGGCTCCGCCTTTACGCCTCCTCCAGGCGAACATCAACCACTGCGCCTGCGCTCAGGACCTGTTGCTCCAGAGCATGGCGCAGTGGTCGATTAATATCGCCGTGGTCGCTGAGCCGTACTTTGTCCCGCCCAGGGATAACTGGGTGGAGGACCTTAACGGCTCAGTGGCCATAATTTCGTCGGCTGCCGCCGGTACCCCGTCCCTCGAAGGTGTCACGAAGGGACAGGGGTGCGTAGCAGCACGGTTCGGAGAGATTGTGGTAGCGGGAGTCTACTTCTCTCCGAGCCGAACTCTCGCCGAGTTCCAGAACTCTTTAACAGAGTTGAGTGTCGTCGTCGCCAGAAGCCATCCTTCCTCCGTGCTAGTACTCGGGGACTTCAACGCCAAGAATGTGGCCTGGGGTTCCCGTTGCACGGATGTGCGGGGCAGGATGGTGGAGGACTGGGCTCTGGAAACAGGCCTGGTCGCCGTGAATCGGGGTTCTGTCCCTACGTGTGTGCGGATGCGGGGCGAGTCGGTAGTGGACATCACGTTCGCCAGCCCCGCTCTGTCACAGCGTGTCATTGACTGGCGCGTCATGGAGGAGGTCTCCACCTACTCCGACCATCGGTATATCCGATTTGATGTCTCCACCCAGACCTCTAGCGCGCTGGTCCGACAGGCCCCGAGTGGTCCGCGTTGGGCGCTGAAGCAGCTGGACCGGGAGCTCCTCCTGGAAGCCTCGATCGTGCAGGCCTGGGTGTCTTCACCGGACAGGCCTGCTGATATCGACGATGAGGCGGAGTGGTTCCGGGAGGCCATGTCCGAGATATGTGACGTGGCAATGCCCCGAGTCCGGCCAGGATGCGCCCTACGCCGGGTGTACTGGTGGTCGCAGGAGGTGGAGGCGTTGCGCAAGGCGTGCGTTGACGCGCGACACCGGTACACCAGGCACCGCAGGCTCCGCATCCGCCCTCCGGATGCGGAAGCCACAGAGGCGGAGCTGTACGAGGGGTACAGAGCGGCGAAGACCGCCCTCCGAGAGGCTGTCCAGCGGGCCAAGGATGCGGCCCGCGAGGAGATGCTGGAGACTCTGAACAGAGATCCATGGGGGCGCCCTTACAAAATGGTGCGGAATAAACTCCGCACCTGGGCCCCCCCGCTGACTCAGAGTCTCCGCCCACAGCTGGTGGAGGAGGTGGTGAGCGCTCTGTTCCCTTCGCGGGGGGAGCATACTCCCCCGCCTATGGCTCCGCCACTGGCGGTGCCCGAAGCGGACCACGCGGACGACGACGACGACACCCCTGAAGTGACCGGGGTAGATCTGAGAGCGGCGGTAGGCAGGCTGAAGGCCAAGAACACCGCCCCAGGACCCGACGGCTTGCCGGGTAAAGCCTGGGTCCTGGCCTCGACGGCTCTCGGGCCTCGACTGGAGGCGCTCTTAAGCGCATGCATGGAGAGAGGCCAGTTTCCGCTCCGTTGGAAGACGGGGAAGCTGGTCCTCATTCAGAAGCCAGGGCGCCCTGCGGACTCTCCGTCCGCATACCGGCCCATAGTGCTGCTCGACGAGGTCGGCAAGCTCTTCGAGAGAGTAATTGCGGGCCGCCTCGTCGGGCACCTGGTGGGGACTGGGCCGGATCTTGCGGATTGCCAGTTTGGCTTCCGCAAGGGGCGCTCGACGGTGGACGCCATCATGCGCGTGAGAGCCCTCACGACGGGGGACGCGGTGTCCCGGGGTGGGGTGGTCGTGGCGGTGTCACTCGACATCGCCAACGCGTTCAACACCCTGCCCTGGAGCTGCATTGGGGAGGCACTCCGGTATCACCGGGTGCCGACCTACCTCCGTCGAGTAGTCGGGGCGTATCTGACGGATAGAGCCGTCATCTACCCCGGTCGCGACGGGAACTGGAACCGGCGAGAGATGTCGTGCGGTGTCCCACAGGGATCGGTTCTGGGGCCGCTCCTGTGGGACATCGGTTACGACTGGGTGCTGCGGGCCGACCTCCCTGAAGGCGTCAGCGTAGTTTGCTACGCTGACGACACGCTGGTCCTGGCGCAGGGGAGGTCGCATCAGGCGGCGGCCGACGCGATGACACGCGGGGTTGCGATAGTCGTGGAAAGGATCCGGCGGTTGGGTCTCGAGGTGGCATTGCACAAGTCCGAGGCCATGTCCTTTCATGGGCCTCGGTACGGGCCACCTCCAGGATCCCAACTAGTGGTAGGAGGGGTTCACATCGGCGTCGAGACCACGATGAGGTACCTGGGTCTCGTCCTCGACAGCCGATGGAACTTCGTCGAGCACTTCCGACGTTTGGCCCCCAAACTGGAACGGGCCGGGGCCGCCCTAAAGCGGCTCTTGCCCAACCTGAGGGGGCCAAACGCCTCCTGCCGGAGGCTTTACGCGGGGGTCGTGCGGTCCATGGCCCTATATGGGGCCCCGGTATGGGCGCGTTCACTGCGGCTGCGAGCCGCACACTACCTGAACGCGCCCCAAAAGGTGGTAGCCATAAGGCTAATCCGGGGCTACCGCACGATCTCGGGCGAGGCAGCAAGCCTCCTTGCCGGACTGCCGCCATGGGATCTGGAGGCGATAGTGCTCGCGCGCCTGTATGATTGGCGCGCGGAGGCACTACGCCGGGGGGAAACTCCGCATCCGCGGCAAACCGCGGCGGAGCGGACGAACCTCCGGCGCGATCTCATGGCGGCATGGAAGGAGCGACTATCGCAACCCAGCGCAGGGCACGCCACGATAGCGGCGGTAAGACCCCTCTTTGAGGAGTGGCTAGAGAGACGTCACGGCGTTCTCACCTACCGCCTGACGCAGGTCCTCTCCGGACACGGATGTTTCGGGAGGTTCCTGCACATAATCAGGCGGGAGGAGACGCCCGGGTGTCACCACTGTCAGGATCGCCCAGAGGACACGGTGGAGCACACGGTGGAGGTCTGCCCTGCTTGGGCAGAGCACCGCCGTGCCCTCGTAGAGGCGATCGGCAGCGGCGGCGACCTCTCGCGTCCGGCCCTGGTTCAAGCCATGGTCCGGGGCGAGAGGGAGTGGGAGGCAGTCACCTCCTTCTGCGAAGCAGTCATGCTAGCAAAGGAGGTGGCGGGGTGGGCGAGAGAACGCGCCTTGCGCACCTCACGCCTCAGCCGCCGCGGGAGACGCTCCGGGCGTCGGGAGCCGCGTGACGACTCCCGGCCACCGTAGGCGCGGGCCTGCGGGCGGTGAGTAATGGGTAACTCACCGTCCGATCAGGACCAGGCCCGTGCCGGACGGCGTGTTGTGTTCCACGCGCGCCTCAAAGAGATGTCAGCATGAGTGACGGGGCCCCATAGGGCCGTAGCCTGCCAGGGTAGCGGGATTGTCCGAAAGGGTTACCGCTGCCCTGGAACATAAAGGGCTAAGGAAGGAACACGGGTGGGTTTTAGTCAGTAAGAGTCTGACACTCCCTCCTGCTCCACCCAGAGCGGGAGGAGTCATTTGATGATTTCCCATCCTCAAAAAAAAAAAAAAAAAAGGCATGCAAATCTCAGGCTTAGACTTGATTAGACTGTATCAAACATTAATATACAATTACTTGCAACAATAATAATATAATAAATAACACATTTTGGTAATTTCACCATGGCAAGTAACAATGACACATTAGCAAATATTAACGTCACCAGAATATTATAAAGATTAAAATGTCATGTATAAAATGAGAATGTCAAGATATATTTGTAAACTAGCTTCTGCCCGCGGCTTCGCCCGCGTGGATGTCGGAAATTATCCCACGGGAACGTGCTAACAGGATAAAATGTACCTATGTGCTTCCCCAGAATGCCATCTATCTCGCGGGCCCTTTGTGGCTAATTACAATAGAAAACCAATTGTGTCTCATTAGTGATGATTAAGAGGGTACCTATATGATATCTTTACCTAAGTACAGACGCCAGCAGGTCAACCTACCCGAAACTGTCAAACTTTCCCAATCAACCTTGAACCTTAATGCTTTAGCGATAAAGTTGAAAATCTGTTAAAGAAATTTGACAGATTGTAGTAGCTTGATGTGCTGGCGTCTGTACCTACCTAATTAAAAAAAAAAACTCAATAACAGAAAATTAAATACCTACCTACCTAAATAAACCTATTTCTGATGATAACTAATCTAAACTCAATAAATAAGCAAAATCCCTAAAAACTAATATCTATACGAATGACTAATCCTACCTAACAGTATTATAAAATAACCTACGGTCACTACGTACACTATCAAATATACTACCTATACTTTAAAATTAAAATCTATACCTACGACTTACATAAAAATAAACCTAAATAACTCTAAAAACTAAAAGGAATAAAAATGAACTCCATTGCGGGTGACTTAACCTACGACAAACTTATTATTTGCGGTTGGTGCAGTAATCGGGTCTAGGGATCGAACCGCAAAATTAAGTTTGTTTTTTATTGTATATACTTTTCCGGGATAAAAAGTACCCAGTGTGGTGCCCAGGATATTAAAGAATAATTATACCAAGTTTCAACGTAATCGAACCGGTAGTTTTTGCGTGATGCCTGAACAAACAGACAGACAGACAGACAGACAGACAGACAGACCGACAGACAGACAGACAAAAATTTTTTTAATCACATTTTTGGGTTCGGTGTCGGTCTAGTAACACCCCCTGCCATTTATTTTTTTGATATTTTCAATGTACAGAATTTTCACTTCTACAGATTTATTATAAGTATAGATAGATAAATGTTCAAGTAATAGTAATAGATAATTAAATGGCGCATTAATCGCATGTCAGATCAATAACATTATTTCTGAGGACAATATGTCCTTACATCCTCTGTTAAATAATCCTGGATACTGTAATAAATAACATTTACATAGCAAGAATTTTTTTAATTTCTTTTTAAATTCATCGATGGATGGAGTTTCTAGAATAGACTTTGGTAAGTGATTGTATATACGCGGTGCCATACTGAAAATGCTTTTGGCATATAAGGCCGTCTTGTTGAATTTGCAACAAATTTGATCACTGTGCCGCTTACTTCTGTATTTATCAAAAAAATGTTTATTAGTTCCTGCGAAGCTAGCAGTCTCATAGATGTAGACACACGGCAATGTTAATATATTATATTTAATCAAATATGGTCTGCAGCTATCAGTCTGTTTGATATTAAACTCGAATTACCTACCAGTTTTCTAGTTTTAGTATACGTGGTACGAAAGACTGCTTCGTTGACCTAGTGATGGCAAGAGCAACAGCTGACTGTGAGTCAAAGTGTTGTCGATTTTATTTCCCATTAGGAATTTAGCGGTAGAGCCCAGATAATTCAATTTATTTATTTGGTAACAATTCAAAGTGTGTTCGAATATTTTAATACAGTACGACGGTATTAAATACATATACAAATTAATGTTATTTAGATTAAATTAATCGATAAGTATTCGTGCGTGGTTTATAGCAAATCTAAAAGACCGGCCCCGTTACATGGAGCTTGCACATAACTGGCGAAATGTGGGTGTAGACACACCTCTGATCACCCCTCCGGAGACCACAAGCGTGATGGTATCCTGGTGCGAAAGAGAATAGTAAACAAGTAAATTCAATAATAAATCCTATTTTATGACAGCTAGGCTTTAAGTAACTAACAAAATACACAGAGCTGATAAAATTGCTCAATAAATACAAACATGAAAATGTATTTGAATATTTGCGTATTCCACTAACAACAATTACGTAAAATGTTTTCTATGAAAGCAGTCCTATTTCATTTCGTGAAAGCCTATAATATTAGTACCTGGAATAAGATTTATCAAATCGAAGTACCTGGGAGAGCTCACTGAATTGGTTATAGAGTTTTTATTTTGTTTCCATTTTAAAGTAAGGTTGGAGTTTTAGCTCTCTTTATAATACGAGTAACACTAGCTTCAGTCCCCACTTTGTCCGCGTAAAATGTCTTGTTCCCCGATCCATTGCATCGCATCGCCTGCCCGCGCTATTACTCCGTATTACCACAGCGTTTTTTTATTTTTGCTCGGCTCCTAAGATTCTTAGCATGATGATAGGTAGCTCATAGCCTCCTCAAAAATTGGGCTATCAAATGCAAAAATATTTTTTCAGACCCAACCGGTAGTTCCAGAGATTAGCGCGCTCAAACAAACTCTTCAGCTTTATTATTAGTATACAGGGTGATAGGGAAACTCGACGTATTCCTTGAAAGGAGTTATACTAGAGGTCATTAGCAACAAATTAAGCCCTGTGAGCTAGGGGTCAAAATTGTATAGTTAAAAAATAAAAACTTTGCTATTAATGACCTTTTATTTCTAGACTATTTAAGTGTTGCAAACATTTTTTTAAAATGATCACTGTTTTTTCAATTTTCATAAAAGTATCAATTAAATGTTTGGAGTGGAGTAGTTTTTTCTCATAATTAATGGTTTTTGGTCAGAAAATTTCAAAAAAATCGTAGAACCAACACAGCTCGGTAACCATCCAGTTTTTACACCTAGTTGACTGGACTAAATTTGTTGCTAATGACCTCTAGTATAATACTTTTCAAGGAATACGTCGAGTTTCCCTGTAACCCTGTATATAGATATATAATTAAATTACTTAAAACTAGGAACAAACTTATACAAGAGGGCTGCAATTCTTTAGTTTATAGATACAAAAGTGACGAAAAAGTTATATTAGCAGGGGTTTCAAACCGTCTAGCCACCATCATTTACAAGTACCGCATTTCCGGTGAAAGAAATTCTATACAAAAACATTATGGGTTCCCGAAATCCCGACATACAATAAAATATTCGATCAATAATTCCCCAAAGAGCTTCCTGCTCTCAAGTCTCAACAGAAAGGACTTAAAGTCGTTCAGCGTACTTAGGACCAATACAATACAATAAAGCAAAGAATACAAAACATATACTTCTAGTCCACAAAAAATACTGATAAATCAAGTGTTTTATGTTATCGAGACTAAGACGGGGCGTGTGTTACACCGAAGCGAATCTAAAGTAAGAAAATGCTTTTTATTCCGTTCTCAAAGGGTGCCAACAGCAGTGCGATTCTGCAACCATCTCACCGTGAAAACCTAGGTGAACTGAGCGTGGAGTGAGCTGTCATTCCAACTAATATAGACAGCACACCCTAAGCTCACTTCACCTAACTTTTCACGGTGAGTTTTTTACAGAATCGATCGACTGGACTCTATTGATAAGCCTTCGCTGTCCGTCCGTTCGTCAGGCCGTCAGCGGGCTATATCTCATGAACCATAATAGGTAGACAGTAGAAATTATCACAGTGAGTATTTTTATTGCCGCTGTAACAACTAATAATAAATTAAATAAAGTAAAAAAATGAACCCAAACAAGGATCGTGTTTTTTTCGCCGTTTTTTGCCTTGGGTTACGGAACCTTTCATGTGTGAGTCCGATTCGCACTTGCTTCTTTTAGTTTGTTAGTATGTTGATGTAGATTTTCACAGGAAATTGTTTGTGAGCCGATCACAGACACATTCCTGTTGAAAATGTTATCTAATCGTTTTTGAAAGTTTTTCTCCAGCCAAGCTCTTTTGACCGACAAACTAAGAGAGCGGTTATGAACTACAGGCTAAATAATGTTCTTAAATGGTATACCCCGTGCGACTTTCATTAACCGGTTGAATTAATTACAGAAACAATTAAAAAGCCAATGTGTGTCGCGTGGATCCACGTTAATGAACCGAGGGGAAATTCCCGTAATTTTAAAAAAGTTCACAGTCTGATCTCAGCCTCAAACTGTCAAAAATAATTAAAAACTTTAAAATTCTTATCTCAGCGATGATCGATGTTAAATATTGAGATTACGATTAGATTTTGAAAGTTTTTAATTTGAATGAGAATTCTTTAGTCAGGTTTAAACCTGACGTGAAACAATTGCAGGTAGCATACAACTTATTTTAGTTTAAAACCTCTATATAATCTATATACAATTGTCACACCTAAAAGTACTGAAATAATGAGCATTTTGCTGAACAATGTGTTCATTAATTTATGCGTGTTTCAAATGTGTTAATACGAAACTCATCAATCATTTTCATGGTCTCATGTTTAAACAATAGCTAATCTCTTTGTTGGATTAAAATTTATGAAATGCAAAATAGGAATATACCTACTTAGTACACCTAATTATGAATGAATGAGAGGCTAAAAAACTACATCTATTTTTCTAGAATTGTACGTAAAACTATAAGGTTTAGAAACAGTGGCTCCGTGTGTTTTAAACCCCTAAGCTAAAGCATATATTACTAATAAACACCACTGGCTCTCTTTGGCTCGTTTGTTGGTTATGTTTACGCTGTTTTCTCTAGCTTATTGGAACCACAGATATATTCAGTCCATCGGATTCTGAAAACCCACATTAGTCTCTTAAGCCAAATAAAAATATACGCCAGACCTAGCAACCACCTTTTTATTTTATTTTAAAGGTCGCACGTTACGCTTCGGTGTGACGGTCGCCTTGTTATAAACGCCATCATCTACCACAAATGAGTTATACTAAAATATATCGCTTTTGTTCGAAGATCCGATCGCACGCAGATTACCTCTGCGCTCAACAGTACTTTGACAAATAATATAATATATGGGAGTATACGTTTTATTTAACTTTATCCAATGCCTTTGTGAGATATGTGTGGCTGTTTATTCTGTGGGTAAGGAATAGGGCCATTTTTCAGCGTCTTACAAGTAAGAGTTTTCATAAATAGCTTGAGAACTAAACGCAGTTATTTGTTGCTTGGCTTATTTGGGATCTTAGGCAAGACACGTTACATACATAGAGACACGTTTTATTTTCAAATAGGCATTGAAAAGCTAGGCTTTGTGGAGCGCCATCTGTGCCTGTCGTAATACCTGTGCGACACTCCGACGCGCAAACTGAAACCATGAATGCAGTACATGATTCTAGATAGAGCGAAGACATTTTTAGACGGTTATAAAAAAAAAATCTGCTGTTTCATAGAAAAGTACAGTACCTACACCGTCAAAATAAATGGCAGAGCTAATTTATTTTTTAATAACCGACGAAAATCTCAACGCAGCGGGGATCCGAATCGTTTACTGAATCCGTGGTAACAGGCTATGCGTCGACGTCCCTGCTACCCTGTTTATGTATGCCAGGGTACCACGGGGTACTGAAGGTTTATACTCTTTAAATATATTTTCCACAAATAGGTACCTATATAAATATTATCTGAGATCGTCACGTACCCACCGTATCGTTGCAGTCTCATTTCCTCCGACAGCGGGGTGAGTAGTAATCTGTGGCACGATCGTACGTGTTTCTTATCTGCACGCTATTTCTGCATCGCTAGGTAAGCTGACTGCGAGGTTATGAGGCTATTTACACGAAGCAAGTGGATAGAGGTATTTGTAATACTGATCTGATGTTGACTTTATTTGTGACCAGTTTAAAAAGGAGACAATCTTGTTATTCTACTTGACGACTGTTTGTCGGCTACCTAGTGCTATTCTATAAAAATCTCACCGTGAAAACTTAAGCGAGGTGAGTTTAAAGTGAGCTGTCACTAAGCGCGCTGTGGCGTAAGGTAGGATGACTAGTTCACCTCACTTGAATTTTCACTGTGAGGATTTTACAGAATAGACCGGCTGGTCATAAGTGGTCACAGCCGCCCCTGGACTTCTGCAATACCGAAAGCTTCGTAGAGGCGCTACTATGCCAGAGAGGAAGCTGATCATTCTCGTGTGCCTGTAATTACATGGGTGCCCGTACACAGTGGTATACGCTCTCATTTCGACAATTATGTTTAAGTCTCATGTACCTAATACGGGGTGAGCCTATTGACATCAACCGGGCGAAAATCCAGACTGCGGGCTGCTTCTGACAAACACATAACATTTTGCACGACCTGGGGATCGAACCCAAGACATGTTCATTCTTTTTTTTACTGTGTACTTTATCTATACCTAATAATGTTTTCAGTATAGAATAGAATAGAATACTCTTTATTGTACACCATACAAATTACAGAATATAAATATATACAATTACAGTATGAACGTGTATTCAGCGCCAATACCTACTTGTTTCATTTTCAAATGTGAACACATCTTTAAAGGTACCGAAGAATGCTTGTCGTTATCGTTCGATCGTATTTACTGATAACAGCTACTCTTTGTACGTAGCTGAAAGGAAATGAGAGCGAAGCGAACGTTTTCTTCAGTACGTCTTCGGCGTGTTGCCAATTTTTCGTACCTATAGGAGAAGTTACTTCGTTGGTTGTAATGTGTAACTTATTAGTGTAATGGATTTTATGCACGTTTGGTTTGTTAAATAAATACGAATTATTTTTTGAACCTGTAGCGGTATCTACAACACCACATGCGAACTACGCGTCGTACTGACGTCACGCAAAATCCTGCATCTCGCAAGCAGAGTTTACCGCGCAACTAGCATATATACAATGGCCCGACATGAATCACCGGGTAGTTGGCCGCCAAACACGACACCCGTCTGGTCGGAGGATCCTCCTTTTTCTATGGAGTATGAGTGAACTTTACACCCTGTTCCTCATACTTCTATATAGGTAAACCTATAGGATTACTATATGAACCTGATTCTGAAGAATAGGTGACCAGATTCATTCTAAATCGTAAGAGGTTGCCACCTTACCGTTACTTTGATTTATGTTAAGATATTATATATGTCTATCAAATCAAAATGAATGTCGTGATGGCCCTGTGGTTAAGGTATCGCCTCTTATGTACGAGGTTGTGGGTTCAAATCCGGGGGACTTTCTTTTATAATTATGAAGTGATGTAGTGATTACATTTAGGTGTCGTCGCGCCTTACGGTTTAAAGCTTCTCCTCTGCCATATTTTTTTTCTGTTATCTTATTTTCCTTGTCAGCGTCGTAAGAGGCTATTAAAAGATTGCACTATCTTCTGCTTTCATCGCAATTAACTTGAACTGCGTTATTGTTTAGCCGTACTTCCTATGCGGTAGATAGGACAACCACTTAAATGGAGAGGAAACCCACTTATCTACGGAGGAAACCAACTTTATCAAAGGGGTAATCAAGTTATATACAGGATGCTTGCTTATTTTTGCTGTGCTATGCTATGCTTTTAAAAGCACTCGGAATATAATTGGGCCAAGATGTTGCGATGAAACTGCTTTTTTTTTTTTTTTTTTGAGGATGGGAAATCATCAAATGACTCCTCCCGCTCTGGGTGGAGCAGGAGGGAGTGTCAGACTCTTACTGACTAAAACCCACCCGTGTTCCTTCCTTAGCCCTTTATGTTCCAGGGCAGCGGTAACCCTTTCGGACAATCCCGCTACCCTGGCAGGCTACGGCCCTATGGGGCCCCGTCACTCATGCTGACATCTCTTTGAGGCGCGCGTGGAACACAACACGCCGTCCGGCACGGGCCTGGTCCTGATCGGACGGTGAGTTACCCATTACTCACCGCCCGCAGGCCCGCGCCTACGGTGGCCGGGAGTCGTCACGCGGCTCCCGACGCCCGGAGCGTCTCCCGCGGCGGCTGAGGCGTGAGGTGCGCAAGGCGCGTTCTCTCGCCCACCCCGCCACCTCCTTCGCTAGCATGACTGCTTCGCAGAAGGAGGTGACTGCCTCCCACTCCCTCTCGCCCCGGACCATGGCTTGAACCAGGGCCGGACGCGAGAGGTCGCCGCCGCTGCCGATCGCCTCTACGAGGGCACGGCGGTGCTCTGCCCAAGCAGGGCAGACCTCCACCGTGTGCTCCACCGTGTCCTCTGGGCGATCCTGACAGTGGTGACACCCGGGCGTCTCCTCCCGCCTGATTATGTGCAGGAACCTCCCGAAACATCCGTGTCCGGAGAGGACCTGCGTCAGGCGGTAGGTGAGAACGCCGTGACGTCTCTCTAGCCACTCCTCAAAGAGGGGTCTTACCGCCGCTATCGTGGCGTGCCCTGCGCTGGGTTGCGATAGTCGCTCCTTCCATGCCGCCATGAGATCGCGCCGGAGGTTCGTCCGCTCCGCCGCGGTTTGCCGCGGATGCGGAGTTTCCCCCCGGCGTAGTGCCTCCGCGCGCCAATCATACAGGCGCGCGAGCACTATCGCCTCCAGATCCCATGGCGGCAGTCCGGCAAGGAGGCTTGCTGCCTCGCCCGAGATCGTGCGGTAGCCCCGGATTAGCCTTATGGCTACCACCTTTTGGGGCGCGTTCAGGTAGTGTGCGGCTCGCAGCCGCAGTGAACGCGCCCATACCGGGGCCCCATATAGGGCCATGGACCGCACGACCCCCGCGTAAAGCCTCCGGCAGGAGGCGTTTGGCCCCCTCAGGTTGGGCAAGAGCCGCTTTAGGGCGGCCCCGGCCCGTTCCAGTTTGGGGGCCAAACGTCGGAAGTGCTCGACGAAGTTCCATCGGCTGTCGAGGACGAGACCCAGGTACCTCATCGTGGTCTCGACGCCGATGTGAACCCCTCCTACCACTAGTGCGATGAAACTGCTTTGTATCACGATTGTAGCGAAGCCCGAATGAAGGGTACTTATTGTTTTTGTATGACTAATAAACTAAGTTCTTTTGACTTTCGCTGGCTGGAGATTTATGTACCCACTAGAAAATACCGGACAAGGTTACCTTGCAGCTATTAAAAATTCATGCTTTTTCTTAGCAAACGTAATATTGAAACTCGGTCTTTCTCTGTATGAGAAAAGGCAATTGTCTTGCAGTGGGCCGAAGACGTACGGAGGTTTTCGATATCGGAAAACGAGTTATGGAACTCTAATGGACTTGGGCAGGACAACTGGCAAGGAGCAGTGTTGGCAGGTGGAGTAAGGCTGTGACCGAGGGGCGTCCATGGACTGGAAAACGAAGTGTCGGTCGTCTGGCGGCGAGATGGGTGGACGGTATTGTTGGCATCGCGGGTAGAACCTGGATGAGGCTGGCACAGGTGCGTGGGCATTGGCACAAGAAAAGAGAGGCCTGTGCTCAGCAGTGGATGAAGTCGGGCTGTCGATGATGATGATGACGGGAACATAAAGCCGAAAATACACAAGTGGTAAGCACATGTATTCGTGGTGTAAAGTCGACCGTCTCCGTACATAGGATGTGCAGGATTGCTGCCTACGCGTTATCGTTACTGAGTAGGTTGACTGTGCGGTTCATTTGTTTGCCAGCCACGCATCTATGCGTAGCGTGACGTGGTTAGTAATGGACGATCCTGCCTACATTTTCATACGCAGCGAAACTAAGTACACGTGAGAAGCTTACCGACGGTTGCTGTGAAGCGGCGGCGGTGCCTTAACTGCTAATATGTTACATGTACCTATAATATTACTGCACCACCCGATCCATTGATTCTGTAGTTTTCCTGCGCCTGATCTCTCTCCGGTCGTGACGCATCGGACTATGTGAGTGAGGGAAGAGACCCTGCAGGCGGTCTGCGGCCGCAATGGCCGATATATGCTCTGGAGGATTACTGTTTTTTTTATTATATTACTACTTACGAAGGTAGAGTTGTTCATGAGTAGTCTGGTGGTGAAGTTCTTGACGTTGAACAGCGTGAGACCTCCCCATCGGTCTCTGAACACCAACTCCTCATCTGAAACAACCGAAGTAACGGTTTAAAAAAGGATTTTTCATCAGTTTCAAGCAAGAGATGCTACGTAAGTATAGAACTTTATAGATGATTCTGGTCTAAGTAGAGGTGCTGGTTTAATTTATTACATAGAATAGAATATGTATTAAGGGTTACGGCACAACGTCGTGCATTCTGTTACCATGGATTCAATACACATGATTCTGAACACCTTTACGTTAAAATTTAGTTATTTAAAAAAAAAAAAAATGCCGTTCTACTATGAAACAGCGGATGTTTTTGTTGATAACCAACGTATTATTTTTACGCTAAGGGGTCTGGAATCACGTAGTTGGCGCGTCGATATCCCTGCCACCTTGTAGATAAGTAGATATAATATAATGTAAATAGCTACTATGTACCTGTAAAGATAGATCTAAGTTTGTTTAAGAAATAAACAATTTTAAACAATGTGTGCTACTATAACAGTTCACTATCATATTCATACAAATACATACTGAACCATGTGTTTTCCTACATTTGTAACCTCTTCTTGGGACTCAATTCCTAACCAGCCTTATTGTAACACACACCCTAATTGCGTAACTCATTTTGAATCAGAATCTAAATTTTAGAAGGATATTAAGGGCTAATCCTTTGCTTCATAAATGTTCGAAAAATTTGTCTGCTCCACAACGTAAATAACGCAATTAATGTTTATTTATTTATTTATCACAAACAACTAACAATACAGGGAATTCCTAATGCGTTAGCAAACTCAACTCAATTCAACTGTCAAAATGAAAGCCATTGCCTTCGTGTGTTACAATCACCCCGCAGCATACGACTCTAAATATCCGAATAAATGAAACGGTAGGTGCGTGTGTAACCTAACCCTTATATCAAAACTTTCAAGTACCTTACAAAAAGCGAGCTTTGCACAACGGCGTGGAAACAACGAGGGTTTTATTACGACGAATATGACGAATACGAGGAGGGTTCCTTACAACCAAAATCTACGGTAGAGTGGTCACGGCTCAACTTACACTGGTTTTATTAAAATTATTGGGTACTCCCACAACTTGACGCGTTACAAACAGGGATCAAGTTACGCTGGAGCCTGGATCTTTGTTTTGAAAGTTTTTATTATAGCGTCGTTCAAACCTAGTGGGCTCTTAAGTTTTTTTTTTCTACATTCATTCATCATCATTTATTGTATGTATGGTAAAAGTACGATAAAGTCGATAAACTTTAAATCGCGAATAATTACAATTCATTGTCCGTTGGATTAAAGACAAAAACCACGTAAATCGGCGCAGTAATCACGGAGAAATGAGTGTAAGTGTTAAGGTAATTAGTGAAGGAGGTTTGTCTTATGTAATTATGACTTTCGAGAACGAAAATAATTTGAATAAATGTCTTTTGATTTTATGAAAAAAATAAAAAATCTCCGAATGAGAGAGAGAGAAAATACATTTATTTAGCACAGACTAAAAGACACACCACACACACATACATTAGACAGCAACAAATCAAAAACAAAATAGAAAGTACAAAGAGAGTAGGAGGTTATTTATGCAAAGAAAGAAATATACATCGGATCTTTCTTTCTTTGCATAAATAACCTCCTCCTTCTTCGAGGTCGGTTAAAAAACTGTAACGTTTCGTTCATCAATGTCATGCGACCGACCGCGATATTTTGTATAGAATAAAACAATAGGTAGATCTGCAAAACGTCAGTTTTCTCCCTACCGTTACCAAAACCGTGTTTACTAAGTAGAGGTTCAACTTTGGTGGGCCTACCAAAACAAGGCCGTAATATAAAGTAGTTTGTTTGCACCGACCGGTACCTCAATCAATCACAGGAGGGTAGGTACACAGGTCGGCTTTTACCCGAGACGCTAACATACGGGCGGCAAGTTCGGGCGACAAAGTAGTTTAGTTTTCATATTGGTATAAATGTGCGTAATTTTTCCGTGGCTGGTCACGAACAGGAAGCCTTTTCCTGCGAAATACGAGCAGGAAAAGGAAAGAATACCCTTCCGAGTATGGATTACACATAGAAAGAATACGGTTATATTTGTGCAACAAAAAAAAAAGCGGTCAAGTGCGAATCGGACTCGCCCATGAAGGGTTCCATAGTAGCAGGTGACATATTATAAAAGTTTATGACGTATTAAAAAAAAATTGAGTTTCAGTTCTAAGTACGGGGAACCCCCAAAATTTATTGTTATTTTTTTCTTTTTTGTGTGAAAATCTTCGGATTCGGTTCGAATGCGGTTCACAGAATACATCTACTTACCAAGTTTCAACAGTATAGTTCTTATAGTTTCGGAATAAAGTGGCTGTGACATACGGACGGACAGACAGACATGACGAATCCATAAGGGTTCCGTTTTTTGCCATTTGGCTACGGAACCCTAAAAACGGAAGACGGGAGATACAATGGGCAGTCTTGTCGGAATAAGTGATATCTTGGTAGCTGGTTAGCAACCAGATCCAAAATATGACGAAACCATAACCTACTGACGTCGCAAAATCCTGCATCGTGTAAACGAATTTGAAATAAAAATTACATGTCAAAGCCCTTGTCAACTATCTATATAGATCCTCAATTTTTGTTCAAAGTATATTACGTATTTCTCTTAGCTAGACAATGGTTGGTTCTCATAATAGAGAGGTATTTATATACACAGAATACAGTACGCCTTTCTCACGTAGTATGTCACAAGTGTTCATAAGTACTTCACTGACTATAAAATAGTCGTATTGTATAAAATTAAATAAAAATTGGTTTCATTATAAATAAATAGAAAAATCAGTAGGTACATCGACGTAGTATGTTGGTCAATCAGAGTGTCCGTATTTATTTTAGCTAAAAAGCAAGGAGGCGGTCGCACAAGACTACTAACTGTGATTTAAACCAGACAATGTAATTACACATTTGCTAATTACCAGACACACTTTGTACTTTAATGCTCTCGTGCTATTTTATGCCATCATGATTCAAGTCTGAATAAGGGATGGTGCTATCGGGCCTGTATTGCTCCGTCTCTCTCTCGCACTGCAATCATGATGATATTGGCATGGCATGGCATGTTGATGGCATTAGAATGTCATAATACGGCACCAGGGCAGGTCAAGTTGATAGTAAAGTCTACCGTTCACTGCTACACAGAGGATGTGCACGGAGAGGTTTGCCACTCATGTGTGCCACTCGTGCGTAGCGTGGTCGTGGCTCACAGTGGACCACCCCGCCTTCATGTTCATGCTAAGGATCGGCGCCTGTATAGTTGTACCGCACATAGTTCAAAATCGCTTGACATTTCAAATTTTGATAATAATTATGTGCTTTGTATCCAATATTGAGGGCATATGTGCATGTGCATGATATCCCTCAGGCCGTCTTACTATCACGTTTTTGTGTACCGCCACAAAACTATGCAGGAAGGTATAAGGAAGATATGACGTGCACCTCGCACGCACTGAATGATACTGCTGAAAGGATAGGTTTAAAGAATTTATTTTCATAAGAACAATAATTATATAGATTCACTTACAATGAGATACAAAGTAATTGCTTAAATCTAAATGAAATACATTTTGTCTCGTGTGCGTGTTGGTGAAGGTATACAAATAAAATATTAGGTAGGTAAGAAGTTGCTAACATTAATTAATAGGTATGCGGTATGACTACATTTTAAGAATATGATTTTTTAGTTTCATTTTGAATGAGTTCGTTGTTACAATGTTTTACGTCATTTGGCAGGTTTTTTTACCATAGTTAGTACGAGCTTGTCTTCGTTGTAATTTATTTTTGTTTCTTAGGTTGTGTGATATTGTTTTAAGGATCGATTTATTTACCTGCTCTATGTGTATGTTATGTGTTATGTTATTTAAAATAGTTATAAATAAGATAGTTTAATTAAGGACTTCCCTGTAATGTTAGTTGTTTGTGATAAATAAATAAATATCTATCTACTTACTTCTGGTTTAGATTAATGTTTGTAACATTTGAATACTAACGAATACATTAATTATCCCGGGTAATAAGGCAAATCCTTTGTCAAAAATCTTTTGCAAAAGGTATGATATAATATTAGACAGTGTTCCTGCCATCTGTCAGCTGTCGCGTGTCGTCAGGGTTGTCGCGGAGAAAAAATCATATAAAATAACATTAATCTTAGTGTACATGTTTCCGCGCAAAACAATATCAGTATGGCTATACAGGGTTATTGGCAAAACACTAACAACCTTTCAGGACTATATTACTAACATCATAAACAACAACTTTTGTTCTATGACTTTTATTAATTCATCAGACTTTCATACAAAAATAAAAATATGTCAAATCAACGAATTGAAATATTCGATTTTTTGTTACGAACTCTATGCGAAGCGCTAGTTAGGTAAACTAACTGCCGTGTCTGGTAAACAATTCAGCGGAGGCGAGCGGGGGTTAGATACAACAACGAAATCTTAAAGGTTTGTCTTTGGTCAATGTATCATGTTCTTTTTAAAGTCATAGAACAAAAGTGGTTGTTTATGATGCTAGTAATTCAGTCCAGCAAGCTTGTTAGTGTTTTACCAATAGCCCTATTTGGAATACCAAAAATGACCGCGGAATATATATGTTCAAATAAAAGCGTGTAATTTTATTGGTTGCTTTGCGAAGGGCTTACTAAGAAGTAATGGACGACACACAATTTTTGATTATCTCATCATCTGCCGAGTCTTTTCCCAACTATTTTGGGGTCGGCTTTCAGTCTTACCGGATGCAGCTAAACATTTTACATGGGGTGACTTCCTATCTGATCTCCACAACCCAGTTACTGGATAACCTTTCGTGAGACTATAAATCTTTTCACTATCCATTATTCGAAAAGAAAAAACAAAATGAAGTAGAAAGGTGCCTGCTATGCCTGATTATATTTTTGCCATATCGTCTCATCGGGTGCTATGACGTCATCTGACATGATTGATAGTTGGATGATAAGGGTACGAGTACTGATTGTTTGGATAGGTAAAACTCAATTATAACGTCGTGAGCTATACGAGAATATATACGAGTACCTACGGTATAAACTGGGTAATAATTACAACATGACTAGAAACGGTGAAAAAACACAGCCATCATAAGCCTAATATGTGACTGTTTGCCTTGGGATGAAATACGGACAGTCGCATGTGAAAATCGTGTCATTGTATGTATGTATGTGATGCGGAGGAATGAGGAAAAGAAGTCGTGAAGAAAGTTTTGAGCATGAATGTCGATGGCTATTAGAGTGGCGGAAGACCAAAGAAACGATGGATGGACTGTGTGAATGATGATATGGTTAGAAAGGGGGTGACTACCGAGATGACGACTAATAGAGAAGTATGGAAGAAAAAGACAAGTTCCGCCGACCACAAATAAATTCGGAGAAGGGCAGAAGAATGATGAATGATGATGATTCACAATAATCTATACAAATAAATAAAATTGATGTATCTGTTTGTAATGTCAAAATCACAGCTTTTTACTAAATGCATATGAAATTATACGAGTATACGTTATAACAAAAAACAATTTGAAAAAATGCTGTCTGTCTCTCTTTGTGTTCCGGCTAATCCCCTCCGAAACGGTTGGACCGATTTTGATTAAAATCGTGTCAAAATCAGTCCGTGCCAGCCCTGCAATAACATCACGTAATACAGTTGGCATCACTTGCGACGTTTAGCGCGGCGAATCATGTTAAAAGCTTTCCGCTTTTGTCTCTGACTCAGTACACTCCTGTCGCTCCGTAATGATTGTTTTTGGTTGAAGCGTTCTATTTTAAAAAGGAAAAGAGCACCAACAAACAATGTAGTTCTATAATATGTTTATGGTTCTGCTTTTATTAAAACAAGGAGAAGTCTTCTCTGTGTGAATATTTTACTAACTGTTGCTTGCGTCTTCATTAAAAAAATATTTGACCAAGACAATGTCCGGACTTTGTTAGCAAATATAATAATAATTAATTATTTATTTAAAAAAAAGTATAGTACATACAGTCTGTTACATAAATATAATTTTACAATTTAAAAGAGACTGTCCCCTGAGCGTTTCTTCTGAGACAAATTAACATCATTTAAACAAGCTTTATCCCGGTTGACTGCCTCATCATTACAGTTCAAAGACCTAATCTTGAATCTCTTTGGTAGTTTCAAGAATCTCTACAATAGAAAATGTGCACTCCTGAAGGATCACAACGTTGTCAGTCTTTCTTCAGTACCTATCTATGCTTTATCTATCAGTTAATTACGTAACTGTTTCGCCGATTGCCTTTATGTTATACCTACAATTACTCATACTACCCTTCGGAAAACCTTCATATTTTAGCACCTCCTCTTAAGTACGTTACGTGACTGGCGTACTGAGGTATGCAATTCGTCACGGCCTGAGGTCTCCAGTTTTGGAGTAAAACCTCTTTTGTTACATACAATGTAAGGGTTTCCTTAAACAGTTTTCCTTCTATGCTGTTTTGTTTGGTAAGGGGTTTTGAATGTATGTATGAGAATTGAATGTGTGGTAGGTATTTTTTTTTTTCAAAAACTTGTCAAAAAAGTTAGATAAACTTTTTGACCGAGAAACGCGTCTAGATTAAAAAACAATTCAGCTAGCATCAACTAGGTACATACCGCCTAGCTGACCAAAATGAAACAGTATTACAGCTAAAACTAGTTTCCCGGAATACGGAAGTTTTTTAAAACTATTTTCTGGTAACCGGGACGCGGAAAATTCGACGAAAATTTGTGGAAAATGTTAAAAAACAAACAGCATACCATCAGCTGTTTCGGTTTAAGGCATGTAGCAAAATATTGTAAGGAACAATATGAATTTAACATGAATTTATCAACAGTTTCTGAAAGTCAAATCACATGTTGATTTTCGTGATTGGCTGTTGTTATATTTCTCAAGCAATCACGCAATCACAAGCTGTGTGCACAATACAATGTGGGGACGATAATAATTAAACTTCGTATATGCAGATATTCGAAGTTTTATTATTGTCGTCCCCACATTTTGCCGCTCATCACCAGTGATGAGTGACGATCTTGGCAGGATGGCTGGTAGCAGCTGGATGAGAGTTGCCGAAAATCGAGTTGAATGACGTGCAATAGGAGAGGCCTATGTCCAGCAGTGGACCGCTATAGGCTGATGATGATGATATCTGATGACGTTCCTAGTCTGACTTCAAAAATTCAATAAAATGTATTCAATAGTGTAGTCGATCGGCAACACCCATAGTTAGACCATCACTATTAATTAATTTGTTTTAAAAAAAATAATTAAAGGGTAGTTTCAAAATACCCCCCCTATGTGCTAGTATTGAAAGTATTTTAATTTATGGTCTTCAAATTATATTTAATGAATTAAAAAAATACCTTTGCTATCAGTCTTTTGAATGTATCCACGATTGGTAAGAACAACGATTCACCATAATTACCAAAGTTTTGGGAATATGAATTTATAACATAGCTACATAAAAAAATGTTTATTTTAAAAAGGTAGGCAGAGCCGTTAGTATGTATACTTTAATTTCGCCAAATATAATACAAATCTTAGGTATATTAATAGAAGGCGAATATATTGCCTATCACACACAAAACACAAATTTAGACTTTGTTAAAGGAAAAACCCGATAATACAATTTCAATTTACACATACATAAACTCACGGCTTGTTCCCATGGGGTAGGCAGAAACTACAGACTTCCAACTGCTACGATCTTTACATACTCCTTCTGCTTCGTTAACGTTTAGACCTCTGGTCGCACACGCACGCCGGCTGCGAGTACTGCGCACCTGAGCTTTCTGAAGAACATCACCAATAAGGTCACTATAATATGTCCTCTTAGGGCGACCCATCCCGGCGTTTCCACTCACATCTGCCTTTGAATACCTTTTTTTAGTAGCCTTTCACTCATCCTCTCAATATGACCAAACCATCTGCATACTCTTTTCAATCTGCCGACACGGTTGGCGCAGTGGCTGAGCGATCGACTGTGTCGCGGGTTCGATCCCCGTACGGAACAAATATTTCTATTGCCTACAGGTAGTTGTTCCGGGTCTGGCTGTTTGTGTACGTGAGTTTAAATGATTGAAAACGCACCCACGATACAGGAGTAATACCTAGTGTGGGAAAACGATTTTTTAAAAAGAAAAAAAAATGTATAGTTTTAATAATAACTATCAACCAACAAATCGATTAAATAATTGCTAGTGTTCACACAAATGAACGACTTCAAACGCTGCTATCAGAAACAGAATATTTAACACCCCCTATTACACGGGTAACTACCCGGATATGGCGCCCGGATACGGGTATGTACGAGCTAATGTAAAGGCTTGTTTATAACGACGAGGTAAAACTTTACAACTTTTGTCTTCATATTTAAGAAACAGGAAAATGTATGTGGATATTAGTAATATGCAAGCTAATGGTAATACAAATTATAATAGGTCTTCTATGCAAGATATAATAGCGGGCGTACCCCAAGGATCGATTTTGGGCCCTATTTTATTTATATTATTTACAAATGACTTAATTAATTACATTAATAAAATATTTCCCGACACACAGCTGACAGTTTTTGCAGAAGACACCAACGCAATAATTGAACCTAACGACATAAAAGAGCTTTCCGCAAAGGTTAATGCAGTGTTAACAAGTTTTAAATCTTGGTTTGAAAGTAACAAGCTCATAATTAACACTGAAAAAACCAAAATAATGTTATTTAGTACAACCGCTCGTAATAAAGACAGCATGACGATCGCACTTAGTGAAGTTAAAATTGACATAGTTAATGAGGTAAAGTTTCTAGGGATATACATTGACAAATATTTGAATTGGAAAAGGGAATTGCAAGCCTAATAGAATCAAGGTTGAGATAATTATAGCGTTCAGTTCTGGGGAAATAGCTTTAAATATAACTGCCAGAGAGCCTTTATACTCCAAAAGAGAGCCATACGAACCATGGTCCGGAAATCGCAAACAGAGACCTGTCGCCCGCACTTTATAAATTTAAAAATTCTTACTGTGCTCAGCCTCTATGTTTTAGACTTGTTGATGAATTTCAAAAAATACCTGCATAAGTATGAAACAGATGAGGAGAGACAGTTGAGGGAAAGTACGCGCAGGAAAGTCTTTAAAAACAAGTTAATACCCCAACTTCATATTGTTCAACATAGTCCTCAATATCAAGCAGTCCAAATTTTTAACAGGTTGCCATTGTATTTAAAAACTATAATTTACAAGAGCTCATTTAAAGTCAACACTTAAAGCGTTCCTATTGAAGAAATGTCTGTATTTTATAGACGACGACATATCCACGTTTTAAAATTTGTTTATTTGATTAGTTAATGAGAGACCGAATAATATTAGTATGTAGTAGCTTGTAATGTTATTGAATTTTATTGTTCATGTATTTTCTTTTTATTTATTTTTTTTTCTTCTATGATTTATTGTATTATGAATGTGTTAGTTTTATAATTTTAATGATTTCAAACACAATGTGAATTGTTCCTGAAGAAATTGAATTGAACGCTATTGTTATACACTAGCAACCCGCCCCTGCTTCGCACGTGTGCCATTTGTTAAGATGACTAGTCAAAACATTGAGTAAACTAAGTTAAATACAAATTTGATATTAATGTATGTTATACACATTAACCTTCCGGCATAAATATTCTATATGCTGGTAAAGACAGCATTTAAATCCGTAGCGTAGTTTAGAAGGGAACAGTGGTGGCGCGTTGGTAACAGCCGTGACTTACATATGAGTTGTAGGTCTTAGGTTCGAACACAGACAGCCGCAAGGCGTCTTTGTGTAAATTATTTCATCACCACTGCTCTCAAAACAGTGAAGGAAAATATCGTGAGGAAACCGGCCTGTCCTAGAACCAAAAAATCGAAGACATGAGATATCTACCATCCCGCACTGGGCCGGCGGCGGCGTGGTGGATTACGAAATTACGGCTCACTCCTTCTCACCGAGAGGAGACCTGTGTCCCAGCAGTGGGAACATTATAGGCTGATTATGTAAGATAAGATAGAACACTCGATAAACCTTGACATGAAAATAAAATAAATAAAGGTCACCCATCCACAGATAGACCGAAATAAACGCAGCTTAGTCTCTTTGATCACTTCTATACAGCTGGTATTTAGTCAAGCTAAAGCTAGTTTTCTATCTAAACAAGCCCTAAGCCACCCATCTATCTATATAGCTCAGTGGGTGGGCGTGGCTTATCCGGAGTGAAATCCGGTTAAGGACACTAGCTGGGTGGGGATTTTTAAATTTCATTCGGATGTGGGTAGAAATAATTAGTGGTTTATAAGAGTAATGGGCTTAGATTTACTGTGTTTTTCAGCAGTTTGGAAGGTATGAAAGTGGGCCGGTTTCCGGGCAGGATTTTTGTGTTTTTAGATTTTAACACGCAATTTTATCATAAACTATTTGGCTCCATCTAGAATTTAAGTATTTTTTCAGCAAAATAATTACCCCATTATCTTCTTCTATACAGCTATATTATTATGCCAAATGTTACCAAAATTGCTGAAGTAAAACTTATAAAACCCAGATTTGTTTCGGATTTGAATCAGGATACAGCGATGTTGCTACGGCGTAGCTGACGGGATGACGTCATAGCTACGCTTACTACGTGCGTAGCTTGCGTACTACGCTCTCGTAGCAACAGTTCTCTCCATAACATTACTATGCAAACGGATATTTTTTCCGTGGCTGTTTAAAGAAGGAAACTGTTATTTAAATAACTTAACTGTATTGTATAATTTTCTAGGTACCCCGATATCTTAGGTCAGGAAACAGCGCCAACTACCCATTTCTAACCAGTTAAAAAAAAAAAAACATTAGTCATTTAAAAACTAACTATAAAATGTATTGCTACAAATGAAAGATAGACTTGTCTGGTATATATTTCGATATTAAAAAGATTAAAATTACCATATCATTATTACTGCTTCGACTTTAACAAATACCCAAAAAAACACATTTTCTCAAATAAAAATCTAAAAAGCAAATCTAAAAGACAAGGAGCTACAACGATCACTACATCCTAGTCTAATCCACACCTCCATTTACTAATGAGCCGCTATTTTGTTTGCAGCACAATATGGCGGCGCATCCGGCTGCGCCGGAAGTGGCTCGCTCACACCGGACGTCAATTTGTCCGATGCATCACGAACGGAATACTTTATGAGCCTTTACAAATGGAGATCGGTATTTTCGGGGTTTTTAGGATGTAATAAAATGTATCGCATAATCTAACCAAGGGAATCGTGTTATCAAGTTACTGTATTATTAAGATCAGATGAGTAGTTGCTCCATGTAAAATGCTGATGTTCAGCTGCATGCAGTTAGGCTGGAAGTCGACATTCAAATAGTTGGGAAAAGACTACGTAGATGAAAAAAAAAAAATGTATCTCATATTCACATAAAAAAAAATAAGCTCAAGGTTAGGGCAGTAGGGACATCGATGCTTAACCTGTGAATTCAGCACATGATTCTAGACATTAAAATTCTCTACCCTAGGGGGGTAGAAAATTTTCGTAGGTTATAAAAAAAAAAACAAAAAAATACGACAAATTCGCCATAAAAAAAAATTATGTCGAAGTGTATGTAACAGTTTTTTTTTTTTTAATAACTGAATAAAAATTTCAACTTAGGGGTGTTCAGAATCATGTGCTGAATTCATGGTAACATGTTGCGCGTCATGTCCCTGCCACCAGATATATAAATGTATGTGATACTGTATCAAAAAAAAAACAACCGACTTCCAAAAACGACACTACAAAGTGAAAAATAACTTTAATTTCGGAAGTCGGTGTCGTTCGGTTCGCATTTTCGTTGTTTGCCACCGACTTCCGAAATTAAAGTTATTTTTCACTTTGTAGTGTCGTTTTTGGAAGTCGGTTGTTTTTTTTTTCCAAAAGAGTTTTTATTTTTCACTTTTAAGTTGTAATTTTTACCAGTAATTTTGGTTTAAAAACCAAACTACTGAACCGTTTTTGATGAAATTTCTATGAGACCATTTGGGAAGTATAACCTTTCCAACAAAAAAATAATTTTTCAAATCGGTTGGCAAGCGACGGAGTTATGCGCAAACAAACATCAAAAAAAAAAAAATACCAACATTCGAATTGAGAACCTCCTCCTTTTTTAGAAGTCGGTTAAAAAACATTGACTCTACAGAATTCCAACTTTCTGAAATACCAAAATAAATCATAAACTTTATAAAATATACACAATACCTAATTCCTTTATTAAACGTTAAAAACCCTTTCTTAAACACAAAAAATGTCTCACTAATTCCTTTAATTCCACAGTCAAAAGACTTTTAAAAGTCTTTAAAAGCTGTTTGTCTACCGGTAATCACAGACAGCTAATTATGTACGTTTGAGGGAAGGAATAAAAGAAGTTCGCCTTTCTTACCGCTCACTGCTCAGATTTATCTTTTATCTTGTTCAGTGGAGTTTTTGTTCAAAAGGGTAATTGCAGTGTTCGGAGATGAAATATTCTTACTGTTTTAGTATTTTACGCTAAATGACGCTATTTCGAGCCTATTATCAGACTTTCTACACCAGCCTCTGCGTCAAATATACGCAGAAGGCATACAGCGCCCTGCGTGTACAATATAACAATGCCTTCAGAATGCTTGTGGGGCTGCCGCGGTTTCGTAGCGCTTTAGGTATGTTTGCAGATGTGAGGGTGGATGATTTTTATGCCATCATTCGAAAGCGATGCGCTTCTCTCCGTCACAGAACATGCGCCAGCTCCCATAGTATGTTCAGGGCATTGAGTGACCGGTGGGACTGCCCGATGCTTGGCCGGTGGGAGAGACTGCAGACACAGGTCGGCGATAGGTAGTTTATATAATATTTTCTTTTTTATTTATATTATATTTCCTTTGTTTTTTCTTTTATTTATGTTTTTTTTTGTATGTATTACTAACAATAGTTAATTAAGTAATTTTATGTAAATACTAACATTATGCACTGCAAGGTCTGCAAATAAAAATTTATTATTATTAATATTTACTTACTTGAATATAAAGTCAGGGTAAACAATTGCTTAGCAAATTCACTAGGTAACAACTCAAATTATCCGTATATTTAAATCACAGCTGTCATTCATTGATACACGACAGATAAACAGTCGTCGTCGTGTCAATTTATTTATAAACCCTGCTGCCTCGTCGGTCTAGTGGTGGCAAGCGCTTGCTGAGGGTGAGGTCCTGGGTTCGATTGCGATGTCGAGCAAAGTGTTATTGGGGTTGCCATCACGAATCTGCAGTAGCAGTCCAGAGTCAAGATTTGTGCCGGGTTGATGGCAACAAGGTCGCCCCACATTACATGTGACTTGAAAACGAAATGTGGATGTACTTTAGGTACACCTCTACTTAACCCTTCGGGAAATACAGCAGGCGTGATGCTATGTGATATGTGTGTTATATTTTATTATAAACGTGAAAATTTGTATGGATGGATGGATAGATGGATGGATGGATGTTTGTTACTCTTTCACGACAAAACTATCGCATGGATTTGGATGAAATTTGGCACTTAGATAGTTTATAACCAGAAATAACACATAGGATAGTATTCTCGATATTCCCACGGGATCGAAACTTATGCGGGTGGCACCGCGGGGGGGGGGGGGGGGGTTTATAAGTAGATTAATTGAAACAATAAAGTAAAGCTAATAAAGGCTTAAACTATCATAATACACTGTGAACAATCTTACTACTGACTAGAATTTATGCGGGATTCACTATCATATTGAATCTATTCATATCATCATTTCTGAATACTAGCTCATAGAGTCAACTTGTTGCAAGCATACGGGCACGCGGTTTGAACTGGCACATTTTTCATGAGTTTTAAGTATCTATAACGTGTTTTTTTGGACGGGTCTGACGGCTGCACGTTATCTCCGAAGGTACGGATTGGGCGTCAAATCACACCCAAGTCAAAATCCATGTTGTTTAAACCCTGATAAACCCTCTGAGGTGTGAAATAGATTTGGTGCTTTCGTTTCCTTGAAAAGCGATTCCGTCATATTACGAGTATATGGTGGTTATGGAAATCTGTCATTCTCACCAGAATTTGACGAACAGGTGTCATAAAACGCTCTGTCTTTGGGCGGTCGGTATTGTGTGACCGTTCACCGCAGGAAACCAAAGCTTTAGTTTTTGTATGGAAAATTGTGTTACCTGTGTGTTTCAGATTTAAACAATGTGCAATACTTTTAAATCGAAATAGCAAAACATAACTTTATAGATGTATACACCAACGTCTTATGTAGTTTAAAACGGAGGATTGAAATGGAAAAAAACAACTGGAAATAGTGAGTCCAAATGCGTGAGCAAATCCGAGGGGCAATTCTCGTAATTTTAAGAACGTTCACAGTCTGATCTCAGTATCAATCTGTCAAAAATACCTCTAATTTCCCTACATTTTGACAAGTTTTTGACATTTGTTTGTCGCCGAGATGAGACTGCGACTAGATTTTGAACGTTTTAAATTACGAGAATTGAACTTCTGATCGCATTGTTATTAAAATAGCGTGCTATCTACTTAGTTTTATTAAGACAATACAGGTGGCCCTACTGTCATAAACCAATATGTCAACCTCCGCGGGCCCGCCATTTCACCCCGTCCGTATATTTCAGTCCTCTAGCAAAAGTCATTAAAATGATTACGCTGAGCTGGCATTGCGAGCTATTGAACTGATTCAATGAATGAACACTAAGTTTGAGAATGTGCCAGCTGCACAAGATAATCTGTGAGTGAAACTTTTTAACCACTTTTTATGAATAAAGTGCTGTATAATGAGTGAAGTGACCGGAGTTTCTTGATGAGGGTTGAGTTGAAAAGTGATTTTGCTTTTGTTTTTTCGTCTTTCTTTCTTTGGGTAATGATATTAGTACTAGTTTACGAAATATTTTGGTTGTCTAACTAAAAAAAATAAGAAACAGTGACATTTAAGGGGTGCTGCCTTTTTTTAAGGTGCTGACTTTATTGATTAGTTTTTTAGTTTTATAATTGGTTTTATAATTTTAATTTTCTACTAGTCTAGTCTAGTTTGGGGCTCACTAGCAAATATCATATTCTAACCTAGCTATAGGTAATATTTTAACCCACCCATGTCGTGTTAACCTGTGAACCTGCTTACTGTAATTATCTGGACAGTAAATATTGTCTACTTTCTATTTCTATTTGCCTTTTTAAAATCTAATTAATATTGCCTCATTTTAAATTAATTTAATGCTTTCTCATATATTTGTACACATAACAGTTACATATGTTTCATGCTAGATTGTATTCGAAGGCAATGTGAATTGACACTGAATAAGCAAATTACACTTTACAATATCTTTTTATGCCGTCAGATTATTAGAAAGCAAACATCAATCTAAAACATTACCTACAAATATTAAAAAAAACCCTTCAGCTAAGAACTCAATTAACTTGGAAAAGTACTTCCATTACTACTAGTACCAAGGCAGTGTATAAGGTAATAGTTCCATAGCAGGGATATTGCTATGAGGCGGATTAAGCGCATTGTGGGCGTAATTGCACAGAGCCATGTTTTATAGAACAGCGCCATCTAGAAGCACGTGCACGAACTATTTAGGGGATATAATTTAGCTTCCTTATTGGCTCCTGTGCGGATTATTTGTATTGTCGACCTCGTAATTGCCATAGCACCCTAAGGTGGAATGCTACTTGCACGTCATAAAATGTCAAGGTTTATACCGATGTGACAGTCATATAGTTCTTCCTACCATAAAGAACGTATGGTCAGCAACAAAAGTCGGTTAACACTTTAGTTGTATAAATCTTAATTATTGAGCAAAATATTCTTAAAAAACATATAGTAATAGAATATTTAACAATAATTAACTCTTTGCCATTACATGAAATAGAGAAAACCAATGTATCGCATCATTTGTATCAATTTAGATGATTTGTAAAAGTAACAGTGTTAATTGACTTTTGTTGCTGTCTGTACCTAATACACATACCTGTGGCTTGCAACACTATGCAAGTAGCTTGCATGCCATTGCATAGTCTTGTAGGCTTAACGAAGTTTCAATTTCCAAATGTACAAGAATCTTTTGGCGCGTGGCAAAACTCGGAACTAACGCCCCCATCTTATTTTTTCAATACAATTTCACACAAATGTTTACCAAGAACACCCTCCTGTCAATGTCATTCGAACGCCAAAAGAGCCTTGCAGCCCTCTACTAGGAGTTTTTGTCAAAGAGCTAAAGTAACGAGGTCGACCGTAAACTGGGCAGTTAGACTTGTTAAACTATTTTCAAATACTTTGTATCGTAGTCGTAGCTAGTGAAGAATTCCTTAAAGATCCAGCACGTGATGGCACTGCACATCAAGTTTAAGAAAAGTTCACACTAACACTGTAGCACGTCGTGTCTGTCACTCATGCCTGTGTATGTCTCTTTCTAAAACTTTTAAGTGCCATATTAATATTGTCATATTTAGGTACAGACGACAGCAGGTCAAGCTACCCAAAACTGTCAAATTTTCCCAATTAACCTTGAACCTTAATGCTTTAGCGATAAAGTTGAAAATCTGTTAAAGAAATTTGACAGATTGTAGTAGCTTGATGTACTGGCGTCTGTACTTAAACAAAGACATTATGATTATGATGGACACGTATTTCAAATCACTTAAACTTGTTTGTTTTATTGGCGAATGAAAATTACCATATTTTAATGGCAATTTATTTCAATTTTTTTTTGACTTTTATAGGTACCTACTATCATTGGCATTATAGTTATATTACAAGACACCTTTGCCTACCACTACAAAACACTAGCGTAATTAATAACTTCGATAACTAAACAATTTCGATGCGGCTCCTTGATGGTGTTCCAATAATGTGTTTCAGAACTAAGTTTACGTTGTTATGTACTAAAAGTGTAGTTACACACAAACAAGTTAGATTGTGTACGCTTGTGCTACGAACATTATTAATTTCTTCAATGTATAGAAGGCACATGTTACCTTTTCCTACTGGTTTTGTACTTAATATTGGTGGTTATGTGTAGTCAGTATGTTAGTAAAGTATTTGCTTGTGTGCAATCAGAAATATACCACATTGCCTATACCTATAGCGTACTTTATTGAACACAACATAGGGTGGCAGGGACATCGATGCGCAACCTGTAACCATGAATTCAGCACATGATTTTAAACACCCTAGCGTAGAAATATTTAGTCGGTGATAAAAAAAAAAACTGCCGTTTCATAGAAAAGTGTCCTACGCGGTCAAAATGTATGGAACAGCTATATTTTTTTTAATAACCAACGAAAATTTCAACACAGGTTTCAGTATCATGTACTTAATTCATGGTGACAGGTTGCGTGTCACGTCCCTGCCACCCTGTATAAGATATGTACAATTTACAAAGGACAAAAACTAACAAACATGGGTGCTATAGGTTAATTTATGTTTTAATTACGAGACCGCATCTTTAGATAAGATTTAATAGCTAGCCAACTTTTCAGTTCGCTAATCAGAGTTATTTCTGATGTTATTTTTCTTTTAAAACACTCAGGATCTTACTACAAAAACTTAAACACTTGTTGAACGAGTGTTTAATGTCAGTGTTATGTCAAAGTCCATATAATTATGTCGTGTTTAAAAGGTGTTTAGCCTAAACAACTGATAAACACTGTTTTGTGGTAGTCAGGTTCGCGTTATATAAATATTCGTGGCTCAAATATGTGTTTCGTGTTTTGTCAAGTAATATCAATTAAATTAATCTCAACAACTCATAGCACAAAGTTTCAAGGAGCTGGGTTTGCCGCAGGGTGCGACCGATATCTCTCTTAAAAGGGGTCGACCGTAAAGTTCGCTTGTAGTACCTTCAGATGAGGATCAGTTAGACTCGCTAACGAGGGTCTGAGTTAGAATTTTCAATTCTAAACCACATACGTTTTCATTAACCTATCTGTTAGTGGTTTTACCCCTCGAATATATTCACACCACGGTGGTAAATAAATATCCCGATTAGTCAACGGCTGGTCATTGACTAATCGAGAGAGACAAAATTACGGGAATTAATTGACCCTCTGACCTCTCCCTAGTTCCCTACTGATGACTTAAGTTCGGTCATTGTAAGTTTGGTAATTTTAAGTTCGGTCGCATTCTAAATCAGTCATAATATGTTAAAAATACCTCTAATATCCCTACATTTTTGACAAGTTTTTGACATTGATGGTCGCTGAGATGAGATTGCAACTAGATTTTGAACGTTTTTATTACGGAAGTCGACCTTTTAGTAATTCCACAGCCGCCAATCTTAAAGTCAACGTTGAAAACTCTATGTGGATGACACTTCAACTTCGACAATTTTTCTGGGAGGCGGAAATGAGTATTGAAGTACTTTCCTAACTCGACTCTTTCAGAAATCAAAGGGCCTAGTGCAAGTTTATATACGTACTTACATATTCGATCGTGTTAACATTACGGTCACTTATATTATTATTAAAACCCCCCCCCCCCCCGCAGGGCAAAGTCGTCCCTACTCTCTTAACTTACCGGTTCACTTAACTACGTCAATTTGTATGGAATAATTTGGGATTCCCATTATTATTAGATATTGTGTTTCCCATTATTGTCACTAGGAGGCACCCAGAGGCACCTAAGGGGGCTCTCTCCGGGCGTGTCGGATTGCGTGCCGTCCCATCGGACTACGAGTGAGAGAAGAGACTGCACTATAATATCTCCCGCGCCGCATTCAAGTCTCCGTTGAGTTTGACCTCCTTGGCCGAAATTCGGTCTGGACAACTGTTATTATTACTAGGAGGCATTAGCTTCAGTATCAGCACAAATTAAAGTCTACATTAACGTAATCAAATAGGTATAGTTCGCACCAAGGCCTGTTGTATCTACTCTTATTGAATACCGGTCTATTTAAACCGAACAATGATATTTCCAAGCCAACAACCAAAACTCGGGACAACAAAAATACAACCGCAAAAACCCATCTTGTCTTGTCAATAAACAAGGTGGTCGCATGTCAGTACATTGTGTCCTTCGTCATGTTCCTTTGTGGACGACGATGTTCATTGATTTGTGCCGATGGTTCTACTGATTGATCGATGTGCCTTGTCTGTAGGCTGTGTAATTGGTATGGCGCCTTCAATCAATCAAGTTTCGGAATTAAGGGAAAAGTTTGAGATGCCTACTCGATGTTAATTGAATTGGAATGACGAAATAATATTGTTGAATAAAACGTTTTGGTTTTGGAAACGAGCCTCTGTTTTTAACCAAAAGAGCTCTAGAGTTCTAGACTACACTGTTATTATTAATTCTACATAATTATAACTTGTTTTCATTAAAATATTTGTCTACCAGTCCATACCGAGACATGTAAATCATAATCCTATTACCTAAATTGTTGTAATTTTTTTTTTTTTTATGAAAACGTTGCCCCACACTAGGAATTACTCCTGTATCGTGGGTGCGTTTCTCTGTACCTTTAAAGAAATCTGTCCCGAATGACTTCAATCCGGAATAACGCCCACGTATACTGCGTTCGCGATTAAGTTTCCAAATATGTAATCTAATGTGTTTTTGATAAAACAACTTTAATACCCGCGTAGTTGAGTTTTGCACTACAGCTTCAAGCATTTTGATGACTTTTTGAATAGTACTTGTAATCAACTTAACATTAAGTTGATATTCGTCAAACTGAAATAACATCAATCAGAGACAAGTACTTGAATAAACTTTAAATAACTTTGTCCCTAACAAACTCTAATCCGAATAACTCCACCCGGGATGTGCTTAAAACTGTTAAAAAACTAAAAATCGCCGCTGGCTGGGTTTTCCACGTAATCCTTTAGTCAAAATAAATCCAAAAACTACTCGAATCCAGTCAATAAAAAATCATTGCTGCTCCACTACGTCACCGATGTCAAACCGTCAGAGTAATCCGAGCAATGTATTTCAAAACAAGCGAAGTTACCACGTCAGTGACTGGCCGACCTAATTGCTCAGTGGCCAGTATTTCGTCCTATTTTTTTCTGTAGGCTGTGCGTTACTTCAAAGGTGAGCTCGTGTATTTATAACAGGGTTGGATGTGACAAGGAGTTGGTTTTGATTAGAATGTGCTGGGAAGCTGAAATATATGTATAAAATGTTGTTATCAAAATGTTATGAAATGAGATGCATCTTGGAAGATCAACAAAAGACTTCATAATTCAGACAAATTAGTTTCCACTACATTACATTACATAAAAATCGAAGAAAGAATTGTCAAAATAATATTTGAGTGATATTCTTCCTAACGGTGGAGCATGGGCGGTCCAGTTGCAAAGGCTCCGACTTACGAGTTGTAGGTCGTGGGTTCGAACCCAGGCAGGCGGGTTACTTCGTGTAAATAACTTCATCACCACTGCTCTCAATACGATGAAGGAAAACATCGTGACGAAACCGGCATGTCCTAGAACCAAACATTCGAAGACATGTGACATCTACCAACCCACACTGGGCCCGAGTGGTAGATTACAGCCCTTAAAGCAGCTACAAACGTTTGTGCCAATTATTCCTACACTTTTGTAATGTATTGCAGATAGTTATCATACTCCTGTCCTTATTCGAATAGAAATTGGGATCGGTGAATCATCCACCCTACAATTTCATTCGCCATTATTTTAGGAATGAAACCCTTCATCTTACAACCTTTGTCCTAGCAAACAAAGATATTATTCATTCATTCATTCATTCATTCACAGCTCATCCATCGTTTCTTCGGTCTTCCCCTACTCTTATAACTTGAATGATCGCTGACAAACTGACGATATATTTCAATGTCAAGTTCCACACACGAAGATATATAGGAAGACTGCGAAGTATGGCTCTAAAAGTAAAAGCTAGGTCGATGCAGGCTAAAAGCATTATCTTAAACGGATTGAAGGCTGCATTGCACGCTCCTACGTTTGAGCAGACAAGCGTTTAAAACGCTGCGGTTGTCACTGTCTTTATATGAAAAAACTACCATGTACAGTCAGTGAAATTAATTGACCCTATGTGAATAATTTACAGTTATGATCTGATTATACGGACACTTTTAATTTGGTAGTCAAGACAGCTTGCTTAACTATTACTTTCCATGACCAGTAGATAAAGAAACGCTTCCGGGTAGCCATAATCCTTCCTACTAGGAGGATGGATCGATGTTTGTTACTCTTTCACGCAAAAACTACTGAACAGATTTGGATGAAATTTGGCACACGAATAGTTTATAACCAGGATTAACACACAATATACTTTTTACTCATTATTCCTACGGGATCGAAACATAAGCGTGTGAAACCGCGGGACGCTGCTAGTTTTCCATAAATTCAAATTTTCTGACATACATAAAATTTATGAAATATTTGTTACTCTACGTCGAAATGCTGTTGTTATAATATGTACGAGAGTAGTCAATGTTTTGGTGAAAATGAAGGTGAATATGGATAGATAGAAGACTCTTTATTAAGAAAGTAAAATATATTGTAAAGTGTCAACCTGCTCGTCTGTGCCTGCTCATCGCATTAACACTAACTAGATTGCTTCGTGCTCATGTGAGGCGCGATATAAGAGTGAGCCCTCTAGGATTGTGCTCAAATTACATTACCTCTTCAATTTTACAGTAGGAACAAATTTTGCTTACATCAATATTTAATGTAATGCTGCCGCCTCTGAGAAGTTTAAGGATAAGCAAAAAATTTAGTTTGTTTGTGTCTGCCCATTTTTAAACGACTTGAAAAAGAGGAGGTCTTCCACTCGTAACTTATTTATCAACTAGCTGCAGCACGCGACTTCGTTTGCGTGACATTATTACCTTTTGATTTTTCCTTTTTCTATAATAAAAATTAGTCCTTATAACATCAGCTATCTGTTAGTGAAAGTCCCGTCAAAATCGGTCCAGCCGTTTCGGAGATTAGCCGAAAAAAATAAACAGACAGACAGACAGTACCGTTTATACTTACATATGCATTTAGTAAAAAGCTGTTATTTTGACATAACAAAAAAACCTTAAATTTTATTTATTTGGCTATGTTATGTATGTATGTATAGATTAATCGCTTATTCAATTTTGAAACTAATTCTCAATTCGCTTGAGTAGTGATTTTCCCTACAGCCTGCATGATGTAAGGTAGATTTGCTAAATGTACCAAAATAGCACAGACATTTTAATTAATCTATTATATACGAAAAATCTTGCTTCTAAAATGACAACAATAAAAATCTCATCGTACATTTTCAGGAGCAGCTCAAAAATCGTAGCCGAAGCTGAAATAAACTAGTTTGGAGGTCTGTGGCCACCCGAGCGGCAAATACGATCTCATACGAACTGAGCCTGCATATCATTTACGAGTAGATATGCACCTCCTATTTAGAAATGGGGGTGTATTTTATTTTCTGGAATACACGTAGGTAGTGGTATTTCTAGCTTTGTATTTCTCGAAGGCTGTGGTTTTCTTCTGCTCACACTTAGGTTTTCTTACTTTAAAGTGTAATGGAAAATTAGACTATTGACTTAGAGGAAAATATCTGTATAATATTTAATTTAGTATTGACTTTTATTGTGTAGTAGGCCGCACTTTAGTGGTAATGAAACCAGTGGTGCTATTCTGTAAACATATCACTGTGAAAAGGAAGGTGAAGTGGGCTGTCATTCGACCTGATGCTTACGGTTGACATTATTGACAGCTCACTTCTAGCTTACTTCACCTTAGTTTTCACGGTGAGTTTTTTACAGAATAGCTTTACAGTATAAGCTGCCCTCTTATTCTATCGGAACTCCGTACTGCGCTAGGCCAGCTTACTGTACGTCTGTCTGTCTTATAATAATAATATTAGCTAAACTGTTGAACATAATTTGATGTTCGACAATGAGTTTGAGATCTTAGTTCAAAATAGGTAAGTACTAGCTGTGCTCCGCGGTTTCACCCGCATAAGTTTCGATCCCGTTTGAATATCGAGATAAAATGATGATCGATATTCAATGTGTTAATCCTGGTTATAAACTATCCGTGTACCAAATTTCATCTAAATCCGTTCAGTAGTTTTTGCGTGACAGTAACAAACATCCTATATTACAAACGCGAAAGTATGTATGGATATCCATCCATACATTACAGTATTACAGGATTAGTAGGACAGGATTATTGGTATTTCTCTCTCTCTCTCTCTCTGTCTCTTTATATTAAATATAATAGAGAAATAGAGAGAGATAGTTTTTATAGTTTTCAAGGGTGCTAAAGCCGATAGAGAGGTCAAAATGATAGTCCAAGATGGCGATAACTTTATGAGAGCTTGTTAAAAGTATACGAGACGGCTTTGTATTAAAAACGAGATATAAATTCACAATTTCTCTCTCTTTGTCTCTTTCAATTATATACGAGTGTGTGTGCGTGCCAGTTTCGTGAGGAATTTCGTTCCCGACGAGTCCCCCGACTGCACACGTAATTTTTCATTACGATCAAAATTTGCAGAAGAACGGGTTGCTACTAGCCGAAATTACTACAAACCCCTTAGAATTTTCATTTAGCTACTCCTTCAATATCATAAAGGATAAACGCAAAATCTTGGGAATTTCACAAAATTCAAGTAATGCGGTCGCATGATTTCAGGAATTTGATTCCTCCCGGCATGGCATTTTGGAATGCCTCTCAAGCCTCTCACGATAACCCCTCGCTTATAAGGGAACCCTCAAGTTTAGGATAAATTAAATACTTCAAATGTCTTGAGACCGGATCAATAGCCTTAAGCAGATTGCAAAAGTTATTGCAAAAGTTATTACAAAACTCAAAACTCAAAGCATTTATTTCAATCACACCAAATTAGAGGAACTTTTGAATTGTCAAGTAGTCGGTCAGTTAGAAAGATAAAGTTAGTTGCCCATTCCTTAATGCAGTAGGTTCCTATGGAGAAGAAGGGGCACGAAACTCCATGGACACTCTTTCAAAAACAAAATATTGATACATAAACTTTGCATAAACTTCTTGCAGAAAATCAAGCCCGTATTCTCCGAGTGAGAAAGAGTGAGTAAGAATATTTTACGTTGATGGCCAAGCTTGTTTTAAAAGAGTTACCTACGCTAAGTCTAACCTATCTCAACTATCATCGATCTATAAAAAAAAAATGAATCACCGAAATGTATGTACGCGCATAACTTCCGATCGACTGCACCAAATTGGATGAAATTTTGTGTGAATATTTAGCACCCGGTAGGTGGCGCTGCTGTCGGTATATGATGACTCAACCGGGCAGGACGACGTCTGTCGGGACCGCTAGTATCTTTATAAATGAAATAAAGACGGATTAGTTATACCATCTAGAATTCAAAAACGGCTGGATCCATTTTTATGATCTTTGATTTGTTGGATTTGTCTTCACCCCGAATAGCAGAATAATTATTAAAATATCGGAAAAAAACACAAAAAAATTAAGATAATTTATTTTCTCATACATTTTGTGCGAACGGCTTTGTTCTCGAGAGCGGATTGACTGATTTCGACAAAGAAATTGTTTCGTTCCTCAAAAAAATTCCTCGCAACAACAACACTTATTGATTCTGAGGCGGTACGAAGTTTTCCGGGTCAGCTAGTTAGTTATATTATATGCTGGTACCGGTAAAGTGATACACACCTATAATTAATTAAGTTAATCTACATTGCCTCGAAGTAAGTGGTGCATTGCAAAGACGGGTCCCTACCTGTCTATGAAACCACCCACGTGAAAGGTGGACGTGACCTACACGACAATGTAGTTCTACCCGCTTTATGTGGCGAAGTTTTGGGCCAACAAAATTGAATAAACTGTCGTGCCCTCGACACGAAGGAGAAGAAACCCGACTGTCCCGGAATAAATAGATAATGTAGGTATCATGCAGTTAGGTACAGCTACAGGTGAATATTAAAGCATTGTCCCCTTTATTTATAAACGTTGCTCAAAGTTAGGAGACGTTTAAACGTCAAAAATGTTTGCTTAACTTCAAGCAACGTCTCAAGTCTTCAAGCCACCGTTTATTCTTCAATGGCAATCGAAATGGACTCGGCCCAGAATCCGGCTACGTGTTTGGCGCCATCACTAGCGTCCATCAGTTCCGGTAACGTGCAGCTATATGATATTAAGTGTCCCATCGTTTGTGGAACAGCACCACATTTCACTCCAAAGCGGAGTCATCTATGAATCTCCACGTTTATTAATAAACCCTTTAGTATTTCAAATATCTAGGCTGTGACAAAGTCTCAAGCTTCCGATCCAATCAATTTCTAGAACTCCTTTACTTCCAAAACCTATTACAATTTCGCTAGTCGTTGCGGCCAGCCACCCAACCATTTTGAGGAAATTTTCAGTTAAACTGTAAGAGAATTGTTTTAGTTATTACGGCGTCTTGGAAAGGTGCCAGGCAGAGGTATACAGCTGACGAGCCAACTTTAGTCCAACTTTGACCATAAATTGTGGAATGCAGTACGAAATGCTGTTTATTTCAGAATTTACGTTTTCGCCTTTTTTAGTCTGAAATGTTGAAGTAGTTTTAAATAAAATAACAATTTCATTTTGATTTTGGTATCTATTATGGATGGTTTTGGCAAGATAACTGTTTGTTACTGCAATTTGATGCTGGCTATGAAGTTTTAAAACCATGTCTGTTCAGTTGCGCAAAAGGGATAGTGTTATGTGTTTACTCTCTTACATCCAAGTATGATTCAGTAAAGATGAAGCGAAGATGAAGTTATGAAAGTTCCATCAGAAATAGGTAAGATGATAGAATAAGAGAGAAAGGAGAGACAATACTGGAGGTAGTCTGTGGTGTACCATCTACATAATTATATACAATAAATACATGTATACACAAAACATATACTTATCTATATAATCGATATGATAACGTATAATGTACTTATGTAATAATCTTAGAATTTTGGCGGTTTCTATACATACTAAACAGTTCACCATAGCTCACTGACAAACAAACTGCTGTCTGCTAAAGACTATCAAAATAAAGAAATGCCTTAGAAACTGCACAGCTGCACTAAGAAAGGAATTTTTGAAACTGAACCCCTGAGTGGATTTAAGTTTTTATGCGAAAGTTATTTTCTTCTTTGCCATTTCAAAACTTGAACCATTTAAAATAGCTTATAACAGTAATTGAAAAACAAAACTTAAATATTTAATTTAGTGAATGCATTAAAACTTCTCGTATAGTACAGTCAACCAAACAGCAATGTAATAGCAATGTAAATTGTTACTATTAAATATACTACAGGTAAAAATATTCATCTCTCCAGTACACTTACATTTATTAGTTTGTTTGTTTGTTTATTTAGTATAACTTTTCTAACTGAAGACACGTTAAGAGAATCATGTTAAAGACTTGACTACTTTAGCACAATCTGAACATTTTTAAAAGTAGGTACTTGCAAGTTAGTTATCTTGCCTAAATACTTGTCTTTACTTGACTGTACCTACCACAGTACTTAAAAGGTGACTTTCCATAACGTCAGGCGCCAAAAACTCAATAAATCCTTGGAGGCACAAACTCTTTGGAGCTCGCGAACTTATCGGATTGCCTCATCAATACAAAGTGTTTGAATCCAATTACAAAGTTTGCAGCGGCTCCAGCGACCAGTGTCGCTGGAGCCCCGAAATAGCTTCGATTAGGGCTGCCTGGTTTTCCTTTGGATTAGGCTTGCCCAGTAACTGGGTTGTGGAGGTCATATAGGCAGAAGCTCCATGTAAATTACTGGTCTTCAGCTACATTCGGTAAGTCTGGAAGCCGACCCCAAAATAGTTGGTTAAACTAGTCAGATAATGAGGTTAGCCAAACTTTGAAAGATACGTTTGGTTTTAGCAAACATGCAGGTGACCCGCGTCCATCCTCATCTGTAGAAATCTGCAATACCAGAGGCATTGCAAGTCCATTTCATCCAAGAATCGAATCTGAAATGTCACACTCATGTGCCTATCCATTACATACCGATACTCCTACGTGGCTCCGGTCCCAGCCCGGCTGTCGTTTGCAGATCTGTGACGGTCGTTACGAGTCCGACACCAAAACCGACAGTGTGACAACCAGCCTTAACAAGCCAAATCGTGTTACCCAATAACTGGGTTCGCTCCATGTAAAAGCTGCATCCGGTTAGTCTGGAACCCAACCCGAACAGAGTTAGGGAAAGTTTACGCAAATGATGATGACTTAAATAAGAACGTCGTATTTTATTTGACAGTGCGCCCCTGCCTCCAACAACTGTCCCGTTCCACCGCAGACTGAACGGTTGCAGGTCACCCTACACTGGCGCTGACTTCACAGTTTTTGTTCGAGTTCTACAAGTCATTAGACTATTGTGTCTTATGACCATGACACGGTGTTTCGTGGCTAAAGTTGCGCCTTGTAATTAAAAACATGCTGGTCATGCATTCTGTGTGCGTTTGGGACAACGGAGCCTTTTCTTCTATGTTATTTTTTTTAAGTATGGGTATTAGTATGTCTGTTAAGCAAATCGTTACAGCTGACGATGCTTAGTCGTCGGTTTATGGGATCGAAGTCATAACCTCTCCATCCAAAGTCCGCGGCTTTAAATGTACCTAAAGTCAATTCAAGTCTTTGTTTCCAATTGATGTTATTTTCATCATCATTATTCGTGGTCGGCGCAACATGTCTTTTTCTTCCATACTCCTCTATTAGCCGCCATCTCGACAGTCACCCCCTTTCTAACCATATCATCATTCACACAGTCCATCCATCGTTTCTTTGGTCTTCCCCTACTCTGATAGCCATCGACATTCATACTCAAAACTTTCCTCACGACATTTTCCTCATTCCTCCGTAACACATGCCCATACCATGACAACCGGTTTCCACACAACTTTTCAGTTACCGGTGCCACTTTCAGACTTATTCTTATGTACTCATTTCTTATTCTATCCATTCGTGTAACACCACACATCCCTCTCAGCATTCTCATCTCAGCTGCATGCAATTGCCTCTCATTCATCTCTTTTGTGGCCCAACATTCTGATCCATACAAGACAGCAGGTCTAACCATCGGTTTGTATATCTTTCCCTTAAGTTTAAGGGGAATGAGGGGGAATGTTTGGGGGACGAGTATTACGAGTATGTTGGTGTAAATTAAATTGATTTCAGAATGTTTCAAATATCACAAAAATATTTTAAGTTGCAACGCAAACTAAACTTTATGTGTGACTTATGAAAGGTTGTTTCCCCAAAAAACTAATATCTGTTTAAGCGTTTGGAAACTAAATCACGAACGCAGTATATGTCAGGTCCCATATCGATTTTTCTATTTATTTTTTAAGATTGTTTACTTCAAACGTTCTTAAAAGTATTTTGTATACAAATAAGATAGTCTAGAACCCAAACCATAACCCCCACACTCAGCAGTACCTACCACTAGACCAACTAAATATCAGAAGTACCGTATGGACATCGCCTTTTAGAAAAAGTTCAGCTTTGTATAGCGTCGTCTCTGTCACTCATTCCTGTGTCTTGTTCTAAAGCTCGACGAGTCATAATCATAACTCTCGGGTGCTATGAATATTGTATAATATTAAAACGATGACGTCACTTAGCACCCGGTGTCGAGCATAAGTTACAGTACACCGGTCGTTTTAAGTCCTTGTATAATTAATGTGACGCAAATTAAATACGACTCCGACTGAAGCTTTCAGATCGCGGGGAACAGAAGAGTTTACTTCTGAAAGGGTCGCAGTAGATTATTTATAATGTGAATTGAAAAGTACTCGTGTTTTCATACTCTGAAAGGTAAAGATACTGATGAAAATCAGTAAAAAAGCTTCAGAAATTCTTAGCAATCTCGAGATTGAAAGACATTAATATTTGTAGGTAAATTGGTACTTAAAAGTACTGCAGGTACCCATGCCGATATTTGGTCATAAAATAACTCTTCACAAATTGTATTGTAGGTGCCAGCCTCCCGGACCTCACTAGGTACACGAAAATAACAAACGAAATATACAAATAACATCCACAATACGTAAACGCAAAACAATTGAAAGCTCGCGAGCGTTTCACATCCACACACAATTGAATGAACGCAACAACACAAAAAAGTTGTGTATTTGTATGTAACCCGCCTGCGAACAGACATAGTTGACGCTTTAGTATACAGGGTGACAGGGAAACTCGACGTATTCCTTGAAAGTGGTTATACTAGAGGTCATTAGCCACAAATTAAGCCCAGTGAACTAGGGGTCAAAACTATCCAGTTTTGACCCCTAGTTCTCTGGGCTTAATTTGTTAATAGCAAAATTAATTAAAATCAAAATCTTAAAGATCTAATAAAGATCTTTTATTTCTGAGATTATGTAAGTTTTGTATGCATTTTTTTAAAATGATCACTCATTTTTCAACTTTCACAAAAGTATCAATTAAAAGTTTGGAGTGGAGTAGTTTTTCTCATAATTATTTGTTTTTGAAAACAAGTCAGAAAATTTCTAAAAAATCGAAGAACCGACATAGCTCGGTAACCACCCAGTTTACCTCTAGTATAACCCCTTTCAAGGAATACGTCGAGTTTCCCTATGATCCTGTATAACGGGTATAAAAAAGGCGAAGCCGAGAGTCACTGGTTCTTCCCGTCATTGTGATCATTTTGATGTGCTGGGTCATCCCTGGGTTTGTCGTTTTCATTACAAAAACAAGTTTCAAATGTTAAAACTGTCAATGTGTTAAAAATGTCATGACCCCTGAAATGAATTGTTTATTTCAGTAAGTAGATCTTCAAAGAAACTTTTAGGTGTCAATATTTTGTGGGTTTAAAACTAGATGGCGCCGGCATTTCCCAGCTGACTGATCCTTGAGAAGAAATGCCGAAACAAACTGTTCATGGTTTCTTTTAAAGTACAAACATAATAATAATAATAATAAAATCCCTGGACATTTCACACAGCGCCATCTAGTCCGAAGCTAAGCAACCTAATGCTTGTGTCATGGTAACAAGATGGCTGGTAAACTACTTATATACATTTTTTTTTTGTAAATACATTCATATTATAGATAGAAAAACACCCAGACTCGGAACAAATACATGTAGGACTTACAAATATTTGTTCTGTGCGGGAATCGAACCCGCGACACGCAGCGCAGCAGTCCGATCGCTCAGCCACTGCGCTAACCGTGTTGTCGCATTATACGAGTATTATTAGGATTTTATCAGAGTCTAACAACGCAGGGCATTGCATGCACCTATAAGTAAAATGCTTTGCTACACGTTGCAGTCACGTACCTACGAGTACAGGCAATGGCCCCTTTAGAAGCGCCTTTATGATACCACGACGACTCAAGACGACTCCTATTTCTGTACCAACAGTAACCTGTCCTCTACACAGATTACTCCTCACATAGATCAGACATTACACGCGTGACTTAGCCCCCTAGCCCCCGTATTTTGTTGATAGCTCGCGGCGTTTGTCCAATTTTCCGAGTCAGCGACGCAGGGTGCCTTCAATGTTTTTTCAATAAAGCAAAATTTTGGACTACTATTCACGGCTAGTTTTTGGATTGAAAGCTGATAGCTTAATATATGTGGAAAAATAAACTATTTGGAATAGTCAACCACTGTTTATCCATTTGACAGTACTATTGGTTCGATGTTTTGATACCATACAAGGTTTTTAAACAAAACTGGAAAACTGAGTACCAAAAGCCTCTGCTTACCCATTCGAGGAAACGAGGTGTTGTGATAGGACCTGGCCATAAAAAAATCATAGCTTTCTTTTATTGCTTTCTCTCAGAATCCTTAAAATACTGTTTTAAAACGAATTTCTACATTTCTGTCTCTAAAAGCGAAAAAAAGAAAAGAAAAGACAATACAAAAATTGCAGCAATATAAAATAGCTTTGAAAAACGATTCGAGGACGGCTTTAAATAGCGACCTAGGAGCTTCCGAAAGCTTTAAATACTAACTTTGTACCGGCAACTGTGTTGATTGTTTACTGAAATATTCAATGATAAAGTTCACTATTTTCAAGCGCACAAGAACGAAGAGGCAAACTGTTAGTAAGATTATCCTTTAGGAATTTCTCAATAGCATAGTCAGGGTGTGATGGTTGTTGTTTAATAAAAGAAAAAAGTTTCTTAGAAGTAACAAAACATTAAATACTAACTTAGTACTACATGGGATTGGCTTCAAGAGGGACATAATCAGTGCTGGTTGGTGGATTTCACAAATGTCTAAAATGTTTGGTTCCAGGACATACCGGTTTCCTCATGATGTGTTCCTTTATCGGTTTGAGAGCAGTGGTGATGAAACCACTAGTTACTATTACACTACTGAATACTTTACTATGTTCAATCAACTCAGTCTATCGCAGTCCACTGCTGGACATAGGCCTCTCCCAGGCTGTGTCACAATACCCTGTCCTCCGCCTTCCGCCTCCAGTCTGTCCCAGTCACTTAAGATCGTCGGTCCATCTCGCTGGGGGGCGACCCACACTACGCTTCCCGATACGCGGTCTCCACTCCAAGACTCGTCTTTTTATGTTATAGCAATAAATCATTCAAATCCATTAGAAATACAGTCAGTTCGTTCTTTTTATGTCAGTTAAAAAGGCAGTAAAACACAATAAAAATGTCTCTTCTACAGTAAGTGCAGCTTAAAATGTTGTACAGAACATAAATGTCAGTACGGCATGAGAAGTATAGTTATAAATAGTAGATTATATGCCACCTTGAATAAGTTATGTTGTTTGAATAACTTAAAGCATGAAAAGAGGACTTTTATTTGTGGTCCCTTTCGGGAACTCTAAATGTCGACCCGAGCGGCTTGAGAATAGCCTATGTCGTGGTGGAAATATTGGTCAGTCAGCAGGGCTCACTGTACAGTTCGCTGGACGTAGATACTCTTAACAGTACATCAGTAGTAACACTTGAACTATGTAACCACACCTACTGCTGCGTAATGTATGTATATACATTTATTTTCTTTCGTCCTTTAATGTCAATTTGTTTGGACATGTGCATGGACGTGTGCTTGTCTAAACGCATATAAGTGAATCATTTACTGGCGGAAAAATCGTATTATAAAAATACATAATGTCACGCCTTTTTCCCATGTGTATAATCTCATTTTTACATATGTATAAAAATGTATCAACTTCCAATTTTTGTCCTACTTTGATGCGCCTCCCATCACATTAGGAACGAGCATTAAATTCCACGCTAATTCACTGCGTACACTTCTTATCATTATACAAGTTTCCTCACGATGATTTCCGTCCCCAATTACAACAATAGTTACGCCATATCTCCGCTAGATGGCGCTACAGCTGACCAAAATACAGTACGACATTTCAGCATGAAAAATAAATCAGTCTGGTCTAGTCTAGACGAGACAGTAAAACCACCGTAACTAGGCACTGAGACGGACTGGCTTGAGGAAAGTAATAAATGTCAGATGTACAATGTTATATATGGTTTTGAACTTGGAGCATATGTGACGGTACGTTTCAGTGCCTTTTGTCATTACAAATAAAAGACAACAGAACATCGTGCCTGCATTGCCTTAAGGTACGGGCAGGCGGTATGTTCTATTGTCTGTGGTTTTATTGTGACCGGCTGGTTAGTTTTCCAACATTGTCTATTGCCTTGATGTCAGTCAAGCAATCCTACTATATAATATTATAAACGTGACAGTTTGTATGGATGGATGGATAGATGGATGGATGGATGTTTGTTACTCTTTCACGCAAAAACTACTGAACAGATTTGGATGAAATTTGGCACACAGATGGTTTATAACCAGAATTAACATATAGCATACTTTTTATACCGATATTCCCACGGGATCTAAACTTATGCGGGTGAAATCACGGGGCGCAGCGAGTAGACAATATTGGAAAACCTTTAATACCAGCAACTATGCCCGGCAACTATATAACGTCACCTGTTGCCCACAGGTGACGTTATAAAGTTGCTGGTAACTTATCTATAGGAAAAACAAAAAAATGAAATCAAGTTTCTGCGACGTTGTGTACATATGTGTGTCAGAGGTGTCAAAACAAGACACAAACGCAAAGTTTCGACTTAAGGCTGATTTTTCAAACATAAGGCCAATTCTGGTAATTAAAAACGTTCAAAATCTAGTCACAATCTCCTCTCAGCGACAATCAATGTCAAAAACTTGTCAAAAATGTAGGGAAATTAGAGGTATTTTTGACAGATTGAGACTGAGATCAGACTGAACGTTCTTAAAATTACGAGAATTGCCAAAAATTGATTGAATTGAATTGTTTTGAATTGCGTTTGACTTTATTCGAGGGATAATTTTATTTTAAAATTTTGACAGTTATTTCATACAAAAACTGTCAAACGCCAATTTTATTCCTCGAATAAAAGTTATCTGGCGATGGACAAATCAGCCCTTAGTAGGGCAAACGAACGACTAAAATCTTTAAAAAAAGGCATGAATTTATGATGAAGGTGATGTCTTATTATAGCCAAGAAAATATAATAAAACCAGATTTTCTTTGAGGCGTAATGCGCGGCTTTTTAACAATAGGTACAACAGCTTACAATGTAGGTAAGACTCTCAACAATATCCCTCTGTACAACAGGTTGTTCAAAGTTATTGTAAGAAACTCGCAGATTTTGTATTAATATAATATTACTTTGTTGGTAGTAAAAGAAAACTTTTTGTCAGGTTTTGGACAAGCAAGGGACTTTTTATTAGATTATGGACAAAGGTTCTGTGGTACAGTCAACAGCAAAAGTAGATGATCAAAATCAGAAATTCAATACTAATGAACGGAGTTCGCAGCTATATGGCAGCTGTACTAGTAGTAAATGTTTGGTGTAATTTACAATCACATACTTTTGAATCACTTCGACGCCACACAGTTCTGACGCGAACTCCGCTCATTAGTATTGAATTTCTGATTTTGATCATCTACTTTTGCTGTTGACTGTACGTACTGGAAAGTAAACAAACAACCTGGTGAATGTAGAGGGGTGTCCGATGAGTTTAGAGGAGGGTGCAGAGGGCTTAGTAAAAGTGACCATTCTATCAGCGATAACGATAGCGGGAAAGTCAAAATGTATGTGACTGATAAGCTACCGAAAAGTTAATGTCGAAATTCGTTGAAGCAATACGAAACGAGATCCCTCCCACAGGGACTGCGCTTAGCATGTAGTCGCTTAGTTTCTATGTTTTTAAGCCCTAGCTGGAGGCCTTTATTTATTGAGGCAACCACAGGCAAACCCGGTTAAGCAGACCACAAATTCCTAGGTTGACCTGCGAGATGCATATTAAAAAAAAAATACTTTCAAATTCTAACTTCTACACTAAAAATGTTTGATTACGGTTTTCTTCGTAGTTCGTTAATGAATTATAAATATACTTGAAACGGGTAGAACCGGCTTGGCGTATCACTGGCCTTTTGGGATGCAACCTGTCTATTTTTAACAGAGACTTTGAAAGAGACCCTGCACTTCATCTTCTTTGAATTAGTTATGTGAAAGTGAGCTGTTTCATCTCTACCTATCTTTACCTTTGAGAGAATTTAAAGTGCTAAACCTTATGCATTTTTCCCAACTTTTCAACTGATCAGACGCATAGTAATAATATTATTATGCTACCCTGTCGGTCTCGTGTCGCAAGAGCGATTGCTGAGCGTGGTGTCCTGGGTTCGAATCCCGGGTCGGGCAAAGTGTTATTGAGTTGTTCTCAGTAACAGCCCGGAGTTTGGCAGTTGGCGGTGTGATACCCCCGTGCCTCGGAAAGCACGTTAAGCTGTAGGTCCTGCGTCTGATCTCTCTGCTAGATGATCTCTAGATGATATAACAACAAAATCTCTAATATTAACAACATATAATAACGGAACCTATAATTTTATTTAATATAGCGATTAGTTAATGAACGATTGATATAATTTTAAAATAACTAATTTATATAAGCATAAAATACATTAAATATAAAATCGTTTGACATACCACTCAAAAGATATAAAACTTATATGGTCTAATATGATTGTAAGTTCTATCGTAGGTATAGGTAATAGTAACCTAAGTAGATATTAAACATAACTAGTAACTGATTACCACCTGTGCTAAGATAGGTCGACGGAGCCCCGCTTCGCAAGGCTCCTATACCTGGGTGGTTTAAAAAAAAAATACCCCCCCCCTTCTAACCTTCCCCTTACCCTTACCTTAACCTTCCTTAACCTTTTAGCCGTCTAGTAGTAGATAGTCGGGGTGTTAACCATAATGACGTTTTTTGTATATATTAAACTTTAGACCTAATGATTTTCGATTAAATAAACAATATACATATTAAACGTTAGACCAAATGATTTTCGATTACATAAACGTTATCAAACAACGTTATACTAATTAAGTTTTAGAATAAATAAATGTTATATGTAAATAAATTATATTAACAGTTGGTATATCTCACGTTGATTATATCTTATGAACGATAATAAAATGAAATTAGACCAAATGAGTTTATACGTTATGAGATGCACCCGGAGGAATCTATTACTTAAATCAACAATTATTTAATATTATACTTCATGTATTATACAATTTCTTTCATTGTGTGCGCAGACACATGTGCTCCCTCACTCTCACTGTCCGATGGGACGGTAATCCGACACGGCCGGAGAGAGATCAGGTGCAGGACTAACGCCTTACTTTCCGAGGCACGGGGGTATCACACCGCCAACTTCCAAACTCCGGGCTGTGACTAAGAAATTCCCAATGGAAAAACCCAATAAACCATTTATCCCACCACGAGACCAACGGGGCAGTTAAGGCATTGTCATTAGCAGTGTGACAGGCTAGGCTTTGGTGGTACTGAGGCGATTTCCGCGGGTTCTATAAAATCATCCGGTTACCCTGATTTAATGCACGTGAATAAACATCACAGTGACGAGGCTTAAAGCTCTGGGACCGTAAATACACTTTGAGAATCACTCTGTCTGTCAGTCACAGCCTTGAATCTTTCGAGCTGTAATAGCTAGCCAGTAGAAATTTTCACAGAATTCTAATTGTAACTACGTCTGCTGATAGGGTAAATGATAAAAACCAGGGAAACTACAATAGTTTTGGTGGTATGGTACCCTTGAAGCCCTGAGTGGGCGAGTCTGACTCGCTCTTTTACCAGCTTATTAATATTATACATGCAGTCAAAGTGACCTTTGCGCTGCCACCGACAACGCCGTGGAAGTGGAAAAGTTTTGGGAAAACACGGAGAAGAAGAAGAATATGGTGCCACTGCACGGCACAGGCCTCTTCTCAGACATAAAAGGTCGATCCAATATTTTTTATTAACCTTCCACTGCGTTTAACTCTACCTTTTTTCAAATCCCAGATCAGGATCGCCGAACATCGCTTGTTACAATCCTATATTTTTTTCATAAAAAGGGTAAAAATGAACGGTTCCCTTAGGGGTTGTAACACGTTAATATTAACGTCTTTTTCAACTCGTTTCAACCCGCATAACGTATTGGCTGGGGGGTGATTTGTTTATTTACTGAAATTTAATTTTTATTGTATCACGTATTTCTGCGCAAAGGAAAGGTCAAAAAACAGTTGAATCAAGATTTAATTTTTAAAATATGATAGGTTAAAGCTGATTGCTCAAATATTTAAATATACTCGTATACTCGTATTAATGAATTTCCAGTACCATATACTGTACTGAAAATTCGTACTGCATTGTAAAATACAATTTGCAGGGATTAAATCGGGAAGACTTCTAACAACTTTTCTATCGAACCCGTTGCCATTTTATTCCCACCCCCTTTAAAACCAACATTCCTTTGGCTTTGAACTCACTAACTATGACAGGAAAAGAACAGAAAGTCAAAATAACAAAGGAAGAAAAACCTCATTATCTTTCTTATCAAATAGTGCTCTACATTCGAGCACAAAAGGCGAAGTTAGGCGCACTGGGGCACTCCATTCGAGTCGGCTCGAGCCATCTCGAGCCTACACTTCTTTGTGTCGGAAATTGTCCCGAAAAGCGACATCTGTCTGCGAAATGTCCAATTAAAAGTCCCACTTTTGTTGTAGTGGGAGAATTAAATAGTCTTCTGAAAGGTTAAGGAAGGGAGGGGAGGGTACGGAGAATATTTAGTACTACATAAGGCTAAATGTGATAGATCTTTTCTATGTGTTTGTACAACTTACATGCTTTGTATAATGTATGTACATAATACTCATGTTTACACAAATAAATATCTTGAATCTTGAGGTTATGTAGTTTAGGGCTCTATAGGGTGGCTACAGTATTGTAACGTGCGTAGGTTAGTGTTTATAGTTCCGTTTCCAATGAAACATTCTTTCAAGTTTTGCTGAACCTGAAGTAAAACCTGGAATAGATCTACAGGCTCTAGTTTTTTTTGAGGTCTTTTGATAATTTTTTTACTGATATTTCAAGGTACTACGCTACCTACGGTCGTAGACCCAAGAAAAGTCACCAAATCATATCGGTTTTGTTTGTTTAGATGTCGAAATCCACCACATCCGTCGTTTCGCTATCTAATTAAATTTGACCTTATGTACAGGGTGGCAGGAACATCGACGCGCAGACTGAAACCATGAATTCAGCACGTGGTCCTAGACCCTAATAAATAATATTTTTTTTTAATAACTGACGAAAGATTTCAGTGCAGTTTCAGAATCATGTACTGAATCCATGGTAACGGGTTGCGCGTCGATGTCTCTGCTACCTACCAACTTGTATTTAACTAGAATTATCTGAATTATTGAACCCGGCCGCACAAGTGGGAAGAACTCGTGCAGTCGTACATAAACGTTCGCCGCAGAGAGACGATGCAAGCCAAAAACGTAATAAACCAGAAACAATAAGCAAAATAAATACTCCCCACATTTATCTAATTTCGGGATCAGTCGGTATTTTAATATTAATGTTGCTCAAACCCTTGCGGGTGCCAATGTAACTGGACTCGCGGCGAAATGTGGAACTAAGTCAAAATGTACTGTATTATCGCGATGCGCCTTTACAAGTGGCGCCACCCTAACCAGTCAAAGTAAACTGGTTTTTGTTATTTTATATATTAGGTTGTTTTTACCTGTCTACCCGTCACACTGTTGGCAACAGGATGTTATTAAAAATAGCAGAGATACTTTTGTTACATCAGACGGGAAGGAAAAAACATGGAAATGTTTTAATACTTTGGGAAAATGAAGCGTTAGAAAAATGATTCTCCATCGGTTCACAACTGCAACGCTAAGAAAATTTTTGTTTGTACATTGGCGTGTGCTAGCTGACATATGGCAAATAATTCAATTTAAAGTTTTGTGTTTCGTAATGCTAATTGCTTACTAATGTATAGAATCAAGTTTTTCTAATTGTTTTCGTTACGATACACCAATTTTTTGACATTAGCAAAAAACCCAAAAGTGGGAACTATGTGCCCCTCCTCCACTCCTAGACGTCAGGATCCACACTACACTACTCACTCACCACTGCACTCAACTCACTATATTCACTTCCTTAGCACCCTGAACAAGTTTCTGAAGGAATCACTTAGGTTCCTGCTCACGCACTCTACAACTCCTTTATTAACTGGACTATATTATAGCCGATGTTATTGTGCCTAAACTTTTTAAAATCAGTGACTCCTTTCCTTTGTTATAACAATAAATCTTATCTCCTTATCAACTAAAAATTCATATTAATCCTCCATTCTCTTTTAACTCCTTGTTCCGAGTATATTGTACAAACAACGTCTGGTGCGGTCTCGAAGATGTTACTCTCTCGTCAATATTGGTTCTAGATGAAAACGGGGCCCAACATATTTCCTGACAAAATGGCTGGTTTTTTTTTGTAGTTGACCTCATTATTGCTTTAGACTTATGACAGCATATCTAACTGTCACATAGCCGAATATACCTTGTCGTTTTATGATGTGCAAGTGACATTCAAGTTTAGGGAGATAAAGCAATTACGAGTTCGATTATACATCGATGGCTGTCATATTCGGTGATAAGAATCAAAGAAAATAATCCCTGTAAATTTTGAACTTCAAAGTTCAAAATTTACAAGGATTATGAGAAGAGAGAGTGTAGAAGTAACAAATAGTTTTGGTAGAGTTGAAAAGAGATCAAGCGTTGTTTAATGATACGACACAATCAATTGAAATGAAAAAAAAATATTATATGAACCCGAACTATAATTACGAGTAATAAGTAACTTATTTCAGTATTTATTTCTGTACTGAAAACTCGAATAATAAGTGTAGGGAAATCTTCTCCAATGTATTTATGTCGAAATGACTGACATTTATGACAGCAGCAGACAGCAGCATGGTGGCATGGTGGCATTTATGGCAGCAGCTGATTTTTTTTTTGACATGTCATTGAACACCGCCGCCGAGGCCGCCAAGGCCGTCCGCCTTTGTACCCTTTTGTGCGAAAAGTTTAAATAAATAAATAACACATCAATATGAGTTGAAATCGCTAAAAAACGCTGTGCTAAAAAAAAAAAAAAATTAAATAAATAAATTTTTAATATTTTATTAAATAAAAAAATATTTTATAAATAAATATTTTACTTTCTTTTCTTTCTTTCTTCTATACACTTTGTCAAGCTATGCCATCTTATGGAACAGAAGATTTTTTTCTGATCGATAGACACACAGATCGGAGCGACACAATATTGGTATGAAACACTAATACTAGCCCAAAGAATATCTGAAAAGATGTGTTATTCTTGGCCATGTGTTCCCCAAGGAGCTCTAACCCCGTGTCTCGGGTCTGCATACAATTTTTAGATGAATAAGAATGTTTCAGACGAGGCCTAGAATATTTGGGAGGGTGTAATGGAGAGCGGTGGAACCATGAATTTGTTATGACGTGACCCTTTACGTGATCATGACTTGTCCAATTTCAAATGTTCCTTTTGAATAACTCTAAGACACCACTGAAAATACTCCCGGTTTGACTGAAAAGCTAATCCACATAAAGCCCGGTTTGGCTCGTAGATTTGCGCGCTGCAGTAAGGCGGTAAAAATAACATTGTTTCGGGCGTTTTGCCAATCTTTTTATACGTGCAGTCTATGGGTCAAATATACGCAGAAGACAATCAACGCCCTGCGCGTTCAGTATAACGATGCATTTAGGATGCTGATGCGGCTGCCGCGACACTGCAGCGCGTCGGGCATGTTTGCCGACGCTCGTATTGATGGCTTTCATGCCATCCTCAGAAAGAGAGCGGCGTCATTGTTCAGTCGGGCCCGCGCCAGTGGCAACAGCATTCTTAGCGTTGTGGCTGGCAAAATTGACTGTCCAATATTGTGGCATTGTGTGCAGTTGCATGTCAATAAGAACTGACGGATGATAAAATAATTGTAGTTGATTAATTAAATTATTTTATTAATTAAATTATTTTATATTTCTATTATTTTTCTTTGTAATTTTAATGAAATTTTTGATTGAATTTTTGATTTTGAATAAAGATGTAAATTATTTTAATTAATTTAAAGATGATTGCGTTTTTGGCTAATTAATTTATTTTACAATTTGATTTGATGTATTCTGGTTATTTAATTTTAGTTTTAGTTATAATACTATTATTTTGGCATGTATTGATCTTTGTTTACTAACATAATTTTTAATTTATACTAACATGAATATGGAACACTGTGTCTGAATTAAATAAATAATAATAATAAAAACTACACATAACTCAGATGCTCAGATTCATATGTAAACTGGTGTGATTGGCTGACTGAAATAACAGCTGCCAGTTAAAACGCTTGACATGTCGAGTTTAACACTATGTCCAGCAGCTAAATGTTCCGAGTGGAGTTTCTCTATAGGAAACGACCAATTGGAACCGTACCTAGCTTCTGACGTTTCATAAGTGCCCATACAGGTTTATGTGAAATAAGTTATTTTCAATGTTGAATTTTTGTATTTTTTAAATTTGTTTTTTTTTTTAAAAAAGCTAAAAACCAGAAAAAAATCTTGATTTTCCTCAATTTTCTCAAAAATATAGCAGAGGTCGCAAACATTTTTAATACAAAGTTGCTTCAATATTTCACGCTAAACATTTCTTAAACATCGTATTTTATACCTAATGACGTCATAAACGGTGAGATAACGTCTTTTTACGACTATCCACCCACATTAATTTATGTACAGACGCCAGCACATCAAGCTACTACAATCTGTCAAATTTATTTAATAGATTTTCAACTTTATCACTAAAGTATTAAGGTTCAAGGTTGATTGGGACAATTTGACAGTTTCGGGTAGCTTAACCTGCTGGCGTCTGTACTAAGTTTTATTAAAATGCATTTCATCTGTATTGAAATATGTGCCGACCCCAACATAGTTGGGAAAAGGCTAGGCAGATGATGATGAAATATGTACATAAAATATGTTTATATTTTTATTAACGAATAAAATGTGAATAAATTGTAGAAAGTAGATATAAATTACTCTACACGTTATAATTATGTAGGTACTTTCAGTTTTACAGGTAGAGAAAAATAGAAATCGGTATACTTAAAAAACTGTTTTTTTTAAATATCTATAGGGTGGCGAGATATCGACGCGAAAACTGTGACTATGAATTCTGTACATGATTCTAGGCACGTGAACAAATTATGAACGGTTAACAAAAAAAAAAAAAATCAGTTGTGTCATAGTAAAGTGCCCTACGCAGTCAAAATGTATGGAACAGCAATTTCTTGTTTAATAACCGACGATTATTTTTAACCCAGGGTGGTTCAGAATGATGTACTGAATCCATGGGATTAGGTTGCGCGTCGATGTCCCAGCCAGCCTGTATACAAATATTGTAAATATAAAACTTTCTCTATAACGCAGAAACGGTTAAACATATTTGGAAGTAATCTGACAACAGATAGACCATGCCCTGTCTTATTAGGGGACCTACATAACATCATGTTATAGTTCCCAAATAAACTTATTTAATTTGGTGCTTTTAGGATTCGAGTAAACTACAGGCCAACACCTAAAACCTTATATATTGTAACAGGTCATATCTAAGTGATCGTGCTCCGTGATTGTGCTGGTGTTCTAATTCCTCACGTAAATCGATATATATATATATATATACGAGATATATATGTATAAGTATATATATCGGATATCTATGTAATTCATGTTCTACTAAGATCAAAATCTTACCCGTAAGCCAAGTCCCATTGAACGGTTTGTAATGCTCTCCCAACACATCGTGTAGCGTTGGTCTCCGGCCCCTGACCCGACCCCCGTCACCGGCCGGCGTCAGCAAGGCGATGCTGAAGACGATCAGGCCCAGGACTGCTGCGATCACCAGCAGGGCGATCAGGATACCGCGCCAGTTGCGCTGTGTTGGCGTCGCTGCTGCTAATTCCTGGAAAGAAATGGGGTAGTTAGATTACTTGCAAATTATTCTTCTTAGCGTATTGATGGTAAAAGGTTTAACCATTTTTTGGCAAAAATTCAGCTGCCCGAACTGCGCTCACTAACGGAGTCATAAGGTTTGAAAATGGTTGAGACTTAATTTTTTTTAATTACTATATTTTTATTAATATTTCGATACCTCATAGTCACAGTAATAAAATGAGGTGAATGACTGTAAAAAGTAGTTAATGACTAGTTAAAATAATTAACTAATCCAAATATTTTAACTAATCTCCTGAGGATTCGGACCCAAAATAAAAGAATCTACAAAACATTTTTTGTTTTACATGTAAGGATATCGATACTGATCATGTCTGTGGAGTTTCGCTAACTAATTTAATTTGATCTTGCACACTTACTTAAATTTTTATTACGGAAGTCAAACCATCATATTTTTATCTTTGCCAACGAACTGAAAGTAAACGGTTTAACCGATCCGGAGAAACTTCTAGGCTATTGGATTTCCGCAATCGGTTTATCAGTGACAAACATTGAATATCCCGGCCGTACGTCCCCCGTAATAGTGGACTAATCAATTAAGTCTGTGTAGCCCGGACTTTCTAGGCGGTGGGCAACTTTAATCGTCTGGAAAATGCCGTTGATACCAGCAATTTTGGTTAAAACAATAATATTATAGTGTTTGAAATTACCACATAGCATCCGTAGTTTCCCGGCGAATGACGTCACTGAAACGTTATTTATGAAAGTAAGTTCGTGTGTTTTCCTATATAGAGAGCGTTTTTTGACACCGTTAAGTCAAACCCCGCTGCCATCATTTTCATGACAACCGTCAATGTGGCCGTTGTGTGGCGGCCACCGCTCTTCTAGGAAACCATAGCTTGAGTCTAATGGCCGTCGTTAAACGTGAGGTCCTCAGTTGAAATTGTCCAACACATACTGTCATATTAACACTAATATTATATTGGTTATACCCCTGCATCACCCTAAATACTATATGGTTGACTAGTAGACAATGCCTCTGCCAAAATTATTTTGACAAAATTTCAATAACCAAACAAATAGCAACTTTTTTTTTATACAAATGCAATATTTGGAATGATTTTAGTACGCACATTTTTATTTGGTCAAATTTTTACTCGGTAGGATATTACCAAGGATAATGTCATTAAGGCATTACTTTTGGTCTTTAATCAAATGATTTATTACAGCAAACAATTTTTAGACAATAAACATTTGGTCAAATGATTTGTCATGAAAAAAAATATACGGGCAAAAATAAGATTTTTTGGGAATTCATCTTCTGCCTAGCCTTTTCTCAACTATGTTGGGGGTCGGCTTTTTTGGGAATTATATAATTAAAAATTGCACTTTTATTTGATTTCATTTTTTTTTTAACACTAACGTTTCCCCACACTAGTAATTTCTCCTGTATCGTGGGTGCGTTTACAAACATTTAAACTCACATACACAAACAGCCAGACCCGGAACAACTATTTGTAGGTCATACAAATATTTGTTCCGTGCGGGAATCGAACCCGCAACACGCAGCGCAGCAGTCAATCGCTTAACCACTGCGCCAACCGTGCCGAACATTTGCGTACTTCTTTGTTAGTTTATGTGCTTGAATTTTTCTGAATCAAGTCTTTATGCCTATATCTATGGTTACGAACGACGAACGAAAAACGAACTACTAGCAGAACTGTAGCTTAGGTTAGAATTCATTTTAATATTATACAATATTAATTGACAAGTATAGTTTATAATTTTCTTAGAGTTTAGTGAAATTTGCAACGTACCACGCATATAAAAATATCTTTTTAAAATTGAAATAGTTAGGTTAGGTTAGGTGAAACATATTTTATAATGTAAAACCAAACCAACAAAACACATTGTAATTTAATTTGTATATTTTGTGCAACTGACATAAAGATGCAAACCTTTTATCACTGACTAAGCAATTGACTGAATAGAAATGGTAAATTGAAAACTGACGATAGCAAATATTTGGGTTATTTTATTTTGCGTAAAATATGTTATAACAAATGAAATATTTGACTACATTAAAATTGGTAAAAGTATTAGTTGGTAAGCAAGTTATTGTTTAAACGTTCATTTGCCAAACATTAGGTTTGCATTACAATTATTTGTGAAGAGTTTATTTGCTAAGTAATAATTTGGCAAATGAAATTATGCGGAAAATTGTTTGGGAAGTGATAATTTGCCAATTTTTGTTTGATGAAACAAGGGAGACCCGCCTCAGGCATTAACAAGAAAAAATATTTGTAAAACTTTGTCTGTTTGTTACCTTGCATATAGGACATAGCATCACGTACATGCATGTGTGACAATGTGTGACCTCCACGCGGATGAAGCCGCGGGCACAAACTAGTGTTTTGTAAATCTCAGTACAATTCCATTCAATTCATTTATTTCAGATAAATTACAATCGTTAGTAGTTATTATAATCATCTAATGTCAATGTGTAATGCCTTCCATAATTTTAGACTCTCCACACATCATTCGTTCATGAAATAATCTGAGTATTCTCTCTTAGGCCTTCTCCTGAGGGACCGCGAGGCTTCGTCGGCAAGCACTTAGCCCTGACACACTAGTGGACGGACTTATTAGCAGTGCCGGATTTAGGCACTTCCGATTTAGTCGGGCACATTAGTGATACAGTTTCCTAAAAGAGTGCGAACGTTGGTACGTTGGTATGTTCTCCTAGAAAGCGTTTTAGACACCGTAGAGTCAAACCCCTGCCCAAAGAATAATATTGCTAGGTTTGCCCTCACCGTACTTAGTCACGCGAAGAAGTGTCCAGAGAATAGCTCACACATTATTATATTTATAGCGTTTCCATGACAATTAAGTAAAGTCACTGCGTCTGCCTGGTGGTGTGATCTACTGATTTGGTGACATGTCAAAACAAGTGTTCTGTGCGATATCTAAGTTAAATACGTGGTGATGCTGCCAGTCTTCTGGGCATGTTTCCGGATGACAGCGATGTGGAGAAGTATTTAGACGGCTAAGTATCCTTTTGTTTTTGTTGTGTATATGTTTAGTAAGTTATTTAATTTAGTACCTACGGTAAATAGTTATACAATAGTTTACTATTGTATAGAAATTTCGTCAATATGTTCGTCATACTTATGACGTGGTAAGCTTTCAGGAGACCAGACTATTAGCGACTAATTGACATGCCTCGAGTGCCTCCAGCCGTAACGTAACGTGGTGAGCATTCCTGTCACGCGTCACTCCAAACTGACCAATTAGCAGCGTGTGCCGGGTAAGCGTCCCCTGTGGTGACGTCGCAAGGTGTATTGTGATTGGTTCGTTAAGATGTATGCTGTGTGTCTTGCCGTACGTGCCAATAGTGCTGCTGGTTAGTCACAGTCATAATAACGCAAGGTAGTCAAAACGTTGGAGTGCTACAAAGATCTCTTGGCACTTGAATGGCGTTGACAGGTGGCTTCACCCTATTGGGAAATATTTGTGAAATGTGTTTTAAAAACGAAATGGCGGCGTTAGTTTCTATTTTGGCCACGCGGTAAAGGATCCTGGTACAACTGTTGCGTTTATTTGTTTTATTCTGTTCTCTATCTTGCTTTTTTAAATGTGGCTGCAATATTTTTAATTTGACTTTAATAATAATGTTATTAAAGTCAAATCAAAATCAAAAGTCGATGCGAAGGGGTAACGGAGGAACAAAAGTTCACGCGGATGAAGTCGCGGGCTAGTTATTTATGATTTTGCACCACCGATTAAAATAGGCATATCTATCAATAGTTTCATTCTTATACAGAGAAATGATCACCACGCTTGCTCAAGACGGCTTGGCGATTACAGAATATAGTCCAGGTTTCCTCACAATGTTTTTCCTTCAGCAATGTAATGTAATGTCTAAGATAAACTCAGAAAGTAAGTACCTACATATAAATTGATAATGTCACATTTGGTACTTGACCAGAATTGGACCCACAACCTCGTGCACGAGAAAAGTACCCATACAAATAAATAAATATAGGCAAGTAAGTACATACGAACCATATCTATGAAGTCCCATTCGTATTATATGCTGAATACTGTAAAGGAGCCCTTGCAATATAAAACGTTCTATTCATAAAGCCGCGGATTTGAAATGAGGTTTCTGAACGGATCGCGAGTCCATTGAACGAAGTTTTTATTTGAATGAACTGTTTTGAATGAGAACGGCTTCAATACATTTGAATTGGGCGCTCAATACCGAGATCTAAAAGAGCATCGTGTCATTGTATGACCAGCATTTGCCTATAATAATATTTTAGGAAATAAGCAAGCTGAACTGGCAATGGGCCGGCAGTATTAGCAGTAGAACCGATGTCTGTTAGACGTGTTCTTGATTGGAGACCGCGAATCGACAAACGTAAGGTACGACGCCCTCAGGCTAGGTGGAGCGATGATCTTCGCAGGATGGCTGGTAGCAGCTGGATAAGAATTGTCGAAAATCAAGTTGAATGGCGTGCAATAGGAGAGACCTACGTCCAGCAGTGGACTGCTGTAGGCTGATGATGAATATTTTGGGGTCATCTTCCTTTGCTTCATACTGGATGCTGCGTGAGTGAAAGTTACTATTGTTTACACAACGATTTATTAAGAAAATAAGACACAAAGAAAAATTGTGAATTACCACAAAAACAAGCGCATATCTATTTGTATAAATAAAAATGATTCACCGAACTATAATAAATAATAACGCATAACTTCCGATCGACTGCACCAAATTGGATAATACTTTTTTTTGTGTTTGTTATTTTCAGGACCAGGTTTGTTTAGAAGAAAATTAAATCGAATTCGGGATCGAAACTTATGCGGGTGAAACCGCGGGGCGCAGCTGGTAAAAAATATAATTTAGCTTGAATAAATGATTAAAACATTACAAATCTATAATTACGAGCACAGAACAGAAATGCTCGGCAGATGCACGTTGTGGCTGTGTCCAAAGTCAGCATGATTCTGTGCTAAGGGGGACCCACAGCAGCGCAGTAAAAGTGTAACGCAGAGCGCTGATTTTCAGTGATCACCCGAAAACTACGTACAGTTCAAGCAATAGATACGACATTTTTATTGTTTCGTACCAACGAACGGAGCCTCAATACTTACTAAGTCTACGCCATCTGTCTGTCAGTCTGTCTATCGTCTAACTACAAAGACATAAAGACACTGTCAATAACAAATTGTTACCAATGCTGTGTGAATAACTGTACCTACGTGTTAAAAAGACGTGTGGGGTTGGGAGACCTCCGCAGGAACGAAGTTCAAAATGAAAGTTCAAGATGGCGGCTGCGAAAATTAAAAAATGACAAAAAATTTGATAAGTTTCACAGCCGCCATTTTTGATTTTCATTTTGACCCCACTATTCATACAAACTATCTTTCTCCCTCTTTTTCTTTCTAATATGTGTATAAAAAGTCGAATGGAGCATAACGTTTTTTCGTTACGTGACGATTTCTCCAAGTTTACCGCAAGCTATAAAAAATACCAAAAATATAAAACGCAAATCACAAATTAAAAACAGAAACGGTTTAAATTACTCATTCACCTATACCATTATCAATCAATTTACGGAACTGAACGACATGAAACGAATCAGAATCAATCAGTCATTCATTTGGCGCGGTAATAAAACCGCTCAATGATCGTCATTGTTGATTTATCAATCTTTATCAATTCATCAATCAATTTGTGTCGCTCTTTAATTAAGCAAGGAATTTATTTCCACGTGGATTATTACTCGCAACTCCATAATTGTGTTGGTATGAGCAATATTAGATAACCGACTCGTCATTGCGTTCTCATTTTTGACAATAATTCCCAGTAAATTGAAATTTCACGTAGACCAATCGACCTTTTTGTTTTATGACGTGCAAGTAACTTTCAACCTTAGGGTGGCAAAGTACACACGAGGTCAGATATACCTGTCACAGTAAGTAAAGTTACTAGTAATAGAGGTCGAGTCCGAATAATAATATGGAACCTAGCCTCTCCCAGGCTGCGCCACAACACCCTGTCCTCCGCCTTCCGCATCCAGTCTGTCCCAGCCACCTTCTTTAGTTCGTCCGTCCAGATAGGCGGTCTCCACTCCAGGACTCGTCTGCTCGGGCCTGCGGGCGGTGAGTAATGGGTAACTCACCGTCCGATCAGGACCAGGCCCGTGCTGGACGGCGCCAGCAGAAGTGACGGGGCCCGATAGTGCCGAAGCCTGCCAGGGTAGCGGGATCGTCCGAAAGGGTTACCGCTGCCCTGGAACATAAAGGGCTAAGGAAGGAACACGGGTGGGTTTTAGTCAGTAAGAGTCTGACACTCCCTTCTGCTCCACCCAGAGCGGGAGGGATCATTTGATGATTTCCCATCCTCAAAAAAAAAAAAAAGGACTCGTCTGCTCCACCGGCCATCGGTCCGTCGGCAAATATGACCAGCCCACTGCCACTTCAGTTTGCGTACTCTGCAAGCTATATCGGTAACTCCGGTTCTTTTTCGGATAATTTCATTCTTGATAAGTATGTAAGTAAAATATTATTAGTTGATCGTTGAGTGTTCAGTACTCGTTTGTCGCAGCGACAAGAGTTATCAAAGAGTACTCGCTCAACGACGCTCGTTTATCGGGCAGAAGACTCGCTGCGAAACTCACGCTGGGTACACATACTAGCCGGTAACTGCTTGTAATCGCAATCCGCTAGCTCTGCTCGCTTCTCGTAAATCGCCGGCGATGGGACAGGTGCCTTGGTTGTGACTACGAGAAATTGGCACCGTTTATACCCGTCAAGTCCAGGCGCCTACAGCCGTGTCTCGCGGTCGTTGTAAAAACCCATGTTTTGGTATAAGGTCATGGTTTTTGCGGCAACGCTACTATTGTTCATTTATGAAAGGGAACTTTAAAGCCAGCGGCTTAATTGCGAAATACGCTCCTGTAATTTATTACATTTTGACATTTCAATTAATACTCGTAATAGATTTGGAAGAGGCACACAGATTATTTTTGACATAGATCATAATATTAGCAATAGAAGTATTCTAGGATATTTTTTGCCTCCGTATTCTTTGACGTAACTATGCAACATAATAAAATTTAAAAAAATATCGATACATATTAGGTATTAATTTATTTATATACCTAAGGCTTACCAACTAAATACATACACAGCATTTACCCACAATCTTCATAATTATAGATCGCGTATGCATCTAACTAAATAATTGCAAAGCACGGTCATTTAATTATAGTACCTACTTGTATATTATACAAATAAAAAATATATGTTTTAAAATATAATGTAAAATAGTGTTTATAAATATATATTAATAATTAGCTATGCTAATATAGCATAACCTTCAGCTCATGCTGGGTGTACAATAACATGTTACACTAGCCTGCGACTTCGCCCCCCAATCCACCCCATCGCATCGCATCGCCTGCCCCCGTTATTAATTCGTTATCCTTTAACGTTCTTTCTGACTTTTTCTTAGGCAGATGCGAAAATATTTTTTCAAATCCAGCTGGTAGTTTCAGAGATTAGCGCGTTCAAACAAACAAACAAATGCACAGACTCTTCAGCTTTATCATTAGTAGGAACTAGCTGGGCTCCGCGGTTTCACCCGCGTAAGTTTCGATCCCGTGGGAATGTCGGGATAAAACTATCCTATATGTTAATCCTGGTTATAAACTACCTGTGTGCCAAATTTCATCGAAATCCGTTCAGTAGTTTTTGCGTGAAAGAGCAACAAACATCCATCCATACAAACTTTCGCGTTTATAATATTAGTAGGAAGCAGGATTTAGAAATAAAAGATAGATAGGAGGTGTAGTACAATAAATTTATCGCTCATTGATCTTCGACTCACTGGAAGCCCGAGGGAGGAATTCGTTATCGAGGTCTAACGCAGCGAGAGTAACTAGTATTGCTGGGCAGACCTCTGCAGTAATCCAGATCGTCATACCAGCTTAAAGACTGGAATTGGCTAAAAATCGGAAAGGGTTTGGAAGGAGAAAGGGGAGGCTTTTGTCCTGCAGTGCCATAAACTAATAAAAGTCCTCCAGACCGTATTTCGCCAATCTCAATGGAGACGAGCCTTCGGCGCGGGAGATATTATAGTGGACAAGTGTATGCGCACGGAAACGGACACGAACGGAAAGAGATCAGACGCAGGACCAACAGGTCAACAACAAACAACACAAACAAACGAAACAAACTATATAGATGTAAGGGACATCGACGCGCAAACTGTCATCATGAATTCAGAAAAAAAAAAAATGCTATTCCTTACAAAATGAACAACGGTCAAAATGCACACAACAGCAGATCTTTTTTTTATATCCGACGAAATATTTCAGCCCTTCCCTTGGGTATTATAGGAGAATAACTTTTCAACTATGTGATGTGAACACAGAGTGTTTGAACAAAAGGGAGCTTGTCCAAACTTTATCAATATGTTCACTCAAAGCGGAGCTGTGACACGCTGTCACGTCCTGATTGGCAGCACAACACGTTTTGATACAAGCTCTTGAGAAAAGTTCTTGTTAAATCAAGGACACTTACGTTATAAAAAATATGACATTGTTTGTTGGCCTCACGGTTGACCTACAACATTCTGTCAATTAATTAGTTTCCCACTGCAAATAATTTCGTCTTGCTTTTGATATCAATTTATAACCAAAACTTAGGCCCGCTCGCACCACAATTAATTAAATACGTTCACGCTAAACGAAATTAAAACGTCTTTCTGTTTTTGCCAATTGTTTGAAGATGACAGAGACGAAATTATGTTTTGAATAATTTTAACGCTGAACGCATTTAGTGAATTGTGGTGCAAGCGGGCCTAAGTTGCTAATTTTGTAATAAGAACTTTACATTAGTTCGAATAAAGTTCGAAATTCAATCGCACTCGATGGTGTAAACCTGCGTCTAAAGTTCGAACTCGTTTTGTAATGAGACGGACCTCGTTGTAAGCATTATAATAATTATATAAAAACCTTTCAGAAACCTCAACCCGTTAGCTAAACTGCCTCTAGCATAATAGCCGAAACAATAACCGAAACTCATCTTGATAATATAAATACGGTGAGGGATGAGAGCACCTATTATTACCCCCCCTCCCTTCAGAACCTCCCCCGCGGCCGCGATCAATAGCTGCGTGGAATTAAAATAAATACTGCTTCGGTAAACTTGGATCTCAGCGAGCAGCAATGTCAACGGCCGCGACTTACGAGTTGTAGGTTCGAACCCAAGTAGGCACTTTGCTTAGTGTAAATTATTATACTGCTCTCAAAACGGTGAAGAACAAGATCACCATCATCATCATCACCATGATTTTTAGTCCTCGGTCATGCTAGTTTCCTCACAATGTTTTTCTTTTACCAATATCAGCAATTTAAACTCAGGAAGTACATATGAATTGAGAAATACACATTGGTACTCGCCCGGATTTGAACCCACACCATTGTACATGAGACGCGAGGCAATAACCACTGGGCTATAAGATAACTGGGTAAAATGTCGTTGTACTAAACGATCTCTGGCCGACCCTTTGGGGAATAAGTCGTAATCTCGATATGATATAGGTACATATTGATACTGTGAAATCACTGTATTACCGAACGATAAGCCTTCACAATGGATTTTTGGTCACAATATCACAAAGACCGATTATGTGCTGAAAATATGAGACCTAAATGCGTGCTTTTTACGGTGAGGTTAATAATTATAGAGGTTTTCATAGAAATGATTAAATATTTACGGAAAATGGAAAAACTAAATAATAAGTTATTTACTTATTTCAGGTAATTTTCAATTTGTTTTATTTTTATTTTTAACTGTGTTTAGTTTAGTTTATGATCCTATACGAGTCGCAATAAATTCTTTTTCTTTTTTTCTTTCCAAGTGCCAAACATACAAAAATCACATTAAATCTAAGTTAAGCAAAACGGGTCTGGTCTCAAAAAGTATATAATAACCATGTTTTAAAGAAAGAAACATTGCATGTACCAACACTATACTGGGTGTTTTTACCGATCGGTAGGAGTCCCCCATGTTGCAAAGGTGGGTGCGGCTTCATGTCATAATTTAATTTTTTTTTTGGCAATACTAATATTAGTTTTTTAAGTACATTTTTACTAACCCATTATGGACTTAGACTGAATTAAATGTTTATTATTATTATTATATCCTGCACAAACGTAACGCACATTACATAAAAAGACACAGAATACACATATAAAAAGGAGGTATTCCACTTATAGCACTGTATGAACAGCACTTCCGCGAACCGCACATGAGCTCTTCCACTAACCGCACTGAAACAAAATTTCGTAACGTGCGTTTCGGAGGAACGGTTTATCGTTATGGTTTAAAGTTCCCAAACAGCACCTACGGTAGCCAAAAGCCTGTGGAAGGTGAAATTGACAGATCGTGTTTTAGCATTCACCACAGCAGCCGGTGGTCTGTTCTGCAAAAATCTCACCCTGAAAGCTTAGGTGAAGTGAGCTGTCAATAGTGTCAATCCCTCGCATCAACCGTGAAGGAAAACATTGTGAGGAAACCGGCATGTCATGGAACCAAAAATTCGAAGACCTGTGATATAAATCTACCAATCTTCTCAACTGAGCCCGCGAGATGGATTACGGCCTCACCAAGAGGAGGCACTGCTGGGAAGCAGTGGGCATCTTATTGGCTGATTATGCTAAACTCAAACACCGAGTGGAATAATAGCTCACTTCACTTTATCTAAGTTTTCACGGTGAGCTTTTTACAGAACAGATCGGCTGGTGTTTACAGAGATTCATTTCGTGGTTTTGTCAATTTTATAACTTCTAACTTTTTAAATTAGAACCTTGTTATTAATTATTAATTTTCGTTTAACATTTGTGCGAATCAAACTATGTATATTTATTTCTTTCTAGTATAAGAGCGTAGAGCGACTCAGCCACTCATACCTATATGTCAGTTTACCTCGATGTGCAATATAACGCTCGGGTAGGTGTAAGATGGGGTCCCCCCTCCTGCCCCATTGAGTCTAAATTACTGTACCAATATAGGCGTCAGCTGCTAGCTCCCACGGGTACTCACGGCTTTTTCCTTATGAGTTGGAGAAGGCATGCAATATTCACAACGAGAATGGTTATCTTTAATTTGAAGCTGTTTGGAGCTGAGTTTAGAGCCAGTCAAATAGGTAAACCTTTATAACATCACGCATGTAATACCCAAAGGTGTAGACAGGTATTAAATGATAATGACAAATGATTTTATTTTGTAAATAGGTTTCCAGAAACACTTTTACACGTCAATCATATTTTAAAAACTAGATGAGGTCGGCATTTCCTATCTGACTAGTCTGAGAAGAAAGGCCGAAACAAACTCAGAGGTCACAGTCTCTTTTATAGTCCAGTCATAATCGTGGTCAGGTCATATGAAGACCATGTAGATCGATGTTTGAGATGGTCTTTTGATGAAAGAACCACATAGTTGTGGTGTGTTTAGTAGGTACGTTTAAGTCACATGTATTTATTTATTAATTAATCAAAGTTTACCAACAGCTTCTGTATACAATATACCATAAGTAACATAGCCTCGGACTTACACAGTCGCCAATTACAGGTGAGCCAGCAAACTTAAAGTAAGTGATTACACAGAAAAAAAAAAACTTAACACTAGTCGCGCTAGAATGCAGATAATATGGGAAAATTAAAACATTAAGAAATATGAAATTACAAAAAGAAATAAACGATAGCAAATAAAGAAGCAATTTTGCCCAATTACTTAAAACGAAGAAAAATCAAAATAAAAAGTATAACTTACTAGCAGCGCCCCGCGGTTTCACCCGCATAAATTTCGGGATAAAAAACCCCATGTGTTAATCCTGGTTATAAACTATCTGTGTGCCAAATTTCATCCAAATCCGTTTAGTAGTTTTTACGTGAAAGAGTAACAAACATCCATCCATCCATACAAACTTTCACGTTTATAATATTAGTAGGATAGGATACTAGTAAATTTGAGGTAATTTAGGGTGAGCCTATTGACAATAACGGGGCATAAATCCAGACTCCAGCGTGTTACTGAGGTCTGATGGAACAATCGAATAATCCTTAGCTCGATGTGGGAACCGACATCTGGACCCTCGAACATGGTCAACAGTCGCACTTACTTGCGCTCGCTGGACCAATGAGGTACCTATCGCTACAAAGTGACAGCTAGCTCCTGTCAGTTTCCTACAGTGAATTAATAATATTCGACTATAAGAGTAACACCCAGATATGTTACGAGAGTTTGTTTGAACTTCAGAAGCAAACGGCTATTCAGACGTACCTTCTGAAACAGAATCCAACCACTTAACTTGAGTAAGAATTGATGAGGGCAATTCTGACTAAGTTGCACGAATTGTTACAGAATTCAAGCTTATGAACGCCGGTAATAATGAACGGAATTCTTAATATTAAAAGTTTGTAAGTTACTTGCAAAGTACTCATGCAAAATGGCGTAGTGTAGGTATAGTTAGTAGTTCGCTATAAAACTTCTAGTCTTGGGAAGAACTTAAAGAGGCATGATTTTCAGATTCTTTTAAAATGGAACTAGTGATTAAAAAATACATCAGTAGTTCCATCATGGAACTGTTAATGGTACTAGTGGCAACGAAGCTGAGAAACAGGACGCAAAGATCACTTATCCTCATTAAAAAGGGGAGGATCCTCCGACCAGTCGGGTGTTGTGTCTGGTGAACTACTGCTCGACAATTGGCGTCGGGACGTTGTATATATGCTAGTTGCGCGGTAAACTCTGCTTGCGAGATGCAGGGTTTTGCGTGACGTCACCATAATGCGTAGTTCGCATGCGTCAGTGTAGATGCCGCCACAAACTTACCAGTTCTTACTCCATCACACATACCTGGGTACCCATCTATCAAATTCAAGATCAGGTGGATTCAACCATTAAAATGTGAGTAATAGAAGGCCATGAGGAACATAAAGCTGCTGCTGAAAAACACTTCAAACAAACATATTGTTTAAGTTTATGAATAATAAATATTTGCTCAAAACATACTCTCCATCATCGCATGTGTGGTTTGATATACATATAATTTGTATAATGTATATATTCAAAATAAATATGTTATGAAAAACATGCTTCATCAATGTTTATTTTTTTCGGGTAAAATATAGTTGATTACGGATATATTAAGGTAGGGATAGGTTTAGGTACATTACCAACCCATAATGTTCCCACTGCTGGGAGTCTGGGACACAGCCCTCCTCTCGGTGAGAGGGACTGGACCGTAATCTACCACGCGGGCCCATTGCGGGTTGGTAAATGTCACATGTCTTAGAATATTTGGTTTTAGGACACGCCGGTTTCCTCACGATGTTTTCCTTCACCGTTTTGAGAGCAGTGGTGTTGAAATAATTTACTCAAAATAAAGCGCCTGTTTAGGTTCGAACCTACGACCTACAACTTACCACCTAAGTACTGTTCACCTAAGTTTTCACGGTGAGATTTTTACAGAATAGACCGACTGATACCTAATGTTTCGGGTATGGTATGGTAGTTAATGTATCATCACGTTGAAGCACATATCTGAACGTGACTGCAAGACCTCACATCGACAGGTATCTCGCCGACCATTATTTATATTTAGTGAACAGTAAAACCATCCGAATCTATTCCCGGGCACATAAACTTGCAATGTTTTGTTTATATAGCGCGGACTTCAAACGATTGTATTGTTTCTTTAGTAGCCGAACATTTAACTGCAGTCTTAACTATACTGTAAATGTTGGACACTGTTCTATTGTTTTACACATAGTCTGTGTTTATTTATAGGTATTTTTAATATCGAAAATAATTATTTGACTAGAAAAAACTTTTCACAACAACGCCAAAGCAAACCTAACGAATAAAATAAAAGCGACCAAGTTGGAGACGGACTCGCACACGAAGGGTTCCGTACCAACGTGGAATATTTCACACTACATACATATTTTATTGAACACTTTATTTTATTCTTATTATTTGCTGTTACGGTGCCCATAGTAGTACACACTTTATAAAATATTCATATGTCTACCTATTACGGTTCAAAGGATTTGACAGACGGACGGACGGACAGTGGAGCCTTAGTAATAGGGTGGGTCCCTTTCGGGGTCATCGGCACGCTTTGGGTACGGAGCCATAAAAAGAGATTCCCTACCGATTAGAATTCATATGTTTTGTATATACGTATTAGGTAATGTAAACGGGTAAAGTACAACTTGGTACCTTATTGACAAATAATAACATAATCTAGATAAGTTCGCCTGACCGACGAACAGTTAGTAAATGAAAAGGGAACGCTATGGGAAAAAACCACGACAAAACCCGCTGTTTATCTTCCATACATTTTCAATTTAACTTGTATATTGAACAAAAAAAAAAACCTGTAAGCAACACGGAACAAGCTCTTAGGCTGGTTATAAACCAGGATTGAAACCAAATCCTTCCGCTATCAGGTCGCGTCAGTAGTGAAGGGCCGCGTGCGGGAAACCTTTCAAGTAAGTAGTTTGCTACAATGGCGGTCGGTAGTAATTCCCCGGCCTATCGGCTTGATACTGATGAGATAGTGATGTCACTAGCAATCTGTAAGTCGAGGTAAAACAGATATGGAAAAAAAAACGTACCTAATATTAAAAGCGAGAAATCAGTCGTTTATTTTTTTAACAACGCACAGATGGAGAATTCGGCGTAAAAACATAAAAAGAAACCTGTTTGATTCATAATCTTCCTTGAATCAGGTTAAAATTTGAGTAAGTTGTTCAACCGTGCGAAATTAAAAGATGTCACAAATCAGTCTGATTCTGAATTGAGAATTTGAAGTTCAGAACTTGTCAAAGTCTTCTTTAATATTACTTACGGTGAAAGGCCACGAAATTAGTTCTTTCTTCATAAAAAACGTAAGAAATTTCATTAATTTCGTGAGCTACATTGAATAAGACACCTAAAGGTAAAAAAAAACAAGTTGTCAGTTCAGACACGGGGTAATGTGTAGATTATATTTAATAACATCTTTTATTATACTATAAGATGTTGTTCTTTATAAAACATTCAAGAATCCGTAGTGGCGTAAGCGTAACTATACCCTTTGGGGCCCGTGGCTAATTCCAGGGGGTTTATAGGGCCCTCCCTCAATGTAAAGAAGCTCAACCAACGTTATATTTTTTTTTTACTGTCACTTCGCCCGCGAGTTCGTCCGCGTAGATTTCGTAATTTCCCCTACAAAATGGAATACCTGACTGCTTCTTTGTTCTAGTGGTCGAGAAAAGTTTTTTACTTAGGTACGTTAGGATCTTCCTGTGCTCATGGCTCTCGGGCCACGGGCCCCCTCCGGCTAGGGGCCCGTGGCGTTTTGCCACTCCTGCCACCCTATTGTTACACCACTGCGAGAATCCCTGGGCAGTTAGTGTTGGTATCAACTCACGATTGCCTTTCTTTCATCAACACAATGTTCAATAACGAATAACATTATTCACACTATACATTATTAAGTATTGTTTCTATGCCCTATCAGTGGCTTATTAGTATGAAATCCAGTATTTTATAGGCATATTTTTCAATAGTGTAATAGGCTGGAGTCTGAATTTGTGCCCGATTGATGGCAATAGATGCGCCTCCTTACATGGGACTTAATTGTAACTGGCGAAATGTAGACCAGGCCGTTTTAGCCGAAACCTTCGAAGAATATGCGTGATGTTTAACTCAGCCTATCGCAGTCCACTGCTAGACATAGGCCTCTCCCAGGCTGCGCCAACACCCTGTCCTCCGCCTTCCGCATCCAGTCTGTCCCAGCCACCTTCTTTAGGTCGTCCGTCCATCTAGCTGGGGGGCGTCCCACACTACGCTTTCCGATACGCGGAATAACTAGTTACTGGATTGTATTTTCCATGAACAAGTCGGTGTCCCCTTCCTATGCACTGAGTGGGTTAATTGCAACAGTTCTCCAACAACTGAGTTTAGCATATATACCGAGTATCGATATCTATCGAGTGTGGGTCAGCAGATGTCTTTAGTTACTGTTATTAGTTTAGTTGCTATCAGAAAGCGAGAGAGCGGAGTTATTGACTTCAGGGTGGGTTGGAATACATAATAGGTACTTTTATCTTGGTACATTAAGTAGTTTCTTGGGGCTGCGAGTGAAACTATGGAAACGTCTATCGTGAATATTATCTGTTTTGCTAATAATAATCAGGAAAACGTCAATCACATCAAATTATTTGAAATGCAGACAATACATATCGTTGCAGTATTGCAAACCTAACTAAAATAAACAATCCATGGCCTTCGATTTTGTATTTTAGTTCGATATACATAAAGAGGTCATTATACATAGGCAATAGAGAATATTTGGTGGAACTAAGACCCATCGTCCACGAGGATATTCAAAAGTGCTAACACATTACAAACCAGACGAGAATGTCACAGCACCGACCACTTCAATTCCTTTCTATTGAGCTCCTTAAGTTTTGAATTGAGCTTTTAATTTTTTTTTTTTAAAACGTTGCCCCACACTAGGAATTATTCTTGTATCGTGGGTGCGTTTACAAACATTTAAACTCACATACACAAATAGCCCGACCCGGAACAACTACCTGTAGGCAATACAAATATTTGTTCCGTGTAGGAATCGAACCTGCGACACGCAGCGCAGCAGTCGATCGCTCAGCCACTGCGCCAACCGTGTCGTAAATAGCTGCACGATGACTGACGAATGCGTGCACTGACTGGACAGGTCCGTTCAGTTTGTGTGGTTCTGCATGTAATTGCAGACAGCAATCTACATGGTCTTCACATGATCTGATCAAGATTATGTCTGGACTTTAAAAGAGACTGTGACCTCTGAGTTTGTTTCGGACTTTCTTCTCAGAGTAGTCAGGTAGGAAACGCCGACCTCATCTAGTTTTTAAAATATGATTGACGTGTAAAAGTGTTTGTGCATACCTACTTACAGTTTTAAAATAATTTATCATTTATTCTATGGACTGGTTCTCTATTTTGTAAATGATATTTAACGTATTGTTTTGTAATGTATTTATTTTGTTTCGTTTTGCAGTGCCCTCACAGGGTGCATGTTTGAAACTTTTAATCTTTTTCCCAACCAATCTATACTTATAATAAATCTGTAGAAGTGAAAATTCTGTACATTGAAAATATCAAAAAAATAAATGGCAGGGGGTGTTACTAGACCGACACCGAACCCAAAAATGTGATTACAAAAATTTTTGTCTGTCTGTCTGTCTGTCTGTCTGTTTGTTCAGGCATCACGCAAAAACTACCGGTTCGATTACGATGAAACTTGGTATAATTATTCTTTAATATCCTGGGCACCACACTGGGTACTTTTTATCCCGGAAAAGTATATACAATAAAAAACAAACTTAATTTTGCGGTTCGATCCCTAGACCGATTACTGTACCAACCGCAAATAATAAGTTTGTCGTAGGTTACGTCACCCGCAGTATCATCTGTGCGACCTTTTTATTCCTTTTAGTTTTTAGAGTTATTTAGGTTTATTTTTATATAAGTCGTAGGTAGGTATAGATTTTAATTTTAAAGTATAGGTAGTATATTTGATAGTGTACGTAGTGACCGTAGGTTATTTTATAATACTGTTAGGTAGGATTAGTCATTCGTATAGATATTAGTTTTTAGGGATTTTGCTTATTTATTGAGTTTAGATTAGTTATCATCAGAAATAGGTTTATTTAGGTAGGTTATTTTTTTTTTTAATTAGGTAGGTAATTAGGTAAAGATATCATATAGGTACCCTCTTAATCACCACTAATGAGACACAATTGGTTTTCTATTGTAATTAGCCACAAAGGGCCCGCGAGATGGATGGCATCCTGGGGAAGCACATACATTTTATCCTGGTAGCATGTTCCCGTGGGATAATTTCCGACATCCACGCGGGCGAAGCCGCGGGCAGAAGCTAGTGTACAATAAAATGATTTGATTTGATTAATTGATGGAATGTACACGAAGCGACTTACTAACACGTTGTTAACTAGTTTGTGATTGGTGTCGTGTAGGAACCACCATTTAAATACTAGTACTGAGACATTCGGGCTACCTACTCATTGGTCATTAGAGTTTTTTACTGGTTGCTTTTGAGTTACAAAAATAAATAAATAGGTACCTAATATTAATGTAAAATTAATTTGTAAGCCCTAAACAAACCAAATATATAGGTACTATACATAACCACCAACCTTTACAACTGGTAACACCTCTATTTTCTGTAAATAAATAACTCTTTATTCATGTTTTCTAATATCACTTCGCAGGAACCCGAGTAATATACAATGTAGGTATCGTATTTCATTCGGATCGCGATTAATGTCGATTCAGGATCTCGATTCTTTATGACACAATGAACGAAACCGCGCGAAATGAACGCGACGTTGGCGTGATTAGCTAAGGAATTAAGATAGACCAATAAATAAATAAATAAAAATTGGCATAGTTTCGAAGTAAGGAATCATTCAGTGGTGGCTGAATGATGAAATAGTGAAAATAACGCCTGTTGACGTCTGTACGTCAACGGGCGTTATTTCCAGTATTTAAAAAAAAAGCTTTATTGCAGAAACTTGTACAACTTTTACAGTAAATCTTACATAGGGATCTCCTTTTAAGTAAACGATATACCTGTGCTAAAAGGTCCCGCACTTCAATGACAAATTATAAAAATGTAAAAGTGGTGTACCGAATTTAAACAATAAAAAATAGGTAAAATCTAAAATTAAACAAAATAAAAGAATGAAAAAGAGTATTAATAATAATAACTTACTAAGAGATCTATCCTAAAATAGTGTGTGTGACTGTGTGTGAAGGGGTGTGTATCTTATCAAGTCACATTGACGATGCTTGCAGCAGTAATTCAGTGCCATCAGTTTTAACCATTGAAATAGTATGGAAATGAAGAATGTTAAGCCATAAATGTTATAGTTTATCATACGTCCTCGCTAGCTAACCCACTAGGTTGGTCTTCAGTATTGAGTCAACGTCATGCATCCACCGACCCTTTCTGCGAGCGTGGGAAGGTCATCAGCTGCGGGTATAGACTGGGTGCCTACAGACATGCAGGTACCGACGTATGTCGCTAATTTACTGAGCACCTCCATTATTGAAACGAGGTTCTTTAATGGAGCTTGCAGTAGGAGTAAACTGGCAGAAATCGCCACGTAACGAAAAAGTGATATGCCCCATGCGACTTTTTACCAAAAATAATACTTTTATGAAATAGACAGAGAGTGAGATAGATCATTTTCAGTTTTTGAGGGTGCTGAAGTCGGTAGTGAGGTCAAGATGAAAATCGAATATGACGACTGCATAAAAAAAATCAGCTTGAGTGTCGTTTTATGGTTTTCGAAAGTGCTCAAGCTGATAATGAAGTCAAAATGAAAACCATGAAGGCGGTTGCGAAAATTTTAAAAAGTTTCGTTATTTTGAAATTTTCACAGTGTGAGAGACACACACACAGAGAGAGTTATACCTTTCTACTCTCTCATGTAACGAAATGTGCCTAAACGTGACGCGACCTTGAAACACTCGATTCTTGTCCAATTATCGAATCGCCCGCGCCGTCTACGAAGTTGACTTCAATAATAGTAAACTTTATGCATGCCCCACTAATGCCCGATTCAAGAATTATTCCAACAAAGACAATTCACACCCCGGTTTCCCGCCAACTCGGTAACCGAAGTTCTGTGCCCTAAGGCGGGCAGTCATAAATTTCTCAGACTTCAGCGAGGGTAATAAATCTTCCAAATGTCATTTCAAGCGCGAACCCAGTCTGATTTAGTGCTACGTTCGTAGACCGTCTCGATAGACAGTAATGTGCGAACGAACTACTTTTTTGTACCCACTTATAAAGTTTCTTGTCGGGAAGTTCCCGAAAGAATGAAAACCGTCGTGACTTTCGAACCGTGTCTGAGTTTTCAATTTTGTATTAAGAACTTTACCGTACCCGGAATAAAGTTCAAAATACAATAACTTGAAATGAATTCTAACTGTACTCCAGTTAGAATTAATTTCGTAATAATAAGACGGAATTTTGACTGCCGTGTCGGTTTGGTGTAGTTTTTTAGTACCTAATTAATGCAGGCATTGAATATAATACATCGGGATTTAGAAAGAGACATACAGGTATGAATGACAGAAACAACGCTCTACAAAGCTGAACATTATAAAAACTCGATGTGTCGACTTTAGCTTAACCCTTTAAATTCTCAAAATGCCAGCCAATCTAAACGTAGAATTCCAGTCCAGTAAAATACAATATTTGCGGATTTTCAGTACAAATGACTGTCAAAGCATTACTTGGAACCACATTTAACATAAATCTGAAGCTAAAATTCTATGAAAACCGCAAAATGTACAATAGCAGAATATTACGACATTTAGTGTATAGTCGACCTCGTAATTGCTTTACTGCTTTTAATGTTTATTTCTTTTAATGTATTTCTGTAAGTAGATCTTTCAAGACAACAATAAAGTATATACATATATAAATCCTACTAATATTACAAATACGAAAGTTTGTATGGATGGATGGATGTTTGTTATTCTTTCACGCAAAAGCTTCCTGAATGGATTTGGATGAAATTTGGCACACAGATGATTTATAAACAGGATTAACATATAGGATACTTTTTATCCTGACATTCCCACGGGATCGAAACTTATGCGGGTGAACCCGCGGGGCGCAGTTAGTAAATAATAAATTCCCAGTAAATTTTTACTTCACTAAAGCTACGGTGCCCTAGAAGAGCGGTGGCCGCCACATAACGGCCGCACTTACGGCTATCATGAAAATAATGGCACCCGCTGCCATTATTTTGACTTAACGGTGTCAAAAAACGCTCTCTATATAGGAAAACACACGAACTTACTTTCATAAATAACGTTTCAGTGACGTCATTCGCCGGTAAATTGCAGACGCTATGTGACGGCTACCATGCTTCTAGGAAACTATATCTAGGCTAAAAATATCTAACTGTTACAAAGATAAACAGATTTAAGGCGTATGATGTATGAAAAATATTTTATGACGTGGAAGTGTCATTCGACCGTAGTGTGGTAAGATAACTGCGAGGTCGACTATACAAACAAGTGCAACAACATTATAAATACCACAGCGGCCATTTTCTATTTCAATCTTATTGCCATTGTTCCCCAAATGCTTTCAAATGTATTTGTAGATACCGCCACACTTAGGGATGTGTCAAAAGTGTCCAAACCACTCTAATGGAATAATAAGGAAGGAATATCGGCGGCGCCTATATCTGGACCTTGTATTTGCATATTGAATATTTACCTAACGTAACAGTGGAATAGAAACATGTTTTTGTAGTTTCTCATGGCATTTCAGGCACAGTTAGGGCGATGAATTGTTAGGAACGACAGCGTTCGTCAATTTGCTGTGTTCTAATCTTTTCACTAAACTGTCAATGTTTGAAAGTTGTGCGATTTGAATATTTTTGTCCGTTTATTCCACTCATTGTAACTCGCTGCTATTCGACCGACACTCCTACATCTAGTGGGGTAATTCCGTAACACACTATTAGCAGCAATGGCTTTCATTTTGACAGTTCAGCAACATTCATTGTCAAACAAAATGATATGAGAAATTCGTAGTACGGGTGGCGTGCCATCATTATTTATACTCGTAAATATTTCAATACGGGAAAAATTGAGAATTTCAATAGCTCTTTTACGCAACTCCTCTCTAAAATTCGACAATAGTACGGCAACGATGATAGATATTATACCCGGAACGGTACATTAAATTCTTGGCAACGTCACTTTGGCAGCCCAAGGGTTATAATGTATCCAATTTGAGACTTATCGCGTGAAAAGTGTTTCTGGTTCACAGAGGGTTGAGGCACTCGATTCTCGTAAATCCTTAGTACGTATAATCTCGTTTTTATGACAGACTAGCTTCTGGCCGCGGCTCCGCCCGCGGGGATGTCGCCAATTTCATGGATTTTATTTTTTTTGCGCGGAATTATTTTTCTTAAATAAAAGTAGCTTAAGTTACTCCTTCCAACATTAGCTATCTACCAGTGAAAGTTCCGTCAAAATAGGTTCAGCCGTTTTTAAGATTAGCCAGAACAAATAGACAGACAAATATTTCAAAATTTATTTTTTATTTTTATGTAAGTACAAGCTGTTATTTTGACATTACAAACAGACACTTCGATATTATTTATTTGTAAGATAAGATACTCGTAAGGTGTAAGAAGGGTTTCTGATAATTTTGCGTATCATAAGTGTGCTTGTGTTTTCTATGAAAACGCGAGGAAATGTCGACCTAATGTTTGGCAGGTTGGTAATTTCGGTATATGCTACACTTAGTAGGTATGCGACAAGCAATTTTAGGAGATATCGCCAGTTGTTAAAGTCTTATCTACAAAAACAATATAAGTTAAATGGGTAAAAGCCAAGGTCTACATAATGATCTAGAAACAGGTATGTACGTACATAATATTTATGTATGTGTAGTGGGTACCGGCGAGCCGAGGGTGGTCCGGCTGTCAGGCTCAAATTGTAAGTAATGATGCCACGCTACAGTGCCAAATCTGTGACTTATTTGGACTTGCCGGGTGATTTACGCACTGATGTGAGTGGTATTACGTATTTATTATCAGTGATTGGCAGTTTGATATGTTTTTAATACATACTTCTACTTAATAAAAATCCTAAATGAACAGACAACGCACTGGTTAGATTTAGCACAGAAATCTCGATGTTTTGACATTTTTAACTTTTTCGATACTTTATGTGGTATCCGATTTTGGCCGCGCGCTTAAAGAGCCTAGTACAGCTTTAATAACTGTGACAGAAGAGTTTGGAGAAAGGAGGATATAGGAAAGTTATTTTTAAAGAGTATTGGCGATATTTGACCACCAGTACCATAGGGTATCGTGTTACACAGTAACTGGGATGTAGAGGTCAGATAGGCAGTCGCTACGTGTACAATACTAATATTCAGCTGCTTGTGGTTAGACTGGAAGCCGACCCTAACATAGTTGGGAAAAGGCTAGGCAGACGATGACTTAATTACAGTTTTTATCACATGGATTTTATTTTCTGTAAGTATGCAACTATATACGATATTTGTGCCAGAAACCATTAAAAATTGGACAGATGTCGAGTTACTTGGTTTCAAGATTGAGCAGCCGCGTTCCTAATAAAGCTTCCTCCACGATCACTGATCGGTTCACAAGTATTTTATTTTTGCTAATTATATTTTTCCAATTAGTATGCCTAACACGTAAAATTAATATAATAAATTCTACTGAATAATAAATGTCTCCGTACGCAGACAAGTGCTAGAGCTGTCACAGAATATAAAATGTTAAAAAGTTAAAGTAGGTACAGTTCGCACGTCCCGCGTTCATCGTTACAACTTGACTTTTGAGAGCGCCTTTATGTCGTAGCAGTAAGGACGGCTTCAAAATGCAAATTATTATACATTCCGGCCGTCGAGAGACTGCGTTCCGGACCAGAAAGCATAGTGCGAGTTTTTCTACCTACTCGATGGCGTTAACGTAAACTCAGATTTGTATGGAATGATAGCAGTGCTATCGAGTTTCCACTAGATGGCGCTGCTCTAATACCGTACAAATCTGCGTTTACGTTCACGCGATCTAGTAGGTAAAAAACTTGCACTACGCCCTCTGTTTTCAGTAGTCCCGAATTCTAGTAACGAATAAATATCAAATTCGCAAAACACGTATTCGTTTAATGTATGGAACTGACAGGTGTCAGGACCGCATCCTCTCGACGGCCGCACTATAGTGCAACTGTTACCACTGATTTATCACACAAAATATTTGAAAGTAATGAAACAAGTTTTCTTTGATACGTGATTAGTTTTTGTAAAATAAATTCTAGTGATAATAATAAGTACGTGTGAACTGCCAATTTATTTGTTAACGAATTGGTGCCAAAGCTCGTTACAGATTGTGTAAGACCAATAAATATTACTGTTGTGCAAATATCTACATTCATTATTTACTTTTATCTAATTACCTGATTTAAAAAAAAGCTTACACGTCATCACCTACAGTATTATTGCCACTAAACATGGAAAGGATACTCATAATTAAAATCGGAGCCGTAAAGCTATTTGTCATTTTTGATAGAGTTTGCAGCTTAAGTTAACAATAAAAAGAACTTACCTAAATTATTCTTTTGTGTTATGATGTTCTTTTTATTTGTTGCAAAAATGATTACAATTATATGAACGTTTCTCTATAAAATATTGAAGTATAAATGTTACCTTACAAATAATTTCTCATTAAGAGGTGCAACGACTGCTGTTTCTCCAAATTGTAACTTACCTGAAAAAAGAAAAATATTTCGTAAGTAAACATCGCAATATATTATTACACATTATGCTTCATTCTCGATATAATTAACATTGGCACTTTGCAAAATAAATAATAAATTAATAATGATCGAACTTCACAACAAGTCCTTTGATAATTGAATCTTATCTGTTACTTTACTTTCAGGGCTGGTGGCTAAGTAATAACAGGAGCACGGGTTGATCAATCAGCTTAAGCTGCGCTTGCGACGGTTGGCCCGTAGATGGTCCATTCGTGGATCTCTGACAGTCGTTACGGGACTTTAGAAGCCCGAAAATTTGACAACCAGTCTTACCAAAGGGCATCGTATTACCCAGTAACTGGGTGGTGGAGGTCAGATCAAGTCGACCCCAATATAGTTGGGAAAAGGCTAGGCAGAGGATGTTTGTTATATATATATATATATATATTATACAGGAGCCAAGCGCTAATAATTTCACATTATTTTAGAATTGGTCCTAAGTAGAAGTGAATATATTCAAAGTCAGCTAGTATTATCTCAATAAAGAAAAAACTAAATTAAAACATTGAATGAGTAAATAACAGCAAGCGGCATATCAGTGGCAACAAAACCAGTATAAGAAGGCTTCTTATTCTTGAAACTCTTTATTAAGCTAGGCCAGTCCAAATTGTTAACACCGAAGTGGTCGACTGCACTTCTCTGCATTTAAAACGAAATATGCCAGCCAACTCGTAATGTCCCGGGCTACCTATCGGTACGTATTATCCCAGCGCGGTACATAAGCTCCTATAATTACGCCTGTAGCGCCAGCACTAATGAGTGTTTACGGATGTATAGGGGCATTATTATTATTTCGTTATTATTTCTTATTATTTTGTAACTTAATTGATCTCACACTGTTAATTTTATTTTGCTTAGTTTGATCTCACGCTGATGGCAATGCATATTCTAAGTTATTTTATTTTATTTTAATTAATTTTAGTTTAGTTAAATTTTAGTTTTTGTTTTCCTAACTTGCAATCATCATTATGTACCACACTTTGAAAATGTCGCAACTCAACTCCCAAGATACAGGCAAATGCCTAGTTTGGGGGTCGCCGTTGATTCTATTCTTGTAAAAATTGTGATTAATATATAATTTTTGAATTTTTAATTACACATGTGCATAATTCAGCTAGGTACGGTACCAGATTTAGAACAGGGTACAATTTTACCGACTTTTGTCTTATGATTTTCTAAAATGCCTGCGAAATACATGCTTTTCCTTAAAAAACGTGCTTAATAGGGAATATTGCGTGAAGTTGGGAACATGAAACGCTGACGTATTTATAGAATAAACGACTTCGTTATAAAGAGTTGCTCTCTCTTAGCATTTTTCTTTTTCTATATACATTTGAAAGGCCAAATTAGTGCACCCACAATTTGCCAGTTGAGTTAAAGTGTCATAATTATGGGACGAGCCTATTTCCATTTACCGGGCACATATCCGAGCGTTACAGAGAATTTTCTAATAAAAAACTCGAAACATTATTACTTAAAGATATACTTTCATGTGTAGAAAATTTTCCAACAATGTCACCTGCTTAAACTCCCACACAGTAATTTATTTTAATACCTTCTTATAAAACCAGTGAGTGTAAGCAACTCCTAAGATCACGTATGCACATCTTATTTAAAGTTACTCCTCTCAAAACTTTTCGCGGTGAGTCTCACTTTCACAAAGAATTTTCTGAACTTTTCGAACATGCATGTACTGAATTTGTCAACTTCAGAACTATTCTGGAAGTTAATAATATACTTATTTTTGAAGGACATTTCGACTCAATGGTCTTCTTCGTTAGCCAGCACGTTATTCCTTATCTTTATGAGAAAAGATCTTGGCTCTACTGAGGGACGGACTCTACATGGCCCAACTCTACAAACTTTACATCTTGCTCAAAATATACGGTTAGGACCGCATTAGAAAGAAAAGAAAAAAAGTTTATTTGGACACAGTTCGTGAAACACAAAATACAAAATTAATAAAAATAAATAATAATGTTTCAGACAACAATAGTGTGTGCCTCACGGCTGCGCCAAAAAGGTTCATTTCAGCATTAATGCCAGACAGATGCTGTCTGACGCTGGTTTTCTAATGAACCTTTAGGGAAAAGTGACGGGGAGTACACACAGTTTCAACATACCTAATACATACTTATAATTAAATAAATAAACTAGACTAACTAAACACTAAATAAACTAGACTAACTAAACTAGTAATCACGTAATCACTAGTAATCATTATTCGTCTTTATTTATTTATAACGGAATTTGATGCGGTTTTCACCATCAGTTAGAGTATTTAAAACACACCTTCCAATATATAAATATAAAAGGATAATAAACGTATTATATAAATCCTTCTAACAGCCTTTTCTTGGTGTTCCTCCATTAACCCTAACAGTGTATACAGAAAGGTCCGTATGTAATTTCAGTAATATAAAACTTACATATAATAAAGAAATCTCGATGTATTGTAAGGTCGTAAAAATAAATGTGAGAGTCTATGTTTAAATGTTTCTGAATTTGGATGGTTCTTAATCAATCACGCCTCAGCGGCTAAACGGATTTCGATGAAATATGGCACACATATGGCACGATACTATTTTTCTTGGTAGTAGGTACTTTTCCGTGGGACAATTTCTGACATTCTAGCGGGCAAAGCCGCTGGTAAAAGCTAGTAGGTCAGTAAGAATATAGCATAAGTTAATATCCTCCTAATGTTGAAAATAATACATCCCTAGCTACCTACACACCGCCAACATATTAATATTAACACAGAACCAGGAAAATGCAATAAAAACCTTTGCTTATCCCAAACAAAGCACCGTCATTGTCTCCGTAAGGAATCTTCCGTGTTTGTCCGACGACATAGCGTTATAACATGAATGTACGACACCATAAGACAGGTCATAACGGCGACGTAATAATCGTGACGTAATATTGCGAAATAATCCGGCGTGATGAATACATCACATAACTTTTGGTGTCTTTATTAATGTTAAAGATAAACCTAAGTATGTATATATATCTACTGAATTATTAGATAATAGCTACAGACATTAACACAGGTGCTTGTGGCTAAATAACAACAGCCACACAGGTCAATGGCGAAGAGCGGGCGTTTTTGGGGGACTGTCTTTTGTAATTTTGACGTTCGAAAAGTGCTGATTCTCAGACTAATTTTGAATAAATGACATTTGATTTGATTCAATCGTGCCGTAGTTGGTTCCTGGATGGGTGACCATCCATTACGTACCGAGTTCCTCCGTGCTTCGGAAAGTACGGATCTAAAAACAGTCGTTACGGGTAGTCAGAAGCCAGAAAGTCTGGCAGCAAGTCTTATAAAAGGGCCCCGTGTTACCAAGTAAATGTGTTGCATAGGTCCGGTTAGACTGGAAGCCGATCCCTACATAGTTGAGTATCTTTTTCATTCAAATTCCGATGGTAAAAAGGAACGCAAAAAAAAGTTATGTAAAAAGACGTTTAATTCTTTTTCAGTGCCTCTAATCAACATCCCTCCCTATTACAAACGACAGAGAAGCTGAGCAAGCCTCAATTCATTGCACAATATCCTCTTAAAATCAACAATATAAAATCCACTTTACATTCAAATCAACTTGCCAATCTCAAAATCTGTGACAAGAGAACAATGAAACTACTTCAACAGAAGAGCCACTTCAAACAATGTTGTAACGAGCTCAACTCACATACCTACGCGTAGGTATAGATGCTATGTTATGCCTCAACAACCGCTGAAACAAAGTTTAAATCCAGGCTGACAGAGACATCGTCGCGCAAGCTGTTACCATGGATTCAGTACATCATTCTGAACTGTGGGGGTTCAGAAATTTTTAGTCAGTTATTAAAAAAAAAAACCTGTTCCATGCATTTCGTATAGTCGACCTTTTAATTGATTTACCACTTTTGACATCAATCACTAGTAAATTAAAACTTCACTACAGTCCCTTCACAGTTATTCTAAAATCTATGTTAAAGTATAGCTATGTTAGTTACAGCCCGATACAAACTTTATGGTAGCTCTGAAATGCGCTACTCACTGCGCAGTACCTCACTCCTCTCCGCCGCTTACACGTGCATGTTTTACTGCCCAGCGACTCGCCTCATGTTCCGAGTTACAACAACGTTTGAAGCGGGCTGTAACTAACATACATAGCTATGTGAAAGAGCTGTAGTGTAGGTGTAATTTACTAGTGATTGCTGTCAAAAGAGGTAAAGCAATTAGAAGGTCGACTATACAAACTACCTCTCACATGGTATTGAAAGCAAAATAGACCTTTTCGCTTTATGACCAGTAAATGTCTTTCACCCTTAGGGTGGTTAAGTGATTATGAAAACGACACCTCTTTACATTATGTGTTAACCTTCTTCTCATTGTCATACATCCTTTCACCGAGATCGTATATAAAGTCATTATTTTAAATGTTTGCGCTTTTTTGTTCGTAAAGTAACTAGTCAACATTGTATATTATCTCGTTAGGTTTTGCAGTTAACTTTAATAGCTGGGACGAGAGTTGTGTTAGTTACACTGGTAGTTAACTTAATGGGTGGTGATTTTTCATACGTTCAAAAAATGCTCCGCAGTTATTTTAATGTGTCGGTGTTATTTTTTATTTTGTGGCTTATATTTTTTTTAATATTAATATTTTGTCAGGACACTGCTGTTGGTCTAGTGGTTTCAAGCGCTACTGCTGGGCGTGAGGTTCTAGGTCTGATTCCCAGTTCGGGAAATTGACGTTAGGTTTTTCCTTAAGGAATTTCTAAGTAGCTTCCCAGAGTCTGATTTGTGCCCGGTTGTTGGCAAATAGTTCGCCCCTACATAGGACTGAAACATAACTGGTAAAAGGTCAGTGCACCTTCTATATGCACATCTCTGCCTAATTCTTCGGGGCAAACAAGCATTATGTTATGTGACACTATAGTGACAACGCGCAATGAGCGATCGTGGTGATGAATGCCTGCAGAGGAGCAGCTATAGGCTGATCCATTTCAGCCTTGCCAGATAACTGACAGGTGACCTCCGTCGGTGCGCCAATATCAAATGCGTAGGATTCCAGACTTAGGTACAGCATTCCTTTGTGGTCGAAACTCTGTGCAGGTGAACAGCGGAATGTAATAACGTTTTTCTTTTGTTTTGTTAGTTTAGAGTTTTGGAAGCCAGTTCAGTTTAGTGCAGTTGTTTTGTTAGTTCAGCGAAAACCTCAAAAACTTAGATACTTTTTCAACGCCTGTCTAATGTCAGTCTTACATCAAAGGTCATACATAAAAAACGGTTGCTTAGCCGAAACAATTCAATGACATGTTTTTGTAGTAGTATGGTTACTATTTTGTGGGTCTGCGTGGTCTAAGTTTAAGTCAAAGCATTTAATTCAAAACATTTACAGGCACTATTTAACTGTCAAGAAGTCGGTCAGAAAGTTAAAATTAGTTGCCCGATCCAAAACGTAGAAAAACGGGCAACTTTCTCTAAGGATAAAACGGGCCACAAACTCCATAATCCCAGCTCTATAGTAAGAGCTTAATTATGTTTTTGCTATAATTACGTAATTTGCCGAGTTGGTAGGTACTCAGCGCCAACATTTTTATACGGAACAATTCATAACTAAATCGGTTTATACCAATTATTTTACGAGTATTACACGAACAAACCCTCTTGTTTTTGCTTTAATTTCTTTGATCCAATTACGGGAACACAACAGCAAAGTGGTCATTAATAAAGCTATCACTTATTACATTTGTTTGTAGGGATTATCCTTTTTCCGAGTTTTTTACGCAAAGCTCCGGTGTGTTTAGACTTTTAGCTGTACAAATGGGATTGTTAAGCGGGTGTATTGCGATTGAAATAAATGATATGAGTACTGGGTAATCTGCAGAATTAATTTTGTGGTCAACTGTATGTATGTGTTTTTGCAATTTGTGCCTCTTTCAGTAGACAATGGTGTATGGGTTTGGTTAAGTCAACCAATTTGTTTATCGTCAAATAACTTTTTTCTAACAATTTTCCGACCCAGAAGATACACTAGGCAAATGCCTGATTTGGAGGTCACTGTCCAAACTATTCTTGTACAATATGAGTATGAATAAATCAATTTGAAATCTGAAGGATAAATATGGTTAAAAATATGTTAAACTGTTATCTATATTTACTTACCAGATAAAAGTTATTTGACTATTTTATAGGATCGACCTTTGGCTGAGCATAACCACCGCCCCAGCTTCAATATTGGTGTTATTATTGTGTGTTCTAAATCACGCAAAAAGATGATAGAAATGAGGACTGGAAACTGCACTTACAGACATTAAAATTACTAATATTGTAAATGCGAAAGTAACTTTGTCTCTCAGCTGAACGGATTTGGATGAACGGGTTAGAGGCCCTAGTATGCTTTATAACCCAGTAGCACAATCTGGTGGGATGATTCCCGACCTCTATGCGAGCGAAGCCGTGGGCAAAGCTAGTTAATATTTCAACCTCGATAATCTACATACAAGTACTAATCCGCGGTTAAGTTTTAATCTGTGGTTCAACCAACTTCTAGCTCACATGTTATGGAAACCAAAGTTTAATGAGCCATCGAACCGCAGACTGACCATGAATAATTATTGACAGAAGAATCGCTCAGAATGACGGGAATTTGCATAAACTGAAACTAGTGTTTAAAATAGTCATGAAAGACGTTTCTTCCCCCGTCAGCAATAAATCACTATTAATGTTATTTTCACTACAACAAACATCAACTTTATTCTAGTGTAAATAATGTTGATTTCAGAATGACTATTACTATTGAAAAAGTCATAAAATGTTTGAGCTCAAATTTATTTTTATGTGTGGGTATGAAAACCACAGACTTATATTGGCTAGATAACGCAAGTCTCATCGTCTGTATAGAAACCAAGCGTGCCATTATTTTTCTACCTACTGTGACGTCACATGAGCGATTTAGTGATGGGAACTCCCTGTCCGCGAGTAAACGATTCAAAACGATCCGCGTTTCGTCTCGCTCGTCCGCCAGTACTCTTTGGATCGAGAAGTCGCGTGCGCGCACCCCTCCGCTTGCATGTTATTGTTTAAGTTCGCCGCTCTTCAAGTTACACGATGTATCCTCATTTGACGTAGACGGCTGGTGAATGTCCTGTAACACGAAATTAACTATTAAATAATCCTAATATCAGCGTCAAGACGTCCACATTTTCCGACCCGTTACATTTAGAATGAAACGAGTACCTACTAATCGATTTTTGCAAGATAACAGTGATAATTCAACTTTGGGATCACTTGGAAATCTGTAAATATAATTAATAATATTCTAAACAAAATCACTAAATTGAAACATTGCAGTAAAAAAAAATTACATGTCACAAAATACCCAACGCAAACATTATCATTCCTCTGTTTCCAAAATCGATTAGAATCGAGAACAAACTGTGTGTACAACACTATTTGCTTTATTTGACAGAAAAATGAGAATAGCTACTGTACCACGAAGCTGAGCGATAAGTGAAAATATCGATCATTTTAATTTTCATTGCGTGTTTTAACAGACAAGTCATATATAAGTATATGTAAGCCTTGTAACTAAAAACGGCAATGTATCATGAATTATTCGATACACACTCAGTTGCATAATGTTCATGGTACGACCACAATGAACACAAAATAATTGAATTTGCAATAAAAAACACATAATTTAATAACAAAATGACTTACCGCTGAAAGGAAACGTTTCCACTGTCTCGTCCCACTTTTTTTGTGTAGTTTTTACAGCTCAATACCGCACAATTTGGCATTTTTTAGTTTTTGTTTCACGTCTGGCATCAAGAACGTTCGAGCGCGGACTGATTAGAAATGACGCTGAAGGAAGTCAATTTTACTCCCTTTTTACACGCGAAGTACATACACTTGCGTCGTCTAGCCAATATAAGTCTGTGATGAAAACACATATTTGTTTACATTTGTGGTAACTAAATTACGAATACAGTGTAGGTAGATGGAGCTTGTAGCCAGAAATTGTCACACATGTGTGATAGAGACGACACTCGCAAAGCCTAATTTGTTCTAAAAGTGCCTTCTCAATGGCCTCGTATTAAATACACAGTTTCAATCTGTGGGCCTTCTACAATACTAATCCATGGTGGTTCTACTTTAGCCTTGATTTCCCCGGGGCGTGGTCTGATCAGACCGCTTTGAACCACATCCGGAGATTCTGACGCAAGGGAACTATGCTTAATTGGTCTGCCATCGGTCTTGGATTATCTGGGTTTGCCAATGCTTTGGAAAAAAATAACTTTAAAATATTACAGTCCAATGACTGTAATATTTTAAAGTTATTTTTTTTCCAAAGTACTATAGGTAGGTACAGCTCTGCCTATCCCTTCGGGGAAAATAAGCGTGATGTTATGTAATGTTTTTACGGGAAACCTTGAATTATTTACACTGCTGTATTTGACTGCCTCTTTAATAAGCGCAAGAGAGCGTTGAGTCTTAGTTCCATCCTCGGTTCGGGAAAATTGTTTTTGATTTGGTCCATTGGCAATTTTCCGCAGCACTCCGTAAGTAGTTTGGCATTTGTTTGTAGTTGAAGTTGGGGTTGTACCAGACGAGTGAATGCTCATACTATCGGCTCTGTCGCAAAATTACCACTTCTCATCAAATTCTGTTTGTGTCAAACAGCACTCTTTTGTTTTTCTACAAACACAAAATTATGAAGAAAATCGGAAAACGATGTTTTTGGCAAGAGTAAAAGCATCCTTTATGTTCATTTGGTCTTAATCGACCTTTAAATGGAATTTAAACATTTGAATGAAGCCTAAGAGGACAGTTCAGATGAAATATTATAGCCAATAAAAATGAGCTAACATTAAATAAATAACACAAAGCTGCCTGGGACAGCTCCAGAGAGACGAACAAGACGCGTCCAGGGCTTATAACTGTAATCCCCGGACTCGAAAAGCTTTCTATTTTAATCTATTTGCAAATCTCGTATCCATTAATATGATTGGTTATTTTGGTCAACCAATCAGAGCAGCAGATTTAGTTAACTACAGTCAGGGAATTAGATCGTTGAGCAAATTGCCTATCAACTTTAACTGTCCGTTTATTCAAATCGCAATTGCCTTACTTTATCAGTCGTATGAATGTACGTAGTATGTGCAACTAACAATCAATACATTCCCTGGTCCGTACGTCATGAGTTCTAACAACTTCTGATGTTGCTATTATGTATAATCAAAATCCTCTACGCAATAATAGTTTCTATGAATATCTATTCTGTGCAATTAAGTTTCATGCATGTCGTATTACACTGCAGTGTCGAGAACACTGCAACGTTCCGAGACGGTAATAAATTAGGAAACAATCCGACAAACAAGTTGCAAATATAATCATGTAAAGGTAATTAAGCACAGAGTAGTAGTCGTACAGAAGATCGGCTCACACGCACGCACACATAGACACACTTCGCGTACAGCGAGTGCACGCGCACTCGCGACTGGCAGTTGTTTCAGATCGCCGTACGTACGTACGTATTCTGCGTTATACAAAGTTGATACGACAGAGGGGCTTTCCTTTAAACTGCCTATTCTAGGTACAGTCAACAGCAAAAGTAGATGATCACAATCAGAAATTCAATACTAATGAACGGAGTTCGCAGCTGTATGGCAGCTGTACTAGTAGTAAATGTTTGGTATAATTTACAATCACATACTTTTGAATCACTTCGACGCCACACAGTTCTGACGCGAACTCCGTTCATTAGTATTGAATTTCTGATTTTAATCATCTACTTTTGCTGTTGACTGTACCATTTTTAAGCTCTGTACCAAAAATCAATTAAATAGGTGCAGTAGTTTAGTCGCAAATGATTTTTTAAGTTTTTGCACCGTTTGAACACGATGTATCTTTCCTAACAGCTGATTATGTCTAAGCATAGGTCATGCACCTTACATTGACAAAGACGTTGCCACTTCGTTACCTAGGTATCTAAGGTCAGTCAAATTTATTTACAAAGGGTGGGTGCGCTTTATTCTAACTTGTAAGCCATTTAGTTTGTTTGGGAAAAATATTTTCTTATTTTTGGCGCTTTTTATTTTTATGCCGTATCGAATTAATACTAAACACGTATAGTATACGTAGTGTAATTTAATGCCCCTCTGTCATATCAACTCTGTATATAGCATTCAATTTATTGGTGAATACTGTGAATAGCTTTGGATGGGTGGCAAGCCGAGATCCCCTGTGATGTTCAGAGGTGACTGTCGGCTTTGGAACTCTGCAATATCAGAAGCATTGAAGATTTGGGGTAAGTAATAGATGATATAACAACAAAATCTCTAATATTAACAACATATAACAACGGAACCTATAATTTTATTTAATATAACGATTAGTTGATATAATGAACGATTGATATAATTTTAAAAGACCTAATTTTTATAAGCATAACATACATTAAATATAACACCGTTTGACATAACATACATTAAATATAAAATCATTTGACATACCACTCAAAAGATATAAAACTTATTTGGTCTAATATATTATTTGGTCTAATATATATATTATATTGTAAGTTCTATCGTAGTTATAGGTAATAGTAACCTAAGTAGATATTAAACATAACTAGCAACTGCTTACCACCTGTGCTAAGATAGGTCGACGGAGCCCCGCTTCGCGGGGCTTCTATTTCTGTGTGGTTTAAAAAAAAATAACCACGAAGGCTAAGGCGGGAGCTCCGTTCCGCTTCGCTCCCGCCTTAGCCTTATTTTAATAAGGCGTGGTCGACGGAGCCCCGCTTCGCGGGGCCCCTATTTCTGTCTGCAGGGTTTAAAGGAACCTAACACGAAGGGGATGACGGGGGCTCGTTCGCTCGCTCCGCTCGCTCACTTGAGCCCCCGTTATCCCCTTCGAACCTAACCTGTCCGAGTCGGGGTGCCCCAATTCCCGAGCTCGCTTCGCTCGCTCTTGCATCCTAAGTTCTCATTGCCTTTTTACAAAATCGAGACATGTTAGACCTTGGGGTTATATTAAACGTTAGACCTAATGATTTTCGATTAAATAAACAATATACATATTAAACGTTAGACCTAATGATTTTCGATTAAATAAACAATATACATAATAAACGTTAGACCAAATGATTTTCGATTACATAAACGTTATATCAAACAACGTTATACTAATTAAGTTTTAGAATAAATAAATGTTATATGTAAAGAAATTATATCAACAGTTGGTATATCTCACGTTGATTATATCTTATGAACGATAATAAAATGAAATTAGACCAAATGAGTTTATACGTTATGAGACGCACCCGAAGATTTGATGCCGTCCCAGAGACAAAGCTGAAATGTTTCAGAGCTCGCAAGTATCGTAGAAGAGTTATCATAATACTACTTTTTTGCTAAATCACACCTACTATTGCTTTGTCATTGAAATCGGTCGGTAGTTCGCTTCTTTCCTATCAGAAAAAAACTATAATAATGTGCTCATGCATATAGATGAGGGGCATTAAAAAAATATCGTATGAAACATTTCTCAAAAAGTCACGATTCATCAACAATCTTTTCTACGGACTTTTCTTGGTAAAATAGTGCTGAGAACTGCAATAACGCAAGTCTCAGTTATAAGTATTATAGTAAGCCGAGTACGTATTCTCACTTTGCACGTTTTCATTCTGTTCTTATATCCTCATGATTTAATCATTATTATACGTTGTCATACAACTTTTTGCAGTAATACAGTTGCGGAGAAGTCGCTGTGTTACTTTTTGAAGTCATCCTTAGGAGAAGTATCCTAATATATTAAGTTAAAGTGAAAGTCAAAGCATTTATATTTGCCAGAAACACGAAGTAGGAAAGAAAGAAGAAAAAATTAAATTAATTATTTAAAAACCCCCACAAAATAATAATAAAAATAGTATAAATGTAAAAAGACTAAAACAATTTAAACAAACCTATTGAAAAAATAGCCACAAATAGAACAAAAAGGTATAAACGTGAAACCCTATAAAAAGAATAAAATAACCTTGAAATTATGACCCTACCTACGTAAGTACGTATGAAATTTTTTGACGTCGAGGGACCGCTACTATTTTAAACTTTAAACAGAACGTTAGGCTAATAATTAGAGCGGTCCGAAAGTCCTTTTACATTACATACTATTTTTATTATCATTTTGTGTGGGGTTTTTAAAAAATTTAATTGAAGTTTTATATATATTATTTCACGATTTGATAATTTAGTATTTAACATTTTATTTTTAAATTATTTTGACATTTTTTTTTTGACAATTTTAATTATTATTATTTATGAATATTTTAATTTAATTAGTCACAATTTTATTTTGGGTTTTTATCTGTTTATAATTTTAAATAGTTTATAAGTAATTTTAATGTATGAGTGTAAAGTATGGACTACAGGTTGTCTGAGATAAATAAATTATTGTTATTATTTATTTCATGCTTTTTGTAGGGACTCCTTATTATTTCATTTCTTTTATTTTCTTGCGTTTTGAGATTCAGGTAATTTGGTGTTGAATCAGGTTTTTTGTAATTTGCCATTTTGTGGTGGCGGCCATCTTGGATTTGAAATTTATCATAGTGTATAGTATTCTACTAGTCTAGCCCTTTCATTTGATACCCATATAAAAAAAAATGTATATAAGTAGTTTATCAGCCATCTTGTTACCATAACACAAGCATTAGGTTGCTTAGCTTGGGACTAGATGGCGCTGTGTGAAATGTCCAGGGATATTATTATTATTATATTAAGGGAGTTGTAAAGAAATATGTAATCCGCCATTTTGTGGCAGCGGCCATCTTGGACCGATTTTCATCAAACATAGCTAAGAACACTCCCGAAAAATTCAACTTTCAAACAAAAAAAACGAAATCAAAATCGGTTCAACCGTTCCGGAGCTACGATGCCACAGACACACACACACACACACCCCTGTTTGTACAGACACCCTTACGAGGACCTTGTTAGTCCTAGAACGTACCGAGGACCCTCCAAAAAACTGGTTTAAATACCTCGTTGGCTTTTAAGAATAAGATAGAAAGAGACAGGTGAATAAATCTATAGTGATGAGCTTATTGGGATAATGCTATCTCAACATTTTTCTGTATGAATTTCGGCTATCATACTGAGGACCTGAAATACACAGCGAAATGTGACCAGCGATGCACATACGAGGACTTTGTGTAAGCCAACCGAGGACCTCTTACGTAAGCCCTGCGACGTCCTTCCGAGGACGTATTTTTACACAAAATTTCTTATAGCTTGTACAAAGTGCGGACGTTGTGTTAGACTTTATATCACTAAACCGAGGACAGTTTTTCGCGTAGAATTTGTACAAACCGAGGACCTGGAAAATCTACCTACCTAAAATATTTTACGTGTAAGATAATAATTATATCAAAGTAAGTAAAAGTTCCGACTTCTTTCTTACACACTTTTTCTAAAATGAAGTACCAAGCGAGGACGAGTCGATGTTTTTACATTTGCCGTTGATGTGGACCGCGAATAAGAAGGGTGTAATCACTGTGGAGGAAAGGCAATTTAATTTTATATAAACAACTTTAAAATGAGTTTATTATTATAGTATCAGATGTTGCAGCCAAGGTCGTCTCTTCATGACGGTACTCCTTAGCACTTGATAGCATCGTCTTCAAAATTGGCATAGGCATTAGGTTTATCTAGTAACACTAAAATGATTACCAGTTTGTGCTGATAGCCAGGGTTGTTTCTTCATAAGGGAGCTCCTCAATAATTGATAGCATCATCTTCAAATTTGGCATACGCATTATGTTTATCTAGTAATATCAAAACAATTACCAGTTTGTGCTGATGCTGCAGCCAGGGTTATTTCTTCATGAGACAACTCCTCAACAGTTGATAGCATCGTCTTGAAATTTAGCATGCGCGTTAGGTTTAAGTCGTAAAACTAAAATAATTACCAGTTTGTGCTGATGCTGCAGCCAGGGTCGTTTCTTTATGGGGGAATTCCTCAATAGTTGGTAGTATCGTCTTCAAATTTAGCTTACGAAAATAAAGTAAAACTAGAATTCAGGTTTAAAATGAGTAGATAAATCAGAATTCAGAAACTTCAGTTTCATGATATTCAATACAATATCAAGTTATTATTTCGTTTCTTTCAGATAAGCCGCGATAAAGAAGAGAAAACTGAAGTCTAAATTCTAGATCACAAAGATGCTGGTATTGATTATAGGCTTCTTCTGCAGTATGTGCTAAGTACCTAGGCCTGCTTAGATTATACAACATTATGATTTGCACCATAAAATATTGTATTGGCATGAGCTGAATACGTGTGCTCTTTATAAAGAACCTAATAGAGTAAGATCCCAGGGCCACCAGACGTCACGTATTTTCTGACGAACGAAATGTTGACGATTGAGTAGTGTTAGTATGTACATACTAAGAACGCATGCCTACCTGCTAGCTTGCTGAGACGGTCAATTCTCAGGTATCAGGTAATCAAGGTACATAAAAACATTACCTCACGTAAATTCTCCAAGCTGATTTTCACGTATATTCTAGGCAATATCCTTAAAAATAAGTCGCCAATACTCCCAGACACTTTCCATCGGCCGTATTGCTTTCTAGACGCTTTAAAGCTCCCAAAATAATTAGGTACTTAACTTCACGTAAATTCTGATGCTCCATTTTTATATATGTCCACCAGACAACTATTTTAAAACCCTTTACAAGAAGCCAGACCGATCTAAAGGGCCAATCATCCCCTAAACTCAATTTTAATGCCTCTGTGGGTAGGAGCGCGAGGGCATATCAATTTCAATGACAATGATAATGAAGATTAGAGGCACTACTCAGAAATGTTGAGAGATTAATATTTTTCTACTTTGTTTTTTTTATGATTAATTCCCAATAAATAAATAATTAAAAAAAAATGAAGTTAATTCGAATTTATCAAAACAGCTTGCAGAATAAAATTCTAGAATTATTGTGGTCAAATGAGCATTTTTAACAAGTTAATCTTTAATTATTTACCTGATTTTTTAATTTTTGGCTGATTTTTTAAAAATATTAATAATTAATTGATATGAGTAAACTGTAAGAGCGTGTGAGAGAGAGAGAAGTCAATATATCCTAATACATGTCTCACTCAGTCTCATGCGCGTGGATAATGCCAACGCGCTCCTACCCACAGAGGTATTAAAATTGAGTTTAGGGGATGATTGGCCCTTGGATCGGTCTGTCTTCTTGTAAAAGGTTTTAAAATACTTGTCTGGTGGACATAGATAAATGCGCTCTTAGTACATACTAACACTACTCAATCATCCACATTTCGTTCGTCAGAAAATACGTGATGTCTGGTGGCCCTGGGATCTTACTCTATTAGGTTCTTTACGAAGAGCACACGTATTCAGCTCATGCCAATACAATATTGTATGGTGGAAATCATAATGTTGCATAATCTAAGCAGGCCTAGGTACCTACTTAGTACACACTGCAGAAGAAGCCTGATTATTTCTCGTGCACCTATTAGCTACTAACGATTTGTTTAAGGATTCAGTCTACCTTCGCTTTTCTCCTTCATAATTTTATTTAAATGATAGCACATAATTCGTCTTCTACACACGAGGAAAACTGTTAAAACGAGGACTAGAATACACACTGTTCGGAAAATCTAGCAAACCGAGGTCTTAAATACACATTGTCTGGAAAAGCTACCTAACTGAGGTCTTTTGTGTTAAAGTTAACACATAGGTCCTCGGATAATACAACAAACGTGAAATGAGTGTAAAGAGCCTGTGTATGAGCCGAGAGTGGCACCATCTGGTGGATACACAATATTTGTGTAAGATTATGAATTTTCTTGATCAAACCGAGGTTCAGACAACTTTTTCGTAATAAGTATATAGAAAGACTCAAAATCGCTTGCAGAATACGAATCTTTGGTCAAGTCAAACCGAGGACCCTCGAAAAGGTCCTCGCTTTGAAAAGGTCCTCGGTCGTGCCTTGTGTATTCATACGCACGTCCTCGGATGGTACTTAAAACAAACACACACACACAGAGAGAGAGAGAGAGAGACACGTCAAACTTATAACACCCCGTCATTTTTGCGTCGGGGGTTAAAAATGAATCTAAATGGTTTAAATGATTTGAATATACATATTTTTGTCCTGAATTAACACGGAGAAACATAAACTGCTTATACTTGCTCTTGGATGCGCAAGTAACACTGAGGCCAACAGCTGGGAACTTTATTATATTATTTTGAAAAGAAAATAATACTAGTCGGGTGACACATAGTCTAACCCAAATATTAAAACGTTTTGATGCACCACAGAATAATGTGCCGCTTAAAACATGCTAAAGTTTGGCATAATATTGTCTACTAGCTCAAACAACGAACTTTGCTGACCAGCTTATTTTAAAACCGCACTAGTCAAGTAGCCTCAAAAGAAGAAGAATAATAAGTTTGACAGCTATAAACTGAGGTTTTATATTAGTAATAGCCCAGTGCCAGAATTAGCTTCAAATACGAACAAAGTCACGATATGTGCATGAGTATTTGGGCATATACAACGTTTATTGTACACTTTGCCATCCCACTTTACAAAGTTTAAAATAAGTGTTCTTGTGAGTGTTGTGTGTTGGTGTGTGTGTTGTGTGTGTTGTGTGTGTGTGTTCTTATTTTACGTCGGCAATCTACATTTATTATGCGCACAGTCAAAGTATTTAACTCTGCCAGCATCAGTGTTCTCTGCCAGCGTCAACCTTCAAAGTAAGAGTGAACAGGCATCTTCTGGGCACGCTTGTTCCATCGTAGACGTCATCCATCGCTTTCCATCAGGCGATATCAAGGTCGAGAGCAGGCGCATTTATAAATTAACTAGCTGCGCCCCGTGGTTCTACCCGCATAAGTTTCGATGCCGTGGGAATATCGGGATAAAAATTATTCTATATGTTAATCCTGGTTATAAACTATCTGTGTGCCAAATTTAATCCAAATCCGTTAAGTAGTTTTGGCGTGAAAGAGTAACAAACATTCATCTATCCATCCATATAAACTTTCGCGTTTAAATGTTAGTAGGATAAATCTAACGTTAAAATACATAGACTATCAAAATCTGTAACAAACGAATCTTCATTCTACAGGTATCACACAAAAAACGAAAAGCTTATAGTGCATCAAAACATATTCACCCACATCCCTCATAACTAGTGTCTCTTTCTACTTTTATGTGCCAGTAAAAGACAACAGTACTTTCAAACAGAATTGGTGCGATATACGATCAATTTTGCGTGTTCTGTTTATTTTACAACCACGACTGCACCGCGGTACAATGCTGGTTTATGGGCGACACTAGGGATTGTTTGAATGTGGGTAGTTGAGATTTTATCGTGTTGTTGAATTGCTTCAGCACAAAATAGATACTAGGGACAGAAGGCCGAATTCATACAACAAGCGGAAACGGACGCTTGCACAGATAGACGCGTAGGTACGTATGACAATCTCAAACGAAATCGGGAGTGTTTGCACTCGCTGTACAGTCAATAACATAACATATTATACATTGGTATAATACTATTATAGAACACAAATTATAGACAATCTAATGTGTTCTAGACGATGTACACATGTTTTTGAGGCTGACAGTACACAGGGGCGTGGCTACGTGTGCGAACGTCGTCGCTCGTTGTATGGAGCCGGCCTTTTGTATCGTATCTTTTCTGTGGTTTATATTTTATCGCGCGGTTGAATCGCTCCAGAGTGTCTGTTTCGGTGCACGAGTAGTTGTAGTTTTAGAGGATGTTCCGATGGGTGTTTATGTTACTGTCCAGTTGTGTAGTCGAATGAAGTTACTATTTGATGAGTTATGGCTTGCTGGGAGATCAAATAATAAACAACTGCAAAGATGAGAGTACCTACATATTTCCCTTCAAGGGTGTCCTCTCATGGAGCCTCCACCAAATCTTCATACGCCAACATGGCAATAGATAATGCTTCCGTCAAGGTCCGCTTTTGTACCTTTTATGTTGGATTAAAAATATCCTATTATTCTATTATATTATTCTAAGTATCTTCTGCCAAGTTTTGGATGGGGAAAAAGATAACATGTAACGTTCTACTTGTATTAAAAACGTGAACCATTGACCCTGAGAGAATTAAATAATTTAATAGTTAGTTTATATCTTACTGTCCACTGTGCACCAAACAAAGTAACTTTATATTCCTGTCACAAACTGTGGTCACCTCTACTTACATCACGACTTCGCCGCAACAAAATGTCGCCACATGCACGGCAAACTTTATAAAAATAATGTAAGTGTAAAACGAACAGTGCATGCCGCTTGAAATTGGCATGCCTTTGGGAAATACATGCTGCGACTGTCACATGAAGTTATCAACTTGTTAAGTAGGAGAAGTGTGTAGGGAGAGGGGCTTGTGGCTAAGTAATAACAGCCGCACAGGTCGAGCGATCAGGTTAAGCTACACTTGCCACGTGGATGGGTACATATCAAGACCTCTGCGTGTTATACGTCGCCTATACGTCGCGCCTATACGTCGTTGGTCCCGGCTGTCATTCTTGGATCTTTGACAGTCGTTACGGGTTGAAAGAAGCCCGAAAGTCTGACAACCAGTCTTACCAAGCGGTTTCATTTTACCCAGTAACTGGGTTGTGGAGGGCAGATAGGCAGTCGCTCTATGCAAAATACTGGTATTCAGCTGCATCCGGTTAGACTGGAAGCCGACCCCAACATAGTTGGGAAAAGGCAGGCAGATGATGTTGTATGAGAAATTTGCTTAATTGAAGTTAGGTACAGTTACTTTTCTGAAGAATTTTGTGGCTTGTTCGCATTTGTATGTGAGTACTCGCCTCACCCAAACTAGTAGCTAAATATGTGAAAATCAGAACGTTATCGATATAACTATTGTGGAATAAATACCCTATTGTTGTTGCTGGGCCAGAAACTACTCAACCGAAGGTAACGAAATCTATGTGAGCTCACCGGCCGGATTGAACAATGATTCACATAAATCGACCCTGAAAGTCGAGGGAAAATCGGGATACATACTCGTAGTATATTGTATATGCAGCTTTGTACGAGGTTTTGTTCGTTGACTTGTCACAAATGTGCTCACAGCTATACGTTTCTAAGATAACAAGATAAAAATTTCAAATGAATTTTATCTTTCGGTAACGTGTAACGTTAACGGGACATAAAAAGCTTTTCATTTATTTGTACGAGCGGTCTCGGGTTCAGTTCCCGGAGCTATAAAATCGGCAATCAAAGTCTCTTTGAACACCTGCGCCTACGTTTATGTTAACTCGTTATATCGCTTTTTATTATTATGGTGTCGGTTAAGGCTTCGCAAATAAAGATTATCTTAGATTGATGGTTTATATTTTTTCTGGTCATGAAAAGATGCCGTGTTACTTTTAGGCACATTGTCGACGGCATCATAGCTTACCATCAGGTAAGATAATGGTCAAACGAGAGCCCTATCAATAAAAAGTATTTAACATAAGATAAGGCTGGCTTGCATCACATTATCAATAAAAACATTTAATGCCAAACATATTTAAACATTGTAGAGGTATCGTGAGACACCAGCGGGGTAACTGCGTTACACACTAACACTAGGAATGGCTTTAATTTTGACAGTTCAACAATATTCATTGCGTTATTTACGTTTTTTAGCAGACTAATTTTTCGAACATAAATGAAGCAATGGATTAGCAATATCCTTATAAATGATTCAGATTGAGATTAAGCAATTAGTGTGCCGGTTCAAACGAAGTCCTTTTCGCTGTCGTCAAGACTTTTGTTAAGTTACAAAGTTTCGGTAAAAATGTAACGTTTTGAACGTTACTTTTTTCGATCTAGGTAGCACTAATTCGCCAAGAGTGCAGAGTATAACCTACGATACGGAACTTCGTTACAAATATCATATTGCCCTCTAACCTTCGAACAATAGACAGATTGAACCATATTTTAAATTCGTTAAGCGATAAACGTAGATATTTAGTGATTTATGGTGACAGTGGGGTTTATTATGGAATCGTAAACCTCCAATATGGTACTTAAACTTTACACACATACCCTTTGAAACCCCAGATAATAATATGTTTCGAATACCAATACACAAGATTATCGCCACAGATTACAGTTCACAAACTGTTTGACCCTAACTGTTAATAATAGGATATAATAGGTGCAAGTTTATGTTGCTGGTGGTGATGGTAACAATAGGAAGCCTGTTAGGACCAGCTGTTTGTTCCTTGAAGTGTCGTGAAATGGTACTTATGAGTAATAGAAGGTGTTTAGGTACCTATGTACTTTATATTTGGATGTGATCGTAAGTGACAACTGGTAAAAATTTGTTTGTTTTTTAAGGGCTGCTTTTTCAATCATGTGACAACTTTATTCGAGGAATAATTTTGAAATTTTGACAGTTATTTTATACAAAATTTGTCAGACGTCAATTTTATTCCTCGAATATAAGTTATCTGGCGACAAAAAATCAGCCCTAAGTAAAACAAAATTACTGTCAAATTGAATACTTAATTAAAATTAAATAAGGGTCATAAAAAAACGCCTTATTGGATTTTCATTTTAAATCAAATCAAATCAAAAGTCATTTATTCAAATTAGGCTGAGAATCAGCACTTTTCGAACGTCAAAATTACAAAAGACAGTCCCCCAAAAACGCCCGCCCTTCGCCACTTCCTAGTGCTATCGCTGGGAAGAAGAAGTGGCGGAACAAACTCCCCAGCAGCACAGCTGTCTGTTTAGTTAGAATATAGTTGCATGTATACAATACTAGGAACCTATGTTCAGTAATGAACATTACAAGAAGCTTAAATTATTTGCCATAATTATGTCAGCTAGCTACGCCAATATACCAACAAATATAATAAAAACTGTACGTACTCAAGCTAAAAAATAATTAATTAAAATAAAAACTCACTACCTAAATAAAAGCCTCCAGGCATAAAGGGCGTGACAGCTTACATATTTATGCATTGCTGGGTTCGTCACATAGCTGTCACTTGCAGTCACAGATGATGAACTAGGACCATAGATATGAAATAAATGAGTTAATACTAATAACAGTAACCTGTCAGTACCTAAGCTAATTCTGGAGAAAGAACATGAACATTGTCTTGAGTTAATTAGGGCGACCAACTATTCTTATCGTGTAAGTAGTCGTTGATGGAATAGTAAGCCTTTGAACAAAGGTTGGATTTTACTTGAGCTTTAGACGCATTAAAAGGCAAGTCTAGCAAAGAAGAGGGTATCTTGTTATAAAAAGTTATACCAAGCCCAACAAATGAGTTATGAACCTTATGAAGCCGGTGAAAGGGGGCACGTAGTTTGTCCTTATTTCTAGTGTTAACACTGTGAATATCACTGTTTTTAGTGTACAAGTCCAAATTTTGCCTAATATATAGGATGTTGGCGAAGATGAATTGTGATGCAACCGTGAGAATACCAATATCTTTAAAAAAATCTCGTAGAGAAACTCTGGCAACTAGCTGGTAAATTGCTCGAACAGCTCGTTTTTGAAGGACAAATATATTTTGTATATCAGCGGCTTTGCCCCACAGCAGAATACCGTAGGACATAACACTGTGAAAATAACTGAAATAGACTAAACGAGCTGTATCAACGTCAGTGTATTGTCTTACTTTCCTGACGGCGTAGGCAGCTGAACTGAGCCTTCCTGCTAGACTTGATATATGAGGTCCCCACTGAAGTTTGGCATCTACTGTTAGTCCTAGAAAAATTGCCGAGCCTACCGTTTCAAGCACCTCTTTATTTAAGACGATGTTGGGTCCTAGATTTCTGACATTCGGTAAGGCGAACTTTACACATTTCGTTTTCTTGGCATTGAGAACTAGGTTATTTGACGCAAACCAATCTGTAACTATTGTGAGTGCACTGTTTACGTCGTCAAAATCTTGTCTATTCCTGTCTACTTTAAAAATAAGAGAGGTATCATCTGCAAACAGTACAACGTCACAGATGCCCTTCAAATGGAATGGTAAATCATTGATATATACTAAGAACAAGAATGGACCCAATATTGAGCCTTGTGGAACGCCTAACTGAACTGTTAGCCCGGAAGATTTCGCGCCATTAACATCTATACATTGGACCCTATTATGTAAATAGGAAATTATTATGTTTAGAGCCTCGTTTCTGACACCGTAATGATGTAACTTACGCAAAAGCGTGTCATGGTGCACGCAATCAAAGGCTTTAGAGAGATCACAGAAAACTCCAATAGCATTTTGCGATTTCTCCCATGCGTCAAATATGTGTCTCAGCAGAGCAACACCCGCGTCTGTAGTTGAACGAACCTTTGTAAAGCCATATTGATCATTATGGAGGAGGCTGTTTAAATTAAAATGTCTTAGCAACTGCTTGAGTATTAACTTTTCAAATATTTTGCTAAATGCAGTTAAAATAGAAATAGGCCTGAAATTGCCAACGTCATTCTTATTACCTGATTTAAATAATGGTATGACTTTACTACTCTTCATGAGGTCAGGAAAAGTTCCTAAATCAACACATTTATTAAAAGTAACAGCTAGATAGGGGGCTACGATGGCTATTATATTACTTAAAAGTTTAATGGAGATGCCCCAATAATCACCGGTGTTTTTAGACTTAAGTGTATTAAAAATATTAACTACATCACGCGGGGTTACATGTTCGAAACTAAATAAAGGACTACATTTAGGTACACTACTATGCAAAAGGTTTTCAGCTTTAGACGGGGACGAATTATTTTATACAAAATTTGTCATTTTGACCTTACTATTGGATTCAGCTCCCTTGAAAACAATGAACACTATCTCGCTCTCTTTCTCTCTATCTCTCTCTATGATATGAGAGAAACTCGCATGCGCTTTTTTGTTACGTGACGATTTCTTTCAGTCAACCCCTACCGCAAACTGCATTACAGAACTTTGTATGTATTAAAAATAGTGGCTAATAAGTATATTTTAAGGGGTGATAAGTACTCATGAACAATTCACAATAGTTCAAGTCTGAAATTGCATTTTTGCAAAGAAGTATACATTAGCTAATTTATATTAAAAAAAAAAAAACAACCGACTTCCAAAAACGACACTACAAAGTGAAAAATAACTATAATTTCGGAAGTCGGTGTCGTTGAGTTCGCATTTTCGTTGTTTGCCACCGACTTCTGAAATTATAGTTATTTTTCACTTTGTAATGTCATTTTTGGAAGTCGGTTGTTTTTTTTTGCAAAAAAGTTTTTATTTTTAACTTTTAAGTTGTAATTTTTACCAGTAATTTTAGTTTAAAAACCAAACTACTGAACTGTTTTTGATGAAATTTCTATGGGACCACTTCAGAAGTATCTCCTTTCGAACAAAAAAAGAACTTTGAAAATCGGTCCACAATTGGCGGAGTAATCGCGTAACAAACACAAAAAAAAAAAAAAAATCATACCGTCGAATTGAGAACCTCCTCCTTTATGGAAGTCGGTTAAAAACTAGCCGCTATTTTGTCGGCGTGGAATTCCTTACTCTCCCAACCCACCCTGTTGCATCGTATCGCCTGCCCCCGCTATTACTTCGTTTTTGTTCGGCTCCATATAGAGTTAGCGTGACGTTAAATATAGCCTACAGCCTTCCTGAAGAATTGGGCTATCAAATGCCAAAAGGATGTTTCAAATCCGACGGGTAGTTCCACAGATTAGCACGATCAAACAAACTCCTTCAGGTTTATTATTATTATAGATATAGATTTCTAATCCGATACGAGTAGTCGCTACCTACATCCCTAAACTATGTTCACATTTACAACTACTGTACATTTTACACAAGGTATATTTGTTGGACGTTTTATTTGCGTACCTATCGACCACGGCCAAGTTAAAGAGCAAAATAGAACTGGTACTGGCTGCTAAAACATTTTCTCACTAAGTAGGTCAAATCTCTAGATTTCTAGAATAAGATCCTTGGGTTGTATACGTCTACGTCTTTGGATTTCAGTTAGAAATCCTTGGTAAGGTGTAAGACGAGAATTGCGGATTTAACTTCGGGAATTGGAAACTTAAGTCCGGACACGCCTTTATCCGGAATATCGATGCCTTAAATCGGAATTTACGGACTTAGCTCGGAGAATCTTAATTCTGAACAGCTGATAACTTGGTTTGTGGTTTCGTTTCGTTTTTATATCATATATACATTTTGTACTTTAAAAAATGATATTTTCTGAATGTTTTAGTCGGAATTTATCTATTCTATAGTGTTACTAATTAGACATCTTGACACTGCGTTTCAGAACACTGAAATTCACTTACTATAGAAAATTTTGTCTAATAAATCGCTTTTGAGAGTGGATCTAAGGGCGTCTGGACTATAAAAACGGTGAATTTAGAATACGAGTATAATTGACAAGCTCTGAAGACCACGCCACCATGAAGGGTTCCGTAGTTAGGATGAATTTATACCAGAAAAAAACCTAACATTGTAGTTGAAAAACATGTTCTCCCATACACCAATCAATCAATCCGTCAATTCTCCAACTGCAAATGTAAGTTTTAGTGTATGTAATCACAAGCAATATATTTCCAGATGTGATAAAAATACGATTTAACTTTTTCCTTTAGTTGTGGTGTGAGACCTTGCTTCTTGCCAAATTTTTATGATTTTAGGTCAACAGGAAGTCCCCTATAGGTTTTGATTTATTTGAGAGTATCAAAAATATCGCATAGATGACAGCATTTTTTATCAAACTTAAACTCAAATCATTTATTTCAATTAAACCATTTACAGGCACTTTTGAATTGTCAAAATTAAATAGTCTGTCAGTTAGTCAGAAAGTTGAAGCTGCCCATTCCAAAACGTAGATCTCTATGGAGAAGAACGGGCAAGAAACTCCAAGGAACCTCTTTTAAATTAAGATATTATTACAACATATTATCGAGTTGATTTAAAAGCTTGATTTTTATAGAGCTGAGAAAAAAAGAGTCTTGAGAGACTGGTCTGTCAGTCTGTCAAGACTCTTTTCAGCAGGACAACGAAGTGATCCTATAAGAGTTCTGATTTTTCCTTTTGCGGTACGGAACCCTAATAAGAAAAAAAGTTTATTCGCGGTAAAAGATGACGAAAGAAAAAACACAAAAAAGAACATGTTGGGGGAAAAATGCGTCACATCCACGAACAACGGAAGGTAGGAAGGAAGGGTTTATGGCATCCATGGAAAATTGCGTCCACTCTGGTGTTGCGAATGTCCATAAACGGCGGCGACCTCTACTATCAGGTAGACCGTCGTCGTCCGGTACCAATAACATAAAAGAAATCAGTGCATATTGAAAAATTGACCCACATTCTTGATTTAAAAGATCACTTGAAAGCTACTGACCTATAAAATTCTGGAACAGATGAGTATTTTATAGCAGCGACAAAGAAGCATTCATATCTGTCCCGAGTACTGGATATAGCTGCATCGCAGAAACAATGGGACGGAAATAAAGAAATGAATGTTATTAATATTCATGTGAATTTTACATACGACATAAAAGACGAAGAAGACCCACTCCGAACGAGATACAATAAATGATAAAGGTTTATAGACAAAACATTTAAAAGGTTTACGGCTTACGACCCGTCTTAGTAAATAAATTATAACTTTACAACAGACTGCAGTTTGTTAACATTTTGTCATGTAAATTGTGAAGGCTGTTTTATACTTAGGTGAATTGATCGGTCATTTCAATGGACGCTAGGATTAATAATAGTGATAACTCATTTCAAGCTCACTTCACCCAAGTTTTCACAGTGAGATTTTTACAGAATATACCGGGTGCAGTTCCCCTAAGAGAACTTGAAAAACCTTTGAAATAATGTCCATTAATAATGTGCTGATGATGTATTTCTTGTCTGTCATCATCATCAGCCTATAGCAGTCTGCTGGACATAAGCCTCTTGCACGCCATTCAACTCGATTGTCGGCAACTCTCATCCATCATTTCTCGTCTGTACTGCCTGTACTTTAATCCTGCAAAGTTAGTGTAAGTGATATTTGTGCACCTTCTGTCCTTACCTTTACTAAGACTACAGCCCCAGTACAAAAGGATAGCAGATTGGGCTCCAAAACGAACAATATTGTGAAGCTTCAATAGAGTGCATTGAGTGAACTTGCTTATCATTCAGTGCGCTGCATGACAGGTAGGTTCACTCAATACATTCATGCTGCAGGTCGAGGGTTAAATGCAAGGTATTTAGACATTTGTCGATATATGTATAGACCAGGCTGTGAATAAAACTCTTTATGTTGTTATGGAGTAATTTTTTGTTCCGTCTTTTGTTTTTTTTTGTCAATTTTCCACGCGGTAACCTCTATTTATTGTCATAATAGATATTGTATAGTCGACCTTGTCATTGCTTCAAAATCTAAAGGTTGAATGACATTTGTACGTCATAAAACGGCAAGGTATATTTTTGTCTATGTGGCAGTCAGATAGTTTTAACCTTTGTATTTTTTTTTAAATTTAAGTTCTGCAAATTTTTGCCAATAGTGGTAAAACCATTTCTATCGGTCGATAGATTGGCCGGATTGGGCCGCAGATTAATAGATTGTCGGCTACTAGGGCGCATATTGTAGAACTGTCGGGTAAAGTTGAGCTGGTGGTGAGTGCGCATACTAAACGAGAGTCCGTCAACTGTTGTTATTAAACTTACATTCATCAAAGAAAAAAACAAATTGAAAAAAGCTGCGTTTTATAAAAAAAATCTATAAAGTTCTTTTCAGATTTTTTACATACGTATACTGATTTAGCAGTCAGCCGATAGTTCCTCAACAGTTTGAAGGCAATCCTGCAGCCCATCAAACTTTTTTATCGGCCAATACCGAATCGTTATAATGTGCGCACTTCTTCATACTGATTAAGAAACCGACCAAAATATCGGCCGATAGAAAGTCTATAGGCTGCGGAGGCACTTAAGGCTTAGCAGCATATCTATGGCTTACTTACATCAATCATAAAAACACAAAAGCAAATATGGCGCCCGCCACCCCCTACGTCAATCTTCAAACAATGTACTCAGCGAGATTTCCAAGTCCATTTTCTTGCGATTGTCACCGCTTCATTACATACCCGACATTGACGAGATAATAATAACTATTTTGTGGCCTCAATAGTTATTGTTGGACCAGACGAAGGCTTAGAAAATAAATGGTAATGGACTGATAATGTTACTAAGAACAAAGGGATAGTTTATGGTATCAACGGTGAAGAGAAAGAAAAAAAGAATCATCGTAAAGGATTTTTTTGCGCAATTTTTAATCTAATCCATCATCTGCCTGCCTTTTCCCAACTATGTTGGGGTCGGTTTCCAGTCTAACCTGATGCAGCTCAATACCAGTATTTTACACGGAGCGACTGCATATCTGACCTCCACAACCCAGTTACTGGGTAATACGATACCCCTTGGTAAGATTGGCTGTCAGACTTTCGGGCTTCTGACGACCCATAACGACTGTCAAAGATCCACGAATGACAGCCGGGACCAACGGCTTAACGTGCTTTCAACTATTTATAATTTATTTATTTATTTATTTATTTTATTATTTATGTACACACAGAAAAATACATATAGATAATCATATTCATTTTTCTTTATCTCTTAAATAAAACATTTCCATCAACAAGGGAGTCTTACTTAGATCAAAACATTATTAAATCCAGTACTTAGCTAGTTCAGTCCCCAAATTGTCCTAATGATACATTTGGCCCTTGAACTGTCATCTTCTCTTTGAAGATAAATGCGATGATAATCAGATAATGAGGGACTAATGGAGTGGAGATTAGATGAGGCACTTACTTAGGTCGATAGCTTTTGTTTTGTCTGGGATGTTCAACCGTAATGGGAAAAACAGTGTCGTTGTTAGATTTATGAGACGCAAAAACTAATGGATTTTCTAATTACAAGCGTTGTGCCCTATGGGATGTCCCATCTGCAAAAAGGTCGAACTTCTACACAAATTTTCATCCTCTATTCCTCTCTATAATTTAATCTAATATAATTTCCGAAAATCCTTCTATATCCGTCAGTAAATGAATGAATTTCATTTTTTTTGTGAAGATGGAGGAACAGCTCTTGTTACTGTCGCCTTCTTTGTCCATTTTTCTTTGGTTTCATATAAGGCGAATGAGCAAGATGCGTTTGCTGCCACAATAAATATGAAAATAGGAAAGGAAAGCCCTCATTGATTGTTCAGTTTAGTGGTCATTAGGTGACATGGCTTAGCAGAATAAGCATAATCAGCCTATAACGTTCCTACTGACGGGACACCGGCCTCCTCTGTGAGAGGGAGTTTAACAGAATGTTAGAAAGGTTTACATGGTGGCTTTATTTAGGGTACTTAATAAAGAGTATATTTATAGTCATGGTCATATTCTAGCCTATTTAACTAGATTTCGGTTAATCCAAGATAACGACGGCTAAAGTTGATGGTGGTGGTGCCTAGTAACGGTTTTTGCCGACTGGTCGACGTCGATTGTTTGCAATCTAGTTACACCTATTTTTTTATTTTTTTTTGAGGATGGGAGATCATCAAATGACTCCTCCCGCTCTGGGTGGAGCAGGAGGGAGTGTCAGACTCTTACTGACTAAAACCCACCCGTGTTCCTTCCTTAGCCCTTTATGTTCCAGGGCAGCGGTAACCCTTTCGGACAATCCCGCTACCTAGTTACACCTATTTGCTGAGGTTGGTCCACCTTATAAAGAAGTACTTCCATTTACGCGTTTTGAATACAGACATAAATATCTGGGACATGTATTTCCAAAGTCTATTATGTGCAGCACCCTCAAAGGGTTAGTCAGAGGTAAGTACCTACTCGCTGGTAGAATTATTAAGTAAAAACACTGCAATGACTGGATTCTGAAATTACAATTCTTAATTAGGACGGACTTTTATTAAAAAAAGATTTGAGAAAATGTTATATTGAAAGTGATGTAAATCCTGACATGAGAACACTCACAAAATGAGGACAACTTTTAAAAGGTGATTATTTTTAATAATTTGTGACGAGTTTTGTACATACATTTTTATCTCATTTACTTAACTCATATTTCTAAATTCTCAGCAGAATATTCACCTAAAATTGAACCAGACAAAATATGAAATAAATGACATTATCTGCCTGTATTCTAAACAGTGGCCTCACGTGTCATTTGTTTTACACGTTGCTGGGCCACGGCCTGGCGCCGCCATTTTAAATTAAATTATTGCCATAATGATCGTTTAAAGCCACATTTTCATATTTAAATTAGACAGCTACATATTTTGGGGGCGGAAAGCGACATATTATATTGGTTGTGAAAGCAATATAATAAACGTTGTGTGTTATTGTTATGAAAAATATGAATGTGGGAACTGTGAGAAAATGTAACTTTATTTAGCTAAGCTCTCTTTTGTTGGGGGTGTGAGTGCTAAGTGTAGTAAGTATCTGTTTATTTCAGGGCTGATTATTATGTGCTATAACAATACACTACCAAGCTTACCACCACATTCAAGATACAGATAGTGGCATCCACGAAGACGCGCCCCACTCTTCTTCCTAATCGCTAGTGGTTATCACAGTGGGAGGTAAAGCGTACCCGAGGGTATTCTTTACCTTCAACTTTTTGTCGTTTGTGGTGACTGACAGTTGACATTAATGACAGCTTCCGGACTACTTGTGTACTACAGTGTATATCTATTATATAGGTATACAACACCAACAAAAAGTGAGAGAAAAAAATATATGAGAATGTACCGACAGCTTCCTGGAAATGATTTTCCTTGTGACGTCATTAGGAGGTAAATCGGTCAATCTCGCGCTTTGAAATTTACGACGCTTACGGGTTCCTCGATCTATTCCCATCCAATACCAAGAGCTAATACCATTTGGTATTAGTTTATTTCCGAATTTATTTTCTATTCCCAACGAGTACCACATTTTTTTAAATAAAAAATCTATTACTAACGAATACCAAAACGTGACTTTTTGTACACTCAGCTACACAAACTTTTATTTTATTTTCTAACATTTACATACTATACATTTTTGGAGTAGTGAAAGTAACACCCTTTTACCTCTACTGAGGGAAAGACAGCTGAAATGGCGTTCATGGCTGCTTGTTCAAAATCTGTCACAAACTTAGAGGGTTCCCATCCAGGAATATTTTGTTTCAAAATTTCAAATAAAGTTTTGTATGTTTCTTCTGTTTTAGAATTCAGTTAAACATAAATTAGAGGAACTATGCGAGTGTGTTCTTCGTCGCTTCCAAGATCTCCATGGATAGAATATAACTGGACAAATGGCACAGGGCAACATTTAAACGTCCCATCACATTCGTAAACTTTAATTTTTGCCATTTGCGCTTGTTGATTTGGATGGGCCAAAATAATTATTCGGGTATTAGACTCGTCTTTATAATCATACAGTACAAAATCTCGGAATTGTAAAGGGATTTCTACTTCATCTACTGATTTGCACTTTATTTTAGACACATCAGCTTCCTTGTTTCTTGCTTTATACAATTTTGTTTTCGTGTTTTGAAATGATGGTATATTTTTCACCAAGTTCTGTTCAATGTATATCATCACCATATATAAGTCGATTGTCTGTGATATTTTATACTCGAGCATCGCTCTATACTTTTACATACTAGGTTAGTATCACAGTTAATTAATAAGTACTGAAAATTGCTACTATTTGATTGTTTGTTTATAATATTATAATTGTTGGACTTGGAATAGTAAAATAAAAGTATCCAATATCTCTAAATCTCTAAAAATGACAAAATAAAAGAAAAAATCAATATGTGATTTATATTCAAACCCTAATCTTGATAAAAAATTGCTTTTAATCACTCAAAGCATTTTAATTTTACTGAACCTGACTGTACAGACGCCAGCACATGAAGCTACTACAATCTGTCAAATTTCTTTAATAGATTTTCAACTTTATCGCTGAAGCATTAAGGTTCAAGATTGATTGAGAAAATTTGACAGTTTCGGGTAGCTTGACCTGCTGGCGTCTGTACCTAATTTCTTCAAACTTGTTTTGGTATTGGTTTTAAAATGTGGTACTCGTTGGGAATAGAAAATAAATTCGGAAATAAACTAATACCAATTGGTATTAGCTCTTGGTATTGGATGGGAATAGATCGGTTTCTCTGTCTTTAGTCAGACTACAATTTTTTTTTTTTTTAAAGTATCACGAATTTTAATTAAACATTTATGAAATAAAAATGAATATAACCATACCAACCAAAGAAATAAAACTCCCAAACTAATCAATTTCATAATAAAGAAAATATTTTCAATTGCTTTCGAAACTTGTAGAAGACGGATTTTGTATTTCCTTTACAAAATCCGTGGAGCTATCGGACGGCGTGTTATCTATTGGAACTGAAAGTAAACGTAGTAATTCTCGCTCGGATCGTAAACGCCTACGAGACAATATATAGGTATAGAAGGTCAGCTCCATACAACGAGTAAAACCGCACGCCCACATAGACACGCTTCACGTACGCAAATGGCATTCGACCGAGATTGCTGCTTATAACATAACATCTCGGCTTATTTAACTGAAGGGTTGGGCAGAGGCGTACCTAATAGTACACCCACATGTCGTCAGTTATGTTTAAGTCCCATGTCACAGGGGCTGAGCCTCTTGCCATCAGCCGGCACTAGTACAGACTCCAGGCTGCTACTGCAGAATTCCTTCGTCTAGTTTGTTCCTAAAGTTACGGGGTTAAAAAGAGGGTCTTGTGGCTAAGTAATAATAGCCGCACGGGTCGATCGATCAGGTTAAGCTACGCTTGCCGCGGTTCGTCCGTGGATGGGTGACCATCTTTACATACCAAGACCCTCCTGGCCTCGGAAAGTACGTTAAGCCGTTGGTTCCGGCTGTCAGTCGTGGGTCTTTCACAGTCGTTACGGGTCGTCAGAAGGCGAAAAGTCGAAAGTCTAACAACCAGTCTTATCAAGGGGTACCGAATTATTACCCAGTAAATGGAGTAAAGGATGGTTGTGAAGGTCCGATAGGCAGTTGCTCCATGTAAAATACTGGTACTCAGCTGCATCCGGTGAGACTGGAAGACGACCCCAACATAGTTGGTATAATGCTGATGTGTGCCTGTTTTCGGTCGTTGTATGGAGCCGACCTTCTGTATTACTCTATGTCTATAAGATTCTGTTCCTATAAACCAACACTACTATTGTTCGTAGAATTTATTGGTGACTTGCTCAAGGATCCGTCTTTTCTTTTGTTATTCATTTTGATTAATAGTGTGACTGGTCGGTGAATAACAAGATAGAGTAGGTTATGAATCATACTTAGTGACTGACTATGGCTTCACTCGCGTCGTTCTAAATTAATTTAGTGTTAAAAGTAGTTTATTTGTCTTTTTTAACCGACTTCTAAAAAAGGAGGAGGTTCTCAACTCCGATGTTTGTATTTTATTTATTTTTATGTTTGTTCGCGCATAACTCCGTCGCTTGCCAACCGATTTGAAAAATTCTTATATATTGGAAAGGGTATACTTTCCAAATAGTCCCATAGAAATTTCATCAAAAACGGTTCAGTAGTTTAATAAGTATTTATTTCAATAATATCAACTAACACTAATATACACTATATACAATTATATACAAGTATATAATACGAAAAAATATAGAAAAAGGCAGGAGCTCATTGGGCATCAAAAAATTCGTCCGCATCACTGTCAATGGGATAAGTGCCCAAAAGGCTGGCAGCATTACCACGTTGGATGGCAATGCTGATTCTTTGGGCTAAAAATAGGCCAGCCTTCTGGTCACGTGAAGAGTCAACCAACCGCTTGGCGATGTCACGAAAAATTCGATGAGCACTCGGACCCCAAGGCCCTAGTGTTTCAACCCCAAACGGCTCAAACATATAGCTCCCAATAAGGTTGTTATATTTGCGCCGTTTGAGGTTTTCTGCTCCTGCAGCAGCCGCCCCAGCACAGCCCACCGTGCTAGGAAGATGGGATGGCGCGAGGGTGTCGACACAGGTTGCATCCCACACCAAAGGCCTACCCAACTTCCAAGGCATTATGGTCATTCCATCGGGCCTCTTTCCATCGTCGCGTGCCAAGCCATTGGGTTCTAAAACAGCTGGCACCCCGGCGGAGACAAGAGCCCGACGGATGATGTCGTTAATGCTAGTAGTTAGGTTTTTAAGCCAAAATTACTGGTAAAAATTACAACTTAAAAGTGAAAAATAAAAACTTTTTTTGAAAAAAAAAAAACAACCGACTTCCAAAAACGACACTACAAAGTGAAAAATAACTTTAATTTCGGAAGTCGGTGGCAAACAACGCAAATGCAAAACCAACGACACCGGTTTCCGAAAATAAAGTTATTTTTCACTTTGTAGTGTCGTTTTTGTTGGTCGATTGTTTTTTTTTTTTTTTCAAAAAAAGTTTTTTGCTCACACACTTACGTGACCAATTTCACGCTAAGGCAAAGTCAAAAGAAAGGGTAATGTTTTGAGCAGTATACTTAGTATGCAGAGCAGTGTAGTGGCAGTATAGTGTGTTTGTATTTATGTACGTATGAGCCGGAGTCACACGTCATTACTATATACATCTGACATGTAACTAAGGCATAAATCGTACAGATTACGTGTGACCCTGGCTATATGAAAACCGACGTTATTTTTAATTTGTCTGTGATGTTTTGTATACCTATTTAATTGGAGTTTGATACCTATTTAATTGGAGTTTCTTCGACCTTCGACCGGAATAGGTTGACAGTTATTTCTATTACTGCTGTAACAATAAATAATAAAAATAAAGTTAAAATTAAAAGGGATTTCCATATAAAACAAGAAACGTGTGTTGCTCGGGGTTTTTTGCAGCGGGCTAAATCTTATGAACCGTAATAGGTAGATAATTGAAAATATCACCGAGTGTGTATTTTTAGTGCCGCTATAACAACAAATAATAAAGATAATAAAAATTAAAAAATTCTCCATATCAGAAACGTGTTTTTCGCCTTGTGGCACGAAACCCTTCGTGTACGAGTCCGACTCGCTCTTGGCTTGTTTTTTATTGTGCAATCAGGCTGGGGTATTGTATTTTAGGTAAAGTTAGATAGCCAACCGTAAGGTCTGGTTCTGGAAGTTCTGGTGGTCTGTTGTATGGTTCTGTCGGTCTGCGCGTATTCTATTCTATTCTAGTACGTTGTGTGAAACTGTGTCCAGTCTCGCACAATAGGCTCGCATTTAATTCGTGGAGCTAAACGCTATCATCAGCTAACTTTCTTCATAGTGGGTATTGCCTACGCCTACGCTTTTAAAATTTTATTTCAATATCCAAAAATAATAAAAAAAGCTATGCTATGGAAAAAGTTGTAGAAAACTTCTCGCTAAGTCTTCTCAGAAACAGCTACAGTTCTGTATTTTCTTCGAATACCAGTCAGACAGTTATTTTAAAATTCTACGAAGTTGGAAAGTTCGTAGAACTCGCCCGTGTTGCTGTCCCTTGAGATTTCGCTATCAGAATAAGGTACGGAGAAAGAAACAATGGACCGTTTCTAGGAAAATTGATATTTTTACTTTGTTTATTACGTACGATACGAATAAAAAAAATATGAAGAAAATTATTCAGATTTTATAAACCGCCTACATTGGGGTACAGTTAATGGGGGTACCCTAAACCCATTTGATGGATGCTTCTCATTTTGCAACAGAACCCAATTTATGAACACACTTTCAATACGATAGATACAACTGTGCGAAAAACAGTTTTTGTAGTTGATCTTTCATAATTTGGTATTCACATGACGCTAGCAAAGCATTTGCATTGATTCAGCTACATCTATGTAGTGTTTAAGCAGCATCTACGCGGTGCCTACGAGGTATCTACGCATTGTCTACGCGGAGTTTTTACGGACCTAAAGCTAACTACGAACCCGCAAGTCGACCGCGCCGTATCCCGATACTAAATCTGTACCACATCTAAATGCGTATTGATCGCTTTGATTGGTGCTTGCATTAGCCAATCCCGAGCCCGTAGTAATTTTACTAAACGGCTCGCTGTGCCCCGGATAAAAATAATGAGATTTTGCCTCTTTGGGGCTTGCGGTGATAAATAAGTTAAAATGATTATAAATGGGTCTTTAAGTGAAATGTAGGACCGACTGTATTCTGGAAATGGCCAGGGGTCGATAAAATATAACAAACGGAGGGAATTTTCTATTTACAATTAGGCAAGTACCTACGTACGATGTCCGTATTTTGAAGCTCAGAAAATTAATTAAATTCCTTTCTTGGAACCTTTAATTAATTGAATTTTTTATAATTTCAATCTTTAAAAGAAAATACTTTCGATTCAAAGTCAAAGTCAAAGATTTATTTGCGGAGAAATATGGTTAAAAAATTCTTAAAATGGTAGTACAATAGCAGTAGCTAACATATTCAATCATAACAAAATGACATGCATTTTTTTTTACTTAATCATTGTCTTTCACGTCATTGTCAATTAGTTTTATACGGAAGATTATGAGATCATTCGCGAAAGCTTTTTTAAAGCACGAACGGTTTTTCGGGTTGTGAAGGAGTACTTTTCAAACCGACGTCTGCACTAAATTGTCAATCCCACAGAAATTGCATTTTTCCGGTATATAAACTATATCTATGCAAAAAATCACGTCGATTCGTCGCTGCAAGAGAGATAAACAAACGAACAAACACTCTTTCGGATATAATAAGTCTAGGATAGAATATCCACACTACGACTAGCAGAACTCACGTGCGGTGTATCCCAAGAGACTCGTGATTGTCTTCCAACGCCACCGAGTTAATTAAACTTGGGTCAACTTCAACAGATGAATGTTATTTAGAACATTATATTAGAACGTGATCCCAGCATAAAATAGAATACACTCCAACTTCTGATGATATTTTGGCGCCCGAATGACGTTCGCAGGGGGCGCTGTTGGTGAACATTGTTGTGCAATATTGTTTTGTGAAATGTATTGAAAAACAACATGGTGGCTTTAGTTCCGATTTTGGCCGCGCGCTTAAAGATCCTAAGTACAGCTATAATAACTGTGACGGCAGAGTTTGGAGAAAGGAGGATTTGAACAACTTTTTAACAAAAAATTGAACCGCCGATAAAACTGAAAAGCAAAAAATAATAAACCTTTTTTATTTCACCTTAATAAGGTAAGTTCTTAAACTAATGTAAGTATACCTAAGTAATTTTGAGTCGTCGCCAAACAATCAATAAACAAAGATCACTAAATAGGTATACTTACATTAGTTTAAGAACTTACTTTATTAAAGTTAAATAAAAAAGGTTTATTATTTTTTGCTTTTCAGTTTTTTCGGCGGTTCAATTTTTAGTTAAAAAGTTTTTATTTCATAGTTTTTTGTGGCTATACCTAATCTGCCAAAGGGCAGGAGGCATATGTAGCACTGAATAGAGTAATAATACACCACTCAGCATTAAAATCTGAGAGTGAACAATAAATCACCCCTATTTTCCCACCCTTAGGGTTGGATTTTCTTTTTCAAATTTATATGGGACCAAAATCGGACTACTCTGTAAAAAGTTATGCTTGGTCATACATAAAAAAAAAATATGCGTGTCGAATTGAGAACCTCCTCCGTTTTTTTTCGTCGGTTGAAAAGTTATTTTTAAAGAGTATTGGCGATATGACCACCTGTACCATAGGGTATCGTGTTACACAGTAACAGGGTTGTGGAGGTAAGATAGGCAGTCGCTCCATGTAAAATACTCGTTTTCCGCTGCCTCAGGTTAGACTGGAAGCCGACCCCAACATAGTTGGGAAAAGGACCAGATGATAGTTGATAATACTTGTAAGTTCCAGTTTCTCTCCTGTTGACTTCTCTCCTGTTAGATCCGCACACTAAAACTACTATAGTTTATTTGTTTATGTTATTTGCCATGATAGAAGTCTGTATAACCAGTTTTCTATCAAATTTTTGAATTGACTATTAAGGTTAAAAATATATACAGCCCTGTTTCCGTCCGCAGTTAGTACTCTTGGGTATGGAACCCTAAAAGCGACTGAGTGATTCTCTCGAAATTTATTACTTTATTTATAAAGGTACACCAACATCTGCGTTTGTATATAATACATATATCTTAAATACAATGTAACAATCATTTTTGCTGGATGATAAATGGTCGCCCTTGCATGTATGTACGTCTGCAATAACAAAGATATACATATATTATAATAATATACCGGTCATTACGGGATAGTACAACACTGCTTGTCTCCGACTTATATGAACTGTTACTTATGGTTTTCTGAACACCCATAAGTAACAGTTCATTTAGATCGTTCAGGTGATCAAAATACACCGGTGGTACACTTACTTAGATATAGGTAATATTATATTGCAAAACGAACATGAACCCATCTGTATAAGTTGAAAGCTGGTGCAATCTACAACTGTATATGTGGTTGAAGGTAGTATTTCCCCGACAAGCTCCATTACAAAGACTTACGAACATTAATATTTTATAATTAATCGGTTCTTTTGTTTAAAACGGGTAATTTTATTCAGTCGTAGCATTTGGAAACGCTCATAAAATGTCCTCTGAAAAAGTGTCAAAGACAAAGCATTTATTTCAATTGGACCATTTACAGGTAATTTGTAAAGTCAAGAGTTATAAGGAATTGCTCTCTGAAGTTTAATCTGCTAAATTATGGAGCTGTGATATTATCGGCGAGTTTACGGGAGCTTTGTTTTACTAAATGACAATAGTTGGTAAGTTATGAATCGTAAGCTTATCAAACTAAGGACTTTAACGACTTTTTGAAAATGAAATGAAAAGCTTTTCTTTGCTGCTTGAATTTTTATTTTTGTATAGTCGACCTCGTAATTAATTTGCCGCCCTAAGGTTGATTGTTATTTGCCCGTCACAAAACGACAAGGTATATTATTGTATATGTTGTTAGATAGATTCAACCTAGAGTGAAGGTTACTGGGAATTGTGAATATGGACAACAATTCTTAGCAGAGATACGACTATACCTTCATTTTACAGAAAAATCATCTTTCTATATTAGTATTAAACAAGTCTTATTTCTTATTCATTGAACACCACCAGTCTCGTTCGTCATATCTAAAATCGCTGAGTTACTAAGCAAATAACCTAAAACAAACGTATAAATAAAAAAACAGCAAAGTGACTTAAAGTGTGCCATTCAACCAGACAAATGGTTCTTTTTATCACTTCCCCCCTTTTATGTGAACAGCCAGACATAAACACAACTAGATACATGCGTGTCTTCACATAATGTCGCAATTTTTTAAGACATTTCTGTATATTTCTAGCATTTTTCACAGTAAATCTATGTGGCTGGCACCGAGAAACACCGTCGACCGTAGATTTATGGTGTTACGTCAGAGGTTCGACATTTTATATGGGACACAAGGTACGTAGAAACAGAAGCTCCACTGTTCGGAGACTGAAAAACATTGGGATGAATGAAGTGCATGGAGCGATATGTAACACAGTTGAAGAGCTTATGGCTGAGTAACTGCATTGATGTGAAAACAATTCTGATTAGAAGTGATTTTTTTTGCTATCGTAAAGCAGTAGTTAAAGGTAAGGTAAGGTTAGTTCCGGAGATTACCCCCTGGTAATCTCCAGAACTACCATTTGGATTTGAAAAATTCTTTTAACATTTCGTAGCCCAATTCTCGAGGAAGATTATAGGTTATTTAAAATCATTCTACGACCCTTAGCAGCTGAGCAAAAGGAAAAAGTAATAAAGAACGCTAAGTGAATACGACGTAGCACAGGTGAGCGATGGGATGCAACGCGATGGGTCGGGGGCTGAAGTTTCGCGCAGACGAAGTCGCGAACAGAACGCATTTTTTATAAGCACGTGTTTTTGTGTGCAATAAAACATGTTTTCTTGCTTTCTTATCGATAAATAACCACTACCACTTTTAATCATGCGCAAATAATAAATAAATAATTATTTGTAGTAGATAAAATAACCCCTATGATTAAAAGTGGTACTTCTGCACATTTTTACTTCGTTCAAGGGATTGTGGCTTACATTTTATATGTGTGGGTTGTTTATCTAGGAGGCTTTCGTTTTGAAGGGAGGATTATGATAGGATTGCTGCCCTCTGATTGTTTAGGTCTGCTGTTGAACAGTGGCATAACTTTGTGTGCGTAGGTCGGTGTTGGATATGAACTTCTATGGCTTCATCTTTAAACCCTTGTACAGTAATGTAAAGCTGACTTCGAGTCAGAGGGAACACTTAAACCTTAAGCTGACCTAGCGTAGTATGGAGTTTCAATAGAATAACACTTCAGTTTATACTGGTTTTTGTTAGCACTGATGTGCGACCGTACTTTCCCGACGATAAGTACACCACCTTCATTTCTTCTCATAGACCACTGTCTATGAGGTAAAAAGAGTTTATTATTATACGCTATAGTTCCATAAGCCTTTTTCTCTTTTTTGTTGCGCGGTGGAAATCCTCATGGACTTCCTCCATCGTGGGGGTGACAGAGATCGTTGCTGAATTTTGGCCCAAACAAATTTAATAAATTATGTTTATTTTTGTCATCGTCACGCTAAGAAGAAGACTGCTATACCTTATCACAACAATCATGAAAGAAAGAACCTCCAGTGGGTGTGACATATCGATTTAAATCCCTATTTAATTATGTATAATATCCTCCTCCTTTTTTCTTAATTTTTTAATCCATGTATTATGTATTATTAGCCAATAAATCATTTCTACGTCTAATTCATATTAATATCCTAAATCTAGATTATTATACTTAGTTGTAGGTTATAGTCGTAGACGGAAACCTAGTTTACACGTGTATGTCGTGTATACGTAGTGATCATATAGTCGTGTATACTTAGTTATCATATAGTGGTGTATACATAGTTATACATACCATATAATAATAATCCTTTTTCGCGCCAAGCACGTGTAGCGATGAGGCAAACTATTCACAACCTTCAACTGTTCAACAAACCTGTATTCATTTATATTACATTAATTATAATATAAACCACTTGTACCGCTAGCTTGTAAATTAACTTGTAAACTTTTGGGTAGGCTTTTTAACATATCTACTGGCATGGCATCGATGTTATATTATTGTTCAAATAATATTTGAATAAGCTCTTGTTGTCCGCACTCACAGACATTCAATAAAGTTTATTACTAATTAACTACTTTGGGCACACGCATGCCGCTTGAAAGTGGCATGCCTTTGGGAAATACATTCTGCCACTGTCACAAGACTGTCGCGTGAAGTTATCAACTTGTTAAGTAGGAGAAGTGTGTAGGGAGAGGGGCTTGTGGCTAAGTAATAACAGCCGCACGGGTCGAGCGATCAGGTTAAGCTACACTTGCCACGGCTGGTCTGTCGATGCGTGACCATCTTTACATACCAAGACCCCTCCGTGCTTCGGAAAGCACGTTAAGCCGTTGGTCCCGGCTGTCATTCGTGGATCTTTGACAGTCGTTACGGGTCGTCAGAAGCCCGAAAGTCTGACAAGAGTCTTATCAAGGGGTATCATATTGCCTAATAACTGGGTTATGGATATACACAGTTCTGACACGAACTCCGTTCATTAGTATTGCATTTCTGATTTTGATCATCTACTTTTGCTGTTGACTGTATCAGTCATTAAAAGTTAGGTATCATCGTCTTGGTTTTTGTAAGAAACTCGCACACAAAACTCGCAAAACACACTACTTTTATGATAATGAAACCAGTTTACTTTAAATCAACAACTTTGTTCAACCAAAATGAGGTGAAAATGTTCCGCCTAACCTCATTAAATCAAAGTAAACTTTACTAATAGCTACGTTGTATCGAAACCCAAGTTCGGTTAAGTTTTAACAAAAGCGAGGCCTTTCCTTTCAGAACAAAGTTTAAACAAGTTCGGAAACATGTTTTGTTCCACATTTAGTTGGTATCAGATAACAATGCTGCTTCCAAAAGTTGCTAAACATTGGAAAAATATGTACTTTGTTTTTGAAATTTATTGAAATATAATTTTCCATGAATTGTTGAAAACATAGGTTTATTGTGAAAAATAGTTATTATTTGAATATAATATTTTAATTCATGAAAACATAACAGCAGCAGCTTTAAAAAGCAATATTTTGTCAAGTTTTAATATTGTAAATTACTTGTTATTAAAAATAGTATATCATCAACAAACAATTCAATGAAAATGTTTATTTTAGCCTTTTTATTATGAAACCGTTGACGTTGGAAATGAAATTATAAGTAACTAGCGATCCGCCCCTGCTTCGCACAAATTTTGCCACTTGACGAAACATCAAGGTAGGTAATCACTGTATTTGAGAATGTTGGTTCACCTGTTATTGGCAACTGTATAAGCCACTGGTATTGTTCACTGTTATTTGATATTTTGTATACAGAAGTTGTTGGTCTACCTTTATAAATAAATAAATATCTATGGCATATGTGTATTCTTGCACGCTTCCACTAGAACATTATTAGTATCCAGAGTCTGGATTTATAATAATAGGTCAGTTTATAATATCAGTTCCAGGTGGACTTCCCGATGATGGTGACAAACCAACAAGTTTACGACTGCGTGTAGCCGTATCCAGCAAGCCAGCATCGGAGAGTCCCACCGGTCCGCCAGTGCGCGTAGGATGGTGTTGGGAATATCGCCCAGTTTTAGTGAATATAAAATGAACTCCCAATTACATGGGAATTTAAAAAATTTTCACTCGAAATAAATAATTGTATAATTTCAAAGTCAGAAAGAGTGATCCCCTCACAATTCCCTTTAAAATGAATGAATGAATACCATTATCCGTAATACATAATCCTCGTCCAATAAAAACGAATAAAAGCGCTATGAAATAAGAGCCCAAGTAAAAATAACATATTATAAAACCCCGGGCGTCTCCGAGCACACATAGTCTTTGTAAAGAAAATACTCGAATATACGAGCTCGACTTGCGGAAGGAATCTCATTATTATTGGTGCTATGAAGCGGAACACTTTTGTTCAAAAGGAGGAAAAAAATTTAGATTGTGACAGTGACGTTTTTTGTGTATTGTTAGATTTTATTTAATCACATTAATGACAACCATTGTGAGACAGCTGCCAGCTGTGAAATTTTAATAGCTTCATACCCAAACAACCAATAAATTTAATGAATGATTTCACCATCATCATCCACAGCCAAGCATAGACCTCTCTTTTCATGTGCCCATCCCGACGCTCCTGCGCCAGCCTCATCCAGGTTCTAACCGTGATGGTAACAATGTCGTCCGCCTATCTCTTGAGTCATTTACTCACAATTTTGAAATCATCATCAGCATCATTTCAGCCGAAAGACATCCTGGACATAGGCCTCCCCCAAGTACCTTCACTTGGACCGGTTTTGTGCTTTCTTCCAACGGGTTCGTGCGGCTTTAACAAAGTCGTTGGTCCACCTTATGGGTGGCCTTCCAACACTACGTCTTCCGGTACGCGGTCGTCACTCCAGAAACTTTCGGCCCCATCGGCATCTGTTCTGCGAGCAATGTGCCCTGTCCACTGCTGCTTAAGTTTGGCAATTCTTCGGGCTATGTCGGTTACCTTGGTTCTCCTGCGGATGTCTTCAATTTGGAATGGCCATCGGAAAACAAATATATAGGTATAAATAGACCAATGTTGATCAAGGGTCACTGTTAGCACCTTGGACTGTCCAGAGGTTCCTTCTGCCTGCCCCTGGTCCATTGTTACTTAGTTTCTCCGCAATATTCTTTTCTCTAGTTATCGTTCACTGCCTTTGCCTCCACAATCATCGTTCCTCACACAATCGATCCATCTTTTCATTCATCAATCAACACTCTTTCTTCTTGTCACACGTGTTTTAGCCTTTCATTAAAAATACTACTATTTAATATTATAAACGCGTAAGTTTGTGAGGATGGATGGATGAATGGATGTTTGTTACTCTTTTACGCAAAAACTACTAAATGGATTTGGATGCAATTTGGCACACAGATAGTTTATAGCCAGGATTAACGCATGATACTTTTATCAGAAAATAGTAGATGAAATAGTAGATTCTATTTTAGTTTATACCTCAGTCCTCTAAACACATAACACAAGAATGCCTTCGTGTACCGGTATATAAATGTCCTTTGAGGCAGCAAACCAATCAAACATGCGTACTGTGGGTGCTGTCTGTTCGTCACAGACAGCTGTTTGGTTCGGTAGCTCGCAATCAATTTCAGATGTAGGATGTGCTGAGAAATTATTGGCATAATAAGACGTTTTGTTCCTGAAGTGGGGTATGCAACGTCTGTCAAGTCTTTTCCCATGTATGTTGGAGTCGGCTTTCAGTCTTACCATATGCTGAATACCAGTTTTTTACATGGAAGGCTCCATGTAAAAAACTGGTATTCAGCATATGGTCTGACGTCTACAACCCAGTTACTGGGTAACCTGGGTACCTTGACAAGATTGGTTGTCAAACTTTGGTACTTCTGCCCGCCGTTAGGTAACGATTGTCAAAGATCTGCGCATTACAGGCTAGTATTATATAAATGTATACTGCCACAAGCAACTTGATATAGCAATAGCTGAAGGCCAATTCTCATACTTAAAAAACGTTCAAATTCAAGTCGCAATCTCATCCCAGCGACAATCAATGCCAACAACTTGTCAAAATGAACGAGTATAATGTTTGTATCTTTGGCAGATTGAGACAGAGATTAGAATGCGAACGTTCTTAAAATACGGGAATCGTCCCTCTGAAAGTGGAACTAATGAAATCACTAAGAAAATTGACGATGTCTGACTTCTTTTGTTCTCGGACAGCTGCCTGACGGCAGATGTCATTGTGGGATAGTCCCACAACGTCGCTGTCACACAGGTCAGAGTGACTGTGACGACGCTCTACAAAAATCTAACATTTATGCCAAAACTCGATGTGCCATCTTACTCTGTACTACATACTATAATAAGAGTCTCCTGAAATGAGGTCTAAGTGTTGTAACAATTTGTGCCACACATAGATAAAGCTTAAACACTATACAACCGACCAAAGTATAAAAAAGATATTGTACATGTTGCGTCTACTGTTTGCGTTTATCGTTTACACCTAAAACAAGTCGTGAAGATTAGTTGTTGTACATAAAACCTGTAGACAATTGTCACAAATGTCCAAAATATACGCAAAATACCTCACAATGTCTGAAACAATGTCAATACAAAGTAGTAAACCTGGGGTAGGTAATAAGGAAGCAGCATAGAATATTCTACGACTTTAGTGAGCACAGGATTGCCACAAGAACAATAAAACAAAGGTGTAATAGAACACATAAAATGTAGTAACGTAGTTTGTTGTCATCGAAAGAATCCATGCATTTGGTATGTTAATATCTTTTCCGTTAAACGGTTCTGAGCCCCATAGCAACAACTGAAATTGCATACATAACTACTTTGTACTGAATCTGAACCTAGCTTATAGTATTAAAACAGTCCCTGTACTGCTATAACGTGTCCAGTGAGCCTGGGACAACGTGCGCAGAACACGAAACATGAATTCCAACGATTTTAAAATTGAAAATCGTCGAATTTACGTTACGTTTACCCCGTGGCCACGAGCTACACGCTTAAGCGACACAAGTCTTATGACACGACTGCGGATAAAACAAATGAAAGAAGAGCGTGCCACGAGTCACCGCTTGCACGACTTGCGGAGTGACGGACGGAAACCGGGCCCGTCCGAAGGTAGTTAGAAAGTTACAAGTGAACCTTACACCCCATTAATTAACGTTTTTGGCCGAATAAAATCACATCGGGAGTTAGGACAACTGTCAAATCGTGGTGTCATACATTCTTAGGTCGGGCCCCAAATAAAGCTGTACTATGTCAGTAGGTTATACGGGGTAGGAATGACCCGTAACTTCAGCCAGTGACGCGCGCGCTTTTCGTTTGACGCAAATCTAACGTAATTCAAACGATTTTTTAATCGAAAATACCATGGCCGTGACCGGAGCCTTACGTCGCGCGTTCGTGCTAGGGCTTCAGTTTAAACTCACTCCCGGTAGAGCACGATCATAAATATTGGCAGGTCGCTACCGATCGCCTGCGGGTTTAAAGTAACGAACAGTTGACTTTTACAATCCCTAGCCAGTGGGATGAGCGTAAAACTGTAGCTGTATTTACTTTTGTGTGTCCTTTTAGAGATTACTGAGCTCTGAGAAAGTAATAGGTAAGGTAAAACGGTGAATATTACGGTTAAAGATAAGGGTTAATGTCATGGTTTTTTATGTTCGACCTTTTTGATTAATGTAGTTTACAATAAAATGTTTAATAATAGTGAGAGTGTAGCAATAAGTTTTCATTTGATTCATCACTGAATTATTGACATTTTGAGATATCTATATATTTAATAAATGAAATCAAACCTTTTAAATCTTAATTAATTTTAAATTCATATGCCAATTTGGTTATCAATGTTGTCCTCTAATCTAATTTATTAATCCAATTTAATGTAGTCTATTACGCATGAGTTGTGTAGCTATAAGTGATTCTCCTGTCCTTATTGCAACTGGTCGGCGCAATATGTCTTTATCTCTATTAGTCGTCATCTTGGTTCGGGTCCTTTCTGACCATATCATCCACACACAGACTCATCCATTCACATTCCATCCATCGTTTCTTTGGTCTTCCCCTACTCTGATAGCCATCGAAATTCATACTCAAAACTCCTCACGACATTTTTCTCATTTCTCCGTAACACATGTCCATATCATGACAATGATTTCCACACAATTTTTCAGATATCGGTGCTTGAAGATCTTGAGTGAATGTAAAATTTAATGTACTTAAATATTATGTAGTGGTGTGTGTTCATAAATTTGATTTAACGCAGTGAAAATTATGACGTATCCATGTTCTGCGATAAGCAAGGCCCATAATTTTTAAATTGCTCGTAACCAGGTTATCAACAATTTATGTCTGAAGGGACGCACGTCGGGCTATCAATTTCCAGTATAATCTGACTTCTCATGGTGTGAAAAGTCTATATAATGCGAGGTCAGTTAAAACTGGAATTGAGTAGCTCGATATTATGTTGTCGTGTGTAGGTACAATACTTCAAGCATTAGTGATTTCTCAAGTTTTTCAAAGAACAAGTTTTATCATTAGCAAGTACATTAGTAGTTCCTTCATCAATAATATTGCATGTTGTAGGTCAACCCACTGAACATTACCATAGAAAAACCCACCTTCATTTGCTTTCGAATTAGAATACAATTGGTTTTCCGTCACATGCCTCGCGAACTCCATTTTAATCTAGTGACATACAGTGAGTGAGGTTATATGGGGCTAGCCAAGTGCAAGTCGGATTCGCACACGAAGGGTCCCGTACTATCGTACAATATTTAACAATATTTTCTAAAAACGCTGAAAACGACTCGTCTGTTGTATGGGGTCCTCATACGAGAGACGTGTCTTTTCGGCGTTTTTAAGATTATTTTATTTTATTATTTTTTGTTATAGCGGCCATAGGTCACTCTGTGAAAATGTTAGGTAGACATTTTCACAGAGTGAGCTAAGTTAAGGTTAAAAAGATACAGACCTGTGACAAACGGACGGACAGTGGAGCCTTAGTAATAGGGCCCTGTTGGAAACCTTTGGGTACAGAACTCTAAAAAAATATTAGCTGTTCCCTATATTTTGATCGCGTAGGTAGGTTTCACTTTGTAGGAAACAGCTGTTTAGTTTTTCATATTTGCATGGTTGATTCCAAAGTTAAAGTTGATTATTTCATAGGTATTAATTACCTACTTTACTTCCTTAAAGTATGTCTCTCGTTTAACCTACCGTTATGTACCCTATAACTTTGTTATCTGTACCTATTAATTAAAGCTGATGTTGGAACATACAGACTCACTTTTGTTTTTATAATATTAGTATACATACTCGTAGATACACATTTTATTACGAAGATGGGTAGCAACCCATACAGAAATATTTTGCAGAAAGCCAGGCACTTACCACGTTCCAACCGGGCCACTAAAATGTCGTTATTCAAAATCCAGCTAACCGATTCCTACCCAAATGTACCATGAAAACCTTCGAATTTTAATACGATCTGACGCGAATATCCTTTGGTAATACAATAAACTTGCCTTAAATTCTAAGGCGGGGACGACGACCGGGCTTGTCTCTTACGTTGTGAAAAGGGCCTAATTTAATCAGTTAAGCCGTCCATTACGGTATTGGAGGACCTGGGCTGTAGTGCAGGTAGGAACGGGCTTGGATAGGGTTGAAAGTGTCGAGTTTATTTCAAAAGTTTCGGAGCGAAATGGAAGTACATATTTGGATCGCGATTTATTTTAATAGATAGAGGCTCTATTTTTCGGTTGGGTCGCTCGCGCGAGTTGTGTTTAAATTATGATATTTTGGCCGCATTTTATGTGAAGGGAAACCGACAATAATACACCTGTTTTGGTAGATATGCGTATTTATACGTTAGCAGTTGGCTACAACATTAAAGCTAAAATGTATTATATGCTGTTAAAAAGCATGCTTGTTTGCTTGTAGTTGTAAGTAGCATGTGTGACAAAATAATCAGTCTCTTTGCGTGTCCACATGCCAATAATTAATTGCCGTTGAAGGAAGCTGCAGTGGGCCGACAGGCCACTCCGTGAATTCACCGCAGAATACCCCAAGTCAGGGGAGCGGACGACCGCGATGTATTGGTGTGAAGCCTGGCAGGCTACCGTGGATGGAAACGAGTTGAGAGAGCGTCTACGGGTTCCTGCGTGCACTAAGTGGATGCGGTAGCACAGCATGCAGTATACTGGCCGCGACTTCGTGGAGTTCGTGCAAACTTATGTTTCCTTCAGTTGCCATAAATTTTCATGGTGTACATAATACTAAAGAGTATTCCATCTATCTATCTACTTGTGTCCTACTGGGTAGCATCTGCTTGAAATTACCATGCTTAAATGAGCATATGTGTATTCCAGACTTTATTTTAAGCGACACAATATTTTCAACGTGTAGAATATACTGTTGCCATGTACTGCTAAAGTGTGAAAATAAAACCCAATCTTCAAACGATTTTCAGTTAAATACGATGAAGTGAAAATTACTGAACTAAAGCATTTAATACACCTGTTAAAAGTAGAAACAACCTAATTGCTATGCAAATAAAGTCGTATTTTCAAGAACAACAGAACAAATTATTTTATATCTAAAGTTCTCACAGCATTTACAGAAGATGTCTGCAAAGTGGAGATAATGTTGTTCTGAATTATTACGTTGCAGTCACTTAAGTATGTGTAACTTATTCTTAGTCATTCACTTAAGAAATCTGTAAAAACTTAAAAGACTTAATCATATTTAGATCTGAGAACAATTTACTATTATATTATGATTAAGAATGTTATTCTAGTGTATTCTGTATGAATGTAATAGTAATGTATACGGGCGTTAATATGGCACGCCATCTTCTATCTATCCGTATCTATACTACCGTCGGCACAGTGGTTAAGCGATTGATTGCTGCGCTGCGTGTCGCGGGTGCGATTTCCGCACGGAACAAATATTTGTATGACCTATGTACAAGTAGTTGTTCCGGGTCTGGCTGTTTGTGTATGTGAGTTTAAATGTTTGTAAACGCACCCACGATACAGGAGAAATTCCTAGTGTGGGGCAACGTTTGTAAAAAAAAATGAAATGAAATGATGAATGAATAATAAAGTAATAAAAAACTACTCGTCGGATTTGAAATTCCTGAGAAAAGGTACAGGCTCTAACATGTTGCGACGACCTTTAGGAGTCGAACCAAAATAAACAAAGTCAGAAAACGAAGTAATGTCGCGGGCGGGCGATAGGATGCGACGCAGTGGGTCAGGGGCCGAAATACGGATGAAGGGAAAGATAAGGATGCGGGTGAAGTCGTGGGCAGAAGCTGGTGTTTTAGATAAACTTCGGCTTTGTAGAGCGTCGCCTCGGTCTTTTGAACAGAAATGTCTCTTAAAACAGTCTAAGTGTCATTCATATTAAATTAACTGTATCACTAGTTTCATCGTAATAGCTAGATTCTATCAGAGTCCTGCCAGATCTTTTATCAGTCAGAATTCAATTGCTTGACACTAAATGCACTAGGTGAGAGTTGAACTGAAAAAACGTCAAAACAAATGAATGTCTCAGGTACAGCTGGCAGTGGTAGTCAAACTCTGTTTATCAAAAACATACCAAACCAACCACGATATAACAGAAGAAATAAAAGAAAAAACGCACCTAAGTATATTATTCTTCAATTCCCGCTATATGGAAATTGGGGCAAAGTAAACCTTTATGCAAAGTAATATTTTGTTACTTGGGTTGTTTTGCCGCGCGGCGGAGGGTTGCCAAAATGAAGCTTTTGTAACCGTCAGTCAAGTGTCCGTACACTGCTTTATATTAGAGTAGGTAGAATGCGCTTTGTTGTGCGGCAGATAGATGGCGATGGGGGGTTGAAACTAGGTTTGGACGGGATTTTGGAAAAAAAGGGAGAGAGAAATAAGGTTATATTGTTTATGGCTGCTTCGTAACTTAAGACCAAAAACATAAAATGTTTGGTTTTAATTTCGTTTGGACATCACCGGTTGTTATAGTAAACAAATAGAAGGATTAAAATATTCTTAATTTGCCTTCGGTAAATTAAAATATTCAGGTTTTTAAGTTATTATTGAATTTTTTGCCTATTGGTCATATCAGTCTTTTCAACATACTAGCTGTCCGCATCATTCTGTCAATACATGTGATTATAGCATATCCTTCGATGACTGTTAAGTTGCTGTCATTACGGCAAAATACTTTTTATTTTTACAAAACAGGCCCTGTGCCCGATGGGATTTCTCATCGGCAAACATTTCGAACTTTCATTAAAAGTTTGTTTCCCTTTTGGGAGTGAATTTTAATAAAACTTTTATTAGTGCTCAATTTCACTGTAAAAGGAATTCTTGTGCAAAATTTCATGTTTCTAGACCCAAAAATTTAAGTTATGCGTTGTCTATCAGTGAATAAATTTAAAACATGTATTGTGTAGATTATGATAAATGAAATTATGAAAAAACAAATCAAATAAGACTACCAAACCTTCTTCAAGCACATTGCCTTTGACACCTAATATTCACACTTAGAAAAAATTCCTCCTAAAAGAAATCGAAGATGAAGAGCACTTACGATTCACATCGTCAGCAGTACGCCGAGACCCGGGGCCCGGCGCGTCCTAATATCGGAAAAAGTCCTTGATTTACGTTCGAACTTAGATCCCGATGGTCCAATCAGATGGAACTTCACGAAGATAGGATCTAGGCCATTAAACTCTTAGTTTAATGAGGTCATTTTAAGTGGGGGATTATATGTAATAGCGAGTACTTTATTCCTAGTTTCAGTTTTTATCGTTGAGGGAGAAATGTGTTGAATTCGAGGTGAGTTTGTACTTAAACTGTCAATTTCTTCGATGTCAGCTGAGCCGGGGTTATCAAACTAATACACCATGTCAATTTGCCGTGTTATTGCCATTTCTTACGACTGTCAACTGTATAACTGTTGGGACAAGCCTATGTCCAGCGGTGGACTGCGATAGGCCAAGTTGATCAACTGTCAATGAATGACAGTTGGAGCAATTTAAGTTGGTTCTCAATTTGGTAAACAATTCATTTCCCTAACATTTTTTTATTTTAAATTGGTGTACAGATGTGTAAGAATCTTCAGCTGTAGCAATTTCAGATTCAGCCCAGATCATAATGGGCAGTTTAACAGTGGCAGCTTATTCGAGTGCCAAATTGGAGACAGTTACCCCTTTTTAGAGATAGCTTGTATCCAAAAACTCAAATGTAGATGACATTATGATAAAAAAGCTATATTTACTTAAAAATTTTAGGAAATAATATACGTTAATATCAAAAGGCAAATTCAAAATATTTTATTTCACACACGAGTACTTATGAAACGTCAAAAGCTAGGTACACGGTTCCAATTGGTCGTTTCCTACGGAGAAGAACCGGTAAGAAACGCCACGTTTACTCTTATATATATATTTTTTTTAAACGTTTCCCCACACTAGGAATTACTCCTGTATCGTGGCTGCGTTTAAACTCACATACAGAAACAGCCAGACCCGGAACAACTACTTCTAGGTCATACAAATATTTGATCCGTACGGAAATCGAACCCATGACACGCAGCGCAGCTGTCAATCGTTAAACCACTGCGCCAACCGTGCCTTCAATATAATTATATTTAACAATGTGTTAATAGGTATGAGAGGACAGTATACATAATATCAGCCTATAATGTTCCCACTGCTGGGACATAGGCCTCTTTGAGAGGGAGTGGGCTGTACTCTACCGCGCGGGCCCGGTGCGGGTAGCTAGATGTCAGATTCAGGACAGTGTACGCCTATCCGTAAAGCATTTATCAATTTCTAACGATAAGGGACTAATGACAAATACTTCAACGAAAAGCCTTTTGACTTTTGCAACTCAAACGCAAGAAGATGCGGGTAGCAAAATAAGTCAGTAATAGTTTAATACGAAATTCTGGAATTAGTGTCAAAGTTAGGCGAACTTTCAGTCTCAGAGGTCGCATCAGACAATTTAAGTTTCTCACACACAACTTTTGTCACACAATAAATGGAAGATGAGTTGGGGCGAGCTGTTGTTACTGCAATGTGAACGTGGAGAGACGAAGAGAAAGAGTATTCACTCTCTCTTGCACAGTCGCAAGCACTAATATATATGTACTCACTTAGTAAGTTTTAAAAGCGGCTTGCTCTACTGTATTGATTGTAATTTTATGTTATTTTGAGCATATAATATTAGAACCCATACTATTATGAAATAGGACTTAATTATCTCAGGCCAGCTCTAGGGCAAAGTCTGTCACTTTGACCTAACTCAAAAATTTTAACTCTCAAAATCAATCAATCAATTTTTGTTACGTTGTTACGTTGTCACAATGGACGGTATTTTCTGTATAAGATCAAAAGCGATCTTCAGAAAACTTCTTCTCTTACAGAAAATCTAGGTATTGCTACGTATTTGAATTTGGTATTCGATCTCTTAGCTACAGTGAAGGAACTTGGGTATTTTCCTTCCTATTACTTCTAAAGACTTCTTCGAATGAAGGTACCGAGATGCTATGGAACTTTCCAATGGAAAATCAGGTAACATCGAGTTGATCAAAAGCTTAACTTTTGATCAACTGGACCAACCCTGAAATTGTGAAAAAAAAATCAGTTGATCTATAGAGATCTATAGATCAACCGATTTTTTTTTTTATTATTATATATTTTTTTCTGATTTATGTTCGCATAATTCGACATACTCGTAATTTATTTATTTATTTACCAATTATGTACACACATATATAGACAGACATTGAAAAACAGAACAGAAAATATAGGTACAGAGGTGATGCGTAATGTATAGATCAACTGATTTTTTTTTTCACGATTTCAGGGTTGGTCCCGTAGTAAAAGTTGTTCATAATGATGAGTACAATGACCCCTTTTAAGGATTAAAACGATCAAAATTTTACGGTGTAGAAGGTGGTTGTTACGCTTTCACGCCTTAGCTACTAAACAAATAATAATGAAGTTTTGATGTCTGATATACGGAGATATGTAGGTTATTTAACATCACGCTACAACCCATAGGAGCCGAGCACAAAATAAGTCAAAAAGAACGCCAAGCGAAAACGAAGTAGATGGGCGGATGGGTGTGCGTGAATATTTTTCTTTCTTTTCTTTCTTTCTTACGATGCAATGCGATGGTCCGGGGGCCGAAGGAGTCTTATCAAAAATTGGCTGTTATTTTAGTATATCCTGTATCCTACGACTTCCCCGCAAACGAAGCCGCGGGCAGAAGCTAGTCTGTAATGTAGATCTGCCTCTAAGGGCGAATTTCACACTATCGCAACCCAGCGCAGGGCACGCCACGATAGCGGCGGTAAGACCCCTCTTTGAGGAGTGGCTAGAGAGACGTCACGGCGTTCTCACCTACCGCCTGACGCAGGTCCTCTCCGGACACGGATGTTTCGGGAGGTTCCTGCACATAATCAGGCGGGAGGAGACGCCCGGGTGTCACCACTGTCAGGATCGCCCAGAGGACACGGTGGAGCATACGGTGGAGGTCTGCCCTGCTTGGGCAGAGCACCGCCGTGTCCTCGTAGAGGGGATCGGCAGCGGCGGCGACCTCTCGCGTCCGGCCTTGGTTCAAGCCATGGTCCGGGGCGAGAGGGAGTGGGAGGTAGTCACCTCCTTCTGCGAAGCAGTCATGCTAGCGAAGGAGGTGGCGGGGTGGGCGAGGGAACGCACCTCACGCCTCAGCCGCCGCGGGAGACGCTCCGGGCGTCGGGAGCCGCGTGACGACTCCCGGCCACCGTAGGCGCGGGCCTGCGGGCGGTGAGTAATGGGTAACTCACCGTCCGATCAGGACCAGGCCCGTGCCGGACGGCGTGTATGTGTTCCACGCGCGCCTCAAAGAGATGTCAGCATGAGTGACGGGGCCCGATAGGGCCGAAGCCTGCCAGGGTAGCGGGATTGTCCGAAAGGGTTACCGCTGCCCTGGAACATAAAGGGCTAAGGAAGGAACACGGGTGGGTTTTAGTCAGTAAGAGTCTGACACTCCCTTCTGCTCCACCCAGAGCGGGAGGGGTCATTTGATGATTTCCCATCCTCAAAAAAAAAAAGGGCGAATTTCACCAAACTTTAATACCTAGAATAAGTTTTATACTGAGAACAAAATTTGAATTTTTGTCAGTTTTTCTTTACTAAAACTGTCAGACGTCATTTTATTCCACGGATAACTTACGGCTGATTTGATTAAAGTCAGATATCTTGACTTTAATCAAATCAGCCCTAAGAAATATTATTTTAGGTATGTAAGTCTTCATTTAAATCTTAGGACAAAACTTCATAATATGTTCCATTGTTTCTGCTTTCAGAAGAAAAATTACGCTTTCATTTGTCCAAAACTTTCGAATATAAAGAACGATCATTTACCACATACACTTCTACTTGCTTTGATTGTGATAAAGTGATCCCTAACTTTTGCTTCCAATTCTATAAGTTATCGATTCATCAATTTGACCGACCTTTGTTTGTGCCATTTTTCACTAAAGCCAAATATTGTTAAAAATAAACCAAACTACACTTTTACCTTTCCGAAATTATCCCCATTACCTTTTATTGCTATAAGTTTCCTCCGGAACACGTTACCGGAGCTGGGAGCCCGCACACAAGCATCCCTTCTTATTGCCCTATTTAAATATTGAGCACTTACCTCGGCATTGATCGTCGGCGGCATTACAATTTTCTTCTGCGGCGGGGACCTTAACACCACATTTTCGTCCCTTATTATGATCTGTGGCTCCATCGCCAGCAGTTTTTTCTTGCATTCTTGCATTTGAAGACATTCCTTCTCTTTTCTTGATAGCACTGATTCTGAAGATGCGTGTTTGGAGGAGCACACTGATGTGTTTTTGCTTGATAGCTTTAAACTGTCTATTGATGATGTCATTTTAACTGTTTCTTTGCCGTTTGATGCCGCCATTTGGGATTATTTCGCACTTTACATTTGATTACGAATTGAGATGTGATTAGTTGTTACTGTGTTGATTGGTTGACAGTTTGTCTTTGTATGTCTTTTCTTGTATTTAGGGTTGCCACTGTCGGAGTGTCGGCATCAGTTAGTTATGATAAAATTTGGTCGCTTTTACTTTTTCGTTTTAGATATGATTTTAGAATCATGAAGAATTGTTGTGATAGTAAAAAAATATAATTCGCTTTTATTAAAAAATATATATTTCATATACGGTACTTAACATTTTGTTTATACACAGTTTATAATTCTATTAAAATTTAGAAAGAGTTTTATAGTAAAATTTTCTTAGAGTGCCGAATTAGGACACCCAGAGTCCCAGACCTTCAAAGTTGCCAAGAAATTCGCCAAAAAATATCAATTCAGACTACCATTAAATTAATAATTTTAAATGGGACTATTATACTAATTTTGCGGAACAACATTACCGACCCGACCGTTCCAACGATCGTTTTGATTTTAAGAATGAATTTAGGACCCATTTTTGTACCTTTTGGCACAGGGCTCGGGGAAATTAGAGTAATGAGTTGTGCTACCGGAATGGGGGTAATATCGTCAGTGGGCTATAACATTGTCAGTGGGGTAATTACCGTAGTTTGTGATACACGTTTGAGGCCGACTCGGGGGAACTGCCTCGGTGACTGTTTGTCCTTTGTCGTCGTAGGCGAAGTTGAGATTGGGTTAAGTCTCGAACATAACATGATAGCTGGCATCTATCAAACTACAGACTAGCAGTATGCAGTAGTGGCTTTTTAAATCACGTTTTAACTAAATAAACTAATATTTTATTACATACACTCAATAAATAAACAAGCACCATTATTAATCAATTCTGATTGTTCTGTCTCATAATTTTTACCGGTACGTTTATTTCCGGAAATTAAAAGGTGAAATTATTATTTAATATAATTCTATATTCAATACACCAAAACACAGTATATTTCCGAGTAATTTTCCCTTGAAATTGTCCAATAAAACGCTTTGTGCACAAAAGGAGGTTTAATTCTTAGAATATGCCCGCAGCTGGAGGTTCCTAGGAATTGCTTTTAAAGGCTATTCAACAGCTTTCTGACCTTTGCCTTCTGTCAAGTTTTTGACGTGTTCTTAAACGGTATTTATACATTCGGTAGTGTCTTCAATTCGATATCTTGACAAATCGCGTTTCTAAATCATTAAAAAAGAAGAACTTGGATTGAACTTTTTGAAATAAATAACACATACATACGTACTCTATATTCGCAATCTAATTTCCAAACATGTAAACAAATAAATGTGTTTTGGAAAAATAATTGAATGTCTACACATCAATTTCAGTTTACACAACAACATTTAAAAAGAACCTTACCTACCTACTTAGTTTAAGTGGAAATAAAATAAAAGAAAGAAAACTTTATTATTTTGCATAAATAAACGCACAAAGCAAAAAAAAAAAAAAGAAAACAGAGGTACTACAGCCAAAAGCCCAGTATTTATCAATTGGAAACAAGGATTTGAAAATCGTTATACATACATACGTAGTCGCCCACTACATGCGTGGGCGTCTATGTCCGAACTCTAGAACCGCGAGTTGTTTGTATGTTTTTAATTTTTTGATTTATAGTGACGTAGAGCAGATATTAATTTGTTATTGAAGATATTTTCGTCCAATATCAGAGGTTATTGTTCAGCGAGTTTCCTCACCAACGTTTATCTTTATTTGGAAGCCCATATTTAGTAGTAGAGAATTAACAGAGGGAAAAAAGGTGAACTTGTTATTTAAATTACAAAGTAGCGATCTGAATTGCAAAATGTTCTTCTAAAATGACTTGCTAAAGACACGCTTTCTTCCAATTCCGTGCGAATTAGGGTTTACTTTCATTCGACTTTTACGAATTTATTACTCAGGACGAAAAAGGTGTATTTCTATAATAGTGGTGTATGGGAGTTTATGCGCCACTTCTTCTTCCGAGAGAAAACACTAGGAAGTGGTGAAGAGCGGGTGTTTTGGGGGACTGGCTTATGTAATTTTGTCGTTCGAAAAGTGCTGATTCTCAGCATAATTTGAATAAATGAGTTTTGATTTTGAGGCTTTTAAGTATGGCTTTGTGAATATGTTTTTAACCTGGTTAACTAAATTAATAACTATTTTAAACCGCTATAAAGCACTAAATAAACCAAATCACGGGTCTAAATAATTTAATCCGCCATTTGCAACAGTAAAACAAATGCGAAAAAGTGAAAAGTACAGTGAATCGAGACCACAGTTAAAATATTTGCAGCGTTAAAAAATGAACCTTTCACTCAATGGGATTCGGTGCTCAGCTGGATATCATCGGAAAAAATGTGGAATTTGTTTCCCATTTGTTGTCTTTTTCCACTGTGGCGCGTTCCGTCATTTGGAAAGGGGAATTTTCTGGTCCTTCGGGCCGATGGATTTTGATTTAAATTGGATAATATTTTAAAGAAGAATTTGTCTTTTTTGTTCGAGTTTGTGTTGTTGATGTTGATGATCTAAATGTTTGATATTGTTTCCGTATCATTACTTACAGTTACAATAATACCAATAACTTATTAGTCACCATTGTATTCCATTTCACACCCTAAACTCGTTGTAAAGATACTACATTACTCACAACGTATTGAGTTCCTTTCAAGATATCAAGAAAACGTCAGAATAAGCAATACATCATCAAGAATGATCGCCAAGAAAGATTACCATTGAGCCAAAGAACGAATAGACTTATAAAAATATAGTTACAATCCTTTGTGACGTTGATAAGGGGATGAAAGGGGGGACTTGTACCCCACGTCAGGTGCCTGTCATATAACTACGCAAAGTGACTCAATTGCAAGGAAAAGGGTAGTGTGGGCACCTCCGGAGTGGGTTGACTGGTCATGCTAAGAATAGGCATTGCTATTTTAGTCTAGTGAAAGGTATTGAAGAGTATTTATCGATAGATAACTAGCGATCCGCCTCTACTTCGGACGGTTTTTACGACTTCACAAAAGATCGACATTGTGCTGTTATATGTAAGTTAAACGTTAATATATTAAGCACATAAATCTTCCTGAATAAATTCTCTAAATGACGATGAAAACCACATCAAAATCCGTTCCATAGTTTAGAAGAACAACGCGGTCACATATACAGATACGAAAAGTGACTTGAATTTAAAATTTGTATATACGAGTACACGCAGCCAACTGGTTTAATTAGCTGTTTAGTTAACCGCCTAGCCTTTTAACTAAACGGCGGCCGGTCAAGTAACGGCTTGAGTGATATTCAATAAATTATAGTTTAGGTTGAAACTGTAACCAGTCACGTGCGAGCCGAATTGGTCGCAGTAGCTAAGCCAGGGCACCCCGACCAAATGGGCTAGGTTAGAACTGTGATCAATCGCGTGTGAGCCAAGAGAGCGAAGCGAGGCGAGCACTACTTCTAAAGGCCAGGCGGTTGACTAAACGGCTAATTCAACCAGTTGGCTGCGACACATATATGACGTCAGAATCGTCCTGTTGTAATGTTTATATAATCGTGTTAATGTTTTAGAATAAAATTGTATTATGTTCTATCTCTACTGGTGTTAACCTATTGTGTTCTGGTGAGCAAATTCTACGGACACGGATAGTTCTTAAATTGGACACAATTTCAAATTTCCCAGCTTCTGAGAGGTTTGTTAGATGAAATTCCAATAACAGATATTAATGCCTGTTCAAAACTCTAATTGGTACATTATGTGTAATATACCAGTTTGAATATTGTAGAAGATAATTTTAATATAATATGATCCCTCGTTCATAATCTATTGATACTAATTAATATTAATTAGTTTTAATTAAATTAATAATATTACCTCGTCCGTAATCTATACTAATATTAATTAAATAATTAATATTAGTATAGATTACGGACGAGGGATAAGGGAGATAAAATTTGTTTGTTTTTAAGTTTGTATGTAGGGGATAGTCGGATTTGAAAAACTATTTCTGCATTTGACAGGCCATAGTTATTTAACATCACGCCCTGACACTTAGGACCCGAGCGAAAATGAAGTGAAAAGATGTGAGAGAGATGCGAGGCGACGGGGATCAAGAAATTTCACGCGGACCAACTCGCGCGCAGAAACTAGTCGTAGTCTAGTAGTTAAATAAATAAATAATAACACGTTAGTGCGCTCCGGCACTAAACTGGCTTATCTTTTTACTACGCCATAAACTATTCGACTACTTTCTGTCTTTTCACTATACCTAACTACTTTCATAGAAGAGTTTACAAAAACAAGACCATTTTTACCAAAACATACGCGAGTAAGTTATCAGTAGGACTTATATTTCGAGTAGGTTGTTACCAATAATAAACCTGTATGTATGGAGAATATTACTACACAAAATGTAAACGTTTTAAATAAAAATTATCATCATCATCATCATCATCATTCTCCTGCCCTTATCCCAATTTATTTGCGATCGGCGCAACATGTCTTTTTCTTCCATACTTCTCTATTAGTTGTCATCTCGGTAGTCACCCCCTTTCTAACCATATCATCATTCACACAGTCCATCCATCGTTTCTTTTAAATAAACATTATATTTATAAAAAATAAAAAAATCTTTTTCGGGTAGCCGGGAATTCCTGAAGGCACGCGCCTAAGCCATCGGTTGGGTTAAGATTGGGCATAGAAACATTTGATCCTACGCGGTTGGCGCAGACTGTTTGATGGATGAAGATGAATTTGGATGATAGTAGGTATAGGTAGACGTTGTCCGACTTTATTATTAATATTTTCAGCTTATCAGTCTAGATTTATATCCATAATCAAAACAACTGCAATACGTGATACGATTAATTAATTATCATTAAGGGTTATTGAGCTCAATCGAGTCGCGGATTTTGTGTAATACCTTATTTGAATGTCCCTAATTGGGTACCTGACGTTTTAGTATAAAAGGACGAACAAATAGTAAAATGAAAAACAAATACTGTAAATTAATAAATGTCGCGTTTAATTAATGCTTGCTTCATTGAAAATATGTAGAACAAATTAAATTTTATTTTAATGTTAACATGAGCTGAAGCCTACACGATCGACGATATTTAGAATTAGCATAATCAGCTTATAAACTCAAACTCAAATAATTTATTTCAATTAAACAATTTACAGGCACTTTTGAATTGTCAAAATTAAATAGTCGGTCAGTTAGTCAGAAAGTTGAAGCTAGTTGTCCATTCCAAAGCGTAGATTTCTATGGAGAAGAACGGGCAAGAAACTCCACGGTCACTCTTTTTAATCAATATATTATTACAAAATCCTGGGTACATTATTCTTATTGCTTCTATTTGTGACAACAATGTAGAAAAAAAAAAAACAAATAAAGAAACAATTTAAAATATAAAATTAAAAATAAGCTCTGGCAGTAAAGAGTTGACCAGTCTCAACGGACGGCGCCCGTTCACGAACATGACGCGTGGATCAGCACCATCCAGCTCAACCATTTCGTAGGGAACCGAATGATCCAACACACGCGCCACCACCAGTGAGACATTTAAGTGAGCATGATATATTTTTCGCGAAAAAAAAATCAGCGGTTCCCTACATTTATGTTCGCATAACTCGTCAAAATGTAGGGAGCAGCTGATTTTTTTTCGCGATATCAGGTTTGGTCCTATAGTAAAAGTTGTTCATAATGATGAGTACAATGACTTCTTAAGAAGTTGTTGGTGTTTTAAAAATAACCCTGTATAATTATTAATGTATGCAAAATATTGTAAAACATTTTAAAAGAGTAACGGTGGAGTTTCTTGCCCATTCTTCTCCATACGAAAACTACCTTTTGGAAGGGGCGACTGGAGTCAATTCTATTTTAATGTAATTTTTGACGTTTAAAGGTGCCTTTTATGTGCCTATTTGAAATAAATGATTTGACTTTGATTTTGATACATTGTTTTTAGCATTTTAATGTAAATAGCTAAGATTATATCTCCTCAATAAATATTATTTTAATAAGTGAAGTTTTAATCGACTCTTGTTGCTAAAGTACCTAGGTAGGTACTTCGCCCAGACGTGCTTATAAAAAAACTAAACAAGTTATCGTATCGTCTGCTACAATGGATCTATTCTTTTAATTTTTTAACGCATTCACGTCGGGTAGTCAGCGATTTCTTTTAAAAATGAATCCTATCTATTTTCTAATTGAGTCCCTTCGAGACCTATCAATATTCATAATGGTTTCTTTAGGGTTTTTACTTTTGTAATACTTTAAAAGTGAAGTATTTTAGCTACTGGAAACTAGAACATTCCAGTGGATTCGGAAGGTGCAGTTGGTAGTAGGTAGGTAACTGTTGCTCTTGGATTTTTTCATACGAGTTATTACTTGCAGTTATTTTTTATAGATAATAAATGTTTGTAGGTATGTACATAGCGTACAGATACCTTATTTTTCCGGCTCTGAGTATATGTGGTTTTGAAATAGTGTAGCGTTGTGAGGGTCTCAACGGTAAATATTCGACTGATAATTAGTAAGTTGTAAGTCACATCAGTAGAATCATGGCACAACACTAATTTCCTAAGAACACTCTGTCATTTTAACATCCGCTTGCTTAGCTAGCAGGAGTGATTCCCTGATCCTCAAGATACTGGTATCCCAAATCTTGGAGTTCTTCCTACCGGTTGTTCTACGTACCAGATTCTACGTCCAGGCTGAGGACAGGGCAGCTCACCTAATGCACGCTGCACGCGTAGCTGAACTGCACACTGCATGCGTAGCTATACTGTGCGCTGCACGCACACCTATCCACGCGCTATCGGTGTCCTGCTGACGCGCCGCTGACTGCGGACTACTGAGGGTCTGACCGGCCTGCTGGAACCTTGCTGGCAAGCCCCGCTCCCCGGTATGCAAGCCTCTGTGTCCCGGGAACGGTGCCTTTCCCTACCTTACCAAGTGCTAGTGCTCAGAACGATAGTATATCCTTAGACGCGACCTACTCTACTAATACGTCTATTGTAAACCTAAGAATATTATACGTATGAACCTTGGCTAAGTGTTTCTTTACCTACCCTAACTTGCTAACAGCCTGCCCTGCCTACCTGCAAAGCCCTAGCCGTTACAATAGCTAACTACAGTAACGTGTTTTTAAGTACATGGATATTGCTAACAGTATCTTCACATTGAATGTAGGCGTTTGTACAACATAAACGCTATGAAAACGCCGCGTCAACGTGACGTTAGTTTCGACACAATCATGTCTACCCGTTGCTAGCGCAGTGTCTACGCGGCGTAATCGTAACGCGTGACGTCAACCAACGCCTCATGCGAAAATGGGTGCTTTCATCATGTCTTAGGGATCGTATCATAAAATTATGCAATTATAATGGCATACACCCAGTTGCACAATGACGTCATATCGTCCCACGTATGCAATAGTAGGTTGCCAAGAATTGTCGCCAAATTACGCCAACAACCTACTTTTGTTGTTGAGGTCTACGTATTTGGATCATCTACGTTTGAACCGATAGAAAACATCTGGCAATTGTTAGGAAAAGTTTACTTTATTATATTTGATCGGCTGTGGCTTTTAACAAGCTAGTATTGTGGTTGTTTTCATCAAAATAACTTCGCTGGTTTAACAGCAAAAAAGTACCTCTCAGTTGTTGGTTTCAAATAACATAACATTTCGTCTGTAGTTCACGCAGGGGTAGGCAGAGGTGCATAAAAAGGAAATCCAAATTTTGACAGTCATGTTTTAACCCAGATACTGCGACGGGTCCAAAAACGCATACAAACGACATGCATACGACCCCTATATTAGGCCGGCCGTTTTAAAAGGCCACCTTTTCCTGGCTTTCCTGAACAATAATAGTTTCAGTAACATCTGGGTTAAGTCCCATGTACCGGGCTTGTATTAAGAAATTCCTAATGAAAAATCCGATAACACAGCCCGTCCTGGAAATCGAACTCAGACAGGACCTAAAACGCAACTATTAAAATATCGATGTTAATAATTATATTCTTTTGTAGTAGACCGTCAAACTTCCTCCTAATCCTACCATTTTTAGGAAAGGAAATGTCTTGGAAACTGTCCGATAAGATAGCGGAAATTTTCCAAGCAATTTATCGGAATAGCCACGTACATATAAAAATGGCATCGGTAAACAATAAGACGGGTTGTTAGTCCGACGTCACCGACCACCATCGGTCAACGTATTTCTTTTACTAGTGGTATAACTCTTGTGTGGGACAGTAACCAGCTGTTTGTCTTGTATACGTGACTAGCTATTGCCCGCGGTTTTCTTGACTTCCTTCTATATAAATAAAACAAAGTCGGGTTAGTTACGAGTACACCACATATAACTCAATAATTTGTTGGATTTGTCTCCGACTCGAATAGCAGAATAATTATTAAATCACTGGAAAAATTCACGAAAAAAATGAAGTTAATTCATTTTCTCATTTCTCGAGAATGAATTGATTGATTTCGATTCTGAAACAGTACGAAGTTCGCCGGGTCAGTTGAACAAATAACACTGTTGGTATTTCTCAATAAACAGCTTCAACATCTGTGCACCATTCAACTTAAGTACGGTTGGGTAATTATTTATTTATCATACCAGACCGGCGTAAGGCCAATTAAGTACACTGATGAGAATTGGCTGCGATAAGAGATTATGTACCGGATAAATACAATTTCTTTTAACCAACTTTCTGAGAGGTTTTTTGATAAATCCATATTTTAATATTATAAATGCGAAAGTAACTCCATCAATCTGTCTGTCTGTTACCTTATCACGTCTTAACGGCTGCATGGATTTCAATTAAATTTGGCACATAGGTATCGCATGGGTTGGGGCATAAGATTTGTATCCCTGTAGTACTTTCGCGTGGGATAATTTACGACCTGCAAAAGCTTCGTTGAAACTGGATGAGAGTTACCGAAAAACGAGTTGAATGGTGTGCAATAGGAGAGGCCTATGTCCAGCAGTGCACTGCTATAGGCTGATCATGATGACGATGAAAGGTTCGTCTCCATAAAATAATGCACTTCTAGAACCTTTAAGAAACCTTCAAATCTATCTTCAGTGTCTAGACCTTTAATCTCATCGTCAGTCAAAAGCTACCACGATAATATTAATATAACTAAGTTTGAATAGAAGATTAAAAGCCCATTCAACGACGATAATCTAAATTACATTAGAATAATAAACATCATTTTAAATGTCACTCAGTCTTCATTAATTTAAAATGATTGACAGACATACAATGATGCATTAATGATGTTTGCGTTAATTGAATTTAGTGGGTTGTCGTGCTGGCGGGCATTGGGAACATAGCTTTGATGACACGGCAACATATCTGCTTTTCTTGGTACAAAATCATAAAACAAGATATTCTGCTCTTTTGAAATTCATCGTATGAAGCCAAAACAAATATCTTATGAAAATATTGGTGATTTTATCATGTTTTTTTTTCTAACATACAATTTCAAAACTGCCATGGTGTGCTCTAATATATTTTCTAATTTGGTATAAGGATAGGTAAATATAATAAAATGATCAATTATATTTATTTCTTTAAATTGGTTTTAACAATAACACGTCAATAAAAAAATCTTTTATAAAACTAGATGAGGTCGGTGTTGTAATTGTTTTTAGAACAACATCGAAAAAAACAATGAAAATTAGCAGACGCATTAATAAACTATACGCTAATTATCTGTTTAAGAGAGGCTTATTTATTTTTTTATGAGGATTTAGCAAAGCTTATTGATGAAAAGTAATATCAAATCGCATTAACGTTTACTTTAAAAAAAAGGCAAGACAAAATACATTTCACTTTGTCGAAAAAGAAAAGAATTTCTTTTCAGCGAATATTTTTAATTAAACATACGGCTGTTAATCTTACGCTAGATTAAATAGCTGTTTAGTCAAGGCTTTAGACAAATTACAGTTTTGGATGAAAACACAGGCATTCATTTCTTCTGAAAATATATTAGTGTCAACTTGGACTGAAATAAAGGTTTTTCATACTTTACTTTGGGTTTATCAAAAAATTATTTTAGCAATATGTGTAGAAGATTTTCAGCTTAGATATTTTTAGGTAAAGATTTCGCGAGATTTTGTACTAATATTATTTTTAGTAAAAAATGTTCAGCTAGATAAGTTTTATCTTTGTGGGGAGGCCTCTGCCAATGTAGGACGAGAACGGATCGTTTGTAATGCAAATCCGACGAGAATATATTCACACAAAACTGTTGACTACGTGTCGTTATAATATTTTAATTCCGGTCCTGACATACGATACAGGTTTTCATTTTGGTCCTTAAGGATGAACTAGTTTTTCGGCGGAAAAAATAATCTCTGTATTTTTTTTTTGTCTCTAATAAAGATTTATAAGTACTTGGTATCGGGTATCAAATATAATTAAATTAGATTAACTTAGGCGTTTCTATCCCTTTTAACGACGGCATAAAATTTTATTTAATACGTCAATAATATAATTGCTTGGTAATTATTTTGGCCTAATTATTCTTACACTTTAACACCTAAACTACATACACTACACATACACTACAGTTCACAAAAACCAGCACAGTGTATTGTTTATAATATTTTTGTTTTACGAGAGCGAGGATATCGCGGCGGGACGCGGCTTGCCTAGCCAGCGGCTGGCGCCTAACTGCCGCCCGCCCAGCTAGGCGGGCCGCCCTACGAAGCAAATAACCAAAGGTCCTTTCTCCAGACGACCTTTTTGTCTGATCCCTGAGCTATTTTCTACTTTGACATCAATAATAGTAATAATAGTAAAATCTTATTAATATAGCTGTTAATATTGTGTTTGCGAAGACGTAGGGGAAGGGTAGGCCTCCGTTAGACATAGTGCCCTCATTATTTACGGGAATGGCTTCATTAAGTTTTTGAGGAAATAATTGTGACGCCATGGTATTGCTCGGGAGAGATATTCGTTCGTACTGGTTGTAAGAAAAAGGTTTTACTATAATGTTTTGAATCAGTTCTCTTTCCTTCGATTGAGTACCTTTTGTTTTTTATGACATATTTCCTGATTTATTTTCTGTTTTTGTTAGATGAATACTGTTGAATAATTCCTTTCCTTACATCCATTATTACTTAATAAATATATTGTATTCTATTAAATATTATGTACCTACCTAGCCTACATTAAAATATTTTAAATGTCTCGTGTAACTTTATTACTGTTTGAATTGACCTTCTGTTAAAACCTCGCCTTGTTTTACTTAGAATCAATGTCCAACTTTGAAACAAATACAGTTCCTATATGTAAAAAACATTCATATTCTCAGCGGCCGTCACGTAAATATTTATAGGAATAAATCTGTGTAGAACTATATGTAAGACAATAACGTTTGTTATACACAAGATGTCTTATACTCCTTAGTCTTGTTTGTTTCTTATGTAAAGTAATCTGTGCCTGAGACTCTTCCCACAATTTTTGGAGAAGAAAGGTTCCCTTCAATCAATCCGTATCACAAAGTTCGGTTTACTTGTTGACAAGAAAGTAGGACAAACCAATATATTCAATTCATTTGTTTGTTTGTTGGTGAAATGTGGGTTCTACATACAATATTTGTTACACCATATTTAGCCTACAGCTACGTAAATAAGACAGTACCTCTAACAACGTATAAAAACAATATAACTTTTATATTTTATTTTAATAGAGATTAATGCTAATGAATATCAAAACTCATTCGTCTTTTCGTCATCAGCGCAAACAGCGGTTGGTCGGTAGAGCGCCTTGGATTAATTTTCAAAGTCAGACAATTTTTTTTCCTTTTTCTGCCTGGCGTTATTAATTTCAGTTTTTGCTAGAGAACGCTGAGAAATATATTTCAAGATTTCTTTACAATCCTCTTTCACGAGGCCAACATCAACCACAAGGAAACAATATAGCAAGAAACCAATCTTTCACACATAGGAGTTGCTAAAAACTAAAAAATAATTTAAACTTTAAAAAATATTAAATAAAATTGTCCTGTCGGGGGACTGCTACTATTTTAAACTTTTACAGAACGTTAGGCTAATAATTAGAGCGGTCCCCCGACGGGACAACATTTAATCAAAAAATTTCATACGTACTTACGTAGGGTCATAATTTCAAGGTTATTTTTTTCTTTTTATAGGGTTTCACGTAGTCGGGGGTTTTTTAAATTTTTAATTTAATTTTTTATTTCATGCTTTTTGTAGGGACTCCTTATTATTTCTTTTCTTTTATTTTCTTGCGTTTTAAGATACAGGTAATTTGGTATTTAATCAGGTTTTTGTAATTCGCCATTTTGTGGTGGTGGCCATCTTGGATTTGAAATTTGTCATAGTGTATAGTATTTGCTAGTCAAGCCCTTTCATTTGATACCCATATTGAGGGAGTTGTGAAAAAAAAATGTTATTTGCCATTTTGTGGTGGCGGCCGTCTTGGATTTGAAATTTATCATAGTGTATAGTATTCTACTAGTCAAGCCCTTTCATTTGATACCCATATTGAGGGAGTTGTGAAAAAATATATAATCCGCCATTTTGTAGCGGCGGCCATCTTGGACCGATTTTCATCAAACATAGCTAAGAACACTCCCGACCAATTCACCTTTCAAACAAAAAAAAAAAACAAAATTAAAATCGGTTCATCCGTTCGGGAGCTACGATGCCACAGACAGACATACACACACACCCACACACACACACACCCCCCCCCCCCACATACACACACACACACACCCCGACACGTCAAACTTATAATACCCCGTCGTTTTTGCGTCGGGGGTTAAAAAGATAAATCAAAATTGTTATTTGAATCTTTTTTGCCATCTGACCAAACTTTTCTGCCAGCATTTGTAATTCGTTTTACTATATATAGTAAGTAATTGTAATATGAATTTCTTTTCTGAAAGTGAAATTGGATTAAACTGCATAGGTAAAATTCTCACACTTTTTTATTGTGTTTAAAATTATTACATATTATTATAACATATTATTATAAGGATAACATAACACGCGTAATTCGTGGGATACAGGCCGAAATGCTCGAAAAAGTGACGCAAAATTGGACCTTCCGAATGGACCATTCGAAACGGAGCCGCGGACAACATTTATGTGAAGTTATTTTTAAAATGTAAATGGCAAAGGCCAAGTTATCAATTTCAATAAAAATTTTGAATATATGATGCAAATTGAGTGTGTTATTCGACTTTAAAAAAAACTACGCTTAAAAAATCACCCGTTATAAGAATGTTATTTCTACTTTAATTCATGACTTGTCTATTCTGAACACGTCTTTAATAAGAAGAATGTGTTAGTAACACATCTCCAAAGTTGTGTGTGTTTGCTATTTTCTTCGTAAGTTAAACAACTCGTGAAGAAAATAGCTGACAGTTTGTTTGTGAAAAAACGTTAATAGATACCTACAACTGTTATATTCATCACAAGAATAGTCAGTCAAAGGATTAATTTATTATCATACCTAACTTGGTAAACAAAATGTGATTTGATACAGCTTCAACTGAATCAGAGATTGTCAGCGTTATCCACTCAGATGTTATCGATTTCCACAAATCAACTACTTTGTAATTACTTATTTATCTATTAGATTTATTTTGTAGACTTAACAGGTCAACCCAAGGCGTCTACAAACAAGTTACATTTAGCAATATACGCGTACAGTGGTTTTTAACATAGGTATTATTGTTATTAAATAGGTACTAATGCTTAACTACTAACTTATAGTAAATACAGCTTAGCCTAGTTATGTAAAACACGTGTTCTAAAAGATAAATAACACCAGTATTCTTCGTTCTGGCCAGCAGTCAAACTTTCAAACTTCTGACTACTCAGTCGTAACAAATGACATAAACCTGACAGCCGTATAGTTATCTGTACTTACTCTCGTAATACCAGTAGAACTTATGTTAAAAAGTTTTATTTTAAAATCTAGACCTCCGACTCTAAGGACCAAATAATTTTAGTATGAATGGTCCTAATGCTGTTCACCGCATTAGAGTCAGAATTCAGTGCAAGAAGTCAGCACTTAGGACTCGGAACATAACTCAGCGAGTCATTTATCTATGTCTTGAAACAGCTGATGTGAGAAGTAGTACGGGATATGTGCACGCTGTGATAAATGTGGGAAAGATAGGACCCAAGTATGGCAGAGTTTAGAAAAAAGTAAAGAGTCTTAATACATAATAACCTTGTTTTTGATCATCTTTGCTTGGCAAATTGGTATACAGGCTGGCAGTTAGGCAAATGGGCAGTTATTACTGCCATTTATGTATATTAATGTAGTATATAAATACACTCGAGAGCAATGAATCCGGGTCACTTGAAGAATCCTAAAAATCTCGGAAACTAAAAATGCTAGGTTAATGCAATAAATTGTATTTAATAGACAATGTAATACTCCTTAAATGAAGGTATTAAAACTTCTTAGTTATTGTAAAGTTATATCATAAAAAAATCAAATTTGAAAAAGGGCCACTTTCGAAGATGGAACTACGAAATTACAGCAATTGGTTTTGCTTTTGTTTGTAATCTGTCATTTATGTGGGTACATAAACCATGTTGATAATGCTCTATATTCATTATTCAAGCTGAAATTATGTCGCTTACGCCTGAAGAATGCACCAGAATACTTACAATGCTGGAAACCGGCCGGAGTCAGCGCGATACAGCCAGGACTGTCGGTGTGTCGCTGTCAACAGTACAAAGAGTTCTCCGACGTTACGAAGAAACTGGTTCTAACCTACGCAGACCAGGAACGGGCAGAACCAGGTGTACCACAGCACGAGAAGACCGATACTTGGTGAACACCATGCTTCGAAATCGCTTTCTCACAGGAACTGAACTCACAAATCAGTTTCGACGCCTCGGAGGAAGTAACCCAAGTGCATGGACAGTAAGACGTCGGCTTGCTGAATCTAACTTAAAACCCCTTAGACCTGCAAACGGCCCTAAACTGGAGCGTGGGCATCGTATTTCAAGACTAAGATATGCCCAGAGCCACGTAAATTGGAGTATTGAAGATTGGTCAAAAGTTATGTTCTCCGACGAATCAAAATGTATGCTCTACAAGCACGATGGAAGACACAGAGTGTATCGAAGACCAGGGGAAAGATTCAAGCAAGCATGCATCGAAGAAAAAGTAGCCTACGGTGGTGGGTCTGTACTTGTGTGGGCCGGAATTTCTTCTGAAAGTCGCACAGAGCTGGTGATCATAGAAAACGGCTCTTTAACTAGCGTAAGATATGTGGAAGAAATCCTCAATGATCACGTTGGTCCATTTATGGTCAATTTAAGTGAGGATGCTATATTTATGCATGACAATGCCCGACCTCATACAGGTAGGATTGTGAATGACTACCTTCAAGAGATGAACATTACTCGTATGGTGTGGCCAGCGCGCAGCCCGGATATCAACCCGATCGAGCATGCTTGGGACGAGCTAGGCAGATGCGTAAAACAACGAAACCCTCCCCCAATCACGCTTCGTGAGCTCAAAATTGCTCTCACAGAGGAATGTGAGAATATTCCCCACAATCGTATAAGGAACTTGGTGTACAGCATGCCAAACCGCGTAAACGCAGTAATGGAAGCACGAGGAGGCAATACGAAGTATTAAAATTCAAGAAAATCGTAATAAAGTTCAAAAATTTCATGTTTCCTATTTTTGTTTTAAGGAGAGATCAGCAGTTTTTTTCTTTATGTAATTTTGTGTTAGTAAAATGTATGGTGACTCATATTTTTTTTACTTTCATTTAAGGAGTATTACATTGTCTATTAAATACAATTTATTGCATTAACCTATCATTTTTAGTTTCCGAGATTTTTAACATTCTTTAAGTGACCCGGATTCATTGCTCTCGAGTGTACTAGTATTAATCCATAAGTTAAAATCCCATCTGCCCAACCGCCAGCCTGCATACCAAGCAGTGGTTATCAAAAACAAGGTTTTTATGTATTAAGAAGAATCTTTACTTTTGTTTTCTTTGCTGTAGTTAGAGACAGGGTGAAAAACCTTTAGATATTCACTTTTAATTTCAGTAGCAATCCAGCAATAACAAAACATATAGTCGTAATTCTGGTCCTGGCATCCAAACGGCTATAGCAATACATATAAAAACAAAACAATTGAACTAAACTATGCTGTTTAAAATTCTCAACCAAATAGCGAGTGCACAAAATAGCAAATAAAACACAAACAAACGACAAACAAGCTAAATACCGCGGTGAAATTAATCGAATTTTATACAAACATTCATTACCGATTCCCGATGGACTCCCGCACGTCTGTCGGACGTATACACACAGAATCGGTGACAAACATACAAACACCGGCGTAGTTAGCGATTTAATCAGATAGCAATGTTTGAATACGCTGCGCGAATCGTTTGTGGGTACGTTTTCTGTTTATTTCTGACCAACTTTAATTATTCAAAAGGGTTTGCTGTACTTATATTTGTAGATGGATGTATAGTAATGCTAATAGTGAATGATGAGGGAACATGGATGCGATAGACAAACACGTACTGGCCGTAAATATCACACATTGATTTGAAGAATAGTTTGACTTTGTAGAGCGTCGCCTTGTCAAATTTCGATACGCCTACCATACCTATTCACAGCCTCGACCCGGAAAATTCGTTGTTACAACACATGTACTATGACATTGAATTATCCTTAAATATCAACCAAAGCAACCCGTTAGCAGTGTAATCATTAGGAAATCTACAATGAAGGGTGCTGTGCAGTTTCGAAAAATGGCTGCTCCGCTTTCGGGAGAACATTACCATAAAAAATTACTTATACTTCATCATCAACGTCCATAGCCCGACTTCGCCTACAGCTGGGCACAGGCTTCTCTTTTCTTGTGCCAATGCCCACGCTCCTGTGCCAGCCTCATACAGGTTTTACTCGCGATGGTAACAATGTCATCTGCCCAGCTCGCCGCCCACCGGGCGACGACACTTCGTCTTCTAGTCCTTGGACGCGGTCACTGTCTTACTCCAAATATCATTACTTATACTTAATTTATATCAATATTGATTTATTGGTGAAAGGCAAGAATAGTGATTTTCGCCGAAACATGACTCGGCTTAAGTCATTTGGGGATTAACCCTATATACATGTCAATCAACTCAGTCTATCGCAGTCCACTGCTGGACATAGGCCTCTCCCAGGCTGCGGCACAACACCCTGTCCTCCGCCTTTCGCATCTGTATGTTTCAGCCACCTTCTTAGGGTCGTTCAACCATCTAGTTCCGGGGCGTCCCATACTACGCTTGCCGGCACGCGGTCTCTACTCTAGGACTCGTCTGCTCCACCGGCAATCGGTCCTTCGACAAACATGTCCAGCCCACTGCCACGTCAGCTTGCTTACTCTGCAAGCTATGTCGGGAATTCTAGTTCTTTTCCGGATAACTTAATTTCTGATTTTATTTGTGGACCAGCTCGAATGTTAATGTCCATGTTTCGGCACCGTACGTTATAACGGGCAGGACGCACTGTTTGAAAACCTTAGTCTTCTAACATTGCGGAATGTGTGACGACAAGACTTGATGAAGTTTTGTAAATGCTGCCAAACCCAACTGGATCATAATATAATTCAATATACATAATTCAAATTGATTACCTATCACAGATCAACCGTATCGAGTGTCAAGCCGAACGTATTTAATGATCTGTCATCAAACACCGACAGATGTCACGCGCGGGAAATTAATGACAACTGTTGTCAACAGATAGAGTGAGGTAATATTCTGATACGACACGATTTAGTACTGTACGTGGTTGATTAGGTGGCTCATTCATTTCAGAAAATACAATGAAATCTGGTGCCTACTCTATGTTTCCGTTATTTTACGACAGCCCACACTTTTGTATAAAAAAAGACATAATTATACCTTTTCTCTAAGGCCCATCGTCCACGACGCTACTCAAAAGTAACGTGTTGCAAACTCAAATCAGTAACGAGTAGCCAGAATATTACAGAACTAGTACTTTAATGGTGGGTCGCGCACATGAGGCGACTTTTAACGCGTTTTTAACTAGTCTGTGATTGGTTGCGTTGTTATGAAATACTAGTGCTGTGACATTCAGGCTACTCGCTGGTGATTTAAGTTTGTAACACGTTACTTTTGAGTAGCGTTTTCAAAACTCCTGGGCCTTAGTGTTCGTATCAAATAGCTTCCTATTACAACCTTTCAGAAACAAGTAGTAAAGTAAATAAAAACAAGTGTCATAAAGTGTATCGCCATACTAATTAAATTGTTAATATAGATTTATTATTTATTTATCCATTTATGCACACACATAGAAACAGACAAGTAGAAAGGAACAGAAAAATACGTACAAAGGTGATGCTTATTTGTAAAGAAATCTCTTCCAGGATAGCTGCGATAGGAGGTACATAAAAGAGATGTAGACAACGTGTGTAAGAGTGGAGGGGACAAATACATAAAATCAAAACAATTCACTAATTTAAATATAAACATACAATAATTATACGGATATACATACTCGTACATACTTCTAAAATGAATATCAGTAAAATATGTTACGTTGTATATTTTTTTAAATAAATCATACTTATACTTGTTAAAAATAAATGAACAAACTTCTAAAAGGCATACAATTCTCCTTCTGAATCCATTTAGTAATGGAAGTTTCAGCTCTTTCCACGTCCAAGGGCATGATTAAAAAAAATTGTCCGCACCCTGCCGAGCCCCTACATTTAGGGTAGAACTATTATTATTGTGTAGGCGAGTGGCTGTAATAGAATAAGTGGATCGACTTGCCTTTCGGTGATTACAGTACGCGAAACCAGTATAAGCTGGCCTGTTATTCTATTGAGACTCCGTACTGCGCTAGGCCAGCTCAAGGGTCGACTGTACCGACCATTATAAAAGAAGACTGAAAAAATATTAACATGAGATTTGCTGTTTCTCGCAAATTGCTAAATACTCGTATTGCGATACGACAGCTCTCCTAGTTGTGATCGCAAATGTCTAATCCCGGGTTCAATCCCCGGGTCGAAGAAAAGTAATTTTTTCATCCAGAACGATTCAGATTTTGGAAGGTATGTGGAAAGTAATAGAAGATTCCTATTACCAAGATAATAAATTGTGTAATGGATGGATGGTTGAATGGATGTTTGTTACTCTTTCACGCCAAAACTACTGAATGGATTTGGATGAAATTTGGCACACAGATAGTTTATAACCAGGATTAACACATAGGATACGTTTTATTCCGATATTCTCACGAGATAGAAAATGCGGGTGAAACCGCGGGGTGTAGTTAGTTACTAATAATATTGGTACGAGTACAACATCAGCTTTCAGTAATTACCAGTTTATTGTCCTACTTTACGCGATAGTGTTAATTTTATACATATCGCGGTCAACCAAACATTGATTCCAGTGTCCATAGCTGTCAATTGTCCTGGTTGCTATAGTAACCAAAAACCTGTCAGTTGACATCTGCAACCACTCTGAATGAGTAATTTGAAATTCAAACGAGGCACCAGAGTGTAATGAAAATAGTTTTACCAACTAATTAACATTTCGGCGTTGAAAATGTACCGGAAAAAGTTGAATAATAGCAGTACGTCCAGTTCGCTGTAGGAAGGAGACGTGTCGTTCTTTATTATATTCGTTTAACTAAAAAAGTAATTGATCGGTTACGCGAAATAGTACCGTTGCGTAAACAAACAAATCACATATTCCAGTGTCATAGTAAATACATTTTGTGGCAAAAACCTCGGCGCGAGTGCTAACACCGTGCGCGGGGACGTACCGCACCTCCTCTACGATAAGAGACAGTTGCTATTTTTCGTCCTTGTCATCACCGTGGTAGTGCGCGTGCACCGAATAAACATGAATAATTGCGCTGTTTGTAATGACCTATTAGAAAGTGATTACTTGGAATGCCAGCGTTGTACAAACAAATATCATTGTTTATGCCTCGATATCTCACCTGAAGAAGCAAGGGAATTTCTCGATGCAAGCCAGAAATGGATATGCCACAGTTGCGGTAATAAACAGCCCAAGGGTAACGATCCCGTTCGCCCTTCGACACCAACAGGCTTGGCTGATATAACATTTAATGTAACTCGTCGTAAGATGCAAAACAAGCCGGAATTTGTACAAGCGTCTGTTAATAGAATGTCGGATAGTGTATCGCGCTCGGATATACGCGATGAGATGCGTTCAGTTATGAATGAATTTATGAGTGAAATGAGAAACACCTTGAATGTTGAATTGCGTGATCTGAGGGATCAAATAACTGGATTTGGAGATTCCCTTAGTTTTTTGAGTGCACAATTTGACAGTTTAAATAACGATATGGTCGCTCATAACTCCACAATGAAACAATTAAAAACTGAAAACGAGCTTCTCCGGGCGGAGGTCAACGTTCTGTCTAACCGTGTCGTGCAGATGGACCAGTTGTCTAGGTCTACTAACTTGGAGCTTCAGTGTGTACCCGAGCACAGGGCTGAGAATGTAGTGAGCATTGTTAGACAACTGGGTCAAGTTGTAAATTTTTCCGTGAACGATGGCGACATATCTTATTGTTCACGCGTTGCCAAGTCGAACCCTGAATCTTCTCGCCCACGTACGATCCTGGTGAAGTTCAACACCCCACGCACCAGGGATTCCCTGCTAGCGGCTACAATACAATACAACAAGGATAACCCAAATGAAAAGCTGAACACCAGTGCACTAGGCCTGGATGATAAGAAGATTGCGATATTTGTTACGGAGAATCTCACAAAGGAAAATAAGAACCTACATGCCGCAGCCCGACTTCGAGCCAAAAAACTTAATTATAAATTTGTGTGGGTACGTGGAGGACGAGTTTATTTGCGTAAATCAGCTGATACTGAAACGGTATTTATTCGTAATATGGACTCATTGAATAAGTTAACTTGATCTCCTTTTATTTCTGCTCTTTGGTTGTAATTGGTTCTTACTTTGAACTAAATTCTTGAAATAATATTTAACTACCTTCATTCTCTGATATAATTAAGTGTTATTATCAAAACGTGAGAGGTTTGAGGACCAAAACTGCAGACTTTTACTTAAATGTGTTAACGTGCAACTATGATATTATTGTACTGAGTGAGACTTGGTTGGCGGGCGACATATTGGACTCTGAGTTATTTTGCAACCGATATCTAGTGTATCGACGGGATCGAGAGTCTAGTGGTTTTCATAACAAAAAATCAGGTGGCGGTGTGTTAGTGGCGGTGTCTAAGGGGCTAAGATCATATCGAGTGGCTAATTGGGATAGTAAATGTGAAGACGTATGGGTTTGCGTAGACATTTGCTTAAACAAACGACCGGCTAAACTTTTAATCTGTGCGGTGTACATTCCTCCTCCAGTACAAAAACATATTTTGGAACATTTTATCGACAATGCTAATAATGCCTTGGAAAGCTTTGATACTACGTTAATTTTAGGTGACTTCAATCTGAGTAGCATCGAATGGATAGGTTCACCGGGCACACCGCTTGCAGCTTCTTTGAATAAAAACGGAATTTATGAACAGAAGCTGTTAGACTTTATTTCTTTAAATAATTTGGCTCAATACAATTGTGTCTATAACCATAAAAATAAGATACTCGATCTTGTTCTGACCGATACCACTGTGAAAAGTTTAAGTATGTCGGAAAACCCTCTAAGTAACATTGACTCGTACCATCCCCCCCTTGCATTCGAACTGCTGTGTAACTTACACGAGAAAACTTTACGCCCTAACCAGGAACCAAAATTTAAGTTCTATAAAGCAGATTATAGTAAAATTATTCAAGAATTAAGTGACATATCATGGCAAGACTTATTTTCACAATGTTGCGATGTTGACGCAATGGTGGACTCATTTTACAAAATTATCTATAATATTATTGAAAAATACGTACCTAAGACTAAGCCTAAAACTTATAAATATCCGGTTTGGTTTAGCAGGGATCTTATTCGCCTGCTACAAGAAAAAAATAAATACCATACACTCTACTCCAAATTTAAAAACCCCCTAGATAAAATTTCGTATCGGTTGCTCAAAGACAGAGTCTCAAAATTAATACATATTAACTATAGGCAGTATATAAAGTCAATTGAATCTTCGATCACTTCTAATCCTAAGCTTTTTTGGTCTTTTTTAAAACAAAAACGTAACGGTGACAGTACATACCCTTCAGCAATACATTACGGCGATGTCAAAGGTAGTAACGGAGCAGATAATTGCAACATATTTGCCTCATGTTTTTCATCTGTTTATAACCCTTCTATTGGCAATACTGTTGACTTTAAGGCTAAGTACGCGACTACGCGATATCAGCATACTGACTTTCTGACCCAATTGACATTAACCTCGGAGTCTGTTACTAAAGCTTTAAAAAGACTGGACCCTAATAAAGGGCCAGGGCCTGACGGGTTGCCTTCCATTTTTGTTATAAAATGTTGTGACTTTTTGGGGGAACCACTCTCTATGATTTATAATAAATCATTGAGTACTGGTTGTTTTCCGAAGACTTGGAAAGAATCACGAGTGGTACCGATTTTTAAGTCTGGTGACAAGTCCGCTGCGAATAATTATAGACCAGTATCTATTTTGTCTATCTTTGGCAAGGTATTCGAAGCTTTGGTATACCCTATACTTTCGTGGCATGTGAAACAAACATTGATGCATGAACAACATGGTTTCATGAAAGGCCGTTCTACTGGAACTAATCTTACATGCTTTATATCAGACTTGGTCGATGCCGTAGACCGTGGATCACCGGTAGATGTAATCTACACAGATTTTAGCAAGGCGTTTGACAAGGTGGATCACAAAATCTTAATCGACAAATTACATATAATCGGAATTGCTGGAAACTTATTACAGTGGTGTGAGTCTTACCTTGTTAGACGCACATCTAAAGTTGTGGTCAGCGGTTATTCATCGAACCTGTTTCTAACACCCTCAGGCGTACCCCAAGGCTCCCATCTAGGACCCTTGTTCTTCAATATATTTATAAACGATGTGGCGTCTTGTTTTGTACACTCAAGGATATATTTATACGCAGATGATCTAAAAATTATAAAACGAATGGAGTGCAATCAGGATCCATATAAACTCCAGGAGGACTTGGACCGTTTTTCTCAGTGGTGTTTGGACAATAACATGTCACTTAATGCTGACAAATGCATTCACGTACATTTTTCTAGGAAAAAAGGACCTTATTTTCGTAATTACATAATAAATGCCCAAATTATTCACGAGAAAGAAGTAATTCGTGATCTGGGTGTTTATATTGACAATAAGCTCCGGTTTAATATTCACGTCGATAAAATCGCTACTAAAGGGTTTAAAATGTTGGGCTTCATTCTGCGTAACAGTAAAAATTTTAAATACACCTCAACCAAAATTGCAATCTTTAACTCAATAGTCAGGTCAGGCTTAGAATACTGCAGCATAGTTTGGACTCCATTCTACGAAATTCATAAACGTCGATTGGAATCAGTGCAGAAAAGATTTCTCTGGCACTTGTCATATCACTGCAATATGGCCAGAAAACTAACTAGTTACAACTCTCGCTTGAATCATTTCAAACTTTTGAGTCTAGAAAATCGCCGTATGATCCTAGATCATCTGTTCCTTTACAAAATATTAAACACTCACGTCGATTGTCCGCGGTTACTCAGTCAAATTAATATAAATGTGCCTTTCAAACTTGCTCGTCTGTCTAGATATCAGTTGCTTCGCGCTAAGGGCTTCAAAACGAATCTGGGTCATTTTTCTACCGTTAACAGATTGCAGGTTCAATTTAGTCGCCTGTCACGCTCACCCAGTGTAGATATTGATATGTCTTACTCTTTGCGTAAATTCAGGTCTGTCTTGCATAGGGCATTATTACAAAAGTGAAAAAAAAAAAAATGTATTTTAGATCCTTTAGCCTTTTTCATTTCCATAAAGATGTGGAAAACTTGGTGTATTATAGTCTATCAGTTTTAGTGTTAGTTTTTTGGATGAGAATTAGTGAGCTTTCAAATGAAGGCTTACTGGTTTTTAAATAAAATATCACAAAATAAATAAATTACATGATGCTCTCGATATTTTATCGAAAGTGTCATGTATCTGCATTTATGTAACATTCATTCTATTTAGCTTATAAGTAAAATCTGTTTTATTACTACATTTTCTCCTTCTATGTTTGGTGCATGCCGTGGCAGCCTTTAATTAAGGCTACACTATAAAATGTAAAAAAAAAAAACATGGAATCTTCAGCATGTATTATGGTGTATGCTTTGTTGGTTGTCCTTAAATAAATAAATAAATAAATAAATAATATGCGGTTTTATCATATTTTAGGCTGAGTGGAATTATGAGTGACTTATGGTCTGAAATAGACAGTGTGGACACCTAAATCCGTCTCTTTTTGAACTTTTACACAGTTGTGAGGAATTCTTTTATTACAGACCTACTAACGTCCGACTCGTGCTGGCACGAAAATATCTGCTTTAAGGCTGTTTAAATTTATTTATTTACTAGCTTCTGCCCGCGGCTTCGCCCGCGTGGATGTCGGAAATTATCCCACGGGAACGTGCTAACAGGATAAAATGTATGTGCACCAGGATGCCATTTAACTCGCGGGCCCTTTGTGGCTAATTACAATAGAAAACCAATTGTGTCTCATTAATGGTGATTAAGAGGGTACCTATATGATATCTTTACCTAAGTACCTACCTAATTAAAAAAATAAATAAACTCAATAACAGAAAATAAAATACCTACCTACCTAAATAAACCTATTTATGACGATAACTAATCTAAGCTCAATCATCATCTGCCTAGCCTTTTCCCAACTATGTTCAGGGCCGGCTTCCAGTCTAACCGGATGCAGCTGAATACCAGTATTTTACATGGAGCGACTGCCTATCTGACCTCCACAACCCAGTTATTGGGTAATACGATACCCTTGGTACGACTGGTTGTCAGACTTTCGGGCTTCTGACTACCCGTAACGACTGTCAAAGATCCACGAATGACAGCCGGGACCAACGGCTTAACGTGCTTTCCGAGGCACGGAGGTGTCTCGGTATGTAAAGATGGTCACCCATCCACAGACCGACCGCGGCAAGCGTAGCTTAACCTGACCGATCGACCTGTGCGGCTGTTATTATTTAGCCACGGGCCCCTCAATCTAAACTCAATAAATAAGCAAAATCTCTAAAAACTAATATCTATACGAATGACTATCCTACCTAACAGTATTATAAAATAACCTACGGTCACTACGTACACTATCAAATATACTACCTATACTTTAAAATGAAAATCTATACCTACGACTTATATAAAAATAAACCTAAATAACTCTAAAAAGTAAAAGGAATAAAAATGAACTCCACTGCGTGTGACCTAACCTACGACAAACTTATTATTTGCGGTTGGTACAGTAATCGGATCTAGGGATCGAACCGCAAAATTAAGTTTGTTTTTTATTGTATATACTTTTCCGGGATAAAAAGTACCCAGTGTGGTGCCCAGGATATTAAAGAATAATTATACCAAGTTTCATCGTAATCGAACCGGTAGTTTTTGCGTGATGCCTGAACAAACAGACAGACAGACAGACAGACAGACAGACAGACAAAAATTTTTTTAATCACATTTTTGGGTTCGGTGTCGGTCTAGTAACACCCCCTGCCATTAATTTTTTTGATATCTTCAATGTACAGAATTTTCACTTCTACAGATTTATTATAAGTATAGATAATGGTTTACCAACAGATGTTACAGCGATACATACATAGAAAATACATAACAATAGATCTTAGTTTTACTGCACACCCAATTACAGGTAAACACAACATGCAATTACTCTATTTTACTAAGGACAAAAATTCAAGTACAATATAATATAAACGGAAGTGTCGGCATGAATATTGGCTTAAACTATAAATTAGTAATTTAGCAAGTTAAATCCCTTCGCGTCTGTTATGTGTCTCCACAATGAAAAACTGACCCTGTTGGACAGACACTTGGACATATAACTTACTACTTGAACTTAACTCGCGAAATTTAAAGTTTCCTACAGGTCAGTGTCAGGTTGTATTTTGATTGAAATATGATTCTAGTGATGTTTTTAAAGATTCTGTAATTGGCAATGCTGCCAGACTTCTGGGCACGTTTCCGGATGACAGTGATGCGGACGAGTACTTCGACGCCTAAATATCCTTTTGTTTTTGTATTTATTTAAATAGTTATTTTTTAAGGAATTTAATAAAGTTTCCGAAAAGCAAATTAACTTCCAGCGATCTGTGGTTGACTGTAATACTAACTAAGCTGTGTTAAAATGAATTACCGAAAAATTAATACAAAATTAACCGACAAAAAATGTTGTATTTAACAAAAAAACATGAAGCTTATTCAAATTATAATTCCACGAAAAATATTCTATACTTTCAAATAATAAACTAAGGTCAAGGTGGCGAAGTCCGTCATAGTTTATTGCAAGCTTGATTTGATAAACACCCTATGGCTGATTTTTTTACTTAATTGTATGTTTTGAATATTAATGATGACTAAAGATTCCTTATTTATCGGTTACTGTTAGAAACATCAATGTAACTGTTGTCAACATGAAATAAACGCGTTTTTTTTAAAGTTAGTAAGTAGACGGACTTTCCCGAGTAATTGGGGGCAACTTCGTCATATGCATAAATTGTTAGTAATGGGATAGATATTTGCGGTACCCATATTCAGTAAATATTCGAAAATAAAAGTTAATCAAATATAAGCTTTAAGTTTCATGATATAAGGTAGCAATCACAATCTATGGCGGTAAAATCATGAAGTGGGGTAAGTCCGGTATATTCGTAAGGGAAGGGATTGTCAACATTTAAATCAGTACAATACAATTTTAATATTCTGACTGTAGGGTATAGTAGGTAAGTATGATTGTTGGTTGCATCTAAAATGCAATGTGAAATTTGATAAGTTTTGGTATTTAAAAGACTATCTGTCTTTACACCATAGAAAAACCAAATAGTAACTAACAAACACACTTGGGTATATTTGTACTGTTTGAACAGATAATAAATTAATTAAAGGTATTAATAATAGCCCTCTTTCTTTCTCTTTTATTAAAATGAAATAAATTGCTCATAGAATAAAATAAACAACACCGTAACTACGAAATGAACTTTTTTAATATTAAAAAAATTATTAAATCCTGTAAATGCTTACAAAGCCAAGTATCTTTGGAAAATCAACACTACGTCTTCTTACCACTGTTAGTAATAAAATAATTAGAAAAACAAGTAAAAAAAAACAAATAATCAACAATAAGGCTGCATTTTCGAGAACTTACAATAATTCTTTAAAAAGATTAAAAAATCAACAATAAATACGAGCAGCCTTATATCCACTTAATACCCCATTCCGGACAGCTCGCACAGCGTCTAGCAATTTTTCTTTAGTGTAAGACGATTTGTTTGATGTCCTTTTGTAATTTTGAGTCATTTTATGACAATTTAAGTACCTGAAGAATAAAATACACTGATTTTAAATCGGATAAATGACCATTTTAGAAATTATATGAAACCAGACTCCAATCACATTATCATGATGTTTCTAATGAAGGAACCATATTAATAGAATTCATAAATTTTATGAATACTGTGATTCCCAAAAAAAAAAAAAAAAATGCTAATATGGAGCTTTGGCTGTATATCTAAATAACAATGTTTAATGAAAATGCTTAAACCAAAAAAGGTTTGTAACATCTGCCTTGGGGCAAGATCGGCACACGACGGCCTTTCCCTAAAATACTAGACAGTCTTCCCCCAAAATTGAATTTATTGGTTAGGTTTTTATCACAACTAATATTTCTGTAAATATAGATTCAAATTCGATTTGAATAGAATAAAACAATAAAATGTAATACAAGCTAGACACTTACCACTATAATACGTAAAAATCCGTTGATATTCAAATTTCACGTTAGCTAAAACGTCGACACAACTCACTCGTGTTTCAACTTGTCAACTACAAAAAATTTTAAGACCGTTTTTTTGCTATTGAACTCAACACAGCGCCATCTATAATTTAAAGGTAGGACGAAATAGTAACTCTGTTTTACCGACCGAGCTGTAAACGGTCGTAGCTATTCAGAAACGGCCTAGAGAGACGGTGTTTGGTGTTCCCCCGTAGACGAACTTCCCCACCTTGACCTTAAATTTCCAAAAAAAAAACTAAACTTCCGAAAAAAATACTAAGTTTCCGAAAAGTTATAGTTTAGTGAAATTTGCAACGTAACACGCATATATCTTCTTTAAATCGAAAGAGCTAGGTTAGGTTAGGCCAGAACTGTGACCACATAATGCACGAGCCTAGCGAGCGAAGCGAGCGGTGCCGCGGCAGCGGCCGGCCAGTGCCATAAACATATTTTTGAATGTAAAATCAAACCACACAACCACAGCGCCACAGTTATAAAATATGTAAGATTGATTCTTTTATAATATAAAATAGGTAAGTTACGATAAAAATGATGACCTGTAGATTTCGGTAAATCGCAATTTAAGCTGGTGGAAAAATATAACGTCAGCAAATATTGTATTAATTTTTCGGAATTTACAGCATTTTATTCGGTCGTTTCTATAATTGTATTCGCGTATAGGTTGTCGAAAAGTTAGTATTTAAAGCAATAAATTTCATATTTTGAGTATTCTCATATTTTAACTTTTTTTCGGAGCTTTTATTACTACCCTTTTTTTAATTTAGTACCTATGTAGTGTAAATACATAGTTAGTTAAGAGATTATGAAAATAAATGTAAATGAATTAACTGTAATTCTGTGAATACATATTTGTTTCGGTCTCGAATCATATTTTGATTAACATATAATAATGACATGGAAATTGCAAAAAACGAAACATAATTTGAATTTCGCCTTAACGAATGCAAATCAGGTGTCTGCAAATCAGTGAACAATGTCGTTGTTATTTGAGAAACTTTACCTTATGGTCCGGTATTGCAACAGTCTGTGTTCATGATGGTTACTTACCTGAAAAAAGAAAGCTTTGTTAAAGTTATGATCATAATGCAAGTTCAGTAGTTATTTTTGTTAGTTATAGAGTAGTACAGTAACCAGAATAATATTGGACATTGTTGTTTAATGAATTCAAAATGTTATAAAATAAACATAAAAGTTAGGTTCTAAAACCTATCCTAGAAACAAAGTCGTGAAGCCGTTCTCTAGTTACTTACTACGTTGACATTGTCAGTTTATAGCTTTTACGTGTGCAGTGTATTTATGCTTGCATATCCCATATGTATTTATGCTTGCATAAATACGCAAAACCTGACAAGGCCACACAGATTTATCTCCCGGCCCGAACCTGCGACCCTGAGCCCCGAACCAGGTCATCGCACCTCTGCACCATTTGGCTGCATCAGCTACTAAAGGTGCGTTTACACGAGCCACTGAATTGCTCAAGGTTGGGCAATATTGCTCAAATATGACGTCACGACCACATCAAGCAACTACGATGACAGCAAATAGATTGCATTGCAACTTTAAATTTCATTTATCTACAGATGAGTACGGGGTCAACGGCTGCTGGCGGTGTAGTTATTTGAAATTATGAGTTTAGATTTTTTTGTATTAATGTCATTAGATACTGATACTCATCATATCTGCGGAGTTTCGCTAGCTAATTTAATTTAACTATATATAACTTCTTATTATTACACAAAAAAATATTATTGAGCCATAACCCATAATAATTTTTGTTCCCCTCACTCCTGATGGCTCCATATTTTTAACTGCTTTAATTGATTTGGCAATTCTCGTGTTTGTTTTTTGTAAAAAAAAATATATATTTTTCACATATTCATTTGCTATGTAAATATCAGTGACAGGAAGTTATTAGAACATCATGATTATAAACTAAGTGGAAAAAAATTGTATTATTGAAGCTAATAAAATTCATATGGTGGTCCCATATGAATTTTATTAGCTTCAATAATACGACTTTTTATCCATTAAAAAAAAAGAATTTTGATAATCAGCTTATAAATAACAGAGTTCTGAGGTAACAAACATAAAAAAAATGCCGAATTGAGAACCTCCTCCTTTTTTTGATCCACACGGCAACTGTTGCCGGAAATTATAATTCCTTTAAATATAGCCCGTATAAGGTAAGGTTAGGCCGGATGCAGGCATTATCGTATGAGATTAAAGCGCGGACGTCGTGGCAGGCTGCCAGCCGCCAGGCCATTCGAGTGTGAGCGGCGATTTCCTTGACGTCCTCGAGTGCTGGCTGCTGTCGACAGCTACTTATGCTTATGTTTATGTCTCGCGGTTATTGATTTGGTTTTTGTAGATTGAACGAAAAAGAAAAGGAACGGCTAATTTAAGAATGAAGAATGTGTATGGTGATGTCCAAATCTATTATGTTGAAAGTCATAACATTGACGAATGATTAATATTATGCGTTTGATTTCTAATGAAATAACAAGAGGAAATAATTCGAAGCCATCATCATCATCATCATTTCAGCTAAAAGACGTCCACTGCTGGACACAGGCCTCCCCCAAGCACCTCCACTTCGACCGGTTCTGTGCTTCTGGCATCCAACGGGTTCCTGCGGCTTTCACAAGGTCGTCGGTCCACCTTGTGGGAGGCCTTCCAACGTACACGGTCGCCACTCTAGAACCTTTCGGCTCCCCTGGCGCACCGGAACACATAACACGCCGTGACCACCCCAGGGACCAAACCAGCACATAATCTACTAACCTACCTAACTATCACTTTCCTGCTAATTTCTTACATCGGACTTCACACTTTTTATTTAATCTTTTTTTATTTTATTTTTTGTTTTATCTGATGTATGTACGAGTATCTGGTGTATTGTGTGTCTTTTAGTTTGTGCCAAATAAATGTATTTTCTTTCTTTCTTTCTTACCCTATCTAACCTACCTAATTTATTCATCACAAAATTAATATAAGTAGGTACGCAAAATAAATAGGACTGTTAATTTTGGTGGTTAAATTCGAAGTGCACCATTTAGCTAAGTACTCAGGAACATATACGAAGATGTATTCATAAGAACGCCATACTAATTTTAAACAAAAGACGCTCTGATTAGAGGCAGAAAACGTCAAGGGGATAAGAAAAAAAAATTACCAGTAAGTAACTACGAAGTGTTACAAAAAAAATCCACAAGAAAAGATACCTTAATTTCGGTTTCTCCTCATGAATATTCCAACTCCCGGAACATTAATCAATTGTAATTAAGCGCTCTTAATTTTTGCCGAAGCGAAGGAGTATTTCGAAGGCCTTTTCCTGTTGCAAAAACTGTATAGTCAATTGATTTTCATGACAATTTAAGCCTGTGTTTATTACTTTATATTTTGAACGTGGGTAAGCCAAGCTAATGCACATTGATTGACGCGGATTTATCGTGTGCGTTAAGCCAGCGGGTATATTTGTAGTTACGTAAAACTGGGAAGGTTGAACAGGAAAGCGGTTATTTTTATTTTTAGGGTTCTGTACCTCAGAAGGAAAAACGGAACCCTTATAAGATCACTTCGTTGTCTGTCTGTTTGTCCGTCCGTCTGTCAAGACCTTTTTTCTCAGGAACGCGTAGAGTTACCAAGTTAAAATTAATTTCAAATACTTAAGGCTGCAATCCCTTGAAGCAGTGAAAAAATCAAAGTTTTAAGTAAACGCAATCAAAAGATAGAGGCGTTTATGTTACGTTCCGCGGCAAGAAGCAATGTCATGTAGCACAAGTAAAGGAAAAAATCCGAAAACCGTAAATTTGTAGTTACATACCTACAAATTTGTACGGAACCCTCGGTGCGCGAGTCCAACTCGCACTTGACCGGTTTTTTATATTTATTTGCAAAATGTTGTTATATTAACGGACGTTATTTATGTTTGGCTATTGTATGGGTGTCAATCAGCCATAATATAATAGTTATTGTTTAGAACTTATAGCATTTTTCTTGCTTCTTTTTATCGATTTCTCCTCTCTGTTTGACGTTGGAAATGTTTAAGACTCTTAGCTTAATTTGAATAAATGACTCTTGATTTGGTTTCTCTCCCGATTTTAAAGTCAAATTCCGGGGGTCATTATTTTACTAGCCATTTTAAAAACAAGTTTAACAGGAACATGTGGAAATTTGACCCGACAAGCTCTCCCCACAAAATAAAGAAAAGTTTCAATTAAACCTCATCTTCTTTACAGAACTTGGGAAATAAGTGACAGCACATACACGGAAAATACGGAAATGTCAATACAATTACTAGCAATAAAGACGAAACCAGGACAATGCATTCTTTAACCCGGTTCCCAAAGTTTGGGAAGTTTTCTCATTTCGAGTCGAGCTATTTCGTCGGTGCAGAAGCCATTTTCCCAACTTCACCAAGATTTTATTTACCGTAGAATTTTAAAGTTTTCATCGAAAGTTCGTCTAATAAATCATGATTTGGTTGAAGTTTTGTGTTCGAGTAAGATTAATGGTGAAATATTGCTTCCTTAGTTACCTGCGAGTTAAATGGGGTTATAGATCCGTGTTTTGTATATATTATATATATGTTTATATTACCAGCAAGTTAAGAACTTGTGGCGACATCTACATCGCCACATGCGAACTACGCAGCACACTGACGTCATACAAAATCCTGCATCGCACTAGTAGAGTATACCACGTAACTAGCATTTAAAAGTTCCAACATTGATCGTCAGGCAGTTGCCCACCAGACACGACACCCGTCTGGTCGGAGGATCCTAACTTTTCTATGGAGGATGAGGGAACTTTACACCCTGTTCCTCTATAAACTTGTCTGGCCAGTCAGTGCCATTACCACCTTGCTGAGTGGTAAATATGCGGCATGGGTTATTCTCATACAGTTTTTGAGGACATTTTTTTTTCATATTGTCCTGTCGAAATTTCAGTAGCTTATATAAAAATCTTCTAGAAATAGGGAAAGTAAGTTTTCCCAAATTTGAAAATTTTCCGGGAAACTTTTCAAATTTTTCTTTCCATAAAAACTTAATTGGGACTATTACGAACATTTTAAAACAAAACATAAGCCCATATATCGGTCCAACCGTTCTCATGTGATGCGCTCACCAACGACCAGCATTTCATTTTTATTGTACCAGGTGGCAAGGACATCGACACGCAACCAGTTACTATGAACTGACGTTGAAATTTTTCGTCGGCTGCAAAAACAAAATATGCTGTTCAGTACATTTTGACCGCGTAGGAATTGCACTTTTGTATGAAACAGCTGATTCTGATAACCGATGCAAAATTTCTACACTAGGGAGTCTAAAATCATAAGCTGAATTCATGGTTAAGTTTGTCGTCGTCGCCACACTGTATAGATTTACTTATTTAGAAGAAGAAGATAGAAGGTTTTAGGTATCATCAAATCAAATCGTAAAACGCACTCTTAACATAACTTCTAAAGTCTTCAAGTACCTTCTTTAAAAACACCTAAGAAGTATTCCTTCCCAATACAAAAGGTCTGTAATTTAAAAGCCATAACTTTTATCGTTGGGGCTCAGAAGTCAGGTGCAAGTGTAACTAATGCGTTCTTCAACATTTGTAAAAATGCTCGAGAATTCGAGGCGAGCCGTGATAGATTGCCTGTAGGGGAATAAGCAGGGTAGGGGATAATGTGCTATGTATTCAGATCAAATGTTATTTGTTTGTGGAGCTTTTTGGATCGAAAGGTGAGTAAAAATGGTTTGTGGAGTTTTACTGTGTGTGTTGTTCACAAACATTGATGGTTGGTTAACGGATGTGGGATTAATACAAACAATTTTATCTGCACCATGTTCGGAATTAGCTAGAAGGTTTTGTGAGATAATGAACTATCACTAACTCATAGAATCTTTTACAAGTGAGTGATTCGCCTTCCTTGCTTTTAATAGATGCTAAGTTATTTTAATAGATAATAAGTTGATTAAGCAGAATAATATTGTAAAACAGCAGTTACTTTGTGAAGGGGTATCCTGGTCCTGCTCCATAGGACAATCTCTAGAGTCTAGACAAAATCAAACTGGTTGCTAATGTAATTGTATAATTTATTCATTCTTTTATTTTTCCTGACATTGATTTACTTTCTGTAATTACTTAAAGTCACACCCAGACTTATTACTCCTTAGTTATTTATGAAACTTGTCTACTTTTGGAATGTTTGTAAATATGTGAGCACCATGTATCTACCACATAGTTCATTTATATGTCATGGTTTCATTAATCCATTTTAATTCTTTTACCTATTGTGTTATAGTAATTTTATTTCTAGGTGCATCGTCTTCACATATATAATTAATGTACGCAAATATTGTAAAATATTTTAAAAGAGTAACTTTGGAGTCTCTTGCCCATTCTTCTCCATACGAAAACAACCTTTTGGAAGGGGCGACTAGAATCAATTCTATTTTTATTTTATTTTTGACGTTCAAAAGTGCCTTTTATGTGCCTATTTGAAATAAATGATTTGACTTTGATGGGGTTGTCATATCTCTGATAAAAACCCCAAAATAAAATAAGATTAAAAAAAAAATGGTTGGTTAGGTTTTCGATGTAAGTAGTACAGTTCTTCGTGAAGAAGCTGGTCCAGGGTAGCTCGGTCAATAACAATAGGTAATAATTGTCGATAAACACTTCAGTTTTTTGAAAACTTACTTTCTTCGTTTTCTTCTGACTCCAGGGAAAATAAATGCGGCGTCCCTCAAGGGAGTGTCTTAGGAATAATTTTATTTATATTATATATAAATGACATAACACGAGTGACTAATCATAAATGTATATTATTTGCAGATGACATTTTAATTATTGTGACGTCTGATAAGAAGTATAAATCAATATCTGATCATGAAATTTAGATTAATAATACTATTGACAATATTTTAGAATGGCTACGGACAAATAAATTAAAAATTAACTAAGACAAATCTAATTTTATACAATTTAATAAATCTAAACATGCTAAATACAATTTTAAACTTAACGTTGATAGACTGAAAGAAGTTACACAAACCAAATTCTTGGGTATCCTCATAGATCAAGATTTAAATTGGAAAGTACACGTAGACAATTTCTGCAATAGGATCAATAAATTTGCTTACGCTCTCAGACAAGTGAAGAACATGACAAATAGAAAAACAGCAATAACTACCTACCACGCATATATAGAATCCATTTTACGCTACGGGCTCATTATATGGGGAAACAGTACAGATAAAGATGAGCATTTATTGCACAAAAAAAATGCGTCAGGGCCATTTGTGGACTTAAACCCGATGAGTCCTGCGAACCGTTTTTTATAAAGCTAGGTTTATTACCACTTCCCTCACTTTACATTTACGAAACCTGTAAATATGTGTACAGTAATAAGGAATTGTTCAAAAAACCGTATGAAGTAATCCCTCGGCCAACAAGGGATCCACACAGACTTGTATTAAAGGATAATCCTAAGTCAGCTAAGTATGCTAAAAGCTGCCTTGTCATGTGTGTATGTATATAAGTAAAATAAAATACCAAACAAACTAAAGGTGTATAAGACATTACAGGTTTATTTTTGTGATGACAGCACACTGTGAAGTCTCTATTTTCCAGATGGTCACAGACGGCGGTGACTACTCTCATCAGGTTGCTATCATTTTTGCCATTCAATAACATTAAGACTATTTCATCCTTGGTTGATTAGTTGATGTTCCTAAAAGCGAAGCGTTAAGTATTAACTCAACTTAATTGTTCCTTTTGCACCACACTGACCCCTTTTTATAATAAAACCTTTGGTATGACACTTATTGCAAAGAATACGTTGAAATATCCACATAAATAAGGTTCAAAGTACCGTCTGTCGCATAAGTTACACACACCGGTGTGTTATGTAGCTGTAAAGGGGGAGTTACACAAGTACCATACAATTTATAATTGGTACGTAAAATACCATCACCAAGTCACATTTGAATGTACAGCCTCAAAAATACGTATAAATTATGAATCGACAAGAATTAATTGTCTCCAATTTGTGTTTCATAATGGGTACTGTATCAAAGTGTATCTACAATTAAGTACCCAATGTGTAATAATGTGTTTTGTTCGGTACAGTCGGTTGACTGTACCTGCTACTGCAAAGCAGAGCTAAAACTTGCACTACGAAAATCGCCCTTTTAAAGGTACTGTTAATGTGAAATTGTTATCACTGATGTGGAAGTTTGCCATCTTGTTGTACGTATACAGGGTGGCAGGGACAATGACGCGCACTCTGCTACCACGAATTCAGCAATTGATTCTGAACCCTCCTGCGTTGAAAGGACAATGAGTAATATTGGGCCCACCTCTCAATAGAAATAAGATACTCATGAATGAATAGGTATTTTTATGCAGAATAAAACTTAATATTACGACTAAGGTTAAAAGTCAGTACTTTCGGATTTATACTACTTATTATACTGCCCTAAAAGTGATTCCAATCTAAGCAACTTATTAGATAAACATTTAAACATTACCCAGACTCAAATCGGTCGGCACGATTGGCGCAGTGATTAAGCGATTGACTGCTGCGCTGCGTGTCCCGGGTTCGATCCCCGCACGGAACAAATATTTGTATGACCTACAAGTAAGTTTTCCGGGTCTGGCTGTTTGTGTATGTGAGTTTAAATGTTTGTAAACGCACTCACAATACAGGAGAAATTCCTAGTGTGGGGCAGTCTTAAAGAAATAACCGTATCGTGTATAGTCATTACATAACTCCCCACCTGCTCCTTTCTCTGCCCGAATTCAATTCATTCCATACTATTTTTTTTTTTGTTTTAAAGTGAAATAGATGTAGGTATTATATTATTCTACCTAATAAAATATATCCATAAAGAACATGTTAGACTGAGATAACTTTAAGACGTTGTATTTCCGAAAGTAGGTACTAACATTTGACCATAGTTTTATTAGTAGCTCATGTCCCTCTTAAAAAGCCCTATGCAACGGTATATCAAATGTTACTATTGAAGGGTGGGCCCAGACCCCATTCATTTGTTTTCCAATGTTCTTTGTCGTGGGTTATTAAAAATAAAAATTAGCTGTTCCATACATTTTGACCGCGTAGGTATTTCACGTTTCTATGAACAGCAGATAATTTTTTGATGACCGACGAGTAATTTCAACGTTCAGACGTCCGTGTGTGTGGTAACAGGTTGCGTCTCGATGTCCTGCCACCCTGTATTGATATATTATTACATTGTTCGACAATAAGTACATTTTCTCTCGCTAAAACTTTAACAGAATCCCAACTTGTCCTGAGAAACGAAGATTCAAATTACACAATAGCCAATGAAGTATGCAAATTGAGTTGTTAGCGACAAGTGACGTCATTAGGATGCTGAAAGCTATATTGCTCTCAATTTCAATTAGTTTGTATTCTCTACGTCAAAAATGAGTTTGGGACCCTGAAGAAGTTGTATGACGGTGGCTAATGTATAACAAGACATTACAATAATACACACATCAAAAATTTCTACGTTTTAAAGTATCGCCGTAATTTAAGATTATTATTTCAACTTATTTGGATCGTTATTGATTTTCTTTAATTAATTTCACTATTTGAATAAAATAAATTCCTTAAATTTTCGTTAAAAAAAAATAGAAAATCAACTGTCAATCAGGATTCCTATAAAAGTGTGTAATAGCGTTTTTACAAAACCATTACAATTTTTGCATGGGAAATGAAAAAAATTGCATTGATATGGAGCGACGGATTATTTGACAGGAGAAGAAATGATAAGCGCCGGCGAAATGTGGCAAGCTGGTTCCAGGCAACGTACTGTGGCTGTCGCTTTTGGCGCTACACAGACCGTCATAAGCCGCCTTTGGACACGCTATCGCATCACGGGCAGTGTGGCCGAGCGACATGGAGGACGATCTCGCATCACCACTCGCAGACACGACCGGTACATCCAAAATACTGCTCGACGGAATCGTACCATGACCGCCATGATGTTGGCTACGAGGCTCCACAGCTCTTCAGGCATACTAATAAGCGAACAAACCATCCGAAATCGTTTACGTGACGTGGGTCTGCGTTCCCGAAGGCCGCTGAGAGTTCCACCTATAGCACCCCGCAATAGTAGGGCCCGTTTACAATGAGCTCCCGAACACAGAAAATATGAGGAAGAAAACTGGCGTTGTGTTTGCTTTTACAATGAATCTCGTTTCGGTATGAGGCCGGATACAAGACTTATTCGAGTTTGGAGGACTTCTTGTCAGGAAGTTCATTCATATGCAGGGGGAACAATAATGGTTTAGGCCGGTATTTGCATCGGTGGAAGAACCGGTCTTATTTGGATCAGGGGCAACCTCAATGCTCAGATTTATGCGGAGAGGATTATTTCAGACGTAATCATCCCTTTGCAAAGCCGGTTGGGTGATTCGTTTCGACTAATGCACGACAATGCACGTCCACACACGGCTAGAGTCGTAACACGCACTCTTGTCGATTGTCGCATCAACGTTCAGCCGTGGCCTGCTCAGTCGCCAGACCTCAACCCAATTGAGCACGCATGGGATATGCTCCAAAGAAGAGCTCTGCCGAGTATGGATGCCGTGTACCCCACAACAACTTTTTGACTTGTTAGAAAGAACGTGGTCGGCCATTTCTCAAAGTGATTTTGATGAACTGATTTTAAGCAAGCCAAATCGCTGTGATTGTGTGATTCGTGTCAATGGTGGAAACACAGATTATATTTTTTTTTATATTTTCAATAAAAATTTTAAAAATCCTCAATTTTGCCTTTTTTCGCCATTTAATTGACGACATTAACTTAGGTTAATTTCTAACAATTTGCAAAATATGCAATATTTCTTAAATTTTACAAAATATAGGGATAAGTTGTTAACTTAAACATAGGAATTAAAGTAAGAAGCCAGTTTGGAAGACTAGATTTGGTAAATATTAATTAGATAATTTTTTATAGTTAATAATGTACTTGATCCCTAGACACTTGATGTGTGTTACGTACCCGCATGTGGTTTCTGGCCAACAAGTTAACGAGTCATTTTACCTCTGACATCAGCAACCCAACAGCAATCTTATTGCAACTAAAATAAAGATCACTGTGATTTTGTTAGACGTATCAGTGGCAGTAACCCAACAGCAACCTCGTCATGACGAGTATAAAGAGTGATCTTTATACTCGTCATGACGATGATCGTGATTTTGACAGAGATGGAAAATCAGAGGTAAAATAACTATGAAAGGACTGACCTACGATGTTGTTTTTGCTATTGTATTTACAGTCGACCGCGTGTCTTTTTAGGGTTCCGTAGCCAAATGGCAACGGAACCCTTATGGATTCGTCATGTCTGTCTGTCTGTCTGTCTGTCTGTCTGTCTGTCTGTCTGTCTGTCTGTCTGTCTGTCTGTCCGTCCGTATGTCACAGCCGTTTTTTTCCGAAACTATAAGAGCTATACTGTTGAAACTTGGTAAGTAGATGTATTCGGTGAATCGCATTAAGATTTTCACACAAAAATAGAAAAAAAACAATAAATTTTGGGGGTCCCCATACTTAGAACTGGAACTCAAATTTTTTTTTTTCATCAAACCTATACGTGTGGGGTATCTATGGATAGGTCTTCAAAAATAATATTGAGGTTTCTAATATCATTTTTTTCTAAACTGAATAGTTTGCGCGAGAGACACTTCCAAAGTGGTAAAATGTGTGTCCCCCCCCCTGTAACTTCTAAAATAAGAGAATGATAAAACTAAAAAAAATATATGATGTACATTACCATATAAACTTCCACCGAAAATTGGTTTGAACGAGATCTAGTGAGTAGTTTTTTTTTAATACGTCATAAATCGTAACGTAACGGAACCCTTCATGGGCGAGTCCGACTCGCACTTGGCCGGTTTTTTTTATATAAAAGCATTCAAATTGTGACTTTCTTCTCCCTTCTCTAACTTTTCCCTATTTAAATATTACTGCTTATCTCACTACCCACAAGGGACTAAGCACACTACATCGATAAACACAGCCTGTTTATACACACTTAATCCATTTAATAAGTTCGTTGTTCGTGTGTACTATCCCTAAGGGATTACTGTCCTTACAAGGATTAGATTAGGGATTTAATTAGGCGGAATAATGTGACAAGTAGATATCTATCGCGGGAACCTTTTTGTACGGATTAACGAAATTAATTACAAAGAAATTGAGGGTATTTTGGCGGGGAAATTAGTCGAAAACGAAGAAATACTTGGACTTTGGGGATGTCTGGGTTAGGTTTGTAATGTTATTGTCGTATGTAAACGTAAGTTTCATGCAATGTGAGTTGTCTGAGCGTTAGCTTATGTCATAACACCAAGGATTTCTCGAACATGAAGGCAGAAGTGGATAGCACACACCACACCATGTAATAGACCGTCGACTGGAAGAACAAAAGAGCATTAATCAATGCATTTGGCAAACAAGTTGATGATCGCAGACTAGCATTATTATCAAATGGTTAAAAGGACACTGCTACCAATTCCTGGTAATTGCTAGGACAACCGAGGTAAGCGAAGGGGTGGATCCTATTTACCGTATTTCTGGCAAAAAAAAAACTTTCGACTTTTGAGTTTGGGCTATTTGCATGCCTTATCTATGTATCACTAGTGTTCACTTCATTAAACCTTCAACTCAAGCATCCTAATATCACAGTCGACCTTCAAACATTCAGCCAGTGACTCTGAAGGCGAAGGTCTTACTCCGGTGACAATTGGGTCAAGGAGCCTTTTACTGGCCTGTTCCCTCGGGGCATATAAAAGCTTCGGTCTAAACTATAATAGAGGTTCGTTTGTGATATCCTATCGAGAGCGACTACAGCGTAGATTGTCCAAAGAGAGGCTATCATCAATAATGTCTAAAATTATAACAGTAATATCGATAAAGAGGCTTCGTTCATTTAAAGAGATTTCACATAACACAGTGACATTGGAATGACAGGGGGCGTTGTTGATAAGCATTTGTGAAATTGTTTGTGGGAATTGTTTTGCAAAAACAAGATGGCAACATTAGTTTCAATTTTGGCCACGCGCCAAAACAAACCTCGTAGAACTACTTTCCGGGACGAGCCCTTTATAAAAAGTCCAAGAACTACAATTTTTTTTAAAACTACCGACTTCCATAAAAAACACTACAAAGAGAAAAATAACTTTAATTTCGGAAGTCGGTGTCAAAAAACGAAAATGCGGAACCAGCGACACCGACTTCCAAAATTAAAGTTATTTTTCTCTTTGTAGTGTTTTTTTTTTGGAAGTCGGTTGTTTTTTTTTTGTAAAAAGTTTTTATTTTTCACTTTTTAGTTGTACCACCTACCCCACACAAATTCGTATATACTTACAAGATTAGAGGTTCCTCAATAACAACTTTGACAGAAATGAGGGTGTACCGTGGTATACTGAACACATCTGCGTACCCCTTTAGAGGGTACATGCGTAACGTTATGTTGTGTGATTGCGTAAACAATACATACATAAGCGATAGCAGCATTAGCGATAGCAGCAAATTTCGACAGACAACGGAACTCTTTAATAAATGCCAGCAAATCAACGGCTATTCCGTTAATTTGCTGGCATTTATTAAAGAGTTCCGTTGTCTGTCTCCGAAACTCATCATCAGATCTTGTCGAAATTTGAATGGGACCATTTGGGAAGGACCTTTTCCAACAAAAAATAATTTATCAAATCGGTTGGCAAGCGACGGAGTTATGCGCGAACAAACATAAAAAAAAAATACAAACATCCGAATTGAGAACCTCCTCCTTTTTTAGAAGTCGGTTAAAAAACAAATGAAAGAATCTCAGAAGAATTATCAGAGGACTCCGACAACTACAACAAAGCGCGGTTGAAAAACTCAATAAATTCTTAGTAGTTCGTTCTCTCAATACAAAGGTATCTAAGAACCTCTGTGTTCTTGATACTTATGTCCCAATAGCCATAAACTGGGTTTAAAATAAACAAACAACCGGCCAAGTGAGCGTTGGACCACGCTCAGTCAAGGGTTCCGTAGAGGGGTGAATCTTTACGCATACACAATATTGATTTTATCGGCCTCATAAATAAGTTTGTGTTTTATAGTATATTTCGAAAAACAAAGTTCATTCTGCGGTTGTAACAAAAAATAACCCATATCTGAAAAATTGTTACTAAGCAATTGTTGATAGCAAAGTTACTTACAAACACCATGATCTTTTTTTGAACGAAGTTCCTTAACGCGGCTTGCAGTTGGGGTTGACTGGTGGAAAGCGTCATGTAAGGAACAAGCGATGTGGGCAGAACACTTTTTCCCTACGTGACGATTTCCTTCATGCGACTTTCTCTCTCTCTGTATCTTTCTATTATACTTTAAAAGTGTGTGTGTGCGTGCGAGTATCGCATGAGAAACTTCGTTCCTGACGTGAGTCGCCCGACCGCACACGTTTTTGCTTTGTCATCCCTCTTACGTGTATGGGTAGTGCCACCCCTAACTATTGCTTCATAATTCCACTACACCATGCATTGTTTAGCGGTGCAAATAATAAACCTTCTATCCAATTTTCAACGATATAGGTAGTGCCAATAGTCTTCGAGTAATGGCTGTGAGAAATTCGGACAGGCAGTCGTGATGAAATTATAAATGTTCTATTTTTGTCATGTAGCTACGGAACCCTAAAAACGTTAACAAGTTCTAGACTTCTTAAGGAAAAGGAATGGAAACCGTCATGAAAGTAAAAAGTAGAAATACTTGGACAGTTGAAAGGTTTTCTCTTTACAAAAGGAGGTACAGTTCTCTTCGGATTTTACTTTGAGCTTGTTATAAAATTGTTTCAGTTCAATGTGTTTAAGACCTGCGGGGACTGCGGGGCCGAGTGAAAATACAGGAGTAGTAAAAAATAATTAAATTGCTAGCTGGTTTTCAAGCACTGTTATTTTTTTGCCACGAAGTTTCTTATCGCAGCTTGCGGTAGGAGCTGACTGGTTGAAACGTCACGTAACGAAAAAGGCTTATGTCCCCTCTATCTATGCGAAATATATCTCTCTGTCTCTTTCTACCATAAACCAACGTGTGTGCGCGAGTATCGTGTAAGGAACTTTGTCCCTGACGGGGGTCCCCCGACCGCACACGTTTTGTTTATATCGGGGTCTGGTAGAATATTTAGCTGGCCTTTGCTTCTCAATTTATTTTCAGGTACTTATTTGGTTTTGTTTGTCACTGTAACTCCTACTTACGACCTAATTACCGATCTGTCAAAAGAATGGGCAGCACGAGTCTACAAGCGGTGGCACTAAAATTAAATCACTACATCTAACGTCGTACCTACGTCTCTCGCACTCCGGGCAATCACCGTTGCTACCACCTTGCTGACTGGCAAATATTTTACCACAGCATGAAGTTCTAAACAATTAGAACTCGAATACCTACTACATACCAATTTAAAAGAAAAATATATAAGCCTAGTTTAATTGTAAAAATATATGCAAATATATATTTTAAATATCAAGACATATACTGTGTTTAGATTTGCAGGAAATGCTCAAAAGTCTTATGCCTCTTCCCAACCTTGAAAGCCTGGGCTTTCAGGGTTGGGACTGGTCCCACTTTTGAACGTCTAACAATCAGCGCCACCTATCACAAAACTAGGTCATATATGAAACAACTTCCTTCGCCATCTAGCGGGCTTTCCCGAAAACACGGTGTCTGCGCTAGCAATACGAGCCACTGAAATCATATTTTCCCGGTAGAGAGCCAAACGTGTCGAAATGGTTTCAGCAAACTACCGCTAGATGTCGTGAAGCACAAAAATAACTTTAGTTCTTACATTCACCGCTAGATGTCAATGCACTGTTTATCGTGCAGTTGAAGGCCAATTCCCATAATTAAAAAAGTTCAAAATCTAGTCGAAATCTCATCTCAGCGACAGTTAATTTCAAAAATGTAGGGAAATTAGAGGTATTTTTTACAGGTTGAGACTGAGATCAGGCTGTGAACATTCTTAAAATTACGAGAAATGCCCCTCTGTTGTGTCAGTAAATAAACAATTTTCTTTCAGTATAAGCCGGTAGCCTTTCTACAATATTGGCAACTGTAAAAATATGTATTTATTTATTGATATGGCACACAACTTACTAAACCATACACAAACAAAAAATCGCACATAGTTTTGTGAATCCGTAACTAATTGCAGAGAGTTTAATCACGAACTGGTTGAATGCCGTAATTACAGAAACAATTTTACGAAAGGGCTATTGTGTTTCGCGTGGTTCCACGTTCAATACGAAGGGTGTACATGTAATATATCGTTAGTCGAATTATATGTTACAAAATAAACCAAAAATGAGCTACATCATTTACAGTTCTTGTGTTTGTGGTAGTCTTTAAAATAAAATGTTCATAAATTGTACAACATACACACACACAACACACAATTACTTACACACAAACACACACAATTGCACAATTTATGTACATTTTACTTGCAATCCAATTAGAATAAAATATAAGCAAAATAGAAATGGGATTCACACCTAAATCCAACGTTTCCATTACAATAAAATAAAATGGTAAAGTGTGCACTAGCTTCAGTTGACCAGATGGCTACAATAACAGAACGTGGCAGATTTTATGTAACATAATAAACTTGATTTAACAATATTGTTGAAGTAATTACTTACTCGAGTGACTTCTTCCTACGTCTTCTCCCTATGTAACATTTTTCCAAAATGACAGACGAGTCCGCGTATCACTGGTCAGTTTCCGTCAGTCGTCAGTTTATTTAATTCGCCAGTTTCGTCGATTAGTCATTTTCACTGATTCGTCAGTTTTACCGATTAGACAGTTGCGTTAATTCGAGAGTTTCCAGTATTTGCCACTTTTCGTCGATTCGACCTCAGCATTTTTTATTTTTTTTTTTAAATGTAATATGACGTGTAAAAGTGATTCCGATATCCTATTTACAAAATAACAATTTCATTTCACTTAGCCTCTGATCGAGATGGATAGATTACCTGAATGGCAGAATAGCGGTCTTATCACTGATAGCCTAGATAGATATGTGTAGTAAATGAAATGTCCAGGGAAAAGAAATTGAGGAGACATCTCTGAGAAAAGTTAATTTCCTCATACTAAAACATTGCACGTCCATCCACAGCGTAACAAAAACTCCTATAATACCTTGGTGCAATTCTCTAGTCTGGGTGAAGTTTTTCTGGACTGTGGCTTGTATTGGTTCGTTAGACCGAGGTAGAAGTTGCAATGAAAGTATAAATTAGATTCATGTAGTTCTGTCTAGTTTTAGATTGAGACCCCGGTCAGTTGGTTCAGTGGTTCGTAGACCAGCGGCAACTCATTTTTGACTTTAAAAATAAAAACAATTTAGTTTTGTTTACTGACAGATTGCATCAATTAAAAGATTTTGAAGAGGGCGTGGGAAAAGAGTTCCTGGAAGGAGTTAGGGGAGGCCGTTGCCCAGCAGTGGGACTGTACAAGCCAAGCATAAACCAATCAACTCCTACCGCAAGCCGTGTTAAGGAAATTCCCTTAAAAAAAAATGGTAGGACAAGTCGAGTTGGTGCACAATAAGATCGTCGTCAATGACACAAAACCCTGTCAGCCACAGACTTTCCTATTCTAACATTTATTTACTTGAAATCCTTTGTTAGATTCTGCTGACTAAAATCTAGCGTTTATTGTTGTCCAGTGCTCTGCACCAACAGAATTAAATTATTTTAGCTGCATGCGAGCTGCAGGCGAGTCGTGTCTGTCGCGCTGATAAGATAGCCGTCAGCCTGTATAAAATACTTGGTTGAACTCAGTGTCGCAGTTATTGTGGGGCCAGTCAACCAGCGAGCGGGTTGAAGCTCAAAATTTACGAAGAAAGAAAATGCATTTTAAACTGGATAAAATAAGTTTAGACGGCTCTATCAGCAGAATCTGTTTGTTTATTTGAACGTAGAAATTTACTGATTTTATCTTTTTTTTTTGATCAGGCGAAAAGCTTTAATTAAATAGGTTAAAACAATTTGCACATAAAGATGACTGTTTAGTATGCATTGTTACGTACATATATATCAACATTAGTATGGCATAGTTTTTAAACCAATTTAACAAAGAAGGAGTCTATAATTACTGAGCAAGAAACAAAATTATAATGTCCTAATACAGGCCATATTAAGGTACTAACACCTGCTTTTCCAGAAGAATAATACGTCCACGTGGACCCCTAATGCTGCTTACTCAAAGATTTCCACGTGAACACGAAACAAAAGGATCCCAAACCGTGTGTCAATTTGTAAAGACCGGCCGTCACGTCGCCACGTGGATTCATTATAAAAGGATTAAGTTTTTGGAAACTGGGTGGAACCTGCACCGGTCTTGTAAGCTGTACGTTTGGATACCGAAAGTGTGGTACTGGGATCTCGTGGAGTTGGGATGTTTCAGCTTTGTTACGGTGTGGTAAGAAAATTGTTGGTCGCAAATCCATGGCTGTACATTAACACATGTATGAATGGTGTATGATAATATGATAGATGCAACATTACGTTCTGCCAGAGTTCCATTTAGGTTTTATTCGATATAAATTCAACGTATGTACAAGGTAAGATACACATTAAAATAGCTCGACATAATACTTTAAAAACTGCTCTAAGGGCCGGTTTCTTGATCCGTATTTAAACTCAACCAATTGTTATAAATGGTAACTAATGGTAAAATTTTTGCAAAATGTATTTATGGATCAATTTTTGTTTATCTAATGATATAATATAATTGCTAATGGTCCAATAACTAACTATTAGATAAAAAAAACAACCATTAGATAAACTAACAATTGATCAAAAAAACACATTTTGCAAAAGTGTAACCATTATTTACTATTTTTAACAATTGGCTGAGTTTAACTACGGATCAATAACCGGCCCTTAGCAGGTTCCGGCGCGGTAAACGAGACATAATAGAAGTTTTATTGTTATGACGGCTATAGCCGTATAGTGCCCTTGAAAGTATTAACTTAATAAATCATTTATTAACTCTCCCGCCCTTGTCCCAATTTATTTGTGGTCGGCGCAACATATCTTTTTCTTCCATTTGTCTATTAGTCATCTCGAAATCATATCATCATTCACACATTCCATCCATCGTTTCTTTGCTCTTCCCCTACTCTTATAGCCATCGACATTCATACTCAAAACTTTCCTCAAGATATTTTCGTCATTCCTCCGTATCACATGCCCATATTATGCTCTTAACTTAATTATGAGGACGCTTTAACTAATCAGTCCCAAAAATATTTTTTTAGAAAGATACAACGCTTAAAAACTTCTGATGTAGCATAAATTGTTTCGAAACAAAAGGCCAATTCTCGTAATTTAAAACGTTAAAAATCTAATCGCAGTCAACAAATTTAAAAGACTTGTCAAAAATGTAGGGAAATTAGAGGTATTTTTGACACATTGAGACTGTGAAAGTTCTTAATTCTACGAGAATCGCCCCTCAGATGTCAGATTCCGCAGCACTTTACAAATCTCGCACGGTTAACCAGCAGTGACTATAACATTACCAAATGGAATGGAAGCAGCCACAGATTCAATAAATCATGGTCTGTGATCATCAATCAGGTCGTCTGTAGAGCGGCTACACAATCTACAGGAGAGGTTATTGCTCATAAATATAGTGGGGATAACGGATGCTCGTAGATATTGAACTACTAATTGGATGACTGGGTCAGTCACTACGATTACCAAGATATCGTATTGGTAGGATCATGATTCTGAATAGTTAATTAAGTCAGTGTTTATTCGGGAGCTTGTCATTGAAGATTAGAAGCAGTTGATTTCTTATAGGTATGTGATGATAGCAGTTTCGTTCGGTTTCGAAGATTTCAGATTTCACATCTTCACCGCCATCTTCTGGTTAGTGCACGAAATATAATTTATGAGTGGACCATCTTAGAGAATGCTACTGTCCAAAATTACCTAATGCACTTTTTGAAAATCTGTGCTGCAGTATTCTATTGTGAAGCAGTGTGTGCTGGGATAAAAGATTTTTTTGTCTGGTTACATAAAAATAAGCTTAAATTTTGGCCCACTTTAATGCAAAATCCTATTCTAAAAGGAAAACCTTTATCCCAGAATCCGAAAAGCGATTGCCTATCTGACCACCACATACCAGTTACTGGGTAAAACGATACTCTTTGGTAAGACTGGTTGTCAGACTTTCGGGCTTCTTCCTGACTTTCGGCTTTCGTAATCGACTGTACTCAAAGATGTATGAATGACAGCCAAAACCAACGGCTTAATGTGCTTTCCGATGCGCGGAGGGGTCTTGGTATGTAAAGATGATCACCCACCCGTTCACGAACCACCCGCAGCAAGCGTGGCTTAACCTGATCGATCGACCCGTGCGGCTGTTATTACTTAACCGCAAGCACCTCTTTCCTAGAACACGTTCTACTAATTTGTAACCTATTCGAGTCCAAAATAAATGTTTTCCTATCCAACTATTCCCAAATCCTATTTTTCGGTTCAATAGCTTTAAAGTCATCCAATAGCCATTTTAAAAACGTTACGGCTATATTAGCGAAACTACAGCGAGCCAATCTGTTTGCTATGCAAATGACGTTCACTATTTAGAGTACAGTCGCTCGCTCGTTTATGTTAACACTTTGCCATTGACAGTGCCTGTATTATTTAGTAACAACCAGCGGTTTTTGCAGTTTACTAAAAAAATACGGAAGGGCATGTAGGTACCTATTTAATAATCAATACATATGATAAGAATACATATTGCACTACTCTAAAAAAAACAACAACATTAAGCTAAAATAAATATAGCACCGAAATCTCTGTCACATGTCGAAGTTGGTTAAAACAACATATTTTTTTTTTTTAATTTAGAAGAATTAATGGAACACATAACACACACACACACACACTTACTAAAAGTAACTTTGTTTTATACTATTTACAAAAGTTTTCCGTTAGGCGTGCGGTTGTCTGTACGTACGTACTTATTGTACTTTGTATGCAGTGTCACGATCTTTTGTCTTACGGGAGCTGGTAATTCGGAGAGGTACTTCTAGAGAAAAGAAAAGATTTTGGCGAAGTCTTTTGCGACGTTATCTTCGTAGGTTTTCGAATTAAATTGGATTTTAATTTCATGGTAATTGCAGACGCTGAAATCTAGTTAGCTTGTGTTACAATTGGTGATTAGTATGCTTAGTATCATTTGATTTGATTTCTCCATAGAGAGTTAAAATACCAACAAGAGTAGCACAGCGCGGCGGTATATTAAACTTTTGTAAAAGTACGTTAACTGTTATTATTGATGCTAGGAGCATAATTATAACATGTTTTCTTTAAAATATTTGTATGCCCGATATGTTAGATCATAATCCTATTTTCAAAAACATTATTGTACCTACCATGTTTTAATGTAAATAAATAAATTCCATTTTATTCTTACTATTTTTTTAATATTTGGTTTTTAAATTTTTCTGTGTTCAGTTCAGTTTGTGATATTCCTCTTGTACATATATAACATAATCAGCCGATAATTTTTTCACTGCTGGGATACAGACCTCCTCTTGGTGAGAGCGAGTGGGCCGTAATCCACCACGCGGGCCCAGTGCGGATTGGGGATTGATGTCACATGTCATGCTAGGACATGCCGGTTTCCTCACGATGTTTGCCTTCATGGTTTTGAGAGCAGTGGTGATGAAACAATTTACGCAACGTAAAGCGCCTGTCTGGGTTCGAACCTACGATCTCCAACTCATAAGTCCCGGCCGCTACCACGGGGCCACCACTGCTCTCCTCTGGTACGAGTCACTATCAATACTATTTCTTTCATTCAATTAATATTTCTGTCCTTTTATCTTGACTCAGTTTTTGTGTATGTAAAGCCAAATAAATTAATTGTTAAGCAAATTGACTACCGACTTAAAATTTTCATTCGTTAAAAGTTGTATGAAATGACTAAGGTAATTTGTCAATTTGATAAGCAACCAATTTCTCTGACAATACATAAATCAAAATGTAGTTGACCAATTTTTAAAATTCTCTTTTAAACACTTTCCTTGCTCTTCGTGGCCACACCTAACAGGTCCAAAGCCCTGTGTTTAGCCCATACTAAAGGACTTCATACCGTGGAGCCCTCAGGGTCAACTATTTGACAAATGACCTCGTTGCTTTAGTCCTTAAGAGCCCAACCGTAATGAACTGTTGAGAAGGTTCTTAAAAGGGGGTTAAGTCGTATAATACTGTACTGGTTAAAATACATGTTGAGATAGCCTTTTGTTTTGTGGTAAAATACTTTTTGTAGTAAAGAAAATAGTTTGTGAGAAGAGGTAAGTAGGCGCTCATTTGTTTTTTTATGAGAGCTGAAGGCCGATTCTCGTAATTTAAAACGATCAAAATTTAGTCGCAGTGTCATCTCGGCGACAAAAAATGTCAAAAACTTGTCAAAATATAAGGAAATTAGAGGTATTTTTGACAGATTGAGACTGAGATCAGACTGTGAACGTTCTTAAAATTACGAGAATTGCCCCGCTGAAGTGGTGCTGCAGCAAATTGTTTGAAATACTCAGACGCGGGGCTTTAGGTGCAGACATCTTGAGATGTTACTAATAAGGCATGCTTGGTTATGGTATGCTTTTAAGTAAATAATTCAGACGTCTGTATCACTTTTGTACTTTTCAAGAATAAGTTAACTTTGGAAAATATCTTTTTCGACAAACTGCCGTCTAGCCTCGTCCCGTAACCCGTCTAGCCTCTATAGCCTTTTCTTCATCTATACATCTTATACTAGCTGGCTTCTTTTTGATTGTTGAATTCATGCAGAACATTATCACGCTCGTAGAAAGATGCTGCTGTTGGTTCCATTAAAAATGTTTTTCGAACGAAGTTCTTGAATACGGCTTGTGGTAGAAGTAAACTGGTAAAAATCGTCACGTAACGTTTAATATGGTGTCTCTGGAGAAACGCAGGAATATGCTGGATTTGGGTTTCCTTAAGAAGTTAGTAACGGGCTCTTTGAACTGTCCCGATTTGCTCAGTAGGGTCTTATTCCACGTGCCGCGTAATCTGCCAAGAAGTTCTAATAAAAGACTTTTCTGCATGCCAAGATGTCATACCAATTTAAGGCAATACTGTCCACTTTCTAGAATGTATGCTGCATACAAAGAGCATGAAGTGGACATCGATCTCTTTCACTCATCAGTACCTGCTCTAAAAAAAGTCGCGCTTGCCATCTAATGGGTTTCTCTAATCTAAAATCAAATAATTACCTAACCTTATATAAAAAATCAAAAATAGAATCTAATCTAATTTAATTTAATCTATGTTATTTATTTCATTGTAATCAATTTAGCTTTAACAGTTTATTTTTTATTATTATTTTTTCAAAATATTTAAGTATTATTATTAATTATTTTATTTAAATGAATGTGTTATTATCTGCGCATAATGTAGTGTATGCTGTGCTTTTCTGTAAGTGATGAGGCGCTTAGACTTTAGTTTGCAAAGTACAAATTATAAAGTAACAGTGTACTCATTGTTGAAAAGCCTAATAAATAAACAAATAAAAATAAAGTAACAAAAAGTTTGGTTATGCGGCTACATGCGACATTCGCAGTTAGTTACAGAGAGAGAGAGAGATAGTTGTCATGGTTTTCGAGGGTGTTAAAGCCGATAGTGAGGTCAAAATGCAAATCCAACATGGCGACAACTTTATGAGAGCTTCTAAAAACTTTTATAGATGGCTTTGTATTAAAAACGCGTATAAAATTCACACTTTCTCTCTCTCTCTTTCTATTATACACGAGTGTGTGTATAATAGAAAGAGTGTACGAATATAGTGTAAAGAACTTCGTTCCTGACGGTCCCCCGACCGCACACGCTTTTATTTTATTTTCTGTATTGAACTATCTACATAAACTACAATAGCCAAACATTGTGCTAAATGGCATTGAGCATAGAATCATACATTATAAAAAATCAAACAAACCAAATCAGACATCCATATTTTCGCGCCAACACAGTTTCAATATGGCCGACATATTTTTTTGGCGCCAAACGTCAGCCAGTGAGCGATGGACCTCGGATTCTTGTCACTGTTATTTATTATCCATTACACAACGGGTTTTGACCTTCGTTAGACAGAATTTTAATGAAAAATGGATCGGGGAATTGAAATTTATTGCTCTGGAATTTTTAGAGGTTAGCTATGATGGTAGAAGGTATGATCTATTGCGATAGAATTTCATTATTACTCTTCTTTTGATTGCCAAGTGCTAACCTTTTTTAAATTCATCTTTAACCTGCGACAGACTCAGGAGAAGATGGCGGGACTCGCTTGACGCCTACAGACAGGATTGGTCCACACTAGCTCAAGACAGAGAGCATTGGAAAGGAGAAAGGGACGCCTTTACTCTGCAGAGGGACAACATGGGCTTACATATAAGTAATAAAATAATATAAGTAATAAAATATCATTGACATTCACGTTATCCGAACTGAAGGCTATAAACGACATTCATTTTCTGCTATAATATAAAATATTATGCGGAGTTTTATGCTCTTGTTAAGCCATGCAGTTTCCAGAAATTGCATTTCGGATACGCTAGTATTTAACTATCATTATCGTATGAAAGCCGGGAGCGGGGCTGGGAAACAGTATTTTCTGCTCGGGAAATTTAATTGCTCCGTTTATATTCACTCGTTTTGTAAACGCCTTTACTAGGAAAGATCGGAGAATCCTGGTTTATTTCTCTCAGTGGGTAACTAGTAAAATACGATACGTACCAATTCGCCTACCAAAACTGGTTTTTGGCGATTACCCTTTAAATTGTTAATAGTTTTGGTAGATTAACTACAGACACTGACAAAATAACAAAACTGCTATGACACTACATGATAATGCTTCGACGATTGGTGAAAGTTTCATGCAAGTGCCAGTCACAAGCATAAATACGTTAATAGGTAATACAAGCTGGTGTCCGCAACTCCATGTCAATCAAAAGCAATTTCTTCTAAATGATTAATAAAATATTAATCGAAAGTTCGAAACTGTACTATTATGTTATTCTTTTTTATTTACACATACGTACCGAGAACCCTCCGTGCCTCGGAAGGTACGTTAAGCCGTTGGTCTCGGCTGTCATTCTTAACAGTCGTTACGGGTCGTCAGAAGCCCAAAAGTCTTAATAAGGGGATTTGCATTACCATATAATTAGGTAGTCGAGGTCAGGTTGGCAGTCGATCCATATAAGAGACTAGTATTTAGCTGCATCCGGCTAGACTGGCAGCTGACCCTAACTTAGTTGAGAAAAGGCTCCCCCCTTCGCTTACTGACTAATATTTCTACCACGACATTGAGCCATAAGCCATAACTTCAATGTAAAAGTAACCTGCTCTAAGATATGCTTCACATTTACACAGTGTGATAGGTTGCATGTCTATCACCAATGAACAGACACTATTTACTTACGCAGGCACGCGTCATGCATACTGTTATTCTTACATTTCCACGCTACTTTCGTAAAGTGTAGTAGATCATCACTTCCATATTCTCTAGCAAACAGTGCTGCTAGTCATGTGAAAAGTATATTCGACCTCGACAAAAATTCACAGTAAATTGAAACTTCAACAAGGTTTAGATTATCTACCTGTCACATAGACATATAGATCTTGTCGTTTTATGATGTGTAAATGATATTCAACTTTAGGGTGATAAAGTAATTACGAGTTCGACTATATCTAGAGAGTGCAGAGTGGTGGCCCAGTGGTAACGGCCCCGACTTACGAGTGGTAGGTCGTGGGTTCGAACCCAGACAGGTGAATTTTATCACCACTGCTATCAAAACGGTGAAGGAAACTTGGTGAGGAAAACGGCATGTCCTAGGACCAAAAATTCGAAGTCAAGTGATATCTACTGACCCGCACTTGGCCCGCGTGGTAGATTACAGCCCACACCCTCTCACAGAGAGGAGGCCTGTGTCCCAGCAGTGGGAAACATTACAGGCTGGTTATGCTTATGCTATACCTAGAATAGTTCCAAAGTATATTCACTAAACATGAAGTTATCATCATAATAGTTAGCAATTTTCCTAGCCTGCTGCTACTAATCACGGAAAGTAGAAATTACAAACTGTATTAATTCATATTATAAATGCAAAACAGTGTTTGTTGGGTTTTTACTTATTCACGGAGTAACGGATTGAAGTGGCTTTTTGCATAGTGGTGGTTTATGGGCCGGAAAGAGACGGAGGCTACTTATATTATGTCGGAAAAAACACGTTTCCTGCGAGACCACGTAAAAGAATCACGGTTAAAAGCTAGTGCAGGTATAATTTCACCCAATATTATATGAGCCAAACTTTACAAACACTATGTACTCGTAACGTGGAAATGAGAACCAAAAGTTTCACATTTAAAATAATTTGCAGGATTAACATTTGGTACAATGTGTCAGTCAGATTAACATGGAAAAACAGTTTTTGTTACAGACATTAACCCTTGGAAGCACCCTGTTTCCGGAAATCTGGCAACGGTCAACGGTCCAACTGACCACAATATTTTGAGGACTATAGGTATGGAATGAGTTTTTTTTTTTAATAAGTCGTTCTCAATTTACACTGGGTTACACATTACTTATAAAAACTTGAAAAACCTCTATTTGTATGATGATTGTGATCGTCATGACTAAAACTTTAGAGCGAGAATATGGATGGCTATAAGATTGGAGGAAGACCAAAGAAACGGTGGATGAATTGTGTGAAAGGTGGTATTATGGCTAGAAAGGGGGTGACTCCCGAGACGGCGGTTGATAGAGATATATTGAAGAAGATATGCTGCGTCGACCTTAAATAAATTGGGATAAGAACAGGAGTGAGGGAGTGATGCGAGCAGTGGCGGCCCAGTGGTAACAGCCTCCACTTCCAAGTTGTAGGTGGTCGTGGGTTCGAACCCAGGCAGGCGCTTTACTTCGTGTAATTTATTTCATCGCCACTGCTCTCAAAACGGTAAAGAAAAACATCGTGAGGGAACCGGCATGTCCTAGACCCAAAAACTTAGATATGTAATATCTACCAACCCGCACTGATGACCGTAGATTACGGCCAAATCCTTCTCACCGAGTGGAAGCCTGTGCCAGTGGAAACATCATGGCTGATTATGCTGAGAACAGGAGAATGATGATAGGAGTGTTCACGTTCAAAGTGCAACGAATACTTATCTTACTCACGACCACGCGTTCCCCAGTGCGCAATAAACTTCAAGACATGCATACCTAAATTATAGCACTAAGAAATGTAGAAGCAATTCACGACCCCTACTTCCCCTATAGTTCAAACAATAAAGCTTATTGCTCAAGTTAGCATATTAATACTATTGCACTGGCAATTTTGCTCATGAATAATTGTAGGAGCACTTGAGTTATATTGTTTAATTTGATTTATGAATAACTCGCTGGTAGTGTATACTAGTAGTGTCTACTAACACTATTTGCCAGCACGAGGGCATTTCTAATTCTTTCCTAACTACTACCTACTTCGTCTAATACTTCATCATCATTTTCCTCCCTTATCTCAATTTATTTGTGGTCGGCGGTACATGTCTTTTTCTTCCATACTTCTCTATTAGTCGTCATCTCGGTGGTCACTCCCTCTCTAGCCATATTATCTGTCACACAGTCCATCCAACGTTTATTCGGTCGTAATTTTAATTAAGAAGAACTGGTATACCATCTTTGACAATTCAAAAGATCCTGTTTGAGTACTTTGAGTTTGATTTATCAAGAACCATCAATACTTTAGGTAAGGTAACGAAGAAACAAAACATAATTACAAATTATAATTAATTTTCCGAAATTTCAAATTAGACGTGAAACAAATGAAAGCGTTTAGTTTCGCAAAAGCGCTGTTCAGTTATTTAAAACCAGCCATTATTTACAAATCTGTTAATGATTGAGATCGGCTGAGGGTCGAGCTTAATAGCCTGCAATAGGAGAAGGTTATGATCAGCAATGTACCGTTATTTCAAAATCAAAAGTATTTTTTTTTATTTAGGCTGATAATCAGCATTTTTGGACGTCAAAATTACATAAGAAAGACCCAAAACGTCACCTCTTCGTAGTGTTTTAGCTGAGGAGAATAGGTCTTATATTATTCAATAACAATATAATTGTAGGTCGTAGGTTCGAACCCAGACAGGCGCTTTAGTTTGTGTAAATTATTTCATGACCACTGCTCCCAAAAACGGAGAAGGAAAACATCGTCAGGAAACCATACTTCTTTGGTTAGTGTAGATTATTTGTCTATACGAGAGAACTATGTATTTACTTATCTAAAATTAAAAGCTCTTAATTCGATAAAGTAAATAAACAGACACATACCAGGAACCGGTCCTAACTGGTTGGAACTCGATTTAACTTTTTCGATTAAGGCCTCTTTCACACGAACATTAATTTTATCGGTGGCAAATCAAATATCAGTGGCACTGGGTTTGAGTGAAGCCTTATTTAGAAGTTATCATTCATGTTTATGGAATTCGTACAATGAGGGCTGATCAATTATATCCCGTCGCTTTCATACTAGTTTTTAGTACCTCTGCTAGCACTGGGTGCTAGTACTTTCTGTCAGTTTTGTGTGCTAGTATTGACTATCAGTACTGTGTGCTAGTCCAGTCTGCAAGCAATCTCTGCCAGTTTCATCAGAACTAACAACTCGACAGCAGGCGACAAATTCAGGGCTGATCCATAACATAATGCTATTTATGATGACCGCCATTGCTGGATTTTTCAACTGTTTCGTTGTAAAATATATAGTTAACATATAAAACCTCCGTTAAAAACATACTGCCTTAGAAAACATGTAATATCCTTTGGCAATACCGCACACCGAATGTTTGTGTGGCGGAAAAGGCAAGGTAATAACTCTTTTAGCTTTTTTTACAAGATTTAAAACCATTACTTTGTTTATTTTTTGCAAGTTATTTTTAGTACTTTTATTTATTTATTTCAATAGCTCTCGGTAATATACTTCAACTATTTATTTTTAAAAGCATATAATAAAGCAATAGATGTGACAATATACCTCAACCTTATGCGTTTTTCCCATAGAGTAGGCAGGAACATAATTTTCTTATTCTTATAATTTATTGTGGAAGTGTTACACGAACAATATGACAAGACTTTTGCTTTAAAAGGCGAATAAATAACCGTTATGTTCACGCACGTTCTCTGTCTCAGATTTGGCGACATTCCAACTGTCGTCGACGTGCCGCATCTTTACTTCGATATCTATTACTAAGTAATGCCTACATCAGTATGCCCATATAGAAACAAGTCTTCTAAATGTATTCTTGTTTAAAAAACACCTGTTACTAGCAGACACACAGATTTTTACAAACATAAATATGATGCTAACAAAATCTTCAGCACTGGCAGACATCACTGGCAGTGAGCACCTGCAGAGAGAACCTGCAGAGAGCACCTGCAGAGAGCACCTGCAGAGAGCACCGGCAGAGGGCATTGGTAGATAGCACCTGCAGAGAGCATCTGCAGAGAGCATCTGCAGAGAGCACCGGCAGAGAGTACTGGTAGAGTACACCTGCAGAGAGCACCTTCAGAGAGCACCTGCAGAGAGCTCCGGCAGAGAGCACTGGTACAGAGCACTGGCAGAGAGCACAGACAACAGAGGGGCAATTCTCGTAATTTTAAGAACGTTCACAGTCTGATTGTCTCAATCTGTCAAAAACACCTCTAATTTCCCTACATTTTGACAAATTTTTGACATTTGTTTGTCGCCGAGATGAGATTGCGACTGATTTTGAACGTTTTAAATTACGAGATTTGGCCTTCAGGTACTTACCCGTATTAAAAACAAGATGGATTGCGATACCTTTCTGATCCTGAACATGAACAGTTTTACTCACATTATTATTTATCTGGTTTTACCCCATTACGGGGAAAGCTGTAGCTGTCCAGACGTTTTACCCAAGGGACAATGCTATGTTGTGTCATGCCCCGTTTCCTTTATCCCGCGGGATATGGACGGGGTTACTGTGATGTTGTCCTCGTACTACGAGTTTTATGCTGGTTTTTTACAGAGACTTCATAGCAAGCACAATGTATTTCCCGTTAAGATTGTGAAGAGAACATGTTGTGACAGCTGGGCGAGGTGCCAACGTGCACATCCATTCATATAACTAAATATTATATACATTTTATGCATCAAAATGGATCGTGCTAGGAAGTTAACATGATTTTTATGTACGCACGGCTACACATCAAGCTATACAAAACCAGTTTTAGCTGACCTCGCATTGTATAGTATTTTCGTACAATGAGAAGTCAGCTTATACTGGTTATGTATAGCTTGCTGTGTCGCCGTGTGTACTAGGTTGTCGTATGAACATTGACAAGGACAGAAACTTTTCATTTATTTATAAATTTTAATTTCAGAAAAGCATCTTCAGGAATCATAAACTTGCAACCAATAGTTTAGATACGAGAGAAGAAAGAAGAGTCGTCGTGGAGACTATTTAAACGATTATCTTCTTCTTAGCGTGTCGACACCAATATCACCCAGGATCACTCGGCCCAGGATTCGGCCACTTGTTTGGCGCCATCGCCAGCGTCCATCAGTTCCTGTAAAGTGCAGCTGACAGGACACGCAGGATACCATATTAAGTGTCCCATGGTTTGTGGGACAACACCACATTTACACTCCAAGGTGAACCACCTGAACAGCCACACACACCCACTCTTTACGTTGAGAACATCGCGAGACAATACAAGCTTACGTTCCATTTGAAACCGATAGACAGTTTGATTTAAAGATGGCGTGACAGACTTAAAGATCAGGAAGTGGTTCTCATTTGCCAATTTTTATATGTTTATGTTTCCAAACTCTATATCATAACAATTCTGCAGAAATAAGCCCTTCAAATTCCTTTCTTGGAAGAAATGTAAAATGTGGTCGAAAAAACTTCTTCTCTTTATCTAACCTTAAATCGCCACTAAAAGCAATTCTATCATTCAGCCGCATCTGGGTAGACTAGAGTTGACCTAGAATGACTTAAAACAATAAGTTCCGTCGGGACTTTTTAGGCTTCATTGAGCTGTAAAAAGTACAAAACCCGTAAAGCGGCTTTGGAATGTTAAAAAGTATATTCTTTTTGTATTCTTGGTCTACTTTTTGCATTTCTACTTCTAAATTGGCAGGCCCTAGAGTTACTTAACATCAGCAGTTCCAAATGCCAGTTTCGTCACTTACTCAAAAAGAAAACCAAGATTTTAAGGCGTGCCGCCTTAAAATCTTGGTTTTCTTTTTGAGGAAGTGACGTTCTGTTTTGTTAAAAAATGATTTTATGAATAAAGTGTGAACCTTTGAACTTTTTAATCATCTCGTCCAGCCTCTGAACCACGGAACATAAGAGTCTTAACCTTTTTCTAAGTAGCTAGAAGAGGTCGATCGTCACTCAAAGAAAATGGAGCTATATTATGTCAAACCTATCTTGCATATAATACTCAATACAGCAGCAGCAGTACCTAAACATACATGAAACAATCAGTCGGATCAAAAAAAAAAAAAATCATTTGATAGCTCAATTCTTGAGGAAGGCTATAGGTTATTTAACATCGCGCTACAACTTAGGAGCTGAGCAGAAAGAAAAAACATCGGAATGAACGGTAAGCGAAACTGAAGTAATAGCGCAGACAAGAAAATTCAGACAGACAAAGTCGCGGGCAGAAGCTAGTGTTATTATATTTGGAAAGCAAGCCATCGTTGCAGTGGCTGAGTGAAGGGTTTTAAGGCAACGGGGTGCGGGTTTGATTTTTAGATGGGTTTAGACCCACGCTGTAATCAGTTACGGTCAGAATTATTTGGTTCTCATTCGCAGTGTTCTGTTTGATCATTATTATTATTCAACTAGCTTTTGGCCGCGGCTTCACCCGCGTAGAGGTCGGAAAATTATCCCACGGGAACGTACTACCGGTACTAAAAGTATACTATGTCCTAACCCAGGTCATGATCTACCTGAATGTCAAATCTCATCGAAATCCGTTCAACCGTAAAGACGTGAAAATATAAAAAAACAAACTCACTTTCGCATTTATATGTCATATTAGTTAAGATGAACGGATTATTCATATACGGCTATTAATTAATTAAAAAATAACTATCGAAATCTATTTCGCACCCCGAAACTATTTCTCATCACAAAAATCGAATTTCAGTCCTCCATTAATTAAAATGATAAGCTATCCTGTAACTAACACCCTCTGCCGCAGTGCGGTACGCTTGATAATATTTACATTGTTCATTCACACCGCTGTTCGCATGTCGCTGCAGTTTGCAAGTTACATTACTGAATATGTATACAAGGCACTGCATTGCCCGTGTATAGCCCATGTATTGCCCATGTATTTGTCCACGTTTTGATAGACCTGTTTCTGTTAGCTGATTGGGCTGGATTGGATCAATGTCAACAGATTCATGCTAGAACATGTGCTGGTAAACCATGTTAGGAGTCAGTAAATCATAGGTGGATTTGGAAGAGATTGAAAATAGACTTAACTAGTAAACGAAATAAGGTTGAAAATTCGAGGCAAGTTCTCTCGAATCAAAATCGCCTTACGACTACAATTGAACTTTTGTACGCACGGCTACACATAACACATCAAACTATATGTACATAACCAGTATAAGATGACTTCTGAAAACGTATACAGTGCGAGATCAACCTATAACTGGAAATGTGTAGCTGGATGTGTCGCCGTGTGTACCTAGTTTATTATCCTGAGAATATTTTTATAAAGTTTTTCCATATAAAAACTGTCAAAAATCCCTTTTATTCCACGGATTAAAGGTATCTTGACTTTGGTGGTTCACCCTAAGTAGTTTAACTGTGAAAACGAAACATTCAGACAAAAAGAGACTCATTTAAATCGGAAACGGATTTATCCTCTAAAACTATCATCTTTCTGTAGTAGCTATTTGACCTGTGAGTTTCAGGACAGTTGTAAAGCTTGGCGTTGTTCCCAAAACATTGTTGAGTAATTTTATTCATGTTTATTTTGTTAGCTGTTATCTTTCGTTCTTTGCTGCATAAAGTGAAAGATGAACGCATTGTGCTTTTTGGATGTGCATTTTTGCCATTTTATTTTCATTCCAGCTAGAAAATGTGAAGGTACCCCCAGTAGGTTAGAATATCGGAATAAGAAGTATTCTATGTGTTAATTCTGGTTATAAACTATTTGTATACCAAATTTCATCTAAATCCGTTCAGTATTTTTTGCGTGAAAGAAAGAAAGAAAGAAAAAGTATTTATTGCGACTCGTACAGGATCATAAACTAAACTAAACACAGTTAAAAATAAAACAAATTATATAATAAAGTAACAAAAGGAAAAAAATGAAACAAATATACGAGGCCAAAAGGCTCCTATCTCAGCATGATGCTTCGACATTTAAAAAATAAATGAAAAGTATAAACGTCCATCCATCTATCCATCCCTCCATCCATACAAACTTTCGCGTTTATAATTACGCCTATAATACCCCAAGGTTTAGGCAGAGGTGTTGCACTATAGCAACAACCAAAAGCCTACTCTGCAAGTAGTTATTTTGTGTTGGCGAGTTCAAGTAGTTTTTTTATGACGGTTCATTTTCATTTTTCTTTTCCAAAATTCAGGAAAAGAAGTCTCAACATTTTCAGATGGAAAATATATAATTGTTCCTCCATAACTTATTGACCTTTTAACGATGTACGCTTTTTCATATTAATGAAGCTCTTAACACTTTTTGGGCTTCTAATGAAGCTTGCTTTATTTAATAAATGAGCCTCTTTTGATCTTTTTGCTGGCTCTTTTCTTTAGTCGTAGTAACTAAGCTAGGGTACTGCGACCACACGTATATTGAGTATTGACCAATCGGGTCAGAACTGCGACCAACCACGCGTGAGCCGAGTTGGTCGCAGAAACTAAGCTAGGGCTACCCTGAACAAAATGGGTTTCATTACGTTAGAACCGTGACCAACTCCCTGCGTGCCAAACGAACGAAGCGAGCTTACTCGTAGTTCTGATAGGAATTATTTGAGGTTCACAAAAAGAAGCGCATTCAATATAATTAGAGTTATCATTAATAGTTTTAGAAAACCAAATGAGAAATTATTTTGAGGTTCGATTAAAAAAATGTTCCTTTAAATTATGAAGAATATTTGTAGTTATATGTCTACAGTCATTCCAGACAATAGAAACTATACCTAACGTTTAAGTAGAAACGAGTTGTCTGGAGCTTAACTCAGCAATTGTCGCCAGTCTTCAGCAAGCCTGTAGGGAACAAAGTTTGGTGTAACAGTAACTGCTATGCGATGTATGTTCTAGCAAATTACTTCGGTTATAATCCTTTAAATGCCCTGGATACTTACGTAAGATTAATACTTTGTTGTCTTTAGAAGTTTAGCTTCAACTAAACTGAACATTTATTAAAAGTTACTCAGATAAACTGTAACGGATGGGATTCATACTTAGGACCCTTGCCAGCCACTCTAAAAGATCTTTCAGACGAATCACTATTATTGATAAATGATGGTTATTTCTATAAATTGGTTCTATAAAAGGGTCGGGGGGCTTTTGGGACGGGAACCGCGGTTCAGGATGCCACCTATAAATGTAATAATTAGTTTTGAGTGGTATTTAGGGACCACAAGAAAAAAAAAATGTTAAAGTACAGTTAACAAAACAGCTGATATAATATTTTGATCAACAAGTACAAGAATTATCAGTACCGGTACAAGAGAAGGGTAATATTATTTAGTTGCACTTATATACTAGTACTAGTGTACTAGATGTAACTATAAAATAAAATAAAGATATATTAAAATACAAACAGAAATGGAGCTATGTTTAAAAAATGTAGAGCAAAGAATGACAACACCAGTGTCTACTATCTTTGAAGAGACTATTGACAGAATAAAAGATGCAGGTTGAATTTTATAACACCAATCCCATTATTTCAAAATCGCAAGAAAACTTTATATAAGAGAAGAAATATGGCACTGGGAGTGAAAAAAATTGAGTTTCAAAAGGCAATGGATATCGAGATTCCCAAAAGATATGAAAATTTATTATTCGCTGATTACAAACATAAAAATAAAAGCATTTTGATGTTTTGTAATGAAGAAATGTTAAAATTCTTGTCATTATCCAGCCATTTCTTCATTGATGGCACTTTCAAACTGTGTCAGAAAAACTTTTATCAGCTCTATACAATGCGTGCAGATATTGGCAGCAACAATTCTTTTGTCAATGTGGTCCTGATACTCTACATACTTTTACCTAACAAAACCTGTGCAACATATAAGATTCTTTTTTCTATAATCAAGACTCGCGTACCTCTGTAGAACCCATTAAAAGTGAGCATGCATTTTGAAGTATCCGCTATATTAGCACTTCGAAGCACTATCCCAGGTGTGAAGATACTTGGTTGCTATTTCCATTTTACAAGATGCATAGGGCGAAAAGCAAAACAGTTGGGTATAACCGAATCTAAACTTGGAAAAATACATGTAAAGTTGTGTTCAGCACTTTCCCACCTACCGCAACATTTGATCAGTGAGGGTTGGCTTTACTTAATGGAAGAATGTCCGAAGACCAGCGAAATAACATCTTTTAATGATTATTTTGGCAACACATGGTTAGAGAATGATACTCATTCAAAATTATGGTGTAGTTATGATGAGGACCATAAAACAAACAATATTGTCGAATCGTGGAATAACCACGTAAAAAAATATTTAAAGCCAAAATCAAATATAGTACAATTTTTGGAAGACATTAGAAAAGAACATTTTTAATGGGAAAAACTCAAAAATTCGAAAAAAAAAAATCAAAAAGAACTCCAGAAAGTATAATGATTAAAGAGAAGATCATACTGACACTCCAGGAACTGTTAAATGGCCAGATACGTATTGGTCATTGTCTAGAAAAATTAAGGTTTTAATAAAGCATCTTATTAAATAAAAAGAAATATATATGGATTTCCGATAATTAATGTAAACCTCTTAAGGAGTCATTGTAACACCTTTACACGTCAAAAATAACTTGTGTTTTAAAACTTGATGAGCTCGTGTTTCCGGTGTGACTACTCTCAGACTCAGACTGTACATTTTCCTTTATTAAGACGGGTTACGTCTTTCGACCAGTAACATTTCATCAGTACTGCAATAAATAAATACAAAAACAATCATAAACCTTCACCGCCGACTCCGCCGCCTGCATTAACAAGCTAGACCCTGAATAAAAACAAGTTGTTTCCCTGGGAAGCGACAAGAACACCGCTTTATAAGGAGGTCTATAAAACGGAACGGCAGCGCGGGACCACCTCGTGAGCGCTCCAGAGACGGGACCGCGGACTTGACCATAGAGTAGAAAGATACAGAAGGTCGAAGACACTAAAAAAAAATGTGTGCGGTCGGAGGATCCCCGTGAGTAACGAAGTTCTTTACACGATATTCGCACGCACACACACTCGTATATAATAGAAAGAGACACACACAGAGAGAGAAAGTGTGAATTTAATACCCGTTTTTAATATAGAGCTATCTAGTATAAGTTTTTAGAAGCTCTCATGAAGTTGTCGCCACCTTGGATTTTCATTTGGACCTTACTGTCGGCTTTAGCACCCTCGAACCATGAAAACTAAGTCGAATGGAGGGGCGAAACGAAAGAAAGTATACATGTAGAAAACGTGCTGATTATCTTTTGAGGTCATTTCCTGTTACGCAATGGTTCCAATCAAAACATTAGAGTAGCAATTCTCGTAATTTTAAGAACGTTCACAGTCTGATCTCAGTCTCAATCTGTCAAAAATGTAATTTCCCTACAGAGAGAGACTGCGAATAGATTTTGAACGTTTTAAATTACGAGAATTGGCTTTCTATTCTTCTCGGTCTAATAACTGTGATTATTTACAATTATAATTCAAATACAAGAAGTAAAATAACAGTCGCTGTAATCAACATATTTAGAGAACAAATTACTGGCGATGCCAGCCTGGTTGATCCCGTGGGTACATATCGGTGCTAATTTAATGCCTATTCAGTCTGTATCCCTATGCTCGAAACATAATTAAAAACTTTAACTTTTACCAGTCAAAGAATTTTCTACTGGGACAGAAACATTGGAACTTCTGTAACTACTCTTTGACAGGACACCACTTCCAGCCCGCATTGCGGGATTGTTTTTATACGCGTCACAATATTCATGCGGTCGGGACATGTGTTGTGGCTTCCGCGGGACATTCATGGGACATTCGCGGCCCAAATATTAGTGATATGCTAACCAACAACAATTTTATTTTTGGATTATTCGTGTGGTTGGCAACATGTGTGGAAGGGAGTGAAACTGGCGGCATGTTGTTCAAGTATTTTCGATAAAGGGGAGTTGTTGGGTAGACATCGATATATCAGGGATAAGACCACAATTGTACTTATAGAATTAGCAATGAGCATTGCAAAAAGCTGTATACATTTTTGGCGTCCACTAACTCATATTCTAACTATATATCTGCCTGTTATATAAATCAACAAGCATTATAATCAGCGTCAAGCTTAAACGGTCGTTTCAACGCCCATGTTATTATATATATTTATATAGAGAGTGGTAACATAAACAGCCACATTCCTTAATGTAGAGAACCTGGTTCCATGAAGTTTTTGTGATATAATATTACGAATATTATATTTTTTAAAGAAAAAAAAAAAAAAAAATCTCAAACTTACACAAACATCTCCTCACTCGAACGACTGTCACAGGACAGAGCATCTTTTTGCTTCGAAATGACACTTGTGACAGTTCCGTTATTGGCACAAACAAGAACTGGTGTTGATCGCCTCTTGGGACAAACTTCGAGCTTTACTTTTATGGCTTTTAGATGACCTAAATGTGGCGCAGATAAAATGCCTAATTTTGGGTTTGAAGGTTCTATTCCCAGAGCGGCTTTTTGGTTTTATTTGATCGGCAATATTGCTAAACGATCATACAAAAAGACGTTTATGCGATCAGCAGAATTTGGAATACAAAGTTTTGCGTTGGTAAATAAAATTTCTTGTATTTATTGCACAAAAACAGAATGTGAATTTTATTTTTGTAAAGAAAATAACGTATGAAGTTGAGATGAAGAATGTTTGAAGATCACTTTTTATCAAAAGTATTATAAATGCAAATTGTAAGCAGAACAATAATTATTCGATTGAATTTTTGTTAAATAAATCGCATAATATTTCGTCACAACTTGGAATTAAATCTTATAGCTTGTGATTAGTAATCATTTTAAATATCATAATGTTATTTCTTTCTACAATATCTAGTAAAAGTTAATCATAATTTTAAATGAAGGTTTTATCTCCGGGCGGCCATTTTAAATACAGCCGCATTTGTGATATTCTGCTGTTCCCCCATAAAGAAATTAGGGACGTACAACATTTTGTATAAAATTTGCGACAGATGTCGCAGATGTCGAAATAAATTAATACTTGACTTTAATTTCCGAACTGTACTTAGTTCAAAATATACAGTACTTTATAAAAAGTCTCTTTATACTGACAGGCAGACTCGTCAATTTTGTCTGTAAATTCTTATCGTTGATCTCTGCATGGTCCTCACATGATGTGACCAAGATGATGTCTGGAATTTTAAAGAATCGTGTTATCTGAATTCGGTCTCATTCTCATCCTCTAAGTTTGTTCGTACTTTCTTCATAGAGTAATCAGTAAGGCAATCCGGAAACCATCGGCCGACCGCAGGTTAATATCTGCGTCAATCAATTTCCACGTCTCGATTACTGCCTCATCAAGGCTTTTAACCGAAACCAACATAATAATAATAATTAAACCGAATGTACTGTCGCTACTACTTCGTATTCAGCATTCGGAAATACTGGATTCTGATTGGTCAGGTACACTCACCGTCTCTGTGCTCTCTACGTGGCGCATTAAATTAAATACCTATATTTCTTTACACCTGAATCGAATGTTACCGTGTTAGTTTAATTTTTATTTGATCCAATGAAAATATTAGTATATTCTCGTAATTTTTGTTTAGTTTTTAAGTGAATTGTTTTTTTTTTTATTCTATGTATTATTTTTTGACTCCTTTGCTCTATCACACGCTGTCTACATCTCTGTATCTATTGTCTTATCTCAGGTATGCTGGAAGAGATTTCTTATGAAATAAGCATCACCTCTGTACCTGTTTTTTCTGTTCTGTTTTTCAATGTCTGTTTATATAATGTGTGTACATGAATGGAAAAAAAAATTAAAATAAAGATTTTTGGCTAGGTATCTATAGGGCGACAAAGTTATTAACAAAAAAAACCGGCCAAGTGCGAGTCGGACTCGCCCATGAAGGGTTCCGTTACGTTACGATTTATGACGTATTAAAAAAAAACTACTCACTAGATCTCGTTCAAACCAATTTTCGGTGGAAGTTTATATGGTAATGTACATCATATATTTTTTTTAGTTTTATCATTCTCTTATTTTAGAAGTTACAGGGGGGGGGACACACATTTTACCACTTTGGATGTGTCTCTCGCGCAAACTATTCAGTTTAGAAAAAAATGATATTAGAAACCTCAATATCATTTTTGAAGACCTATCCATAGATACCCCACACGTATGGGTTTGATGAAAAAAAAAATTTTGAGTTTCAGTTCTAAGTATGGGGACCCCCAAAATTTATTGTTTTTTTTCTATTTTTGTGTGAAAATCTTAATGCGGTTCACAGAATACATCTACTTACCAAGTTTCAACAGTATAGCTCTTATAGTTGCAGACGGACAGACAGACAGACAGACAGACAGACATGGCGAATCCATAAGGGTTCCGTTGCCATTTGGCTACGGAACCCTAAAAATAATAATTCCACAGAATTTGTTTAGATTGACTGCTAATAAGTTTAGAAGCTTGTTGATAAAATTAATTAGTGATTCACATTTTTTTTAAAGAACTGTAGTTTTGATTTGGTCTTCCTTTATTATTAAACTACCTTTTTATTTAGAGATTTGTGTACTTAACTGTTTGTTTTTCCGAATTAAATAATAATTCGTGGAATAAAATTGACATCTGACAGTTTTTGTATGGAAGAACTCTCAAAAATTTAAAATTATTCCTGGGATAAAGTTATGAATGAAAGTTGAATTTGAACATTTATTTATTTATTTAAGGACAACCAACAAAGCATACACCATAATACGAGTACATGCTAAAGATTCCATATTTTTGTACATTTTATAGTGAAGCCTTAGTTAAAGGCTGCCACGGCATGCACTAAACATAGAAGGAGAAAATGCAGTAACAAAACAGATTATACTTATAAGTTATGTAGATTCATTGTTAGATAAATGCAGATACATGATACTTTCAATAAATTCCAACACACAAATACAAATGAAAGCTTACTAATTTTTACCTAAAATGTTAAACACGTTGTGTGACGTTGTGCCAACATTTGTCACACAACAATCATTATGGCACAATGATATTTCAGTACGCCTTGTTACAGTTGCACCGTAGCTCCTTCTGAGCCACGGCGGAACTTGTTTTGTGTTACGGCGTAGCACGTTCTTTGCTACGACGTAGCACGTTCTTTGCTACGGCGTAGCACATTCTGAGCTACGACGTAGCACGTTCTGAGCTACGACTAGCTAGCTAGCTCATTTTGTGCTACGGCGTAGACCTTTCTATAGTATGACATAGATTGCAACGTGCTAAGGAGTAGGTCACTCTGTGCAATGATTATAATGATACATAAACATAACATCAACAAGGAATATTTTGAGAACCTTTATTTGACTGAGATTATACAGACTCCAGTCTAATTTCCAATACTGTCTACTATTAGCAAACAAATGAAACAGTGCTAACGATGTTATTAGATAATGTACCTACATAATATATTACAGTGTATATAATTAAACACATAAACATATGCGTGTTGGAATTAACGACCACAGAGTAAAATAAACAGTGAAACAAGCTAATCAGTAATCACCAAATTGTGTATTTATCTCAATTCGATTAGTTGAATACAAACAGCTGCAAATATTTGTCGCGTTTATTTGCTTTATTAATTAAATTATTTATCGATTTGCGTTTCCGTAATCGGTTAATAATATGTATTTATTAGTACACAAAGTAATAATACATTAATAAATAATACATTTTGTGGAATGGTATTGAAAACAAATGGAAAACAAGTAAAAAATATTGTGAAAAAATCCAAATTATTGGGATTTTTTAGAACATCCACAAGAAGAGAGCATCAACATAATCAGTCTATAACATTCCCACTGCTGGGACACAGGCCTCGTCTATGTGAGAGGGAGTACACAGTAATCTAGCACGCGTGCCCAGTGCGAATTAGTAGATGTCACATGTCTTCGAACTTCTGATTTTAGGACATGCCGGTTTCCTTACGATTTTTCTTTCACCGTTTTGAGACAGTGGTGATTCAATTAATTACATAAATTGAAGTGCCTGATATCAAAACAACGACCTACACGTAAGTCTTTAGTATATCTTGTCATTTAACAATTATTTTTAACCACGTTTCTGCTGCTCGAGATACTAGAAGCCTTGTTAATAATAAAACAAAATGTTTTCTGTAACTTTATGGTAATGACAATACTTAAAACAGTCCCTCTAAATGAATAAGACACGGCGACCGTTACGAGTACCTTTTGAGCTTCGTAAGTTAATACCGCCGTGAATAATTATTATACTAGGTAATAACTTAGACCCTAGCTTTAAACTGGGCCCACTGAAGTGTCAGTAGAGATTCCTGAGGTCTGCTGTCTGATTCAGACATTAAATGTAAGTAGGGTTGTTAAAAAGTAAAAATTATAATTTTTTTTTTTTTGGTATACGTATGTATAGAATAAGAAATGAGTACATAAGAGGAAGTCTGAATGTGACAATCGTTGCCCCACACTAGGAATTTCTCCTGTATTTTAGGTGCGTTTACAAACATTTAAACTCACATACACAAACAGCATACATTTTATACTAAATTAAATGTCTAACTAACGAATTATAGAAATAAATACAAGAACAATAAACGAGCTGACACCCCTAAGAAGAAGACAAGACTACAGGAGCTGTACCGCGGCGCAAAATTGGAGCAGCGCAGCTGAATATCATTAGTACATCCTAACTTCACACGACAACATGCGCTGTCTAATATACCGTGGTTTGCGTAGAATTAGGCTGACACTAACAAATGTATTCTGTAAGACGTGCGCTGCAGAGTTCCATCGTCGGATGCGTCATCATAATTTTACAATTAAATGAAGATGCTGGGGTGAATTTCTGTGCTTCAAAATTGGTGAATATGGCTTACGAGAAATAACCTGAATTTCCATTGTCATGCATTTAAAGGTTTAGTTTTAATAAACTAGCGACCCGCCCCTGTCTCGCACGGTTTTTATGGCTTACCAAATATCCTCAAATATAATTATCCTAATAATATTGGTATAATACTAATGTTTTTACATATAAAATTAAATTTTCTAAGTGATGTTGATAGCCGCATCAAAATCCGTCGCATAGTTTAAAAGGACAATGCAGTCACACAGACAGACGCGAAAAGTGACTTTAGTTAATACTTTGTATAGATTATGTATATACAGTGTGTGTGTGTTTTGTATGTGGGTATGTGTTATGTATGAGGCATATGTCCAGCGGTGGACTGCGATAATCTGAGTTAATATGTAGATTATGTATGAAACCTGACCAGCACAAAAAGTATATGGATCACTTTAAAAAGTGAGTTAGAAAATTGTCGGACGTAGCATGAACTTTTTTTTCGAAGAATCTCAGCTTTCGGGTTGGTTAAAAGCGGTTTTTGCAATCGGCAATACTGCGGCCTTCAGGCAATCTCGCACACAACATGGAACACATAGAGAGATATAATTAAAACACAAAAATGAAGCCAGCACTTCCCAGTGAACAGCTTGTGTAAGCTACATACCTCTGAACAACTGTACAAGGAATTTCAGCAAGATGTTACCTAGTATAAATTTATTAGTCTTACGCCCGTAAAAGCGCGCTGTTGAATTTTTAACTTTCGGTGCTGAGCCGAGCGTTGAAAATCCAACAGTTAATTTAGGTTTCGCCTGGCTGTTAGTGAAATAAAAAGCATTAATAACACTTACCTTTCCGTACTTCTGTACATTGCGAAAAATTCTTTAAGGACATTTCCTACGTACGTGACTTTCAGCCTTCATGTTGTATTAAGTTGGCAACTCATTGGAGTGCACGAGCTCAAACATCTTGCGAAATCCCGGGATTTTTCTTATTGAATCCCGGAATTAGGTAGGGCAAGCTAATTGGATTTTTAGTCTTTTGAAATGATATTCCGGGATTTTAGAGGAACTTTGACAAGGAAATACCGTTCTGTGTTTGTGTGTGTGTGTGGTTTATGTATCAAAATTAGAAAAAGAAGGTACAACAGGGTGGCGATTTAGGGACTAACCACACTTGTTCAGCTTTTGTCCATAGAAAACAACGATTTTGTACGTTTTTGTGGAACGCGTACGCATCCGTTCTGCTTTATGGACATGTTTTTTTTTTTTCACGAATCCAATTTTGGTTTCATAACGAAAGTAGTTTAGTATGACGGTTTGAATCACTCCTTGATGGGTTTTCGTTTTCTTGAAGATAACTTACTACTTGCTACAGTACCTACTAACTTAATCTCGCGTAGGGCCATGCCATAACTTATTGTACTTAGTTGCTCTCAGGGGAACTTTATAACTCAATAAAACTAACAGCTTTTCTTCTTCGATTCGGTTTTATTATCAAATCACAATAATGTCTACAATGTTATAGTTGATTGGGTAAACACGATAGATAGCGAAGTATCATAATAATGTTTCTACTAATTCTTAATGTTTTAAATGTATGTCACCGTCATCTCATCATTTTCAACTTTTTGAATTAACTTCTGTGAAAGTTGGAGAATTGATGTAAACTATTTACTAATTACTTGGAGAACTGTAACCTTCTTTGAATTCAACGTGAAACAAAAAATGTATTAGGTATTTTAATTGACTTGATAGTAATATATTTTAATTGACTTGATTATAATCTCCATACTGTTTACTGCTCAGTGGAAATTCTAACAATATAAGTCCTCAATAGAACAAAGACGTAGGCACCTTGACAGCCTTTAGGTCAGTTTAAGACTTTGCCAGCCAAAGTATAGTAACATTTTAAAATAAATGCAAAGCAATATCTAAATTGATTCAAGTTATTTTAAATAACAAAAAAAAACAATCTCATAACTAATAAATCTTCCAATACCAATAAATTACTATAATATCTATTCCATCCTATAATATGACTTATAAGAAGGAATATTTCAAATGAATCGGAATACTCGGGTGTCGTGGAATTTACATTTTTCCAATATTAGCGGGACCGGCCCGCGAGGGGGGAGGGGGGGGGTGGTGGTTAAATAAATTGTTATCACTGGTGTGGAACGTGCCTTACTATTGAAATGTTTATTGATATTTAGGTATATGTATTACGAGATGGTATTATGAATGCTTTTATTATAATTAGGGCTTGAAGAAAATAATACTAACAGTGAGGTATGGACAGCGCCCTCCAAGAGTTATTTGACATTTGTTAACTTTAGCTGTGATGCGACATTGTGTTTTAAAATAAAATATTAGATATTTTTTTATGATAATCACAGATAAATGAACTCCCTCCCTCCCTCTCACAGAGAGGAGGCCTGTGTCCCAGCAGAGGGAACATTATAGGATGATTATGTTATGTACAGATAGATGAATTAGTCAATAAAAACGTTATTGTGTACAGTTCAAACATATGAAACTATTAAATCATAGTGTGATGTATGACTTGTACAAACTAAAAATATGTGTGGTCTCAATATTGTTCTTCACCATGACAGCAAATTAGCTCAGCATTATATTTAATAAATTGTTAGTAAAAGCACACAAAGAAAGAAAATGTTCCGAGACTTCAACTTATTATCGCAGTTTGAAAAATAACCTCAGTCTAGTCGTAGCCTGTAAAATAAATGCTGATTCATCATACCAGGAACCTACCGGCAACCATTAGTCCCGAAACCGCGACCACTAATAAATAAATAGGTATACCATTATTCCGTCTCGGATTCCGACAAAGAATTTCCGTTGCATTGTTCCCGTCACGTCTGAAATAAGGTCGGTAGCACGCCGACACGTATAGTTGATTTTAATAGCACTGTCCAATGTTATAAACAATGTGAATGTCACAATAATATCAGCACATATATTTTTGCCATTGAAAGGGCAAAGGAACAGCGTAATCCTACTAATGTTATAAACGCGAAAGTTTGTATGGATTATGATAATTTTGATGAAATTTGGCACACAAATAGTTTATAACCAGGATTAACACAAAATACTTCTTAACCCGAATTCCAACGGGATCGAAACTTATGCGGGTGAAACCGCGGGGCGTAGCTAGTAATTATTATAACTAAAAATAATAATAATAATATCCCTGAACATTTCACACAGTACTGTGTAAATGTAATACCACATGTCATATGATCTGACCGGATTAAGTATGTCTGAACTTTAAAAGAGAGAGTTTCTCTGAGGAGAAAGGGCGAACCAAACTCAGAGGGAGTTTGGTTCGGCCTTTCTCCTCAGAGTAGTCAGATAGGAATCGCCGACCTCATCTAGATTTTAAAATGTGATTGACGTGTAAGTGTTTGTACAAACCTACTTACAGAAATAAAATCTTATAGGTGTCAACACAAAGTGATCAACTAAGTGTAGGTTTTCACACGCTGTGGTCAAAAGGGTATACGATGACAGTCCCACGTTACAAAGTGCGAGCATATTCATTGCTATGTACGAAGCAGACCGGTTGCTATTGACAGTATTCCTGTAGAATAAACTTGATACAATTTCTCACATTCCAGGATCAAATCCGGGACCTCATACTCCGCCTGCAATCACATCGAGCCTACTAGTCCAACGAGTCAGTGATAAGATTAGGAGTAGGCTAGCAACCTGTTGCCACAAACGGAAATGTTGCCAATTTTTGGTAACGAACGCTACATTATGGAGATACTAGCTAAACCCGCGGTTTGGGCTATGTAGTGTATATAAAAAGCCTCACAATTATATGCGTTCAATGATGGTCCTTGCTTTCCTAAAAGTAATCCATTCACTTTCGTCTTGATGACTAGGGGACCCGGGCAGGGAGTTTCACTTCTTAGCTGTTCGTAAAATATTTCCGAAATGTTTTTAATGCCATAAGGGTTTTTTGCTGCTATATTTTTTACAGGAAAAGGAGGTCTCAAAGTAGTCAGATATAATAAAATATAAAAGTACGCCCCAGTTGGCAGTAAGTTTTCAGTGTTCCTCATGAAAGTAGAAAAGTTTTAAAAGGGGAAGGAAAATGAAACATTATTTAGAAACTACGTCGTTTAATTTAGTGTACGTTTAAATATAAGAAAACTTTTGACTAGAGTTATTTTCTTTTAGTTAGCTTAGTTCCCTAGGTATCAAGCTATCTGTCTGTTATTAGTTTAGGAATTTTTGTCTTTCATTAGAGCTTGAGAACGCACATTTGAATCTGCCTGGCCTCTTCCCAACAACTTAGAGTCGGCTTCCAATCCAATCGGAGTCAGCTGAATACCAGTATTTTACATGAAGCGACTGCCTATTTGACCTCCACAATCCAGTTACAAGCTAACACGGACTCACGCACTTTTTAAACAAAAACTCAATATTTTAATAACACTGACTGACGTATCCACATTTTCGCACTTCGTGTAAAAGTTGTTTCAATTTTCTTTAGTCATTTATTTTCCTTACTTTAGGCACCTCTCTTATACTGACTCGAACTTCTTCTTTACGATTTTGCCATTATACTGTACCACATAAAAGAATCATAAATTATTGAGTACCAGGAAAAAAGTGTTCATTTTGCAAATTTTGCGAAAAATATGGGCTTCAACATAATCTCGCCAGAACAAGCTTTGCGCTCATAAATATTGAGATTTGCATTAATAAAAAACTAGCGCCCTTCTTCGCATGGGTTTTACGACTTGACAAATCATCGAAATTTACGTGGGTACATATTATGCACATACATAAACCTTCCGGAATAAATTCTCTAAACGATAGTGAAAACTACATCAAAATCCGTTGCGTAGTTTAGAAGGAAAAGGCGGTTACACTGACAGAAGTGACATGCGACTTTAATTTAAATTTATGTAAACAAAATATTTAATAGATACTAGGTTTTGCCCGCAACTGTGTCCGCATGTTTTAATAATTACTGATCAGTAAAAAACAAAAAAAAATACAATTTGGTCTCTTTATAATTACTAGTTGGTATTAAATATTTGTCTTGCTCGTAAGGGCTGAAACAAAATGAACAAAAATTATTCTATGTTATTAGTTCCATCGTACTATCGCCCCTATATATCCATTGTCTTTGCAAGCTTATTAGCTAAAGTTCAATCGTGCTATAGTGCCCTTGATTTTTTTGGAACCAGTAGTGCTATTCTGCAAAAATGTCACCGTGAAAACTTAGTTGAAGTGAGCTTAAAGTGAGCTGCCAATAGTCCCAGCACCAGAAGGCCAATTCTCGTAATTTAAAACGTTCAAAATCTAGTCGCAGTCTCATCTCAGCGACAAACAAATGTCAAAAAATTGTCAAAATGTAGGGAAATTAAAAGTATTTTTTGACAGATTGAGACTGAGATCAGACTGTGAACGGTCTTAAAGTTACGAGAATTGTCCCTCTGGTGGCATGACACACTTCAGTTTAAAATGTGTACTTCACCTTAGTTTTCACGATGAGATTTTTACAGAATAGTACTACTGTTATCTACTGTACCCGCCATAATAATTATAGGTAGCTTTTTACAAACCAAAAGTAGGAATACTGCTAAGAAGGTAGATAAGTACTAACTTCATAACAAAACCATATTTATTATTTTACACGGCATAGTAAAGCCACCAATAAAGGCTCCTTTTGAGTCCGAAACAAGTCGATCAATCCTCCAAAATACTCAATAAACCCGTAACAAATAATGAACAGGTACATTCATTTTGAATGGAAGCCCGTTCACATTGTGACATTGATAACTGTGGTTACAGCTGCGCTATCTTGTAATATTCAGTGGTATCGTTAACACAGGGGACTGCTTACTCTGAGCTGCCGATCGATTCTGTAAAAATTTACCGTGTAAAGTTAGGTGAAGTGAGCTTAGAGTGAGCTGTCAAAAGTGTCAATCCCTAGCATTAGTTAGAATGACAGCTCACTCCACATTCACTTCACCTAAGTTTTCACGGTGAGATGATTACAGAATTGCACTGCTGGTTCCTTTACAATATCTATGCTAATTTCACTTCCTAATATGAATTTATATTGACTGAGGTGCGTTTGTAATTTGAAAGTATTGACATCTTTATATATATATATTTTTTTGATTATAAATGATATTTCTGTAAATTGGTGGGAAATAACAAATTTTACTCCTCAAAATTTAATTATGTTTTAAAACTAGATGAGTTCGGTGTTTCCCAACTGACTACTCTGCGCAGAAAGGCCGAAACAAAGTCAGAGCTGCTAAACTTGCTTACCGAACACCAACTCTCAATGTGGCTGAGAGTAGTCTGCACATTAGTGTTTTTGTATGCAGTGTGACTGCCAGCTGACTACTGAAATAATTGGACAATGCTGAAAGAAAAGAAAGAAAATACGTTTATTTGTGGAAAACATAACGCAGAGAAAGAACACTAACACAAAAAATGACAAGTTGGGGGAAAATATGCGTCACATACACGCAAAACGGCCATCGCCCAGCATAAAATGATAAATCTGTAAACATCAATCTACAACCCTATGTTTTTGTTCAACCATGAGCCTTTTGAGTTTACTATGAGAAATGGTCCAATATCAAACAGTTAAATCCTATCAATTCAAGACCAAATGGAGCATAGAAGTAAGTCTACAACAATGCAACTCAAAGATACAGGGTTGCAAAATGTATAACCGGGAATGAAAACCGGCGTTGGCGATAGATCGTAAAAGTTGTTGAAGAATTTCCTTTCAGGCAGTGATATATTGAATGTTCCGGCCCGGATCGGAACCGGATGGGATGCTCTTTCCGAATTGTACGGTTTTGCTTTATATTTTTCTTTTAAAGTGCTGTTTTTGTTTCGGCTTTTGGTAGCTCTTTGCGGTTGTTAATGGGAAGCATGAAACGGGCGGATGTACTGTCATATTTTAAAGTTTCAAAGGCCAGAAAGTGCTGCCACATGCCTGTACGTTTTTAAATGGCTGCTTGATTGTTATTTCCGAATATATCAAGACAACTAACCCATTTTATACGTCAAAATAATAATCATTTATTTGTTCAGACTACAAATTAATGAGGCCCATAGAGTTAGTAACAATCTTACTTAGCTTATGTTAGTAATTAATAACTAAACCAACAGTCGTGTAATTATTTCACTAATATCAATTATAACAAAATTATCGCTTTTCTCTCTATAAGATCTAGTACAACTGGCTCCTACGTTATAAATAAAAGAGTTCACTAATAATAGCAACACAGTAATATGTTGCCTATCGATACCACTACATTTACTAGGACACTATTTTATTACTATTCGTTCCCTGCGGCATCCAACCTGTCGGACGTCGTCGTGCGCCAGCACCGCCACCGGATATTAAAGTTACGACGGATCGGCGGGTAGGTAAGTATTTCTGAAGAGGAAGGTATGTTACGGAAGTAGCATTGATTTGTAGGGTTAATAAGCGTTTGGACGATGGTATAGTAAAGTGTCTAGATAAAAAGTTGCTAACTAGCCGATCTGTAGGTACATCAATTAGATATCTATCATTATTATAGCATCGAGTGTAAACACATATCTAATGATAACAGGCTTAATAAAAAATGAGGGGCTTGAGACTAAGAAATAACAGCCACTCGGGTCGATCGATCAGGTTAAGCTACGCTTGCCGCGGATCTTTAGATATCAAGACCCTCCGTGCCTCAGAAAGCACGTTAAGATGTTGGTCCCGGCTGTCAATCGTGGATCTTTAGCAGTCGTTACGGGTCGTCAGAAGCCCGAAAGTCTGACAACCAGTCTTACCAAGAGGTATCGTATTACCCAGTAACTGGGTTGTGGAGGTCAGACAGACACTCGTTTCATGTAAAATGCTGGTATTCAGCTGTATCCGGTTAGACTGGAAGCCGACTCCAACATAGTTGGGAAAGGCTGGGTAGATGATGAACAGGCTTAATTAGCAACGTGACTAAAGCCTGATTTACACAGCGTGAGTTAATTACTCGTAGCGCGCCATACGCTGAAGCAACAATAACGGTCTTCTATTTACACGGTGGAAGTTTATTGTCTGTGGCATACTATAAAATTGAAGCAACAATTGACTGGCACCATTTGAATAGCACGTATAATTGTAGCACGATACAGGCAAGTTAGTTGTCCTTTAAAACTTATGTAGGTGTAAACAGGAAGTATAATAAAGTCGCACGTACGATAAAATTACAGTCAATTCTGGCATGAAGATTTTCTACAAAACATGATTGCGTTGAGTGAGGGTGTGTAAATCGTTGCTGCTCTTTTAAGGCGAAAACCCTTAAAATAATTCCTTTGAGGATTTTTTGCCTACTAGGGCGTGCAACTCTTTGTTTGAACGAGGCCAATTTTGCATGCAATAATCGCCTTGGTATAAACAGAAGTCGCATGCAATTATTTAATGCCATTTTATGGAAGCGCACGCGTGTAAATACTTCCATGCTATTCTTGAATGGCAATAATTTAATGTGCTTTATCGCATGCGATTATTGCTCTTGAAATTTCAAAAAACTTGCATTGTGTAAATAGGATTAAAGTGATTGGGTTCTTTGCTATAGTTCAGATATTGATGATAATATTGTCTATTATTGTTCAGTTTTTGTTGTGTGCAAAGACCAATCCTTTGTAAAGCGGAAGTTAGTCGTGTTTCTGGATCTAGGTTATGTAAGTAAAAGATTTGACACGATAGAAGAGAAATACCCACGTAATTCCCAACTGGACTAAAGTTTCTTTGAAATGAATGTAGCTACGTGGATAAAGTAACTTGTAAACCTTTCAGTACACTGCAGTGCTTTTATCAAGCAAGAAGTTTACAAGCTTTTATGATAGTACAATATTACAAGATGCAAGCTGCATTTATCTCGTAACAATCCTTTATTTACTTCCCAACAACGCAGGAATGATAAAGTGAGCCAGCCCAGCTGCAAAGTGAGGCAAGTATTAAAATATACAATCTAAGTACCACTTAAAATGATTTGTAAACGAATCGAAGTTGTGTTTAATGAAATTCAGTTTTCCGACTTGGCACAAGTTTCTCGCCTAAACTTCAGCGACTGGTGTAAGACGAACTTGTGCTTCGTAATAATACCGGGTTTCTGTTGATCTAATTACACGAATATCGTAGGAGGTGAAGTCTGTTTTGTTTTAACGAAAATAATGTTGTAGTACCTAATTAACGATCGTCCCATTTCGAATTTTAATTTGCCTTGCATGGGACCTAATAGTCCTCCAGACCTTATTTCGACCAATCTCTGTCCCAAAAGTACCCGATGAAAATGTAAGCCAATGGACCAGAAAACGTACCGTTCTTTAATTACGTAAATAATAATTATCTTACTTATCTATTGTGGGATTCTCGTTTGGTATCTTGATATGATGAAGATCTACACAATTTGTCTGCACATCATTTTCACACCTCCCAACACTTATTTTGTGGGTTTGTACCTCCTTTAATTTTATGCGTCGTAATTAAGCGCAAATAAACTTATTCCCTTTCTTCTTATTCAACAGGCCGATCCGTAATTAATATTATGTATGCAATTATTACAGCAGAATTATAAATCCCAGATCAAAGGCACCTCGGGACATCAATCAGCAGAATAAACAACGAATATTAACGCGTTACATTTGTACCGATATCTATTATACCAACACCACAAAATAAATAGCTACAGAAGGCCGGCTCCGTACGAGCGAACATGCGCGCGACAGGTTACACGAACAGCGAGTGCAAGCGCAGTTGCGACTGACTTCGTTGGAGATCGCCGCACGTACGCGTCTATGTGTGCCTGTGTTTGCACGTTGTATGGAGCCGGCCTTCTGTACCTATATAATCTGTGCCGATATCACCGCTCAGGGGAATACAGATATCGATACCGACTACAGATGTCAAGATACTGTGAATAATGGGACATTATTTGCGTGAATGATGTCCCGATACGATACCGGTGCTGATTATTGCTGTGGGGCTCTGCTTTAGATGTTGAATTGTTTAGTGTGATTCTAAAAACTACTAGACCTAATTATTAACCTTAAAAATTGTAACTCTGGAGGAGCGCCTTTATAGTATTTGTGATTCTTACAGATTTTGCTGCAAACGTAGAGTCGCAAGCATAAATACCTTACGATTACGCCAACTTCAAAAGCGTTTATCTCGTGAAATGAAAATTGTGAAGAAAAGACCCATTTCCTAAATAGTTTTTAATACTATTTTAATAACACCATACAATATATAGCAATACTTGAGGAGAAAATCGCTTTTGAATTTTGTGTGTAAGTTCATGACTGTACTGTACTCTACATCAAAAGAGTCACCCTAGTTTTCGAATTATTTTTCAAACAACAATTTAAATGCCTCAGGTGTGACAATATTGAAGAATATTCACAGCGTCCTAGGTTAAAGTTTTTAAAGCCGAGATTAAACTTTTTTCTGCAGCCATATTCTGTAGCAAACTCCGTCTTGGAAGATGATGCCACTTATCTTAGTTGCCTATACTTGCCAAGCAGATTAGAGATGCAGCATCTTATACACTACTATTGTATAACTTTACTAGTGTTAGTTAAACATGGAGATGTATTTATTGTATTCCAGTTTAACATGAATGTATTATACACATTGGCTTATTATAATGTTAGTCACCGCGTAGCAGCAATCGCACTCACTGATTTATTGATATGTTTGTATATTATAGTAATAAAATGACGCACGTCTGGTGCAAGCCACCGCGTCAGCAAAGCATGTACAGTTTAACACTACATTAATAAATGATTTGATTTGATTATTTTACAAAAATGTCAAAGCAGCTTTCTAGATAAGAATATATCGGATATTTGCCCGCGGCCTTGTCTCGAAACCTTAAGAGGAAAAAACGGGATATAAAAGTATCCTAAGAACAACGTGGGTAAAATATTTTCCAATTTAATGATAGCCTCGGGAACAATAGAAATATAATAGAATCAGTTCGCCATATTTTGATATGGGTTTATACGAGGGTGAATCAAAAAATTTCTTGGAATCAATATTAAAAAATGCAAAGATTTAAACAAAAATATTTTATATTCCTTGTGAAAAAAATTGTTTTTCTTGACTCCCGAAAACCTCCTCTATGGTAGCCATAACCGCGTCATTATCGTAAAATTTTGTACCACGAATGTCCTCTTTTAATTTTGGGAATAAGTAAAAATCACTTGGGGCTAAGTCCGGAGAATATGGTGGGTGGTCAAGGAGATTGAAGCCAGCACAGCGGATTGCGTTGAGCGCAACGTCCGATCGATGAGCAGGAGCGTTATCTTGAAGAAACAACACGCCCAACGATAGTTTTCCACGACGTTTTTCTTTAATCGCTTCACGCACTTTCGAGATTAAATTTGCATAATAGGGTCCAGTAATCGTCTGGCCTTTTGGCATATAATCAATAAAAAGAATTCTTTCACTATCCCAGAACACTGAGGCCATAACTTTGCCAGCGGTAGGAGCAACTCGAAATTTCTTAATGGATGGAGAGGATGGTCGTTTCCAAAACATGCTTTGTCTCAGAGTTTCAGGATCGAAATGGTGGATCCACCTTTCATCTATGGTGACAAGGCGACGGCAAAAATTATCCAAATCACGCTGGAAAATTTCGAGATTACGCTTAGAAATTTCCAAACGTCGCTTTTTGTTTTCGTCGGTTAACATTCGTGGCACCCATCTTGCTGACACTTTTTTGAACCCCCGTTAATCAATTAAAATGGATTGAACGCTACCAAATGATATCTTTGGGATCTCAGCTATATGTTTTATGGTTATTTTTCTGTCTTCCAAAACCAGATTCTCAACCTTTTTGACATTTTCAGCCACCCAGTACGCAACCGTAGAATAGGGTACAGCATCATCCCCTAATGTCTGCTGAATGTCCGAAAAAATTTCCTTCGTAGACATTTTTTTCAAACTGAGATATTTTATCACCGCACGACTCACTTTTATCCATAATTTTGGGTTTTTAGCAACTCGTTGCACAAAACAATCTATTACGTGCGAACGAACTGACAAAAACAAGTGACAGTTTGCATAAATATTGTGTGATTGACACTCTTTAATTTGAATACCGAACTTCTCCCAAAAAGGTTTTATATATATTTTATATAGATTCACCCTGGTAGTCTGAGAACTAGAGAAAGGATTTGAGAAATTTGGCAAAAATGATTTAGTACTGGGTGAAAAAATAATTTGGGGTTTCATATTGCTGAATAGAAGCCACGTTAAAGAAACGATTGGTTAAGTGACCTAGTTGTCCATAGGCAAAGCGATCATCATTTTCCAAAACTTTTTTATGTATTTATTTGGATGTTCAACAGAGGCTGCACAAATGCATGATTTGATTTTCGTGTTGTATGTGATTTATTTTAATATTTTCGCTTTGTCAAACTTACTGTATCTACCTAGATTTTAAGACAGTGATTGATGTGGTCTCCTGTAATCGGTAGCGCACATTAGTATTTGTACCTGTTCTTGTTAACTTGCATGAAATTGAATTGTTAAATTGCCTTTGTTGGAGATCCAAATTAATAAATAAATAATTATAAGATACTTGCTTTTTAAGCACCATTGAACAAAAACAAAAATTGTTCGGTACATGGATAAGTTTCACTTTTTAATATTTGCACCTATCATCGATACTCTGTCCATTAGGTAAACCGTTTTTTGACACATGGAACTAGTGATAGCAGCAACACACAATACATTGATTGGTACATGTACGGTATTATAATGTCTGTAAGAAGCTATAAATAAGATAAGGCAGTTTATATATTTATTTTGTAGCGCATTTTAAAGTTAACTTTTACGTAATCTGGAATAGTTATGTTCTAAGACAGCTGTCAAAAAACGGTTAACCAATGGACAGGGTATATCACCCTAACCCTAGTCACATTTCAAAGTTTTTACTTAACCACTCAGAATGAATTATTCTCACATCTAGTAAGCAGTCTACAATCCCACTATCTCTCGACTTGGCGGTCATTAGTATTTCTTTCCCCGCTCAGTTCCCTGCAAGTTCGAAAAAAAAAAAACAACCGTGAAGTTATCTTTGCAACTTCCTTCCAACTTGACTTTTCTCTGGAAGATTTCAAATCAATTTATCGAATCGCTGAGCTATGAGAGTGATAATGACTAGGAAGTATATTTCTTCGGTAAAGAAGCAACACAGGCTGATGATGATGACTTGATAAGCAATGATGGTAGCGGGATCGTCCGAAAGGGTTACCGCTGCCCTGGAACATAAAGGGCTAAGGAAGGAACACGGGTGGGTTTTAGTCAGTAAGAGTCTGACACTCCCTCCTGCTCCACCCAGAGCGGGAGGAGTCATTTGATGATATCCATTGAACCTACATTCTCAAATACAGTGATAACCTAAAGTATAAAAATGAACAAAAAAAAAAATTATTATGTTCGAAATGTATAAAAATTACGTGGCAACAAACTATATAAACAGAAATATAAAATGACACAGGAAATAAGTTACAAAGGTTGCAAGAAATACCTACATACTAACACAATTTATCAGCTAGGTAGCAGAGTTTTTCTAAGAGATTTTTTTAAAGATTTTGGTATTCTCACGGTTGCATCACAATTCATCTTCGCCAACATCTTATATATTAGGCAAAATTTACAACTGTACACTAAAAACAGTGATATTCATTAGAAATAAGGACAAATTACGTGCCCCCTTTCACTGGCTTCATAAGGTTCATAACTCATTTGTTGGGCTTGGTATAACCTTTTATAACAAGACACCCTCTTCTTTGCTAGACTTGCCTTTCAATGCGTTTAAGCTCAAGTAAAATCCAACCTTTGTTCAAACGCATACTATTCCATCAACGACTACTTACACGATAAGAATAGTTGATCGCCCTAATTAACTCAAGACAATGTTCATGTTCTTCCTCCAGGATTAGCTTACTGACACGTTATTGTTATTAGTTTATCATTTGTGACTTCAAGTGACAGCTAGGTGAACAGCCCAGCAATGCATAAATATTTTAGCTGTCACGCCCTTTATGTCTGGAGGCTTTCATTTAGGTAGTAAGTTTTTATTTACATTTTAATTTTAATTAATTATTTTTTAGCTTGAGTACGTATAGTTTTTATTATATTTGTTGGTATATTGGCGTGGCTAGCTGACATATGGCAAATAATTGAATTTTATCTTCTGTGTCTTGTAATATTAATTACTTAACATAGGCTAGATACCTATGTTAAGTAATTAACATACTATTGTATACAATCAAGTATTTTCTAACTGAACAGACAGCTGTGCTGCTGGGGAGTTTGTTGCGCCACTTCTTCTTCCCAGCGATAGCACTAGCAAGTGTTGAAGGGTGGGCGTTTTTGAGGGACTGTTTTGTAATTTTGACGTTTGAAAAGTGCTGATTCTCAGCCTAATTTGAATAAACGGATTTTGATTTTCAATGAATCCTTAGATTGCGTGGGTTGCGTGTTTTAGGACCCTAAAATTTGAGTTTTAAAGATTTTTACGGAGTCATGATATATTAGAACATCTGGAGTGGATTTTATATAAAAATTCATCTCTCGGCTGAGCCTATTGAGAGGAGAGCTTACTATATTTTGTTCTGGATAAGCGCAGAATAAGTGGGTAATGGGATGTCTGGGTAAATTATAGGTTATATTTGTTCAGTTCATTTATCGCAGGTGTACGTCCTAAGATTTTAAAGTGTAAAAACTTAGTAGGTAAGTAAGTGCTGGGTGGTATTGTCAATATAGTTTTTATATGTTTGTTCAGACCCTGATCGAAGTGGTATTGTCGAGTTTTTTATATTTTTGTTCAGTCCGTGGTCAAAGTTTTGTATTAAAGTTGGGTACAACGAAAGACAAATGTCTCTATATTTGAGGGTACAGCAATAAAATGACATTGTTTTAAAACGTACCTTTGGACAAATCAGTTTGCATTTGACAGAATTTATCGAGACATTTCTAGGTATATTACGTAAATTTTGTAGGTATTTTTTTGTTTGTGAAATGTGAGAACACAGGCGTGTTTGTTCAGTCTGTACGAGTATATGGACGCAAATTGTAAGTCAATAGCTAATGTGAACAGTATTCTAGGAACTGAAATGTTTGCATATTCAATTAATTTTGTGTGGGCCAGTAACTACCATGAAATCTTTGGCAGTATTTGGTATAGCAATTTTGTTTTTATAGAAGTTACAAAACAAAATAAACTGCCAGTTTATTTTTTCAAGAGTTTTGCAATTTGATAATCCGATTGCTTAAGTACATCGTTGTCTGTGGCTCAAAACTACCAAATGCAAACTAACACGGCCTCCAAATTATAAGAGAACGCACACATGAAAAAAAAACCGCACAAGTGCGAGTCGGACTCGCGCACCGAGGGTTCCGTACAAATTATAGGCAACTAAAAATTTACGCTTTTCGCAATTTTTCCTTTATGTGTGCTATAAGACGTTGCTTCGTACCAATTCTGAGTTCACGGGAAGTACCTTGTAGGTTTTGATACCCTTGCGAGTGTCAAAAATTTGCGGAAATTTGCGGCATAAACGGCTGTATCTTTTGATTGCGTTGGCTTAGAAGTTTGATATTTTCACAGCTACGTACGACGGACAACTAAGTGATCCTACAAGGGCGGAACCCGGATATATAGGATCACTTAGTTGTCCGTCCGTCCGTCTATCTGTCTGTCAAGACCTTTTTATTCAGGAACGCGAGGAGGTATCAAGCTGGAATATATATCAAATACTCAGGTCTACTACTGCTGCTGCTGGTGCAGGTCTACCCTTGTAGCTGTGAAAATATCAAACTTCTATCTCTATTCTCAATTCTATCATTAACATTTTTTCCTTTTGATGTACGGAACCCTAAAAATGCGTAAGATATCGAACCCATAATCTCAGAATTTCAAATAAATTCGAAGCATTGCGGCCCTATGATTCACAGCCGGTTTATCACACAGTTTCACCCCAAAAACTCAAATCACGTTCAGAAAATTCATACAACCCCTGTCACGCACTATTTTAGGCCCAAAATCCAAATTGAAGTCCTCAGAATTCCATTCAGGGGTCCTAATCCCAAAATCCCAAACCTGTTTTCACTGTGGCTATCACCAAAGTTCTACCAGGCGCCCATAACTCTCAGCAACTTACTTGGGAATATTTGGACCATTTTACTTTAGGCTTTCGAACGGTATTCCAATCACTCGGTTCGCTAGTTTCGGGTCAATTTGCTTTAAACTTGGGTGTAGTAGTGGTTTTGATTAACACATGTTACACTGGGAGTTAGTTAAGAAAGTGTGTTTAATGTAGAGTTTTTTTTAAAGGCGTTTAAGATTTTCCATGGTTATTTGATAGTAGCTAGAAATCGCGTAGGAATTCGTCTGCATGGATTTTGTATTTTATCACGCAAATACTCTGGACAGTAAATAATAAGAAATTAGTCTATATCCTTTTATTTGGTAACTATCGGTAACTCGGTAACTATCTAACTATCGGTTCATGGTTTGCCTGGAACCGATAATAAAAATCGACCGGTAATTTACTTTTATTGTAATATTAAATAGTATGAGTATGGTTAAAGTGGCTAACCATCGTTATAAATGTCAGCATTTTTAGTTTGTATATTTGGCTACCCCTTAATGTACAGTGTCGACCAAAAGTCCATAGGCAATCTCACAACGCAATAACTGGACTTTTAATTTGACTTACCTAAGTACGTCCTTCTAGTGTTATGAAAATAAACACATTATCGTCAACAAGTGATTGTAGTTCATAATTTCAACGTTATAATATGAGTCAAGATGACCTAGCGGTTAAGCGCGTGTAAGAAGATGCGTGGATCAGTGCGCCGTGTGTTCAAATTTCACGCACTACTTCGACTTTTTGTAAGTTTTTACTCGATTGGAAGTAATGGGACAGAAATATAATTATTCTTTATCTTGTTCACTTTGTTCACACATTTCGTAAAGTTAGAAAGGTCAGTCTAGATCATAGAGAACTTAATAAAGAATTTAGATTTCTGTGAGGTAGACATGAGTTTTATGAATAGTTAACTTGATCGGAATGAACTTCGTCGTTTAGTTGTATTTGTTGGTTAGTGACGTGTGATTTAATAGATAGCGGTATTGTATTTATTTTCAAAACGCCGGCAAATATTATTATTGAGGCGAGGGTGACTATTATTGCACTGCATAAAAGTGGTCTTAATAGAACAGAAATATCTGATGAAACCGGACTGAATGTGAGTAATATATTTATGAATTGTAACTTAAACTTTCATTTGAAATATTAACCTAACATAATATGGATTAAATCTTTTTATTGTTTTTTAAATCCATCATGAGGCCTAAAAGATAAATAATTGGGGTTTATTATTGGATTTATAAATGCAGAGTTTTAATATTTTAATATTATATTAAATAAATAATTATATTATAGTATTATATAAAAATGAAGTCACTTTAGTATTTTATTATAGCTGCCTAATGTCACTTTTTTTTGTTTTAGAGGAATACTGTTAGTTGCTGGATCAAGAGATATGAGGAAGAAGCCTTGCTAGTCGACAGCGAAGTGGAAGGCCGTCGCTTATTAGCGAGGCGCAGCGACGACATATGGTGGGCGAGTATGAAACAAATGTTTTCATACCAGAACTAGACTTTACTAGACAGTGGGTATCAACAATTATATTTGTGTTATTAGAATATTCTTTCCTTGTTATGTTATTGTGGGTATACAACAAAAAATCTTATGAACGGACAACAACAGAACTCCTTTTATATAGGCAGGAATGTGACGTCACAGTTCTCATAAGTTTGTTAATTTTATAAATAAATAAAACGAATAAAGATTTTTGTTATCATTCAGCACGACTTTTTTATTTCCACCTTCCAACACCGAAAAGATAAATTAAATACATAATCACATACATAGTAAACTAATAATACAATAACTAATATTTAACTTCTTATAAATAAATAATAAGCACACATTGTAATTAAGACTCGAACTCAGACTTCGTTGATCGTACATCCATTGCGTACCCCAAACAGCTACCAGCACATGTTACAGTTACGCGAATTTTAGCAATGCAATGGTAAGAACAGGTCGCCACTATGACGCGTACTCTAAATGCAACAGAAACATAATGTTATTTCGCGTAGTGCCACGTCAGTTCATTAGTGTGTGTTATCTGTGGAATGTTGAGACATCACTCATACACGCACACGCACTGGCTGTATCGTGCTTGCGCAGTTTATAGTAACGTAGTCCTTAGTATGCCACTGGAGTTTTGACCGATACTGTAAATACCTAGAAAAGAAGGGTCTGAATTCCAAGGCCATCAATCCTCGATTGGTTCTGCTACGAAGAATATAGCGTTCTTATTCGACGACAATATCTTTGATCTCCTTTCAACAAATCCTTTATCATGACCACACACTATCGAACACGGAATATCTCAGTACATTCTTATTCGGAGTTCGCAAGAATTTCATATGTCTCTCAATACTGTATGCTCCGTACATGTAAGTTATCATAAATGGCAACCAGCCAGCTTTGTTGTGAAAAATAGCTACCAAACTAGAGAGGTTTTCTAAAATATTGTCAAACTTAATTCGTGTGTATTTCCTATACAATTCATTATTCATATTTTGTCGAGATCAAAGTAGAAGTAAAATTATGACGCAGATTTATTTTCTGTTGTCTGAAATTTTTCATAATTTAGGTATTTATACGGTGTAATTTAAATAGCTATAATTTGAAAAGAGGTCATCGTACTCATCATTATGTAACACTTTTACTGAAACTACGAAAACACCTCTCTATGTTCTGTTCCTTACTACCCACCTTTAATCAACCAACATCAATTCAGACGGTTGGACCGTCTGAATTGATGTTGTATTAATTTGATAAATTGGAAAATTTTCCTTACAATTTCCTATCTTCAAATAATGTTCACGTTCGAATTTATCTCGAACTCACGCCATTCAACCATTTAGGCCGCAGTAACGGTGCACAGGGCGCCTGGACATGGCTCACCGGGGCGAAGCTTCGTATTCTGTCCAGTGGGCAGTACACCACACTGATTGACACTGTAAATTGACAGATTTGGAGGGGAATATTGTTTGCAAGTGTAGCCTAGATGTGCAAGACTGATTCAATATTATTGTTCAGAAAAATGTTGGGTAGATAACAAACATACTCTGCTATTATTATTACACTGCTGTTTGTTGTCCCTAAGTAAATAAATAAATACTCGTAGCTGTTCACTGCTACAAGGGACCAAGATCAAGTCTTGCTGCTTGCTTTTTACTTGATGATTTTATATTTTACCTTTTTTGTGTAGTGTATATACAAACTGTGTCTTTAATTTCTGTAACTGGTTTCGATTTCTGTAACCGTTTCAATTAAAGAAAAAAAGAAATAAATAAAGGTACAGTCGCAGCCAAAATGTGTTCGTCACCATAAGGACTATTTTTTCTGCTAATTGCACGATAGAATCTGCTGTACCAACTCGGCATTATATATTGCGTCGTAAATATCGCAAAATGACATTTAGCCATCTTCTTTACATGTCAGACCCGCTTGTCTATGATAGAACCGAATTAAAAAATATGTGACACAGACAGATTCTAACTGACTGTTGAATAACAAAAAAAATGTTATTGTAAAATGGCTAAATGTCATTGGTCAAAGGTGTATGCTATTTTGATTTTTGTTGTCAAGTATTAAATATAGTTTCTATGCAATAGTCTGCTCAGTGCCGTAGCATCAAAAGATATTGTGTGTCTTGACTTGATAAAGGAAATAATTCGAAAACAGACGAGGATATAAAAGACTTGATTGTACTCAAATACCAGTCCTACACGTTAGAAACAAGTGTCAATCAATAGCCAAAATATCGTTTACGGAGACAGTAGACGAATGAACGCGAACGAAGTTCCGTAGATAGTACGCCAGCCGACAGCGCACCGCCTGACTGACACTCTGTTACACGTTACTGCACGTGAATTGAACGGAGATGTTGTGCCCAGGTGCAACACTGAATTAGGTTTTAAGAATAACAATTTGAAAATAAATGGTGGAAATAAGAATAGCGCAGACGCTTGTTTACTACAAGTTTTGTATACAACTAGTCTTTAATACTTGTTTTAGGTGTAAACGATAAACGTAACTTAACTACATAGTAGACACTACACGTAGAATATAATATGTTTTATGCGTTGGTGTCATCGCGTTGGTGTTGGGTAAGGATTTATGAATACAGAATACCGAACAAATGACTGCCAATGGATCGAAAGCCACCATTTCATTCATAGTGACATATGACAGTGACTGACAGTCCATTATCTGTTCCGTCGTGTGCGTTGATAGGTATGTAGGTATGTATGTTCCAGTTTTATAGAGTAGATATTTTGGGTCATCGACCACTCAGTGTGGAGTTTGAACTAAAACTATTTTTTAGTATTTGTTTTGAGTTATGACGTATGCTATATAGATTCTAGAAATTGAGATTGTACAAATTTAGGCTAACTCTGTCAATAAACACGAAAATAGGTAGGTAACTAGAAATAAAGAAAAACGTCGGAGGACCCCCGGCAGGAACGAAGTTCAAAATGAAAATCTATGATGGCGGTTAGGTAACTATCAAAATGACGAAAAATTAAAAAAAAATTGCAGCCACCATCTTGGATTTTTATTTTGATCTCACTATCGGCTTCAGCACCCTTGTAAAAAAACGGACTTAAATTTAATTGTCACGCCATTGGCATCGGCAGCTATTCCAGCAACGAATAAGTTTACCGAAACACTACCTCCTGCCTGCGATTTTCTCTGCGTGGAAGATAAATAATGTCTTATGGTACTTGGCAATAGTGTTCCTTTCTACCAGTGAAAGATTTTTTTGTAATCGGATCAGAACTTCCAAAGATTACACTCCTAAATAAATAATTTTACCTCTGATTAGTTTAGAATATCTAGTCATGCTTATAATAATATATATAAATAATATCCCTGGACATTTCACACAGCGCCATCTAGTCCCAAGCTAAGCAACCTAATGCTTGTGTTATGGTAACAAGATGGCTGATAAACTACTTATATACATTTTTTTTTTTGTTGTAAGTACATACATATTATAGATAGAAAAACACCCAGACTCGGAACAAATACATGTAGGTCGTACACATATTTGTTCCGTGCGGGAATCGAACGCGCGACACGCAGCGCAGCAGTCAATCGCTTAATCACTGCGCCAACCGTGCCGTCAAATTATTCACTTTAAGTTATTCACTTTAATGCCTTACAAGTCACCCAGACTGAGATGTAAACTTGAATTAACGACTGCAAGTCCACCCACAGGCCATTGTTCGTCCACAATTAGAATATCTACTCGGAACTCGCCAACGACTTGACAATTAGGCCTCGTCCGGATGCCTCGACTTTGATCTCCATGACAAGAGCAGATTGAAAGGTTTCAGGTTCTCACAGACATTTTGAAATACCCTCAACTTGATGTACTTGAGATATTTTATGAATTTTGCTACACTGTGGTCTTGAGTGAAGAAAGACCTTGGTTTAGGTCGTGTCTTTGAATTTTTTCTTATTAAAAAGGTGAAAATATGATGTCAAGTTTCGGCTCAAAAAAAAAAAATACCTTAAAAAAAGTCACTTATGTTAATTTTATTCACATCGCGATTCAAAATTTTAGATAGGTACTTACTTACTTTTAGTTTCTGAGCCCTGAAAAGTAGTCTAAAATTACAATAACAGTCTTCAAATCTATAACAACACAAATTCATATACTGGTACAAGGAGCTCTACGACTTGCGCTTTGCTAAGTAAAACTGTAGACCAACCATGGCTATAAAAACCTAACTTGATTTACGCACTAACTCCAGGCCACATCTGTTGTCCGAAAGGTCTGACATTGTTTCACAAAAACCTTATTTCCTATGACCGATTGGCTGTATGCCACGACAAGTGACACAGGGTACAAGGTTCTTATATTGTAGATTATGAAATACCAGTTCCAGATCGGAAGCCATTTGTTCTGTCTGGATTTTTGTCATAAACATGGCAATTTATAGCTAGACCAGGCGCAGGGTCGCCAATATGCCTTGAGCAAGCGTGGTGATCAATGCTCATGCCTCCTCACAACATAATATTATTAAGATCAATATACCAAAGTAGGCTGGGATAGTTAAAGTAATTCATTGATGTTAACTATCGAACTGAATAGTTTTATCTTGACCCCTCGCCCCTACTAGGCACTTCTGTTATAATTTGGTAAAGCATTATCTCTTGAAAAAAACTCTCTTGAAGGGGCAACCATTATGATTACCACGCTTGATCACTGCACGTTGCCAATATTAGACCATTGAATGCAGGTTTTCTCACAATAATTTTCGAGACCGTGTGTTAGCATTGCTTTAGATTAAGTATGGGAGTGGCTTTAGTAAAAGATTTACTATAGTATTAGCCAGAGATTTACTATAATTGTAAGAAACTAGCCTGTCTTAACAATGTGAAAGTCTATTACTAATTATTGGAAGGCGTTAACTTCATTACATGCATGAAAACGCAAAGTAAACTTACCGTAAATTCGAACGATTTTTTAATCGAAGCTCCATAATATCTAAATAGCATTTTGTTTTAAATTTTTTCGACAAGCACAATTCACATATCACCCATAGAATATATGAAAAAGTTTTAAATTACTTCACACGTTCGTGTCAGGCCACTGATTTTTTTCCAATGCGGAAAGTATTAAGTACCCGTATGTGAGCGGTAAACAAATTAAGAGTGGTGGTGATCCTAACAAGAGCTATACCACCCACTTCCATTTCTACTAATTACCTACGATGAACTAAGTGCAATTTTATTTTTACTGGAAGACTGTATTGTTTCAAGAATCTTTAACAGCTCCTACACACGTCTCCACTAATCCTTCAGTAGAAATATAACCGTAAAGTTGCAGAAATTCATTTTTATCAGTCGGTATCCAATTTGTGGAGACCGCCTTTCCCGTGTAGGAGTTATAGACGTAGTAATAAAGATAGTGCCGTGACAAGTGTGAGGGATTATATCTCTCAAGGAACATTTAGTACGAGGTAAAATTGCTTCGTACATTTTAAAATCTCGTAGAGGAGATTAAACTGCTGAGAGATGTTGCTTCATACGTTTTGGATGGGTTAAAGCTAAGACAAACTTGATGAGGTAGGTCCGCTTCTTTAAATTACTTTTGAGGATTGATTTATATCTAGCATATTTAGCCGTTATAACTTACTTCTAGAAATGACTAGACTATTCAATCAATATTGGTGTAGATGTCAAGATCGTGACCAAACTGTCATCCTTGAAATGTCTTAAAGTGGACAGCAATGACGATTATCATAATCAGCCTATATAATGTTCCCACTGTTGGGATGCCCCAACACCAGAAGAGCAATTCTCGTAATTTTAAGAATGTTCACAGTCTGATCTCAGTCTCAATCTCTCAAAAATACCTCTAATTTCCCTACATTTTTGACAAGTTTTTGACATTCATTGTCGCTGAGATGAGATTGCGACTAGATTTTGAACGTATTTAATTAAGGGAATTGTCCTTCTGTAGTGTGGTGTGCCACCTGTGGTGTCACAGGCGTCCCCGCTTCGAGCCTACCCCATGGTAGGCTGATAATCTACCACGTGGGCCCAGTGCGGGTTGGTAGATGTCACATGTCTTCGAATGTTTGGTTCTAGGACATGCCGGTTTCCTCACGATGTTTTCCTTCACCGTTTTGAGAGCAGTGGTGATGAAATAATTTACACAATGGGCTTGTCTGGGTTCTATTTACAACTCGTAAGTAAGTTGCAGCCGTTACCATTAAGGCATCAGTGTTCATGGCCATTATATACGTACTATTAATTATAGGTACCTCATTATCGGGGGTAAAGATCGTGGGGGTTGAACATGGACTAATCCTTACATCATAATAAAAGCATAAAATTTAACAGAAACATCACCCAAGTTGTCAGGCGAAGTTGAAGCAGGTCCAATTCCAACCAGCTTGGTACTCACTAAGTAGTACCGTAAGCGAGTTTACAAGTCGGCGACAAGGCGGCTTATGACTCAATCCTGCTTATTAGTTATGAACACTTTGCTCAACAGATTTCTGCTAAGTTTTAATGTAACATGAGGCGGGAGATGACGCTCCGTTTTGTGAAATTTTCTGGTTCAATATCAGCCAGTAACTGTCTTTAACGTTAACGTTAATGCCGGTTATGCTGGTTGATATAAGCATAATTATTATTATCACACAGCAGGGAAAAATATTATTTTCAAATAAAGAAGGAGTGGGCATTGAACGTTTGAAGGTAGCCATTTCTGTAAGTGCTAAGGTGCATTGTGAAGGCTCTCACAAAAAAGGTAGAGGTATACCTGATGCATGGACATAAACAGTCAATGCAGTTTGTCTCATTTATTCCAATCCAATTATCTAAAGCAATGTTTTTAAATTACCTACTTTTTCTAATTCCACTTCATTACAAACATTTTCTGAAATTACTTTCCGTTTCATAAAATGAGTCGCTTTTCCTTTTCATTTGCATTCAAATTACTAAAATATGAACACAACAAATCTGCATACATTATTATGAATTCCGCCAAGTTTATCGCACCGCCATCTTTAATTTCCGTCATAGTGACGTCATTTCAACGCAACGGGAAGTGCCCTCGGCATGCGTTTCATTATGGCCAACAAGTTAACAGTTCGACGCATTTTCATTAAATAGGGGTAAATGTTCATATGGTGCATTTAATATTTATTCTGATGGCTGTATTTAAAGACACATGTATGGCAGATGTCAGTTTACGGTCGGGAGCAAAAATGGATAGCACCCGGTTCCTGATACTAAACCACTGTGTGGTGTTAAAATTAAACTAATATCAAGTTATCTGAAGCCCAATTCCCGTAGTTAAAAACGTTCAAAATCGAGTCGCAACCTGAGGGGCAATTTTCATAATTTTAAGAACGTTCACAGTCTGATCTCAATCTCGATCTGTCAAAAATATCTCAAATTTCCCTACATTTTGACAAGTTTTTGACATTTTTTTGTCCCCGAGATAAGACTGCGACTAGATTTTGAACGTTTTAAATTACGAGAATTGGCCTTCTTATCTCGGCGACAATCAATGTTAAAAACTTGTCAAAAAAGTAGGGATTTTAGAGGTAGGTATTTTTGCCAGTTTGAGACTGAGATCACACTGAACGTTCTTAAAATTATGAGAATTGCCTTTCTTATTGCCTGTTGATAATGCAGTCAGCCAATCACAACAGTTGACATACGTTTGACAATTTATTAGCTAAATTATTTAGTTGATTTTCGTTCCAGAAATCTGGTATTAACAGCTTATTTCCTTATTTATAAGGTTTCCTCAGTCTGCTGGCTGAGGCGTCACATCCTTACTAGAGATCAGAGAAAAAAGGTAAAGAGGCTTTTGGCCTGCAATAGGACGTCACAGATAACAATGCCAATGTGCAAGCGATATCAGGAATCCTAACACAAGGTGAATGTTTTATGAGGTTTTAGATAGTAGGAATTTGTAGTTCTCTTTCTCTTGTCAGCGGAGAATATCTAGGACATACTCGTAAATAAACGTGATGAACTGTAGCGTAACAGTGGCGCCATACAATATCATATTGTGACCATAAAAATAAAAGGCTACTTAATAACTTTGTTTGCATCAAGCAATAGACAACATTGTACAACTTTTAACTTTTTAATTTAACTTTTTGTTTCGTTTATTTGTTCAATACGAGGGTTTTGGATACTTTGTAAAAGTGTGGGTACCTATATATTTAATGTCCATTTTATATTGTGCGTCTTATTTTTTCAGAAATTTAAAAAGTATCTATCTTTCTTTTTCGTGTCAATCACGTATTGAAAAAGCTCAAAGTTTGTTCAACCAAAACGTGGAGATACTGCTTATAGTTTGCATCATTTTGGTGCTAGAGGGTGCAAGTAGTTGTGCATAATAAGCAGGAAAGAAGTTATAACTGAAAATGATTCTTTTCCGTTTAAAAAAAAATGCCATGGTGCCTATTACAATACAATATTTTCATTAGTGAAATACATCTCACAACCGTATCCCATTCACACCCGAGTAAATTGGAGTAGCCTACAACCGCACTTATCGGTGAAGGGAAGGTGTCGAGATACCCAATTTGCAGACGAAAGCTCTCAATTCTTGGAATTGATACCTAGCTTCGGTCAGTCCAACGAGGATACTCCAATATGTAGGTAGTTTGACGTTGAGCTTACCAACCATACATGATCCCGTTATATTTTATGGTTAAAAAAATCTATATATATAAAATTCAAAGTCCTGACTGACTGACTGAATGATACATCAACGCACAGCCTAAACAGCTGGTCCTAGAGACATGAAATTTGGAGGGTGTGTTTTTCGTGAAGAGTATCCACTAAGAAAGGGTTTTTCGAAATTCCAACCCTAAGAGGGTGAAATGGGGGGATTTTGTTTGTATGGAAAATCTTATTCCTTAAGTTAATAAACATGGAACTTGGCACTAATAATAATTCTAAGTAAATTATGAAGTTTGCCATTTTACGTTTTTCTAAACTACCCCCTAAAAAGGGGTTGGGGGGTTGCAAAGTTTGTATGGAAGAATTTTAGCGCGCGGTCCGATTAACTCGAAACTCAGTATTTATACCTAGGATCGAAAGTAAAGAATAATGTATTTCAGGGTTTTTCGAAAATTACTCCTGACGAGCTGTAAAGGGGTAGTCAATTTTACAGGGGAGGATTTTACTGCATGGCTTGATTAACTCGAGAATTAGTATAAATAATCTTTGAGTCAAGTTATGAATACATCCAAAACGATTTTTTTAATTCCACCCCTGTGGGGTGAAAAGCGTTATAAAAAAATCTTCTTCATTAGGTTAATAAACCTGAAACTTTTCAAGAAAACTCGCCTAAATGATACAGTTTATCATTATAAGTTTTTCAAAACTACCCCTCAAAGGGGGAGATATATTCAAATTCTCCCACAGAAATTTCAACACCCCTATGTTGAACTTTCTGTGGAAGAATTTGAATGCGCGGTCCGATTAACTCGAAATTCAGTATTAATACTTTTGACAGAAAATAACTAATAATAAGTATGTAAAGTTGTCGAAAATCGACCGCTGACGGGGCAAAAAGGGGTAATTAGTTTTTTAAGGGGATTATTTTACTACGTGGCTTGATTAACTCAAAAATTGGTATACATCATATTTGAGTCAAATTATGGAAACATCCCAATATATTTTTTTTTGTTTTATACGTCAGTGGGGTGAAAAGACGGGATACAGTTAATATGAAAAATCTTTTTCCTTTGGTTAATAAACTTGATACTTGGCAATATTTGCCTCATTAGTTAATACAGATAGTCACTTTTAGTTAAAAAAAATCCTCACAGAGGCTTCAGGGGGTAAAAAAGTTAATAGGTAAGAAAAAATATTAAACCGCTCGGACGGATTAACTCGAAACTAAACAATAAGTATGTGTTTTAAGGGTTTTTCAAAAATCGTGTCTTACCGGGGTGGAAAAGGGTAATAAAGTTTAAGGGGTGAATTTTACTGTTTCTTTCCATTAACTTGAAAATGGGTATTTTAAATAATCTTTAAGTCATACAATGGGAACGTATCAAACGCTTTTTAAAAAAAATCTTATACATTTGATCTGTAAACTTTAAAATTAACCCGAATTAAATAAATAAACAATAAACACCGTAAACATACATCTTCGAAATTTTTAGAGTAAAGTACACGCGGACGAAGTCGCGGGCAAAGTGCTATACTATAAATAATAAAAAATAAAAATAGTTTATTTCTCACCATTTAAAAAATTACACTAGAGGTACATGAATGAATGATAAAATTCCTAATTTTCTGTGGTGGTTTATAAAAATGCACAGGGTATTGACCAAACCCCCTGAACTAGGCGTGAGCCTGTATCTCAGGGGATATGGATTCAGCTACATGATATATTTGTACATCTTAGGACATTTGTGTGTCACTGCTATATAAGTAGGGTACCATTACAAGTGCGTAAGTTTATTGGTGAGCTAACTGATAAGGTGTGGATGTGTGTTAATATGTCTGTAAAAGAGTGAGTAATGTCAGAGTGAGCATGTGGAGGTGTTAGGGTGTGTTTGTGAGTGTGTGTGGTGTAGTGAGTGAGGAAAGTGTTATGGAGAGTGTTATGTGTTACTGTGAAAGATAGGATTATACCTCAGGTGTCACTAGGTTTTCGGTATCTTCGTAGTCTAGCTGTAGTAAATACATTTTTAACTTATTCTTTGCTTCGTAACTGCTAAGACTTATTATATTTGTTTTTTCATTTAGCCTATTATATAAAAAAGAGCTGAGTACATAGTGTTGCCGTTTTGCGAACTGTGTGTTGTGTGGAACAATTGGACAAGGTGCTGGATTTCTACGCCTACCAGTAACAGGAGGTGCAATAGCTGATCTGTGTCTTCTTAGAACTGATGCGAGCACAAAAAGCTGTCGGATAGTTAACACATGACATTCGGAATACAACTGTCTAGTTGGGTATCTAAAAGGCTTCCTTTTTATAACCTTCAGGACAGCTCTTTGAGCTCGCTCCAGGACCAGAAACTTCGTCTTTGTGGCTCCTCCCCACACAGGAATACAATAATTTATTACGGATTGACACAAAGCAATGTATATTTTTAAAAGGAGCTCTTGGGAGGCTGATTTTCTAAGAGTTTTAAACAAACAGATCATGGATCTCAACCTTGCCACTACTTTTTTAAGTTGTGTATCCCATCTCAGGTACTCATCGATTTGAACGCCTAAATATCTGACAACACTGGCAGATTTAATAGAATTACAATGACAATCCTGTGACTTACCTAAGCAAGTGTGTGCAATTATATTGAACTCTTCAGGTGGTTTGTTGTTTTTTCTTATTTTAAAGGATACATAATTAGTTTTGTCTAGGTTAAGAGACAGTAGGTTACAGTTAAGCCAGCGCATTATTTTCCCAAGGCAGTCTTCAGCCATTTGCTTTACGAGAGCCCAACTTGAACCATGCACCACAATGGCAGTATCATCTGCATACGTATAGATTTTTGCATTTGGTATGGACATTTTGCAGAGCTCATTGATGTAAATTTTAAATAGCGTTGGGCCTAAAACACTGCCTTGTGGCACGCCAAAATCAACTATTTGTTCATTGCTAAGATAGGAACCTATTTGTACTTGTTGAGTCCTATTAGTCAAATAGTCCCTGAACATCTGAAGGGGTTTCCCCCTAATACCCATGGACTCAAGTTTGGTTAGCAGGATAGGGACAGAGACCGTGTCAAAGGCTTTTGCCATATCTAGAAAGATGCCAATACATTTGCTTTTATTATCCAGTTGTCTGGCAATGAATTGCGTCAAATCCAATACGGCATCCTCAGTGGATATACCTTTACGGAAGCCATACTGGTTATCCGCAATAATGTTGCAACTGTCTAAAAATCCATTTAGTCTGAGGTTTAAAATTTTTTCCAGTATCTTAGACAGTGCAGACAACACCGATATTGGCCTATAGTTGTTGACACAGTCTCTGTCCCCTCCCTTATGTATTGGGTGTATCAGAGCTTTCTTAAGTGCTTGAGGAAAGACACTCTTGTTTATAGATAAGTTAAATATGTGTGTTATGGGGGCTATCAGAGTGTTTCTACACTGTTTCAACAGATATATAATAATAATAATAAATTCTGTCTGAATGTTACATTTTCACGCCTAAGCCACTGAACGGATTTCGATAAAATTGCCTGCCAGCAGATGCCAAAGAGATAGTCATCCTGGGGAAGGACATACTTCTTATCCTTTCCGACATCCACACGGGCGAAGCCGCGGGCAGAAGCTAGTTTTATAATAAATTGTTAAAATAACGTGACTCCTTTAGTTATGGGACGTTTTAAGATCAGTGTAGGCCAGATCGTGGTTCGTGGGTTTGATCCTTGATCCATCTCTGCTATCCAAAGGAAAATATCGTAAGAAAACCATGTTCTAGAATAACGGCTTGGTGAAATTGGGCCGATTGCCTCACACAGAGATAAGTCCTGAGCAGTCCAGCAATGCGAACAGTAAAGGCTGACTATGTATTTTTGAAATCTTACAAGACTATAAAAATAATTAAGAGAGAGTAATCAGAAAAGACATAGCGCGAAGAATTGCTAAACTTAAGTGGTAGTGGGCAGGGCACCTTGCTCGTAGAACAGATGGCCGTTGGAGCCGAAAGGTCTGGAGTGGCGACCGTGTACCGCAAGACGTAGCGTTGTAAGGCCTCCCACAAGGTGGACCGATGGCCTTGTGAAGCCCGCAGGAATCCACTGGATGCGGGAAGTACAGAGCCGGTTGAAGTAGCGATGCTTGGACGATATGTCCAGCAGTGGAAGTCTTTCGGCTGAAATGATGATGGTGAATCAGAAAAGGGTGTTCATAATAAAAGAATTAATACCTTTGTAATCTCGCCAAAACTTGCCCTTTTAATTCTCACTTATAACAGATAAATAATAACATAACAACACAAACATAACGTCACATCTATACATCTATTTAGTTAATTTTATAGTAATTACTTGTCAAGGCATGCGGATTTTTCCTAACTTAATCTTAGTTTTCCGCTCAGTGAAACATTCCCCATCCTTCAGATATACAGCATCGGCACAAAGTAATCTGAAAAATAAAATGGTACTGAGATAAAGACAAAGACACAGTGTAACGAAACAGTTCCACTTATTGAGGATCGTGTCTAGTCTCCCACATCCCTTGTGTCAGCCTATGTCTTCAGGTAAGCCCTTCTTGTCCTACTTTTGCATTGTACATTGATCCAAAATCAATTGAAGACAATAATGTTAAAATAATTTCATTATAACCCGTTGAAAATCGTAACTCGTCCTATTTTCACGTCATCATTCTCCTGCCCTTATTCCAATTTATTCGTGGTCGGCGCAACATGTCTTTTTCTTCCACACTTCTCTATTAGTCGTCATCTCGGTAGTCACCCCCTTTCTAACCATATCATCATTCATCGTCCTATTTTCACGTAATAGTTTTATTTCCATTAAATAGGTATAATTTAGTTTTAAATGTATATGTTTTAAATGATACAAATACATAACACACACACACACACACACACACACTGTTATTTTAAGTATTGCCGCGAATTGAATTTTTATTAACACAACGTAAAACAGCGCTGCAATTTGCAAAATATCTAAAAAAAATTTAATTTTGCGGACTACACTGACGGGTTTAGGGCCACACGTACCACAACCACACAATATCAGATGGATAGATCGTTGTGTTTGCAATGTGGCCAACCACTAGTGCGTGGTCTTGCTCGTGGTTGCGTTGATGTGGTCGATATCGCCCTCATTGATTTTGACGGCCAAATGTGGTCCCTGGAATAAACTATTCATTTTCATACAAATTAGCGCCCGTCCATGTGTTGTCGTTATGCTATGGTTGTGGTACGTGATCGGGCTCTTAAACTCGATGACTTTTACGGTCGTGCATAGACAACAGTACCTGCACTTGTTAAGGTAGCTGCATCCGTTCGTGGCACAGACTGGCGAATAGTTTTCATGGCAGACGCAAGTGTGGCCATCTGTGCAGAATACTGCACTCGATAGCGGAATCATAAGCAGCAGTATGGGGAGCACGATTGTAAGAACTTAAATAAACAATAACATGCCCGGAATTAGAATTGATTAGAATGAAAAAAGACTTCATTCAAAAACACTGCTAGAATAAAAATGTTTTGTAAAAGTACTGCTACTATAATTACTATTATAGCAAGGTATGGTATAGATGTGGTGTTCGGTGCTCACATGATTTCTTTGGGAATCAGGTCAAACATCACATTTTCCAAAAAAATTCGTGACCACTGTGCTACATTGACGAAATGTAGAACACGACTGCTGATCCTTTTAATAAAAGCCCATCCATCCCTTTTTAAACTCATGTGACGGGACGATAATGAAAAATTTTTCGACTACACGGAAGTTACAAGTAACGTTAAAGAATATAGGTAAATAAATAACTTTTAGCAGCAGTTTACTTACCCTGGCAGATTGTCATTTTATTGCCTGAAGAAAGAACAATAGTTAAAAAATATCGGCTCGCAACAGCAGTCACACTGAATTGCAAAGGTTTCTCTTCTCTTCCGTTCTCATACAGAGATGGATCGTGCTCCCATCTCCACGCTTGCTCACGAATGCAATTCGAAGTTCGAATGCGGCTCTTGCACATCTCACACCACAATTATATACCTACCGCAAAAATGGAAGTATGAATGAAAATATTTTTCTTCAATGGATATTTTCATATGGCCGTGGAAACGATTGTAAATATTATTTCTCTCATCATAATTATTATTGTTACTACGTAATAATGAAAGTGAGAAAGTAATATTTAAATAAAGTAATTTGAAACTCCGCCATTTTGAAACTGAAATACATATAAATTACGTAACTCATTATTTATCGGATCTAACGTAAACACCAATTGACAAGTTTTCAAATATAAATCTCGACAGTTCATTAGAAGTCTGGTGTTACTATAAACTGCATAAAAAGTACACGTATGTTTAAAAAAGTGGTTTTTGTGTGTTTAGTTTTAACATCGTAGTTGATTTGAGTAATCAGGGAATGGACAATAGGTAATAGCTACCTACTTATTCTGTAAAGTAATGAAAATATAAAGACTTACGAGTTACTCCAGCCATGCATTCATAGACTTACCTGTAAAAGAAACAAACAAATCGTTAGTACATTATTTTAACCGATTTATCTTTAAAGTTCTGAAGTACCAACAATGCTATACAAACACTTCCATTTTTCCATAGATCACCATAAAATTCTGCACAACTTTTTCCAATATATTTTACCTATTTTTTCCTTTCTAATCTGATGTATTAAGTACTTGGTTCCTGGTTACAACTGGTTTTCTACTTAAGAAAGAAATAAAGAAAGAAGAATAATTGTTTATTCTGCGCACATTACTGACCAAGATTATGTCTGGACTTTAAAACAGACTGTGACCTCTGAGTTTGTTTCGGTCTTTCTTCTCAGAGTAGTCAGAATAGGAAACGCCGACGTCATCTAGCTTATTTTTTAATAATATATCGTGTAAAAGTAATTCCGATATCCTATTTACAGAATTAATAATTTCATTTCATTAAAAAAAATACATAAAATATAGGTACACATACAAAGTAGTCAAAACCCTCGTTCTATGTAAACAGTTGATAATTCTGTCCCTTGCTTGATGTCAGGGTCAGAGACCAAAGACAATTCTTAGTATCCTATCTTCAAATAGATCACGTCAAAATATCCTCGATTGCTGCAACCGTGTGACTGTGATGACTTTGAAAATGGAAAAATTCATAATATACAATGCACTGTCTGACCAACCACCAGAAAATTCACATTACAATTCAATTAACTTCGTGTCGAATCAGTAAACAAATTCATTGCATTAATTGTATACAGTTGAAATAAATAGAAATTACAATTATTTTGCAATTTATTGGTGTACCAGCCTATCATTAAATTCCCTGCAGTGCTTGAAATATCAACAAACGGGTTTAAATTGATTGTGACATGGTCCGTTAAATTGGTGGATGTATCAGTTTAAATATATGTACAATATGTACATGTGAAACAATAGGCAAAAGAATCATAGGGCAGCAAAAAATTCGACCGCATCGCTGTCAACAGGAACAGTGCCCGAATGGCTGCAACATTGCCATTATGTTGTGTCACTAATTGTTGTGTTATTTTAATTTAATTTCCGCGAGAAACTTAAACTTAACTGACCTACGTACATTTAACTAAATTGAATATAGGGCCTTGGGGTCCGAGTGCTCATCGAATTTTTCGGGACATCGCCAAGCGTTTGGTTTACTCTTCACGTGACCAGAAGGCTGACCTATTTTTAGCCCAAAGAATCAGCATTGTCATCCAACGTGGTAATGCTGCCAGCCTTTTGGGCACTTATCCCATTGACAGCGATGTGGACGAATTTTTTGATGCCCAATGAGCTTTTTCTTTATTTTTTTATTATATAGATACTTGTATATACTATATATATATATATATATTAGTGTTAGCTTGTAAAAATGGTATTTAATATGTTGCATTAAATTAAATAAATCGAACTATAACCTATACTTATTTAGATAAGTGTAGGTTATAGTTCGATTTACTAACAAATACTCATTTACTTAGGTAAATTAATAAATTGGAAGGAACTAAACATTAAATATAAGTAGTATATTCGATATTTGTATTGTTGGAGCTACCCGGAGCCATCTTTGGGTATATTATTTGCCCATAACTGGCCCAAGTTAAAGGTAGCACTCCTACAAGAACGAAATCAAATCCTTGAGCATAAACCAACACCCTTATAAAATAGCGTAACACACTTTTAACCACAATCTGAATTATTTAGAAGGATATCGCTAATCTATTGCTTCGTTTGCTTGAGTTGTCGAGAATCCCGTGCCGGACGGCGTGTACGTGTTCCACGCGCGCCTCAAAGAGATGTCAGCAAAAGCGACGGGGCCCCATAGGGCCGAAGCCTGCCAGGGTAGCAGGATTGTCCGAAAGGGTTACCGCTGCCCTGGAACATAAAGGGCTAAGGAAGGAACACGGGTGGGTTTTAGTCAGTAAGAGTCTGACACTCCCTTCTGCTCCACCCAGAGCGGGAGGGGTCATTTGATGATTTCCCATCCTCAAAAAAAAAAAAAAGTTGTCGAGAATCGAGCTGAATGGCGTGCAATTGGAGAGGCCTATGTCCAGCAGTGGACTGCTGTAGGCTGATGGTAATTGCTTCATACATTCGATAAATTTGTCTGTTCAACAACATACATCACGCAATGAATGTTGTTGAATTGTCAGAACGAAAGCCATTGGTATTGCTAGTGTGTTACACAATGACCCCGTGGATTTTAAAATCCCGTCTCAAGAAACATATACTTATTATGTTTTCAATTTAGCCCTCTTTCCGCTCACGCCAACCGTTTCAAAATAAATAAAAGGCTTAGCACCCCTCTGGCGGGTTTTGGTAAAAAATATCCCAAATTAAACTCCACAACTAGTGAACGAACACTTTTATATTGCAACACTTTAATTATCGGGCAAAGCGAGACAGAGCTATTCAAATTATACAGCTGTCTCGCTCGTTCGAAACAGCTCTGGCCTTTAATCAGAGTTTCCTTGTGATTAAAATGTAATTCCCTTTGAGATAGCGCTCTCAACATTTGTGCTGTAGTGTAGTGGACCATCTTTTGCTACTATGTATTCAAATAGGAATACTATGTAGCGAAAACTGGAGGTTTGGGACGGTTGAAACAAAATATTACAGGATGAAAATATAGACTAGAACGGAGCTTATACTCACAAGGCAATGGTGGTTGCAATCAGTAGTCGATATATTGAGATATCTAACAAAACCTTTGAAACGATGTTTTAATGCGTGGTAGCATGGCGCAAACTAAAGTAAAAGCATAATCAGCCTGTAATGTTACCACTGTTGGGACTCAGGCCATCTCTCGGTGAGAGGGACTGGGCCGTAATCCACCACGCGGGCCCAATGCGGGTTGGTAGATGTCACGAGTGTCTTCGAATTTTTTGGTTCTAGGACATGCCGTTTCTTCACGATGTTTTCCTTCACCGTTTTGAAACTAACTTATTTTATTTTACTATAACCCCGGAAAGTTAGACAGAGGTGTATCGATAGCACCTAGCTACACAAACACCTGTCCTAGGTACACAAACACCTAGGTACACAAACACCTAGGTACACCCACATTTCTCCAGTTATGTTTACGAATATTCTTTCTTCCTTTTTATGTAAAGTCGCTGGTTGGTCTGAGATAAAATAAAAACTAATCATGTAAAACAAACGTCTCGCATGAAGCCATTCCTAAGAGTATATTTCCAATCACGACATCAAATAAAAAGTAATTGAAATCTGTTCAAACAGTGAGGCAGATTCAACCGGTTCTAACTGGAATCGATGTAGGTATGTGTAACTCAAGCAACCTGTATTAAGAGAAATAGAACTTTTGATTAAAAAATAAGTTTCATAGCAGATTCTAATGTAAACTCTATGACAAGGAAATCATCTGGAGTAGTACAACGAATAGTGATGCAAGTCTAGGTATATAATAACAAAATGTATTTTCATCTTCGATTTTTCAGCTCATTTTTTCATTTAATTTTTTCAGCTCATCAACGATTTTCTCTTCTGTGGAAATACTGACTGTAAACACACCTATTAATAAAACTGAAGAGTTTCTTTGTTTGAACGGGCTAATCTCGGGGACTACCAGTCGGAATTGAATAATTCTTTTTGCATTTGCTAGGCCCACCTTTGAGGAAGGCTACTTAACTTGACGCTAGCACCCTTAGGAGCCGAGTAAAATGGAAAAAAGTCAGAACGAAAGCGAAACCGAAGTAACAGAGCGGGCAGGCGATGCGATGCGATGCAATGGGTCGGGGGAGCCGGAAATTTCACGGACGAAGTCGCCGGCAGAAGCTAATCTTTAATAAACATTGTAACATCCACAAAGTTTTTGATAACGTTATTTTCCAGCCCCGCTGCACCCTGAAGATATTTCCTCAAGTACGCACTTGCAACTTCGCGAGCATAAAACTAGCTTCCCTATTGTTGCAAGAGAACAATGTTTTCTTTTTCCTTTGTTCTAGCTCTTTATTATCCTAGCAGCACATAAGAGTGGTAGCTTGGTATAAAATTAAAATGTTAACTTTATTTTACTTTTAGAGGAGCTCTTAATCCCAATAAGTTCCTGGTCCTTGAAGGCAAGCAGGCAAAGCTTATGCAATCAAATTACAGCTTTAGTTAAGTCACTGTTTTTGAAGTTAAGTTCTTTATTCGCACTTTATTTTTATTTTATTTAGTAGGGAAAATAAAAAACTTTTTAACAAAAAATTACACCGCCGAAAAAACTGAAAAGCAAAAAATAATAAACCTTTTTTATTTAACCTTAATAAGGTAAGTTCTTAAACTAATGTAAGTATACCTAAGTAATTTTGAGTCGGCGGCGCCAAACAATCAATAAATAAAGATCACTAAACTGCCTTAAATTTAAACGGCGCCGACTCAAAATTATTTAAAAAATGAATATTGACTATGTATCAAAATACATAGTCAATATTCATTTTAACGTTAATTAGTCGTTTTGATTTTACACAATTTCGTGCAGTATTGTTGAACACACACACTTGTCGCTTTTTCAGAACAGTGAACGAAACTGAAGCGCTCCAGTCGGTTGGTGAAGCTGAATCGCGTATGCTCGGCTCATCGTAAGTTTTCACTGAGATCGTGTAGAAGCATGCACCATCAGAGAAAATAGAAGTATCTATTTCTCTCTACTACTTTATACTGACCTGGGAGAATATCTCAATACTTTACCTAACACACTGATTTATTGTTTGTCCAAAGTTAGTAATAATCGTCTTCCAGTTCAATATTTGTAAATATGTGAGCATACCACACAATGACCTATGTTGATACACACACCATGTAACTATCTATTTACAAATAATTTATCCTACTATCGTATTATAGTATTTTATTCTAGGTACATCGTTAAATTAATTACATAATGATGATATATATATTAGATATAGATATATGTATTAGATTTGATTCTGCTCTTTTACTGGTAAATTTCAAAAAAAAAAATGGCAAAATTCAGACAGTCAAATCCTTTATTTCAACCGTGCTTTTAAAGACCATCTAATAAAAAATATTTGACTTTGATCAGTAGGAAGAACTTATTCACTATAAATATAATCAATGAACTGCCGCCTATTATCCACAACTCATAAAGGCACCCTAGCTTACACAATAAACCAGCGTAATTAATGGCACGATTGATGCCTTAGTTCTGTAGTAGGTAGGGCAACATAATGAAGTCTTCACATCAGCCAATAAAATGTAGGACCATTTTATTGGCTGATGCTTGCTTTAGAAAAAGCGACAAAGGATTTGATAAGAAAAACTGTAGCAAATTGGATGCGAAACACAGAAAACTAGTCCCCAATTCCTCATCCAATTTGTTCAGCAATTAACTGGACAGTAGTTCTAATGGATAGAGACATTGTCCCAACGACTCGATCTGAAGGAATACCTTAGTAGGTACCTGTCTCGATTGGATGTAGACATTGGAAATCATGGATTTGTAGGATGTTACTTCTTTACCCGAACTAAAGAATTTTTCTTGTGATTGAGTATGACAACTGCTATAGTTGACGCGTTTTAGCGAGACATTAGCGGATAATGCCCTTTCCCTAATATCTCTCCGTTATAAACTCTACTCTTCAACATGAACAGGGGCATGTTGAGGATCACAATAGATATTATATAATAATGATTATACATTATATAATAAAAAATAGTAGATATAGTAGATTTTACAACAAGTGCACAAAACAAACCATTTTTATCCGAGACTTTTAGCAGCCCGAGCCGAAGGCGAGGGCTGATAGTAATGTCGAGGATAAAAATGGTTTTGTGGACGAGTTATAAACTCTGCTTTTCACTTCGATTGCGAGGAAATAAAACAGTAGTATAACATAACATTTCTTTAATTAAAATTCAAAGTAAAATTAGAACAGTTTTGAGTACTGAAGGAAATTGTTTTTAAATCTTACGACATTGATATTAGGCTGCAGACCTATACAGCCTACTATTAAATTAATTTTGTAATAATAATTTTCTTAAATCAACTAACCTACCGTACTTGAATTAAAATTTTAATATCTATTATATCTTAAAAAACACATAAGGCAAATAAATTAAAGTAAATATTATATAATAACAAATTCTATCTATGAACTTCTTATTGCATTTGGCTGTATGGCTCATTTTATTTGCCTTAATATAATACATTTATGAGTAGATACGTTAATGCCCTTGTGCACAAAATTCGATTTTGTGCAGCCTATACCCTGCACAAAGAAGCACTTTCAGAGCATGAGAAGTGAAAATGTAGTTCTCAGTAGCAGCCCAGAGTGTGTGCCCAGTTGATGGCAAAAGGCTCGCCTTTTAGGACTTAAACATATGTAGCTGTGGAATGTGGGTGTACCATAGGTACCCCTCTGCTAACCTTTCGGGAAACATAGGCGTGACGTCATGAGTGTTCATTGACATCAACACTTACTATCTTGTTGTCTATAGCTCATATACTTCATTTCATTTATTCAATAACAACACATATTGTAGGTATCTGAATGTTTACAAATAAAAATCAAATATATAGGGAAGCCATGTCAATAGATTAACCAGTCAGCACGGATAGTCTGTGCTGTCTGAACTCGGTACGTACCAACATACCTGTAATATGGATTACTGTCTTGTATGGGCTTCCTCTATAATGTACACCAAACCAATCACGGCACAGAAAGAATGAAAGAAAAACTGTTTAATCTGAAAAACTCAGACGCTCAATATATACTCGTAGGGTGGCAGGGACATCGACGCTCAATATATACTCGTAGGGTGGCAGGGACATCGACGCTCAATATATACTCGTAGGGTGGCAGGGACATCGACGCTCAATATATACTCGTAGGGTGGCAGGGACATCGACGCTCAATATATACTCGTAGGGTGGCAGGGACATCGACGCTCAATATATACTCGTAGGGTGGCAGGGACATCGACGCTCAATATATACTCGTAGGGTGGCAGGGACATCAAACTCAAACTCAAACTCAAATCATTTATTTCAATTAAACCATTTACAGGCACTTTTGAATTGTCAAAATTAAATAGTCGGTCAGTTAGTCAGAAAGTTGAAGCTAGTTGCCCATTCCAAAGCGTAGATCTCTATGGAGAAGAACGGGCAAGAAACTCCATGGACACTCTTTTAAATCAAGACATTTTTACAAAATCCTGGTTACATTATTCTTATTGCTTCTATATGTGAGAACAATGTAAAAAAAAAACAAATTAAAATATAAAATTTAAAATATAAAATTTAAAATAAGCCTTGGCAGTTAAGACATGACCAGTCTCAACTGATGGCGCCCGTTCACGAACATGACGCGTGGATCAGCACCACCCAGCTCAACTATTTCGTAGGGAACCGAATGATCCAACACACGCGCCACCACCAGTGAGACATTTAAGTGAGCATGACATATTCTCAACTGCCATGCTCTTTCAAGTCAACATCAAAATATCATAAAAAACGGATCCATGGTTCTTACATTTACAAAAATTTTCAAAAATGCTTCTAAATTATACAAAACTATAGTTTGCAATATAATTAAGATGAGAGAAAAAAAAATAACTACCAATCATGAAGAGGTATTTAATACTGAAGTATTAAAAGTTAATCCTGATTAAATAAAATAAACACTAAAAAAAAAAAAACAAAAAGGGGAAGCATCTCTTCCAAATATTGAAATTGTGATCAACTTGTAAGCCCAACTGCCCATCGACGCTCAATATATACTCGTAGGGTGGCAGGGACATCGACGCTCAATATATACTCGTAGGGTGGCAGGGACATCGACGCTCAATATATACTCGTAGGGTGGCAGGGACATCGACGCTCAATATATACTCGTAGGGTGGCAGGGACATCGACGCTCAATATAATACTCGTAGGGTGGCAGGGACATCGACGCTCAATATATACTCGTAGGGTGGCAGGGACATCGACGCTCAATATATACTCGTAGGGTGGCAGGGACATCGACGCTTTATTTGCTACCATGAATTCAGTACATGATTCTGGAGGCCCCTTACGTTGAATTTGATTGTCGGTTATTGAAAAAAAAATGCTGTATATTTTGACCACGCAGGTATTGCAATTTCGTATGTTACAGCAGTTTCTACGCTAGCATCCGAGCGCAGAAATTATTCATCGTCTAGGATCATGTGCTGAATTCATAGTTACAGTTTGCGCGTCGAAGTCCCTGCCATCATGTATAATAAACTTAAAATATACACACTAATATTATACAAAACAGCCGAATGCTAGTATTCGTCAAATAAAAATAATAAAAACCAAAACAGAGGTTGAAAGGTAAAAAATTAAAATTTTTGCATGATAATTTCTTTCATTCAGAAGGCACAACTTTATGTATGTACCTATTTATGCATTCTCTTCCAGCAGTGTCTTTAAAGGAATATGAATTATTGCGAAAACGTTATCTTACGCTTTCACGCATAATTAACTAAGCAACCTTAATGATCTTAACAAATTTAGTCCACACACATAATTTATGGATCTCATACGTTATCTTAATTCATGTCATCCATTGAAGCTTCTGGGAAAACGGGCTAAGATCGGCACTTGGATCGCTTTAGGTATTTACCATACCGTGGGTAATGGAGTACGAAAATTGAAGATAAGTAAGTCATTTTTGTAAAAGAAAATGTAGCGTTAAAAACGATTAGATAGGTCGGCCGGCCTACATAGGTTATTTATTTTAGACATTTTAACCTATTAACAAGAATAATTCGAGCCCAACACTAAGAATTTATATTTAGGTATATAAAATATGAGAAATATTTAAGTATTTGACTGAAAACTTATGGGTCTTTTAATTAAATACGATTTTTTAATAAATAAGCCTCCAAATAAATACGTTGTTAATAATAAATTATTACGTACGTTTGTGCTTCTAATGATGATTGTGCGCATCTTTTTATCTTTCTGACCTCTTCTCAAATTGGTCGCAGTAACTAAGATAGTCCGTCCAAATAGGTTAAGTTAGTAACCAACCACCCGAGCCGAATGAGCGCTCCTCCCAAATTGGTAGCAGTTAATTCTCTATTCAGTATATATTAGAGGTTCCATTAAAATGTTTAAGGGCTGATTTTTCAATCATCGACTCATTTTTATTCCAGAAATCATTTTGACGAAACGTTAATTTTAATCTTCGGATAAAGTTATTTGGCGATGGAAAAATCAGCCCTAAGATATAAAAACGGGAATTATTTGGTATTCGATTAAAACACGAAACTCTAATAAGCCAGGTGATCGGTCAAACGGACCGATCACCGTGACAGTTGGCATAATATACTTATTTTTTCATGGAGAAGGTAAATATAGGTTTCACTAGCTGCGCCCCGCGGTTTCACCCGCATAAGTTTCGACCCCGTGCGAATATCGTGATAAAAAGTATTCCATGTGTTAATCCTGGTTATAAACTATCTGTGTGCCGATTTTCATCCTAATCCGTTCAGCAGTTTTTGCGTGAAAGAGGAACAAACATCCATCCATCCATCCATACAAACTTTCGCGTTTATAATATTAGTAGGATGGTATGCAAGCTAGTTGCATACTTTTGTGCAAGAGTAATGGGGAGCGACTGTGTCCCCGCTGCCCCTCTGTAACCGACGGGAAACTCACCCTGGCGCGCGCGGTGGCGAGCGATGGTATAGATGTTTCTTCCGCCAAATTCACGTATTCAAAAAACGTTCAAATTCAAGTCGCAATCACATCTCAGTGATCAATTGAGACATAGAACTAAACTGAGCGCTGCAACCTGTATTTTTGCAAGCTTTATTATTGGGTTGCTTGTATCTGTTTCTAGTTACTTGCATTGTTACTACAGACTTGCTGCGCCCGCGGTTTCACCCGCATAAGTTTCGATCCCGTACGAATATCGAGATAGAAAATATCCTGGTTATGAACTATCTGTGTGCCAAATTTCATCCAAATCCATTCAGTAGTTTTTGCGTGAAAGAGTAACAAACATCCATCCATCTTCAAAAACTTTCGCGCTTATAATATTAGTAGGATTTTGATGTTGTTCACTTTTTCCCGTCTACCGTAAGTAGGTACAATTAAATGATAAATGATTTTATTGATTGTACAAACACGTCAATAAATTAAATGTCCTTGTCAAAAATTAGAAGTTGTTTTGACAGATCGAGACAGAGATAAGCACAGTCTTAAAAAATCCATCAAGCAATTACAGGCACTTTTGAATTGTCAAGGGGTTTGTGTATGGTTCAGTTGAATGGTGCTGATCCATACGTCATGTTCGCACACGGGCGCCGTCCGTAGGGGCTGGTCCTCTGCAAGCTGCCACGGCTAACTGCTCAACTCCTACTCACACTTATAAGCATAAACGAACATCATAATACGATGGAGGTCATATAACCTCCCCAGTAGCCTTAGACTGGAACTAATAACCTCTGTGGCTTACGAATATATCCTTTAACAAAGAGACAGCCTAACTATCCTTATCTATCCTTATGAAAGAGAGCCCGCTGCCGCACTCAGCCGTAGAGATAAAATATGAGCCATAATCTGTTTTATCTAGAACAAGTTTATTAAGGAATTGTATGATGGATGAGATCCTAGCAAGAACTTTTGAATATTACACAGTTTTGTTATCAGAGATAACAGAGTTTCTGGAGTGATAATGATGAGATCTTACTTAGCTGAACTGACAGCCTCTATATTCGGAGACAGAAGGCAAATCAGAGGGGCTATTCTCGTAATTTTAAGAACGTTCACAGTCTGACCTCAGTCTCAATCTGTCAAAAATAATAATTTCCCTACATATTTGACATATATAACATATTTGTCTTTTTTTTTTTGTCCCCGAGATGAAACAGCGACTAGCTTTTGACGAGAATTTATTGGCCTTCACCTCATCACCATCTTTCATCAGATTGTTCATTCATTTGGCTGGCTCTCAAGCTACGTTTGCTATTTTGAAACGGTCGACTCGTTTGTTCCAACAACTAGATATCTGATACTACGTGATTGACTTAACAATTTATTGATGAGTACGTGACACATCATCATCATCAGCCTATAGCAGTCCACTGCTGGACATAGGCCTCTCCTATTGCACACCATTCAACTGTATTTTCGGCAACCCTCATCCAGCTGATACCAGCCATCCTGCGAAGATTGTTGCTCCACCTAGCCTGCGGGCGTCCCACCTTACGTTTACCGATTCGTGGTCTCCATTCAAGAACACGTCTACCCCAACGGTCGTCGGTTCTACGGCTAATATGGCCGGCCCATTACCACTTCAGCTTGCTTATTCTGTGAGCTATGTTGACAACTATGGTTCTCTGCCGGATCACCTCGTTGCGGATTCGATCCCTCAGAGAGACTCCAAGCATAGCCCGCGCGTGACACGTGGCTGTGGCTATGTTACTCGCTATCACCAAAATCTATCGCGTTTTTTTTACGAATATAAAATAACTCTACGTTTTCTTTTACTTAGGTATTTATTTATTTATTTATTTATTTATTCTCACACTGGAACGCCATACGGCAATTACACCAATGGACTGGTTGTCAGACTTTCGGGCTTCTGACTACCCGTAACGACTGTCAAAGATCCACGAATGACAGCCGGGAGCAACGGCTTAACGTATACCTAATGCCAAAAGAACACACAGTCAAGTGAGCGAAGCAACGACCACAGCTAGTGTCTTACTAAAGTATATTAAAACAAACTTCTTTTATGACGATCACAAAATAGTTTTATCAATCAATAGTCGTGACAAAAAAGAAATACGTGCTCTGTACGAGCGCAGTTTAATAATACATCCATTGCAAAAAGGTTTTTATTTATTTCAGACACCAATAAAAGTGAACATTTTCACAGCTTTAACTTTCCCGAAGGTTGAGGAACACTGAACTTATTGCATTTCAGAGATGAGACGTTAGACTGCTGACAGATCACGCTAGAGAGCAACGAGATTTGCATGAATCAGAGTAGATTATTATTTTCTCGATGTATTGTGTTTGGTCTCACAGAGAGGAGGCCTGTGTCCCAGCAGTGGGAATATTATAGGCTGATTATGTTGTATGTTACATTGTGGGATTTCTGAAAAAAAATCCCACCAATGTAATTTGGATAATATCAATGATAAATTGATAATTGTTACTAAACACGTAATGGCGGATTGATGAGACGACCCGACACTGATGGATAACGGTATCGTGTTCCGATATTGTAACGTTATACAGCTAAAAACGATATTCTATAGTTATTTATACCTATTTCAGTATTGCGTCAGAGTGTTTCGATGTTATTACGATTATTAAGCCATGTAATTTTCCGTATTTATCGTACTTAGCGAATATTATCGAAATAAATCAAGTTTGTTAGCTGTTTGAGGATAACTATAATTTTCTGGCCGTTTTGCTTGAAAAGCTGGGATAATTCATACTTCTACGTGTAAGTAGGATTCCACTTAACAGGATGTATTTTGATTGTGAAGGTGGTACTTTTATGTTACCTACAGCAACACTTTACTAAAGGACTAACATTATAAATTATTTTGGACCGTCTTAATACTCAATTATACTTATTGCTTCCACACTGTGAACTTAGCTGGTCGTCTATTGATACTTAATTATCATGTTTCAATATTGACGAGATTTGAGGCGTAACCGTATGAACGAAAAAGAGGAGAATTGTTTGTAAATTATAAGTTAATTATTATTTTATTTATCTTATTTTGTTTAGGATTTATTCAAAATTTAATTGCTTTAGAACTATCCTAGCTGGTCCGGAGGAAGGTGATGGCATTCGGGATACAGGGTAATCCTAGTACGAGTGCCAAATCACTTCTTTGGCATCTAAGTGTACATTATTACATAAGACCAAATTTGTTTGTTTTTAAGGAGATTTACTGTACCCATTCTTCTAGTAATAAAGATTTTTATTATTTTTTATTATTATTAGTATGTAATAATCGTAGTTGGTGTCGTTCTATAGTTTTTACCTATCCCCATGAGAAGAAGGCGATAGTTTATGTTTGTATGAGATTCGACACAAATTTAATTCAGTTTTACACCCGTGTGAGCAATTGAATCAAAAATATTCGTTTTTTATTTTTTGACGAGTGCTAAGTTTACACAGGCCCTATCTTTTCTGTTTTCTCTGAGGTAACAGAAAGGATATATGAACTCGAATATTCCTCTGTAAATGAAAAAGACGTGATTTGCGTAAACACTTGATTTATTTTTAGTATTCCGTGTGCAAAACCTACGTGGTCCTAGGTATGGCTGACTCAGTATTGAAGGAATATGTTAATATTACCGTTCGAGAAATTGACGCGCCTACGTAGGTTTGGGGGAGTTCACAATTGTTTGAATAAACACTAGAGTTTGAGATATCTAGTAAATATTGAGGAGACGAATATGATTATAAGAAAATATTCCTGCCAACAGTTATGTCATCATCAAACTCAAACTCAACAACATAGTTGGGGTCGGCTTCCAGTCTAACCGGATGCAGCCCTTGGTAACACTGGTTGTCAGACTTTCGGGCTTCTGACGACCCGTAACGACTGTCAAAGATACACGAATTACGGCCGGGACCAACAGCTTAACGTGCTTTCCGAGGCATGGAGGGCTTGGTATATGAAGATAGTCACCCATCCACGGATCAACCGTCGCAAGCGTAGCTTAACCTGATCGACCGACCCGTGCGGCTGTTATTACTTAACCACAAGCCCCTATAAACCAACACTAGTTATGTATGAAGATGAAAATATCTACCTAACGAGAGCAGTCTCATGGCATCGGTTCCACTATTGTACTTTAAATAACACCTAGTATTCTTTATCATAACCTTCATTTCCTCCTATAAATCTTTAGTATCTTCAGCAACAGACGACACCTCGCAGTAGTCCTCATCTTTATTGTATATTAATTACAAAGTCAATACTACAGTATTGTTGAAACTACAGCCATTAATGCTAAGACAACTTTCGCAATCTGACGTAGTACAGGCCATCAACGAATATAATTGTCCCCTTAAAAAACATTTCAATTTAAAATAGAGAAAGAAAAATCAGGTAACCTTTCCTACAGAAAAATAGATAGCAATAAACAGCAAACCTAATCAAAATGTATGAAAGTATTTCTAAAAGCAACTTTTAATATTTCCGCTGGCAACTTTCAGTTTGTAAACTTTATCGGTCGAAGCCTTTAGGAGTTGTATATTTCTTAGTTGTAGTTAGAGGTTAACTTTCTGATATTCAAGCATTATCTAGTGGTCTAGAAATATTATATAAATGTTAGAATGGGAAAAGAGAAGTAAAAGAAATAATGTTCACTACCTCTACAAGTTCTGGTTATTTCAGGTTAATTTATTAAAACTTTATGCACAAAGTACAAAGAACAGGTAACGGAATGTCTGAGGCATTTTCTACCAGTCAACCTTAGTGCTCATTTACGGAGACGCGGGGCGTCGCGCGTCGCGTTGTGCGGCGCGGCCCGCACTAAATTCAAACATATGGCGTTGTATGAGTGCGTTTACGGAGAAGCGATTTTAGACGCGTTTGCTTGAAATGAAGTGTTTTTTGCGGCCGAGCCCGCGGCTGGCACCGCCGCGTCTGACGCGGCTTTTATCGGCGACGCATGCAGCGGCAATTCTCGATGAAGCGATGCCCGCGGCGGAATCTTCTGCCAGTCATATTTGGAAATTGCAGAACGCAATTAATTAATTATTAGTAATTATTAGTTAATTTAATTTGCGCTCCCGTCTTCCGCTAACCTGAAACTGGTCGTTTTGATTGAGTATCCCGCGTGCGCCGCAGCGGTGCCCACCGCGTGCATTGCTACACGCTAGAGGATTCGCCGCGGGCGCAGCGGCGGGCACCGCCACGCTTCCCGCCCCGCGTCTCTATGAACAACGTCTTATATGGCCATACGTTTGTGTTTACGCGTGCGATGATAAGTGCCGCTTGACGCGCCGCCGCTCCGTAAACAGAAAATCGAATGACGCGCCGCGAGACGCCATACGCCACGTTAATCCTAGTTATAAACCATCTGTTTGCCAAATTTCATCCAAATCCGTTTTGTAGTTTTTGCGTGAAAGAGTAACAAACATTCATCCATTCATCCATCCATACAAACGTTTCACGTCACGTTTATAATATTATGGTAGGATAAACGAGATATTAGCGCAAAATTAAGGAATAAGTGCCTAAAATTTTACGTACATATTTCGGTACACGTGCGAATAGAATTTAGGCGCCGGCGCCGTGTGTATAGCGCACGGTTGCCACTTGCCGTGACTAAACTGTTGTCGCCATATATCGACATAGGTTGCGGTTAGTTTACAAACTGCAAATAAGTATGTACTCACCCAAACATTTTTTTTTTTTTTGTAATGTAACTACAAATTTGCGGTTTTTGGTTTTTTTTTCTTTCCTTGTGTTACATGAAATTGCTTCTTGCCAAATTTCATGATTCTAGGTCAAAGGAAAGTGCCCTATAGGTTTTGATTCCGAGCGAGTGTCAAAATATGCGGCATAAACAGAACATAAACCCCGGTATCTTTTGATTGCGTCAGCTTACTGCTTCACTGCTTCAAGGGATTGCGGCCTTGAGTATTTGATATTAAGTAATTTCAACATGATAACTCCATGCGTTCCTGAGAAAAAGGATCTAGACAGACCGACAACAAAGTGATCATATAAGGGTTCCTTTTTCCTTTTGAAGTTCGGAACTCTAGAAAATCGAAGACATGTGACATCTACTAACCCGCACTGTACCCGCGTGGTAGATTACAGCACACTCACTCTCGAAGAGAGGAAGCCTGTCTCCCAGCAGTGGGAACATCATAGGCTGATTATGAAATTACTGACATTTCCATCTGCCAAACATATCAGTAATAATTATAATAGTAATTTCCCAGTTCTCCATTCGTTGCACCTAACAAGTATAATAGTCTTTATTAAAATGAACGAAATATGTAAATATCAACAAAAAATAAAACAAATGTAAAAACAGACAAAGGAACAAAAATACAAAAATATTCTATTGTAGTCACATTACAAATATTTCCTTAAAAGGTTCTTCTTCAGCAATTTGTTTTTTATACAAACATTTGTGTCCAGACATTTACATCTGTATCACCGATATTTAAAGCCAACCCTCGGCAGGCCAATAAATATCAACCGGTATTCAACTTTGTCCCCGCGGTCGCCGTCTGACCTGTCGTTAGGCCTCGTTACATCCACGTGCTGATAATGTAGTGGATGGATAAACGGTAAGGTCAGTAGGGGCGAAGGTCAGTAAGTTGGTGGTGAAAAACGAAATACAAGAACCAAAGACACCGACTTGCGAAATTAAAGTTATTTTTCACTTTGTAGTGTTTTATGGAAGACGGTTGTTTTTTTTTTTTTGTAAAATGTTTTTACGTTTCACTTTTTAGTTGTAGTTGCAAACGACGCAATTTTTTTTAGTTGAATTATTATCTGTAATTTTGGTTTAAACCAAACCACTGTACCGATTTTGATAAAATTTCTATGGGACCAATCTGAAAGTATATCCTTTCACATAAAAAAATGATTTTGCAAATCGGCTTACAAATAATGGAGTTAACAAATATAAAAAAATAAAAATACAGTCGAATAGAGAACCTCCTCCTTTTTTGAAGTCGGTTAAAAAGCCGGGGGTGGGCGATGCGATATGGCGCAATGGGTCGGGGGCCAAAATTTCACGCGAACGAAGTCGCGGGCAGAAGCTAGTCATTCAATAATATAATCATATGATACGAATCTGAGTGCCGTTAAAACGCTGTCTTAAAACAAAAGCACCTCAAACTGAGATTAAATCTAAAGTTGATCTACTGCTAATGTGGAGCTGCTGTGGCACCCCGCCAGTCACACATTAGCATATTTACCCACTTATGGGCAACGTCTTATCTTCGGGCAAATTATGTAAAGTACTGCTACTGTAGACGCAATTATTGCCCACTTATCGCTCCGGAGGGAGCCGCAGACTGGAAAATGGGCTCTGTTGTCTGCAATAATGTGTTGTGTCTCTTAAGGTTTTCTAGCTTATTCCCTGTCCATTAGGTACACCGTTTTTTGACAGATGGAACTAGCGGTTGCAGCAACACACAATACATTGATTAATACACGAACTGTATTGTAAGTTGGTATGAAGCAACGTCTTATAGCACAGATAAAGGAAACATTGTGAAAACCGTAAATTAGTTACGTACGTACTTTGTACGGAACCCTCGGTGCGCGAGTCCGACTCGCACTTGACCGGTTTTTTTTCATTAAGTTGATCGTAAGGTCAAGTAATATGAATAACTAGGTACCTATTGATAATTTTATAACATTTTATTTCAACTAGGTGCGTATATTGCGGTTCAGAAACGGAATTGCTGTCGGTAGAATATTGTACTTAGTACTAACTAATAAAACTACTTAATAATTTTTCTTTTAAATTCTATTTAAAATAAAAATGATAGTAGGTAGGTAAATTATGTTGCTCATTGGTAATGATAATGTATGAGTGGACTGTCTCCGTTTTTAATATTTATTGAGAGCTGCATGGGCACTTTTCAAATTTATTTAAAACATTGTTTTCATTCGAGGCGGAGAATTACTTATATTGTGAATGCAAATATTTTGTGTCCCAATTGCGTTTAAAAAAAACCTTAAATTAATCGAAAAGTAGTTTTAAGAACAGGTATAGAGTAATCGGACAATATCTGACGTGTTCGCTTCGCACCTGCCTTTGCTGTCACTATACAATGACATGAGCATTATAGTGACCCTTTCACCCTCAACTCGCTTTCCTAAACTAGCCTTGTAAACCGGCATATTTCGTTCAGCTCATTCGCACTTCGACCCCCCCAATACAAGCCCTGCTTCGTGTGGGGGTGACTGCTCCGTTGGTTTCGTGGTTGATCTGCTGCACATGGGGTCCTATGTTCTATTTCCGTATCGGGCAAAGTGTTGTTGCGTTTTTTCTATTGGAAATTTCTTAGTAACAACCCAGAGTTTGGAAGTTGGCGGTATGATACCCCCGTGCCTCGGAAAGTACGTTAAGGCGTTAGTCCTGCACCTGATCTCTCTCCGGTCGTGTCGGATTACCGTCCCATCGGACAATGAGAGTGAGGGAAGAGAGAGTGCACCTGTGTCTGCACACACTTGTCTTGTGAGCTATAATATCTCCCACGCCGATGGTTGCCCTCCATTGAGATTGGTCGTTATGGCGAAATTTGGTCTGGGGGTCTTTATTTAGTTTGGTGATCAACGGTAACACTAAAACATTTTGATATACAAACTTAATTGTGTTAAATGTAGGCTGAATGTCTGTCAACACGGTCTTCGCTTTTTTGCCAATAAAGCTTTTTTCTTTCAATCATGTGGTCCGTCGGCCAATAAATTGTTTGGTTTGACAAAAGGGGACAACCTCGTTTATCGCTAGAGATGCTTTAGTGGAACTTTGTGTTTGAATGTAAAATCATTCCAGAGACACTTCTCAAAGTGGTCTTAGACATTAAGCCGTCTGGATACTTCGCGAAATAGTTAAATAACAGTAAAGTCTTGTGTCATTGTTTTAGTCCGTCCTTGATTTGGGTCTGAAACAAGCTAAAATGGCTCTCTGTCTAAGCTAGAGCAGTCAAAACTGCCAGGTAGTCTCGCAGTGCGCGGTTCCCGCTAGAAACGACTCGTAAAATGGCTACCGAAAAGTCCCACTTTGCTAGAAATTCTTCGAATCTACGAAAACAATGGAAGGTACAATTAGAAAGTAAAGTGTTAAATTAATTTCAAGTTTAAATTAGACTACTGGACCTACAGTGTGTGGCGAGTTTGAACCTTCCGAAAAATTCAAGTTATAAATAATACAGATTAAGAGTACTATAATGAGAACCAAAACATGTGGATGTCCAATATGTCCAATATGTTCCCAGCAGATCAATTAAAAAACGACGGAATACGTATGCGTATGCGCACAAGGAAGGGTCCGTAGATGGGGTGAATTTATCTCAAGAACAAAGTTAACATTGTAGTTGAGAAACATGCTCTCCCATACATTCCAACTGCAATATTGTAAGTTTGTACGCTCAATATTGAAAGATTTTCTATGTTATTTTATGAATTTAGACTTCTTATAGGATTCCTGTAATCTGTAAGCAAAGAACTAATTTCTGCATTTTCAATTTTAGGTTCATCGGAGATAAGGTTGGGAGGGGGCAATGGTCAATTTTCATATATTTTCTTAAACAACTTTAAAAAACTGTTTATTTTAAAATTATACAAAACATACTCGTATGTGAGACTCACAACAAGTCCTTTTATTTGATATGTCACACAGTACAGTTAGCAACACTTTTATTTGATATGTCACACAGTACAGTTATCAACACTTTTATTTGATATGTCACACAGTACAGTTAGCAACACTTTTATTTGATATGTCACACAGTACAGTTAGCAACACTTTTATTTGATATGTCACACAGTACAGTTAGCAACACTTTTATTTGATATGTCACACAGTACAGTTAGCAACACTTTTATTTGATATGTCACACAGTACAGTTAGCAACACATTTATTTGATATGTCACACAGTACAGTTAGCAGCACTTTTATTTGATATGTCACACAGTACAGTTAGCAACACTTTTATTTGATTTGTCACACAGTACAGTTGGCAACACTTTTATTTGATATGTCACACAGTACAGTTAGCAACACTTTTATTTGATATGTCACACAGTACAGTTAGCAACACTTTTATTTGATATGTCACACAGTACAGTTAGCAACACTTTTATTTGATATGCCACGCAGTACAGTTAGCAACACTTTTGTTTTTAATTTTCTAGTTCAAAACTGACCCCCATATTCAAAATTCATTTATTTACGTTATATGTCCCTGTTTGGGTCACAGATTTATATGTGTACTCGTACCAAATTTCAACATAATCAGTCCAGTTGATTCGAAGCAAATTGGCTGTGACAGACGGACAGACAGACAGACACGTAAGTGATCCTATAAGGGTTCCGTTTTTTCCTGATCCAATCACAAACCAGTTACTGGATAATACGATACCCTTTGGTAAGACTGGTTGTCAGACTTTTCGGGTTTCTGACTACCCGTAACGACTGTCAAAGATCCATGAAAGACAGCCGGGACCAACGTTGTAACGTGCTTTCCGAGGCACGGAGGGGTCTCGGTATGTAAAGATGGTCACCCATCCACAGACCAACCGCGGCATGCGTAGCTTAACCTGATCGATCGACCTGTTCAGCTGTTATTATTAAGCCACTGGCCCCTCCTTTCTTATACCTTCCTCGATAATAACATGCAATGTTTTACAAGTCAGCCTACATATCAAGCGATTTGAAACCATGTTAGTGTAATTTAGGTGGACGGACGGTTATGTTAGTCAAAATATTGTCATTTCTCAGAGCATATTGTTGAAAGTTATCGGAAGGCAGTGCGTATAAAACCTGGTTATAATTGGAGATGACATCAGTCAGTACAAGGCAGTTGTCGGTTGGAAAACATGAGGTGCTTACTCGGTAAGTGTTAAATAATAAGTTGCCAAGGGGTATCTACTGCCAGTACTGGGTGGGGAAGGCAGTCGCTCCAAGTAAAATACTGGTATCCAGTTGCATTCGGTTAGACTGGAAGCCAACCCCAACATATTTAGAAGCAGGCGACAGATGACGATGATGAGTGACTGTCTCGTCGGTGTAGTGTTCGTAACCGCGACTACTTTGCATGAGATCCTTTTTTATATAAATGGTATCTCGCAAGTCCACTTAGGAGGTTGTCGGCTGCTTAACCAGGCTAGCCTGTGGGTGCCTCAATAAATTAAGGCCTCCAGCCAGGGCTTAAAAACTTAAACTAAACTAAGCAACTCCACGCTAACATACAGTCACCAAAGGAGATAACTAACCAGGGTCGTCGGATATAGTTGGAGTTTAGTAAGAAACGGATTGATGTTTTCGGATGAAATTTTATTTAATTAATAGAAAACAAACAGTTCATTTATCAAACTAAATTTCATACGAAAAAATCCATCAGTTTCTTACTGAACTTCAAGTATATCCGACGACCCTGGTTACTTATCTCCTTTGGTGACTGTACGTACTTAAAGGAAAATGGGAATTACCTGTAAGACGGTGTGTACCCTGCGGGGTACGAATCTTGGCTTAGGGCGTCGCTGGAGGAAGACAGCAAGGGACAGGTTGGGCCGAATTAAGCATAAGATCCTGGATTCGAATCCCAGATCAAGAAAAGTGTTACATTGGAGTTTTCCAATGGCATATATTTAACCGAACGTCGTATAGGTAATTCCCATTTTCCTTTGCTGAAAATATTATTGAACACTCAAATTTAATGAATGTGCGCGCCCCTTCTTGTGAACCTCAAATAATTCCAATTCCGATAATACGTTATTAATCCACTTGTGTATCTTGATACTGCCTGCCGCTGTTGTACTCGTATACATAGCAAGTACTGTTATAAGAATTGGCGTAGGGTAGGTATTATAACTAAAAAGTAAAAAAATAAAGCTTTAAAAAGACTTTTGAAGTCAGTTGTTTCTTTTTTGTAAAAAAGTTTTTTCTTGTTGTAACCTTTTTTTGTAAAGTTTTTGTCTACTACAATTTGTTTATATATTTTTTGGAAAATGTAGTGAATTTCCTTTATTTATTTATTTAAACTTTTCGCACAAAAAGGTACAAAGGCGGACTTAATGCCTTAGGCATTCTCTACCAGTCAACCAAGGGTGCTGCAGGTGCTTTGGTTGAGAGGAACAATGATAAAAAATAAACTATTAAAACTAGGTACACAAATACATAAATTGCGTAAGAATTTAACTTTACTTTTTCACCAGATACTTTTGAAACAGATAATAATATAATGTATGTAATGCCTTTTAATGTTTAAAGCTCAAGTAAAATTCAACCTTTGTTCAACGACTACTTACCCAATAAGAATAGTTGCTCGCCCTAATTAATTCAAGAAAATGTTTATGTTCTTTCTCCAGAATTAGCTTACTGACAGGTTATTGTTATTAGTATTAACTTATTTATTTATTTTACTTCGATGGTCCTGGTTTATCATTTGTGACTTCAAGTGACAGCTATGTGACCAGAACACAGCAATGCATAAATATGTAAGCTGTTACGCCCTTTATGCCTGGAGGCTTTTATTTAGGTAGTAAGTTTTTATTTACATTTTAATTTGAACTAATTATTGTTTAGCTTGAGTACGTATAGTTTTTATTATATTTGTTGGTATATTGGCGTGGCTAGCTTACATAATATGGCAAATAATTTAATTATATGTTCTGCGTCTTGTAATGTTAATTACTTAAGATATGTACCTAGTATTGTATACAATCAAGTATTTTCTAACTAAAAAGACAGCTGTGCTGCTGGGGAGTTTGATGCGCCACTTCTTCTCCCCAGCGATAGCACTAGGAAGTGGTGAAGGGCGGGCGTTTTTGGGGGACTGTTTTTGTAATTTTAACGTTCTAAAAGTGCTGATTCTCAGCCTAATTTGAATAAATGACTTTTGATTTTTTCAGTACTTGCGGCATTGGCTGTGGTGACGACGTGCGTGTCGCCGGTCACTGCAGAGAGACCGGAATGCGATTGTCCGGAAGAGTATGCTCCAGTGTGTGGCAGGAACTCCAGGACCTATCCTAATGACTGCACGTGAGTTTCTAGGTGTAGTGTACTATGAGGTTCACTTACTTCTTGGGTGGGTGAAGACATCTATCAATACCTACTCATAAAACAATAAAAAGTCCTGGCTAACTCACTCATTGACCGACTCTTCAAAACTGAAATGCACGAAGATTCCTAAAGAAGAATGGGTTAATATCCTCCTGGTGGTACGAGGACTAAAACACGGTGACTCGATTATAGTGGACTGTATTAGATATAAACTTAACAAAACTCAATGACTAGAAAACAACGGTAAACAACAATACGACTCGAATTGCTAAGAAAGGAGTATGTATGACTGCCGTGCCGGTCGTTGCGCGCACGTCGAGCCCCCTCTCCGCGACCGCTGCTCCCCGCGGTAGCCCGGCGCGGCGTGATATTCTCGACATTCCCTTGATGAGGTAGACAAGGGCTATAGGGTGGTAGGATATAGGGGGAGTCTTTCACAAACTTAGTCATACCTGCCTCTATTTGTTTACAGTTTGGGCTGTAGCAAAACATTGAAAGCCTACGATGGAGAATGCGTCAGAAAAGGTGCCTTTCTCAGAAGAGAACCACAGCCATTATAAGAATCACACGTCACCACAGTCACACAGTGTTAACCACGGGAGGAAAAATTGGCGCAAGAACTAAGCAACACGTTTCTGTCGGGCCTCTGGCCTTCTATAAACAACGTTCCAACGTCTCTCCCTTGTCTTGATCCCCCTTATTTATGAACGTTGCTTGTTATATCAAGATTAGCGTCTGGTTAACCTTACATTTTTAACGTAAACGTCTCTAACTTTAAGCAATGTTTATAAATAAGAGGGAAATGGGAAAGAGGGAAATTTATGAAATCTTTGTTCCGATGTGGGAAAATTGACAATAAATTAAATAGACTTTCAGTATAAGAACAAGTAAGAATTCCACATTTTTTCTGTGAATGTATATTAGCTGATACAACTAAATATATCTTAAACACGTTAATTTTTTCCTCACCTGCGGAAACCAAGCCCATTAACATAGGAAATAGAGAACACGTTAATTTAGTGTTAGTAGCATTTAGAGAGTTGTTATAAAAATAATTGTTTAGTAATAAAATAGTGTATATTACAATTAAGTTTTATAATACCAGCAGTTATTTAGTTGCAACACGTATTGAGTATTATTATTGTTTTTCTTTTTCAAGTTTCCCTAACTCCGAGTGTAAGTACAATCTGTAATGTAAATGGTGTTAGGGCTTATAAGGAGTCATTGTACTCATCATTATAAACGACTCTTACTCAGGGACCAACGTTGAAATCCCAAAAAAGAACCACCTGCTATCTTCATTTTGTAGAATCATGCGAACACAAATGAATGGAGCAGCATAGTAAAAGTTCTTGGTGATGAGTACAATTAACCCTTTTCAGGTACAATGTTATTTAAGCTACACACACACTTACAGAATCGACCGGCAGGACATTTCTTTCCATCTACACAGAGGATTTCCAACTTTAGCTAAGTTGGAAATCCACCAAAAAAATCAAAAAAAAAAAAAAAGAAAAAGCTCACCGTGAAAAGTTAGGTGAAATGAGCTTAGAGTGAGCTGTCAATAATTAGTGTCAATCCTTACATTGTTTGGAATGACAGCTCACTCCACGCTCACTTCACCTAAGTTTTCACGGTGAGATGGTTACAGAATCGCACTGCTGTTGTCTGTTAGCCACAAACTATGTTCACCAATCCATCAGTCTGCAAACCACGGTGGTTATAACTTAATTTTTAACAACAAGCCTAAGGAAAAACGTTGTAACACTTTTCCCGACCTGGGGATCAGTGAAATGCCCTTGAAACCATTGGACTTTACATAACCAGACTTTAAAGTAATTCAATAACCTGTTTCAAAAATCAATATCATTATTGGTTTTTGAAACAGGTTATTGAATTTTGTTCATACAAAATAATTACCACACAATATGAGACGAATATGCAGGTATGCTGGAAGAGATCTTTAGAAATAAGCATCACCTTCGGCTTCGGCATCGGCCTTTCGACAAACATGGCCAGCCCACTGCCACTTCAGTTTGTTAACTCTGCAAGCTATGTCGGTAACTCCGGTTCTTTTTCGGATAATTTCGTTTCTGATTTTATCCTTCAAAGAGACTCCGAGCATAGTTCGCTCCATAGCGCGCTGAGTGACCTTGAATTTTTGGACCACCCTGGCCGTCAGTGTACACGTTTCGACACCGTATGTCATAACGGGCAGGCCTTAGTCTTCAAACACAAATTGATTGGGTTCAAGAAAATAGGTGGCTCGTTCAGATGCCAATGTTTACGCTTTTATAATAAACATCCAAGACACGTTCAAGATCTAAGCCTTAATAAATTCATATCATTAATTCATCATCAGTCTCGTGCGCGAGTTCTATGCGAGTGGTCGCAGATGTGTGATTGCGTGATAATGTCCATCGATACGATTAAGTGACCGAACTGTAATGTGGTGATTTCGGAAGTTCTTGCGTTTATTCGTAATAAGCACGACGTGATGGACAACGAGAGTCTCATAAGAATATGTGTGTCGGCGTTTTCCAAGGAGGAAATTGACAAGGCAAAGTAATTGTTGTGCAGAACGACAAAGATTGAAAAGACAAAAAAAAGGATTTAGAAGACATGATAGCGGTTTTTAAAACTATAGACCCCGATCAATTGCCGGTTTTTGTCGCCTATGAGCTGCATAAACTGCCCCTGTGTGTTTCGACCACGTAGACGTCACGAAAGTACTAAAGGTGGTTCAAAATACAAAGTCAAAGAATCGGTTCGAGGGACAAACGGGAACCGCAAGCCCTAATGCCAACTTTAAATTTAGGGCTACTGCTTCAAAAATTCCGCTTTTTATTACTAATGTTGACAAAGAGACTTCTGAAAAAGATATTTGTGATTATATACAAAATAAGACGCAAGAAATAGTACGGCTTAAGAAAATCAGTATGAAATTTGAAAGACCGTATAATGCCTTTAAATTGTTTGTCTCAAAATACAAATTAAATAAATTTCTAGATGCCAAACTATAGCCTGAGCATATACGGTTTAGACAGTTTATTTACTTTAAGAAAAATACAATAAAAGTAAATAATCAGCACAGTGTTGAAAATATAACAAACATATAATGGGTTGTATGTCGAACGTAAAACTATGTACATTCAACTGTAAAATAAAAATATAACTCGATCAGCTGATTGCGTTCGTCAATTGTGTGCTCGAGCCGACGTGATAGCGATACAGGAGACCTGAGGCCTTACCACGAGCTCTTAACGCGATCCAGTTTAGGCTGTTGGAAAGAGACAGAGCTATACAAGTCGTCTAGCGCCATCTCGATCCCTGAGCGTAAATTGAATCGCGTTAAGAACTCGCGGTAGGCCACCTGGTTGCTGCCCCACGACGTGCCCTTCTCCTCTGCCGGTGTTCTGGTTGGAAGACCGTACGGAGGTGTGGCGCTGTTTTGGAGGACGTCGTTATTTGTGTTGTTATCGGTTATAAATTGTGCTAGTGATCGTATCGTGTGTATTAAAATAGCGCAGGGTGAGCGGTCCTTGCTAATATTTAGTATGTACATGCCCACTGACTGTGCCGAAAATCTTACTGAGTTTACGAGTTGTCTAAGTGAGATTATTTCAGTGATTGAGAGCAGTGAAGTGGAGTCGGTTTTTGTGTTGGGAGGCTTTAACGTGCACCCAGGGACACGATTCTCACGTGAGTTACTTTTAACGTGTACTGATTAATCATGGTCTTGCATTGATATAGAACTTTTGCCGCAAAACTAGACCAGAAACAAGAACCTCTGCGAACCGTATCGCATTGTGAGTACTGCACAGAGGTTCTTGTTTTCCCTGCCTGGTCCTCGGACCGTACTGCCGTCTGAATCAGGCCATTGATAAACGCCAAACGAGAGTATCGAGGGATGTTGGTCGATGCTTTCAGCCATCAGGTCATGCACCACTACAATCTTATTATTATTACAAGCTTCTGCCCGCGTACATATACTTTCATATGCATTTATTAAAAAGTTGTTACTTTGATATTACAAACAGACACTTCAATTTATTTATTTGTATATACATATATTATATTATACTTCTCTCAAGTCAGCACAGAATTTTGAGCTCATTCGTAGCTTGCCTGTCGGCCTTCTACTTAATGTACGAGTACTTCGGAGAGTGTGCGCAAGAGCTCCACGGCCTGATCCCACCATCTCCCTTTCACTACCGGACTAGTACACGTACTTCAGGGTATCCGCACTTGGTTGATATTTCGACTAGTCGTTCTCCTTAATTCATTCACTGATTTATAAACTTTTTTTTTTGTATGGCATTAATGGCTGGTTGTAGCGAACTGTATATACCATTTTACATCTATTGTACCTATAACTTACAAATAAATATTTCTGATTTCCTCCTCATTTATTTTGCGCATGCCCAAAGTGCGGCGTTCTCTGCCCGCGTCTGTGTTCCCTGTTACCTATACCCGTCTACCTTCAAAGTAAGAGTGAACTGGCATCTTCTGGGCTCGATCGATCAATCCTACACGTCAACCATCGCTCTTTTTGAAGTCGATGCTTCATTCTATATTTTGGCGTCGCTTGTCTCGTCAGACAGTTTTGGTGTTCCTTCGATGTCACCTCACGTGGGGGTCGTGTCAAAAAAAGCCTCTCGTATTCAAGGACGCCCCCTAATTGCGAACTGGACCAATTGCGAATTGGACTAATTGCGAACTGGACTAATTGCGAATTGGACTAATTGCGAACTGGACTAATTGCGAACTAGACCAATTGCGAACTGGACCAATTACGAACTGGACCAATTGCGAACTGGACCAATTGAGAATTGGAGAGTTTTACATTTTGAGAATTGGACATAATGCGCCCAAAGGACATATTTGTACAGTCAACAGCAAAAGTAGATGATCAAAATCAGAAATTCAATACTAATGAACGGAGTTCGCGTCAGAACTGTGTGGCGTCGAAGTGATTCAAAAGTATGTGATTGTAAATTCTACCAAACATTTACTACTAGTACGCCATACAGTTCTGACGCGAACTCCGTTCATTAGTATTGAATTTCTGATTTTGATCATCTACTTTTGCTGTTGACTGTACTGTCACTAGTGTAAGCCTTCCACAAATGATCACATATATTTGCCGTCATCTTGACGACCGATTTTAATGGATGAGTCTTGAAATCAGCTATTATTGCCCAGCTGTTCATAGTAATAAATTTGCCCGTGACTGTACCTAAAACGTTTTGTTTTCTAGTTCTGAGTGAAACCTTTTAGTGTGTGTAGTTAATAAGTTCCACGTTTACAACATGAGTTAGATAATTCCCTGGACTTTCCGCCTACGAGACTACTTTCTCGCATGGACATTCTCGCCTTCCGACGGCTAAATGAGGCCTTTAGGGCGAATTCAACTACAACAATTCGATAACCAAAAAATTCTTGAAGGTCTGTAAACGTGTTGATCTCGTTCAATATTCGCGAAAGCGTTTTTATATGACTCATATAACTTTATTTGTTTTCAGAGCTCTTTGTGACGGCCAAGAAATAATTAAAACCGGAAAATGTTAGAATTATTTGTACGTTCAAAAAATATGTTGATTAAAATCATATTTGCATATCTTTTGTCATGTTGCACCTGTTTAAACAGAATGTAATTAATACAGTAAATCATTGCTACACAATTGATACCTAACTACATACCCAAAAGTATGAGACTAATGTACAGTCAGGGAAATTAATTGTTAAGTAAATTGACATCCTTCGTCAATATATTGTGTTGTGGCCATTTCAGACAGCTATCAAAGATTGTCAATATTGTGATTTGAATGTACAGACAATTAAGTTGTTAGTCAATTTGCTTAACAATTTTCTGGTCATTAAAAAATTACAACAATTATTGCAACATCTGTGTGTACAGGCGCCAGCACATCAAGCTACTCTCTGTTTGTCAAATGTCTTTAATAGATTTTCAACTTTATTGCTAAAGCATTAAGGTTCAAGGTTGATTGGGAAAATTTGGCAGTTTCGGGTAGCTTGACCTGCTGGCGTCTGTAAATTCAAAAATGTATTTGCATTAACGGTAAGTAAATACTTAGTGGGCATTGCTGCTTGGTATAAAATACTTCAAAAATACATATCCGTAATATTCTGACTTTAAGAACTCAACATGAAACAAATTTTCAGTAAGTACTTACTTACCTATTGATTTTAATTATTTCTTGCGAAGTGTATTACAACATTTACAATTGACTTATTGACAGCCGATATTATAGTTAAATAATTATTAAATATATGTTTTTTTAATAATTTTAATATTTATAAATATTTATTTTTTAACCGACTTCTAAAAAAGGAGGATGTTATTTTTATGTTTGTTCGCGCATAACTCCGTCGCTTGCCAACTGGTTTGAAAAATTCTTTTTTTGTTGGAAAGGGTATACTTCTTAAATGGTCCCATAGAAATTTCATCAAAAACGGTTCAGTAGTTTGGTTTTTAAACCAAAATTACTGGTAAAAATTACAACTTAAAAGTGAAAAATAAAAACTTTTTGCAAAAAAAAACAACCGACTTCCAAAAACGACACTACAAAGTGAAAAATAACTTTAATTTCGGAAGTCGGTGGCAAACAACGAAAATGTGAACCCAACGACACCGACTTCCGAAATTAAAGTTATTTTTCACTTTGTAGTGTCGTTTATGGAAGTCGGTTGTTTTTTTTTTTGCAAAAAAGGTTTTGGGCTGAGATAACCTAACTGCACTTGATTCGACAAACTTATACACTTCAACAGTTTCCCTTATCTGCGTGTAAATGTAATTCAGTCTCATTAGAAAAACAACACTCGAGTGTCGAGGTATCAAAAAAATTGCACTAACGAATAGATAAACTCCGGTTAGGAATACATTTTCAAACAAACAATTACGTAAAATAAAATATTTTTTATATTTTTACTTCACCTTTCCATGTTTTTAATACTATGGATATTCCTGCCCACATTTTAATTTAATCCTCACTCATATTATCGAATGTAAGTATAATTCCTTTATATTTTGATCATTTGTCTCATCATCATCGTCTGCCCACGGACTTCCAGTCTACCCGGATGCAGCTAAATACTAGCATTTTACATGGAGCAACTGCCTATCTGTACTCCTCAACCCAGTTACTGGGTAACACTATACCCCTTGGTAAGACTGGTTGTAAGAGTTTCGGGATTTAAGCGACCCAGAAAACACTTACTTACAAACATAAAAAATATTCTGGTTATATGCTGGAATGAAATGTAGGATCGTATTAAAGTAAAAGAATGCGTCAAACAAACCTTTGCGCCGAAATACCTCTTTAATTAAACATTTTTATTTAAGCGTGTGAGGCATTTCATATGTGAAATATGGCGGCCATGGCGGGTCACGATTTATTATGTAATTTTATCTTGTATCAATGGGTATTTTTGCTGCTGAGGTCACGGCTTCCAATTTCGTAGATCTTTGACATCCACCAACCCACGCTGGGCCCGCGTGGTGGATTACGGCCCATTATCTCTCACAGAGATGTGGCCTGTCTCCCAGCAGGGGGAACATTATAGGCTGATTATGAGGTCACGATAACAGTTATTGTAGTTGGATACAATTCTTGATTTGTAACCATGTTTTTTCACGGGAATTTAAAGAAACATTGAAAGTAAAAAAAGTTAGTGTTATTTAAGTTAAAAATAAACAGCATGGTTGCTGTTTAAAGTGGTGAGTAGAAAGGAATCGTTGCTGTCTCCGAAAAACAATTACAATCATCTCTGTCTCCTGCCGCTATCCCAAGTTATTTCTGGTCGGCGCAACATGTCTTTTCTTCCACACTTCTCTATCAGTCGTTATCTCGGTAGTCACCCCCTTTCTAGCCATATCATCTATCAAAGTCCATCCATCGTTTATTTGGAATAATAATAATGATAAGGTTAATTAATTAACCCAAAAATGTAATCTGATTCATGGTTTTCACGTTAAATTAACTTGCTCCTTGCTAATTATCCTTAGCAGATATTAAGCCGCTGTTTTTAATTAACAAAACGAGGAAAAGTTATGAATAAAAAGGATTATTCGTTTTATCCGTATCACATCATATTAAATGGGTTATTTCAACAAAACATAATTAAACAGATTAAAGTTCATCCTCTGGCGGAGATTGACACTTTAGTTGAAAATCTAATTGGTAGAAGGTAACTGAAAATATTTTGCTGGATAATGGCACCGATTCCCTTGTTCACAAACCAAACTAAATTTAAGTTCAGTGCATCTTTATCTTTCTATTTCATTAAAAAAACGATAGAAGATGAATATATTAGTTTAGTCCTGTCAAATTAAGATACTCCATAGACAAATTAGACGGGATTAAAAACATGGCGACAAAAAATGCGTCAATTTACGTCAGGTTCTGATTAATTTGACAGGACTAAACAAATATTTTATTTTCTGTCTTTTTCTTACTGAAATAGAAAGAAAAAGATGCACTGAACTTAAATTTTGTTTAGTTTGTGAACAAGGGAATCGGCGCCATTGAAGAAGACTTACCTAGCTCTTTGAAAAACTTACAACTAAATGGTATTTGGTCTTCATTTTGCACGATTGCAGCGTTAGATACACTATATAATGTTTGAGGAAATAATATTATCATTACAATAATATAACCGGACAAAGGAAACAACAATACATCGTTATTCAGACAACTCTTCGGGGATTCCTTTACAGTTTTCCTGTCTGACAGGTAAAACCTAAGACTAATCGCCACTGCGTATTTACAACCTACCAACCACGTTCAATATTCTATAACGTCAAGCGTATTTCGCCCAATCAGAGCCAATTATATTGTTCCAGATGAAAGCATTGACCAATGAGATGTGAAAACAGTGCGTGTGCGTTTGACAAGTTGACATGTTCGTTTAGTTCGATGACTTGAGGTTGGTAAAATTTTGGACAGTCGTTGACTCAACATTTGATAAGCTGCGATAGTATTTGTGTTTCCTCATTTTGAAAATGTTCATAATTATGGTTGGTACATACTACACGTACAAACATTTTCTGGTTATTCTTTTGAAATAATTAATAGATACAGGGCATGGAGTGTGATTACTTGAAGTGTGTGTTTAGAAAACCAGAAAATTGTTTTTTTGCATTTTATAAAATTAACTAGCTGACCCGGCAAACGTTGTTTTGCCATATAAATAATTTCCTAATAATTTTTTTTTTTTTTCTTATTTAGGGGGATGAAAAATAGATGTTGGCCGATTCTCATAGATACCGGATAAGCACAAAAAATTTCATCAAAATCGGTCAAGCCGTTTCGGAGGAGTATGGCAACGAAAACTGTGACACGAGAATTTTATATATTAGGTAGATTTAATTCAGGCAAGACCCATATTACATAAAATAAAATACCACAGTGATTATTGCCACAGAATACTCATAGCTCAGAATAAAATTTCAATGCCTAAATAGAGCATAGAGCCAGCAGAGTTCGTTCGTACAATAAGTTGTCAGAAAAAGCACTTCTCTTGGCATGAGTGTTGCGGTGTGGCTGGGGCAGTGTTCCTCTGTGGGCTTGCGTCTAAAAGGACCTAATATATCGCATAATCGAATAAAATACCATACATAACTGGCGATATGTGGGTGTAAAAAGCACCTCTTTGGGGAATGCACATGTGAAGTAATGTTTATAAACACGATAACGGCAAATTAATATTTCTGAACACGTACGACATACTCTTCAAGAAAAGAATGTATGACTTTGATTGGTCGCGTTTGTCATTCTACTAAAGCACGTGTGTGTTACGTGTTCTGATTATTGAAATTACTTTGCAAGTAAATTGCTAGGTATCTACATAAATATAACGATTCGTTCCCGAAGGCAGGGGTGTAGAATACACCCATATTCCGTCAGTTATGTTCTAATATTCGGGCATGAAACCAGATTCCAACACAGTAAGTTTTCTAACAGTGCAGAAAAGATGGCCGATGTGGCCGAAAGGTTCTAGAATGGCGACCGCGTACCGGAAGACGTAACGTTGGTAGGCCTTCCACAAGGTGGACCGATGACCTGGCGAAGGCCGCAGGAATCCGCTGGATACGAGAAGCACTGAACTAGTCGAAGTGGCGGTGCTTGGGAGTGGCCTATGTCCAGCAGTGGTCGTTTTTCGGCTGAGATGATGATAAAGTTTCCTAAATGGAAAAATCCAGTAACGCTTCGCCGATCCGAATCTAACCCTGAACCCCGCCCCAAAACAGTCACGCTTGCGACCACCACCAATGAGGCATGCGTTTATAAATATTGATCAAAATCATGTATAGAGCGCATTGATTGTGATATAATTACTCAGTTGCATAAAGGAAAACCCTACTTGCAAGGTCGATCGGTAAGATTGGTATATAAGGTATTTCCCAGAGCATTGATGCTTACATAAGTACATAATACCAAAACTACAAGATCAACGTACTTACATAATCATGAAGGCAGCATTAATTGGTAAGTAAACTATTCCTATTAAATATCCTTGTATTATTTTTTCGTATTTGTCTTAAATATTTACAATTACAGTAACTTATGTCCTTCGCCACGTTCTAGGCTACCTATTTGCCAAATTTGATAATGATACATTCAGTAGCTTGTATGTGCTGTTATTAATTGTATGATGTCTGACATGTTCCAGTACTGACAATACTACTGGTTGGAATCCTCGTGGCGGGTCGTGCCTGTACCAAGGAACGCAACCCGGTTTGCGGAATGGACAGAAAAACATACGGTAACCCTTGTATGTAAGTACACAGTTCATTTTAACATATTAAACTAATCCTGTATTTACACAGTTTTCAAACCGAACATAAAACGCAATCAAATTCAAAGAAGTTAATTTTAAAATAGTTTATTTCAACTTTAAAATTCACCCAAACAGGCGCTTTACTTTGTGTAAATAATTTCATCACTACTGCTCTTAAAACGGTGAGGAAAACATCGTGAGGAAACCGGCATGTCCTAGAATCAAATATTCGAAGACATGCGACATCTACCAACCCGCATTGAGCCCACTCCCTCTTACCGAGAAGAGGTGTCTATGTCCCAGCAGTGGGAACATTATAGGCTGATTATGCTATCAACACTGGAGAATGAAAGATGGGTGGTTTAAACTAGGTTCACTATCTGTCTGGTAAGCGTGGTAGTTGTACGGCAATTTTCCGTTTTGTAATGGCAACAAACCTATGAATTACTATGAAGACAAGAGGACGCCAGTGTCCCAACATTGTATATTATAGGCTGATTATGTAAACCTTTAAAATGATCTATCTTTTTATCTTTTATATTGTATTTATCTTTTTATCATGTATATCTACTTGTACATATTGAAAATTAAAGACGCTTTTCGTGTCTGTCTGTGTGACCGCGTCGTTCTTCTAAACTGCGCAAAGAATTTTGATGCGGTTTTCACCATTATTTGTCTTTTTGTCAAGTCGATGAAGCCGTTCGAAGCAGGGTTTGGTCGCCAGTTATTTTATGACATAACCGGACACCTGTGTACTGGAAGAGGTAGGCATAGGTGTAAAGTTCATTAGTGAAGAAGTCTGCGGTAACTTTTGTATTATATTTTTGTCCACAGGTTGAAACACGAGGGCGTAAAGTTGGCACACACCGGCGAATGTAAAAATGCTGGTAGCTCCCCGGCAAAAAATGTACCAAAAGCAATACCTTGAAGAAATATTCTAGAAATGTCTTATTTTTGTTGTTTTTTATTTCTACCTTTAATATATGTTATTATCTGAAAGCTTCAGCTTATTTAATTATCATATCCATAAACAGAAAACCCTTCAATATTCCTGTAGATACTCTTTTAATTAAGAATCAGTAAAACTTATTGTTTTAATAGAAAAGATACAAACAACATTGTACATACAGGTACATACAGTACATACATCACTATCTAAGGTCACCACGTGTCAGATAGTTTCAACCGTTGGGAAGTTTCAATTTATTGGGAGTTTTCATCGATAAAATAAAACGATTGGTCGACCATAAAATTAGATTACGAAAATATTCCTGATGAAGAAAACCTTATAACATTGCCTGTTGACTTGAGGATCCAACCTCAGTCTCGGCAGTCGCGTTGGCTATTTCTAGACCAACTGACAAAAATTTAATTAATACATAGCAGACCAAAAAGAAAATCAATAATCGCTATGTCACGTCGCTTGAGCTTCTACTGTATTCCAGTCCAGCGCTGGATAAGTACCGATTTTTTCGATCTTCCGAAATTCATTTCAGCACGTTCAAAAAAGACTATGAATGTAATTTCTATCAATTTTTCTCAGGCTCCGATATTCAGGAGTTCATACTCGAACTTATACCTACATAATAGAAATATCAGATATGGTTCCGAACATTACACTTACCTCATATCCTACAGCAATTCTAATTAATAAGTCGTGCACACATTAGCATACAGATGTTTCATTGTATAATTAGTAAAGAATATGTGGAAATAATGCTCCTCATCAAACTGATATTGGTTAATTGAATGATAAAGATAATTATCCTGTTAATTGGGTCGCGTGATCTTGTTGCCGTATCTGTTGTTCACTAACTTAATGTAGTTTAGGTTATTATTATTTTTTTCTCTAAAAAATAAGAGCTGTCAATTTTACTTGAACTATGTATATGTACTAAATAGTCCTCCTGACCGAAATTCGGCCATGGCGTCTAATCTCAGAGGAGACTGACTATCTTGGCGGGAGATATGATAGTGCAGAAGTGTGCGCAGACACAGATGCACTAACTCTACCCTCACTATCATAGTAACGGCAAACAGACAGACCGAGGAGATATCAAGCGCAGGACCATACTGATACAGGGTGATCGAAAACATTTCCCGACAGTACACGTTTAATTTTTAACCAACGTCTAAGAAGGAGGAGGCTATGCAGTCTGCGATTTCTTTTTTAACAAAAGAAAGAATAAGTAATGTGTTTATTGGCTTCACAGCAAAAACACCTTGAAACTAGAAAAAACAGAAAGACACACCCCTTTCTCCATGATCACTGGATCGATTTACGTGATTCTTTTTTCGTTTGGTAGAGGAAGCTCGCGCGGTGATGCCATATAAATTGATTAACTTTGCTTGGGTAGTTTAAGAGTTAACTTTAATAATACCTATGTTTTTAATCCACTTTGCGTTGATGATGTTCTATAACTTCGGTCACTGTGGTTTACATAGCAAGTAGGTACTACCACTACTAGGATACTTGGTAGGTACCACAACAAAAAGTGGAAAATAAAACTCCTTATCACGAAAAAAACTAGGATTGGACTTCCACAAAAATTAAAATTATTTTTCAATTTGTAGTGTTTACAATAAAAAGTACTAAATATTAATTTCGGAATTAAACAAGAAATAAATGTAAAAAATATATTATTATTTACAAAAAAATATAAAATTTACTGGTTCTCGAAGTCAAACGTGTGTTGATAATGAGTAATGTATACTTACTTACACATTTGACTTCGAGAACGAGTACATTCTATTATTTTTAGTACATAGTACCTCAATCAACTCATCCTATCGCAGTCTACTGATGGACATAGGCCTCTCCCAGGCTGCACCACAACATCCTGTCCTCCGCCTTCCGCATCCAGTCCGTCCCAGCAATCTTATTTAGGTCGTCCGTCCATCTAGCAGGGGGTCCCACACTACGCACATTACTACATAGTACCAATGTTATCACATTTACTTAGTGTTTTCAATATAATTAAATAATGCTACATTACAATAATATAATAAGATACGTGATAATATTGATAATACCAAATAAATATTATGTTGATCAACACCATTTGAATGCACAAAGAAACATTGTATTTAACAGGATGGATGCAACGCAACATGAGATTGCAGATTTTCCAAGAATATAATGTCAATGGGCTGCTTATTTTGCTATACTATAGTGGCATATTGCATTATTCAAAAACATTGTTAATTATTAAGGAAACAATTATTGTGAAGAGAAAATAAAATAAAATAATAATAATAATAACATAGCTTATAGAACTGGCTAGATCCTACTGTAGTGAACATATCAGAGAAAGCGTTTATTCCATAGAAGTCTATAGAGATTCCGAGAGAGTGACACTTAATGACGAGGAAGGGAACAGATTAATAAGCTGCCGAATAAAATCCAGACACGCCAGGTCAACTACATCTGTTACTGCATATATGGTCGTCGCACATTAGGTTGTAGTAGTTGTGCCCATATTATCAGTATAATATATTAGGGGTTAAAGTATGAAATTGCCGATTTGTACTGAAAAATTGAAATTGTTTTTTTTTTTTAATTTTACATATTTATTTAATCAAAATTATTACCACTATTATCTATACATTGCTGCCATCTAATAGAAAGATCATTTATGCCTTTGCGATAGAACTCTCGTGATCTAGATTCGACAAACTGTGTGATAGTATTTTGGACTGCCTCCTGAGAAGAAAACTTTTTATCACGTAGACAATTGTCCAAATCACGAAAAAAATGGTAGTTCGTTGGAACAAGTTCTGGCGAATATGGAGGGTGGCGAATGGTTTCTAATTGCAGTTCCTGTAGAGTTAAAACGGTTTCTCGTGCTGTATGAGGTCGCGCGTTATCATGGAGCAATAATGGTGAAGATCGATTCATGAGTCGGGGCTATTTCATTGCTAGTTTTGCTATCATTGTTCGGAGTTCGGCACAGTAGACATCTTTCGTTATTGCTTGACCAGATCGGAGAAAGCTATAGTGAATAACACCATGCGGGCTCAGCAACCAAACAGTTACCATTACCTTTTTATTGGTAAGCTTTGCTTTAGGACTCTGTTGCGGCGTTTGACCTGGGGCCAGCCATTGCATTTTTCGCTCGCGTAAAGAATCCACTTTTCATCACATGTCACAATTCGATCCAATATTCCTTCATTTCTGTATCGATTCAACAAGGCAACACAAGTTTCAACATGCGTTTTTTTCAGCAGATCAGCCAAATCATGAGGCAACCATTTCTCATATTTTTTTATTTTATTGATTTGACGCAAATGAGTCAATATTGTTGGTAAGGTAACGTTAAACCATGCCGCTAATTCCTGGGTAGTTTGGCTCGGGTCGGCTCCACCATCTCTTTCAATTTATTGTTATTCACCTGTGTGGGCGGTCTTCCACGTGGTTCGTTCTTCAAATCAAAGTTTCCATCACGAAAGCATTTAAACCAAAATCGCATGGTGCGTTTATTAGCAGTCCCCTCTCCAAACGCAACATTGATATTGCGAGCTGTTTCTGCCGCGTTAGTTCCGCGTCGGAACTCGTATTCAAAATTAACTCGAATTTTCGAAGTATCCATCTTTCTTGTCTAAGCTGAATAAAAAAAAAACAACTGAAAATCGATAATCGAATGTTGCACATTTTTTAAAAGAAGAACTTCATAAGTACAGACGCCAGCACATCAAGCTACTACAATATGTCAAATATCTTTAATCGATTTTCAACTTTATCGCTAAAGTATTAAGGTTCAAGGTTGATTGGGAAAATTTTACAGTTTCGGGTAGCTTGACCTGCTGGCATCTGTACCATGTGAAAAAAGTTTCACTCAAAAATCTCAAACCGTGAAGGTTCTATGTCAATTCGAAGTACCTATTACAATAAAACGGCAATTTCATACTTTAACCCCTATTAGTATCTTTCCTGGGCCCAGATATGAAGGTGATCTGATACAGCCTGCGGGCTTTTTAGATGAAGTATGCTTAGACATAGAAAATAATTTCATAACATGTTAATAAAATATATATTAACTTATCACTTGGTTTTCATTTTTATAAAATCCATAACAGAAAATGGAAACAACAGAATAACCAATAATAACAACACCTACAACAAAAAACAACAACGACAACATGAAAAGAAACAACATGACTACGATTTTCGTATTCACATTTTTGTTGGCTCGTAGCTCCTATGCTATACGGATTTCTGGGCTGCCCCTTTGGTGACGTCAAATGTTGATCCTGGGTTTTTTGTCCATACAATTTGAGACATCTCCTTTATTATGGCTTCCTGTCCTTGTGACGAGAGTGCAAATAATATAATATTTTTATTAGCCGTGATTTTAGACGTTGTGTTAATAATAAATTGTACAAATTTGTCGCTATAAGACGTTGCTGGTCCGAATGTGTTAATTCACAATTGATAAAACGCGTAGTGAACTCAGGCATTATTTTTTAGATGGTATTATTAATGTTATCAAGGGGGTATAATAATCTTTATTATATAATTTATATTGAAATAACATTATATATTCATAAATAAATTGCAACGCATCCCATTCCAATTTCCTCGAGTGCATACATTAAACATTGGCGCCAAATGTTGGCGCGTCATTTGGTAAACAATATTGAGACGTTATTCATGTGGCACCAATGTTGGTCTACCAACATTGGTGCCACATGAACGTGACATATCGTGGCTGCTTTGTATATAAGACACTCGAACTCAAGTTATTCTTTAGTCGTGTTCAAATTGTAATTTCGCAAAGACAACATGAAATTTACTTTGGGTAAGCCCTTTTGAAATATTTTATTTTTAAATGAAAATAAATAAAGTCTCGCCCTTGTTTTGTGGCAATATTTTGATATTATTTTGGCACTTTGCAGTCACTTTTCTTATGGCAGTTTAAATCAAAGGATATTTATTTTATTCTCTATATTTTGGAGTTGGTTACGCCACTTCTTCCCAGCTAAAGTACTAGGAAGAGGTAAAGGAGGGCGTTTTTGTGAACTCTCTTATAGGTATTATTTTGACGTTCAAAAAGTGCTAATTCTCAGCCTACTTTGAACAAATGACTTTTAATTTTTTAGGGTTCCGTACCCAAAGGGTAAAAACGGGACCCTATTACTAAGACTCCACTGTCCGTCTGTCTGTCTGTCTCCAGGCTGTATCTCATGAAACGTGATAGCTCGGCGGTCCTTATGGTACGGAACTCTTCGTGTGCGAGTCCGACTCGTACTTAGCCGGTATTTTGTTTTATAATGATTCCTACTTTTGTACGAGTATGACACAGGAAGTGATCAATAATAACTATTATATGGGTACTGTCAAGGCATGTCAATACTAATATATCGTCATGAAATTGCACTACCGAACTAACGTCCAAACTATTGATCGGATTTTATGCAACTTAAAATGAGCGAAATATGCAACAAAATCGTCAAAAAGTGACAAAATATTATGTAACATCAAATAATAGATACTTGTGCCTTCGATCCCTTAAAATTATATAATTTGTATTTTTATATTGCATAATAATATGTGTTACGTTACGTTTATGTATATACATTTTGGTATTTTCTACCGCTTAAATATGTACGATTTGTAGCTTATAAGTATAACACATGTGCATGAACATATATCGCCAAAATATGCATTCGCATTAAATCGGTCGGTCTCAAGACATAACACACATAACTCTGTTTCCAGTATTCACCCTATTCCTGGTGCTGGTGGGTTCCATGATGTCCAGCGCTAAGCCAAGCTGCATCTGTATCGCAGAGTTTGCCCCCGTGTGTGGTAAGGACGGACGCACCTACAGCAACGCCTGCCAGTAAGTTTTATTTGTCATCATCGTCCTCATCCTTTTTCCAACTATGTTGAAGGCAGCTTCCAGTATAATCGGATGTAGCTGAATTCTAGTATTTTACATGGAGCGACTGCGTGTCTGACCTCCACAGCGTAGTGACTGGGTAACACGATACCCCTTGACTAGACAGACAGCTTGTTAGAAAATCGGGCTTCTACCGGGACCATCTGTTAAACGTGCTTCGCGAGGCACGGAAGAGTGTCGGTATATAACGGATGGTCACCAATCCAGGACCAACCTCAGCAAGCGTTGCTTAACATTGAAGATCGACCGTGCGGCTTTTGTAACGTTTAACTTTTTTTTTATTGCATACACTCAACGAAATCGCGGAAAGGGTGGATTTATGTTCTGTGAATGGGTTCACAAAAATTACTTTACGTGTGATAAGCTGTACATAATGGAAAAAATATTGTTTAATACCACGCTACCGATTTGGGGCAACCTGTAATGATAGTTGTGTTGGGAATAATAAATTGAAGATTGAAAAATAAGAGAAAGTTGCATTATGAGAAAGGTGCATTTTGAGAAAGATGCATTATGAGAAAGGTGCATTTTGAGAAAGGTACGTTTTGGAAAGGTGCATTTTGCGAAAGGTACATTCTGTGACTGAAGGGTCCTGTGCTAGGCTAGAAGGCACGGGTAGTGATAATATCTCAGCATGATGTTACGATATGTAAAGATAAATGTCGCATTAGTCATGCTTGTAGTATTCCCCTAAGATAACGTCAGAGTTATATGCCACCTACATTTTACCAGGTTTAGGATAAGTACCGTGTAGCCGGACTTTCCAGGTTACTACTGAGAAATCCTTAACGGTTAAACCAAATATCTGATTAATCACTCCATCCATTGGTGAAACCATATGAAAATCCGCCCAGTAATTTTTGTGTTTGTCGAGTTTGGACAGACAGACAGACATGCCGGGGACTTAGTGTTATAATATGTAGTGATAACACACACCAAAAACAACGCGCTCACACATATACAATCAAAACAAACACACCCAGCACTGCCGAGCATACCCGTACATGCACCTTCGTTGTACGTTATTTTAATTTTATTGCATACATTGTTAATGTTCCAAAAACGAGTGAAGACGCTGACTGACCTGAGCTAGATGGTACCTGTAACACAGGTATCATCATCAGGTATCTAGCTCAGGAGAGCTAGATACCTGATGATGATACCTGTGTTTCAGGTACACAAAAAAGGATTAAAGAAAGGATAAGAAGGAAGGATTAAGGATTAATCCTTTTTTGTGTCAATTAAACATTATTATAATTTTTAATTGTGATAGTGATAATAGTAATGGCCCCTTCTCATAAACCCACCTTGTATATCTACATGCAGGTTAGTTCCAAAGTAGTATACATTCGTGGTACGCCTTTCATCTCTACTTAGTAACTTGGTCCTAAGTTTCTAAGATGTTGTATAATTATGTTATACTCATAGAAGTTGGAGATAGTTGCAGCTTACTCGTATGTGGGGTATAACACATTGTTGTGCGTTGCTGCCACGCATACGCTTCCTTAAAGACACACATACTAACTACAAAGATAGCAAACAGAATAATTGTTTATGTATAAAGATGAAGGTTAACATTTGTACATCACTTTTGCGCACCGCACTTTTTTTGCCTTTAAACTGCGACGAAAATGCACTGTGGCTGTTTTACTAATTATGCCCTAGGTTGATTTTCATGATGTGGATGATTTTAAAGTACCTAGTTTTTTACGCTGGCTGAGCCTTTATATAGTTCCCAAAGCCTAACTTAGTAAAGCATTAACACTATGAATAGTTCAACAATAAAACGTATATGAATTGTATCGTTCTGTTTATTTTCAGAATGAGGTGTGCCGGAGGTCAGTTAGCGCACAAAGGAAAATGTGGCTACCTATCTTGACAGAACATGGTACACTGACTCGATAAACACGATATCTTGCATTTATCTCTTTAATATTTATAACATTTCGACTCTTCTTCTTCTCGCTGCACGACTGTATTTTAAATTTTTTTTCCCAATACTTTACCCCTTCCACGACGTTGTCGACTGAATCCTATGTATTACCAAAAAAATGTATTGAATAAAATTATTGCCATTATTTATTTGTGGGTTTATTTATTTATCTACATAAATGCAGTCAATGGCGAAAGCTTTAGTACAAAGTAAAAAATGCTGCCATAGTACCAAAACTTCTTTTCGGAAGGTATGTGCAGTGTGTAACAATACAATATTGTAGGTTAATATGGTTTTTGTTTCAATAATTATGTTCTTCTATGATTACAAACAACCAATAAATTAAAATAATCTTTTCCTACAAAGCATCCGTTGCTATTGCGCAGAGAGATTGTGTTTTTGAGAGCAATGAAATACTGCAATGAAATTTTAAATCGAGAGACGTAGACAATCATAAAGATTCTTTACGCTGATTTTGACAAACTAATTTTCAAAAAGCCGTCTTATCATATAGCCGTTTAATTATGATATTAATGACAAATACGTTTTTTATAAATTAAATTATTTCATCGTCACATGTGGGAAGCAAACATTCCACGCGAATTAAGTCTTGTACTTAATTAAAGGCATCATTATAATCATTTCCGCCGAAAGACGTTCACTGGTCGGTCTCAGTACTGTGCAATCAAATCACAGCACACCGTGCACAGATCAGTCATTCGTTCACGAGAAAGTTATGTTGATTTGTCGCCCTTTGGCACGCATCAAAGATACAATTATGTAAATAAGCTGTTAGATACACTACACAGTTAGCTAACTTGCAACACAACTTACAACTTAAACAATGGTGTAAGTGTGAATATTATAAATACGAAAGTGAGTTTTTTTATTTATTTGTTTGCTACGCTTTCATGCAAAAATACCTGCATGCATTTGGATGAAATTTGGCATACAGATAGACCATGGCCTGACATAAGACATAGGATACTTTTTTTATTTAGGAAGTGCGTCCTCGTGGGATAATTTTGGACCACTACGCGGGCGAAGCTGCGGGCTAGTAAAATTAATAACAGGGTGTGGTGGCGCAGTCTGGGAGGGGCTGGCGATAGGCTGGGTTGATTGATACGATGACGTGAATAATGTGTGTGTATGAACCCTTACAGCGAGAGGTACAGAATCACACCGCTGCACTGAGCGAAGCCACACGTGAACCACAGGCAAAATGTAATTTAGCTTAGTTGAAGGGATTCACAAGATAAGATAAGCTAAGATAATATTTATTTTGTATAACATGAGCACAGCATGAAGGTCTTATACAGAAATCCTACCAGCGTTACTAATGGTAACACGTAGTTAATGCCTGTGATGTTATTAATTAATAGTGCGCAGTAATAGCAAGTCTTACACGCCGGTAATTAGTAGAGCGATCTATTATTCAGTAAGCGATATTGGAGGCGCACTGAAATTAATTACTGTTATGTACCAATCAGGTTATGTCAGGAATTTGGCAGTCGTGAAGACTTCTCCAAGTAAATAGTATTTTTAACAGACTTCAAAAAAGGAGGAAGTTCTCAATGTGGATGTTTATAAATTTTAATGTATGTTCGGGCATAACTCCGTCATACACTCGTATAAATGGATTTGCAAAATTCTTTTTTAATGGATAATGTACAAGGGCGACACTGAAAGTTTTTAGAACTGGCCACTTGTAAACGATATAATAAAAAAATAAGTTCAAATTTTAAAAATGGAACTCTTTGCCAATACTATTGTGTATGTATTTTATTCATTTGTCATTTGTTTACGATTTGGCGGCAAATTGAAAATTGTCTGCGTCACGTCAGCATGAATTTAACGCGAGAAAATTTTCGTACAATGATTTTTTATGACTTTCGATGTCATTTAAGTCAACAAGAAAGTTATGATAGACTTCGATTGGCCTTTCACGATGAAGCCCCATCTCGTGCTATTGTTTACAATTGGTTTAATGAGTTTAACGTGGTCGCACTAATCTCACCGATGATCTGCGTGAAGGACGGCCTTCTACGGCGACGACTGAAGATAACATCAGTGTTGTGCGGCGTATGATAGAGACTGACAAAAGAGTGACTTATTAGCAGATTCGGACAAGCTTAGGAATCGGTATGAGTCAAGTGCGCAAAATTCTCCATTAACATTTAGCGGTCAGGAAGCTTTGTGCCCGGTGGATACCTCATAATTTGACAGAGGCCCAAAAGCTCTGTCGTATTGATTGGTGTCGTGAAATGGTTCAAAGATTTAATGGAGGTGACTCAAATGCTGTGTTCGACATACTTAAGGGTGACGAAAGCTGGATTTATTGTTATGATCCTGAAACTAAGAGACAGTCTCCTATCTGGGCGTTTCCTTCCGAGGAGTTGCCAACTAAAGTGAAGAGAGGTCGAAGCGTGGGAAAAAAGATAGTGGCCTCGTTCTTCGGAAGGACAGGTCATTACGCGACAATTGTTTTAGAGGATCGAAAAACAGTTAAGTTCTGCAGTAGAGTGGTACACTAGCAATTGTTTGCCACTTATCTTGGAAAAAGTTTGAGAGAAACGACCTCGCAGTAGGATCCTCATTCACCACGACAACGCCTCGTCGCACACCACCAAGCAAACAATCGACTACTTGGCGACGTCAGACGTAGAATTACTGGGTCACCCGCCGCGGGTACTATGAACAGAAAATAAAATAAACTAATTTAATTATGTAAATACGTAGATCCGATTCTAGAAATAATTTTACCTATTCAAGTTAAACTATAATTACGTGTTTTATTTATCACATTGTCCAGTAGTGGATATACATAATACGTAGCAGCAGATAAATGGGATTGTTCCTATCCTAATCACTAGCCATTACCACTGGCTGCCGTTGGACAAATGTCCGTAAAGTGATAACAAATTGAGGTTATCGGAATTATCAGAAGACTAATTCTCGTAATTTAAAACGTTCAAAATCTAGTCGCAGTCTCAATCCAGCGACAAACAAATGTCAAAAACTTGTGAAAGTGTAGGGAAATTAGAGGTAATTTTGACAGATTGAGACTGAGATCAGACTGTGGACGTTCTTAAAATTACGGGAATTGCCCCCCAGATGTCTGTTCTATCAATCAATGTACGCCAGTTGGAATATACGACAGAATAGTTGGAGCGGCACTGAACGGAGTTAAGTTCAGGAGGATGACGGCAAATTGCGGCAATTAAGCGTCGTTGGATCTTGTATTGGTGAGTCACGGTTGAAACACACGGGGTGAGAATTAGAACGGACCCGAAAAGTGTGATCAATTTAGTGGAGTTTAGTGCTTAATCTGTGTTTTATGTAAAATTACTGTCTGTCATCACCTTTTCTTTTTGCCAATAAAACTTTTTGTAATTTGTATAGGTATGATTAAAAGATGCAAGTAGGCATCAGTCAGCATAATTATAAAATCCTTATACAAAAGGGTGGATTCCACAGTCACAATTTAAATTTTCCAGCGCAGCTTTAAGTTTTAAATGTTTAATATTAGTCATGGCAAATTGGGGTACTTAGCAGTTACCAGATTGGTAGGCTGAAGATACGGGACAGCTAATTAATCACACAAGACTTCAACTGAACTTTTAAACTCTAAAAACCATACAGAATATAATATCGTAAAGGTCTTTGTGCAATGTTATGGTCCAATCAGCATCACTATCACATCTGAATACGCTTACCGAGACATTGCCTAGATTCTGCAGACCTATTATCTATGAACTAAAGCTAGACTAGACTACTATTGTCATTGCCTCTAAGCCCAATTAATCGTAATGGCTAGAATAAGGGTAATATCAGATAGTTGGACATTAGCCAAGAGCTGGTTATAATGTGGAAACACAAAGACATATGTTATGACCGTGCATTTGCGAACATGGCCGTTTGTTTACTGATAATGTTATGTCTATACGAACTTGACTGGGTGGATTATGATCGAAGGATATACCAATTGTGTCATTAAAGCCGCTTATTTAACGCCTGCTTAACCTATTCAGTACTAACAATTCACGTTTACCAAACACACCCGCGACAATTCCGTCTCCGTATGTTTCCACCAGGTCGTTAGAGATACAGACAAAGTGCTATCGCGTGGATGCAGATCCAGGCGATACGTCTCGGGCCTTCGACGCGAACAATTGAACTGCGGGCTGCGTTATACATGATCAATTGAGTCGCTGCGTTTGATTGTGCAATCTGTGGCCGTATGTACTAATGTGGGCTGTATATGTATATGTAATTGAACTGTTTTCCATATTTATGTGTAGGTCAGGAACGTGCAGGATTTACATAATAATAAACATAAGTGCAAGATATCTTGTTGGAATATATCGAGTACATTTTTTACTGAGTTGGAACCCACACAGCATACGATTTAATTATTTAAGTGACTTGGCAATTGGCCATGTTTTTCTACAAAGAATATTATTGACTCTAGAGGGTTACTTTACAAAGGAGTGGGAGTAATATGAAGATTCGAATGACGTTATTGCGACGCACGCCGACCTGGGGATCGAACCCAAGACAGATCGTACTACAGTTTTAGTGCTTAAAAAAAGTTATTTACATTATTTAAATGCAGTTTATACTGTAGGTATAGTCCGGCGAATTAATTGTTAAGCAAAATTGACGACCAAATTCAATTGACTGTTTATTTAAATCACAACTGTACTATGACAGTTGGTTGAAATGGCTTTAAAACTTTTAAGGACATTATACGGCTATGACGTCATAACAATAAAACTTGTATTGTGTCTCGTTTGCCGCTCTGGGTAACGACGGAAAATTGACGTAGTGTGTCAAATATCTTAAAAAAGAATTTTCCTGGCTGTAACTATTGCAGACCACACCGCCTTCACATAAAATATAAAAAGCTAGTTTCTACCAAAAACACCATCCATCCATCCATCCATCTGATGCCGCAATCTACGTGGCCATACAATATAAAATATCGAACAATCATCGACACGAAAAGAAGAAGACAAAAATAAACATAAAATACAAGAAACATTTCCGCTGAAGCAACCAGTTGTTTTCAAAAGTTTATCATACAACAACATCATCAGGCGATCAATAAAGATCACAACTGCTGAATATCCAATGAAATATAAAGGTAAGTAGCCACTGATGCTATACCCGGGGGTGTAACGTGTAACTATAGACGGGCAATGGAACGTTATCGTGGTAATGGTGTAACTTGATAGTTTCGTGTTACGTTAGGAAGGTGACGTACAATATTTTGGAATAAAAATTTGAGTTTACGTTATTCTGGGCCTGGATTTATCTATTTATACACTTCTGTCAGAGAATTTTTCTTTAACCTGTAGAAAAAAATTACCCATTTACGTTACTCCTACAGGTACACGAAAATATAGATATTTTTTAATGGAATATGTTTGCTGTTGTCTACCACGTTGACACGCTATTATTTTTGGCAAGATCAATACTCACATGCTACACGATACAATACAACAAGTGACACATATATACATAAACTCACACCTTCTTCCCATGGGGGTAGGCAGAAACTACAGAACGCCACGTGCTACTGGTGATCATAATCTCACGAATGGCTAGGTATTTCATTTTATTTATGCACTAGCTGCGCCCCGCGATTTCTCCCGCATCAGTTTCGATCCTGTGGAAATATCGGGATAAAAAGTATCCTATATGTTAATCCTGGTTATAAACTATCTTTTTGCCAAATTTCATCCAAATTCGTTTAGTAGTTTTTGCGTGAAAGAGTAACAAATATCCATCCAACTATACAAACTTTCACATTAATATAATATTAGTAGGTTAAATAAACATTCTAAAATCATCAATCATGTAGAATTTTGTACTGTTACATCTTAGTTTGCGCTAACCTTTATGCACCTATGCTTATCGTTTACAGAGTACCTACAGATGTTTCCCTGTTTATTATGCAATGTACTTAAATAATTCTTTCACGATATTTTCTGTCACCTTGAATCTATTTGTCCATGCAAGAAATTAACACAAATGTAGGTACTGTTATAATAATAGGTGCAGGACGCAGGTAACATGCAAAAAAATAAGTGTATTTTAGCACGATTTTAGCGTTGGTCTAGTTATGGTCGCCAAGGTCCTGGGTTCGATAACAAGGTTAGGTCAATTACTAAGAAATGGTAGGAAGTAGAATTTGTTTTTATTTAAATATCAAAGGGAAATGTTTGTTGTACATTCCTAGCATCCTTCCTGCGAGCCCTTTAAACTAAGATAAACAGTTTTTGGCTGCTAAGCAGATTTCCCTATATCGTGGTGCGAGGGTGCATTCAGAAAGATGACAATGTCGCAAAAACTGACAAATATTTTTCTGTTTTGACTAATTTGTCAATATTCGAAGATATGCGACATACACCAACCCGCATCGGCCCGTGTGGTGGATTACGGCCCACTCCCTCTCCCAGAGAGGAGGCCTGTGTCCCAGCAGTGGGAACATTATACTCAGGCTGATTATACTATGTTGTTTTCGCGATGGTGCCAACTTTCTGATTAGGCGAAATGATAAATAATTTGTTGTACCTTCACGTACCACCTACGTACTCCTTGGAGAATTCAGTTGTAAACTTGTGGAATCCGCCATTTTTTTACCTACAAATCCTATTTCTCGGGTGCCTAACATTTACCCAAGTACCGTAGTTATGAGACGTATCTGTTAAGGGTACGTTACGTAAGGGTGTTAAAATGCCGCATGTCTTGATTCGACACCTCTAATTTGTCACTGCTTTTTCACGGCCCAGCCATGCTTTTAAAGAAAAAAAAATATACGTGTGGTTTGACGAGAAATGATTCGGTTAGGCAGATTTTATTTCGTAGCGTAAGAATACACTAAGAACATAAATAAAACAAAACATAAATAAAAAGGCTGTATTTTTATAAATGAGCTAATCAGGATTCAAACAGTTCTATTGGGACTTATCAAAATGCAAAATAGCCAGATCTTATCTTATATATTAATATTTTAGTCTTAGCTGTTATTTATTAAGACACAACAATTACAATTCACAAAATTGTAATTGTAGTAATCAAGTAATCAAGGCCGGCCAGAGCTTTGTGATCTGTAAAGAAGAAGTGAGCTATTCGTAGGAAGTGGGAGGCAGTCACCTCCTTCTGCGAAGCAGTCATGCTAGCGAAGGAGGTGGCGGGATGGATGAGGGAAAGATCCTCACGACGCTGCCGCGGGAGACGCTCCGGGCGTCGGGAGCTGCGTGACGACTCCCGGTCACCGTAGGCGCGGGCCTGCGGCCGGAGAGTAATGGATAGCTCACCCTCCGATCAGGACCAGGCCCGTGCCGGACGGCGCGTATGTGTTCCACGCGCGCCTCAAAGAGATGTCAGCACGATTGACGGGGCCCGATAGGGCCGAAGCCTGCCAGGGTAGCGGGATCGTCTGAAAGGGTTACCGCTGCCCTGGAACATAAAGGGCTAAGGAAGGAACACGGGTGGGTTTTAGTCAGTAGGAGTCTGACACTCCCTTCCGCTCCACCCAGAGCGGGAGGGGTCAATTGATGATTTCCCATCCGCAAAAAAAGAAAAGCTATTCGTAGGAGCCTACATATATGTTATAAAAGTAAGAATGACTTTTACTATCCTACAAAAAAATTACCACAATATGTAATATGTATGTGCCTTCACTGTCTAAGCTTAACTTACCCTCGTAAATTTCAAAAAGCCGACATATCGTACATCTATGTACAAGTACGCATAAACGGACCCTCTTAAACGCCTACCAATAAAGTAACAAGAACATAAAAACCGCAAGCTTGCCGCGACATTTCCTTCAGTATAATACCTTAACCTCACACAAATCTTGTACAGTGTATTTTTCCTAAAACGTCACATTTGTTAAACAAACACGGTATGAAAATCAGAACTGCATTGAAATTCACACTTGAAGACGGAGACTTCTTAGAGTCGATTCCACAAATAAAACTGAACGCGGTTGAGATGTGCTGCTCGCATTCAGTTTTATTGGTGAAGTTCGCTCTAAGTCGTCTCCGTCTTCAAGTGTGTACCTATTTAATTAAATAATAAAAAAATGCTTTGATTATAAAAATCAAAATCTCAGTCCGCCATAATTGTTTACTACATGAGACAAGTAAAGAAGAACCCACTTTACAAACATATGGCGATGTGTCACCTCGGTTTTTATACGCCATCCACTAGACAGTAGGCAAACCATTAATATTCTCATATGCGGTCGTATATTTAAGTAACAAATGCAAATACTCTTCCCTAAATTTATTTTAGGGTAGGCACGCGATATTACTGTAGAATAGATGGGGCAGAAGATCCAGTTATATACATGAACTAGCTGCGCCCCGTAGTTTCACCTACATAAGTTTTGATCCCGTGGAAATATCGGGATAAAAATATCCTATGTGTTAATCCTGATTATAAACTATCTGTGTGCCAAACTTCATCTAAATCCGTTAAGTAGTTTATACGTGAAAGAGTAACAAACATCCATCCATCCATCCTCACAAACTTTCGCGTTTATAATACATGAAAAAATGCCAAAGTATACTTGAACAGACAATGACAGACATACCAAATGATAATAATTATTGTTCTGCATACCCATCTGTAACATAACAGTGATTGTTTAAAAGCAATACTTTATCACAGTGCAGTTGAGTAGCATTTCTACCGTTTTATAATTTGACCTACTGTAGCTTCTTACTCTGTGACATTACGAGATATTTGTATGCGATAGTGATGGGCGTAGCGTGTCCGAAATAGTTGGATTTACAATCACCTATCAATTTATCGGTGATTTTTTAATTTATAGTAATTTAGTTTACTGTTTTATTGATTTATCAGTCAGGGAAAACATTAATACGTTTAGTTTTATTACGGAGAAATTATAGCCAAGTTAAACGAGCTGAATCAATCATCTGAGACACAGTGTATATTGTTTTTGAGTAATAAATTAATAATGCCTTTCTTTATAGACCTAACTTGAGTTTCTATACATAATATTTATATAACTTAGGAAATAACTATAGATAGACTGATTGATAGAATATGCTCATAGAAAGATGTGTCGACATCTGCAGACGAGAAATGTTACTGTTTATTTAAATCATAATATTGTTATAAAAAGTGGGACACAGCTGAGTTTTTCTGTTTACCCCATTTGCTTAAAATCTGCACATTTTTAAACCTTCCAAATTGACTTTGCTTTCAAATCACAAACAAATAACAAATAGTCACTCTCATCTAAAAATAAAAGAACAATAAAACTGAACGTTTCACTTATCCAAACAGCACACGTCCCGAAAATATAAGAAAATAACCGCTTTTCAGCGCTGGAATACTTGAAATGCAGACCAACGTATAGGACCTACATGACTGAAATTGTGCAGCTTAAATTGCTATAGATAGCTTCCGGGAATAATTCGAGAAATTATAGCTGTACTCTGATCATGATCACACTGATGCACTAAGCTCACGAATCAGAAAGTTAATATATATTTTCAAAGAGCTAAGACACTCAGCTGACCGTGAAACCCTGTTTCTTGTTTACCAGAGTCTGTGTGTCTCCGTTCTAACATACTGTATTTCTGCTTGGGGAGGAACCTGCAAGACTTACCTAATCCAGGTTGAACGAGCGCAAAGGGCAATTCTTAAAGTGATGCAGTTCAAACGCAGAGATTACCCAACCACCCTGCTCTATTCTGAATCAAAAGTCCTCAACGTTCGTCAACTCTTCATTCTACGTGCGGTATTACGCCGTCATTCTTTGCTCCCTCTTGATAGTAAAATTTTAAAAAAGCGTAAAGGGTACCCAGTTTGTAATACTAGTCGATGTCGTACTTCTTTTGCAAGCCGACACTTCAACGTACTAAGTGCTCGAATTTACAATAAAATCCATCGTCTTCTTGACATATATACTTTGAACAGGATTAAATTGATAAGCAAGCTTACTAGTTGGCTCTTGAAGCTGTCATACGAGAATACCGAAGGTGTCCTTTTAATAAACTCTTAAACCTTTCATTTATAACTGGCAAGTCATAAAAAAAAAATTACGCCTACTAAAAATCACCCACATCACACACACATACACACGTACATAATCACACCTCGTACATAATCACACACTCACTCTCGTACACAATCGCACAACTCTCCGTAACGATGTACTCGCCGCATAATATATAAGGTGTAACGCTTTAGTACGCCCAGACATTGTTCCTCGGGGTGGAGACCTGGTGTCCTGAAACACAGGTTTCGGCCTAGCTTAGGCACCAGTCTCCCACAATATTGTAACGTGTAGCTAGTTACTAAGCAGTACTTGTTGTATTTTGAATATTGTGGTGAGAAAATAAATTTTATTTATTTATTTATTTATTTATTTATGTCCAGAATACTGGAATATTGCAATGACGGGAGCCATTTACAGTGCAATGTTCTCTGAAGCCATACAATTCGGCTTTTTACCGTGATGAATATCAGATTATTTTAAAGTGCAGTTTTATTTGGGTACGTGTTGTGGGATTGTTCGTATAATTTTGGTCTCCAATGGCGGCGCCATTCATGATCACGTGGTTTCGATTCATAGGTAGAGATTATGTTTCAGAAAGATTTTAATATACTATTATTTCTGACCACAATTTTGTGACTATTTTTTTAATTGCTTCGTAGTACAGTATACAAGGTGACAGGGACATCGACTCGCAAGCTGTAACCATGAGTTTTGCACATGATTCTCATTCTTCACATTTTGCATGTTCCCATTGAGTAGAAAAAATTTCAACACAGGGTGGATCAGAACCATGTACTGAATCCATGAGATATTATCTAGTGATAGTCAAGCTTACCGACGAGTTAAAATTCCAAAAACTCAAAACATCTAAATTCAAATAACTCTCTCCCTTTGTTCAAAATTCTCGTACCGACATTTTTGGCCACAAAAACAGCCAACATCTAAACAATGACAGGCCCACACATTTTCATTTCGTCGTCTCTTTGTCAATCCAGCTCATTGCGAGCATTCCCTTTGACTGCCAGCCAATTCGTGCCAACCAACCCACTCAGATAACATCCCAGAATGCCCGACATTAGCATAACACCAGCACTAATTCCAATCTAAAAGTGTTGGCTATGTCAGTATTTACATTAGTAACCGGTAATTAGTTGTAGTGACGACAATAGAGATGTGACAAAGGGAGAGCCCCTTTGTCACATCTCTAGTATCGTAATTTGGCGCGCTTTGCATACAGCGGCCATATTTTTTTAGCGTTTAAGAAATGTTAGGCTGTTTGTTATTGCCACCGTTTATGATAGCGTTTATTAGTTTGTATCATTAAATCGTTTTTGGTAGGTAGGTCTATACCGGCTGCGGATACAGAAAATTAAATAAAAAGCGGGCCGATGCCTTCAATCAAAGAATTGCATGTCGCTATGAATTCATTGATAATTTCCGCGCGTAGAGAAGGGTGCCTTTATTAAGTGTCGATTTTTTTTTTGTGAATAAATAGAGATTTCTGTGCCATATGCTTCTACTCCGTTCACCTTTTATACCCAGTTGTTGTCCAGATATTAAAAAACATCAGCCGGTATATTGTTGAGTTAAGCCTAAGTCATTTAAAGGTGAGGTGTCTGCTTGGAAGGAGATATCGCTTGTAGAATTGTGGACCTATTGAGGGATGACTCCTTTATAAATAACCATAAAGTCAGTTGTAGTTGTAATAATAATTACTGTACCGAAGTGCAATTTCGGTTAAGACATATAATTATGCCTCGCGTCGCCAGCATTCAACACAGGTGACTTGTTAGCTTAATTGCCTCAAAGCACCCTAATTACACGGACAGACATTGTGTCAGCCCCTAGATGTCCTTTATTATGAGACAACATGACACAGCCGTATGCAATGTGTATCTAGAAACACTGGCTTCTCAAAGAGCAGATTTGAAAATAGGGTAAACACTGAAAAGCCAGCCAAGGGTTATAGTTTGAGCTATAATAACCAGGCATAAGTCACTAGCTTTCATTCTAAACAAAAGCTTTACACATGGCAGCTGACAGTTGAAAATGTGCTCATATTAAGTCCTGTAAGTAATTAACATATTGGCTCTTTTCAACATTAATTCCATTTATTGTATTTGAAATAATTTTACTGAAAACCTTTGAAGAACAGTGTATTTTTGTCCAGGTCTAACAAACAGTAAAAACGTACAACAAAATATACATGTGTGTTCTTAAAATGTTTTCATGTTTGTACAACATTTTAAAGCTTCCTTGGCACATCTTCAAAAGTTGGGCACTCCCTCTGGTTTGAAAGAGAATAAATACAAAAGAAAAAAAAAATTGGAACTTTTTTAAGCCAGTCCGTATTGTTTTTAAAAGGAGGCTCTAAGTTAAAAAAGAAGAATGGATCGCTCGTTAGTCACTTGTCACTCGAATCCGTCACTTTGGTCCTGAAATCCAGAGGTTTTGGGATAGTTTTTCGATTAAAAGGAAGTCGTTACAAAGCATTAAAGGGATGTTCTCTTTACCTTCGTTTTTTCGTAGGTATATCTCAAATTTTAGCAAACAGTATTATTGTAGAGAGTAAGTTTCATAGAGGAGTCTTGATGAAAGTAGGTATTGACGATAACGTGTTGTATTTTTAACCGACTTCTAAAAAAGGAGGAGGTTCTCAATTCGGATGTTTGTATTTTTTTTTTTTTTTTTTTTATGTTTGTTCGCGCATAACTCCGTCGCTTGCCAACCGATTTGAAAAATTCTTTTTTTGTTGGAAAGGGTATGCTTCCCAAATGGTCCCATAGAAATTTCATCAAAAACGGTTCAGTAGTTTGGTTTTTAAACCAAAATTACTGGTAAAAATTACAACTTAAAAGTGAAAAATAAAAACTTTTTTTGCAAAAAAATACAACCGACTTCCAAAAACTACACTACAAAGTGAAAAATAACTTTAATTTCGGAAGTCGGTGGCAAACAACGAAAATGCGAACCCAACGACACCGACTTCCGAAATTAAAGTTATTTTTCACTTTGTAGTGTAGTTTTTGGAAGTCGGTTGTATTTTTTTGCAAAAAAAGTTTTAAGTAATAACGTTTTAAAATTTAACGAAGAAACCTTTGTATTTTATTTTTCTTTTACCTATGTTTGGTTCCTTTGTATGTTGTGTGTTCAATAATGCTTCATCATCTGCCTTTTCTCAACTGTGTTCATAAACATTTAATTAAAAATAAGAAACGGTATCACAAAATTATTCATCTAAACTCATGAATTATTTATTATAATTTACTTAACGTTCTTTACACAAAAACAACAAAATTAATACTGTAAAGTGATGAAAAGCGACAACTCAAGTAATGATAAGTCGTTCCTTGGGATTCGTTCTCAACGATAAATAATTGTATTTAACGAGAATTGAAATAAGACTGGTCGACAATTTACAAGCTTTCCACTAATTACAGCTGGCACTATGTCAGATTAGTTAAAGTAAAAGGACTAACAATTCTGCGATTGTATAAAAATTCACTTACCCTCATTCATTATCATTAAGTTTCCATTATTGAAATCACTGACGCAATATCATGTCTGCGAATTTCCGATTCTTTGTTTACCCATTCCTGATCACTTGTAAGCCATCGGATTGTCAAAATGAAAGATATCACACGTGTTTTGCAATTAAGCAAAGTGCATTCCTTTGAAAGGTAATAAACTCGTTATAAGTCCCGTATGTTTAAAGTTGCCAGACAGCATCGTATGAGCAGGTGAATATGCTTAGTAAATTAGTTTCGAGAAACTCCTGCATCTTTCCTTGTAAGGAAAGTTTGATGTTATGAAAATGTATGCCGTCTTCCACTACGCGAGAAATGGTATTAAATTGTCTAATAATCTTTTAGTACCTTTTTCCTCAAAATTTCAGTTCAGGGTTTGTAATATACAAAATTGTAAAATTAATTCAATAAATTCTAAAATGCAGATTTATGACGACGAAACCAATAATTCATTAAATAAATTATTAAATGAAAAGGGGAGCCATTTTGTTTTCAAATATATATTTTTTTAAATATGTCAACATTTTTGCGAGTTTATTTACCTAATTAAATCTCTAAGAATTCTGAATTACACTTTTTACTTTAACACAAGTCGAAAAAATAACTAAAATAGTGGTAGGTACTCACCTGTTCATGCTTGTGATCCTTCTTCATGGAGCCGCTATGGCCGCCCCCCGTGCTTTGTACCGTATTCATCTCTAACACAATGACATAACAACACTACTGATAAACCAACTAGTTTCAAAATGGACAGTTTTCACTACTTCAGGCACTGTTTAAGTCATTTCGTTCACAGCACAATTATAATTATATTTTTATTTTCTTAAACTTTTTGATATTGCGGAATGTAGCTGGAAATAAGATGGTCGTATTATTTTTCGGAGATTTGTATTTAAATGACAAGAAGCAGAGAAAAAAGATAGGGAACGTAATTATGCGTTTGCAATCGAATTAACTTGGATGAGGAGAGCGAACCTGGGGATGAAAGAATTAACGGTAATAAGATGTTGACCTACGTGTGTTCTTTTGGGAAGTTTATATTATTTGGTAAATTATATTTATTATAACAATTATACTCAAGAAGGATTTGGAGAGGACTTTGCCCAGGAGTGGGGCAGAATAGGCTAATAAAAAAAAATTCAAGATGAACACGGATAAATGAAATGACTATTAGAACTTATTATGACTCGTCAACATTATTTTGAACTTTGTTAAATGACAGCGAAGTGTTTTCTAGTTGTTGTTAAGTTTTAAAAACTATTTATAACTTGCTGTCAGCAAAAGTAACACATGTAGGAAGGACATTGAAAGAAATCCCGTATTATAGATGGGCTATTAATACACATAAGCAATTTTACATTACTTTCAAAATATTCAAGCAACAACTTGTTCTAAAAAGCCATCGACTAAAAATCAAGGCCTTTTTCATAGCCCAAAAAATAGCCTCATCAGTATGTAAACTAGAAAGAAGCCTATACACTCTTTCCGACTGACCCAATTCTGTGTCTCAATAGAAATATAAACGACGCAGGGGGTGGTGGGGGAGGGCCACCCCTCTCGGTTTGAGGCCTCATCCGTAAGATTTGCATAAACCAATTTGCGGCGAGTCACGCGAGCTCCTAATGCCAGCAGACGGGGAAGCACAACATGGTGACTGTTGCGACACTGTTGCGCCACTAGTATGTTGCTTGTTTGGGTTCTTGTAGGTTAGGTTCTCTTTTTTTGGCTGATAATCTGGTAGTTTTAAGATTAGATTAGATAACACCAGGAATTGAATTGATAGACTGTGTACGTCTAAGTTTATGTAAGTAAGATCATTAATGACCCAAGTTGCTAGAAGATAATATAATATGAAAGGTAGCTCGAAGTACATGACCGTGGCGTTATCTGGAGAAGGCTTGCATAGAGCAGTGCATAGTCACAGAAAAAAGGAGACATTGTAGATGATGAAATTAACGTAGTAATTGTTTCGATTAAACGTGATCTGGCTCAAAGGACCAAGATAATTTGCCATAACTTGGACCTTAGCAACACATTAAAAATAAATAGATTCGATAATTTCCCTATATTTTCAAAACACAGTGTTTACACAGGGTTTTTTAAACGAGTAAGTCAAATAATCCATTTTCACGAATTCCTGTAACATATACAATCTAACCAGTCGTCGCATTAAAATAAATTCGACAGGAATCGACAACCATTCGGGTTCCTTATAAAGTGGTATAGTGAATGGGCGACTTGCAACGTGAATATCAAGTCACGATACGATGCAAGGTAAATGCGACAAAATAAAGCAGGTTTTATTATACCTGCTACGAGGTTGCTACGGTGTAGCTGGCGTCTACGCGATGCTTGCTACGCGATGGGTGATTTTTTGGCACTGGTGACGTGCCCTAAACAATTGGATCAGTCAAGTTGTCGTAAGATTAAGATTTGATTTTATAACAAAAAAAAAATGTCAAAATAAACAATACTGAGTAAATTACATTTAATATCAAGAAAATATGACAACCTAATTACATTTATAACATTTATAGCCTGACGTAGCGTGGTGCAACATTCAGAACAGAATCTTATTATTGTGGGATACAAAATCTCAGCGTCTTGGTCTTCGTTTCTGGTTTTCAAAATGCTCGTAATGGCTGACAAACGTACGTATTCACTATTTACGTGCACATAGAAGTCTCGCGGCCATTAACGCCACAACATAAGCATAACCGTACATGATGATTGATCTACATTTAATCTATTTATTCATAAGACCCTCACTAAATATCAATCCTGCGGTCTCGGGGAGATCGGTGGCTAAATATTGGGTTGAGACTGGCAGTTTCTCAGTGGATTGATAGAAACTGCCAGTCTCAACCCAATATTTAGCCACCGATCTCCCCGAGATCGCAAGTCGCTTCAAGTAAATTAAGCAACATCATAACCTTATTGACACTTCATCACAATAATCTCTCCCTTAGAGCCTCCTATTACGAGGCTCTTCGGGGATAAATAGGGCTTACGGCAAGTGTAATAGAGCTCCTGAATATACCATTATGTTGCGAGATGAAGTTAACTGAATAACTGGAGTCAATATCGAAGGAGATCGATCGGCGTTTGCTGTTGTTTATGTTTGTGTTGATAATATCGTTTTGTTTTGTGTGGTAAGACTTTTGAAGAGGAAGTTTGAGTGCCTGTATAGTAAGAATATTTTGATGACAATATTCTTGTTTAATAAGTAGTCGTTTAGCTATGTTTGGATCTATCAAATATTATTAGAAGTTATGTTTTTATAAAAAAAACTGGCCAAGACGAGTCGGACTCGCGAACCGAGGGTTCCGTACAAAGTTTTAGTTAAGTAAATAGTTCGTTTATCGAATCGAGTTTCGAAGATTTTCCTAATAAATCAGTCCCCAAAACGTACAAAGTTAACTTTGCCGTTGGTAAACTGTTGTCCCCATACATCGACATAGGTCGCGGTTAGTTACTAACTGCAAATAAATTTGTAATCGCAAAAGTAATATTTTTTTGTGATGCAACTACAAATTTACGATTTTCGGATGTCTTCCTTTACTTGCGCTACATGACATTGCTTCTTGCCAAATTTCATGATTCTAGGTCAAAGGGAAGTACCCTATAGGTTTTGATTCCCTTGTGAGTGTTAAAATATGCGACAAAAACGAAGCGTAAAAGGTCGTCTCTTTTGATCACGTCGATTTAGAAGTGTGATTTTTTCACTGCTGTAAGGGACTACAGACCTGAGTATTTGATATTAATTTCAACTTAACGGAACACGTGGAGGTATCCACGTGTTCCTGAGAAAAAGGGTCTTGGCAGACGGACGGACGGACAGACAACGGAAAACAAAGTGATCCTAGGGGTTCCGTTTTTGGTACGGAGTACGGTACTCTAAAAATATAAAAGTATAAGGTTTAATGATACCAAAGTGACTAAAGATTTACATTAGAAAATTCTTAAATTAGCAAATAAAATGAGCTACCTATTGTTCTTTTGTTTATATCTCTGAGGCGTGAATTAACAAAAAACAACTAAAAACCAAGTTTTAAAATCACAACTACAAGAAGTATATAAGATTTTGAAACTATAATGCCTAAGATACTTTATGAATACTAACACGAAACAAGGGTCAAACGACGAGACCCCAAAAGTTTAGACAACCCACATTCTTGTACAACTATAGAAGGGATTTACCTACCTTAATTTGGAAAACGACCTAAAGGTCTTAGACGTTGGCTTTTCGTTAGTTTTTCTGGCTAAGTTTTGACCTACATTCTTAGGTAAAGGTAGAAAAAGGTTTGTAGGCTAGACTCTGACTGGTTGGTTAGCTTACAACGAACATAAGATCGAATTACAATCACCATAGCTGTTCACGACCATTCGACAGGCTAAAATGACAAAATTCGGAAACCTGATTTGCCTTGTCCCCGACAACAAGCAGCTGTCGGAAGAAAAGCGGTCATCTAATTGACAAAATTTTCGGGTTTTGGAATTATGAACAGCGTTTAGAGGACTCCTACGATAACATTGGTTGAAATTAAATGTAATGAAATGTTTATTTCCGTAAGTAGATCTTTTAAGACGCTTTTACACGTCAATATTTTAAAACTAGATGGCGCCTTGGCGGTTGATGTTCGTTACGGTACGGAACCGTATCGAGTGGCTGTGAATAGCTATGCAGGTCTTAAAATTATCTATCTGGTACCCTGTAGAGTGCTAAAAGGATCTTTTGGCACTTGATTGACATTGACAGGCGGTGTTGGTAAACATTTGTGAACCATTTGTGAAGTGAGTCACAGAAATCGTATTGAAAAAAAAAGTGGCAGCGTTAGTTCCGATTCTGCCAACGTGCCAGATAATCCTTGTACCGTTGTATCTCGATAAGTTATCATAATAATAATGTTAATTTGCTCCGTTATGTTTTCATTCACTCAAAAACAGCCTAAAATTGAACTAAACTTAAATTGCAGAAACAATAAGGCACGCAAACTTCGCGACAGTGTCACCTCTACCTCGCGTCAACCTCCCAGTTTGCTGCAGTGAGTTTTAAACCCATTTAAAAAGGTAGACTTTAAACGGAGCCTAGAGGATGTAAAGCTAAGTACTGTGCGGCTGTGAGCGCAGCGAGAAGTGAGAGGGAACGGGACAGGAGTTTAAAATATTGAGACGTGTGTTCTGAGATAGGTGTAAATGTATGTCTTTGGTTATTCATCGTGGTTCGCACAGCAGGATCTAGTTCTTACTTTTGTCACTAAATATCAAAAGCCATGAAGTGTTTCCGCATAATTGATTATTGGTGCAGTTGTTTGTGACAATATTGGTGTAGTTGTTTGTGACAATATTGGTTGTATCGTCATTTTAAGATGCTCTTGTTTTCTTTATTATATCCTTAGTTAACATAAATATACAAACGCCAGCACAGGTCAAGCTACCCGAAACTGTCAAATTTTCCCAATCAAACTTGAACCTCAATGCTTAAGCGATAAAGTTGAAAATCTATTAAAGAAATTTGACAGATTGTAGTAGCTTGATGTGCTGGCGTCTGTACAGTCAGGGAAATTAATTGTGAAGCAAATTGACGCGCTACGTCAATAAGTTGCCGTGTTATAGTCCTTTCATGCAACTGTTAAAGAATGACAGTTGTGATTTGCAATTTAAGATGACAGTTAATTTCCTTAACAAGAAATTACCTACAAATTGCTTGACAAATGATTGTTTGATAAAAATGTTTAATTCACTATCATTGAAAGAATCACCTAATGCTTCAATATTATATTGTATTTGTCTGCTCAGCAAAGGAAAGAAGTAGACAATTACGTTTTATTGGGATCTCTGAGTTTGTATTGGACTTCAAATAATTAATGATTTTTAATTGAGTCTCCGAGTTAAGGAACTTAAATGGAGTTGGGCAAGACAGTTGGCGAGGCGCAGTGATGACAGGTGGGGTAAGGCAGTGATCGAGGGGCGTCCAAGGACTGCGAGACCAAATGTCGGTCGTCCGGCGGCGAGATGAGTGGACGACATTGTTACCATCGTAGAATCTGTCTCCGTCTCCGAGAAACACACCTTGTTTCTCGGAGCAAGCGTAACATATGGCAATCAACACTGTCTTATCTGTTTGAAAGAACCCATATCCTACCACAGACAATTACAGGACGTTTATTACGTTTAATACATTTTTTATCACCGCTCATGATTTGTCCCTCAAACTCCTACTTGAAACTTTAATACCGCGCACAATGCTGGCTTGAAGTCGGTAATATCGCCGTAATATCGCGGCATTATCCAGCTATGATGACGTAATGACACTATAGTGATATTATCCAGGTATGACACTTTATTGCTGATGGTATCCATTGCTGTGGCGGATAGACAGCTGGAAACATTGTGTAGGAAGTAGATCAGTAATATGTGTTTAGGAGATAGGATAATAGCATCCTCTCTTCGAGAGGGAGTGGGCGATGGGCCGCGTGGTAGATAACAATCTACCACGCGGCCCAAGTGCGGTTTGGTAGATGGCACTACATATCTTCGAATTTTTGGTTCTAAGACCCGCCGGTTTCCTCACGCTATTTTCCTTCACTGTTTTGAGAGCAGTGGTGATGGAACTATTTACACAAACTGAAGTGCTTGATGGCACGATGAGCTGGACTCCTTCTTAAAGAACTGGCCCACAATCGCAGTAGACCAGGACAAGTGGAAAGAGGGAAGGGGGACGTTTGCCTGCGGGGAGACCACACAGGCTTACTGTAATAATAATAATAAACAATAATAATTATCATTGGTCAAGCAGGGGACATAGTCCTTCCATAGTTCAAGGTGACCGATCTACTGTAGCCACCCAAACCCATAGCCCAGTATATTTTGTTTCCATGTTCTGCAATAGTCCTGCACCAACCGGGGGTTGTCTTTGAGTGCACTTGCATGGTGCATACAGGGATAATCATCGGTTGGTGCCTCATTATCATTTAGAATTGTGTAAAGGGCCTCTGTGAGTGGGCTTCGGCCCCTAGTACGCCTTTCAAAGGTCCGGGACCAGGGTCCCGAGATAACTAAAATAAATAATGATAATGTGCTTGCCTGGGTTCGAACCCACGACCTACAACTCGTAAGTCGGGGCCGTTACCACTGGGCCACCACCGCTCTTATGTATACTGTCTGTACAAAAACAGGGTATAAAAGGTGAACGGGGTTAAAGCCTATGGCACAAAAATCCTTTTTTGTTTTTCAAAAACCTACAATGAAGTTAAAATGAAACGTCATGTTCCGCAGAATGCACGCCATGATTTATCGTGGTACAGTTTTATATGAATTTTAAATAAGATGATAATTGTCACGTCAGTGCTAACGACTTGACATTGATAGCGCCTGTTTATATCGTAGTACTAAGTGCGATTTTCGTAGTTCAAATGTTACCACTGATGTGCAGTTAGCTGGTCAATTTTCATATACATACGTGTTTTAAATGTGAAGTATTGGGTTCGAAACCCAAGCCGTAAAAACTATTCGTTTTTTTTTTTTTTGTTACAAATATATTTGAGATTATTAGGCAAAAACAACAAAAAATCGGCCAAGTGCTAGTCGGACTCGCGCACGATGGGTTCCGTACCATTATCTATAAAAATCACGTCTGTTGTATGGAAGCCAGGGGGGCTTCCATACAACAGACGTGATTTTTATTTATTTTATTATATAAAATATTTATTTTATTTTAATTCAATTATTTATTTTTAAAGTGAATATACCTACAAGAAAATATTTTGTGAATATTTCAAGCGTCTACAAAAAACAGCAAAAAAAACACGTTTGCTGTATGGGAGCCCCACTTAATTTTTTTTTTTTTTAAGTTTTTAGTATTTGTTGTTATAGCGGCAACAGAAATACATCATCTGTGAAAATTTCTATCTAGCTATCACGGTTCATGAGATACCTACAGCCTGGTGACAGACAGACAGACGGACAGTGGAGTCTTAGTAATAGGGTCCCGTTTTTATCCTTTGGGTTCGGAACCCTAAAAACGCAAAAACAACTAATATAAAACTGAAACTGTACTGTGTACCTACTGTTACCCAAAACCTGGGCCCCTCTAACATTCATAGCCTTACATAATATACTACAAAATACATAATAAAACCATAATACGAGTATAAGAGAGACATAAGAGATTCATCCCACAACCCAAAGGAATTCCGGTTCAATCTAAAAGGTGACAAAAAGCACCCCGTGTTTCTTTACCACAGAGTGTTAAAAACATAGAGATGGCCAACTTTTTTTTACACTCGGAATCGTTTACACTAAGATTTTAATAATTTGTCTATTTCTCTTAAGGCTAATGCAACGGTCCTCTAAAATGAAAAAAAAAATGTCATGTGGCCGCTCCACAGCAGCACGGCTAAGCTACGCACGGGTACTAGACCTCGTTTTATATGAAAACATAGGCGGAATCGTCCACTGCGACCCACGACCACGCTATCAAAATCAAAAGCCATTTATTCAAATTAGGCTGAGAATCAGCACTTTTCGAACGTCAAAATTACAAAAAACAGTCCCTCAAAAACGCCCGCCCTTCAAGCACTTCCTAGTGCTATCGCTGGGAAGAAGAAGTGCACGGATGCATGGCTAGTAAACAAATGAACCACTGTGGCAAACCTCTCTATGCATATCCTACATCGCTCTCGCTCACTAGATGCTCTTGCAACCTCTAGCTGGACCAACGAAGCAGTTTACATGAAAAAGGTGGTTCGAGTGTCCTCCGGCAATAACGACGTGAAAATTTTTTGGAATTTTTTAACTTGGATTTTAGTTTTAACCCCAGTATCGGCTTTAGCACCCTCAAAAACCATGAAACCAAAACTCATAATGAAAAATTAGAAAATTTTCGCAGTATTTACTCCTACTGCAAGCTGCGTCAAAGAACTTCGTTCCAAAAAAACGAGATGAAAGCAATCGCCCTCTCTATTATTCATACCGCTCTGTGTTAACCCAAAGTCCCTTTAAACCTTATCGTTACCCTTTACCCTTTACCCCGTTACCCTGTAAAGACGTGCTTCAGGAAAATAATAGCTCATGGCATCCTTCAGGGGATTCCTTCTTCGAATATAAAGTAGGTTGCGTCCTGTTTCGTCATATTTGCGTCCCAATATTGGATTTTTAAAAGATTCCTTTTATTTGCTGGGTAGAGGTGGGGCCTGAGGGAGATAAAGTAAAGTACGTGGAGACATCATAAGCGGTTTTTTTCACCATCTCTTATAAATAGTTAATAAAACAAAATCGCTTTTCGGGTCTCTATTGGTCCGCATATCACTGCTAAACTAAAACATTGGATTTTGATGCGGTCTTTACTATCATTTAGATAATTTATTCCAGAAGTTTAATGTGTACAATATATATTAGAACCCGTGTCAAGCAAAGGGCGGGTCGCTAGTTACTTATACCTACACAAATATAACAAAAGGCTAGCTAGATGACTGAGGCTTTAATAAAAACCGAAAGTCAAGCTTTGCTTTTATACAAAGATTCAAATTGTTAGACTTGCCCTCACCGTACTTAGGACGCGCGAAAGAGTCTATACTAAGAAGAGTGAGCTCATAAACCACACATGGAGTGATTCATACGATTATCAGTATCAGTGCGCGACAGGAAAAGGTATTGAAAGGTCATTGTCACCGAAACAGAAACGTGACCATTTCTGACGCTACACGCGGTCGGTTGAATCTAACGATTCTGACTGTTATGGATTAACCCGGATGTTACTGGAACTATTTTTCTAGGAAAGCCAGGAAAAGGTGGTCTTATAAAAGGCCCGTCGTAATGTAGGTGTCGTAGGCATGTCGTCCTGTGCGTTTTTGGGTCTTTTCAAGGGCTCGTCGCAGTATCGGGGTTAATGAAAAATATAAATAATTAAGTATTTAAATCTTTGCTTTTATATCATAAATCCATGACAGTCAGAACAAAACTTAACTTCTTCTGAACCCGATCTCTTTCGACTTAAATCTTGAATACAGCAGAATTTTCTCTCCGCCAAAATCTCCCCCAGGACATAAGAATGAAATATAGTGTTCAAAGTAAAGTACTACTAGATTTGGTACGAGCTACAAGCCACTATAACGTTTTATGAAGAAAGAGTTTTCTCAAAAGTAAGCATACAACTTGTTTATGTTTCTGTGCCAACATTGGAACAGCTGTTGAAATCACTGTGTCTGTCTGTCTGTCACAATCGATCTGCTGTAAACCTTGTTCTTCTTCATATATTGTATAGTTTGTGCCTAGTAGGTGGCCATACTGATTGCGGCATCAGGCAATCTTTAGATCATCCGAGGTGCAGGTGAACAGGCACTCAGGACACTCCAGCAAGTGGGCCATGGCCAGAAGCACCGCATTCACTTTTGATTTGTTGATATATTTGTGGGTAGGTAGTAAGTATGTGCACACATTATTAGTAGTCAGTGGCAGTTTAGAACCAAACAGTAAAATTAACCTAAAACAAGTCAAATAGTCAAGTTTAATAATCCCGAAAATGACACCATTTTGACCTCTTTTTATAGCTCGCGGTCACTGGCAGAATATTGCCAACCAACTAACCGTAGAAACTATCATAAAATAAGTAATTTGGGTTATCTCATAAAAGGTTGCTACGTGAAGTACACACATATGACCACATAGTTTTACCAAAACTCTTAATTAAGTTTTTGACTTGGTATAGTGTTGACAGAATATAGGATAATTAGGAAGGAGATAACGAAATGGATGGATCCTCTTACTAGAGTAATTTCATTGACGAGAATTTGTCATGCTGAAATCAACTTAATTTGTGAATACGTAAAGTTATAATTTTATCAAAGCTGAGGAATGAATGTACGTTATTTTCCATATAGGTTTATTTTCTAAAAAAACTCCAAGGTAGGCATGTCTAAATACCACCTTCCTCTATATTATTCTTCCTTACTGCTATAATGAACAAAAGTCTAAATAGATAACCTTCATTCATTGTCTTCGGACAGTTTTCTCGGGAGTTGTTACGGAGAAGCCATTGTTCTCACTAGTTTACGGTTAGATCAGTGTGTAGTTTAGCCTCTATGGTTATTATATTACACGAAATCAAAAACTGCGTTCATCTTTTGTTGTGTTACTGGATAATAATTATTACAAGTATTTATCCCGTATTTATGTCCTTTAATTAATTTCCATATGGGAGGTAGTTTGAATCGAAAATTTCACATTGCACCCAGACTTTTTGAACAAAACTAACGCTGCTCTTCGCTGCTCTTCTGACTATACGAGCACCTCCCTAAATCACAAGCTTAACGATATCAAATTACAATATCTTTCCAGCAATCGAGCATAAGCCAAGCTTGAAACAATAGGGTGTTACGTTACAAAAGGACACTGGATACCTCTGTTACTTCCCTGGCATAGTTAGGTCCCCGGGGGGTTTAGAATAAAATATTACAACGATCTGAAGTACCGTAGTGGTATAATGAAGCTGTGGTCGGAAAAGTTGGCGTATTTTGTTGGTAGCTTGTGACTTTCTATTGTCTTTTAAAGACGCGTCACATAATTGGATTCTCTTAACTATAGGGCATTGTTAGGTTAAGTGTATGGGTTAAGTTTACTATCACAACTGTTAACAAATATTGTTACTAACATATTGAGTCCCTTGTTACTTGTGTATAAATAATTACCTAAAAAAAAAAATTAAATAGCTTTTATTTTGTCACTTTAAACAAGGTATTACTGGCAATAATAAAATTGAAAATAAAAGGAATTGGGATCAAACTTTTTAAGGGTCCTTTAACCCGTCGTATGGCCGGAACGTGGATCCACACGATACACAATGGCTTTTTAATTGTTTCTTTAATTACCGTATTCAACCGGTAAAATTTGTGTATTTTGAAACCCCGTTAAAGGTTATTTCTACATAATTATTATTAGACAAGAGGATGCTAATAAATCTCTTTACACGAAGAAGAGAGGCTTTCATGGCATGCCTACATAATGTAAGTATAATAATTCTATCACACGCCATATTCTATGTTTCTATTGTTTTTGAAAAGTGTCTGACAAAATGTATTGCCCTAAATGAACTATTGCTTAGCAATTACCTACGTACTTATGTAGCTCAAAAATCAAATAAAGGGAACGTTTACAAGTTGGGAATGAACAAACTTTATTAGGTCCCATCAGCAAGTTTAATAAATCGTTTATAGTGAATGTATCTCAAGTCTCACGTATGTCTTATAACAATTTAAATCAGAAGCTTTAAATTCACAATAAAGCCGTCAGCACCTTGAAAGGTTTGTATCGACACGCCTCACAATGAGAACATACGTCGAGCTGTCATCGTTCATAACAGCGCACGTTACAAAAGTTATAGGCGTGATAGTTCAGTGTGCTAGTTCACTCACATTGTGAATGAAGTTGTGGTAGTGTCCAGCACGTACATTAGTAAGATGGTTTGATGACATATTAAAAGAGGGGACTGAATTCAAAGAGTTAAAGGCCAATCTTTAGCTGGAGAAATAAGGCATTCGAGTAAGGAGTTCTACGAAATTAAACAACCTTATGAATTAGTCAAAATCAAAGCTATATGTATAGAGATCATTGGTGATTTACCTACACATATTACAGTACAGTATCTAAAATTACATTTAAGTAGTAGGTATGTCTACTGTAATGTAATGTATATGCGTTTACCATAATCTTTTAACTGTTAGCCAAATATTTATTACAAAAGTTTTCAGACGCCGAACCAGTAATAAAATGATTTCTTCCTTTTATTTGAAACCTAATCCGATCTATCTATAAAAAGCTTATTGTATGTCAAAAAGCGGCATCAAATAATCTCATCTCTTGAACAGTAATTCGAAATGCCGGTCACCTCTGAAGTGGAAAGATTGCTCTATCTTTAATAAGATCCCAATCTTGATGAACGACACCAAATTATCGCGGCCATCGGGCTCTGATCCGCAACCTAAATAATATTGGTCCTTCAGTACAGTCAGCAGCACGTACACGTACATAGTAATAATTTGACATCAACATCGTGTACATGGTAACAATTTGACATCAATAGCGTGTGCATGGTAACAATTTGACATCGACAGCGCCAATGAATAAATAATAATATATCATTTATTGCGGATCACACATAAAAAACATACAATCCATGTAGTATTAGTAACAACGACTTAAAAACTATGTTAGTAAAACTTACAAACTAACCTAAAACCCGCCCACCCTAAACTAACCCGAATAATGCCTGCTCGTAGCAATAGACAATGCATAATTTGTCAATTCCATAACTTAAAACTTTTTAGTTTTAAATCTTGAGATTAATTTTCTTTCGAATACTGGGGTTTTAGCTTTAGTAATACCGTGTTTAATTTTTGTAATTTATTTGTACATAATAAACTATTTTTTCTTTATTTTATTTCAAAAACGTCGTAGCGGAATTTGTGTTGTTCGGTTGACTGTACAAATTGAGAGAAAACTGATTGGATGTGTTGTTATGGCTTATCTTTTCGTACAGGTGGTTTTTATAGTAACGATGTCTTGTTTATTTGGTTATGAAGATCGTCTTCTGTCTAGGATATTCTGATTGTGTTGTATATCGTTAAGATAGTATTGTAGATGAGATTGAATTTCAATAATAATTTGGGAATTTAAACTTTAATAATGATTGCATAGCTTTTTTTCAGCTCTTTCTTATAACAAGAGCACTTTAACTAGGATAATCATAAGGGAAATTGCGACAAAGAGGCTTATTTTATAAACGATGATTAAAGTTAAGCGCCCGTTCCAACGTCAAAAATATATGGTTAAACAGTCGGTAATCACAACGTAACTTTAAGCAATGTTTATAAATAAAAGAGTTTATCACCGGGTTTGGAATTTAATAAATTTGTTTGGAACTTGCAAAAACAGTTTTCGTTATTTACTGTAACATATTTTCAATTAATTTATCAAAGTAGTCAACTAATATAATAAATGCCATTGCCGGACTATTTTTGGGGCAGCCATAATTAGTTCCCCTTGAGAATGAGAGGTGTAATTAATTACATACGAGTATGTTTCGGGGTCGTTTCGAGTTAGTTTGCTTGTAGAGTAATAACTTTGATTCACATTTAAAGGTACTGATGAAACTATTTTGGTCCTTCGGGAACCACGCGTATCGATTGGTATAAAAGGTTAAGTTATGCTTTTCACGATAATTTCACTACTAATACTCTAGATTGTGTATATAACATCAAGTGTTTAATAATTATAATTATTTAAAAATATAATGTAATATAGAGCAGTGGTGGCCCAGTGGTAACGGCCCTTGCTTACGAGTTGTAGGTTGTGAGTTCGAACCCAGGCAGGCACTTTACTTTGTGTCAATAATTTCATCACCACTGCTCTCAAAACGGTGAAGGAAAACATCGTGAGGAAACCGGCAAGCGAGTGTCCTTTTTCACAGAAGTCGCTCCCAGGTTTTATCGAACTTCATAATTATTATAATGAATCTAATTATCATTACGGCTGCATTTTATGAAGAGGTGTTTGGAAGTCTTTTACTCGTTTATGTATTTGGTTTTTGGTTTCGTACAACAATACCAACCTATGGGCACTAGGTATTCTGTGTTATAATCAAGCTTATGCCCGCGGCTTCATACACGTGGATGTCGCAAGTTATCGCAGGATAAATAGCCTATGTCCTTCGCCAAGTGGCCATCTATCTCCTTGCCAAATTTTATTAAAATCCGTTCTGTGGTTTAGACGTGGAAAAGTAACATACAGACAGAGTTACTTTTGAATTCATAATATTATAAGTATGGATTCATGCATAACATAGTAATCAGGTGCTTTCCTCACCTTGGAGTCATAGGGTCAATCATATTACAGTAGATATACTGAATAGGAGATTAGTTATCACAGTATGATTCTATGACGTCATCATAGGTGAAATACCCTACTAACTTCAGTAGTTTTAGGTAAAGTTAGTGCAATTAATTGTTAAGGAAATTGACTATTAACTTACTTTTTTGTATATTAATATCTCAACCGTCATTTTTTGACAGTTGCATTAAATGGCTTCAACACGGCAGATTGCCGTAGGGTAAAATAAATTTCCCCGACTGTAACTAAAACTTTTAGGTACGATGTTTTAACATTTAGGACACATTTTACCTTATCAAAGGACACGTTAAGTCAAACATAGACGGTTCTAGTGACATAATCATCTTCTCACAAAAGATTCGTGTGAAATAAAAGCTGGTATATACTATATACAATTATATAATACGAAAAAATATAGAAAAAGGCAGGAGCTCATTGGGCATTAAAATATTCGTCCGCATCACTGTCAATGGGATAAGTGCCCAAAAGGCTGGCAGCATTACCACGTTGGATGGCAATGCTGATTCTTTGGGCTAAAAAATATGCCAGCCTTCTGATCACGTGAAGAGTCAACCATCCGCTTGGCGATGTCCCGAATTATTCGATGAGCACTCGGACCCCAAGGCCCTAGTGTTTCAACCCCAAACGGCTCAAACAAATAAAGCTGGTTGAAAATAATGAGGCGCAGGATGTAAAGCTACTCTTTTGTGAAAATATGCCTATAAATATACCGCTGAGTTAACCATAAACATCTATCGATTTTTCCCTGAAAAGTGTATCAAAATAAACTGATACGAATGCTCTCAAGTTCTCTCATCTTCTATTTTTATATTCCACAAGTTTGCATGAAAATAAATTGTAGTCAATAACTTAATGTAATAAATGCAATATCATTAGTTACTGTACAAGAAACTGTTTCATTTATTTATCAGAAATCTGAGTGGGTGGGTGTTTTATTTTATTTTAAACTATCATTTTTTACTATTATTGTACTTAGTATGTTTAGTAGTACCAAGATGTTTTCGAACTCAAAGCAGTTATTTCAAATAAACCAATTACAGGTACTTTTGAATTATCAAGGGGTCGGTCAGTCAGAAAGATGAAGCTTGTTTTAGAAGTTCTACTATATCTTTTAAAATGAGGTATATTTAGTCTATTCCATTTATAGAATCCCTGAGCTCGGCTCTAAAAACTTTGCACTGCAAAAATTGGTCCTAGGCGTACATTTTGCTGTCTTCACGACCCTACGCATTTTCACTAAAAATGTTGCTTATATTTATGGGTATAGGCCCTGTAGAGTGTAGAGGTTAAAACCTGGGTGACTTTACTAGCCAGCCTCCACGAATATTGTATAAGTTAATGGCATATTACGAGAAAAACACTATTTCATATTTTTTAAATAGATAAGATTTGTGAGTCAGCTCGGATAGCTGACAGCTCCGTTTGCATATTAAACGGTAATTCTTAATAGGCATAAAAAATAATGTATCTTGATATTCAAATACGTGTTTTATTAGAACCACGAGCCCGGGGAGGCTGCTCTAGTCTCTTACAGTAGCTACAATAAGAGCTGAGGCGATTATTTAACCTCGTTTGATTAACTTATAAACAGAGTTACATAGTAATGCGACTTGTGTCTGTAACTGTTCCACTGCGGGATAAACAACTATTGTCATCCAGAGAGGGGAAACGAGTTTGCTCCGTGCGTGTTGACGTTTTCTGACCGCTGCCTGAGTCAAGGTTTTTCTATGACGTTTTCTTTAACATGGCATGCATGTGTACTGTTATTTCTTTCATTACCAGGTTCATTTCATTACAGCAAATTAGAATATATATTCGAGCCCAGTTGAAACTTGTTCGACATCGAAGCTCTATTTCAGGTTTTTTAAATCATTATTTAATGTTTGTTTCGCACTAAAATGATTCAATGGATTTTTATGATCTTACTTTGAAAAAAAATATTCAGTGAACTGTAAAACTTTGGGAAGTCTCAATAAAAGTCTAAAGTTTATTTTCTTAAGGAAGTGTTTCATGGAAAATAGAAAACTAAAAGAAATGTCACAAAAGCTCTTGTTATGTTAGTGCCCTAAGACAACTGTCCGAGAGCTGTCACACGTCACAATGATCCCCGAAGATGAGAAAATACCTTATGTTATTACAATATGTAGCCTCCACTACTGATACTCTTCACGTAACACAAAGAGTTCGCGACGTTATCACAACACACTACGTTGTTAGGTCACTGTTATTAAAAAAAAACTGTTATTTTATTCCACAAAACACTGTTATTTTACAACAATAACATTTATCCCGAAAAACTTTTTTTTTATTAAGATTAAAATTTTAAAACATTTAAAATTGAACTTGATTTATTTTTAATATTCAACAACGATTTACTTTTAAAATTACAAAATTCGAATTACAAACACTAGATCACTTATTTTAAGATAAAACACGAATTACGATAAGACAAAGAGAGCGAGGAAATTGAAACTCTATTTACTTTAGGGAAAGGTTTAAAATTCAGTGTTAGATACAATCCACCTGTAGATTTAGTTGTAATAATAATTGATATTTTTTCTATTAAGTTTTTTGTTAAGTCCTAGTTTAAGGTGGAAGATGGTATTGGTAGACGAACATGAGTTTTTAAGGGTTAGGATAGTTTAGTTAGATGGAAGATGTGACCGGGTGCGTCCGGCGCGAGCCCCGTCGGGTTCTGTACTGAAGGTTTGCCCGGCAACGGCGAACTGCGGAGGATCGTATGCGGATCTGTGGCCGCCGCCGGATCCGGCCCGTTGCGGTACGAGCGTCCTTCTTTGAAGGATACGTGCAGAATTATTGTCAATTTTCTTCAGTCAGAATTGGGCGGGTTTTTTATTGGGAGATGAGCAAGTAGATAGCTATGTATTTTTGAGGTACTTAATGTTTATTTTGTTACGTACATTTCTCTACGTGTGTAGCTATTTTTGTTTTGGTAGAAGTCATTTAGCCTTAGTCTAGCAATTTTGCCAAAAAAAAAATCTTAGTTTTAGGTTTGCTTACCTTGATTAATTAAACTTCCTTTTAACCTTTTTTGAGGGAACACACAAGTACTAACACTAAGTAAATGGCCCTACACCAACCCAAGAAAGTGAGTATACATGTTCAGTTGTTTCTCTTCAAGCTAGCATTTGCTAAAGTATATTAAGATCACTTTTCAGTATAAACAGCCAAAAACAAACATATTCTGCTTCAGGATGCTGTTGGGACTGCCGCGCTATTGTAGTGCGTCCGGTATGTTCGCTTTTGCGCATACTGATGATTTTTACGCCATAATGCGCAAAAAACAAACTCCATCTTGTCAAGGGCGCGGTCTAGTTCTAACAGCATCCTAAGTATGTTGATGGAAAAATACGACGCACCTTGGTTGTCGCACGCTGTGGAGGTGCTGGTCAGAAGACCCCTCAACTAACCTTGCAATTTTATTTTATTTTTCTTTTCTTTTTATTTTTCTCTGTGTTTTTGTTTACTAACAATAGTTGTTAAGAACAATGTTACTAACAATTGGGCTTAGTTGCCATAAATAAACAAATATTGATTGATTGATTGACATATTGAACGGAGAATATTATCGTTTTGATTTCATGCAGTATCTTTAGGGGTACTTAATATAACTTAAGAGACTTTCATAAAAGCTTAATTTATTAATAGAGAGCAATGTCATATGAGTCTTATAAGTAGTTAAGTTCTCACTAAGTTACGTATCTACGTATCACATTTGCTATAACGAATTTATTAGACAAGATAACTGTTAAATAACGCGCCCAATTTACTTTAATGGCTCCAAAACGTAGATGTATGATGTTTTAAATATAGTACCCAATTTGAACTAGCTAAGTTTTATTGAGAATTTTCTTTCAAAGAAAATAGACAAAATAAATTTTTATTTTGTACACTTGAAGTATTTGATTAAAAACAGTGCTATCGTGACCTGCTTTTATTACTTAAATAATGGCAGCTTGAGAAACTTATCATAAGAGTCTGAATGAGGTTTAACTATAATTTTACTAATTATACCAGAAAAGTTCACATCAAAGCCTTATAGTAGGAAGTCGACAAAGTGACGCAGGCCACACTTTCTAACAACCGCTACAATTAACAGGACACGTCATCATTTCAGCCGAAAGACGTCCACTGCTGGACATAGGCCTCCCCCAGGCATTACTTGCCTCGACCGGTTCTGTGCTTCTCGCATCTAGCGGATTCCTGTGGTCTTCACCAGGTCAAAGCACAGATTTGTCTAAAATAAAAATAAGTGGTAATTGTAATTATTCATGCTTTTCATATAAAATGTATACATTTAAGTCTTTAATTTATGTGGTGTACATAATAAAGAGTACTCTATTCTATTCTTTTCATTCTGTTTGATGGGCTAAAGGAGCTTTTCAGATGAAGAAATATCTCTTAAAATTTTATAGACATTAATAATTACGTTTCTTACATCTTTCACGAGCACACAGGAGTCTCAATAAGCTGAAAGGGTATTCATTTAAATCCTTACCTGAAACAAAAGCAAAACACAACATGATTAATTTTGAAATAACATTCCTTAGTAAAAATAACACAAGTTCTGCATTTAAACGTTTATTCCATTTTATTTGTTTAATCCATTTTTAATTTATTATTTACTAGCTTCTGTTTGTTCGCGTGAAATTTCGGCCTACGACCGCACCAGCTTAGCTTCGGCCTTCGGCCACAGCGGTTCATCGCATCATCCGCCCGCGCTATTTACTGTGTTTCCACTTAGAGTATTTTCTGACTGTAAGGGTCAATGATAAATCCTACTTCCTACTAACATTATAAACGCGAAAGTTTATATGGATGGATGTTTGTTACTCTTTCAAACCAAAACTACTGAACAGACTTAGATTAAATTCGGCACACAGGTGGTTTATAACCAGGATTAGCAGGATTCTATTATTCCAATATCCACGGGATCGAAACTTATGCGGGTGAAACCGCGGGGTGCAGCTAGTACCCTATAAACCTCCTCAAGAATTGGGCTACCAAATGCAAAAATATTTTTTCAAATACTACTGGTAGTTTCAGAGAGATTATCGTTCTCACAAACAAACAAACTCTTCGGCTTTACTATTAGTATAGTTATAGATTCTATTCTATTTGAAAGTTTTAACAAACAAAATAAAGGTAACCTCTTTTCTCTTTAAATTAGGGGCATAGGACACTTGACCCCGAACCCCGAACCAACGACTGTATCGAAATAATCCTTTACTGAAATACTGTCAAGCCAACGAACCGTCTCCTCAGGTTATTGTGATACGAAACTGAAGTATTTCTGTATTTTGTAGAATGTTAGGTCCTGTGGGAAATCGAATCGCTTTCAATTTATCAGCTAAATTGACCGACTTCGAAATTATGTAAACAAGCTATATTGTATTTCGGAAAACTACATGCACATGGGGTGATCCTGTGGTAAGTTTTGTATTGTCTATGCTCGTCCTTGCAATAGACAATATTTTGGGGTTCTAAATTCCACTTTATGGTTTTGCATAAGGCCCATCGTTCACGACGCTACTTAAAAGCAAAGCACGTTCCTTTTGAGTAGCGTTGTGGACGATAGGCTTCAATGTTTGAGAAATCATAGCCGCATTGTCTAATATGTGTAATATAGACGACTGAAGAATGTGGCTTATTAAACTTAAAATATATCGCTTGTCAACCCTAACTAATATTACAAATGCGAAAGTAAGTTTGTTTGTTATCTTTTCACGCCTAAACTACTGAACCGATCATCATTACATTTAGCATATACGTTATCAGGTGTACAGAAACGGACATAGGGTACCTTTCATCCCGAAAAAAAGTGCTGTTCCCGAGGAAAACAACAATAACGTTATTATGATAATAGATGGCGCCACGTGTCTTTCGAGTCATGATTAATTAATCAAGAAATTTCACGCGGACGAAGTCGCAGGCAGAAGGTAGTATGAAATACAAGCCACATACACATACACAGCTTGCATCTGATGAGCTAGAGAGCGACGCTGATTACAATCACTGCAACTTATATAACATAATCGCCTATAAATTTCCCACTGCTGGGACACAGGTTTCCACTCGGTGAGACGGAGTGGGCTATAAATCCGTAATCCCCAACGCGGGCCCAGTACGGGTTGGTAGATGTCACATCTCTTCGAATTTTTGGTTCTAGGACATGGTTTCCTTACGATAATTTCCTTCACCATTTTGAGAGCAGTGATACAAATAATTTATACAAAGCCGCCTTACACCTGTCGTGGTTCGAACCTACGACCTACAAACTCGTAAGTCGCGACAGTTACCTTAGGGGTACTGCTCACTGCTACATAATACAATCTTATTATTTCTTACTTCCTTGTTAAACACGAAAACGCAATTACTTCCTCAAACGTCATCGTCACGTGTCAAGGTATTGATGGCCGAACATTAATGGCGACAGATTATCCGTCCGGCGACCTTTGACCTCACTGTGTCAACACTTGGCTTCCCGCTTCGCAGGTCAAGGGCTCTCCATAACAGATTTCATTTTGCATTAGTACCTACGTTATAATAGCTTCCACGTGTACCATGGAGCACGGAATCGACAAATACACGGCTGAGCTAATTAAATTCGTCCCTTACGTCTTCAAAGCCGTCAGTTTCTATACGTCATTTCTGTCGTAGTGCGAGTAAAAGGTGACACGATTGGTTTGTATGGAAAGTGTTGACAAAGTCGTCTCTAGCAGCGGCTACCGAAGCGTCTCCGTGCTCTGTGACATGGAGCCTCATGAGCAGTCAGCCCCGCTACAACCACAGTGGCGGGCTAATATGGTGACCAGGGTATGAAGTATTGTCACACAGTTCGCACCTAAACGAGTTAGGAAGCACTTACTATATTTTGTTTCCGGGTAGAAAACATTAAGTCCTACCCAACCCTAAGGTACATTGGTAAAAATGTCTAAGGCATTTAGTCCACCTTTCTACGATTATTTTTTGTTGTGTATAAAGTTTTAATGAATAAGTAAGTCATCACTAAAGTGCACTTTAAAATGACTCGTGCATATTTAATGATAAATCTTTTATCTTTTATCACCATACATCCCCATCAAATCGAAATATAACAAAGCTACTTGATCTCAGCAATAGATATCGCTATATAACGGTATACTTCTGTTTATACTACTAACATTATTGGGTTTATTTATAAACGTCACTATTGATTAGCGTCATTATTGATTAGCGAATGTTTAACTATACTGATTCTCAGCCTAATTTGACTAAATGACTTTTGATTTTGATACATTTACTTTCAGCAACGTTTATAAATAAAGGGGTTTGTGTTCTAGTTGGAAGGGTGATGTACGTAATTCAATGACCTTCAAAATATTGATGTGGTAATTGGCAGAAGTTACCGCAAAATCAGATGGGCCATACTTATACCAGTTCAGTCAGTAACTCAACAAAAAATAACCCAATTTGTATTTGTTTTTTTACTGCTATCCCACCATTAGGAAAACAATAACATAACTTACATAACCTCGTTTGGTTTGCAAGCAGGTAAATTGAAAAACTTACACGCTTAGAAATCTGCTTCAAACTGAGGGGTAAAAATAAATGGATCATCATTCATAGGCATTTATAAGTATACCTACATATAGATAAATGTAATAATAATAATAAATTTATTTAGACACATTTTGATGACATGTTAAGCACAACAAACAAAATATAGTAAAACAAAAGTTAAAAATATTAAAGATATAGTGCAATAAAGTAGGACCACACTAGGATACCCTGTGTCGTGGGATCTAGTTATTTCGGCGTTAATAACACATTATAAGTGCACTAGTGGGTAGTTCAGTGATCGTTTGGTTTAAAAAAACAAATCTATTCTAAACAATATTCAAACTTACTTAACTAAAGGAAACATGCAAAATTACAATTATAAAGTTTGTGTAGTGTAATTTAGTGTAGTTTGTGTAAAAGGGATGTGTTACGCCTGGGTGAGTATTTGTGAGGGACGTACTGCATGGGAGTCAGGAGAGCTTCAGTCCGTGCATAGTCCTGAGCTGATAGCCACTTATTAACTTTTATTTTACAAGTACGCTTTGAGCAACCCACTATGTCCAGGATTTGGTTGATATGTTGGTAAACAAATGGACCCGTGTATCTTCGAGCTCTTTGGGCGAATTTAGTGCGAGTAGTGGGTGTTTTCCATTTCTTCTGTCTGCACGTCCTATTAGATTTAGATTGGGTTTGGGGTGCTTGTCGGTGGAAGCGTAACAAGACACACAAAATGAAGAGCTGTCTTATCCTAAGAACGTCACATTCTTGGTACAGCCTATCAGTGGGATACCGATAGGGCCTTCCATAAGCAACCTTTAGGATGCCCCTTTGTGCTCGTTCGTTAATGTAGGTAAAGCTTTTACGAAGCACTGTTGTATCATTTCGTTAAGCATTCTGGGAGAGTGGCCAGAGAGCATGCGGGTAAAGTAACTAGCGGTTTTTGAGAGCGTTTATTTGTGAGCACCATTTTCGTTTGAATGGTGGCAACGCGTATTAGGTTTAATTCTTGTAGGGTACTTACATTTTATATGATCCAGTGGTTTTCCGGACCTTGCCGAACAATATTTATGAAGATTTTAATTTGTAACTACACCCATTATGCAGTGAAAGTCACAGCGTTCTTTGTTTTATCAACACGATAAAACACCAATGACTTAAACTTAATGAAATCTACTGAACTATTCTTAATGCTTGCCATATGTAACTTTATTATATGGGACTTAAACCTAACTGGCAACATGTGGGTGTACTACAGGCACTCCTCTGCCCACCCCTTCGGAGAAAAAAGGCGTGATGTTATGTTAATGTTGTAAAAATTGCTGTGCCCTTACAAGAAACACTAAATCGACAAGAAATAAAACCTAAAATACCTATCCCAGGGCACACCTCCAAAGCCGTAACGAACCGAGAAATAGGTCCAGAAACACCACCTCTTTAGAACTTTCTTTTGTTTCATATTCTTTGGTAAAGAGTTCCCTGATTGTCAAAGAAACTATCACTCCTCTACGTGCTCCCTGCAGAAACAAAGATTGAAGCTGCTTTCGAATTCTAGTCATACTTGCGGCCAACTTTAAAACAAAGTAGAACCACAAGGTCTTTAGTTTTACTTCATCATTTACAGTGGGTTAGTATATCGAATCTAAAAGTTAAGATTACAACCAAAAGTTAAGATTACCTTACAAGATAACATAAGATAACGCCTAATTTCTCCAAAGGAATAGGCACAGGTATGTCATACACATTGTTCCAGTTCTAATACGCAGTCACCTGCATTCATCGAGGGGGTAATTCTACCTGTCGTACTGAAAATCTTTTCCTACGAAATCTATACCCGGTTCGTAAAAAAACTATCATACATGCATCGAAATATACTGTCCTACTGTTGTATAGGACTTTTTTTTACACGAATTTCATAATTATCAGTTTCGTAGCGAAAGTTATTTAATATGACTGGTAGGATCACCTCCTTGACGAATCGCCAACCTGTGTAAGTCTCTTGGAATAACATAAAATAACAACAGAACTGTTTATCCCGATGGATTAGGCAGAGTTGTACCTTGGTATAGTACACCTACATACATTTCGACATTTCTATTTGTAAATATGTATATTTTTCTATTTTATCTAGTTAATTCATCTGTCACTGCTTCAGTTTTATTTCTTTGTACCTATTATAATTAAGTAACTTTATTCTATGTCTTTATTTCGTCTTTACAAATACCTAATTATATAATTAATGTATAATTTAAACGATTAACTGGGAATTTCTTGCCCATTCTTCTTCAAATCTACCTTTTGCGACTCAATTCAATTCTATTTTTTTTGTAAATTTTGAGATTCAGAAGTGCCTTCTATTTTCCTAATCGAAATAAATGGTTTGACTTTGACCATGAAATAGATGGACATAAAATATGGAAGCTAGTCGGTATGCTCATGGCCCGACTCCCAAAGGTCATGGCCTCACGATGGTGTCAGCACAAATATCAATGGTGGAAACCCTGGTATTTAGTTCCCACCGGCCACTGAGCCACTCCTAAGCAGAAATAAATAAAAGTGCTACCTTTATATAAATATAAACCATTTATTTGCTTATAATGTAGGTATACATATAAGATGGATTTTTTTATAAATAGTCCTGATATGTTTCATTACCTTTACCTTAAAGCATGTCAAATTCAAAAATATTACATTTAATCAAAATAATAGAATTGAAATAATATCTTTTAAACTTCTCCAATTTGGCATTTAGCAAAAATAGTGACCTTTACTTATATCTTAAAGAAGAAAGAGACAGAGCAGTTATAACATACCTACTTTATTGAATATCAGATACCTATTCATAACCCTTTCTTTCCAGTTTTGCTGAAACCTGATAAAAACACACACAATGAAACTCAAGAAGAATCACCCAACAGTAAGAAAGGAAAACGTGAACACGAAGAAGCCACCATTGTAAATTATTAATCTATTCACGATATTCGCGTCCCAGTGATAATGACTGCGTTTAATATTGAAAAAGTATAAGCAGGCATTGAGGACGAGTGCCGAGAGCCGAGAGCCGGGTGAACGGGAGCCGAACCATTCCCTATTCATAAACCTACATTATTAGGAATGAACACATTTTTGTAGAAGCTAAAGCTTAGGTTTCCCGAGAAATCAGTATCGTCATAAGCGGCTGCAAAATGTTGGCAGTCTGAAAATGCTGTGGGTGCTTGCCATTACGGTCTCAACTACTGCGGAATATTACAGATTTTTATGACAACAGTCGTTGTGCGGCAGTTGTCAGTTATGTGTAACGAGCTTGGTTTGGAAAACCCAAGGGTAAGGTTAGCTTAGCTTGAGCTGAATGGTGCTGATCCATACGTCATGTTCGTGAACGGGCGCCGTCAGTAGGCACTGGTCATCTCTTAGCTGCCACGGCTTATTTTAATTTCTGAATTGTTTTTATGTTTTCTATAACGGACGCTTTTAACGTGCACGTATTTCTACATCGTTCTCACATGGTTAATTTCAACACGAATGATGTAATCAAATATTTTGTAACAATTTTATGATTTGAAAGATTGTCCATGGAGTTTCTTGCCCGTTCTTCTCCATAGGTACCTACGCTTTGAAATGGGCAACTAGCTTCATCTTTCTGACTGACCGATCCTTTGACAATTTAAAAGTGCCTGTAGTTGGTTTAGTTGAATTAAATGATTTGAGTTTGAGTTTTACGCAAGGGATTTATGGAACGAAGATCTTTAACGGAGCTTGCGGTAGGAGTAAACTTGGAGAAATCGTTACGTAACGACAAAGCGTTATGCCCCCTCTAGACGACTTTTTATTACATATAATAGAGAGTCGGAAAGATAGAGAGACAGTGTTTATGGTCTTCAAGGGTGCTGAAGCCGATAGTGAGGTCAAAATTGAAATCCAATATGGCGGTAAAAATGTTTTTTTTTTAATTTTTCATCATTAGTGTCGTTTTTTGAGGGTGCTGAAGTCGATAGTGAGGTCAAAATGAAAATCCCAGATAGAGGCTGCGTAGTTATCAAATTTTCTTTAATCTTCTTGTATTTTCATTTTGAACTTCGTTCCTGCCAGGGTCCCCCGAGTCCACACGTTTTTTTTATAGTAGGTTCTCTTTTCAAAGCCGTGGAATATAACCTATTAGAACAGTAATAGATACATATAAAGGTGTGGGGAAGGTATCATATCATTGTTGCTCCTAAAAGTTTTTTTATATCAAAAATTCTGTTGCAAAATATAAGTTCCTAAGAAAAAGAACAGGCAATAAACTTATTTCTTTGCCTACAAGTAAGTATGGCTATATTAATGGAAGTTCCTCCCACTGAAATATGTTTGTATCTCAAGAAAACTTTACATTTATGCGCTGCTTTGTGTACTATGTCTCAAGGAGCAGAAAGATAGTCCTTTTATTTATAGCAGGATGGCGACAAAAGTATCCAGCAGTAATTCTGGCGCGCAAACATTAAGACAAATTAAAGAGATAATGCTGAAATTAAGGTGACCATGTACTTACACACTGGGAAGTAAACACTACACTTAATGAGTTTTGTAAGTGTCAACTTGGCCTCACATTAATTTCCGCCATTGTAAATACCAAACCAGCTGTTTGGTTACATCTATATACGTTAAAGTTCGTTTGTTTGTTTGAACGCGCTAATCTCTGGAACTACCAGTCGGATTTGAAAATTCTTGAGGAAGGAACTAATGCTAAGTCAAAATGAAGTAACAGCGCCGGCGGGCGATACAACGACGTGGTGGCTCGGTGGGTGGTGGGGCCGACATGTCACGTAGGTCGCGTCAGGAGCTCAATATAATGTGCCATTAAAACGATGACTTACAATAAAAGAACCTCAAACTGCATTAACATCACGCTAGGTCTTTTAGAAGACGAGCAAACCAATCAAGTAAGAAAGAATGCTAAGGGAAAACGAAGTAGGAAATAGCGCGCGCAGGCGATACGATGCGGCTGAGTGGGTCAGGAAACAAGAATGTTCACGCGGAATACATATTTCTACTACTTCACTGTTTCAATAAAACGTTTTATGCCACCGACAACACGTCTTACGGATTGTCGCCAGCAACATGTCTCCCGCAAAACAACAACGTGTTTCAGCAACAACTACGCAAATCTTTTCAACCATAAGGAAACAATACACCTAGTCTACACCCAATTTTTAGTGTTCGTTTAATTATTCTTTTGCTATGTATTTTTGTGTTGTACAATAAAGTATATCTACATAAATAAATAATACACCCTCATCGAGTGCCATGACGTAGCAACTGTGACGTCAACAAACTTTAAAATTAGCAAATAAAAAACCCCTCACAAATTCGTATCAGTACTTGCTGTGCAAATATCAGTGAAACGAAGTTATTACACTAATTGGAAAAATATGTATTATTGACACTAACTCAAAAACTTCTCAAACAAAATAACATTTCAACGGGACCACCGCGCATGCTTGCTCTACCCAGTGAAAACGGAATTTTCAAAATCGGTTCACAATTTTACTGACGAAAATATCGATCGCGCACTTAAATTAAAACAGGTTAAATGAAAATACAATCTCTTTTGACTGCGTTATTTACGAACGTAATGAATTATATGTCAACAGAGATCATATATATATTGTATGTAGAATTATGAAACCTACAAGTGGAAAAGCCACAAATAGCCGCGGAAATATTGCCCGTTTAGAAGCGCCTTAGGAAAAGAAACAAAAGAGTAAACTTGTAGCTACTACAATGGCTGGCGACCAAACTTTTCTTCTCAAACTTGTATGCTTTAGCCATTAGCGTATTGCGTCCAAGAACTCTCTCACTTCCAAAAACTACACAAATAAAGAGTTACAAACTTACGAACTTCTCCATCTGGTTTCCATTCTGATGCCGTCATAACTCCACAATGGTGTTACGTCACGACAATGGCGTCATAGTGCTCACGGCGCTTCACTTCGCTTGTCCATTAGCCGCCTGCAAATGGGTCGCGCGTTTTTTGGCGATGCGACGACGTGTCATCAATCGTAGTGGCGTAACGTATGTTGGTTTTTTTTTTTTGAGGATGTGTGGAAATCGCAGCAAATTGTATTGCCCGTAAACGTGTACTAAAAAAGTATAGTGTTTAATACATACATACATATAGCTACACCTTCTTCCCATGGGGTCAGTAGAAACTACAGAACGCCATCTGCTACGATCCTTACATGCTCCTTTTGCCTCGTTTACGTTCATACATCTGGTCATACACGCACGCCGCGCCGGTTCGAGTACTACGCACATGACCATTCTGAGGATCATCACCAGTAAGGTCACTATATGACCTTCCGGGGCATCCCCTCCCGACGTTTCCACTTTTCCCCGGAATTTTTTCGTATTCTAGTGTAAAATATGTACTAAAAAACTTGACAATGGGCGGCTGCTAGATAAATATAATCTTTGAGGATATACTTGATAAAACTGCTCTTTATGGGAAAAGTACTTTTGTCATGGCGCCTAAAATGTATAATAATATTCCCAAGGACATTAGAGACTGCAATAACATCCTTAAATTCAAAAATAAATTTCTTAACGAACACTCATTTTACTCAGTAAAGGATTTTTTAGACTTAAAATGATTTTACTATGTTTTTATTATTTCTTTCCTCTTTACTGTTTTAAATAAAGTGTTAATGTTTTATTGAGCGCAATATGAACTAAATTAATAATTATTTATTGTTTAATTATTATTATTATTGTTATTTTTTTATTTATTTTTTTATATTATTATTGTTATTTTTTTTTTTTTGTATAAATTTGTATGCCCATGAGGCTGATCACAGCATGAACTCACTGTATATTGTAAGACCGATATTGTAACCTGTGTATCACAAATAAACGGTTTGATTTGATTTGATAGATTATGAGTTTTGATTTAGAGTCACCTTTGTTCAACTGTGCATCGATACTTCTGATATTGAAGTAAAGCGTTCCTCAGAGAGTGGTTTTACAAGCAGACAATCCAATTTATTTTATTTCCTTTCCAGCCAGACTGATTTCATTTGTACAGTTACTATGCTATCCTTTGTTATCTAGATCAAACTAAAAGGGATCCTCTTCTATTTGGTACCCATTTTCTTCAACTACTAATTCCCTGCCCCCAATTTGCATAAACAATTTTCGCGTCGCCTACACATTTTTTTTTTTTAACATTATACTGTGCAAACATTCTTCGACCAACCTATCAGTCACTTTGTCAGACACCAAGTTGTCTGGCTGTATCGTGACAAAGTTTATAAGCACTAAGAGCTTCGATAACCTTATCGAATCTTTTATTGTATCTAAGATATAATTAGCTAAGTAGACAACGTGTTGTTTTATAACTAAAGGCTGATTTTACCATCGCTAGATAACTTTTATTCGAGGAATAAAATTGACTTATGACAGTTTTTGTATGAAATAACTGTCAGAATATCTAAATTATTCCTTGAATAAAGTTATCAGATGATTAAAAAATCAGCCCTAAGTTACGTCGAAACTAAACTCCTGTTATCGCTATAGCAGTGAAGAGCCACAAAATATACAGGGAGCATCTTCACTATCGCATACAAAATCATCATTACCATTGTTCAGGGGCATACGACGTTCACAGGAAGACCTACCCATCCCCTTCTCCCCTCAAGAATCGCCACAAGGATTGGTCAGACAGTGAATTTATAATCATCGTCAAGCAATCAAATTTTCTTTCTCAAAAAACAGACGGTACGATACGCAAAAAATGGAGAGCTAAAACCGTCGGATACAAAATGGAAAGGAAAAAATTCCGTCCCACCATTGCACTGCCTTTGTCGTGTGCAATTGTAACGGCCAAAAAGAACGTACGGGTAACACCCATACCCACCTTTACGGGAAATCTTCAAATGGAAATTCGTGCGTGCCTGCCTGTAACCCTTCATAATGTACGAGTAATATAGGAATTTTAATTACTCGACTTCAACAAGCTCTATGGATATTTGAGATTAATCTATCTTTTACCCGAAATGTAAGCTGCTGAGCAAACTATACAGTCCGTGTCAGAGATCTGAGGTCATATTTAAAAGTGTGGTACGGACTACCAAACTGAACCTTTTTCTCCATGGGACCAACATAATAATCGTGAAAAATAAATCAGGTGGCCCATACATAATAATAATTATGTTGTACTAGCGTCTGCCCGTGGCTTCACCCGCGAAGATGTCGGAAAATATCCCAACGTACGAGAACGTACTACCGGGATTAAAATACCTTATGTGTTAACCCAGATAAACAATGTATTAATTCCGTAATACACTGTTTCCATGTAACTCTATAGAGTACGTGGCACTCGAGGGATATTATTATTATTAATGAATTACATAAAAAAAATCATTACTCTCACCGTCCATTGGTGAAAACCGTATGAAAATCGGTTCGGTAGCTTTCGAGTTTATCGCGTTCAGACAGACTTTGTTTTAGAATATGTAGTGAGAACATTGTCATCAAATGTGCCATTGAGCCATCGATTTACTTGATAAAACCCATAGCATCAATCAATTATACAATCAGTAAATAAAATTTGTCAATTTATTGAAAATTTGGAAACCGTTCCTTTTAGCCTTAGGGACACTCATTCAATCAATCTGTTAAAAATCTTGTAACAGCACAGTGCTTGATTGGACAGCGAACATGTTTGACAAACCCTTTTATATTTTCCCATAGGAGACATTTGTTTATTCAATTTATAAAACCAAAACGAATTTCTGAATAATTATTGTACCCATTTTACGAGTATATTATACTAGTATGATTTAATTGGTTAGCACTCTGTGAGTTTTCTATCACAAATTCAGTACTATACACCGTTAAATTTTGATCGTTTTAATCCTTAAAAGGGGTCTTTTTACTCATCATTATAACAACTTTTACTACGGGACCAACCCTGAAATCGTGAAAAAAAATTTGTTGATCCATAGATTTATGTTCACATAACTCGACGTAATGTATGTCTCAACTGATTTTTTTCACTTGTTAGTAACTTAAAACTAAAGACGAATGAAAGCGAAGACCAGAAACTAAGGAACGAGTCTTCGCACAAATTGCCTTATTATGGCGGAGGAGGCATCAGTCGCCGCAGCCCTCCGGTTGTTATTGCGACTGCCTCTTATTCTGCTCAGGAGTGAGGCCGTTTTTTTGCGGATGATGGCATGAAACCCATCGGTATGGGTTACCGCGAACATTTCTGAGGCACTGCAAAAACGAGGCAGTCGCAACAGCATCCTAAAAACATTATTATACTGGACGCGCAGAACATCCAGCGACCTTTTCAAGTATTTGACTACCGGTGTAAAAACTCTAACAAAAGGCTTTAAAAAGGGTAATCTTTACTTGGTCTGTACACCGAGCAAATCTTCGTGCCAACATATTATCCCTGACCGCTAGAGCTCTACGCTCCCTCTCAATATCACCATGGTCACTGAGGTCGTCGGTAAGAAAATGCCCAAGATATTTAAACTTTGTGACTGGATAAACACGACAAGCTCGAGGGCATCTTCCCGGCGCTTACCAGCGACCCCAAAGGCCATGTATTCACATTTTTTGACATTATAGACCAGTGCATGCGTAGCAGCGTAGGTCTCACACACTTTGAGCAGCTCCAGGATCGCCCCCGGCGACGGGCCCAGCAGCACCATGTCGTCCGCATAACTGATGTTGTTACAATTAACACCAGTTACTGACTGACTTGACTGATTAAAAAAGCGGCAGTATGTACATTGATGTATTTATTTGCTTTACCGTTATCGTCCTTGTTTTAGACACAAAACAAGTTACCTCAGTCTATCCTATATATTCGTTACATATTCGTTTCATTAGTGAAACGTTTGACTAGATGTGCTTTAAGCCAGGCATAGAGGGTAGCAAGCTCTTCCTTTCAAAAGCTTTTTGCTAACTGCGATAAAACTTTTTAACGTTCCATTTTTTAGCTATGTCTGTAGCAAAATTTAGATGCCAAATATGTACCCAAACAGAATCGCTCTTTTTCCTGTTATTGGGAGCAGACGACCACTGACAGGAAGTGGTCTCCAAGTCATCATCGCTTATAGACTTTGGAATATTAGCTAGAGGGAGAAGATGTCTCATTTGCCTTTATCCTTTCACAGTTATTTTAGCTCTGATTTTGCATCACTGTCAAAAACAAAGTAATCTTTCACGCACCTAGATTCGACATTATAATAACTACGAATCAATACCTACAATTCTCCACTTTTTCACAGTAATAACGAGACTATCGCTAACTCAAAAATACTGCACTATTATTACATAATTTCAACGCTGCAGTAAAACAAGGAGAGCGCACATGATCCCGACGGCCCCATGTAATTGGCTCCTACTCGAATGGAATAAACACGAATACCTCGAGACCAGTAAATAAAGTAAACTAACATGAACATTGTAAACTCCAGCTGATTGCCCGGCAAAGTAATTTGTTAAGCAAAACAGACAGTTCTCATAATGTTACATATTCATTACTATTGTCAAAAAAATATGCCAAGTTTGTGTGATACTCAAGATCTGTAGGTTCTGTAGGTATAAACAATATATTAATAGGTATTTAAGCCACCTCTGTTTTCTGATAAAGACCTAATAATAAAGTTACTTTATATCAATTTCAATTTCTTTAGATCAGATGTTTCAAAATATCAAAAGAATTTTGGATATGCAGAGTGGAAACATGGTGATCAATACTTTGACTTTTTAACCGACATCAAAAAAAGGAGGAGGTTCTCAATTTGGATGTTTATATTATTATATATTGTTTTTTATGTATGTTCGGGCATAACTCCGTTATATACGAATTGCAAAATTCTTTTTTTGTTCGAAAGAGGTTTATTCCGAAATGGTGCCATTTAAATTTTATAAAGATCTGATGATGAGTTTCGGAAACAGACAGGGGAACTCTTCAATAAATGCCAGCAAATTAACCGCGATTGCTGCTATCGCATATGTATGCATTGTTTACGCAATCACACAACATAACATCACGCCTGTACCCTCTAAAGGGGTACGCAGATGTGTTCTGTATATCACGGTACGCCCTCATTTCTGTCAAAGTTGTTAATGGGGTACCTCTAATCTTGCAAGTTTGTGTGAGGTAGGTAAGTACAACAAAAAATTCACTTTTTCAAATAAAAACTTTTTACAAATAAAAAAAACAACCGACTTTATTTTTCACTTTTTAGTTCTGTTTCAAAATCAAAAATCATTTATTCAAATCAGGCTGAGAATCAACACGTTTTGAACGTTCGCCCTTCCTTGCTTCAACTGGTTGAATGCAAGCCCTATAATCCTTATGGCAATGAATATAAACTAAAGGCACGATTTTCTCAGTCACGATTTTTTTACTTAATAGAAGAAAAGATAATATATATTTTTTTTTTTTTTTTTATTTATTTATTTATTTCAGGCGACGCAGGCCCATAGATATATACCTTAACCTTAACATACATATTTTACTATAAAATAGAACTTCACTAGCTACGTAGTTCTTGTGCTGTTCTGTGGTACTTGTCCGCGGAAGCGACGGAACACCACATCCTGCGGCCAGAAGTCTTCATCCATGACGACGGGCAGATAACAATTCGGTACACGCACCACAAACGCCTTGAAGTTGACGTTGCGGTGCGACTCCAGTAACTGCACCCTCGGCGAGTATCTCGTTTTCTGGCGCACGTACTCCACGATGTCCTCCGCCTTAGTGGTGTAGTGTAGGCGGGAGATGTACACCGGTGTGTTCGGCTTTGCGGCACGCAAACTGACTTCAGGCTCCGTAGGAGCTTTGCCGCAGCGGTTCTTGCTCATTCGCGATCGGCGCTTCCTCCTTTGCACCGTCACGAAACCCTCATCATCAGCCCTATTCGGTGCCTTTTCTGGCATAGGCTTCATACTTAGAGCACCTGGGGTACTCGCGGTGACGCTAGCGGATTCCTTTAGGGGCTTCGCTGGGGCTGCAGACACTGGCAGCGGGACGGGGCGAGGGGCTCGGGCGGCGCTGCGTGGAGGAGCCGCGATGACGGGCGCGGGGCTGCGGGGCACGCGGGCGGGGCGCTCTGCAAGCTCAGCAAACGACGGGTGCGCTGGCGACGAAACTGCTGACGCGGAATTTGACGACGATACATCGAGGCCGGCTCCGCGACACATGTTTACGTTAGACGCATCGACTGATGACCTAGTTACCGCCACACTGTTGCGCAACTCGCTGAATTCCTTGCGCAAATCGGCGACGGTGTTTTGGGATGCATCTAACTTCGCCAGCACATCCGCGAGACGAACCTTCAGAAAGACAATGTCCTTCAGAAGGCTTGTTACATCGACGTGGTCGAAGGTGACGGGTGGCAGCTTGTGCAGCTGCTTCGCCACAAAGGTCGGCACGTCGTCCGGGTCGGTCTCCTTGAACAGCGTGATAATGTCTTGCAGGCTTCTCTTAGTCCCGTCACGCCTGCGGGACAGCATCTGGTCGCGCTTGTTCAGCACACTGAACAACAATAGCTTGGCAGCAGCTATGTCATCCTCGCTGAAGTTCGTTGCGCAGATTTGAATAGCGGATACTTCGTCCATCACATCCAGCTTCTGCTGCAGGAACGCCAGCAGCTCATTCGCCACAAGTTCATTACTCATGGCGAAAAAAAAAAAAAACTACGAGCGACAGCTTGCGCCGCGCTAGTCAATACACAGAATATGCAAACACGTGCGCATCGGAACGCGGCACAAGCAAGACTGCACAAAAAACATAATAAGCACCTATTATAATTTAAAGATTCCATATTCCCTACGAAACCCTATTACCCAGTTTGTAATTTTGATAAAAAATGGAGAGCACGACACAATGTAACAGCGACTTACAGTTTAGGTACGCACTTGTAATTCTTACAATTTATGATCGTATAAATTCTGTTTTAAAAAGTATTTAAATTGGTATCTCTGTTATTATGCCCCTGTGAATAGTGTGAGGCCTGTTATACACGGCACTGTTTCTTTACGGTACGGCGTGTTAACCGTGCCGTAGAAAAATCGCGCGAGCTCGACGGCACCGTGCCGTAGTACCGCCGTGTCAATCAACAAGCTTCTATTGTGATCCACACAACACTGACGAACGGGCCTGCACACGGCGAATCAGCCGTAGTTTTACACGGCAATACCGTAGTTTTTCACAGCTGTGTATAACGGACGCGGGGAGGGCAAATAAATAAAGGAAGCATATTTTGTTTAGTCAACACGTGCCTATTGTTTTAATTTGGTATATTATAATTTTACGTTCTGTAGTTTTAGAAGAGGAATGCTGATACATAGTTCTAAGAATATTCTCGGGAAGAAACTATAATGATACGAAGATTCAAGTCTACGTACGTAAGTACTATCTAAACAATAGAGATTGAAAAAGCCATTTGAGGTAGGTACAACATGAAAATGTTCAGATGTTTATCTGACATAATAACTAACTTTTGTACCTTTTATAAAGCAAATGAGGTACTACAGGCGCCTTGAAATATAATGAAAAAAAATTAAGCTCTAAAAGGACAGTAAGAAAAACAAATAACGATCCAAAAGTTAAACGAATTAAATAAATAAATTACCTGAACGCGATGTTTTTTGTAATGTTGCTTCATTCGCCCCGAGCTATGCGACGGAGATAAATTGTTTTAAGGACTTTTTTCAAATATTTTATCAGGAATATTTTGTTATTTGATATATGTATGTTATAATTTGTTTGTCGTAATTTTCCAAACATTGTGCTTTGCAAGCACAAGGGAAGTATTTAAAGTTAAGTTGGAATTTTGTCCTTCAAATTTCTTCGTAACCAGGTTGTCAGGTATGGTTTAGTACAAAAGAATTATCACTATTTTGGAAACTTTTCACATTTGTTATAAGCACCGTACCGGATCGACATCACCGCACCTCGGCTCGGCTCGACTTCAGGCGATGCTGATCCTGTGCGATACTCACACGTTTAAGTTAAGCCAACGATGTTTACCTTAAACCGACGGCCAAATATACCCGAAGGAAAGTGATAACTAAAAGAGTGTCCTTGGAGTTTCTTGCCCCTTCTATAGAGATCTACGTTATGGAATTGGCAACTAGCTTCAACTTGCTGAAGCTTAACTGGCCAAATCTTTGACAATGCAAAATTGCCTGTAAGTTTAATTGAAATAAAAGCTTTGAGTTTGACTAAAGCTAGAACACTAAGAAATAAATTGATACGTAGACATGACTTGACATAATATAACGCCAGTATTTCCCTGTACCACCAAAATTTAACCAGTTATAGTTTAAAGGATACAATAGCGGTCTTATCGTTGTTTTGAGAGATTTGCTAATAAGTTGTTACCTAGAGACGAAGTTGACTCGTGTGCTTTCAATTTTTCAATCAGAACTCTAGCTTTTGTCGCGGCTTAGCCCGCGTGGAGGTTAGAAATTATCCCACCAGGACGTTCTTCCGAGATAAAAAGTATTATACCTTGTTAATCCAGATCATAAACTTTCCGTGCGTCAAATTTCATCTAAATTCGTTCAGCCGTTTTTGCGTGAATGAGTAACAAACATTCACATTTACCATATTACTAGCTGCACCCCGCGGTTTCACCCGCATAAATTTCGATTCCTTGGGAATATCGGGATAAAAATTTTCCTATGTGTTAATTCTGGTTATAAAATATCTGTGTGACAAATTTCATCAAAATTGGTCTAGCCGTTTGAGCGTGAATGAGTAACAAACATATAAACACACACACACTCACAAACTTTCGCCTTTATAATATAAGTATGATAGTAGGAATAATGCCGGAAGGTTCCTGTGTATAATGAATTCATATGATGAGGGCGGGTCGCTAGTCAATGATAAATGGTAGACATAGTTGCAGTGAACGTACATTTTGAACAAACTCTTTCACAAGGAGCTCTACGTTTTTTTTTTTTATTGACAATGGGCTCACTCTTGACCTCAATCCAGCCCAGAGGCAGGGATGAGATATACGGTGGAACGAGCTTGCCCAGATTTTAATATTTGAAACGCATATAAACACATATTAAAATACATGATGTTGTTATTTCGTTATGACGTTGTGTTGCCCCGAGCAGTGCGACGCGACGTGTCCTAATGAAACTCTTGCTACGAGTACGTTTCATTCCTCCTTACAAATGTATTTTTTTCTTAAAAATTATAACGTAACATGTTTTAAATAAAATATTAAAAATGTCACTAAATTGAATAGTATCTAGTTACTTTTGCAATCTTAGAAGATTATGTAGATGTAGGCTTAAATACTAAAATAAAAACTCCCCCAATTAGGCACTACCTAATTGGGGCATAAAGTTTTTGTTTTAGTATTTCGAAATTAAAATAGGAATGTTTTTACATTAACGTGAGGTATACACGATTAAAAAACCTAAACGTTGAATTCATCACCGAGTCATAATATTGTATGCTGACTATTGTATGTTTGTAACGAACCCAAACAAAAAGAGAAATTGATTTGTGTGGGTATGGATACATATTGTTGAAATATTGCTGTCAATTGATCGATTCCATCAACTTTAAATAAGATGCATTCTCCAACCTATCCATAAAAAATTAAAATATTTGGAGGTTTGTCTGCTACTGAGGAATACGTAACAGAAAGACATTACCCTTTTTCTGTTTCAGTCGAGTAGAGACTGTCAAAATTGCCTGACGTTCATCGTCAAAAAATCTTTCTAATATTTTGGCAGCCGAGATGGCAACGACCTGCAGGTAGTACCTACAGGTACTTTTCAGGGGTAGTATTTCTTTTAAATAAACTCTCGCGTCCTTATAAAATAAAAATTCATATAAATTCCTTTTTTTCTAGAGCCCCTTTGAGCTCAAAGAAGCTCTTCAGATAACCCTACAAATGTTGGTCGTGACAGCTTCCAGGAAAGAGATAGAAACAGATCAAACAAGTGACTATTTGAGCATAAAAGGGTCTCTGATAAACGACACCCTGTGGTTAGAAGTAAAATGATCCATAGCTGACGTAGAGATGATTTGAGAACTGTGCTAGTATGTTCAGCTGTTAATTACAGTTTTCAAACGCATGCCTTTGACTGCAAAGGTACGGGTTGACAAAAGACTGGTTCACCAGTGGTGTAACCATAAAATTGCTCGTTGTTGAGTTATTTAGGTGGATGCGATGATTAGAAATCACTACCTATATAAGTATTGGGGTTGTAAGAATAAAAACGTTATGAAAATGAAAACATTAAAGTCAACTCTCTGCCTATTTGTATGCTTAACAATTTTATTCAAGAATAGGTACACTGCGGCCGACGAAAGAATGTCTTCTTGACATCTGTCAGTTTCATACAAACGAATACGTGTTTGGATGAGTAGAATTGTCAGGAACGCATTCTCTCGACGCGCGACGGCCGCACTATAGATAGATACTGTATTAGGTTTTAGCTTTAGTGTTGGGTGATAGACCCTTCTCTTTTAAGCCCTGCGTACGAAATCAAATTCCTTCCTTACGATATAAAATTTTAATATCTACCAATTTAAAGGCTATGAATCATCATGATCTGCCTAGCCTTTTCCCAACTATGTTGGGGTCGGCTTCCAGTCTAACCGGATGCAGCGGAATACCAGTATTTTACATGGAGCGACTGCCTATCTGACCATCACAACCCAGTTACTGGGTAATACGATATCCCCTGGTAAGACTGGTTGTCAGATTTAAAGGCTATGAATATAAAACTTTAAAATTTCATCAAAGAATGATCGCCTCTCAGAAACTTGAAATCGTAAATCTAACCTGTCTCTTTCACACATTTTCATTGAGTGGCAATAAAATTTGAATGACCCAAATCTTTAATTAATTTCTTCTACCCACTCCTGATAAAATGAACACGTAAAATATTTTTGCCATAATATTAATGTAAAGGAGATCGGACGGGTGTGGCCCAAGTGGCGTGCAAACAAACTAAGCATGACGCTTAGTTTGTTTGAAAGTTCATTAACTAAGCTAACTTTTTTTGTATGGGTACAAAAAAATTTAACCTGGGAGGAAAAAGTTACAGGGTGTATTAAAATTAAAATACTCATAGTTATATCGAGCTATTTTAAACTATTTATTCAATTAAATCTATTTTTTTTAATTTAATTGTTTGAATAATACTCTGTTTTTGAAATAGTATTTAAAAGTGTTTGAAGAAAACTGTTTCTGAGAAAGGAATAAAAAATGCAATCATTGAAGAAGAAAACATAAAATAACCTACTATACAATATATTTCATCGTAAGTACTTTAATTAAGTATTGAGTTCCTGGAAGGATTTAGGGGAGCCCTTTGCCCAGCAGTGGGACAATATAGGGTAACAAAAAAAAAAGTATTTTAACTGAAAACTGAACTAAACTAACAATATACATGCTGCAGGATGTTCTATGTTCTCGTAACGAGCCCACCCGAGATACCACACTACGCTCATAACGTGCGTGCAACATCCGACTGTCCTTTTCCCTATGATACAACTACAGTAATAATGTTGAATGCCCTGTAGTCCTTCTTCCTCCTTATACATTATATATGTATAATATCAATCAAACACATCAATATTAAACACAGCCGGTAAACAGTGGACAAATAACAGAATAGGTAACGCAGTTCAAACACAAACGTATCGCATCAAACAGCAGCAAGCGGAGAGAATGACTGCCAAAGACAGTAACAGTCACTGTCATTCCTGCCAATGACAGTGACTGTCACTGTCAGTCATTCCTGCCAATGACAACTGCCAATGACAGTGACTGTCACTGTCAGTCATTCCTGCCAATGACAGTGACTATCACTGTCATTGACAGCCATTCCTGCCAATGACTACTAATGACAGTGGCAGTCACTGTCATTCATGCCATAACATTTTTGTCTCTTTTAAATGAGGTTAGGTTAGGTTAGGTTTATATTTCATGGCCCCCGGCGGGCGCCGCCACCCGGCTCACACATCGTGGTCGGGGGGAGGGGGGGGGGCTCGGATCGCAGTTGAGTCTACCATGAAATACCTGGGATTGGCGCTCGACAGCCGGTGGGACCTCGGCCCCCACTTCCGGCTGGCGCCCAAGTTGTTGGGCGCGGCTGGGGCGCTATCAACGCTGCTTTCCAATCTGGGGGGCCCGAGCGCCGCCTGTAGGCGGCTCTATGTGAAGATCGTGCGATCGATGGCCCTGTATGGGGCCCCGGTGTGGGCCTCTGACCTGACGGCCGGCAGTATCGCAATATTACGGAAACCGCAGAGAGCGATGGCCGTCAGAGTTATCGGGGGATATCGCACGATCTCCTACGAGGCGGCCAGCGTACTAGCTGGATCCCCGCCCTGGGACCTCAAGGCGAGAGTACTCACGTCATTGTATCGGTGGCACGAGGAAGCGAGGGCGCGGGGTGAGCGACCTATGCAGCGACACATGGAGCTGCGTCGGTCTCAGGTTCGCGAGGTCCTGGTGGCGGAATGGCGGGACAGGCTTACACGCCCGGCTTCGTCACTATCGAGGCGGTCCGGCCGGTGCTCGAGCGTTGGCTCGGGAGGGAGCACAGCTCCCTGTCGTTTCGGGTGACGCAGGTGCACTCGGGGCATGATTGCTTCGGGAAATACCTGTGTCACATAAACAACAACATAAATAACATTTTTGTCTCTTTTAAATGAGGTTAGGTTAGGTTAGGTTTATATTTCATGGCCCCCGGCGGGCGCCGCCACCCGGCTCACACATCGTGGTCGGGGGGAGGGGGGGGGGGGCTCGGATCGCAGTTGAGTCTACCATGAAATACCTGGGATTGGCGCTCGACAGCCGGTGGGACCTCGGCCCCCACTTCCGGCTGGCGCCCAAGTTGTTGGGCGCGGCTGGGGCGCTATCAACGCTGCTTTCCAATCTGGGGGGCCCGAGCGCCGCCTGTAGGCGGCTCTATGTGAAGATCGTGCGATCGATGGCCCTGTATGGGGCCCCGGTGTGGGCCTCTGACCTGACGGCCGGCAGTATCGCAATATTACGGAAACCGCAGAGAGCGATGGCCGTCAGAGTTATCGGGGGATATCGCACGATCTCCTACGAGGCGGCCAGCGTACTAGCTGGATCCCCGCCCTGGGACCTCAAGGCGAGAGTACTCACGTCATTGTATCGGTGGCACGAGGAAGCGAGGGCGCGGGGTGAGCGACCTATGCAGCGACACATGGAGCTGCGTCGGTCTCAGGTTCGCGAGGTCCTGGTGGCGGAATGGCGGGACAGGCTTACACGCCCGGCTTCGTCACTATCGAGGCGGTCCGGCCGGTGCTCGAGCGTTGGCTCGGGAGGGAGCACAGCTCCCTGTCGTTTCGGGTGACGCAGGTGCACTCGGGGCATGATTGCTTCGGGAAATACCTGTGTCACATAAACAGGGAGCCGGACGCCCAGTGTCACCACTGCGTCGACTACCGGGAGGACACGGCGCGGCATACGCTGGCAGTGTGCCGCCTGGGAGGAGCCGCGCCGTGCCCTCATCTCAGAAGTAGGCAGTGACCTGTCGCTGCCGGCCGTGTTTGAGTCGATGATCAGCAGCGAAGAGTCTTGGGACGCGGCAGTTTTCTTCTGCGAAACGATCGTCTCGCAAAAGGAGGCTGCGGAAAGGGAGAGGGAGATCTCGTCCACTCACCCGGCCCGCAGCAGGTGCACCGGGCGTCGGCGGAGGGCGGACAACGCCCTCTTCCAGCCCCCCTAAATGGGTCCACGGGCAACGGACTCGGGGACGTCTGTTGCCCCCCACACATCAGGCCCCGAGGTGGCGGTGCGTAGTTCCACGCGCGCCCCTCTTAGACGTCGCGGGGGGAGTCTAACACCTCACTCCCCCCCTGACCCGAGGAGGCGGACGTCCATGAGGATTTTCCACCCCGAAAAAAATAAGGTTAGGTTTAAGTTAGGTTAGGTTTAGGTTTAGGTTAGGTTAGGTTAGGTTAGGTTAGCTCCCCCGACGCGGGGGGCATGCGGGGCCCGCCTTTCAGGCGGGCGTGGAGGCCAGCAGGCAACGGGAGCGGGGGCTCCGTTGCCTGTTTTGCACAGGCCTCTACCTTGTGGGACGGGAATGGCCAGGTGTTCCCGGCCATTCCCGTAGCCCCCCAACCTGGGGGGCATGCGGGGCCCGCCATACCATCTTGGCGGGCGTGCGCCGGGAGGGCTGTGGATGTAAAGGCTATGCCGGATTCCCATGGCCCTCCCATCACGGCGACGCGGGAACACCGCTGAGTTTTAGTGGGTATACTGTCATTCCGACAGGGAGTCCCACATACCCCGTCTCGTCCCCCGGGAGGCGGGGATGCATAAAGCATTTCTCAGCGACAAAAAAAAAAAAGGTTAGGTTAGGTTTAGGTTAGGTTTCGCAGAAGGAGGCTGCGGAAAGGGAGAGGGAGATCTCGTCCACTCACCCTGCCCGCAGCAGGCGCACCGGGCGTCGGCGGAGGGCGGACAACGCCCTCTTCCAGCCCCCCTAAATGAGTCCCCACGCATCAGGACCCGAGGTGGCGGCACGTAGTGTTCCACGCGCGCCCCTCTTAGACGTCGCGGGGGGAGTCTTACACCTCCCTCCCCCCCCTGACCCGAGGAGGCCCACTGCGGTGGGCCGGCACCAGTCGGGGGTCGCGGAAGGATCGTACGTTCCCGTGACCCCCGGCGTAGGTGTGATATGGAACACCGGGGTGGTTTTTAGTCAGTAAGAGTCTGACAGACCCCGTCGCCCGCCCCAGGGCGGCGGACATCCATGAGGATTTTCCACCCCGGAAACAAAAAAAAAAAAAAAAAAAAGGTTTAGGTTAGGTAACGCAAACATACCACTTGTATATTTTGTCTCTTTCTCATGTTGGCGCAAAAAATACCACGCATCTGAGTCATCATTAAGTGTTGGGCAACATCAAAAATACCATATCGGGTTAAAATAAATAGATTTAAGTGGTAAATAGTTCAAAATACGCCAATATATTAAGTTTATGTAATTATACGCAGTAACATTTTTCTCCCAGGATGAATTTTTTTTTACCCATACAAAAAAGTAAGCTTAGCTAGTGAACTTTCAAATGAAATAAGCCTCATGCTCTGACGCCACTTGGGCCAGAGCCCATACAAAAATGTCCGATCTCCTTTATGTAAAAATTATGCTGATGCTGACACATGACTCCAGCTTAATATGGGTACAAATTGAACTATAAGTAAATGTGCCAGCCCGTGAATTTTATTGAACCTCCGAAAGCTTATCTTCATACTGAAAAAGGTACTATTTCTCTGGTTATTTAGACCATATAAAATATCAGCACCTGCGGGATTTTCGCCGTGCGGCTGGTCGATTTTACATAATTATCGTATCACAAGCCGAATCGCCACCCCTTTTACACAGGTTGATAAAATCCGCAGGTAACTACATAGTACATTTTGCATCAAAATGTCGAACTTCATGCGGCGGTGATCGCCTGCGACTGAGCATTTTTAGATCGATGTTAGTCTCCCGCCGCATGCGACCTGTCGCCGCACGACATAAGTCAAAACTTACTCTACATGTGTATTTGCGATTCTAGTCACTTGCAACCTAGCCGAATTGCCATTTAGACAGTCGATTTTCGCCGTGCGGTGAAAATCGTGCGGCTATAGTCACCTGTGCCATGCCCGCATTTAGCCACTATCAATAGCAACCGCTTTCATTTTGACTGTTGAACAACATTTATTGCATTGTTTACATTAATTTTTCCAACTTATGAAGCAATGGATTAGCAATATCTTTCAAAATGAGACAGATTCAGATTGATAGTATGTTACGAATCAGGGCGCTGGTAATGAGGTCCATTCGTTGGGATCCCACCTTCACCGTTTACAGCCTGATGATTATAATTAATCACTGTGGCTCTTATTTATGGTAGCCATGTTCTCATGTTCCAAAAAGTTAATTAACCTTCCCTTCCACCTCACTAGTTCAGCAATTTACCGAAAATAATAGCGTGTAACAGGAATAAACAACAACACTCGTTCTCATGTATACGAGTACGAGGAACAAACATGGAGTATACGGAACCAAATTAGATACAATTAGTTAATTAGGATTGCTATGGTGTGTTTGTATAATTTTGGTGTTTATGTGTTTTTGTGTGCCAAAGGTTGCTGATAGAAAGTTGTTACAGCCGCTGAAGCTGAAGCTGCATTTTTCTAAGAAAAACGGTACCTGGTTATATACCAGGCGAAAATGACGGTGGGACATCAAACTGAGGTCCTGGGTTCGATTTCCACGTTGAGAAAAGTTTTAGTTGGTTTTTCGATCAGGAGTTTCTCAGTAGCAGCTGAGAGTGTGGATTTGTACCCGGGTGATGGTAGCAGGTCCCCGTGTTACATACGACCTAAACATAACTTGCGAAATGTGGCAGTAGGTACCTACATGTCTGCCGCACCCTTTGAGAAGGACAAGGAAACGGGCGTGATGTTATGTTATGGTATCAAAAGCACGCCCTCATGGCAGAGCTATCTGAGGGAACCCAAGCTTTAGACATAATGATGCAACTGCCACTGAAATTTCTAAATTTTGTTAATACCCTTGTAGATAAGGGTTATTGTTGAAAATCTTCTTCTCACTACCCTCTGTAATGCCTTAATTCGAGTCTGTATTGTAAAAGGCGTACTTTTTCCGGGACGTAATATTGTAATTTGATTATAGGTACAGACGCCAGCAGGTCAACCTACCCGAAACTGTCAAACTTTCCCAATCAACCTTGAACCATAATGCTTTAACGATAAAGTTCAAAATCTATTTAAAAAAATTGACAGATTGTAGTAGCTTGATGTGCTGGCGTCTGTACTTTGTTTTCCCATTTATTACAAACATAAAATACCTGAATCAGCAAACTAATATAACAACCAATTAAAATACGGTTACATAAAATTTATAACATGAAAAATCTACGGTATTTTTCTCTTTTCTGAAAATAACTACGAGTAACAATGTGCTGCTGAAATTATATTTGACATTTTCAGTACACGTACGACCTTCATTTGTAAGAATTTTCTTCAAGAAAATAAAACTAAATTAATTTTGTTTCTTTCAACTCTACGCTCGTCGGAAAGATCAACAATCTTTTGTAAGTAAAGAATGTTGATCTCTACGCGCAAAAATTAAATTAAACTGTGCGTTAGTTCATATTAGTTTTCGTAGGCTGTGTTGGGTTATTTCTAAGCGTGAATGAAATTAGGTATATGTGACGATTTATACAAATTTAATTTAATTTTAGTTTATTTGGAAATAAAACGATATTACATTACATATAACACTTATCAGTAAGGTATATAAAACAAAATCAATGTAATAACCACAACATTTTCCACATATTAACAAAGAGGTATTTTATGATGAGGACTAATTGGTAAGATAAATAATTATTCAAAGAAACATTTTATATTGTTACAAACTAACAAACTAGTCAGTTACCACAAGATATATCCAAGGTGTTCAGTACATTAATAACTTTACTTCGAAAAGCATTCTTATTTACCATAAATATATCAATATCTATGAAATATATCTATGTTCATTGTATATTTGCATGAGTCGCTGAAGGGGTGCACGCTTACCTGCGTTTGTCCGGTATGATGCCTGTGGGGTAATTCTCGTAATTTTAAGAACGTTCACAGTCTGATCTCAGTCTCAATCTGTCAAAAAAATAATTTCCCTACATTTTGACAAGTTTTTGACATTTGTTTGTCGCCGAGATGAGACTGCGACTAGATTTTCAACGTTTTAAATTACGACAATTGCCCTTCTGATCAAACAATCGGTAAACGCGCACTCTACGATGATGAATTGATCTAGGAACTACAAGCTTAATATTATTACTAAGGTCTATATAATTTAGCTTATTATGATAAAGGTCGTGCAGTGTCATTACTTGCAGAAGCATTCGTCTCTTCTCGAGTGTGAGTAAATTATACATTGCTAGAAGGTCTTTGTAAGGTAAGCGTGGAAGTTGGCATCTGAGTCGCATAGTTCGTAAGAACTTTTGTTGTACTTTTTCAATGGCTATTTGATATTTATTATGTAATGGATCCCATATCAGACAGGCATATTCAAGCTGAGAACGAATAAGTGAACTATACAAATAATGTAAAATCTACAAGGGCGCCTAAACTCAGTAACTGTTCTGATAACAAAAGCGTATATTTTCAATACTCTGGGTAAGATGTTTTCTATATGTAGATCAAAATGCAATTTACAGTCAAATAGTACTCCTATGTCTCTAAGGTTCGTCACTGTCTCGTATAGTACTACATAAGGTATAATCATATTTTATTATAGTTTTATTTTTAGTAAAGCTGATGAAATGGCATTTGGGTATACTTAAATTTAACTTATTAATTGTACCATATTTAGAGAGTCGGTTAAGATCGCTCTGAAGTTCTTAACCGACTCTCTGAATCATCATCATCTGCCTAGCCTTTTCCCAACTATGTTGGGGTCGGCTTCCAGTCTAACCGGATGCAGCTGAATACCAGTATTTTACATGGAGCGACTGCCTATCTGACCTCCACAACCCAGTTACTGGGTGATACGATACCCCTTGGTAAGACTGGTTGTCAGACTTTCGGGCTTCTGACTACCCGTAACGACTGTCAAAGATCCACGAATGACAGCCGGGACCAACGGCTTAACCGACTCTCTGAATATTGTACAATAATTAATAAATTAAATTAATGGGGAAAGAAGTAGGTGAGTACCTTGAGATCAATAATTAAATCTGCCAAATGGATGCAAAATGTTTTTATCTTCTACTAGCGTTTATTTGGAAAAACTAGCTTTTTTGCACTTTAGTTGAAAACAAACAACATTGTTGCAAAAATCTCTATAACCAAACGGCAACGTCGCATGCGATTGTTAACCTAATTAGTTGGTGTCAGTTTTTAATAAACTAATGCACCGTTGCCATCCCGCACACTAACGACTTACAACAATGTTTCCTTTGTGTGGTCGAAATGGTCTGACGGGAGTATCTTTTGTTTTATTTTCGTGGATTCAATTACGAAATTGCAGATTCAAACAGACAGACTGACCAGTGGAAATTCACCTCTACAATATAGAGCATTTTATTTGTATAAGCTTTTATTTAACTTACACTGTTCGTATGTATGTTTGTCAGTTGTCCGTCAAAATTTGCTAACCATTTTTTGGTATCCGATTGAGCTGAAATTTTGCATACACCTTTAGTTCTGGTGACAATACAATGTACAATGCACAAAGCTTGAGGCACTGATGTACGCTATCCGTTATACAGGCGTATTACACAATATCAGTGCCCCAAGCGTTTAAAATGTATAAGTATGTATTTTGTATGTAAAATGTCACTTAAATTTATTTTTTCCTTTTTAGTTCGCGTTATTCTTTCTGTTTTAGGTTACGTTTTTATTTAAATAAAAGCCTGTTTAAAAAAAAAAACTTGTATTATTTACGATATGCTACTACGAGTATGCCACCTACCTGTTTCGTTAGCTAGGCACTGGAAAAGAAAAACGAGTCGTAATTGTAATGGCTGTTGGTTGAAAATAGAATTACCAAATTATGAGCATACCTTATACGTTTTACTAAGTAGGCACATAATCTTATTTACCTATTTATTCACCAACAAACTGGTAACGGCCAGTAATTTTTATGTAAACCCTATAAATAAACAGCCTTTACCTTGACAAGAGTTCCCTAGTAAAGAGCCGTTAGAAAGATCCATAGGTATAGGTAGTGTAGCGAAATAAAATCCAGATCTTCACTTGTACACGTTTTATTTAGTGGAAATAAAAAATATTGTAAACAAAACCCTAGTTAGAACACAGCACGATTAAAAAGATTAAGTAAAACTCTGAGGCGACGTCCCTGGTGTTAGAGCCCTATAAATTCCACTGTTAAGTACGCGTCGGTCACGATCCGTTTGCAAACGTTCCTATAACTTCCGCAATTAAAAAATATTTGCTAATCCTAAAATGGGTAACACGCACCAGGTCAATCTGTTATCCGGTAGCGAGACAACAATTTATAAGAAAGTTTTAAATTAAATAAGACAATATACTACGAGAAATTTAAAAAAAACTACTAAATATATGTAAATCCGGTCCTAGACTCCAGATTGGCAGTTGGAAGGCTCGCTGGCTGGCTGGTACTTGAAACCACCAGCGTGGGGTTCCAATTCCGACAAAAGCTTGCAGCCGTCTGGTCCCAGGCTAGCGGTGGGGGCGAATTCAAGATTCGCCCAGTCTTCGGATAAATCTACAGAAAATAACGAAAAAATGATAATCCAAGACGCAGGCAGAATCTTTTATAACAAAAGAGATGAAGTAAAGTTAAATTACATACCAAGTCCTGAAAGATGAAACCAGACTCTACTCTCCTAATTTGTTATTATGACGTCATCAAAATGTTACCAATTAATGTGTAAATGTAATGCAATGTAATAGGTGTCCCTAAAATAGAGATATATGCAAGCATAAGCTTGTATATATCTGTATTTTAGGGACACCTGGAAGTAATTGGGGAGGTTTTTGCTTAGCAGTGGGACAGTGTACGCAATAGGTAGGAAAGTAAAAATCAATAAAAAATGTCTTTACTTATTGGTAGATAGGCCACACATACCACGGAAACAGCAGTGTCTTAAAACGGCAGTACTAATAAAATTCGGCCACTGAAAGTGCGTTGAGCTCACAATGTCTGTCACGGATCGCCAAATGAAACCAGGCCTTCTGAAAACTTTTTTGTATTGTAGGTACCAGCGTATCGTGCCTAATAGAATAGGGCTATTACGGCGGTCGCAGGCGATTGATTCCCCTCACTCTATTCAAGAACAAAAAAGATAAGCTTACGCATTTTTCCTTACTACCCCTTGATTTGAAGGCAAAATAAACAAAAGTAAGGGTGGTGTGACAGTCCTAGCTTAAATATTTGTAACGGTTTTCATACCTGCATCTACTAATGAGAGTTCTATGTGCGCTTTTATAATTTCTAACGTGACGAAATTTTCGTGCGCGTCCACGGCTACGTCACGGCATCACCATAACACAGGGAAATAAAATGTATCGAAATACGTGCATGTTATAATGTTACCGTTAACATTATAACATGCACGTATTTCCTTACATTTTTTAGACGTCCGAGACACGTCCATGATAATATCGTCGCGTCAAAAATGATAAAAAACGCACATTCTCTGATTTATTGAAAGTAAAAAATATAATATTTTTGTGACCTATTTTTGCTACTTTGAATGGGAAAAAGATTAAAAGCTTCCTTTGAATACAAGCTAAGTACAAGGAAGGGGGATTTTTATCTGTGTTTATTTCAAATCTTTAATCCACAACTTTTTTTTCTTTAATCTTTTTATAATTTTCATCTTTCGACTGAACACTTAAAATGTAAAATTGAGTTTTCATCATTTTCTTATTTTTCAAAGTGACCCAAGAAGAAATATTAATTAAACCGAAGTAAATCTCATTATCTTAAAAATTAAATAACCAAAAAACTCCTCATAGCCTTTTGTTTTTGCTTAGCCCGCGGCGTTTTTGCCTGACTAAAGAATTGGTTTTGTTTTAATCATAACATTCTTGCTTCCATATTATTTTGGGACAAAAATGGTTTAAAACCACCAAACAAAATAATTGAATGAATGAGATAAGTGAAACACGCACGAATGGAACCATATAAAACGATTCACTTCTGAAGCTCGCTTTCACCACAAATCACTAAGGGCCTGATCACACCACATCGCAGCGACAAAATATGGGTAGTGGTTACGTGTGAACATTGTCGCTGCAGTTACTTGCAGCTGCGTTGTGGCAACTATAAAATTTCGGTGTGGTTGTGTTGTCGCTAGTAGTTGAGATGTGGTTAAGTATGTTGTGGCTGGTGTGCAGACAGACAGATCGAGTCCGGCTGTGTGGTCGCTCCAACCGAATGTCGTGTTTGCGATGTGGCCAACCACTAGTGCGTGGTCTCGCTGGTGGTTGCGTTGTGGCTGCGACGTGGCCTTGATGTGGTTGTATTGCCCACACGGAATATTTTGACGGCCAAATGTGGTTCGTGTGAATGAACATTTTCATATAAATTTAGCGCCCGTCCACGTGTTGTCGTTGTGGTGTGGTTGTGTTACGGGTGATCATTTAGCTTTAAACGTATTTAAAGCACCTCTGTCTTCTTCACACGATTGACAGAAACAGAACGATCTTTTAAATACGCTTAGCACCAAATGGATTAAGTGGTTTGTTGTGCAAGCCAGCCTCAGTGTTTAATTCACTGAATGAAAAATAAAGTTCCATATATTTTTATTTAGCCAAAACAGTGAGTAGACCCTTATAAACCAATTATATTATAACGCTTGAAGAATTACAAAGTAATGAAAATTCCTAACTTCGACAGGCATTCTTCTAATACCTTCGGACAGGGGTTAGCAAACTTTTGGTAATTAAATAGATGTATCATCAGTTCGGGTGGCTACGCGCTGATATAGGGTTATGGAATACGTTTTGAAAGGACTCCCATTTTGTTATATATTTTTGTTACGTTTTGACTTATTAAGCGTTGTGTATATTCAATAAACACAAAGACAGTGTGCTTTTGTTTAAAAAAAAAGAAACCTTTTCTATCCCTTTACACTTATATACTTAACTTATACACACTGTATACGATAACTTCGTGTACAGTGTGTATAAGTTATGTTATTTTTGTTGATAGGTACATCAGAACTACTAAAAAGGAAGCAGAAGCGATACTTTAAAATATATATTTTAAAGTATCGCTTCTGCTTCCTTTTATGCAAAGTGATACATAACTTTCATGCAAATGTGAACCCTATTTCATAAAAGAAAAAATGTGACACTTTCCTCAAAAAACATTTATGTCGAAAGAAAAAAATATTGCCGCATCGAAAAATGCTTTAAGATAAACAAAAAAAGCAATGCGGTACTACTCTACGCACGGATACAGATAATGTCACCTCGTTCTTCTTTGCATAACAGACGTGCATGTAAATATCCTGTCACATTTATACACACACCATTACATACCCCACACACACATCACATACCTACAGACATACAAACACGTCTTAATGTTACCTTATCAGTTTTGTATCTGTTTTACTTCTTCTATAACTAATTCTGTCCTATTTCCTACTTTTCCTACTAATATTATAAATGTGAAAGTTTGTATGACTGGATGGATGGATGTTTGTTCGTCTGCAAACCAGGATGAAAGTAACCTATGGCCTTCTCCAGGTCAAGTTTTATTAGATATTATCACTGACACATAACGATAATGATGTGAGTAGCCGGAGTAATGTCCAAACAGTAATTACATTCGACTAATGGTGTCTGATTACTGATCAGAGTACAATTTGTGTCGATGGATTTTACCAAAGTAATAAATACCGTAATCCTATAGGTACTATTTGGTGACTCAGGCACTCATAAAATCGTGATAATATATATTCTAAATAATACAATAGTTTAATCAATTGATAAAAGACCTGACGACCATACATAACATAATCAGTCTATAATGTTCCCACTGCTGGGACACAAGTCTCCTCTCTGTGAGAGAGAGTAGGCCGAAATCCACCATGCGGGCCCAGTACGGGTTGGCGGATGTCACATATTTTTGATGTTTTGATTCTAGGACATACCGGTTTCCTCACGACGTTTTCCTTCACCGTTTTGAGAGCAGTGATGATGAAATGATTGTAACGACCATAAGGCTAAGTACTCATACATTGATTTTCTCGTATCCAAACGACTTGAATAAAAACTTTTTTATTCAAGTCGTTTGGATACGAAACACTACAAAGTGAAAAATAACTTTAATTTCGGAAGTCGGTGTCGCATTTGCGTCGTTTGCCACCGACTTCCGAAATTAAAGTTATTTTTCACTTTGTAGTGTCGTTTTTGGAAGTCGGTTGTTATTTTTTTCAAAAAAGTTTTTATTTTTCACTTAAGTTGTAATTTTTACCAGTAATTTTGGTTTAAAAACTAAACTACTGAACCGTTTTTGATGAAATTTGTATGGGACCATTTGGAAAGTAAACTCTTTCCAACAAAAAAAGAATTCAAATCGGTTGGCAAGCGGCGGAGTTATGCGCGAACAAACATAAAAAAAAAATACAAACATCCGAATTGAGAACCTCCTCCTTTTTTAGAAGTCGTTTAAAATGTTATGCATCTCTGACAAAAATATTTTAGCTGACGGTAATTTAATACCAGTTTCCATACGTCTCATCATTAGTTTTAACTAAGAAAGTATTTAATTCAAAACAAGCAACTCATTCAAATAAAGCACGCGTAAACAAAGCTATATTTAACTCTTCCCAACAAAGACAAGTTAGCATTAGCATGGTAAAACTAAAAGCCTCAACTCTCCGCGCAGTTCCGGTGGGGCCGGAAATACGTCATTACCGCTGAGCCACAATGGCGGCTGTCTTTCTACCCGCAGCCGCAGTGTTTGCAGTCATTATGTCGCACCTCCGGGGTGTAGGTCACGTGTGTAGCTGACTAGGTAGGGGGGAAGATCTTGGGTTTGTCACTCGTGAAGGGAAATAATGGGCAATTTACTTTTGTGTCTTAAAGACTGGGTGTAACTTAAAATTACTTTACCTGGTTTTCTTAACTCATCTGGTAAAATTTGGGTATACCCGCCTATCACTTCGGGGCAAACAGGCCTAATGTTATTTTAAGTGAATTTCTAAAGGAGTCTTGAAAATGCTTGATCAAATTAAATGCAGTATAAGTTGTACCTGGGCATAAATATGTCATATCGAGCTTTAAAATGTCACTGTCACAACACGAACTCTTGTTCAAATTCGATGTGCTATATTAACGGCCGCGTATTGTACAAAAGTTTGTTAGGGTAAGTACCCAACATTGTTATACAGAACTTCGTAGATTTGTCTATTATCATACGATCAGAACACACTTCAGATTAATGTTATTCCCTAAAACATTTAATTTTAAGAATTACTTTTCCAATGTAAGCGTCTCTTAATGTGTCTGTCGACTGTCTGTCTGTCGCACAGAATTAGGCTGTTATTCCAAAAAACGTGTCATGAAAATTCGCTTGAATTTTTACCTGGACATGTCATTAATTTATGTCAACTTGATTCCCGAAAGATATAGCGGTGCTTCTATAGTCGTCGACAAACATATTCGGGAAATATTTTTTGCGAACCATGGAACCATGTAATATTACTGTGAATGGATTCACAGTAATATGAGAAAAATTCCATGAGACGCTGTTCGTGAAATGAATTGTCTTAAAATTCGTTGTTGCCATAGCCTCAAGATAGTGTGAGCGGCGTAGCAGAGGTAGGGTTAAAATCCGCATAGGTTCACTACCGGGGTGTTAAGATGGCACATCTAGTATTGGAACGGGGCTTGAATACAGACTTGAGGACAGTGGTGGCCCGGTGATAATGGCCGCGACTTATGGATTGTAGGTCGTAGGTTCGAAGCCAGTCAGGCGCTTTACTTTGTATAAATTGTTTTATTTGCATATTTACCATTGCTCTCAAAACGGTGAAGGAAAACATCGTTAGGAAAGCGGCATGTACTAGAAACAAAAGTTCGGAGACGTGACATCTATCAACCCGCACTGGGCCCGCGTGGTGGATTACGGCACACTCCCTGTCACTGAGAGAAGGCCTGTGTGCCAGCAGTGGGAACGTTACCTGCTTGTTATGTTATGTTGAATACAGACATGAGCGTCAGAGACGACGCGAGAAAGCCGAACTTATTCTAAAACTCGTGCCTTTTAAAGGCTGTGTATTATACCTACAAGCTTTTTTTATTTTTTCCTCCGGTAATGTAACAAAATGTAGCGTATTAGGTAAAATAAACAGGACAGAAATCCCCCATCATGGCACAATTCTCGTACAAATTGCGTCACACTTTTTGCGTCAGCTTGTAACGATCTCGTCAATCACTTGCTATCTCGCAGATGGTTTTAGGCTGCTCCCATCACGCCGGTAGGCACAGTAGATTCACTCCTAACAACTGGGACTTGTAGAAGGATAATTTTATACTTACATTGATAGGTAGCATACAAGTAAAACCAGGCGTTGAGATCTGAGAGTAACGTTTAAATGTTATCGAAAAGCCTTGAAGTGCATTTTTGACAGTGCTGGTGACATATGTACCATGAAAATATTTATTGTTGCCAGTTATTTTACATTATAAACAGTCTCACGGTCAAGGGGAAATAATAACCTGTCTTTCAATTAGGGGGCAAACAACTTTGCTTTTTTTCGAGGTATCTAAGACAATAGATTTTGCGCCAACCCCAAATAAATTGAGATAAGGGCAGGAGAATGATGATTATATAGGACATCAGATTTTAGCAATGCTGCCTATTTTTTAAATTTTGTTCATAATCTACTTTGTTCTTTTATGCACATAAATTTGCAATACAATACAATAAAATTATAATCCCTCTTTATTGACTCCCAATAAGATCTGTTTAACCTTCTGAACCGTATGTCTTGTGTCGCTATCAGCTTCATCCCGCGGGATAGACGTGATCGAATGAGTCACATTGCCAGTAATAGGCTGTTGCGCGCTCTAAGGGTTTAATACAAACGTGTAGGAGTACGATGATACCAAGGATCAAGGTATGTTCATTTAGCAGTTTGTGAAGTGTTCCTTCAAAAAAGCCCGTGGAAAGGTTTAAAAATAAGAAGAGCCTTCTTCATGTGTCCGAATAGACGATATTTACCAGTTTTCTTCATTTCTGAGGGTAAAAATGATCATTTATTACAGTATCAATGAATTCCTAGATGACATAATTATTATGATATTGTAACTATGATTGATTTTATTACATTGACATTTATTGTTTATGATCTTGAATTCTTAATTGACCGTTATTGTTTTTATTTACTTCTCTTAATGTTTTTAATGAATTTTATTTTAATTGTAATTGTATTTCTAATGTTATTTTTAAATTTTTTAACACAATGTACACACGGCAGCACGTCAACGTAAACCCTATACATAAATATAACTACGACGCGCCGTGGAGTGTTAGAAAAAAAGTATCCTTGGCAAGATTGGTGGAGTTTTCAACGTTTTTAAAATTGCCCAATGGTTGCACATACTAATAATTGGGAGACAATTATCATGTTTCACTAAGAATAAGCCACACCCAATCGCCCCTGCGCGTCCGCCGCTGCTCCCGAGTTTTCCCGATCCTTCACGAAATTAAACGAGTCACTCGTCACATCGTTCGTTTACGTCAGTTGCGTACGCATTTGGAACCCGTTAGGGTATTTATGTTCAGTGATTTGGAATCGTATTGTGTGCTGTGCTGTGTACCTAATAAATTACTTATGACTTATATTTAACTAACTAATCTCCAAGTCTGTAATGAACCGCAATCATGTTTGTGGTGCAAACGGGACCCTATTAAAGCGGCTTTCCACGGTCTGTGATAATGCGGATTATCACGCACGGCCGACGACCACGGACAGCCACGCACCCCATACCAAGGCTCTTCCAACGGTGCGTGTCGGTCTGTGTGGGTCTTGAGATTGGATCAATTTTATCATTCCAAAATACACAGTGAAAAAGAAGCTCGAACCACTCCTTTGAAGTTACCGACTCGCGGTGGACGCCCGCTATGGACTTGCCTGCACTTTCACAGATGGCACTATTCTCGTGGTACGTCTGTGCAGGCTGGTCTGCGTCCATTTGAAATATTACGGACCGTAGGAAGCCGCCTTTATGAAGCCTACGCTCCGTCCGTCTGTCTGCCAGCGACCTGTATCTCATGAACTGTAATAGGTACACATATTTTATACTTATTATTTCATACAAGAAATTTTGTCGGCGTTTTTTGCCTTGGTACAAAACCCTACGTGTGCGAGTCTAACTCGCACCGCTTTTTAATATCTTCCCACTTATAACTGCCTTTACAAATCTATTAGCCAATAGCCAAGAGTGACGATTGTCTTTCCCTATGGTAGATTAAGTATATGGGCTAGCTTTGATTTTTATTGGCGTTCTTACAAGGGTTGAAATGTCACTTTTACTAGACCACTTAGTTAAATCAAGTTAGTACTTTATTTTCCTCTCAGACTGGCTTGAAAACTCTCCATAAAACAAAGAAAGCCTAGATAAGTTCTGGCACACACTTCCCACGTCCCGCGGCGCCGCCCGTGTTTCAAACTTTTAGCCTCGGTGCAGTGGCGCGCAGTCGAGCATGTATACTGATACCAAGTCTGTGTTACTGGCTGACTTTAGAAAAACGTGTGCCTGTTTTACTTGCTCATAACATTACTACTACCAATCTGTCAGTGAAGACTGGTGATAAAGAGGATTTTCCCTTTTTTTATTTTCGATTTTTCACATATATTTTCTATACAATTCACAATTCTAACCATCTAACCGGAAATTTACCTATTCCTCAGATAATAGATAACTGACGATTGAAAAATCAACCTTAAATCGTTCACTGAGTCGAACCGACGCGATGTTGAGTGAATTCATCGCTTTATTTTCTTCCCAGCGAAAAAATCATGCATTTCCTAAACCAAACGGCTTGAAAACTTCCCATAAAACAAAGCAAGCGTAGATAAGTGCTGTTCTTCGTATAGAATAACGTAACGTATTATGTTTAGCTCGGTGGCTCCGTATAGTGGCGCATGGTCGGGCGTGCATATACAGAGTCGATGTTACTCGGTGACTTTAGAATAACATGCTGCTGTCTTGCTTGCTCATAAAATTGTATTGGAAGTAAGAGAACTAAGAAATTTTAAAGCAAGGTCATAGATGCTTGTACTACCATAAGGATGGGCCTGTGGGTGGCACGATTGGGGCTGTATGGTCGCTGGAACAGTCAGGACCAAGGAAGTGGCATGCGCGTCTTTAGGTAGGAGTCCGACATGACCCTCCGTTCTCCACAGACAAATTCTCACGGAAAAAAAGAAAAGGGGTTACGTTGATGCCAAAAGTACAAATGGTTGGGACACCATCACCACAAATAAGAAACCATGACATCATAATTATTTTTTTCACACACACACAGGTATTTTTTTCCAAGCTTTTGTGTGTGAATTCTGAACTATAAATAGGTCCTAGAGAAAAACGCTAAATTTTAAAGAAAATAACATCAAGTTAAAACTTGTTTAGAACTTACCTAAACTGTATAGATAAAAACCCTGCATAGGTACAAGAGTATTTACTTACTACATTACCATTCCATTGAAAGACACATACTTACCAGGCACACTCACCTAGCACTATCATAGTTACACATATGTAGCTTCTAGATAGTTCTTTAAGACCTACATTACCTACTATAAACAACTCCACAACGAAAGCTAGATAAGGTTTTCAAGTTATTTCCACATTCTAATTTCAACATCCACGTTCTCTTGTACACGATTCATTAAACTTTTTAACGCTCGCTCACTTGAAGCGCTCTAAAGCTGAATGTTACAGCGGTACAGCCCATTTCTTTGTTTTACGCCCTTCATAACAGGAGATAACACCGAGTTTAGCACTCCGCTGAGTTACGGCACTTGCTAACATTTAAATTATACGCATTACAACAGAGGTGAATTATTCACGAATTTTGCGAAAAAAATTGTGCTTTATTAGCAAAAACGCGAGGCACGAACTAATTTTTTGGCATGTTTGAATATAAATATTTCATATTCTTCTTCATTTTTGATGTGTCTCTTGTTGTCGATGAATATATATTTTTTAATGTTATAAGCTGACATCCAGTTTTACCAAGGGGTATTGTTTTACTCAGTAAATGGGTTGTGGAGATCAGATGTGCAGTCGCTCCATGTAAAAGACTGGTGTTCAGCTGCATCCAGTCAGACTGGAAGCCGACCGCAACATAGAAGATGAGATGATGATGTGTGGCAAATTCGCAATCCTGTTTGAGTGCCAGTTTGCCACCCATCATCATCAGCACAGCAGGCTGCACGAAGCAGGCGGTTCACCTGGTGGTAAGAAAGCAACGTTGTCAATAGAAATTTACAACACCAGAGGCATCGCAGGTGCGTGACGCTACAGTGTTTCACGAATACTAAGTACAGTAACGGTCAAAAGTGGAGTTGCATTCTCACAAAGCAATAGATTGACACTTTTGTTTAACTTACGACCTCCTTCTAATGAGTAATTTCTATACTATAGACACAACTCTCACACTCGTTTGCAACTAATTTGTATATCATAAATTCAACCATTATGTTATATGGCATGATAGCCTAGCGGTTAGCCTAGCAGTAAGAGCGGTCATGCGTAGCGAGCGAGCCGTGAGTTCGAATCTCACGCGCGGTGATATTTTTATTAAATGTTTTTATAATTACCTGAATAATCACGCTATTGAGTATAGTTCCATATCATGTTCGTCTTCTTCACATAATTCGTAAAACTTTATGATTTACCCACAGAGATCTAAATAAATAAGACAAGGAATAAGGATAAGGTAGACAGATGCAGTTAACTTACGAGTCATTCACCGCGACTAAATAGAACGTTATTGATTCTTGGTTGGTTATTATTGTAGATTAGTGACATGTATTTAATCTATTAGCGGTGTTGTAGTTCATTTTGAAATGCAAGGAAATTTAAATATTGAGATGAAAGCGGATATTATCGCTTTACGTAAAAGTGGACTTAATATTATTATATCACAAATATTTGATGAAACCTGAAACGGACTGAGTGTGAGTATTATGATTTAATTATTTCATTGAACATTTTTCTAATTAAAGTATAACTGCTGATCCTTTTAGTTATTTTTTTAAACGTTTTATATTTACTATAGTTGAAATAGAAGAAAAAAAATTATACAACATTAAACACAACAAAATAAAAAAAAATTAAAAAAAAAAAATTCAACACTGCAAATTCGACCTTTACCAACATTATCGACTGTTTCATCGGCACCTTTAAACATTTATGAAACTTTTGTACCACGTTGCCTAGCTGATTAAATGAAGATGTCTTCTCCGTAATTTGTAAAATTTTACTATGACACTAAGTTATAGTAAAATTTTGAGATAACTGGTGTCAAAGTTCGTATACGTAGATGATTTTTGAAAATAGTTAATAAACTTCTTACTTTAACATCTAACTGTTAGATATTTTGAAAATTTAGTTACATCAATAGGTGTGTTATAGTATTAGGTAGCCAATGGAATAGCTATGAAAGCCACTCAATTAGAGAATTTAGAGATACCTATAGTCCATTTATAATAGCATTAGAAAAAAGAGGCTCGTAGAAGCAGGAATGCAAAACATTTTATTTCAAAGTTATTATAAAACAATTTTAAGGGAGATGCTTAAATTCTAATTTTCTTGCGTTTTTTGCAATTTGCAGGTCAGTGTTGGTTTGGTCAAGGTTGTATCTTAATAAAAATAATATGATGCGCAACAATAAGAAATATGTAGGCAATAATACAATTTTAACCGTAAAAATCATCAATACATCCCTTTAAATTAGAATTGCTCCGAATTCGTCTGATTTCGCGGGCTACTGCAGCGCATCCACCTTAATTAAAATAAAATTCGGTAGAATTATAGTGAAACGAATAACGGTCCAAGTATTGTTCATCCCTGCTTCTTTTAGGTTTTTAGCATTGACACTGTAATTTTAAATTGGAGTTATATAATATAAATAAATGAAAGCCACATAATTTCATAAGATAAATAGTTAAAATGGTTACAATTAAGTGTGACAGCTGCTGTAAAAATAGATCATAATAAATTCGGCGTCTATCATAATGTAACAATGTTTATTGTATTTTTGTTACAAAGTGTGCATTAAAAATAACCTTTTTTAACTTCTTTCTAATGCTATTGTAAATGGACTTATAAGTGATATTTAGTGACGAATTCTGGGAAATTTTCGAAAAAACATGAACATCGGTTTTTCTCGGATTCGTTGAATTTTCGCCTAGGCTTTATGGTGTGCTTAATTATTGCAAATGGGTCACACTATCACGCCCTGTCACCCTCTCTAAGGTACGAGAAAAGAATTAGAAGATGTTAAAATATTTACCACGACCTATTTTCTTTTATTTCGCAATCCAAAATAAATAATTGGAAACCTCCCAATGGCTTTCAAAGAGAAAATCGTCAGATGGATATGTACATGCACATGCTTGACATCCGGTGGAAAAGAGTCCCCTTTTCCATGGATCGTACGATTGAAGAATTGATTTGTAATTATGTTAGCGTATGTTTTCATTAAAAACTTCCAGTACTTTCTGCATAATAAAGTGCGGCGGACGAGAGAATGCGTTCTGACACCTGTCAGTTTCATCAAATTCTCAAAACACGTATTGAGTTTTGAGAATTTGATTTTTATTAGCTTCTAGAACTGTCGCACTGACTGGAACGCATTCTCTTGATGGCCGGACTGTGATAGCATGGTACGTTAACAAATGTCGATGTCGATGTACATGAGCACAAATCACATTTTTATCGATAACAGCCAAATCAAACTTTATTAATGTACACGTGCAACTTCCTGAAACACTGCCAGCTGCCAAATTATCTGTGAAAATATCTTTTATGAAATCCTTATTTTTTAATTTGACATAAAAGTAGTAGAAATTAGCCGTGAAAAAAAATATTTTGAAAAAGAGAATTTAATAAAGACGACATTTACTGAAACTTTGTCAAAGCCATCATAATGGCGGCTGATGAGACCAAAATTAAACGTTGTTTTAATAAGAAATGGCTTAAGAAATGGTAAAGGCTGAGTTGTGTCGCTCAAACTGTTTCATTGCCACCCCGTAATGAACACGACGTGAGGCCATGAAGTTAGGTGATGCGAGAATATTAGGGTACACGTTTGAAGATAATCTTTAATGAAGTACCATATTCGTTACAGAGTTTAATAACATCATCGTCTCTTAACACGCTCACGGCTTATGTTTCGCAATGTACATATTTTGAGGTTTCGGTTGAGCAACCAAGTGACTGTTACAATGGTAACAGCCACTTGGCTCGCTTACTCACTTGATTCACTTATCGTTTGTTTTCGTCTTTGGATAGGCAAAATACTGATGTTGGCTATCCAAAGACGAAAACAAACGATAAGATTACATATGTTCATGCTAGGGATTGCAGAAAAAGATAAATTAAGTAAATAAGCTACCTACAAGGTTTTTATGAACGTGATAGAAAACTCAAAAGTTTTCCCTCAAACATGAATGAAACTAACTACCTATTCTTCAAGTTATAAAGTACTGTAATAGTAATTACAACATTCACTCAAATATATACCATTCTTAACCGCGTTTTGCAGTACAAACTTTCACCAAAAAATCCTATACCAAACAAAAAGTTAAGCCAACGCCATCTATCGCCTGCACAAAACATTTCATTCACCTTCACTACCGAACGTGATACCACGTAGCCGACGGCAATGTCCTTAATCAATTACTAGCTCACCCCGCCCGTTTAGGGGCCCCAACTGAATTATACGGTAGAATCAAATTACCGACGATTTCATTTAGAACGCTCGCCTAGCTTAGCTAACTCTGTCGTGAGATACGGTGATCCAAGGCGACTGGTCTTTTGACTTTAATTGTGGAATTTATGCGATGAAATTCTGTTTTAGCGCAAGGTAAATAAAGGAGTATTTTTGGTAATTCAGTAATTGTGTTTTATGGAAATGGTTTAATTAAACCATTCCCGTCCTTATGACCTTCCGTTTATCTACTTCGTTATTCGGTGTCACTGAATTTACGTTGTATTTGTATTTACTAAATTTAGAAATAACAAACAAAAGACTCTCATTTGATTACAAATGTTCCTAAATAACTATAATTTTAAAATGGCACGTCCAGCTACGATTCACCGAATTATTATATATTCGGTTCATACAGTGAATGAGGTTTACCTACCTAATATGAAACAAGAGCCTGGACTTAAGAAAAATCAATCTTTATTGCAGTCTACATAATTCTATAAAATACTGAATTAGTAAAAAATAATAAGTAAACCCCGAGCTTAACTCAATATTTTAATATGACAAAAAATAAGGTACTTACTTAGGTTATTAAAACCATATTACATGTTATTTATTTATTTATGATGTTACCTACTCCATTTCTTTACTAAAATGTTATGTGAATATGAATGGACAGACAATCAGTCTACAAGTTAATTTAAGGCGTGAATTCAAAAATGTTATGAATGGGTACACAATTCTTTATTATTCTACATTTTCTTTAAAGAGCCATCTATGGACCGTTTTGCTAACTGTGAGTACACTTGGTGAACGTAGCTAACTGTTAATTTTGCCATTCGCCACTAGATGGCGCTGAATTTAAACAATTGAAAATCTTAGTTTGTAACAGAATGACTTTTCATAAAATAATCTCTAAACTAATGGTATTATTTACTATTTAAATTCACTATTATTAAAGTAGTAAACTTTTAATTTGATATCAATTCATTTGGTCACATTTTGATCCATTACTGGCCACTAGATGGCGCTAACAAACAATAGAGACATCCTGAAGTTTTTTTGACATTTTCATGATTTTCATTATTTAACCGTCTCAAAATTGACTCAAAAACAAAAATAATTCTACATGTCACAAAGGAATAGGTTCAAACGATTGCAAATGCCATTCTTAAAGTGGCTTCAAGATTTGCTCAAGAATATAGTAGAAAAGCCACATAATTTCCCACAACAGTATCACATTCAACTCCCAAAGCTACTAAGAACAGTTCCAACACAAATCCAATAAGACCCTTTCCAAAGCTGTAAGAAGACTAGTAGAAAAGGCCAATAGAAAATTAAGTAAATCGAATATATTCCTAGGATCCAAGTGTATTTGTACTAAATCCCTTTACACGTTCAGTGTGATACGATGTGGGTTGATTTCCCGTGGGGACAGAGAGACGGAATGCTTGCAAGATCCTTCATGATTTATAGTGAAGGTTCCGCGTTCCTAGTGGAAGGTTGAAGAGTTACACAGACGTTTAGAATGAGTGATTTTATTTTGTTTTAGTGTTTGTGGCTGGGGAAAAGGGAAGTACTTAAAACATTGTTCTGTTTCTGTGAATCGTTAGAAGATGACTGAGACAGAATGATGTTTTAAAATATTTATGTTAAGCGCCAAACGCATTGAGTGATTTGTGGTGCAAGCGGGCCTTAGACACATTTACATTTTAATTTAAATAGATTATTAAAAGGTTCTAATGTTCTAACGAAAGATGACATTAGTGACAAATTCATTGACAGCCGAATGACCAGAAAAACTGTTGCGCACGAAATAACATTTACGCGTAGTTTCCCGTTCAACCATTCCCACGTATCCCATAAAAATAATCACATGTCTAACTAAAGTGGCTCGATTTCCTGCGGGTCGTAATTCGAATCCCTGTTTAGGTATTTCTTCAGCGCTATTTTCCCTGATTGATGACTCAGGGCCGACGTTACGACAGCCTTATTATCGGCATAAGTTCCCAATTTCGGATAGTAGCCAATGTTACTTGTGCTGAGTATAGTCTTGGTTTATGAGTTAGGATACGTGTTTCGTTTTTTACGGCAATGAATGGTAGTTCAATCAGACGGAGATTTCCTAGACATGAGAATAGCTGAGGATTTAAGGCTCCTTTATTGCATTTATCATGCCATTGTGCGTCGTTGCTAAATCTCAGCTGTTTTTTAGGCAATTCCGTGACTCACTGTTGGACGTCGTTGGTAAGCCGCTACGTGGTGTCAGTAAGGTTACTTTTTGTAGATCACGTTGTGTTATACCAATTACTTCAACCTCACTTTAGCATTTCATATCCATACAATACATACATACTATATGACATACTACAATATACTATACTACAAAGTACAAATAAATAAAAGTTTTGTCCTTCTGTTCCTGCTAATCTCCAAAACGGATGGACTGCTTTTGACGGGACCTTCACGAGTAGATAGCTGATGTTATAAGAAGTAACTTAGGCTATATTTTTTTTTTTTTTTAATAATTATGCTTCCGCGCAAAAACATTAAAAACAGATAATTTCCGACATCCACGTGGGCGAAGCCGCAGGCAGAAGCTAGCTTTGAATATAAATCTGTTTTTGACGTTTCTTTTTAACAAATAATTATCTTTTTTGTATTAATTTGAAATAATTTAAGACACAACAAAAGCTTTATTTTATTAAATTAATTTGTTAAAGCTTTTTTATTACTCAAAAACAATTTAATATCTACGAAGTTCCATAACACTTCCAAAGTTCTTCTTTTTTAGTTAAGTAATTATAAAAGAAACGTTCTTTGTAACAAAGTTCAGCGTAACTGAAACGGGCACAAATTAAAGTGTTTCAATAAAAGATATCGGTAAGATAATTTCTGTTCCAGATATAACTTTGATTTTCAGGTGATTTATTTTGAGGTAAACATTTTAATATCTTTTGTATCAATTGATACAAACGAAATTAAAACGTTTTCGTTGCATATACCTTCTAGTATACGAGCGTGAAGCAGACAAGTACGTACGTACCTTTACGCATAAAACAAAAACGATTGGCATTTATGTGATTACTCACAGCAGCCAATATATAAATGTGATAAAAGTTTGAACGCTCATAAATTTATTGAATATCGATAAACCACCGCGGGCGATAAGTTCAGAACAACGAGCACACTTCAATATGATGTTATTTTCATTATATTTAACATTACTACTATGTATAAATGCTATCGCCAAACTAGATTATGAGAAAAATGAACTTACCGAAGCAAATAACCTAACAGTCTACGATATCTCCAACAGATTATTGACTCTAGTCGACATAAGTTATGACAAAGGCAGACTCAAAGAACTCAAAGAAAAGTTTGAAAAAATCAACCATTATGTAGTCGACCATAGTTTGGTAGCAGAAGTCCTTACGAATGTGACTACAGAAACCAGACTGAATGAAACCAATTTTTATGAAGCACTCAATGAAAATGATCATTTTAGATACTTGACAACGAATGAAACGAAGAATTTATATCTAAAGTTGAAGGAAAAGATGACTCGTGATGATATTATGAAGATTGTAGCTGAGAAAGGTAAAAGGAAGAAGTTGGTGAAGTCAGCTCGAAGAATGATGGAAAACGGTGCTCCTAAGCACGACGATGATGAGAAGATCAATGACGTAGTTGATAAAATATTAGCAGAAGTGCCCAACGATCCTCATAAACTGAAAGCTAATGAAAGTGTGTATTGGGGTACGTTGAAAAATAATGTAAGGTATATTTTAGGTAATTTTTTCAACTGATTAACCAAAGGAACTAAATGAGAGCGATTCCTGCCGTGGTAAAAATATGCAATATGCATCCAGTCACCAAGTAATGAGGTTGACCGTACGATGGTCGCTGTACGCTCAAGTCCTTGAGCAATTGATATTAATACTTTATTGCTTTACGAAACACTAACATGTCGAAGACGGTCTGACTTTTTGCTCAAAAACTATGATAAGAGTATTTCTATAATCTTACTAACATTAGAGCTAAAATAAATGCTGAAGGTCTTAAGCTAACGTGGTTTAAGTGACATATTCCGGGATGTCATATTAACTTGTCTTCATAAAATCATTTCTCAACAAGACTGAGTTAAGTTCATTCTAATATGACATATACCTAACTAGTGCCACGTCACAGCAAAATCCAGGATATTTTGAGCCATTTATCCCCAGATCCTCAAGGTGAATTGGATGAGATGAAGGCCTACCAGGACAGCAAGAAGAGTGGGCGCCGCATCTTCAAGGGCGAGCGCACGAGTGTTCAGTACTACCCCTTCATGGCATCAGTCCACCTGATGGGGAGATTCTGGTGCGGGGCGGTACTGCTGGGGAGAGATCTGTGCATCACTTCTGCTTCTTGTTTACAGCTGTAAGTATAGACAGACAAGGGAAACCAAGGACTCATGGAAGACAAGACTTTTAACCTTTCGTGACCCGTCGCTCGGTTCCCTTGAGAGCCACGAACTGCCTGAGATCCGCGTGGTTTGATTGTATCTAATAGCTAGTCTTGAGGTGAGAGGAACACTAAAGAGAAGATGAATGGCTTGAGTGAGAGTTGATATAAATGGAAAGATGCGTGACAGTTGACACGGGAGAATGGAAAAGAAAATCATTTTGTGTCGACCCCGAGTAGCACGTGAACAACAGCTGATAGTTTATTGCTTTTTCTCCTATAGTTAATCGTTCATTCCCCAGGATGCATAACAACAGGTTTTTCCGCGAGAACCCTCGGGTACTGCAAGTGAGGGTAGGCAGCAACCACAGCAGAATCGGAGGCGAGATGATAGATGTGCTCGAGGTGAGTCACAAACTAACAACGGCAGTGAATAGAATTTTTGCTATTCAAGATTTATGGCTTAAGGCGGTTTCAGCTGGTAGCAGTACCCTCGCCCTCTTACCGCACACATCCCGGTAGCTCCTAATACTTTGAATTCGTTGGTATTACAACTTTTAGAGGTCTTTAGGAGATTATTGGTGTAACAAATCACTTTTTGACCAGATGAATGAACGTAACCCAAGCAAAGGATCTGTACTGTAAGGATCGTAGCAATATTTTTGCCCACACAGGCGTGAATTTATGTATGTAAACAACTTTCAAAGTCAAAGCATTTATTTCAAATAGGCGCATCATCTTTATCACCAAGACGATGCCATTTCTTTTAAACTATTACAGGTGCTTTTGAACTGTCAATGAGTTGGTTAGTTATAGACTTAGATCTTTTTGGAAAATAACGGGCAAGGCATTTATAGAAACTCTTTAAACAAAATAGTTATTACCAATTGTTTATATTACCCTTCGTACTGCAATGATCACCTTATTATCCCTTGTTCACAGGTCTACTTCCACCCTGGTTACAACCCTCGAACACTGAAGAGCAACCTGGCAGTAATCCGCCTCCGTCGGCATCTGTTTCTAAAACCCAAGACCCTGATAAAGTACCTTGCCATCGACTACTTGGGGCACGCGGTGCCCGCCACCGCTGAGGTGTTGCTGCTGGGCTGGGGAGTTACCAAGGTATTGATTTAGTTTGTACGGTCACTGTTAGGGCGAGTAGTGCGCAAATGCATAGATTTATTATAAACAAGCCGGGTTATGGGCTATGGGCTTTCCCATCGGCAAAAATGACGAACTGCCATATAAAGTTTCATGTCCTATTTAACCCTTATAAGAGATGAATTTAAAAAAAAATCGGTCAAGTGCGTGTCGCGCCACGCGCATTGTAGGGTTCCGTAGTTTTTATAACAGCCAAGTGCGGGTCGTATTCGCTGACTTATAGTTTCGTACCATGCTAACTAAAAGCCAAACATACTACCTACCTAATTTGACTTCAACAAATCCTCACCTGATCCGACAATTTTGCACGGAAAGTTTTGATATTTTTTTTTGAGATTTGGATAAGACTTGTCATAGCCGGTGTAGCAACTGTTTTTTTTTTTATAAAACTTATTTAGGAATGAAACAATAGCGCGATACAACTGATGCCTAGCGCCATCTATCGACATTATTATGGAGTTCGAAATTTTCTAGTCTAATACAATTGGTCAACTATTACTCGTAAACTTGTAAATCCCACTTAAGTGTGATAGTTTTCCTTTAAACTTCGTTATATATAGGTGCTACTGCCGTAACATTTCAATTTCTAACTACAACCGTTTAGTTGATAGAGGGGGGGGGGGGGGGGGGTACTTGACTAACGAAAATTGGTACTTTAAAGCTTGATAAGTCATGAACCGTTTACTTAATCAAAAAATAGTCTTCCCAAACCCCTAATATTTTTGAAAGACCTATCCAACGATACCTCACGCTATGGAAAGGACGAAAAAAAAAATTATCATCCCTACTTTAGATGTAGGGGAGGTACTTATCCTAAATAATTATGTTTTTCAAAATTTTATTTTACTTTTTTTCGGCGTCATTAACGTGTCATGCTCATGCCAAATTACAACTTTCTAGTACTAATGGTTTTTGAGCTAAACCGCGGACAGACAGACAGACAGACGACATGGCGAAACTATAAGGGTTCCTTGTTGACTACGGAACCCTAAAAACAATACATCAAAACGCCCACATACAAACTCAGAAACAAACAAAGAAACAGGTTTTACTTCTTTATAATATACATTATTATTATAATATATATGTATAGATATGGATAGTCTTCAGTAATACTAATACCATAAAAGTATTTTCACACAAGCGTAAAAGTATTTTAATAAAAGCATTTTAACAAAATAATAGCTGGAGAGACTTTCAAACAGGTATGGGTGACGTTTGTACAAATGATAAAGTAAGCAGTCAACTTGTCGTTGCGGTGGCTAATAATTGAGATTTTTACGGCAGCCCTGTAAGAATGTGGGTTAATGGTCAGAGGCAGGGGAAGCGACTTGTTGCTGTCTTCAATATTTCTAAAGAGTTTAAAAAATAAATGCGAAAGGCCTGTTGATTACTTACTTGACGAGGGTAGTCGTGAAAGGTTTGTGTACTCAAAATGTGTTTTCTTTTTTGCAAAATTAAGTATTGTTTGTTTTATTCCTTGCAATTTTGTGAAGGACATCATTCATTTCGTACCTAAAAACTGAAGTGGCCAGAAAAAAAAATACTGTTTTCTTATGAGAAATGAGCTCTTGAGCATTGTTTACTATTACAACGCAAGTCAAATCAAAAGTCATTTATTCAAATTAGGCTGAGAATCAGCACTTTTCGAACGTCAAAATTACAAAAGACAGTTCCCCAAAAACGCTCGCCCTTCACCGCTTCCTAGTGCTATCGCTGGGAAGAAGAAGTGGCGCAACAAACTCCCCAGCAGCACAGCTCTGTTCAGCTCACAGTCTGTTCAGTTAGAAAATACTTGATACTCGATTATATACAATACTAGGTGTTAAGAGCAAAACATGTTTCAGGATGTTAAATTCAATTAAAAGTTGGTATTTTTTAATGTTATGCTTAAAATATTACTTATAAAAATATGATTCTTGTCATTTTCAATCTCTCTTTATAGCAGTTATTTCCCATAGCAAAATAGTACTATTTTTCGGACTTAAATTTTTGGGTATAAAATGTTCGACACTTGAATGATGTCCTTATAGTGTTTTAGATGTAGTACCTAATACTTATTCTGAATACTCGCGCCATGATTACGGTGTTTTTAAACATACACTGTTTTTGAATAATACATATTATTATTGTATCAATTTCAATGTCGTGTTTTCATGAGACACACGAAATGTATATAACACGGCAGTTTGTCTATCTGGTAAACAATACCTTTCCCTCGCTGTACTATGTGCAGTGTCATATTATCGCTATTATGTTGGTTACATATTGATTTTGTTTTAGATGTCTCAGAAGCTATCGTACGAACCGATATTTTTGCAAAGGAAAATCTTACCAGTGTATCCGAACACGTTCTGTAAAGAAGTGTATGGCGAGTAAGTACCAAAACACTTACAATCTTGGAACTGTAAATGAAATAGACTGAACCGTAAAACCAAATGTTTTAAACAAACGCTTAGAGAAAAACTTCTGGAAACCTGAGACCTTTGTACAGCAGTGGGGCATTAATAGGTGGACAGACGAAAAAACCCTTCAAGTCCCCACACAAGGGTAAATCTTCTCCTGTCATAAATTATATTCCCGACCCATTGCCTCTTCTGGAAACTTTGCGTGACTGGTAGCAGCCGGATGAGAATACTCGAGGATCGAGTTAAATCACATTCGACTGTAGAGACCAATTGTCCAGCAGTGAAATAAAGCATAAGCTGATGATGATGGAGTAGAGGATTTATTCAACCATTAACATGTTTATTGCAGGAAGTTTCTAGCAGAAACCATGTTTTGTGCCGGCACTCTCACGACCGGAGAGGGGGCGTGTGATGTAAGTACTGATACATCAAATACATAATTTTGTAGTACTTTTAAATTAATTCCTTACTTCTTACTTTTTATTTCAAATACGCCACGCGTTTGTTGAAGCACCACGAGCCACCATGCTGACTGACTAAAAATAGCTCACTTGTAGGGAACTTGATTGATAAGCAACGTGACTAACAAACCTAACAACTTATAGTGCAGCAAGCTTATCTAACTTATTAGTTTGAATTCAAACTAAATAAATCACTCTTCCTTAACCAACAAAAAACCCAATCAAGCAATCAATCGTCAATCAATCAATCTTTCTCTCGCTTACAGTAGCCAGGTCTGCCACGCGCCGGCTCGGCTTGCGGGAGCGTTCATTTAAGATCATACTAACTTTCATTCATCGTCAGCTGTAAATAGTAGCTGTGTGCAAATAATTGTTACACTGCTGACGTAATGGGTCAATGTGCTCAATAAGTAATTTCCCTGACTTTATATTGACTATTTATAACCACTGTATTTCAAAGCACGATGCGGGTGGTCCAGCGATCCTCTCCGGCCGGCTAGTCGGCATCATCTCCTTCGGGCCGTCTATCTGCGGGTTCGCGGACGCTCCCACTGTGTTCACGAAAGTTGGCTTCTTCGCTGACTGGATAGAAACCGTCAACGAGAGTGTAAGTATTGAAACAGTGCTATAGCGAAATATCCATGAGTACAGAAATATGTCAATTAGAAGGTTCATCGGTGCTTTTCAATTTATTTATTTGCCAACTCATGGTATGTCATAAGGGTATTTATAATTACATAGTGCTACATGTCTCACCGTTTTAACGGTATGCAAAATCAATTTATAATTAATTTCCTTATCTCTTAGTTTGTTTTTGAATGAATTCCTCATCTATCCACAGATGGCGGCCGACTACTTAGGCGCAGCGCGCACCACGACGACCGTGAGGTCGAGGCTCAGCGGGTATCTGGCGACGTACAAGGTGGGGAAAGCAGGCCTGCCACGCACTACACTCATTGAGACACAAACGAAGTACCCAGAAAGTCCTGAAATAATTCCTGAAGATGACGAAATAGTTCCAGTTACTACTACAGAAGCGCCCACAACAACAACTGAGGCGGAAACTGAGACTGAGGCTGGGCTGAGGTCGCGAAGTGCACGTGTCCGTGTGGCCCGCACATCCCCAGTGCCGCCAGCCTCTGTAGTGAGGCTCAAAGGAGGTCGCGACTCATATGACGACTGGAGCGTGGATTTAAGTAAATAAATGCGAAGAGATTTTAATAATGGGTTTTCGCTGAGCAGTTTTTAGTCATAACACTAACTATGTAGCGGGATCGTCCGAAAGGGTTACCGCTGCCCTGGAACATAAAGGGCTAAGGAAGGAACACGGGTGGGTTTTAGTCAGTAAGAGTCTGACACTCCCTTCCGCTCCGCCCAGAGCGGGAGGGGTCATTTGATGATTTCCCATCCTGAAAAAAAAAAACACTAACTATACGAATATTGTATCATCGATTCGAAAAAAAGAAGAAAACATAGATAACACGTTTTTTTTAAGTCGGTGAAAAAGCTTCTTCCTTGGTCATGTGTTCCTGGGTTCGATTCCCAGGTCGGGCTAAGTGTTATTGTCTGCTTCCATCAGGAATTGCTCAGTATCAGCTTGGAGTCTGGATTCGTGCCCGATTCGTGGCAATAGACGAAATTTGGGTGTATACTATAGTTGACTACACCTATGTCATGATCTATTTCGGGAAAACAGGTGCAAGGTTATGCTGATATCATAGACATGTGACATGAGACGGAACTCTTAGTGCGGGAATCCTAATGACACTTGAACGGTTTCATGGTATTTCAAGACCTAACCCACATTTCAAACACAATATGCACATATCCTTCAATACCATATACAGGTTGGTCACGTCCGAACTTTTTTACATCACCCATAAACACTACGTGAATGTTTCAGGCAGTTACAATTAAGTGCTGGAGCTCCCAGCAGATGGCGCTCAGTGCGTTATCGGGCCTTTTACAACGGTTTATGGTGCGAGGCGCGTGACGTAGGTATGGGAGTTAGCGGGTTTCTATGTGCTCGAATTGTATTCTGGTGAAAATAGAAAATGGTTTTGTGAAGCTATGAATTTATTGCTACAGTGGTGTATGACCAGTTGGTATGGAAAGCTTATGTCCAGCAGTTGATATATTTTACCTGAATGATAACGATGGGGTATGTAACCATTCAACCTGCCTAGCCTTTTAACTATGTTGGGATCGACTGCCTGTCTGACCTCCACAATACAGTTACTGGGTAATGCGATACCCCCTGGTAAGTATTGTTGTCAGATGATGGGTTATGTAATAAGGAATGCAAATGAAACGCTGATTGTTATTAAGATACTGAAGATTACTGCAGTCCGGCGCTGGTCCTTGGCATATTATTAGCCTATATAAACTTTTGTAAGACAGCATCCTCTTCAATCCACCTTAGTAACTGTAACTCCGTATTATTTACGTATACATACTTATACAATCTAAAATTGAAAACATAAAACAAGGTTATTATTGGACAATGTTAAGGAATATTGGAAGTGTGACCTTTCGCCCACACCTCAGCTAATAATACCGTAAGAGTGGGTTTTGAGACCAAATTGTTCCTTTCTTTGTGTTTATTTTTAATTTGGTAAATTGTTTGTAGATAGGTACTTATAAAATAAGATGGAACTTTTACCTCAATGAAAAATTTGAAGGTTGGAGTCTGTTTTATTTTTAAACGAGAATATCACGCCTGTATTTAATTGCATGAAAAGGTATGCAGAAGTGTACAGCACACCGCCATTTCATCAGTTTTGTTTTGATTTAACAGATTGTCCGTGGAGTTTCTTGCCCGTTCTTCTCCATACCTATGGAGAAGAACGCCTACCTACTACGCTTTGGAATGGGCTTCATCTTTCTGACTGCAAACCCCTTAACAGTTCAAAAGTGCCTCTTATTGGTTTATTTGAAATAAATGCTTTGAATTTGAGTCACATATTATAGGGGGCGAGTCTATTATCATTTTTCGTATTTATTCTCAGCTTCCTGCTACCACTTCTCCCAACCTGGATAGAACTCTCATGACCAAGAGCCTCCTGATCACTAACCACCGACCACATGACCAAAATGGCAGCTAATAAATCAAAATGTTCGTTCCAAAGTGTGTGAATACTTCTCACTTGGAAACCTTTGTTCCCACAACAAACCGTAACGTTAAACGTTGTGCTATAAGCCTCGTTTCCCAGCAAGTGGTGACAAATGCTGGCACTAAATCCTCACCTAATATCCTGCGGCCCAGACGTACGGCACCCATTACAGCGCACCGCCACTCTGTGGCACTATTTGTTACACCCATCCGTGGTACGGGCGCGAGTGGTTCAAATGACGTATTTTTTTAGATGTATGAAACAGTTAGGGACAGCTTCTTGGAGAATTATTGTTCTCGGTTGATAACGTAGACCTAAAGGAGGCTTTAGCTACTCCAAACTAATAAGACTTGTTAAGTTAAAAAAATAATACATGAGCAATTTACTCTCGTTGCTCATCTAACAATTTTGTAACTCCTGAGATTGTATGTATAAATCACTACTAACTCTTCCAGTAAAAAACAACACACTATAAATCAACTTAAAAAAACAGAATGTAGCACAAAAATGTTATGCCTTCACACGAGATTAAACCTCAAAGTGTAAAAAAACAAGGACTCTCAGCGTGGCCGTGTCAAAGAAAGCGTTTCTTTTCGCTTTATTCAGTTGCAGCTTGATCGGCAGTCGTGCGTGTTTCATTCAAACACGTCATGGCCGCTGTGTGTCAAGAGATAGGTATGTCATGGTTGTATGTTTGAGACATGCAAAACCTGTGACGTAATAATAGTCTTATCAGCCATTTATCAGTTGCGTGTTTTAAAGTGGAATGCCTTAGACGCAATGATTATTTAAACCAAAACCCCGCTAAGGTAGCTGTCATGTAATTAACTAATGTCGTAAAGAAAGAAAGAAAGAAAGAAATCATTTATTGCTGACAATGTAGGTATACATGTAAGTTGGAATATTTGTTAAGTGTCCCGATACATTTTACCTTACGGCATGCAACATATATTAGGTTTGAATTAATCAGTACTAAAGATACGGCTATCGGTATGATTATTATTAACCATAGTCAAATTTATTATGTAGTTACAGATCAGACTAAAACAAAATAATAATAATAATAATCAAAATAATCAATGAATTAAATATAAATCTTTCGTAAATCATACAATGAATAAAATATGTCATAATGTGTAATGTTAAAAAAGCCTAATGTCAAAATAATCCAAAACATTAACGACAATCACAATTATTACTAGTTATAATCTGGCAATGTCAAAATCTTTTTGTCAAATTACAATATAGCAACAACCATAAAAAATAATAATGTCATCATTATAATCTAAAACTTACATTGCAAAGACAACGTACATTTATCAATAACATTTTCCTATATAGTTTTGTCATTTATAAAGTCTTTAATTGTGTAATAGCATTTCTCCAGCAATAGTTTTGTTAATTGTTTTTTAAACATCTTTATGGGAAGGCCTTTTAAATTTTCAGGTAATTTATTATATACAAGCGGTCCCATTGAAAGGATGCTATTTTTTAATAGGGCTGTTTTATGACCACCTGTGTACAATTGGTTTTTATACTGGGACCTCATTGGTGCTGTGCGTTGTCTTATGTCTATCATTGAGGTAAATAGGTGTTTATTTAATTTAACGAACAGGGCAACTTCTAAAATATATAAACAAGGTAATGTCAGAACGTTTAGGGATATAAATACAGGTTTACAACTTTCAGTAAACTTAAGACCTGTCATTGATCGAATGCATCGTTTTTGGGCTCTAAATATTCTTTCCCTGTCACTGCAATTGCCCCAAAAAATGACACCATATCTTAATAATGAAGCTACTAATCCATGATAGGCTATAACTAATGTATTTATGTTTATTTTATTTGAAAGGTTATAGAGTACATACGAAGATTCACTAAGTTTTTGGCATACACTTTCATCATGAGATTTCCAAGTCAATTTATCGTCAATCTGCACTCCTAAGAATTTAGTCACTGAAGTAGTGTCTACGATTTGGCCATTATATTCAGCGATTACTTTTTTTGGCTGTAACCTCTGGTGAAAATGCATGACTTTAGTTTTTTGTAAATTTATGACTAGATTATTTTTATTAAGCCAATCTATTATTGTCTTAAGTGTGCTGTTTATTTCATTTTCGTAGTTCGTCTCCTTAATACATTCGACTATAGCAGTGCTATCATCGGCAAATAATGTCATTGGGTGTCGAATTTGACGGGGTAGGTCATTAATATAAAGTAGAAACAGTAATGGACCGAGTACACTGCCCTGTGGAACTCCGAACTCTATTATTCTGCAACTTGATAGGTATTTCAGTTCACGTTTAGTTTTAGTACAGATTCTCGACAGTTCTGTGTACTGTTTTCTATCCGTGAGATATGACTTTATTAGGTTTAGTACGTTTCCTCTTATGCCATAGTCGCTAAGTTTATTTAAAAGAGTGTCATGTTTTACATAATCGAATGCCTTTGTCATATCTGTGAATATTGCACATATAGGGTTTTTTTTATCCACATTATACATGATTACTTTCAAGAGATCGAATATTGCCATGTTGATATTTTTATTTTTTCGAAAGCCCTTTTGTTCTTCACATAAAATGTCATTTTTAGCTATAAACGTGTAAATAGATTCATAGATGATTTTTTCAAAGATCTTAGAGAATACTGAAATAAGAGCCACAGGTCTATAATTTGTCATGTCTTCTTTGTCATTCTTTTTGTGCAATGGTTTTATGATCACAGTCTTTAATTCATCAGGGAATATGCCTGAGCTTATGCACACATTTATTATATGGCTTAATGGTTTTGCGATAATATCAGAGACAAATTTAACTGCAACTGTTGAAAAGCCATCGAATCCGAAACTTTTTTTATTTTTTAAGTTTCGTATCACACGTGTAATATCTTGGGGGACTACCGGCTGCATAAATAAAGAATTACGGGTTTTGGTAATTGCAGCTGAATTTCCCGTACAATTACTGGATACGTCATGTATTTGGTCAACAAAAAAGTTATTAAATGATTCTGCAATCTGCCTAGGGTCTTTTATTAGTTTGTTTCCGTCCTTAATTTGCAAAATTGGTTCTTTAATTAAATTATTATTATTATTTATTATTTGCCATGATGATTTTGATTTGTTTATTGAGCTATTAATCAAATAATTATTTTGGGCTCTTTGAGTCAGTTTTACAATTTTTTTAAGTTTCTGTGCATAGTTTTGAAATTTATTTTTGTTCTCGCTTGTAGGTGATTTTCTGTATTTCCATAGCATATTCCGTTGTTTTCTGCTACAAATCCTAATACCGCGTGATAGCCATTTAATTTTTTTATCAGATTTTACATTTTTTAATTGCATTGGGAAGCATAAATTATATAATAGACGAAAGAGATCTATAAAATTATTATATGCATCATTAGGGTCATCTGTTTCTAGTACTTCTGAGAAAGATAGGCACTGAAGGTGCTTTTTATACAAAATTAAATTTTCACTGGCTAAGTTACGCTTTTGAATTCGCCAGGAATTTATTGTACATGTTTTGCTTACCGGTATTTTTAAAATTTGAGCGGTATGGTCCGATAAACCGAAGTCGACTACTTCGCTCATACAATTTTGTTTGGAATTGTGTGCAAAGTTATCTAAACACGTGTTGCTCTTTGGTCTAGTTGCTTGATTAATCACTAATTTTAAATTATAATTCAACAGTAAATTTTCAAAGTCCAATGTAAAGTTATTTTTTTTCAGTGTGTTGATGTTGAAGTCACCGCATACTACTATTTTTTTTTTTGCCTTGGTACACACTTTCTTTAACAGAGTGTCTAGATGATCAAAAAACACATTAATGCAGGACATGTTCGGTGGTCTATAAATACAAATAACTATTAATCCCTGCTGACTTAGTTCTATTGCACAATATTCAAATACACCCGTAATAGATGTGTTAGGTAGCTCTTTACATTCATATTTGTTTTTAATAAGGATACATGCTCCTCCTCGCTTCTTACTTCTTGTGTAACACGCTGCAAGCTTATAATTTGGAACGTTGATTAAAGATTCCTGTCCTGAAGTTACGAAATGTTCGGTGATGCATAAAACATCTATGTCAAAATTTTTGTTTTTTGCGGATAGCTCTTGGATATGCAGCGTCAACATATCAGTTTTGTTAAGAAGTCCAGCGATGTTTTGGTGCATGATGTTCATGTGCTTATAAAAGAAATAACTGTGTTCTTGTTGATTTGTCTTCAGTCACGCTATTTGGGAATGGCGGCGTTTAGTCAATATTGTCGTTTCTGAAATCGTCTTGAGAGTAGAATAATTTGTAGTCTATTAATATGTTAGACATGATTTGTTCAAAAATGTTCCTCCATCCATTTCTGCTTAATTTTCCTGTACTATTGGAAAACATTTCAAGTGACAGGGTGCGATTACTATCGAAAAAGTATGCGTATTGATTGTTTTTTATGTCTAAATATAGCAGGTTATTAAATAAATCGACTTTATAATTGTGAATTAGAGCCCCAGTTTTGTATGTCGGAGCGCAAATAATAATGTTTGTGTGGTTGATATTTTTCATCACGTTTTTAAGGTTGTAAAGTATATTCAAGTAGTCTCCATTATTCAGATCGTTTTCTCCAATGAAAAACAGGCAGTAATCGCTCATCGTGAATTCTTTTAATTTATAAATAAGAGAGTTCAGGAAGCCTGGTGCAGTGACTTGTGGCAGTAAATGATGACAAAAATTAAAATATTTTGAGAAGATTTCTTCGATTAGGGGCAGCGTTCCCTTTGTACAATTGCTGCTTATTACAGATAATCTGTTTTTATGTTTTGGTACATATACCTCTCCTGATGTAATTTCGCAGGCAATATTACACACTTGAGAAGTTGCTATTAATTTTTGATGATTTGTTTGCGTTGATTTGTCGGTATTCAAATTGGATGTTTGGGTTTCCATATTAAGCATTTTAATTTTTTTGGAAGGAGTGTCTTTACTCTTGGACTCATTATTTGAGATATTCGGTGTAATGTTTTGTTGTTTAGAGGTTTTTTTGCGAGCTGATGGTGTAGAGACCTTTTTCCTATCAGGCGTTATGCAAATCTTTTTACAGGTTTCTACGGTCTTCAAAGATTTTTGTAGATCAGTCTTTAAACGGAAATTCTCGTTATTTAGGTCGTCTATTTCTTGATGAGCACTCATTAATTGCATTGTAAGTGATTTAATTTGTTCGTTCAGGTCATTAACCATGTCATTGTCACTATAGTTCTGTAGACTGTCTGGTATGCTTAGCATTGTGGTGTCTAATATTGTTTTATCCTCGTCATTTGTCATATCAGACAAATTACTTAGCGATCCCGATTTGTGCGGTTTCCGATATGTAATGTTATCTAAATCCATGTTTTATTATATCACCAGCGCCCTCTTAACGTACTTAACATGCATTTACTTTTCTATACCGCTTGTCTTCTGTATCTTAAAAAAGTTAGTTATTGCATGCGATCCTATAGGCATAAACACGCACGTCACAGACATAAACAAACAACCAAAAGAATTATCCACCTTTATTGCAAGCTGTAACATCTTCTCAGACAGTCGATCATCGAAGGTACCTTCTTTTTAAGAACCAACTCGCGTGCCCGAGTAACCTTAAAACAACTATAATTTTGAGAATTATTTATGTTCCTACCCTACCCATCTGTACTGTAATAAGATCTTGCAGGTCAGCAATGGCTGACGAAGTACCATGTTAGTATAGGGTATAAACGTGACTCCCAAATGTAATGATGTTGTCTAGGCAACTGGGTCAGCAGTGTTTTGTTTATCTTTAGTGAATTGAAGGAGGAATTAAAATGTAAAAAAAGGGTTGTGTAGACTTTTTTTACTTACGAATTTCAACTTTCATTTTCGGAAAATGATTAAAACTTAAACATTAATGGAAACGTCGCCATTTTATTTTTCCGAAAATATCGTGCTAAGTGAGCGTGAAGTGTAAAAAACCTTTTTCACTTTCTCTGGATACTTCAACAACATTAATAGCGCTTTTAATAAGTCAACCAGTCAAAGTGAGTACGGTATGTTATGAAAAAAAAAATGCGAGTGCAGCACCGTACACGTAATTGAATAAAATAAAGAATAAGAGAGATCCAGTGTGAGAAACAGAGAGAACTTTTCTTCCCTCTCATGTAACGAAATATCCCTAAACGTCACGCGTCCTTGAAATTTCGCTCTCAATTCTCGTCCAATAATCGAATCGCCGCATAAGAAGTTTCATTTCATAACATCATATATTAATATACATTTCTTACCTCAAAAGTCAGTTAGTCAAAAGTAAGTTATTAGTTAGATTCAAAACCCGCAGATAGACATTATACCTTACACATTTTACATGTGATTATAATTTTATTTTTTATATTATGGCAAACAAACCATGACTAGGTTTTGCCAGTGAAAGTGCGACGTGATAGGCAATTGAAGCATGTTGGCGTTGACGTGATACGTCAGGTGCGATCACGGGATTTCAGCCATTAACGTATTGCAAAATGGGGAATATTACGAAGGTTAGTTTGCAGTAAAGCGTTGTTAAAACGAGCATTCTGTTTGTTTGCAAACGTAGTAGCTTGACAGTTAGCATTCATTGCAATATAGCAAATATTAAAGCTCGACACTAAACGCAATTTAAACCCATTATTTATTCTATAGTACGGGTTCTATGCAATTGTAGCGTGTTTGCGTAAAACCGTGACACGTTGGTCTCGCTAGTGGTAACATGTTTTTAAATAGAATAACACTGCTTCGTTTACATAAATTAGGTAAATTATCCCACAATTTACCTATAGATAGCTTAACTACCTATAAAATTTTGATCGACAAAATCAAGCACCATAGATGATTCGTTTTCATGTTACCGACTGTTTAATTCAATAAATAATATATTTATTAGAAGAACTAACAAATACCTAATATTAAAAAAATAATAATATTAGGTAGTTCCTAGCGTTGTATAACCTTACTTTATACTCAAGATTTAGATCAAGTAGTAGAACTAATTTACTACTAGCGCCATCTAGTATGAAGTCAAGTGCCGCAGATAGTTCCAGAACCTTCTATTGTAGAAACATCTAGAATGTTCGAGTACATACCGGCCCCGATTGACCAAATGTCGATAGTTCTAGTATCGAAATTTCTAGAAGGATCTATTAGTTCTACTACTTCATACTAGATGGCGCTAGTAGTAAATTAGTTCTACTACTTGATACTAGATGGCGCTAGTGGTAAGTAATGTCACCATGTACCAGGCATTAATTGTGGCGCGCAACAATACTTTAGATAAGTGACAAATACATTGTTGCCGTATCGCTTGAATGTTTTCCAATATTTTTTTTTTAATCCTTTATTAAAAAGAACCAGGTTCTTAATAATTAATTACAATCTAGCCTATAAGACGAATAAGCAATTTTAATCTAAATTAATTTATTACGTGATAATTATTTTAAAACTTAGAATAGTGTTTATTGTACTTTACACTTAGTCCGTTCCACTTTCCTAGAGTCTGATATGATGATATAAGCACTTTGTTCATGTGTTGTTATGTGTGTCATTGGCACTATTATTTCTACACTTTTTACACTACACTAACTCAAAAGGTTTTGTCCGTTTTAGTTTTCGCACTATATTGGTTTGATCTAACAGCTGAATTGCCTCGATGTTCACATGTCGGTGGAGTCGGTGTTCATGGGCCTCAGCTAATTTTTGGATTATGTTGGTGACGGGGTTCATTTTTAGGTCACGATGGAGGTCGTCATTTCTTATATCTTAGGGCGCATTAACAATACTCCTCAGTACCTTATTCTGGAATTTTTGTATAATTTGGTTGTTGGTCGGCTTAGTACAGCCCCATAGTTGGATACCATATGTCCATATCGGCATAAGGATATGCTAATGTAATAAAATTTTGTTATGTATCGTTAGGCAGGAATTACCTACGTCCAATCAACTAATACATGTTTTCCAATATGCAGTTATTTCTACTTATCTTCCGTTATAAAATAGACACTTTGTAACAGTTTGCTTTGAGGGTATATTGTAGCTGCACAAAAAACCAGAAACAACAGTAGTATTGCCTAGTAAGGTTTTTACTAATACATTTCTGAAATGAATGAACCTTTCACAATTATTTTACCTCTGACAGTGGCAACCCAACGGCAACCTTATTAATACGAAAATAAAAATCAATGTGATGTCGACACAAATGCAATATCAGTGGTAAAATAACGTGAAAGGAATGTAGCCCTTAAGCTTTTGATACTTGTTTCCCACAGAACGTAACGAAAATTGCATAATAACCATACAGAAAAACACATTTTTACAAAAAAAAAGTAAGCTTCGAACACTCCGTAAAGTGCTTTCAAAAAATCTCATACTGAAACGCTCTCTGTTCATAAAACCGTCAGCACATTCGTCACGGTATAACTGTTGGTGACAGGTGCATAGTTAAGTGCACTATTTCTACGTCGTGATTGGTTAAATTTTCGAGCGGGCCGTCTGTCACACCGTAGCGTAACTCATGAATATTTGATGCATGAAGGCTTTTGTGAAGCATGTGGTTTGTAGCGAAGTTTGAAACAATGGGGTTGGTACAATAGGGTTATTTCATTTCGTTCCATGCACAACATGTGTAGTTTCTTGTTAAGGCAAAATGTACGCATTGAATAACTAGCTTTGCATCTTATTAAAACCATTTATGAACATTTAACCTGGTATAAAATAGGTACTAAATCGGGAAACTCATTATTTGTAAAAATGGTTGTTGATTCATATTTTATTAACATCTCTTGCATACTTTCCAAATGCAAAATTCTACCCACTCTCGCCGCGTTGGTGTCAGCCAGCCCTACTTTCTCCGTGACAAATATGAATGAGTTCATAAATTCGTGTAGCGATGTGCGGCGCTGCCATTAGTTGCCACTCAACCCTGTAATTGCTACTGCTTCTGTGGGCACGAGGTATGTGCTCGCGTGCGCGGGGTTAATTGTAGGCAGTTATTTGAGGTAATTTTAGTGTTAGCTACTTTTTAGATGTACCTTGAAATGAGATACTCAATCGTTCTGAGAAAAGGTTAAAAAAAAACTGTGTTGTTCATAAACATAATAAACGTATTTTTACCGTTCTCAATTTATGAAAATCACGATTACATTTAATGACTCAGTGGCTGCTACAAAAAAATAATTGAACACTAAGTAATTCATAATTTATAGAACTTTGCCAGTTTCTAAATAAACAACAACAGTAAGTACCACAAAATTACTCTGACAATATTATATAGACTGAAAACAGTTTATTATTTAATGAAAAGTCGAACAAAACGACAAAATGCTACATCGCGTAACCTAGGGCCGAAATTACTCACAAAATGTATGAAAATTATTACAAATTTCGACATTAACTAACTCATTTTTCAGACTGAATTAAAACAAAACAAATATCCATCATTTTTATCCGACATCTACAGTTTAAAACCACTTCACATCAATTGTCAGCGGCGCGCGGCGGTTAGAACCGGATCGAAATAGATACCACCGGTTGGTTATGACCGCGCGGACAATAAAAATGGTGGATTTATGTAACACTCGTAAAACAAGAGTGGTTTTAAAATTTTAAATGAAACGGGAGGGGTATAGTGTCCCGTACTGATTTATTTATGTTCGTAGCTCATGGAGTTGTTGTCCCAAATAGGTTTATGGAGTTAGAAGCCACTTCTTCTTCCCAGCGATAGCACTAGGAAGTGGTGAAGGGCGGGCGTTTTTGGGGGACTGTCTTTTGTAATTTTCACGTTCGAAAAGTGCTGATTCTCAGCCTAATTTGAATAAATGACTTTTGATTTTGATTTTAGAAGCTATGCAGGGCCAATGAACCTAAAATTATCACATAAAATGAGTTAATTACGCAGGAGATAATTTATGTTTGTTAGTTAATAGGGCATAATTATGTGCCTATTTATTAACCACAATAATATTGTAAAAGTCAATAAGTCACACACAATACTGTGAATCTGTTCACAGTATTGTGGAGTAAAATTGAGGCTGAACTATGTACGTGTACGATGGGTCTCACTAGACCCAAATTAAATGATACACAACGCACTTAACGAAATTGAGTTTAGCCTAGTGTAATTGGCGAACCATCCAGTATTAGCACGGTTAAACTAGTATCAACCGCTTAAATCCGACGCGAAGGGGTTTGATCCGGTTTCAGGCGGTGTAATCCAAATACAGTTTGTAAGGAGTTGATACTTGGAATATTTGACCTGAGATATCGATCGGGTTGTTTGTGTACCTAACCGTTTTTTCATCAGTATTATTTACATTGTTAAAATAAAACATAATTTAGTATTTCTGTACAGAAAAAACCCTACGACAAATGGCGTAAATTTTAATGAAAATTTGTTTTTCCGACGACTGTGAAAAGGCGTACTCACTGTACATTAGTTCGACCAAATGGCTACCAAGCCTCGTAACATGTCTTTTAATAGTGCTTTTTAGGGCGGCCATTTCAGTCTTTTTTTCTATCTTTTTCCGGTAAGTTAAAAAAGTGATCATGTGAGTCAAGCTTAGAATTATACCATAAACCTTAATGTCAAATGACAAACGTTTCTGTCTGAAAGGTACAACACAGAATGGTACAGAAGGTTGACTCCATAAAACAAGCGAAAACCATAATTTCAGCCGATGCTTGGGGGAGGCCTATGTCCACTGCTGGACATAGGCCTCCCCCAAGCACCTCTATTCAGCTGAAGTGGAAAAATGTCAACTAACTTTTAGAGGGGGTATATATGTATGTAGACGCGTACGTACGGCGATCTGAAACAAGTGCCAGTCGCGGGTGCGCTTGCACTCGCTGTACGTGAGCCGTGTGTGCTCACTCGTTGTTTAGAGCTGACCTTCTGTGCTATTCTGTGGGAACAGTTTACTACGTGAGAGAATGAAACGTTTTACTTTTAAAACAATTGTCATTTATTATGTATGTACCCTCGTTTCGCTTCAGATGAAATGCGTTGTCTTACTCAACATTTCGAGTAGGAAACGTTTGTTTTAGACTTCACATCGAAATTATTTTGGATGGTTGGTTATTGTTTATTGAAATGCTAAATAAATGAGATGGCCTCATAGATGGATAGCTTGTTAAAACGAAAAGCGTCATGGTCGTTCCAAGAAATAGACTTTTTGAGAGATTAATAAAAGCACAGTTTGGAAGTGTGTGGCATGAAAATTACGAAGATTCCTAAATACACTAACTTACAGGTAAACACAAAAACGAAATTATTAAGAAATCCGACTTCCATTCAAATGTAAGAACCTATGAAGACGAAGAACCAGTGTTCTGACTCGTCGTTATTGCAGCGCCACTTGTACGTAAAGTCGGGGAAATTACTTGAATACCACGGATATGAATACCAACATAAATGGTCCGCATATTCACATCATCACAACTGTCATTCTTTGATAGTTGTGTATTATGGCTAGTACATGGTCAATTGCAATATGGTGTCGATTTGCTTAAAAAATAATTTCCCTAACTTTAGGTACATGTAACTTTTTTATTGAATTTTGTTGGTTCATAGGTACATCATTTCCATATTCACTTTCTTGTGTTAATGAAAACCATCCACAAACTACATCAGTTTTTCATACAATCAACCGCATGTCCATAGTAACGATTTGCCATCGACAGCGCCTTTATTTCGTAGGAGGAAAGCCGGTTTTCATATTTCAAGTATTACCACGGACTGCGCTTGACCGTACCCACTTACTTCGCTGTGTAACATCCAGGGCTGCTACATAAATGATACGGCTGTGAGGCACTCGTGAAGTACTTACCTGAAATGAGAAAAGTTCCCGTCATTAACAAGTCATGAGTTGTGTAGGTCTGCTTACCCCTTTATGGATGAGCTTAGTTAGGTCAGTCAGGAAATGAGAACTGTTTGAGAAGGAAATGATGAAAACGAGTTGAAGTACCAAATGGCACCTAAGTAAATAGGTTGTATGAAGAGTTTTTCTTGATTTTATTAAGTACCTTTATCATACCACAGTATTTTCATCTTACGAACTGACACGCACTTTGCTTGTGGTAACTCACACATTTCCGACAGCATCATTGTCTCAGACGGTACCGAGAGCTCTTGTGCTTACACACACATTCATAGCGTCTTTGTACACTTAGTAACCACAAGTATAGCGCGTGTCGCTTCGTGAGATAAAAATACTTTAGTACTTCTCCTGTTTTATCGACACGTTTACAGACGACAGACGCGAATCTCAAATGAGCAAAAACAAATGTTTGATGAACATTTGTCTTTGGAGAAAACAGGGTTCATTTTAATAGAATTAAAATACCAACATTTGTTTAAGTTATATTTGTACACCAACCCGAACCTTATTTACCTACGTAGCTACTCAAACATGGGTATACAGTATTCACATTTATAACTCAACATTCACTCGAAGCATCTCTAAAATAAAATAATCTATAAATTATTTATTGAAGAGCAATTTCGATAAAACAATTTATTTGCTTGCTATAAAATAACACTCAAATGAAATGGATGCATAGTAAACTGTCAAGCGATTGATATTGATGCGAGCTGGGAATCGAACTCGGTACCCTGGGAGATTGGGGCGAATGACACTATATGGGCTTAGTAATTGTACATATTGCATTGCACTCGCTCGTTTTCGAACGGGTTCGCCACTCATACCTAACAATATTATTACTCTAACTTTGTACCTTGGACAGCGCGTTTAAAATTACAGTTTAGTTTTATTACCTGATGCATGCAGAGCAATGGTGGCTCAGTGTAATGGCCACGACTTATGAGGTATATAGGTCATAGGTTCAAACCCTGGCAGGCGCTTAACTTTGTTTATATTATTTTATCTCCAGCCGGGATGTCATAAAACCAAAAAATCGAAGATATCTGACATCGACTAATCAGCACTGGGTCCGCGTGGTGGATTACGGCGCACCCTCTCACAGAGAGGAGGCCTGTGTCCCAGCAGTGGGAACATTATAGGCTGATTATGCTGTAACCGGATTGCCGGAGGTCAGATAACTGTAATTCCGTGTAAAATACCGAGCTGCTTCCAATTATATAAAAAAAACTACTTTAAACCAAACCCAATGCGGCACTGGTAGATGTTCATACAGAAGTACGGGCCGGCTTTCATTTGGAATCAATGTCAAAGTCACATTGATTCTACGTACTGATATTATACATAACTACTTATCATTTTAAGAGATAGGTAATCGTATTAACAGGATTTTAGTGGAAATAGATCACAACCTACGTGTATGTCACAAAATGAGACCCCAAATCCAATATAATTCACTGTAACTCGGAACCACTTCCAGCTCACATTCACTTAAACCCTCTCTTCTCTTAGAGCGCGACATTTCTTGTCTCCCGAGTGTTTTAGTGTCACCACGGAGTAGTTACACAGAAGGCCAGCTTCATACGACGAGTGAAAACGCACGCACACATAGATATGCTTCACGTGCAGCGAGTACAAACACCCTCGCGACCGGCATCTGTTTGTGTGCGTGCGCCTGTCTTCGCTCATTGTATAGAGCTGATTTTCTGTACCTGTCTACTCTGTAGTGTCAGTGAGTCAGTGTCGGCGTTACTTTACACACGTCTGTTGCTTTGTGGGACTGTTTGTACAAGTGCTTCAGTTAGAGGAAATGTGGAGAGAATAATGTACGAGAGGGTTTAGTTAGATGAAGGATGTGTCGTGGTGGCCTGTCTGAAGAATGAACGAATTGCACTGATCCCAGCGTGGTTTGACCAGACTCGATTAATCGAATAAACCCCAACATTCACACTGGCCCCTGTAGCCTCATGTTTCATGGTGCTACAGAGGCCATTGCATATCAAGGAATAGACGCGGTAATGATAGGAAAGACATGCCCGTAGGATAGGAAAGGATTTAAGAGCCATACCGGATATGCATCCTAGAGTAGGTAAGCATTGGACTAGTGGAAAGATGCTTGATATTTCTATATGGACGGGCATCTCTTAACGACGTCGCGGCCAGGTTCGACTAAAAATCTTCTTTTTATGATGCAGGGTATAGTTGAAACAACTGACATCAAGGTCCAAGACAAAATGCCTTTCGCCTAAAAATACCATCGCATGTACTCGTAACTTCATATTTTACCGGATTGATACACTCAGCGAAACAGTCGACTAAGTCGGTTAGTCGGTTAAGGCTTCCGCAGACATGCGCAAAGCGATACTAGTAGAAGAATTAATATGAAGTTTTCATAGAAATTGGTCTACTAGGGTCGGGTCGCGCTGTCGCGTCACGCCTGTCTGCAGGAGCCTTTATTGCTTATAATACCGTAGCTATAATAATACCATCTACTAAATACACCTCTCTTAAACAAAACTCATCCCACGAAGGTCCTCCTTAACGCCTCCTTGTATTTACCTCTCCCATGAATAAGTTAGCAACCGTAACACAATTAAAAGTACGCGCGACGCTCCGTAAGCGAGTTACCAGCAGGAGTCCGTGAGTAAATTAATGGAGCAACCGCGATATGACGTCACATGCAACTTTGACTTCGAATTAACATGTTTGAGGTCGATGTATGAATTGAGTTTTGAACGTTTGCTTTGTCAATGGATGTTTCCTCTTAAGGGGGATGCGCTAGGTAGCCCGCGAAATTCAAATTTTCTTACGTTTTTGCAATTTTTCGGTCAGTGCCAGGCTGTATGTTGAACAAAATATGATTCGCGACCGTAAAAACAGAGAGGGGGCTTGTGTCCCAGCAGTGGGAACATTTAAGGCTGATTATGATGAGCGTAAAAAGTACGTACGTGTCGCGCGTCTCGTGTGTGCGTCTGTATGTACATATGTTTCGTATTAGCAGAATTATAATCTTTAAAATCATCAATTCAACCCTCTAAGTCCCCATTTATTGATGTATATTTCATGAAATTGTCATTCACATAACCCTATTGATTGATATTACATGGAATAGTCATGATTCGGGAGGGTCTCTCAGTCGATCTCGATATGTAATAGATGGTCATCCATCCACGAACCGACCGCGACAACCTTCGATCGACCTGTGCGGCTGTTATGGTTTAGCTTAGAATCCCTCAGAAATTTAAGAAGTGTTACATCATATCTAAAATACTGTAAAAATTAGACTATGACATAGTTACAAAAAAGCCGCATTTAATTTTCCAAGTTTTGTTGACATAATTATTACCACGGGCAGCAATCACTACGCTTGTCAGACGGATTGGTGATTGCTGAGGCCCTAGGACAAACGCGTGACGTAAACGTAACATAAATTCAAAAGATTTTTGAATCGAAATGAAGATTGTTCCGACAAGCACAATAAGTACGTACCGAAGCGAGTGTTTTCAATTTTATGATCGTCCGAATTTACGTTAAGTTTGCTCAACTCGTTTGTGCTAGGACCACAGTTGGTTAATCAAGCCAGTTACTTCCTCAGTCGGCTTCCCTTTCAAAATGCTCACTGGGTAATATAATTATGTTTCCCGTAACAACATAATTTTAGGTAGGTATTATATCTCTTTAAGATGACAGTACCTACTATAGGTTCAAACTTAATAGTCGATTCCATGAGTCGTTATCGTGACGTAAGTGCCTGTCGTAAACTCTACCGCTCTTTGTCTGTTCAGCACATCACACATTTAATGTAGAGATACGGGATATTAGGGCACTGTACGTTCTCGTATAATGTCATTTTTTATGGAGGGTTTACTAGTACGGCGTTAAAAAACGAATAATAAATATTTTGCCCTTATTTAGATTTCTGTTCAAACTCCGCGATCTACGATTCGTCACCATAGTTTGATCACTTCATGTTTTCAGGCTTTAGTCTGCAAAGAAAGCAGTGGTGGCCAAGTGGTACCGGCTACGACTGACGAGTTGTAGGTCTTAAGTTCGAACCCAGACTAGCGCTTTAATTCGAGTAAATCGTTTCATGACCACTGCTTTGCTTTAAACATTAGAGGTTTATTATGCAGCAACAAAAGCAAGCAAATTATCTGGAATAAAAAGTTCGTTAGATTTTAGAGTGGCTTGAGGGACCTGACAGGAATGAAATTCAGCGTCTGCTTCATTACGATGAGGATTCTTATGATTTCTAAATACATAACTACAGAAGCACCAATAGCACCGGTTCATAGGGCCATCTGCATATTTCATCACATCATCTATTTGGTGTAGGTACACTCAGGGGAAATGCGGAAAGGTGAATGTGGGATAATATAACTAATAATATCCCTGGACATTTCACACAGCGCCATCTAGTCCCAAGCTAAGCAACCTAATGCTTGTGTTATGGTAACAAGATGGCTGATACACTACTTATATACATTTTTTTTTTTTGTAAATACATACATATTATAGATAGAAAAACACCCAGACTCGGAACAAATACATGTAGGACTTACAAATATTTGTTCTGTGCGGGAATCGAACCCGCGACACGCAGCGCAGCAGTCCGATCGCTCAGCCACTGCGCTAACCGTGTTTTCAAAACTATAAGGTTAAAACTATAAGGTTATATTATTTAATGGCGACACATTCTTGATTGTAATGTAGAAGAGCTTTCGTGGATGATACTTAAAGATTATAATTGTGAGAGATCAACTTAAATTAAATCTCCAATTAAATATACTGGGCTCTGTGTAACTCATCACCGCAGTTCTCACTACATGCCAAATTTTTCTACAGTACACAAAATTCACAACCCCACGTTCTGCAGTAGCCACTACAAGATCCTGAAAAATAAAATATCCTTTAAGCTCAAAGCACGATTCTATTCGATCTACTCTCAAACTGTAAATAAAACACTCGCAATTTCGCCCGAGTCGCAAAGTGTATCACTGTGACCATGGCCTGAACCAACAGCACCTAAGTAAACACTGCGAGGACGCCGCGCTAAGGAAGCGCACACAGAGACAGACGGCGCGGTTTGCTAACACAAATACATCGCTCGCTACTTTGTTAGGTGGCTTGTTTGTTGAAGTCTGTCGCGTTTGTGGCTGTAGTGTGTTTCGTTCTGAGCTGTGGATGCTTTTCGTTGTTGATTTACTTTTTTGGTCTATTGTTATGGTTTGAAAGACTTACAGCTAAACAAAACAAACAAAAAAATTGTAAGTGACAGCATTACAATACCAATTATAATAATTATTATACCACTCTTATTTTTTACGAAGGGTGGAGCAGATAATTAGGATGTAAGTTGTGTAACATCTATGTATTTGGATACGATAGCGGGATTACGTCTCATGTTGTTGTTGCTCTTTACCGGATAAAAAAGCGCTCCTCATTCGACGTTAAGTAGGTACCTATTAATAAATAGGATCTGTTAGCATTCCTAGCTTTTGTCTATGGTTATGCGTTGAATAATCTGTAATTTTATCCGTCGGAACCTCAAGCTCAACAGTTTTGTTACCTGAAATAGAAAAAATAGAACTGGAAATAGAGATAATGAGGTTCTGTGTACGGTCCAACGACTACCACACAAACATAATAGGTACAAATTTATATGGGGGTTGTGTCTGTTCTTAAACAAGGTTCCCGGTGAACATGAAAGTTGAAATTTTATAGGTAGGTACTGGAATTCTAACTAGATTTTTTCATATGGAAAAGTTGTAGGAGAATAAGGAATTTTGTAAAAAAAACTATAGTAAAGCCAAGGACTTTTACTCAAGTTGGCATCCATAAATAGTACACCTAGCTCTAATCCAATCTAACTAGCCTGTATTGCCCCCCTCCAGGGTAAAGGCCTCCCTCTCTCTTCTCCACACAATTCTGTTCGACATCTCGTCCCGCCATCTTTGTTTCGGCCTGCCGCGATAGCATTATGCGTTTAGTGGGACCCAATCGGTGGTTCTCTTAGCTCAATAAATTGTCATCTGACGGCAGACATGTCCGGCCCAGCCCCACTTAAGGATATAGCGGCTTTCTGGGTAATGTCCGTGATCTCGGTTTTCGCGCGCAGTATTGTTCCTCATAATGTCAGAAATTCGAATCGCCAGTAAAATACCAAAATTTCTACGCCTAATCACAATGTTAAATATAATTACTCTACGGAACCCCATCAAGGTCTCACAAATTCTCTGGTAAACTCAATTAAAGCACCGAATCGAAGTAAATTCAATTAAGATTGTAATCGCCCTCGGCTTAGGAGAGATCATAATATTTTTGCGAACCTTACCAATAATATTTTTAGGCGCCAATGGATAATAATATTTTTATAAAAAGCTGATTAATTTTTTGTTGCTCATTTGTATAATGAATTTAATTTTAAATACTTATTCCAAACACGGTAAAAATGTTCTATCAAAGATTTTTTTTAAATCTGCTACCGAAAGTTTTAAAAATTAATGTTACATCTTCTTTTCTCGTAAAACCTTAGTACTTCAATTAATTATACTTTCTTCAACAGTTGTATTAAACAAAAAAACCTGTAATTTATTCAACCCGTTCTGCACTTTATGACAAAATAGATAAAAATCTCTCCTAACAAGCATTATGTTTAGGTCAAGTATCAAAGTTACAACACAACTCTCAAGTTTGTTCAAAGTAATGCCTGAGGCAAACACTGCACTGTCAGTGAAATAATAATGTGGACCAAATAGCCGATGTTCAACATTGGTATGCAAAGATGAATTTCACTATAATATGAAAATATCTCTTAGATCACAAGCTCACGTGAAGTTAATCTGGACTTAACTACTTATCCCTAGAATTGAAAGTGTCTGTCACTTATTTTTCAGAGTCTATATCCCATTTTTTATCCTATACGTCCATCTCTTTCTCGCACCTTAGCAATGATGAGTTTATCCAATACGAACCCAGAACTCATGAAATTATAGTGCCTTGTTTTCACGAGATAATGTAAAATACAATTCAGTAATTTCCCATTTAAAACACAAATTCTTATGTTATACACAAAATTAAGTTACCTTAAGCACAGCATAGCACAATGGACACAATTGTAAACCTGCACGTTATTGTGTAACGCTCGCGCCTCGAGCTCTGCGAATTCATTCGAGTTATCAACTGGTGGGGTTGTTCCTACGGGAACAACCCCACCAGCCACCCCCACCATAACTCTGCATCACTTGAATACGACTGTGGTTGAACGTCAGAATATTTCGCCTAAACTACAAGTTCTAATTTTATTACATGGTCTATATACATCAGTTATAACAGCTTTCAACATAATCCGTTGCTTGTAACAATGCTGAGCACCCTAATAACGGAACACAATATCAATCTCAATCTGAATCATTGTGAAGGATATTGCTGATCCATTGCTTCATATGTTCGAAAAATGTGTCTGCTCAACAACGTAAATAACGCAATAAATGTTGTTGAACTGTCAAAATAAAAGCCATTACTACTAATGGTGTATTACGCAACTACCCTGATGTTGCTTGTAACAATTCTTGGAGTACGTTCACGTCAATAGAGCACTAGGGTGAGATTAATACACGATCAATTTCTCTTTCAATCTTTAAGTAATTTTCACTATCTCAGAGTAGATTTTACTGTCACCTTAGTAAAAACCACTGCGCTACTAAATGACTATTATTTTATTTAGTGAGTAAAAGTACTTACTTTACTCAAGGCTCGGACGCAGGCTTTCAATAACTTGATACTTTATATATTATTAACGCTCGAACGGATTCGAGGGTTGTAGAACAAGTCATATGCGTTTCGCTAAATTAATTCTGATAGATTGTACGTTTAAATAACTTCAAAGCCATTGCCGTTATAACTAAAATTAACTGACGTAACTTTCTAAAGAATCAATTTTTCACTTTGTTTTAATCTGTGTATGTTGTTTGTCAGTAAATACCTACTGTAGACTAATAGATACCAAAAAATTAGCAGTCACACAATATACAGCATTGTTGGTTTTTCGCGATTACGGTGTTGATCATTTGGAGAAAGTTTGATGGTTTAAACCACACCTTTAAATTTGATCACACCTTTCTGTTACACGATATAGATAGAAAACGGCCCAAGATTTTTTTAAGAGCTGTGTTTATTTCCTTTTATTTATTTACCTCTTCACTGAACCACATGCTGCTGCACAATGTCCCTAGCCTACAACTTGGACCCCATCTGGACAAATTACCGAGTGCGGGCTATTTCTCAGCAGATGGCCATTTCCTGCGCAAATTGAGAGCTAGCCAGCTTGTAATCTTAGCCAGACGTACGTACATACAACTAACATTATACTGAGTCCTACATACGATGTACGGTCAACCGCACCTACATGGTAACATTTTGACGTTGAGAGCGCTTTTATTGCGTACCAACCAAGTGTAAAGCAGATATTAGACGCATCACTCTTTCCTCATGTTTGTCTTTTGTTTCATTCAGCATCTTTTACTTGAAGTGATACGTCTAAACACAAAATGTATCAAGGAAAAAAATGACCTCATTAGTGAACCGATCCAACGATGTTGTATATCCGACACTCTGCATCATTCACTCACCTACCGAATGATGGAATAAATAAATGAAATGAGCAGACGACCGTTCATCCCTATGTAATTTTGTCGACGTCGTGTGAACGTGGAATGAAACAAAAATGAACCTTCACTCGAGTGAATTGTTGTATACTTGCGGTTGACCGTACTACCATCATAATACGAAGGCATATATGTATGTACTCTAACATGGCATAGTTTGTACGTACGTACGTACGTACAAACTATGCCATGTAAGTATGTTGGCTAGATTGTGGCGGACACTATGGAAATGAGAGCCTTTATTTATGGTTTGCAAGCGAGGAGTAATATTACACAAAATTCTAGCCCACGGCTTGGTCAGCCTGCAATTATGACTTTTACGAATGGGACGTGGTTCTGGACATAAACGATAGTGGACATTTTTTGTAACAAACTGCAGTATTCTACAAGCAATGAGCTCAGTATTTTTTAACCATAAGGTGGAATCAACCCATGAAGGACTCAGATCGAGTCCAAAAATAGTCACGGTATACTTAAAATATGCACGTAATAGGCTGTTCGAAAACTCTTACTTATCTGATGAAAATGTAAACAAATGAATCAGAAACGTACTGTCGATGTCAATTTGTAGTGCTACTTACAAATTGAGTGCTTTGACTATTGGTCTCGCATAGGGTCGTACTATTATGCTGAGCGATGGCCGTTTTGCGTGGATGTAACGCATATTTTCCCCCAACTTGTTCTTTTTGTGTTTGTGTACTTACTCTGCGTCATGTTTACCGCAGTGAACCTATTTTCTTTCTTTACCCGAATTTCTAATTTTAAATCACCGTATAGATGTTTTTCATTTGATAGTTGAGATTAATTTTATAACATCAATATTCGTCGATGATTTTTAAATAACAATTTAATAATGTTATTTAAATAACAATGGTTACAAAAAGTGGTGAGATATAAAATTGAAATCTTCTAAATACAGATGAATGCTTTACTTCCCTTTAGTGAGTGATCGCGTAAGAATTAAACCTGAGGGGCAATTCTCTAAGAACGTTCACGGTTTGATCTAGGTCTCAATCTGTCAAAAATACCCCTAACTTCCCTACATTTTTGACATAATTATGTTTGTCGCTGAGATGAGACTGCGACTAGATTTTGAACGTTTTAAATTACGAGAATTGGCCTTCTTAGCAGGGTTAGTTTACACTTTCATCGGATGCTTTTGGAACAGATCATAAATCCATCCGCCTTCACCAATCGAGGCATCCCTGATTTACTTTCGTTATCTAACTTGGATAGCAACAATGGTTTTCGAAGTCAAAAACTCGTGAAGATGGAAGTGTTGTCGCCTCGTCAAGTGGCTGTAAGTAGAAATACTTGTTTAATGGAGTGACGGACACTGTGACAGACGTGCGCACTAGAGGGACGGTGGGGGACTTTTGTTGGAACGATATTACGACTTCACGATGACACGTATTATCGAATTTTGGATAGAGAGAAAAGGTAGGTTTGTTGGAACGAAGTTGTTTCGCGGAGCTTGCGGTAGGAGTAGACTGGTAGAAATCGTCACGTAACGCGTAACAAAGCGTCCCCTTTCATGCGACTTTTTATTATACAAGGTGTCGTTTTGCAACCTCCTCAAATTCAAGGAGCTAACTATGCACTGATTCTCGACACGAATCAATAATAAAATAAGTAGGTTTTTTTTAATTTTCGGAAATCGGCATGTGTGGGACACGCATTTTAAAACGCGGCCTGTGTGAGACCGCACTGTAACTGCCCTTTTACACACACATAAAAACGCGGCCGCTTATACGATACCTTAACGCGATTCTGTTCTTTGAAAGTGGTGTATTCTGAAATACTGTCAAACTTAAATAACTGAAAAAACTAGTATGTTTTCATTATTTACCAGGGATCGTAATTTTATTTGATTATTTATGTCTTTTTTAACAGCCTCCTGAAAGTTCTAGGTTCCAAGGGATGCCAACATTTGTCATCCTTGTTATGAACTGCTGAATTTAGAAGCAACTAGTGATGTACGTTTATATGGCCATACAATGGTGTGCATAACTTGTGGCCGTTCTGTGAGAAGCGACAACGCCATGCAGTGGAAAGAAACGACTCAATGTTGCAGAATTTACCAACGTCACGTCCAGCGGTCTATCAAGTAGATAAACAAATTGTTTTTTAAACACAGTGTGTTCTTTTATATTTACATGCCCATCCGGTAGCATGGATCATCTTCCTCTTCAGATATTCAGTTTCTCGGCCTATAAATCGTCAGAACTACTGTCCCTGACTCTCTCTCTCTGGTTGTGTTAATGGGCTAACATCCAATCAGAATAATTTGATCAGATAGACAGATAACCTAAACTAATTTTTTATATAATTTTCTTATAAGATTCACAGAATAAATAAATAAATCGCATTTTTGATGTTTTATTTCAACATGTTTTATGTCCTTGGTTACTCAGTGTATTCATTATCTAGTTTAGGCAGGATTTAATAATCACTACATACTAATTAAACTACGTCCCTCTGGCGCGCTTGTCTGTCAGTCTGTCTGTTCGGATGTATCAACAAACAGATTTTGATGGGGTTGTCACCAGGAGGTAGATTGGTTCTTCCGGAAGCTTTAGGTATACATTCGTGTAGGTTGTATTGACCAATGTAATTCAAGTCAGAACAATCCAATTGCCTGAGTGTTATTCTTGCGCGCGTTGCCCCATTCAGCGCCCAAAACCCGCCTCTCGAGTCCATTTATTTTCAGTTAATATTGATCCTTATTTTCAAATACTTTCATCATTTCAACCACTTACCTACTTATATTGTCTGTGAAAACTGTCTTTATTATTTTCAACTCATTTGAATAAGTAGTTTAGGATTTACAAGAGTTTAATAATACACGCGGGCGGGGAGTGATTTTTGTGCGGATTGTAGAATGCTCATTCTATCACGATTTTTGGTGCAATTACCCCTTTGTAGATATTTACTCAAGTACCACCGTGTGAAATCGGGGTGGGTCGTTAGGCAAAAATACAATTATCAATATTATCGCAGATACATCTAAACGCGTAGGTAAAAGTTCATAGCAATGTCATTTATTTGCAATGTCATGTTTTTGTATGCCTGTTGACGTAGGAGTTACACGATTTCATTTTCAGGATTATAAAGATATTAAAAGTTCCTGAAACTTTTTTTTATATGAAATACTAATATCCAGCTATTCTGCGTTACATATTGCTAGGTACCATGTTTATTCATTGCTGAAAAGGCGTCCATACTTCTATTTAGTCATCTCCTCTCCATAAATATTTCACATAAACATACATGGCATTAATTAATATGAATGAATTATACCAATACTACCAATGCATTTATATCGTCACCTACCTACTTTGCACAATTTATTGTAATTGAACAAAAATAAGACAAACGTATAAACGCTAGCAAGTTCCACTATAATATTGCCTTAGCTTATCGTACTCCTAAACCGAACCAACATCTAACTCCGAAAGGCTCTTTTCTGATTCTCGAACCAAACCGGCAATGTATCGGATTTCCTTTGTACAAATAACGGAGACTTAACGCATACATTACCGTTTAAGTTCCTTGGCTAGGAGCCAGCACGCGATTGGTTGTTCAGCCATAAAATGGTCGGTTAGCGGCGTGAATGGTCGGATGTAGTCGCAATTGATAAAAGCGTTGTAGTCACTGATCTGTGTTGGCTCGCGTACAGTCACGAGCAAAAGTATGTATACACTCGGCTTTATTCAAAAGCGATTTACTCTTTTGGAATGAAATTTTATGTTGTTATGAACATAGCATTTTCGAATCCATAGGTTTATGTAATACTTATGTCGTATTTCAACGTTGCATTCGTTATTTCACGAAAAAATCGAAATTGAAAGTTGCCAAGTGTTGACATATTGGTGCTCGTGACTGTACACATCGGTGAATGAACAATAGATCAAAAACTTCGCACGAACAAGTTCAAGCTAAGGTGGCCATATTAACCGTAATCTATAAAACGGATGGCTGTTGGGGTCGACGTGTTCTTTAGTACGTGCGATTGTACGAATTACAGACAGATCCATTTTAATGTATCACAATTACCTATACTAATAATAAATTACAGACAGATCTATTACAATGTATCAGAATTATCTATACTAATAATAAATTACAGACAGATCTATTACAATGTATCACAATTACCTATACTAATAATAAATTACAGACAGATCTATTACAATGTATCACAATTATCTATACTAATAATAAATTACAGACAGATCTATTACAATGTATCACAATTACCTATACTAATAATAAATTAAAGAGATCTATTACACTGTATCACAATTATCTATACTAATAATAAATTACAGACAGATCTATTACAATGTATCACAATTACCTATAATAATAATAAATTACAGACAGATCTATTACAATGTATTACAATTATCTATACTAATAATAAATTACAGACAGATCTATTACAATGTATCACAATTATCTGTACTAATAATAAATCAGAAAGCTAAAGAGTTTGTTTGAACGCGCTATTCTCTGTAAGTACCGGTCGGATTTGAAAAAATATTTTTGAGGCTAAGCGAAAACGAAGTGATAGCGCAGACAGGCGACGCGATACGACGCGGGGGGGGCGGGGGTGAGCAAGAAAACGAAGTGATAGCGCGGACAGGCGCCGCGATGCGACGCGGGGGGGCGGAGGGGGGGGCGGAGCAAGAAAACGAAGTGATAGCGCGGACAGGCGAAGCGATGCGACGCGGGGAGGCGGGGGGAACAAGATAACGAAGTGATAGCGCGGACAGGCGACACGATGCGACGCGGTGGGGCGGGGGGGGGGGGGGTCGGGGGTGTGTAGCAAGAAATTTCACGCGGATGAAGTCGCGGACAGAAGTTAGTAAATGGATACAGGAGAAGTTTCCTATAGTAGTACGTAATGCTATAGGCTCATCTAAGGCAGCTACATAGATATTATACACCGTTTAAATTTTATCTATAAAACGATCAAATTTTAACGCAGTAAAAGTTGTTCATAATGATGAGTACAATGACCCCTTTTAAGGATTAAAACGATCAAAATTTAATGGTGTATTAAAAACCTATTGTGATAATGAATTTGTTGTTAACCACGAGTGATTAATTCAAATACCCTTGAAGTAGCAGGGACTGTTACATAACAATAATTTCAGATTGTAGATTTATTAGGGTCACTTCATAAATATCGTTTCAACTAGCTTTGTGGTCCCAGAATGGTATTACAAAATAGGAGGAAATTGCCTTCCTACGCATAGCCCTTGATTTACTAGAAACATCCAACAATTAAATCACAGTTGAGGATGGGTTTGCGTTTTGTAAGCATCGTCTAAAAATGTTTATCTTTAATACTACTAAATGTTTATCTTAATAACTAACTATAACAGAAATCTCACAAGCAGAAAATCCTAAACCCCGAACGTAACTACATATTTATAATAGCCTACACAATTGATAATGGTAGGAGGTTTAAATTACTTGCTTAATTAATTAACCTTTCGTTTCGACCCTATTATCAATGTTGCCAAAGAAGTTCTGTTTACAAGTGATTTGGTTGACTGATGTTATAATCTCTGTCAACCAATGTCAAGTTTACAGAAAACTGTGTTTGTGTTCCCTTCCACATTTAACCCATCTGCCTTTAAAGCAAGAGTGAACAGGTATCTTCTGGGTACGCTCGTTTTATTATAGACCTGATCCATCGCTTTCCATCAGACGTGATCGAGGTCAAGAGCGGGTCAAATATTTTTTTAAATGACTTGAAAAACAGCAGTCAATCGCTTAACCACAGCGCTAACCGTGCCGTCATCGATGATGGTTCCTAAAAGAGGTTATCAAAGAAATACCAAAGTTAAACTCCTTAATTATCCTGAAAACAATGTCTTTCACGAAAGAAGTTTCCTCAAAGATTGTTACAAAACTTCACCGATCTTCAAATGAATTGATCGTTTTCAAGTAATGAATGTAATTATAAATTCAGAATATTGATGAACGATTGCTCACTCGACGCGTCAGCTAACTTCTCTTTAACGACTTTCTGAATGTCTTCAAGCACAGTCAACTGCGCGTCAGTCTAGGCGTATAAACAACTAAAACCACCCTTACCGCTACGGAATAAAAGCGCCGTCAATGTTAAATTGTGACGTGCGGATGTTTTTGTAACTGTAATTTCACACCTACTGAATCTAAATAGTTTGTTTGTATTTTTGAACGCGCTAAATATTATTATTTTTTAAAGTTTCTTTGTTTTCTTTCTCTTCCAACAAATTGAATGTATCTATTTATCATATCTATACTGGTGATACTATTCTTATGATGCTATTTTTCCTGTAGGGGGAGTCACTGGTGTCCTGAAATACAGGCCACGGCTTAGTTTAGGCACCAGTCTCCCACAAATAAACATTGTAATATCGTAATTAATATTTTTCCGTTTTTAAGTTTTGGTTGATGGATGTTATTTGTGGAAGAAAATAAACATTATTATTTCTAAATTCTTATGAAACGCTTCCTTAAAAATGTACACAAAAAATCTACAAAATAACTCCTAGCTTCCAAAATAAAGACGGAACCCACAAACAGTCTTCTTATTACCGTGGCACAGCTGATGCATTCCTCTCTCTTGTCAGAGCAACGCAAACGTAATAACACTAAATTTACTTATCTACCCACAACTGGGGCCTAATGGTGCGGGTATAGGAGCCTACTTTAGCGGGGAGCGATAAGCGATGGGCGTTCATGCTGAGTGAAAGCCTTCTTGTCACAGCCGTTCAGTTGTGCAGCCGTCGAGTATTTCTGTGTTGTGCTCGCGATTATATCTATTTTGTTTTTGTTTTTCTTTATTATTAGAGTTAATTATCTTTTTGTATGCACGCGTTTCTGTGACGAACAAAAACCTATGTTTTTTCTTTCATAGCCCGAAGATTTATTTTGCTGATTTCGTAAGAGAGACAGAGTACGACAGTGATCGTAGCAGGGCGAGCTTGTGGGTTCCTCAGGGTGAGTCCTAGGTCTACGAATGTATTTATTTAAAACCCACTTAAAACTATCTAAAACACATTCATTATTATAAACTAAACAAGAGCTTCATAAGGGTTTCATATATTTCTTAGTTGTTTCCTTTTCCTCATTTCATTCATAATAGTTTTTTCGTCTGTTTATCAGTTAGTGCACTTGAATTTTTTGTTCTTTTTCTTTGCTTATAATCTAAATTGAGTCGGCCCAGAAACTGAATTCTTTGCTTATAGATGATCTGGCTCGGGTTTTAGTTAAACTTAGTCAATACCAGCGAAAGTGTGGCCATTTCTATATAAGTGGCTTTACCTACAATTTTATTGCTTCTTTGTAAACGCTGCCTTCCATTCTACCCCAATCAAGTTCACTTATATCAACCTGGCTGTGACGACATAGAACCAGCGCTACACATCTCACCGCCGTCCTTCTTCGTTTGTCTTATCGTTTAGAGGCGCGGCTCAGGGCCCGGTGGTCAGCGGTTCAGGCTAAATAATGAGGTTGCTGATAAAAATAGTTTCGTATCGATTTTATTGCTAATGTGATTATAGATGACAAAGCGCCTCTTTTCTTCTAGTATAGCTAAAAGATTGGAACGAACAAAGATTAGAATGTCCGATATTAGACCTGGTTGACCCTTTATGGAAGCATAAGGGAACGGGAATGAGAATTTTGCTGACCGACCAACAGCCACCAACGGATATATTTCGGTAAACTCCTTACCTTTCAATTTTAGTTTGCCTCAATATTTACTCACTGTAATGATCCTCCAAGGTCATATTATTATATCAAATATCAGCAAATACAACGGCCTGTCTTCTCCCATCATGACAAACATTTGTATATTGATAGTAACCCGAGAGACTCAAGTCACCAACCCTATCGTGTTCGTGACGATGTGGAGTGGGGCTGAGGTCTCCATGTCGACACAATGTCGGGTCTCCACCCGTCAGTAGGTACACTTTATTTGGGATTGTAAAAAAGGTATTGCTTGTAGTGTTGTTCAGATAATATTTACTGAAAGAAATGACTACAAAAAATACAAAGGGTATATCAACTAACTAGCTGCAGGATCAGATAAAGTATTAATATTCTCGCAATGAATATGACCATTACTGTTTACTTGTAAATAAGATGGCAATTCAATAGAAGTTATATTGTACAGGATGTCAGCTAAGTGACTATTATTGTAGAAATTCGTCTTCGAAAAAAGTTAGTTACTAGACACATGATTGTTTAGTTACCTGTAATACAGAAAACCATAAACCCCAGCTCGCAGTTAGGTATATAAATATTTTAGCTCGTGCATTATGTACCCTATTTCATAAAGACCTAAAATAAAGCTTCGTGGCGGTCCTTCAGAGATCGATACTATAATCCTCGATACATCCAATTAATTTTTAGCAATCGCAGGCTTAGCGTCGGATTATTTCGATGTCAATAGGTTGCCGCGACCTTTGGCAAATATGTTCTGTGTCAAGCAAAATTAAACATTTGCAAAAAGGATTAAGGTATGTTTTGATCCACTTTTAATTAAAAACTAAGTTCAAATGTGAAATTATTATATGTGATATTTTAGATTTTTTAGGTTTATTACAGAAAAGTAGCCATTATATTTTGGTCTTTATTCTGTAAAGCTTAACTTTTAAGCTATGACTTCATTTGTAGCATTGTCGTACTTATGTAGTAGAGGAACTATAAAACCACTTCGTAAAATTAAATAACGACTATGCGAATAAAACCCATGTTCCAACCACTATTACGTTGTCCCACACGACATTGATAAATGTTAACAATCACTACGGCAGACGCTCTCAACCTTTTTCATGCATTCTTAACGCACAAGATACCACTTTGTGGCAACCTTACCAGGCCAAGGAAAGGACGTTGACAAATGTTGACAATCCCTGGCATTGACGACTCCGCTATTTTTCCTCCAAAGCTATTTATCGAAGGCCCAGCAATCGATTGCTGAAATAAATAATCTTTATTGGTCGAAAAAATTGAGGCCAATACAATTTAGGAGGTACCCTCGCTTTTCATAGAAAAAATATAGGGCGACTAGGAATAGAAGAAATAGAGGTGCTAGAAACATCTGTTAGAATATGGTCCAAGTTTGTGACTGATTGTCGCAAATGGAATTGAAAGAAATCGTAAATCGTGCAGATTAGATTTTATAGCTTTGTCGCCGACTCTCCCTCGTAGCGCTACGTAGCTCCCGGCGTAGCGAAGGCGTAGCTTTTTCGTAGCAGTACTAACTTTTGCTCGTTATTTTATTAACGTTGACAAACAAGCAGTGATAAAGTTGTAAAATGTTTGAATATCAGAATCATAAAGTTTCCTGATTGAGATGAATCATGTTTTACATTCAAAGCGGCTTCATGTAATAGGCATAAAAGTAAAAGCAAAATACCAATTAAGTTCTCCTAAACAACTAAGGGTGAATTTCACCAATGAAACCGAATGCGTTCAGCATATCTAAACCACGTTCAGCAGCTGTCAGTGAACAGAGCTTACGGTATAAAATGTATATCTCGCCTAGTTACTTATCGCGATAAAAATTGGAAAACTACGTATTTTCCTTCGTCAAAATTCATGTACTTCTTATAACAATTTAACCCAAAACACATGACATTAGAAATTCAAGCTTGTTTATACAATATTACACGGAGAGCATAAACATGATCTGTCCCGGGACATGCTGGATCGGATTATGACATCACGTGTCAGATATCCGAGCGATCGGACGTCAATCCGATGTTTGTTCAGTTCGACGTGGAGTCAAGACTGAACATTGTGTGCGATTTACTGCTCCAACTGAATTATTGATGATTTAGAGTTTTGATATTATTAGCCATTCAATTTTTTTTTTTTTAAGTAGCATTAACACTGTTGCAACACAACTTCAACACACACAAACACAGCTTACAACACAGCTTAGTCAGATTATATCCATGATTTTAAACAGATTTTATATAAATCGGATAACTATGTAGCTCCTGAGTTATAAACGCACTAACGTATAGACAGACAACGAGACGTTAACTTGAGCACAGAAAATATGGAAGGAATCATCCACAGCCACACGACTTGAAATTAAAGTTGGCATTAAGGCGGGCAGTCCCGAAACATATACACGAAAAAAATATAAAACTACCAATAAATATTCAATACAATTCAATGAATAGTATATTCAAGACTTTTGATTCTGTCGGTTGAAAAATCAGCCCTTAGGCAGTAGATTTTATAAAATAGAACATTATTGTACTGTGGTTACCCAAATAAACGAATAAGAGAACCCAGTTGAAGAAACTCCGGACCAGAAGGACCCCTTATAAATAATAAATATTGTACTAGTCAACCAAGGGAAAAAATATTGACAGCTAACTTCATCTACATTTTCACGAAAAAAAGCGGAAGTCCAGAATCACGAACAGTCCATCAAAAACAGCAATAAACAAAAACTGAACATCCTCTTTGGAGAGCTGAGCTATAATAGCGCGGCGCCGCGGCGCCCTAGGCCCGCGCGTCTGCGTTTGTCTACGCCTGTCTGCGGCAGTGCGCCGCAGCCGTCAAGCTCGTGTCACCAAGTGACATGACAGACAATTTTATATCGTATTTTTTTGATGTTTGTTTGTGTAAATAATAATTTAAGTGTATATTGTGTTGTGTTTATAGTTATTTTTCTTTTGGGTAAGTATATTTATGTTAAATGCCGGCTGTAGCGACGTCGGAAATAGTGCCAGTCAACCTGCCACATCACTCGATGTCCAGGTGAGATGTCCCCATTGCTCCCAACCACGCTTCTTTAAAGGTGAACGGGGGCTTCGGATACACTATGGCAAGGTTCACAAACCTCATAGTGTACCTTTGTGCCCCCCACCCACATCCCCAACATCAACAACCCCAGATAAAACTTTGTGGAAAATGTTAGCAAAATTCAAAAATTCGACCCCAGTATTAAAGAGAGTTCCCCGGGGTGCGAGACGGTCTGTTGCATTGAGTTTGGCACGATGTCTCCGTCTTGCGACTCAGGAGAACTCAGAAAGTGCCTGGGAGCAACTACTCACCTTCCCTTATAGGATTTTGCATGTCCAAAAGAATTTGGCAACTAAAAAAACATTGACAACCCAAATTAAAGACAACTGCAACCATTCGACTCTTATTTTGGATCCAAAATTACCTGTTTTCAATAACCTTTCAGGAAAAGGGTTATGTTCACATGTAGAATCCAAATTAAGCGAAGGTGATATCAGGGGAGCGGCCAGGCTACTTTTCAGTAGTGATGTGGTGGCACCCTACTCTCCAGAAACCCTTTCTGCCCTGGAGAGTAAACATCCGGCGCCTGCGGATGGTCTCACCTTTCCAAACCCCCCCCTCCCTCTCGACTCGGATTCAACACCTTTTAATGTTACTGCCCCCCAGCTGATTGCAGCCGTGAGTTCTTTCCGAAGTGGTTCCGCCGGCGGCCTCGACGGCCTGACTCCTCAGCATTTAAAAGATTTATTGAGCTCAGGCGCCGGGGAAGCTGGTGAGTCGCTTTTGAAGGAGCTTGCGGCTCTAATTAACCTGATGCTCAACGGCGGTGTGAATGATGCCGTCGTCGATGTCTTGTACGGGGCCAATTTATGTGCCCTGCGCAAGAGGGACGGCGGCATTTGTCCCATTGCCGTTGGGTGCACCTACAGGCGTACGGCAGCCAAAATATGTTGTAAATTATACGGCGACATTCTGTCCAATAAGTTCCAGCCCCTACAGCTTGGCTTTGGTTCCAAAGGGGGCTGCGAGGCTGCCGTACATGCCCTAACTAGTTTTTTAAATGCCAGTAAAGGTGAGGTCATCCTCAAGGTTGACGTTAAGAACGCCTTCAACTCTGTTAACAGGGACACTTTGTTGGCTGAAGTAAAAAAGGAGTTACCAGAAATTTATGGTTTTATGTGGCAGTGCTACAGGCACCCATCAAAATTATTATATAAAGAGAACGTTTTAGAATCTGCAGTCGGTTGCCAACAAGGTGATCCTCTCGGGCCAGTCATTTTCAGTTTGGCTATCCATCCCATAATTCAACAACTAAATTCAAAATTCAATGTGTGGTATTTAGATGACGGAACACTAGGAGGTGACGTAGACACCGTTCTAAAAGATCTTGAATTCCTAAAGCAGCAGTTCCAATCCATCGGCCTTGACCTCAACAACTCAAAATGTGAAATTTACATTTGTGACCATACTGACAGACTATCGACTATACAGAAATTTAATTTAGTAGCCCCAGACATCAAAGTTTTGGAAAAAAGTTCATTGCACCTCTTAGGTTCCCCAATTTTAGAAGACAGTTTTTCACCATTCGTCGACGGAAAAATTAAACATTTTAACGATATTTCGGATAGACTTTCTAAAATTAATTTACATTCGGCATTCACCCTAATCAGATATTGTTGTTTCGGTCCAAATTTTATGTATTTTCTCCGTTCTTCATCTTTATGGACGCATCCACACCTTTTGGACAAAATCGATCACATTATTCGCAATACTATTACATCCATTTTTAATGTGGCTTTGGACGACCGCGCGTGGCTGCAAGCCACACTGCCCATTCGTTTTGGTGGGCTCGGCGTCCGCAAAATTTCTAGTGTAAGCCTACCGGCGTTCCTATCCTCGGTCCACAGCACCGAAAAGTTAACCACACGAATCTTGGTTCCTGCTCAGGTTGACTCTGAAGTGCCGTGTTTGACCGACGCGGTGAACGCCTGGAAAGTGGCTTGCCCGGACACGGTTCAGCCCGAGAACCCGTCTTCCCAGAGACAGTGGGATGAGCCGCTCTGCAGGTTGGTACGGAATAAACTTATTAATACGTCCACCAATACTGCTGAGCGTGCCCGCCTACTGGCTGTGGGTGAATGGGAGTCGGGCCTCTGGCTTCAGGCGCTACCGTCACCCAATATAGGCACTATGCTGGGTGACACCACATTCCGGCTCGCTACATGTTTGCGTCTGGGCGCTCCTTGCGTAGCTCCACATCGCTGTCAATGCGGTGAAGCAGTCGACTGCCTCGGACACCATGGCCTATCCTGCAGCAAGAGCGCTGGACGGATGGCAAGGCACGCCAGCATTAACGACATCATCCGTCGGGCTCTTGTCTCCGCCGGGGTGCCAGCTGTTTTAGAACCCAATGGCTTGGCACGCGACGATGGAAAGAGGCCCGATGGAATGACCATAATGCCTTGGAAGTTGGGTAGGCCTTTGGTGTGGGATGCAACCTGTGTCGACACCCTCGCGCCATCCCATCTTCCTAGCACGGTGGGCTGTGCTGGGGCGGCTGCTGCAGGAGCAGAAAACCTCAAACGGCGCAAATATAACAACCTTATTGGGAGCTATATGTTTGAGCCGTTTGGGGTTGAAACACTAGGGCCTTGGGGTCCGAGTGCTCATCGAATTTTTCGTGACATCGCCAAGCGGTTGGTTGACTCTTCACGTGACCAGAAGGCTGGCCTATTTTTAGCCCAAAGAATCAGCATTGCCATCCAACGTGGTAATGCTGCCAGCCTTTTGGGCACTTATCCCATTGACAGTGATGCGGACGAATTTTTTGATGCCCAATGAGCTCCTGCCTTTTTCTATATTTTTTCGTATTATATACTTGTATATAATTGTATATAGTGTATATTAGTGTTAGTTGATATTATTGAAATAAATACTTATCAGAAGGCCAAAAAAAAAAAAAAAAAAATGAATAGTTACATTTCACAAAGTTTCAATAGAATAAAATAAGTTGAAAGTGTCGAACCAACACATTATTTTAAAACTTGTAGACACAGCTGTTCAAAGATACTTTGTAAAGAATTGCCCGACATTTGTTAAATATCGGAGAATGTCTCAACAGAAAGCGATTGTCGTCTTACATGGTATTATCTCTTTGTTTGAGAAGCATTTAAAGGGCTTTTAACGACTCGACGGTAAATACTTTTAAATATAATATTCGGAGGAGAAAGAAATTGCTTATAAAATCCTATGATCGATTCCAAAATTGGATGTATTTCGCAGTAACTCAAATAAACTGAAAAACCGACTTATTTCTGCGGTTGTACCGAAAACATCCCATATCACACAAACTATTGACTTAAATACCAAAGTCACTAAGAAAAATCATAACCTTTTTAATTATGGGATCTAACAATACCACACGCTTATGTGCACTGACGTTTTTTTTGGGTGTCACCCTAATAACTTTTTCTTAATTTAACCAAACCATTCTTTAGCGGTGCACAGAATACACCCACTTTCCAATTTTCATCGATAGATATACTGTCAATGATCTCCTAGTAAAAAGGCTGTGTTTCGCCTGGACGGACGGACGGATATACGAACATCACGAAATTATAAGAGTGCCATTTGGCTACGGAACCCTAAACATGGGCATCAGCATTCTGTCAATATCATGGGCGTTCTGTTTAATAATCTGTTATATCACCAGTCAACTTGCCAAGCGTGGTGATTATGTTCAAATTACCTTACAGGCAATCTCTGCATCAACGTATACATATAAACTTGCCTGATAAACTTGCAGGGATTGCCACGATACGTTATTTTACTTTTATTACTCAACTGAGCTCAGCATGATTTATGCTCGCCCGTGCCGGGCTCGAGCTGGGCGTGAATGCATTATGCTACTTGCATTTTTGCTAGTCTGTGACGTTAATACGGCACGATTTAGCATGAACTATTAATCCTCATTCATTAGAATATAACTTTAAACAAAGAAAATAAAATTACACAATATAGAAACAACAACAAGATCAGCAATAAAAATCCCCATATCAGAGAAAGCGTTTTGCGTCAACGACCGGTCTTGCACCACCCGCAACTGTATTGAATCATTTGGAAATCTGCTACATTTTAATATATTCTCGAATGATTTAATACCTCGTTCAACCTAACAAAATGGTTCGTTGAAGAACACCATTCGACTGAACACCGCCACAAATAAATTAAAAACCAACTTCGAAAAACTATTCAGTTTCTCAAGAAACTTAACTCAGTTGAACACAATAATCCAATCATTGCTAGAATATCTTCCACAAAGTATTCTTCAAAGGAGATCGCTCGCCCGGGCGCCCCGCGATACAAATAAAGCTCAAACTGTGTGTTGCGAGCGACCGCTCTTAATCCTGTATAGAGTGGAACAGTTTATATTTGTTTTCATTTTAATGTTTTATTCGAGTTATTGATAGTAAGTAACATAACATAACATCACGCCAGTTGTCCCCGAAGGGTTGGGCAGAAGTGTATCCACCATTCATCAGTTATTTTTAGGTCCCATGTAAGAAGGGGCTCTACTCCGGGTCTAGGAGTCTACTCCGGGCTGCTACTGAAACATTCCTGATGGAAAACCCCAATAACACTTTGCGTGACCTGGTAATCGAACCTAAGACTTTATGCTCTGGAGGAGGTCTAAGTTACGATAATATCATAAAACTAATCTGTCTTTTTACACTAACTATTGGGTTGCGGACCCGTCTCTAAAGGAGAATTGAATTACTAATCAGACTAGTCTTTGCTCATGTTTTTGTGACCATTCATAAATAATAACCTATTAACGTTCCTTATTTACGCTTGCCGCGGTTGGTCCGTGGATGACAGACCATCTTATCATCGCAGATCACAGCTGACATTCGTGGAACTTTGACAGCCGTTACGGGTCGTCAGACAGACGTCAACCCAGTAACTGGATTGTGGAGGTCGGATAGGAAGTCACTACATGTAAAATACTGGTATTCAGCTGCACCCGGTTAGACTGGAAACTGACCCAAACATAGTTGGGAAAAAGGCTAGTCAGATGATGTTCCTTATTTACATGTCACCTTGGTAGAGAGGACGTACGAACTATACCTACAGTTGAAGTGAATTCTTACTGCGATAAGTGCCGCCTCGACATTTCTACATGGCGTGGAATGAACTTATATCAAAAGTCGCTATTGTTCCAATTCCATGTGTTTTTAGACCTAGATAAGTACCTACCCTATTATAACTCTGTCGAGAGAAATCGATATCACGAATCTTTTTATTACCTGACTGCGCGACAGCAAAGACAGGGTTACGTTTTTTGTCCATAAACAGTAAAAAAAAAAATGATATAACGGTCGACAGATATTTATTTATTTATTAAAAATCTCCAATTACTATCATTACAGGTAATCCTAATGCGATAGCGTAGGTCTACAAATTAACATACACAATTTAAAACTATGAAAAACGTAAAAAAACTAATATTACTTACTTATAACACATTTACAAATAATAACTACTTTACTAATTTCCCTGTACATATAAACATAAAATAAAATAAAAACATAAAACGAACATCAGTATTTTTGCGAATTCACTCAAATGGCCTGTAAATACATCGATCTTCACGTGAAGATCGTTAATAACCCGAATAAAATATAAACACACATACAGTATGACCACCATCGCCGCTCTGGTAATGGTCCCACATGTCTGGTATCTCACTCACAATCGCAGATCAGACAGGTCTGAGGCAAAGCGAAGCATAACGGTAAAAGAGTGGTTGTGGAGGGAAATGAGCTTCTGTGTTATGATTTTTCCTTATCTTTACATATGTATAAACACCACATTTTTCTGTATCTTCGTTGGTGTGCTTATACATAACCTTAGACCCGCCTTTTCCGATGTACCTACTTCAGTTTCAAGGATTCTTACATTTTGTATCGTCAGGAACGATTTTCATTTCGGTCTCATGTAGTTTCCTCTCGAATCTCTTCAATACATTACAGCACCTACTATTTAGAGCCGTTCTCTTACATTACATATTTGAAAATAATAGACAATAAAGACGTCATGGGACATCGTTGGAGCGAAGTTCGCGTCGCTGTATATTAAGTATTAAATAACAGCCACAAAGAAATATATTAACAAAGTTTGAGAGTAAAAAAACGTATGCGGTCAAGGGCCCTCCTCAGGAACGAAGTTCCTCACGTGATACTCGTATATTATATAAAGAGATAGAGGAAGAGAGAAAGTGTGAATTTAATACATGTTTTTAATACAGAGCCATCGCATATAAGTTTTTAGAAGCTGTCATTAAGTTGTCGCCATCTTGGATTTTCATTTTTATGTAGCTATCGGTTTTAGCACCCTCGAAAACCACGATAACGGCTCCCATCATGAAAAATCTTAAAGTTTTCGCAGACGCCATCTTGGATTTTCATTTTGACCTCACTATCGGCTTTAGCCTCATTTTTTCTTTATCATGGGTGGCCTTTTGCGAGTTTTGCGTTAAGGCACTTCCTTCCAATAATATCCAGTAAAAACAACAGTAAAAGGTGTTCTATACATTACGTTGGAAACCTTGCACTGAATTATGCATAACCTGTTGACCTAATTAACTAATTGATTATTGAATACCCTAATAACCAGGTTTATGCTGGAATCAATAGTGATTGCGCTGTGATTGTTATTGGCAGGCTGTGGCCGCGAATGAATGGGTTGCAAGATAAATGTTGTTCCTTGTACAATGTACTTAACAAATATCTTAAATGAATTCATTCACTAACAACGCCCAGCCTAAACCGCTGGGTCTAGAAATATGAAAATATACAGTTGTCTTCTTTATATGTATAACAGACGTGAGCGATTTCTGAAAATTCGTCCCTAAATACCCAAAATACCAATAAATGGGGTTAAATAGTGGAGTTTATATGGAATTTCAACAATTTGCCGATGGGAATCCCATCGGTCGAGCAAAGGGCTTGGAATCTAATAATGCCTAATAAGTACCTAGTGCCTTAGTCACGGCGTTGGTTTTGAAACTACGTTTTTAGAATTCTCCTCATCCTGAGTTCGATTCCCAGCTCGGGCAAAGCGTTCATCACATGCGACGAATTTGGGTATACTATAGACATACCTCTGCCTAACGCTTCGGGTATCAAAGGCGTGATGTATATGTTACGTGTTGCTATGTGTTGTTATTTTTAGAATCGCACCTATACAGATCTGCCCTACTTATATGGCTTGTACTCCTTCAATATCGCTTGCAGCGGACACCTCTGAGTTAACGTGTTAATTATACAGCTCAACTCAGGGTTGCCGAAACGAGAGAAGAAAACCGGACAAGTATGAGTAGGAGTCGCGCCCTGAGGGTTCCGTCACCATGCCCTGTCCGGCTGCCCGTGGCTTCACTTAAGTGATACAGTCTTTAAATTTCCGAATCCGAACTGAACGACCAACTTAATATTGCAGTTTAAAAACACGTTCTACCATAGACATTCCAACTGTAATACAAGCGGTCCAGTAGATTCGGAGAAAGTTGGCTGTGAAACCGGACCAGCACAGACAGACAGACAGACACGCGAGTGATCCTATAACGATTTCATTTTTTCATTCGGACGTATTAAACTCTGAAAAAGAGGTAACGGACTGGGTTGTCTCCATAAATTATAAATGATAATGCGATTGTGTACCTTCAGATATTGTGTTTTAGTTTCAGAAATAAGCTAGTTTAACTTTTATAAAAAGATATGGGCATAGAAAGAAACTATACAAATGTCGTGGTTCATCACATTTATCTTATAACATATAATACAGCACTATTAAGAAAAAATATAATGTCAATGGGGCCAATCATTTATAATAAAATTCCACATAATCTCAAAGAACAACACGCATATTTAAAACTAAACTGACTGAATTGCTATTACAAAAATGTTACTACTCTGTAAATGACTTCTTGAATGACAAAGATTTATAACTGTACCTTGACTTCTTTCTTTTTTTTTTCTTGTAATTGACATTTTAAATACATTTTTGCAATAATTTATAATTTTGATAACATAATTTTTTATTTTTTAATGTAATGACTTTTTATTGTGACAATTTATTTATGTGTATTAATTTTTTGATGTCTTGTTATTTTAATGTCAATGTAATGTTAACAATTTTTTTTTGCACGGCGTAATGTAGAATGTAGCGGAAACATTGTATTCTGTACCATCTCAAAACTGTACCTACATTGTGGACAAATAAATCTCTCTGATTCTGATTCTTTTGCTCGTTTTCTTTTTTCTTTCATATATGCTATCATGCAAGATGTTTATCATAATTTTATATGACCTTCCATTGCAAACAGTGCCAGCCCTAGCGTTGCATTCTCGAATTAATTATTGAGCTCAAGTCTCGCTCTGGAGACCTCCTCACGTATCGGCCGGAGGACATTCTGATGGAAGTGTATTAAATGAGCTTAGAAACGACTCGTTGGCTCGATTAGCTATTTAGTCTAGTAAATGGATTGTAGGGTCGTTGGTTTTATTCCAGCATGAGAAGCAAATATGTCAGTGACTCGAAAAAAGAGATCTTAACTCCGTTGATAGATCGTGACACCAGGTTTTATGTGAGAACTGGAGACCTACTCCATAATTCCAATTCATACATTTTTATATAAAATCTGGCATCACAATCCTTCGTGTGAGCAAGTGCAGTACTTGACCGTAAATGAAGACCAACGAAACGCCATCGTTTCTTACAATGTTTTACACAGTACGTACTGTGGAGAAAATTATAAGACTAGAAAGAGGAAACTGAAACGACACCCGAAGATGTGTGGACGATGAAGACAAGCTGTGCGACTAGAAACAAAGATGTGTGGACGATGAAGACAAGCTGTGCGACTAGAAACAAAGATGTGTGGACGAAGAGGACAAGCTGTGTGACTAGAAACAAAGATGTGTGGACGATGAAAACAAGCTGTGCGACTAGAAACAAAGATGTGTGGACGATGAAGACAAGCTGTGCGACTAGAAACAAAGATGTGTGGACGATGAAAACAAGCTGTGCGACTAGAAACAAAGATGTGTGGACGATGAAGACAAGCTTTGCGACTAGAAACAAAGATGTGTGGACGAAGAAGACAAGCTGTGCGACTAGAAACAAAGATGTGTGGACGAAGAGGACAAGCTGTGCGACTAGAAACAAAGATGTGTGGACGATGAAGACATGCTGTGCGACTAGAAACAAAGATGTGTGGACGATGAAGACAAGCTGTGCGACTAGAAACAAAGATGTGTGGACGATGAAGACATGCTGTGCGACTAGAAACAAAGATGTGTGGACGATGAAGACAAGCTGTGCGACTAGAAACAAAGATGTGTGGACGAAGAGGACAAGCTGTGCGACTAGAAACAAAGATGTGTGAACGATGAAGACAAGCTGTGCGACTAGAAACAAAGATGTGTGGACGATGAAGACAAGCTGTGCGACTAGAAACAAATATGTGTGGACGATGAAGACAAGCTGTGCGACTAGAAACAAAGATGTGTGGACGATGAAGACATGCTGTGCGACTAGAAACAAAGATGTGTGGACGATGAAGACAAGCTGTGCGACTAGAAACAAAGATGTGTGGACGAAGAGGACAAGCTGTGCGACTAGAAACAAAGATGTGTGAACGATGAAGACAAGCTGTGCGACTAGAAACAAAGATGTGTGGACGATGAAGACAAGCTGTGCGACTAGAAACAAATATGTGTGGACGATGAAGACAAGCTGTGCGACTAGAAACATAGATGTGTGGACGAAGAGGACAAGCTGTGTGACTAGAAACAAAGATGTGTGGACGATGAAGACAAGCTGTGCGACTAGAAACAAAGATGTGTGGACGATGAAGACAAGCTGTGCGACTAGAAACAAAGATGTGTGGACGAAGAAGACAAGCTGTGCGACTAGAAACAAAGATGTGTGGACGATGAAGACAAGCTGTGCGACTAGAAACAAAGATGTGTGGACGAAGAGGACAAGCTGTGCGACTAGAAACAAAGATGTGTGGACGATGAAGACATGCTGTGCGACTAGAAACAAAGATGTGTGGACGATGAAGACAAGCTGTGCAACTAGAAACAAAGATGTGTGGACGATGAAGACATGCTGTGCGACTAGAAACAAAGATGTGTGGACGATGAAGACAAGCTGTGCGACTAGAAACAAAGATGTGTGGACGATGAAGACATGCTGTGCGACTAGAAACAAAGATGTGTGGACGATGAAGACAAGCTGTGCGACTAGAAACAAAGATGTGTGGACAAAGAGGACAAGCTGTGCGACTAGAAACAAAGATGTGTGAACGATGAAGACAAGCTGTGCGACTAGAATCAAAGATGTGTGGACGATGAAGACAAGCTGTGCGACTAGAAACAAAGATGTGTGGACGATGAAGACAAGCTGTGCGACTAGAAACAAAGATGTGTGGACGAAGAGGACAAGCTGTGCGACTAGAAACAAAGATGTGTGGACGAAGAGGACAAGCTGTGCGACTAGAAACAAAGATGTGTGGACGATGAAGACATACTGTGCGACGAGAAACAAATTGGGACAAAGGAAAAGAAGAACTGTGGTTTCTCAATTAGAGTGGTAGTAAATCACGGTCGTTCTCTTAAGGATGGCAGTACTCTGGACAGAGCCACCCCTAACTCTTGAATTAATTATTGAGCCCCACTTTGAGTTCGTTTGGACGTCGCATTAAACTTTGACAAAGGGCGCCATATTTATAACTACGTTCGGAACTGTTACATATTCAGTTAGTGTTATCTACACTGTCTCGGATGAGACGAACTTCACTTGACATGGGTAGCACGTGAAGGAAGATGATGATTCAAAGTCAAAGTCAAATCATTTATTTCAAATAGGCACATAAAAGGCAAGGATTGCTTTTATAGGTTGGCCCGTTTACAGTGGTCCAAAACGATTTTTAGAAGCGTTATACTTCAGAAGCGTCACGTTATTTTCGAAGTATCCCCGTGTATGTTCAGGGATAAGGAGAAAACTGAGCTCAATGGGAAACATTTTGTTCAACAAAATTTCGTTCCAGACTTCCAGTGCCTGAAAATTGTGTGACAAAGCCTGCCTAGTAGTTATAAAAACTATAATGGAACGTCTTGGAACTTTTATGGCTTGCTTTTTTTCGGTTTTTTATTTTCTGGTGTTCTAAAAAAAATAGCATTCACATTTATGTATTAGATCGAATACTTACATACCCAACAATGAAAGTTTTCTAAACTCTAAGGATTGTAATCAATTCTATTGTAAGGTTTGTTTAAAACAATTTCAATATTAGTAGACTCGCTTTAATAAACATAGGGTAGGTATGTATCAAAACGGCCGTACAAGAGTGATGATTATTGATTTCTTTGAACATATTCTACTAAAACTAACTTAACTGTTATCTTTTTCAAATTATTGTATATCTCTTTTTCGAATTGGTTATTTTTGCAGCAAAAACTAGTGCACAATAAATTGTAACTTTTATACTAGCCTCAGAAAAACCAATAAATACACCAAGTATACAAAAATGTTTTATGAAAAATCTGAACCACTTTTTGTCCCGAACTAATAGTTTAGTGCACGGCGTCACTATCTCAAAAATAACCGAACATTTAATCGTATAACTCAAAGCGAATTATTTGAATACATGAAACTAAAGCCTACCTTACTGCTTTCTCAGCTCCAAAACTAGTACACCGAAGCGTTATTAATGTGAGCATATTGCTAGCATCATCTAATAAATAAGTCTACCTAATTTAAATTTAGTCTAATACACGCTGAGCGCTAAGCCGCGACTAAGCCTAGCTTAAATTATAGGTAAGCCATAATATGTGCACGCTAGAGATTTATGCTCGTAAGCTAGCACATTGTACCGGTACTCGTGTTCAGATGCTTAAATCTTAAATTGTAATACTGCGAGAGTATTTTGTTTGTCCACAGTATTATCTAGGGTGTGTCCATAGTATAGTACGGCTGTGCGCAGTTACACGGACTGTCTGTCGCTATATGCAAACAATCGCATAATGCACTCAAACTGGTTTCAAATCTTCTAAAAAACCTATTCGACAGACGGACAAAAAGTATTATTGTTCAGGTTCCCTTTTTCCCTTTTAAGGGTGCGAACCTGAAAACTGATTTTACACTTGAAAAATGTTCCTTTGAGACAAAAAATACTCTGAAGGCGAATTCTCTTACTAAAAACGTTCAAATTCTAGTCGCAATCCCATCTTAGGGACAATAAATGTCAAAAACTTGTCAAGAATGTAGGAAAATCAGAGGCATTTTTGACAAATTGAAACTGAGATCAGAATACAAACGTTCTTTAAAATACGGAATGTGTCAATATGAAGACCGATTCTCGTAATTTAAAACGTTCAAAATCTAGTCGCAGTCTCATCTCGGCGACAACAAAATGTCTAAAACTTGTAAAAAATGTAGGGAAATTAGAGCTATTTTTTGACAGATTGAGACTGAGATCAGACTGTGAACGTTCTTAAAATTACAAGAAATGGCCCCTCATAAACTCGATGAATTCTTGTCAAACTACATGCGACTGGTTGGTACTTTCACGAAAGAACAGCCATCTATCTGCAATGCAAACGTTTTACACATACAATTTACAGACAGTCATGACTATAACCCACTTGCATATCGAACTATTAACTTCCAAATCACAGCACATTCAAACGTTCATATAGTACATATTTACGTTGCTAAATGAATAGTGGACGATATAATGTGCAATGAGCGTGGCTGGCGGGTAGCCAAATTTTGTTAGCAAAGAGTAAATAGGTACAGAAGGTTGGCTTCATACAACGAACGAAAACAGGCGCATACTTAGTATACACTTAATATACATATACTCGTAAGTACGGCGATCTCGATCAAATGACCGTTGTCGCTAGTGCGCTTGCACTCGCTGAACGTGAAGCAAGGCCATTGTGTGCGTGCGTTTTCGTTCGTTGCATGGAGCCGACCTTCTGTACCCATCTATTTTGTGGTGTTGGTTAGTAAACGATGCCCGGCGGGAGCTGGGGCAATTGGGCACGGGCGATAGATGATTGATAGGAGGGAATATTGATGGATAGACTTGTTGAGATGTTGCTAGGAGTGTCCTCGGAATTTTATGATACACCGTAAACACAGCATACAACCATTGTTGGGACATTGGTGGAACATTGGTAAAACATTGGTGGAACATTGGTGGTTGGTTTTGCTAACATTGGTAAAGTAATCACGGCGACTAACGCCTGGTTTCTGTACGACTATGCAATTTTCTAATGTTGTCAAAATTATACAAGTTGTTTGTTACCGCTGTGTTATACTGAGCTGCAAAAAACTTTTTTACAAAACCTCTTGGGGTGCCTCTAATCTTGCAAGTATATATGAATTTGTGTGGGGTAGGTAGGTACAACTAAAAATTGAAAAATAAAGACTTTTTACGAGAAAAAAAACTACCGACTTCCAAAAAAAACAACACAAACTGAAAAATAACTTTAATTTCGGAATGTTAAAATTTATGGCCTTCCTTTTATTTCTGACACTATGCTATTTAGCAAAAAATAATCCTTATGATGAAGCCTTTCGATCGGTATGATAAAGCTACAGGGTAATTTTTTGTCTCGTGTAGCGGGTGCGATTCCCGCTTCAACCATGTAATTATTTAAAAATCTATGAATGTAGTTAAAATACGTTTTTTAAATTAAAATAATGTCTTCTTCCAGTAAAATGTTCCATCTACAATATTCAAGGTAGTTTCCCTCCATGTGGCATAGCCGTGGGACGCCCTGTATATATAAACATCCTAACTGAGAACCTCCTCCTTTTTTGAAGTCGGTTAAAAAGCCTAAGAAAATGTCACTGATACTTAGAAAAGTACTGTACAAATATCAAAGGGATTCTATTTTAAAAACAGATTAGGCACAGCTGTGGACAAGACAGACAGCAGCCCCAAACGTAATAATCGACCTTAATGTGTATGTAGGGTAGCTAAAATATGTGTAAGATATGCAGGCACATGCCTTACTGAACAGGTGCTTAGTATTCCGTGAAAACGGAGTAATTCTCCCAAAATACGCTTAAATGTAAGCGGTTCATGAAACGTACCTACCTTCAAAAATATAATGACTGGGTAGACTTTGGACGGTGTATGTGTACATTACTAGTCAACTGTACTTGTTAGGCGGTGTGAATGGTTTATTGAGATTTTCATGTAAATTACTGATGATTTTCTGATCATTTCATAATTTTATTGATCAACTGAGCTTCAAAGTATAATGAACATTCTCATTTTGAGGATTAATCCAAATTTTAGACAGTTTTACATTGCTTAGTGTGGATTAGAAAGAAAAATAAACTCAATATACAAAGAATGTTTCTCAATTTATGAAGTGACATAAAAGTTACAGTGTAGGTAGGTTTAAAATATCTATACTAGTACTAAAGCTGAAGAGTTTGTTTGTTTGTTTGAACGCGCTAATATCTGGAACTACCAGTCGGATTTGAAAAAATATTTTTGCATTTGATAGCCTAACTCTTGAGGAAGACTCTTAGTAGCCGAGCAAAAAGAAACGAAAACAGAAACAACGCTCAGCGGAAACGAAGTGATAGCGCGGGCAGGCGATGCGATCCGACTGGGGGCAGGACGAGCCGCGCGGGCGACGTCGCGGGGGGAGGGCACTACCTCTGATCTCTCGTTTGATTAATAAGATAAGAAGACTCTTTGAAAAGTTTTAAACGCATAATGTGCACACTTATCCAATAAAAGAACACGAAGTTGTTATTCAAGCAAAAAGCAAAAGTCGAAAAAATAAAATTCACAAAGTTTTCCGAGCGACTTGCAAAAGGGATGGAGGATCAAATTACCATAGTTCAAAAAACGCTATTCATACAGAACACTAACATTATCAGAAAAACTCGACCTCTTTAATTTCACCTTTAAAACAGAACGAAAATTATTAAAAACACGAAATACTTTGATGTTCCAAAGAATTTCACGTTTACTTACGTCTACTTACGGGACTGCCGTTGGTGCAAATATTATGTATACAATACTCTAAAATAGATACACAAATAATTATACATTACACGTATCCAAAATTATAGAACATAAATACATACATACTAAATATATGAGCAACGAAAAATAAAAGAAGACTGTAGATGATTGCAGTTAGGACAACAAGACCACAACGACAAGTAGTGTTCCTTTACGAGTCTTTTGAACACCTATGTATAACGACTGCGCGCGTTTTATTTCAACTGGCAATGCATTTCACAAACCAGCGGCCTGGACAGTAAAGGATTTATCAGGGAAGTTGTGGAATGCATAGGCATTTTGAGCTTCAAGTTATCTGATGAAAACAACAGAGAACAATAAAATAAAGAGGGGTGGAAGGGGAAAAGAGCACGTTAAACAGAAGGGAAAGAATTTGACCATTCCGGCGAAGGCGAATTGAGCTTCACACGAAATTCGGAAACATGGTCATATTTGCGCAAACCGAATATGAACCTTATACAAAAATTTTGAAGCCGCTCGAGGTTATCTAATTGGTCTTGGGTAAGATCAAGAAATATAATAAAATTTGTGTTGTGAATATACAAGCAGTGACATAATACTATAATTATACTATAATATTTAATAGTTAAAACTATTAAAATAACCACTTGTGTTCGCAATTGAATAGTAAGAGAAAAAAGAAATAAGAAAAAATGCAATAACTAAAAAGCACTGCAGCTATTTAAAAAATTTGAAGCTTAAGCACCTTCTAGCAGAGAGAAATGTTTTGTTTGGAACATTGAAATAAAATTTTGATAATAACTCAGGGCTATCAATATTACTGTTAAAGATTTTTAACAGGAACAAAAAGTCAGCAATCTCACGTCGATCTTCGAGTGGTAATAAATGATACTTTTTACAGAGTCGGAGGTAATCGATTGAATGGTATGGAATCTTTTGATGAAAACAAAGATGTTTTATGAAACATCTTTGTTATCGCACCTAGGCAAGGTTTGTCCCGCTAAAGTATAGGTGGTGGCTAGGATAGCACGTTTCCTAGTATAAGTGATCACTGAACACTTTGATGGATTGAGATCGAGTTTGTTAGCCCGGCAGTACACTTCAAGCCGATATAAGTCAGCCTGAAGTGCTGACCCATCATCAAGTGATGAAATTTGATGAAAATTTTCATGTCATCAGCAAAGCATAATAATTGGGATGAATACAGGCATTGATCGATGTCATTTACATATACCACAAATAAGGAGGCACCGAACAACGAACCTTGAGGTACTCCGCTGGGCACAGATACCCATCCAGAGATATAATTATTGAGCACTACTGCTTGCGACCTATTGTATATATAAGATGAGAACCACCTCAGTTTTGGACTCCTTCTTATGTACCCGTAAATAAGAAGGGAGGGTGTAATAAACGCAGATTTCCACATTCTGGGGAAATCCATCCCATCACCCATCCATACCTTGAGACAAAGACTTAGAGAACAGGATTGAAATAGGTAGGGCTATGGAAGACGCACATTCAATGAGAAATTTAGAAGATATATTATTAGGGCCAGCACCTTTTGATGGATCCAAATTGAGGAGTAAATCAGTCACCAAGTCGGTCTTTACTTCTATGTGACAAATATCAGACGAAGGTATAATAGTTCTAGAGGGAAAAACAGGCTGAATCGGGATTATTAGCTGAGGCAGAATCAAGGAAGGTAGAGAGTAAATAAGTAGAAAAAGCCTTACAAATAGAATCACCAGGAAGAATTAAATGTGTAATTGAATGTGTTAGGAATAGCATTATAATATCAGACTCAAAGTCGGCAAACGAATTCAAATTGTATTTGGCTCTTTCCCTTTTTGCTAAAACCAGTAGGAGTAAGTGAGAGGGTTACTGTCGAGTTCTGGAAGCTTAGTAGTTTTCAATCAACTTGACATAGGGCTGGCAACTGGTTAGTTTCGGAGACATGTCGCCTTTGATTTGAATCTTTTGGAGATATCTGTGTTTATTGAGATTTTCTCACAGCTGCTAATGCAATACGGTTCCAATTACGATTTCGAATCCTACATGGGGTTCCATGTGGGAATCTGAAAATCGTAATTAAAACCGATCGCGTGGAAGTCGGAGGACAACATAGAGTTGCAAGTTATCTAGATTCAGATGAGGTAAATATTTGGCCTGCTCATAAATTATGTCTAGGTGTATCCCACAATATTAATAAGTATCCTACCAACCATAGTACTTTCTACAACTCTCATTTATTTCCAATAGGTAGATATTGGTACAGTGTTGGTTTTAATGATTACGTAGCGATATCCGACACCAATTCATAAGACGAACAAAAACCAAACTGTTTGTATTGTACAATACATATCAAATACTTTCCAAACAATTTCCTTTCTCCCACAAGTTGTACTAGAAGTTGTATTCGACTTGGAAACTATAAATATTGGTTCAAAAGCTTCGCCAACACTTTATGAGCGGCACTTGAAGATTTACGGAAGGAAGCCGGAAGGAAATTTGCAGAATTTTCGTTGAGATTGTGTTTGCAACAACAAAATGTCGTATAGAAAGGATTATTTTTGGAGAGTAATCTTAACTACTATTATAAAGAGAAAAGATGTGATTTTTTATATTTTTATTTGTTACGCTTTCATGCTAAAACGGCTGAACGGATTTGGATGAAATTTGCACATGAGTAGACCATGACCTATATTAGGACATATAGGATACTTTTTATTCCGATATTCTAGCTAGTCTAGTTTAAAGTAAAGTTAGATTATTTGTGTGTGTCAGATTAGACATAAATGTATTTTTTGCAAACGAAGCCACGGGTAATGTGTAGCAATAAATAATAGAGACACGTAAAAAATGGTATACCGCCCTGTAACAATGAACATTATCTACAGTGTGACACAGATCAAAATCAAAAGTCATTTATTGAATAAATGACTTTTGATTTTGATTAGATTAGGCTGAGAATCAGCAAAAAAATAAATAAAAAATACTGCTTTCTTATGGGAAATGATCTCTTGAGCATTGTTTACTATTACAACGCAAGTCAAATCAAATCAAAAGTCATTTATTCAAATTAGGCTGAGAATCAGCACTTTTTGAACGTCAAAATTACAAAAGACAGTCCTCCAAAAACGCCCGCCCTTCACCACTTCCTAGTGCTATCGCTGGGAAGATGAGGTGGTGCAACAAACTCCTCAGCAGCACAGCTGTCTGTTCAGTTAAAAAATAGTTGATTGTATACAATACTAGGAACCTATTTTCATAATTAACATTACAAGACCAGAACATAAAATTAAATTATTTGCCATATTATGTCAGCTAGCCACGCCAATATACCAACAAATATAATAAAAACTATACGTACTCAAGCTAAAAAATAATTAGTTCAAATTAAAATGTAAATAAAAACGTAGTAAGTTTTTATTTACATTTTAATTTGAACTAATTTATTATTATAAATATATTAACTAATATATTAAATAAAAGCCTCCAGGCATAAAGGGCGCGACAGCTTACATATTTATGCATTGCTGGGTTCTGTTCACATAGCTGTCACTTGAAGTCACAAATGATAAACTAAGACCATCGAAGTAAAAGAAATAAATAAAATAATAGCAATAACTTGTCAGTGAGCTAATCCTGGAGGAAGAACATAAACATTGTCTTGCGTTAAATTAGGGCGACCAACTATTCTTATCGTGTAAGTAATCGTTGATGGAATAGTATGCCTTTGAACAAAGGTTGGATTTTACTTGAGATTTAAGCGCATTAAAAAGCAAGTCTAGCAAAGAAGAGGGTATTTTGTTATAAAAGGTTATACCAAGCCCAACAAATGAGTTATAAACCTTATGAAGCCGGTGAAAGGGGGCACGAGGTTTGTCCTTATTTCTAGTGTTAACACTATGAATATCACTGTGTGTAGTGTACAAGTGTAAATTTTGCCTAATATACAGATGTTGGCAAAGATGAATTGTGATGCAACCGTGAGAATATCAATATCTTTAAAAAAAATCTCTTAGAGATAAAAGCTGTTATATGCTTAATACTTTTTTATTTATAAAATAATGAGAAAACTAATAATACTAATAAGCATCACCTCTGTACCTATTTTTTCTGTTCTGTCTTTCAATGTCTGTTTATATATGTGTGTACATAAATGGTTAAATAAATAAATAAATAAATAAAACTCAATGGATTACAAGTAATCTACATCTCTTTTTACAAAGCTTTGCGACGATACAAAGAAACACGTTGGTGTAGCAAACACTTTGCGACCACGAACATACAATACATACTGAATGATGTATTACAAGTTTAATCTTCTAATCGATTCAGCTTCACAGCCTCCTTACTCATCTCCATATCGTGTTCAGATATCGATACCTGTCACGTATGCGGAGTTTCGCTAGCTAATTTAATTTAACCCCCTATATAAACTAGTTGCTGAGCTGTAGTTCCCCAGTCATTTTGGCACATTCTGCTTTTGTATTTGAAGCCTGATCAAGTCACAAATGAGTAAAGAGTACGAAATCTCTGGTTAGCTGTTATAATTTTGTTGAGCAAAACATAACACAGAAGTTGTACGGTTGTGTACGGTGCGTTGCGATTGGGGTTTGACTTATAACTTACAACATTTTGCTAATCAGTCCGTTAAGCTTTAACTATTCGTTAGATTAGATATTATTTATTCGTTAGATGATAAAACGAATGATTTTCAAGAAAGTGAATAATTTGAATTTTATTGGCAAATAACTACTTGCTGGGGCATTGAAAACAAGTAGTCCTAGTAATTAAGAACTACTTAGTTTTTTTTATAAAATGTGATAAATGCCCACGTGTTATACTAAACGACGCAAAGATAAACTCTAACACGGAGACTTCATTAAATACTGAATAAAGTCACCCCTTTGAACGCTCCAATAAAGAGTTTTAATTATTTTCAAAACTAGGGTTGTGCCGCTGCTTATGTTGAGTCAACACTACTTTTCTTTTTTACCCGACTACGGCAAAGCCAACGAAAGGGAGCCAAAGGAAGGGTTGAGATTTTTATAAAATAAAGCAACTAGGCAGAACCTTATGTTTAGCTGTAGAATGTAGTAATTCATTGATTGAATTAAAGGTGGATTGCACTAACCAGTACATCATTATGATTGACACAAGTGTAATGCTCAATGTGTTTTTATTGTGTACTATAGCTTCTCTCCGCGACTTCGTCCACTTGTTTTAACATAAAACATATCCTATGGTACTCGGCAATACCGTAGCTTTCTATCAATTAAATAATTATTTGAAGAGGATGAGTAGTTTCTAAGATGACCTTCCACATCCAAACTTACAAATGATAAATGATTTTGTTTCTGTTTAGTGTGTGTTTAGATTTGTATGAACACTTTTACACGACAATCATATTTTAAAAACTAGATGAGGTCGCCGTTTCCTATCTGACTACAGAGAGAAGGGCCGAAACAATCTTTTAAGGTCCAGACACAAACTTGGTCAGCTTATGTGAGGACCATGAAGGTAAACACAAACTTTACCTCTTTGTAATATTGGTATAGATCTTCCAGTATGTTCTATATAAATGTGTTTTTCTCTTTGATTTTACTAAAGTAAAACTAAACTAAAGTGGGGAAATACACCATTTATTTAACCTTTTTATCTAGTCACTGAATTAACCGGACCGAATAGGTAAACAAATAAATCAAAGCACAATCCTTCCTTCCACATTGAATAGTTAATAAATCACTGTCTCTTAAGTCGATCGACTTAGAATTAATATTCTCGACTAATTAGCAGCAGCGCCCATCACTACGAAGAGTTGGGACAATTTTATTGGATTTTACAGCGAGGTACGCTTACTCAGAGTTAGTGCCACAGACTTATGAGGTAATAAAAGCGACATTAAAAAGACTTTAAATGAAGTTCTTTAATGGAGCTTGCGGTAGGAGTAAACTGGTAGAAATCGTCACGTAACGAAAAAGCGTCATGTAAAATGGAGAGAGATAGTTGTCATGGTTTTCGAGGGTGACGTTAATTGAAAATCCAAAATGGCGGCTGCGTAAATCTTAAAATGTTTCATCATGGGCGATGTCCAACTTACATCCATCATTACAGAGTAACCTAATGCGATAGTGTACGGTCACTAGAGGACATAAGTAACCAGGGTCGTCGGATATAGTTGAAGTTTTGTAAGAAACCGATGGATGTTTTCAAATAAAATTTAATTTAATGAATAGAAAAGTAACAGTTCATTTATCAAATTTTTCATTACAAAAAATCCATCGGTTTCTTACTAAACTTCAACTATATCCGACGACCCTGGTTACTTATCTCCCTTGGCGACTGTACTTATCTAAACTCTATTACTAACTTATTATTATAATTAAATTTTGTAACTTACTACAAGCAATGCATTATTTGTGAACACACTCAGAGAACAAGAGAATAGGCCCGAGTCACTAGCTCTGAGGCTGAGAGGTAGAGTGCGGTGCGCGCGCGCTGCTCCGCCAGCAGCCGTTGCTGTCGTCATCGCCACACGTTACCTTTCCGGAACACACAAACATATGTGCCCTAAAATTTCCGCATTATGTACGAGTGCCTTCCCTCTAAGTACTTTGAATATGTACGACTTGAGTGCGACATCCCTCCTCACCCTCAGTCCGTTATATCCAACCATACTAAATAAATAAAGTTGGGTACATAAGCGGATAATGCCACTGATATTCAGTTATTAAGATATCCGTGTTGTCTGCTAAGACGAACATTCCTTTGTTTGTGTTCACGGCGAGTTTTACAAAAGCTAACGTTATTTTTGCTGAATCGCTGAGATTGTATCGTCCTTTGTGCTCGTTTGTTTAATTTGTGAGAAGAATGAGCAAACTTTGTGGTTACGGTTAAAGTTTTGCTGTTTATTTCATATAGCGTCATTATTTTTACAGTACAGTTAAGATTTTGGGGTTACAATACGACTACATAACAGTCAGCAATGTCGGATAATATTCGAGATAACTTTATGGAGAACTCTTGTATGTATAGTCAACCTTAGTAACTGCTTTACAAGTTTTGACAAAAAGTCCAAAAAAAAAACAACAATTCTTTTGTCAGTGATCATAGATATACGAGATATAAAAATCTTTCCAATATTTTACGACAGATACCTATAAATTGAAACTTCGCTAAAGCTGAAATGCATGGCCTTGGTCTTAAAGCAAAAGATAGTCCTGATATTAACCTGATCTTATAAACCTGATTATTGTTAAATGAGCCTGATCTTAGCCTCGGTGAGTTCTATTACGGAACGAGCGTTCCCAGAAGATGCCTATACATTCTCCCTGTGACCTTTCAATCAACCTTAGGGTGATAAAACAAATACAACAATAATAATTTTATCTGTGGAGGCTTGTAATTAGCCATTTAGTTATATATTACTGTTATTATAATGTTATTAGTCTGTAAGCCTTCCGAAAATAAAGAAAAAATAAATAAATAAGAGGTTGACTATATAATATAACTGTGTCTGATCATCAATCACTTTATACGGGTAGAAATGATCTAAAATGGAATCATAGTACTTACGTACTGTATTGCTTTCTCCTTTAAACTGATATTAGGTAAATATGAAAAGATAATGATAATTATAGATAAGGTTTACGAGGCCACGAACGAAGACGTTAATTGTTGAACATGCAGTCTTAAACTTTACTGCTAACTGCATGCACCAAACATTAAAATGTCCTAGTTCTAAGTGAACCTCAAGTATTCAGCATCCAACCCCGAGTCACGTGACCTTCACAACTTTTAGTGCTAAAACTTGACAAGTTTAGCTCGCAGCAAGTTCGCCGTTGGAATATCACCGAAGAAGGTGCTTTCAGAGGCTGTGTGAGAAAGTAAGCAGGTGCTTTTGTGTGCTAAGTACATTATGCAGTAAAAGAGACTTGGAAGTTACTTTAAAAGTTATGTCATTAGACTTTTGTTTCAGAGAATTATGTATTAGGTCAATGTTGCTATGACTCTCTGCACAAAAAAAACAGTCCTTGCACTAGCTATGTGGTTACACTCGTTCATATATTTCTGAACCATGATGGAACTTTAAAAAGCTTTTATTATTAACCATCATTTCGGTTTAAGAGTTGATATCAGACGCTTCACTTGGTTGAATGGTTCGCTCAAGAGAATCGCTCATCTGCTCCTTTCATTTAATTTTTCGGTCATTCGGTAGGCGAGTGAATGATCCCGCGTGTCGAAATCCGCCATCGTGGGATCGGTTCACTAATGAAATTTATTTTCACTTTTGATACATTTTGTGTTGAGACGTTTCAGATCGAGTGAAAGATGCAGAAAAAGTGAAGCTGACTATGATATCTGATTTAATGCCTACACCACACACCTACATATTTCTACTCCCCCCTTATACCTACGTATAAAGAAACAAGGTACTTTCTCACAGACTTAAATCCATTCACCCTTTTGTAAACTTAGTTACCTACATCTGTAGTCCTTTATTTACATAAAACAAGAGCGTCCGAGCGAAAACGTCCACGTACACAATGTAATCCTCGACCTTTATCCGATATAAACCTACATATTGTAGCGAAATAAAATCCATATCATCACTTATACACGTTTAATTTAGTGGTAAAAAAATATTGTAAACAAAATCCTAGGTAGAACACAGCACGATTAAAAAAAATGAAGTAAAACTCTGAGGCGACGTCCCTGGTGTTAGAGCCCTATAAATTCCACTGTTAGGTACGCGTCGGTCACGATCCGTTTGCAAACGTTCCTATAACTTCCGCAATTAAAAAATATTTGCTCATCCTAAAATGGGTAACACGCACCAGGTCAATCTGTTATCCGGTAGCGAGACAACAATTTAGAAGAAAGTTTTAAATTAAATAAGACAATATAACGAGAAATTAAAAAAAAACTACTAAAAAAATACGTGAATCCGGTCCTAGACTCCAGATTGGCAGTTGGAAGGCTCGCTGACTGGCTGGTACTGGAAACCACCAGCGTGGGGTTCGAATTCCAATAAAAGCTTGCAGCCGTCTGGTCCCAGGCTAGAGGTGGGGGCGAATTCAAGATTCGCCTATAGTCTTCGGATAAATCTACAGAAAATAACGAAAAAATGATAATCCCAAGACGCAGGCAGAATCTTTTATAACAAAAGAGATAAAGTAAAGTTAAATTACATACCAAGTCCTGAAAGATGAAACCAGACTCGCAAGTTTTAGATGCTGTAATTTTGTGCTTTCTGTATTTTGATCCAGTCGCACAACGAACGAACTCGGTCGTTCAAATCTTTGTAGTGGCATATAATTATATTGTAAAACGGGAAAAATAGTAATATAGACAATCGTCCTGTGCCCAAATAAAAGCTTCAAATAAAAAAATCTCGGCAAGAGAAAAGACAACATGACAGTTTCCGATTCAAAATTCAAAAAAAACCAATATGAAGAAAAAACCTTTCTGACTGTAAATAAGGTAAAATTTGTTAAAAAAGGAGGTTGTTCGCGATAAAATTAAAATGTAGCATTTGCCAATGCTGCAGTACCCCCTTTCCAAGAAAAAACGATTAAGTTATAGAAGAAAAAACGTAATAATAATCAAAGGTAAGAACAAAAGATGAAGTAACGACTTCAAAAGAAAAGGAAATAACGATAAGCAAACAACCTAATAATAGGGAAATTATTAATTAAATCGATCAATAAAAGAGATGGTGTTTAAAAAACCACACTAGTGTTAAATAATCGATAAAAGTTTATCGACAGTGTCCCAACACTAGACCCGTCATTAACTCTATGAAGGAATCTACGTCATCTGAGCGCATATGACAGAACTGACAAATAACAAAAGTTTGTCGACAAATTGTTTCCACTTGGAACTACTAGATGTCGTTGTTAACTTTTTAGCTGTCGAAATATTTACTAATTTATGTTAATATTATGCGAATTTATATTACAGGAGAACAAATGATACGTAAGAGTAAAAATAAAAAAGGATATAATAAATAAACATAGAATGATTAAATTATAAGGGAATTATTTAAGAATATCTTTAATGTGATATTTTCCAGAATGGACAGATTCGCAGTCTTGAATAACATAGGTGGTCCTAGAGATAACCCTAGCGCGGAGCAAGCTTTCCTGAAAAATAATCTGCCCCAGAAGACCTAGAAAAGTTTCGTCTCCATACAGTGTCACCAACGTTGAGAGTGACAGGCGAACGATTCCTATTATACGCTCGAGAATTACGGAGGAAAGCCATAGAAAGATTATCAGCGATTTTTGCGTAAACCTCGGCAAGGGAAGAAAGATTCGAGGCGTGTTGAACCCGACTTTCAGCTAAATTTACGCTTTGAGTCTGATTACTGGCACGACCAGAAGTAACAACTTCCCTACCAAAGATTAGGAAATTAGGAGTGAAACCTGTGGCTAAATTAATGCAAGAGTTTAGATAGAGTTTGACTTTGGGTAAAAGTTTTGCCCAGTTTCTTTGGTTTTCTCTGACTAATATGCTCAAACACGTAACGACACTGGATAAAGCGTTCAACCGTGTTGGCTTGAGGACTATAGGTAACAACAAGTTTGTGTTGGACAATCGATATTAAAGAATGTAAGAAAATTTAAAAACTGATTACCTACAAAGAAAAACGGTAATTGAAAATTAATAAAACAACTTGGTTACAAACCATCGTTTTAACAGAGAATAACTAAAGAAAAATTTAATTTAAAAATTTAGAACCTCTTCTTTCGAAGTCGGTTAAAAAATAGATCAGACTAAATACCACCAACCATAAAAAACGAACTAACCATAAACAAACAATTGGCAATGGACCGATGTCGTCGATAGAAATAACCCTTCATCTGCTATGTTAGAATACAATAAAGATAAAACGAAATTAAATACGAAATCTGCTAATATGTATGAAGTTGGAAAGAGTTAGAAATTTAGTGATAAATCTGACGGAGAATTGTACGGCAACATAACGGCAAGGAAAAGATAGTTAATCGAGAATCGAAAGGCAAACAAACCCTAAATGGACTGCAAGGCTGTAAAACAAATAGCAAACCTAAACAGTCTCGAAACCGACCAAATAATCACACCTTCAACTACCATAATAAAAACAAATCCAAAAAATATATGGGTCAGATTCCACGTAGCAGAAAAGTGTTAGATACGGAGTAATATAGCTGGTAGAAGAATAGTACGGTGACGCGACGTCGCAGGAACGGCTGGGCTAAGAATCAAAAAAGAGACAAATAGATAGGTACTAGCAAACATCTGCGCAAAAAAACGAACAGCTGGGCTAAGAATCAAAAACAAAGAACAACAAGATACTTAGCAAACAACTGCGCAAAAAGAAACGAACAGATGGGCTAGACATCAAAAATAAGTCAAATAGAAACTAGCAAACAACCGTGCAAAGAACGCTTACCTTAGTCACGACGCCTAAACACATTCACACACCGAGCACACACTACAGGGTACTAACTACTACTAACTATTGGATTAAAATAAAACTCGGGAAAAAGATTATATTTTTGGGGAGGGAAATAAGAGAGTAGATTATTTAGAATAATTACAAAGCTTTTTTAAATTGCACAACAACACACCACACTAAAGAAAATAACTCCCAACAGCACTGAAAGGGTTGACTACTCCATCGTATCCATGGTAACCATCTTGTTTGACGGAACGAAAAAAATTCCACCATTTGTCAAATTCTAAAACCTGAAAATGTCAGCAAAGAAATGATGATTAAAATAATTTGCTCGGAAAGAGCAACCACACACGAAATAACGAAAAAAATATTTAAATCATTATTTAGGAATACTAAAAGTACTTACTTTAAGTTCGGGCGCCATATTGTAGCGAAATAAAATCCATATCATCACTTATACACGTTTAATTTAGTGGTAAAAAAATATTGTAAACAAAATCCTAGGTAGAACACAGCACGATTAAAAAAAATGAAGTAAAACTCTGAGGCGACGTCCCTGGTGTTAGAGCCCTATAAATTCCACTGTTAGGTACGCGTCGGTCACGATCCGTTTGCAAACGTTCCTATAACTTCCGCAATTAAAAAATATTTGCTCATCCTAAAATGGGTAACACGCACCAGGTCAATCTGTTATCCGGTAGCGAGACAACAATTTAGAAGAAAGTTTTAAATTAAATAAGACAATATAACGAGAAATTAAAAAAAAACTACTAAAAAAATACGTGAATCCGGTCCTAGACTCCAGATTGGCAGTTGGAAGGCTCGCTGACTGGCTGGTACTGGAAACCACCAGCGTGGGGTTCGAATTCCGAGTGTATGACGAAACACCGACAGACACTACGCCGACAGACTGAACACCGACAAGACTTTACTTCGACGGGACTTTTCGCCGACAGGACACTTCACCGACAGGACTCTTTGCCGACAGGGCTCAACAGCGACGCAACTTATCTCCGATGATCAGATACATAATTTGGAAATCGATTATGCTTTTCTTGTAATTAAAAAATTCATAAAAAATAACGATCTAACATTGGTTTTTAATATACGTACATATGTATAATATGGTTAAAATCGCAAAATTACGATGAAACAGAGACACTCGTGGAAGTGTAAAATACTGATCACTCCCTCAGTATCCAACAAAACCACACATAACACATAACATAACACATACACACAAATAACCCTCGCACACCTCTTTATCACTCATCCACACACCCATTCACCTTACACTCAGCACATAAACTCAAAGTTAAAATACATCCCAAATCACCAATGTCTTGTACTGTTTATTTTTATTTTTGTCTTGTTCTCTTTTACTTATTTTCGTTTTATTATTAACTAACTAAGTCTTAATTAATTTAATTACCTTTTAAGCACCTTTTGCATGGAACATCATTCCATTCTGTATCTGGAGTAGGGCGTTGTTAGCTGCGCTACAGTTTATACTTTTGCAGCTATCATCGTTTTACTTGTTACTTATTCTTGTATTTTTGTTCCAAAATAAACTTTTTATTATTTAGTAAGTAAGTAAAGATACCCATAAAAATGCATGGAAAAAAAACAAACTAAAATAATTTATTTACCTCTTAGTAACAAAACAAACTAAAATAATTTATTTACCTCTTAGTAACAAAACAAACTAAAATAATTTATTAACATCTTAGTAACAATAAAAATATCAAAAAAACCTAAATTATTCTAATAACAATTCCTTTTTAATAAAATATTTCTTTATGTTTTGAAATTAATAATATATGATAAACCTTTCAAAAATGCGATCACATCTAAATTTTTCTTATTGTTCAAATGTACCATCAACCTTTCGTTGATTATATTCATTTTCTTCTTCCGTGGTTTTATTATGCCCGCTGATAGTCTCTCAATTTCGCATTTTATATTTTTTTGTTCCTTTTTAATTTCATCTATAGTTTTAAATATATTCCATTTTTTTCTATTTAGCAATGTGTTCCACCTATTGTGCCAACTTTCAACAGCGTTTTGTGTGGTTGGTGTGCCTGCTTCAATGGAATCTGATATTGACCATGTCTCTGGGGGGAACGTGGGAGGCACTTTTGTAATCAATACTTTTAATGAGCTCGTATTCATTTGATTATTTTTGGTTTTGTAAACATTACTGTCAATATAATAGTTTTTAAACCATTCGATTACTTGGTGCGCTTCCGGTGGTAAAACTTTGTCAACAATTTCTTTAAAAGCTGATGGAATTTCTACCGCAGGTAAAAATGCCAGTGCAGCCAAATGTCTCATTTTGAACGCAAAATCGCAGTTGTCACTATACAACTTTGCCAGTCCTGCTTGTTGTATGTGCCTCCATATACTTTGTCTTAAATGAAAATAGCAATATTTATTCCTGCTTTCTGTGAATGCGCGCTTACAAGCATTAATTGCTGCTTTTTCAAAGTCAGTTATAATCGTTTTTGGATTTAGAAGTAAATTAAATTTATTCAAAATATGCATTTTTAATATTTCAAACATAATGTAGTAGCAGTTTTCCGATTTATGTGAAAGGAATGCGTAAACTAAAGGAAAAATTGTCTTCTTATCACTGCTAACATTTCCATGAATAGTGTACATCTGGCATAAAGGCAGCGGACAGCATTTGAAAGTCCCATCTTGAATCCAGAAATCAGCTTTAAATAATAATCGTAGATTTTGCTCAGTTGCAAATATAATAACAGTTTCGCCATTGTAATCGTAATGACCCACTAAAAACTGTTCATTTTCAAAAATTTGGTAATTATCTGATATACTTATATCACTAAGTTTTTTAGGAACACAAGGTTTATTTTTATTTCTCGTCCGATTTATCATTTTAGTCATTGCGTGCTTATTAGGCATACTTGGAGAACTTACACTTGGAACATCCTTCATACAACTTTGTATTATTTGTACAGGTGAATCCATACTACAATGAGCTTTGTTTTTTATTTTATCCTGGAATTTACGAACAACCAGTAGTTCGGGATTCGGCATGTGACAATGCTGCCTGATAGTTTTACTTACCAAATCATGTTTCCCGTCAGTAATTTTGGTTTTCACAAAAACGTTACAATTTTTATTTTTATTTTCAACACAACTCCAATAAAACACATCCCCACGAACTTTATTTCGGCAATACAAATATCCATCAATAACTAATTGTAAGTTACCGGTTTTTGATTTGATAAATTCACATGAACTCATTATAAAAGAAATTATAAAGTGGTTGTTGAGGATGGCTATAGGATGCTTGTAATGGAAATACGATCACAGCTTTTAGAGTATATTTTTAACCAGTTTTCACACACAGTGACATTAAAAGACAAAGGAATAAATTTATAGAAAAATAAACAATCAATATAAAAAAGGTTGGTTGCTGGTCGTCAACAGTGGTAACGTGGCTGTGTTCGTGCTGAACTGTAATGCAAAAGTGACCGTAAGAATAACAGTTCAACCAGTGAACTAAATATTTTATAAATACCTTCAAATCCGCTTCTTAAAATAGTTAATGTTTAAGGATTATATGTACGTATATTAAAAACCAATGTTAGATCGTTATTTTTTATGAATTTTTTAATTACAAGAAAAGCATAATCGATTTCCAAATTATGTATCTGATCATCGGAGATAAGTTGCGTCGCTGTTGAGCCCTGTCGGCAAAGAGTCCTGTCGGTGAAGTGTCCTGTCGGCGAAAAGTCCCGTCGAAGTAAAGTCTTGTCGGTGTTCAGTCTGTCGGCGTAGTGTCTGTCGGTGTTTCGTCATACACTCTCGAATTCCAATAAAAGCTTGCAGCCGTCTGGTCCCAGGCTAGAGGTGGGGGCGAATTCAAGATTCGCCTATAGTCTTCGGATAAATCTACAGAAAATAACGAAAAAATGATAATCCCAAGACGCAGGCAGAATCTTTTATAACAAAAGAGATAAAGTAAAGTTAAATTACATACCAAGTCCTGAAAGATGAAACCAGACTCGCAAGTTTTAGATGCTGTAATTTTGTGCTTTCTGTATTTTGATCCAGTCGCACAACGAACGAACTCGGTCGTTCAAATCTTTGTAGTGGCATATAATTATATTGTAAAACGGGAAAAATAGTAATATAGACAATCGTCCTGTGCCCAAATAAAAGCTTCAAATAAAAAAATCTCGGCAAGAGAAAAGACAACATGACAGTTTCCGATTCAAAATTCAAAAAAAACCAATATGAAGAAAAAACCTTTCTGACTGTAAATAAGGTAAAATTTGTTAAAAAAGGAGGTTGTTCGCGATAAAATTAAAATGTAGCATTTGCCAATGCTGCAATATGTACATATTAGCTCGCACTGCGCCCCGTGCGCCCGGCACCTTTAGTTACCGATGACTACCCGTAAGTACATGTATACTGAAACGGAAGTAACTACCTATCAATGATACAGAAATTAGTAACAGGCTGGCAGCACATTATCAGGTGTATTCTATCCACCTTATGTTTTAAACCTGTTTAAATCTATCTATACTTATAATAAATCTGTAGAAGTGAAAATTCTGTACATTGAAAACATCAAAAAAATAAATGGCAGGGGGTGTTACTAGACCGACACCGAACCCAAAAATGTGATTACAAAAATTTTTGTCTGTCTGTCTGTCTGTCTGTCTGTCGGTCTGTCTGTCTGTCTGTCTGTCTGTCTGTCTGTCTGTCTGTCTGTTTGTTCAAGCATCACGCAAAAACTACCGGTTCGATTACGATGAAACTTGGTATAACTATTCTTTAATATCCTGGGCACCACACTGGGTACTTTTTATCCCGGAAAAGTATATACAATAAAAAACAAACTTAATTTTGCGGTTCGATCCCTAGACCGATTACTGTACCAACCGCAAATAATAAGTTTGTCGTAGTTTACGTCACCCGCAGTATTATCTGTGCGACCTTTATATTCCTTTTAGTTTTTAGAGTTATTTACGTTTAATTTTATAGTATAGGTAGTATATTTGTTAGTGTACGTAGTGACCGTAGGTTATTTTATAATACTGTTAGGTAGGATTAGTCATTCGTATAGATATTAGTTTTTAGGGATTTTGGTTATTTCTTGAGTTTAGATTAGTTATCATCAGAAATAGGTTTATTTAGGTAGGTTATTTTTTTTTAATTAGGTAGGTGCTTAGGTAAAGATATCATATAGGTACCCTCTTAATCACCACTAATGAGACACAATTGGTTTTCTATTGTAATTACCCACAAAGGGCCCGCGAGATGGATGGCATCCTGGGGAAGCACATACATTTTATCCTGTTAGCACGTTCCCGTGGGATAAGTTCCGACATCCACGCGGGCGAAGCCGCGGGCAGAAGCTAGTATAATATAAAACCAGAGCGGTGAGAAGGACCTCGTAGAAGACGATTATTGTTGGATACAAGAGTTTTACTTTCTACAACATTTATTGCGTTATTTACGTTTTTGAACAAACAAGTTTCTCAATGAAGCAATAAACAACATCTCTGAACATCCTCTTTGGAGAGCTGAGCTCTGATAGCGCGGCGCCGCGCGCGGTGCCTTAGGCCCGCGCGTCTACGTTTGTCTGCGCCTGTCTGCGGCAGGCGGCAGTGCGCCGCAACCGTCAAGCTCGTGTCACCAAGTGACATGACAGACAATTTTATATCGTTTCTATTGATCTTTGTTTGTATAAATAATAATTTAAGTGTATATTGTTTTGTGTTTAGTGTTTATAGTTATTTTTCTTTTGGATAAGTATATTTATGCTAAATGCCGGCTGTAGCGACGTCGGAAATAGTGCCAGTCAACCTGCCACATTACTCGATGTTCAGGTAAGATGTCCCCATTGCTTCCAGCCACGCTTCTTTAAAGGTGACCGGGGACTTCGGATAGACTATGGCACTACACTCACAAACCTCATAATGTAACTTTGTGCCCCACAATCACCCATCCATGCACCCACATCCCCAACATCAACAACTCCAGATCAAACTTTGTAAAAACGTTAGCAAAATTCAAAAATTCGACCCCAGTATTAAAGAGAGTTCCCCGGGGCGCGAGACGGTCTGTTGCATTGAGTTTGGCACGATGTCTCCGTCTTGCGACTCAGGAGAACTCAAAAAGTGCCTGGAAGCAACTACTCACCTTCCCTTATAAGATTTTGCATGTCCAAAAAAATTTGGCAACTAAAAAAACATTGACAATCCATATTAAAGACTACTGCAACAATTCGACTCTTATTTTGGATCCAAAATTACCTGTTTTCAATAATCTTTCAGGAAAAGGGTTATATTATGCACATGTAGAATCCAAATTAAGCGAAGGTGATATCAGGGGAGTGGCCAGGCTACTTTTCAGTAGTGATGTGGTGGCGCCCTACTCTCCAGAAACCCTTTCTGCCCTGGAGAGTAAATATCCGGCGCCTGCGGATGGTCTCACCTTTCCCGACCCCCCCCCCCGCTCCCTCTCGACACGGATTCAATGCCTTTTAATGTTACTGCCCCCCAGCTGATTGCAGCCGTGAGCTCTTTCCGAAGTGATTCCGCCGGCGGCCTCGACGGCCTGACTCCTCAGCATTTAAAAGATTTATTGAGCTCAGGCGCCGGGGAAGCTGGTGAGTCGCTTTTGAAGGAGCTTGCAGCTCTAAATAACCTGATGCTCAACGGCGGTGTGAATGATGCCGTCGTGCCCTGCGCAAGAGGGACCGCTTTCGTCCCATTGCCGTTGGGTGCACCTACAGGCGTACGGCAGCCAAAATATGTTGTAAATTGTACGGCGACATTCTGTCCAACAAGTTCCAGCCCCTACAGCTTGGCATAGGTTCCAAAGGGGGCTGCGAGGCTGCCGTGCATGCCCTATCTAGTTTTTTGATTGCCATGGCCTATCCTGCAGCAAAGCGCTGGATGGATGGCAAGGCACGCCAGCATTAACGACATCATCCGTCGGGCTCTTGTCTCCGCCGGGGTGCCAGCTGTTTTAGAACCCAATGACTTGGCACGCGACGGTGGAAAGATGCCCGATGGAATGACCATAATGCCTTGGAAGTTGGGTAGGCCTTTGGTGTGGGATGCAACCTCTGTCGACACCCTCGCGCCATCCCATCTTCCTAGCACGGCGGGCTGTGCTGGGGCGGCTGCTGCAGGAGCAGAAAATCTCAAACGGCGCAAATTTAACAACCTTATTGGGAGCTATATGTTTGAGCCGTTTGGGGTTGAAACACTAAGGCCTTGGGGTCCGAGTGCTCATCGAATTTTTCGGGACATCGCCAAGCAGTTGGTTAACTCTTCACGTGACCAGAAGGCTGGCCTATTTTTAGCCCAAAGAATCAGCATTGCTATCCAACGTGGTAATGCTGCCAGCCTTTTGGGCACTTATCCCATTGACAGTGATGCGGACGAAATTTTTGATTTCCAATGAACTCCTGCCTTTTTCTACATTGTTTCGTATTATATACTTGTATATAATTGTTGTAGATATTAGTGTTAGCTTGTAAAAATCGTAATAGATAAAATTAGATAGAATTAGGATAAATTGAAATGGAATTAGTAACTACTAATTTGGATATTAGCTTGTGTTAAGTTTCACTTTGCAGTGTTGAGTGTTAGGATTGAATTTACTAGAGATTCTGTATCGGCTTCATCTAAAATAGTATGTTAAAGAGAAAACATTTGGTATTTTATTGTTAGTTTGTTACAATTTCACGCTAAAACGGCTGAACGGATTTGGATGAAAGTTGACATAATTATGGGTAGACCATGACCTGGATTAGGACATACGATACTTTTATCCCGATACTCCCACGGAATCGAGACTTATATGGGCGAAACTGCGGGACGCAGCTACCTAGGAAATATTTTCAATCGACTATCCGACGAAGTGATCAAGTTTCTAGTTAACTTAAGTACCTAAGCTTACCCCGAGAAAGCCATAAATTTGGGCAATTCACTGCAAAGCATTTCCTGAATGTTCGTGTAGATATATGCAGTGTGAGATAACTAATGTGCTGAGATAACGTCAAGAGAGAGAAGATGGATTGTGTGATATCGGAACGCAGCAGTATATCTGGACTGCTCATTGTTGTACTGTCTCGCTTTCTCGCAACGGCGTCCATCTTGTAAAAGACGTGTGAAAAATGTGTGTTATAAATAAATACAACTTTAATTAATAGAAGTGTTTATCTCAGTATATAACAGATTGCAACAACTGCAGGGTGTACAAGGAAGAAATGTAACGTACCTATAAGAAATACGGTAGGTGCTGAGAGAATAATGCTATATAGCCACATCGCCACCTCTAGTGTAATTGGAAGCCCACACCAATGTGCGTGTTGTTACGATAAAGCCCCTTCGTACTTTTTTTTCGTATTAGAACGAGGGTCCACGCGAGACACAATGGCTTTTTGATTGTGTCTGTAATTACGGCATTCAACCGGTTAATGATCGCTTCGAGTATTAAGAGCACCCCGTTTATGAATTGAAATAATATTAAAATATCCTATAGCAATAAAGTTTTCATCCCTGAATAAGGTAAGCAGTCAGCTTTCCTGTGAACTTTGCAATCGTTAAATAGTTACTTACCTAGTTTTAACACCGAAATAATTGAAACAGAAGGCCAGATTCAGCTCTAAGCATCTAATTTTGAACGTTTGTTTGAAAGCTGTGCAACACAGATGGCAATGTGCCTGTGTAACACAGATGGCAATGTGCCTGTGCAACACAGATGGCAATGTGCCTGAGCTACACAGATGGCAATGTGCCTGAGCTACACAGATGGCAATGTGCCTGTGCAGCACAGATGGCAATGTGCCTGAGCAACACAGATGGCAATGTGCCTGTGCAACACAGATGGCAATGTGCCTGTGCAACACAGATGGCAATGTGCCTGTGCAACACAGATGGCAATGTGCCTGTGCAACACAGATGGCAATGTGCCTGTGCAACACAGATGGCAATGTGCCTGTGCCACACAGATGGCAATGTGCCTGTGCAGCACAGTTGGCAATGTGCCTGAATGCATGTTTTCAAACAACTTTCACTACTTTGACTAGGCTTATTCAATTTCATCTATTTTCAAATCTCATGTCAAACATATATAGCATAATCAGCCTGTAATGTTTCCACTCCTGGGACTACTACTGCTATTGTTGCAGCTCTCTAAAAGAAGTAGTGGGCCATAATACACCATGCGGGCGCAGTGCGGGTTGGTGGATGTCACATGTCTTCGAATTTTTGGTTCTAAGTCATGCCGGTTTCCTCACGATACTTTCCCTCGCCGTCTTGAGAGCAGTGGTGATAAAATCTATTATATTATCTATATATATAAAATTCAAAGTCCTGACTGGCTGACTGACTGACTGATATATCAACGCACAGCCTAAACCGCTGGTCCTAGAGACATAAAATTTGGAGGGTGTGTTCGTCGTGAAGAGTAGGCATCCACTAAGAAAGATTTTTCGAAATTTCACCCCTAAAAGAGGGAAATGATTTCGTTTGTATGAAAAATCTTATTTCATGAGTTAATAAACTTGTAACTTGACACGAATACTAACCTAAATAAATTATGAAGATTGCCACAAGGGATTGGGGGGTTTCAAAGTTTGTAGGTATGGAAGAATTTTAGCTCGCGGTCCGATTTACTCGAAACTCAGTGTTTATGCGTAAGATTCAAAGTAAATAATAATGTGTATCAGGGTTTTTCGAAAATCTACCCCTGACGGGTTGAAAAGGGGTGGTCAATTTTACAGGGGAGGATTTAACAGCGTGGCTAGATTAACTCAAACATTGACATAAATAATCTTAGTGTCAAGTTATGAATACATCCTAAACGATTTTTCAAAATTCCACCGCTGTGGGGGTGAAAAGTGGGGATACAGTTTATATAAAAATCTTATTCTATATGTTAATAAACTTCAAAACTGGGAAGAATGCTTGCCTACATAAGTAATAAAGTTTATGATTATAAGTTTTTAAAACTACCCTCCAAAGGGGGATATAGGGGTGTTAAAGTTTGTGTGGAAGAATTTGAATGCGCGATCCGATTAACTTGAAAGTCAGTATTAATACTTTTGACAAGAAAGTAACGATGATAAGTTTTTGGGTCTTTCGATAATAATCGACCGCTGACGAGGCAAAAAGGGGTAATAAATATTTTAAGGGGCGTATTTTACTACGTGGCTTGATTAACTCAAAAATTGGTATACATCATCTTTGAGTCAAATTATGGAAACATCGCAATGTTTTTTTTTTTTTTGTTTTCTACGCCAGTGGGGTGAAAAGACGGAATACAGTTAATATGAAAAATCTTTTTCCTTTGGTTAATAAACTTGATACTTAGCAATATTTGCCTCATTAATTAATACAGAAGGTCACATTTAATTTTTTAAAATTCTCACACGGGCTTAAGCGGGTGAAAAAGTTAACAGGTAAGAAAAAATATTAAACCGCTCGAACGGATTAACTCGAAACTCGGTACTAATACTTAAAACAAAACGTATGTGTCACAATGTTTAGAGCCTTCCGACTCTCGGGGCTAAACAGTGAGCTTATCCGTGCCGCATTCGACTTGGCTGGCTTCGGCCTTAGATGCGTTGGATTCGAACCCTCGACCTATAACTCGGTAAGGACGATACCGATGGGAAACCACTACTTATGTCATGTATACATGGCATACCTAATATTGATTAATTAGCCGTTTTTACTTCGATCAACTAACCACAGCAGCTAACATGACTATTGTTAGCAGATTGCCTTTTCGCTGGTCCGGTTTATTTGATCAGTTTTTTAGGGACCTTGTGTTAACCTTCTAAAGTCTCGTATTTAGCGGTAGTAAGTGGCTTCGGCTTGTAATCTAAGAGCAGGCCGCGTCAGGACTAACTTTGTACAAAGTCTCCTCCGTAGCGGATAGTTGCTCTTTAGTACTGCCAGTTGAATTGTGCCCGCTTAGACTGTCAGCGGCAGAACTATACCTAGGAATTAGGTTAGCGAAGTACATATGGTCTAAGCTATAGATTATACTAGCTGCGCCCTGCGGTTTCACCCGCATAAGTTTCGATCCCGTGGGAATATCGGGATAAAAAGTACCTATCCTATGTGTTAATCCTGGTTACAAATACTATCTGTGTGTCACACTTGTGTGTTACACTTGTACACTAAAAACAGTGATATTCACAGTGTTAACACTAGACATAAGGATAAACTACGTGCCCCGCCTTTCACCGGCTTCATAAGGTTCATAACTCATTTGTTGGGCTTGGTATAACCTTTTATAACAACAACCCCTCACCCCCTTTTATAACAAGATCACCTCACCTCTTCTTTGCTAGACTTGCCTTTTAATGCGTTTAAAGCTCAAGTAAAATCCAACCTTTTTTCAAAGGCATACTATTCCATCAACGACTACTTACACGATAAGAATAGTTGGTCGCCCTAATTAACTCAAGACAATGTTCATGTTCTTTCTCCAGAATTAGCTTACTGACAAGTTATTGTTATAAGTATTAACTTATTTATTTATTTTACTTCGATGGTCCTAGTTTATCATCTGTGACTTGAGCTGACTTGACTTGACTGTCACAAGTGACAGCTATGTAAGCTGTCACGCCCTTTATGCCTGGAGGCTTTTATTTAGGTAGTAAGTTTTGATTTACATTTTAATTTTAATTAATTATTTTTTAACTTGAGTACGTATAGTTTTTATTATATTTGTTGGTATATTGGCGTGGCTAGCTGACATATGGCAAATAATTTAATTTTATGTTTTGTGCCTTGTAATGTTAATTATTTAACACCCAGTATTGTATACAATCAAACATCATGTATTTTCTAACTGAAAAGACAGCTGTGCTGCTGGGGAGTTTGTTGCGCCACTTCTTCCCAGCGATAGCACTAGGAAGTGGTGAAGGGCGGGCGGTTTTGGGGGACTGTCTTTTGTAATTTTGATGTTCGAAAAGTGCTGATTCTCAGCCTAATTGGAATAGAGAAAGAAAGAAAGAAAATACATTAAAATAAAACACATAAACATGAATGCCTAAAAAAAAAATGCATAAATGACTTTTGCTTTTGATTTGATTTTGATTAGGTCAAATTTCATCTAAATCCGTTCAACCGTTTTAGCGCCAATCCGGAACATACCTACATCCAGACAAATGGACAAAAATTCTTCGTTACTATTTTATTACATGTTACATACTCGTAGATAACTGAAAGTGTGAAAAATTTACTTTAACGGCTTATACTGTTATATAAAACTGAAAATTCTTGTAAAATTGTCACAATGTCGCCTGTCGCGTGGATAGGCCCCTGGGTGTCCTATTCTAATGTGAAATCTGTGCCGGATACTTAATTACACCAAAAATATTTAATTAGCTAATTATTGAAATAAGAGGGATATAATTTATTTAACAGAAATTAAAGCGTTAATAGATTAGTGCGAAAGGAGCGTTACAAATGCATAGAGTTTAAAAAATACACATACATAGTACCTACATGAGGCAAAGTAGACGACGATTCACTGCCTCACTATTACTAAAATTACTTAGTTCTTTTACTACTAAAAAGTCGTTCATAAAGAACAAAATAAAAGTGACATGACGCATGACCGAAGTTAGGAAATGTTCATAAAACTCGCGTGTGTCGCCATCACTTAGCTTTACTAGTAAGTTTCCAACAAGTTTAGTAATACACAACTTTTCTTTTAACTTTCTATTAGTAACGTCGACAGTACTGAAAGAAGCCTGTTCTGTCTTTATGTTGACCTAGTACCGAATGTTACATTTGATAAATTAGCAAAATCAGCCTATAATGTTCCCACCGCTGGGACACAGGCCTCCTCTTTTCGAAAGGGAGTGGGCTGTAATCCACCACGCGGGCCAGTGCGGGTTGGTAGATGTCACATATCTTCGAACTTTTGTTTCTAGGTAATGCCAGTATTTCCTTCACCATTTTCAGAGCAGTGGTGATAAAATTATTAACACAAAGTAAAGCGCCTGGCTGGGTTCGACTACGACACTGACTGGGTAAGTGGCTAAAAAAATGTTCTAAATATTCAAAGTCATAAAAAAACCCACCCGTGTTCCTTCAGTTGCCTGAAAGTTGTTAAATATTCAAAGTTCTGCGTTATATCTTGCATGTTTTAAAAAAATATTATAGTTAAAGGTCGTGAAGGAACTTTACAAGGAAAACATACAATTTTAGTTACTGAAGGTCTTCGATGAGGAATAATTTTATTTACTGCCTCTGAATTTTTTTTTTTGTTTATTTTTTTTTTGCATTTTTTCACAGCTACTGCTTAGAACATACGGCCACCTAGACACAGCTGAAATTTTGTAACTGAACAAAATTTCATTTACTGGCGGTCTGCCAATGAACCAAACCTCATGTTTTAAGCCTGTTCCCGGCCTGACCAAGTATACATTAAAAAAAAAAAATAGAAAGAAATACAGACCTACCAAGTAGGCATCCTACATTTTATTCCTAGGGATAGACTTTAAAAGTCCATCCGTACAGTGCGCAGTGATCGTTATCAGAGCGCGCTTGGATCGCGCTCGGTTCGCGCAGTTATATCGTTGGCGATTTAGCGCGAAAGCCGTTGATGGCTGTGTGGCCATTAGAACAGCGGAGGCAGAAACGAGATAGCCAATTTCGACGGATTTCTGCCTGATAGGCTGAGTGGACTTGAAGTTGAAGAAAATACTTTTATGACGACTAAAGAGGGACCCGCTCAGCAATTTCTTGAAAAGGGCTTTAGCGCGTAACTAAATGTTGTCGTAAAAATAATGTCGTCTGAGTTATTCTAAATAAAGTAACCTCTTTGAATTAGCAGAGTATCTTTTCAATGTTTATTCCCTGGCCCCACGTGGACTAGGTGTGAATGTGGACTCGCCGCACATCCAATAACACTACCCGTACAGAGCCAACGTGGCGCACTGTTTAATGTCCGTGTACACAGTGGCCGCTATCCAACACTTTTCACTCCATTACTTCATCTGTTCACCTTTTATAGACGTAGTTTTATTTACTCTTTCTACTTTACTGCTATAAAATCCTGCAGTACCTAAAGCAAAGTTAATCAAACCTTAGACTAACAACCGGTTTCTGTCTGATCAGCAGACATTTACTCAATACTACATATACACACATCAAAAGTGTCTACGGATCAAGTACATTATTAACTATAAAAAATTATCCAATTAATAATTACCAAATCTAGTCTTCCAGACTGGCTTCTTACTTTAATTCCTATGTTTAAGTTAACAACAGTTGAGGATGCACACCTATTGCAGGAGGATCTGAACCGGTTCCATAATTACTGCGACCGAAATAGGTTGGATTTAAATATTTCAAAATGATATGTATGTACATTTATTCGTAAGCCAAACCCTATTATGTATGATTATAAATTATCGAGAGTCAACGTCAATTGGCAGAGTCAACGTCATTAAGGATCTTGGCGTAATTGGCGTAATCTTTTTATTTTACGGGTTTTATTTTTAGGGTCTGCTCTGAGTTTAAGAATACCAAACCATGAAAATTCTATACTGTGCTTTTGTCCGTAGCCATCTCGAATATGCTTCTCAAATTTGGAATCCAAATTACAATGTTTAAATTAATCGCCTTAAAAGTATACAAAGGCGATTTTCAAGTTACACTCAATATCGTTCACATACTTATCTTCCTAACTATACCAGTCGATGTTGAGTAACTTTTCCTTTGAAGTGTAACTTGTTGAGAAATGTATTTTCTCTTCAGTTGTTTCTGTGTTTAACTCTCACGCTGTTTATACCGTTTTGTCAATTTTGTATATAAGTTTTTATAAGTGGAAACTTGTAATTGGGTTTCTTCTACATATTACTTTGGACTACTCGAATGTATTACTTAGCTGTAAGTTGTCTTAAAATTAATAAAATAAAATAAACTTTACTCTTAACCCAGTATTTTGTAAAAATTAAGAAGAATTGCAATTTTTGTAAATTGTGAGAAATTAACCTAAGTTAATGTCGAGATGTCAAAAAGGAGGATTTTTACATTTTTATTGTAAAGATAAAAAAATTCATAAATCAATCAAAGTCAAAAGCCATTTCTTCAAATTACGCTGAGAATCAGCATTTTTCGAACGTCAAAATTTCAAAAGACAGTCCCCCAAAAACGCCCGCCCTTCACCACTTCCTAGTGCTATCGCTGGGAAGAAGAAGTATCTGTGTTTCCACCATTGACACGAATCACACAATCACAGCGATTTGGCATGCTTAAAATCAGTTCATCAAAATCACTTTGAGGAATGGCCGACCACGTTCTTTTTAACAAGTCAAAAAGGTCCCAATTTCTATGTTCGTGAGCCCATTGTAAACGGGCCCTACTATTGCGGGGTGCTATAGGTGGAACTCTCAGCGGCCTTCGGGAACGCGGTCTGCGTTTCACGTAAACGATTTCGGATGGTTTGTTCGCTTACCAACAAGCCTGAAGAGCTGTGGAGCCTCGTAGGCAACATCAGGGCGGTCATGGTACGATTCCATCGAGCAGTATTTTGGATGTCGGCGAGTGGTGATGTGAGATGTCGCTCGGCCACGCTCCCCATGATACGATAGCGTGTCCAGAGGCGGCTTATGACGCTCTGTGTAATGCCAAGAGCGACAGCCACAGTACGTTGCCTGGATCAGTTTGCAACATTCCAACGGCGCTTATCATCTCTTCTCCTGTCAAATGATGTCGTTGCTCCATATCAATGCAATTTTTTTCAGTTCCGATGCAAAAATTGTAATGGTTTTGTAAAAACGCTATTACACACTTTTATAGGAATCCTGATTGACACTTGACTCTATTTTTAATGACAATTTAAGGAATATTTTTATTCCAATAGTAAAATTAACTAAAAAGAATCAATAACGATCCAAAAAAGTTAAAATAATAATCCTCAATTGCGGCGATACTCTAAAACGTACTTGATCCCTAGACATTTTTGATGTGTGTTACATACCTACAGAGTTTCATTTCGATACGACAATTAGAAGTAGGCTAACATTGACTTCTAAGATCGTTTTACATTGATAGTTGGTTACAAGTGAAGCTAATAAAAACGTGTTAAAAATAAAAAGAGTAGATTAGTTATATATTTACGAGTACTACAATACATGTAGGATTGCGTGATATCCGATCGTCGAAGAAGTGAAAGATGATTGTATGAATGTATCAGAACTGATGGAATGTCACAGCACGGGAAGAAAGGGAGAAAACAATGGAGGATGAGGGAACAAAAGAAAAGACGTTACTCGTTAAAAATACAAAATTGTATTTATTGTGTTGGACAAACAACGTTACAAGGTAAGGTCATTCAAACTGTTGTTTTATCTACGAATCCGAAACGTACCTAACATTTATATATATATATATATTGGTTGGATCACATTTATCTTAGAGCGTTTCACGTGTGAATAGGTGATAATGTGATATATGAAAGTGACACGTTATATTGATCTTGATATCAATCAATCCTTCTTCTTTTCGTGTCGATGGTACTCTTCTTCGATATTTTATATTTTTTGAGCCCAGTAGTTGGCCACGTTGATTCCGGCATCAGTGGCATTCATTAAGTCATTCAAGGTGCAGGTGAACGGGCACTTATGGCACTCCAGCAAGTGGGGCATGGCCTGACCAGAGGCACCGCACTCGCACTGGGTATTGGGTGGGTTAGTAATCCCACACTTCGACAAGTTGTGTCTGCATGCAATGAATAACTAAATTTGGCCACTAGTATTTTAATGTTAATCCGGCTTAAAGGTCAATCGTCTAACGAAACTGGTTACAAAAACCAGTTATTGGATTTATTTTCCTTATATCTAAGCGGTCAAAATACTCGAGGTATTATTTCGTCGAAGAACATGTTTGTGTGATTTTTGTTTTGATCTCTTATCCAGAAATTCTCGCCATAACTTCCGATTACTCTTTAATATAATTAAATACACAGGCACTGCTATTGTGTTCAACATACCTCCTAAGTCCATTATAATAACAATAACCAATGTAATATGTGCATCAAATATTTTAACTATATAAGGTAACATTATGACATTACTGAATACAAAAATCAACGAAGCTATGTAGAAGCGCCGCCATTTGTTAACAGATGTACTCGCACCAGCTTCACTAGCGTGGTATAAAGAATATAAAACGGTTATATAAAAAACAACACTAATCACCACGGGTATTAACAACATTCCCCAGACGATAACCATAAATATTTGTAATACAGTTATTGTTCTCGACACAAAGGTAACAACATAAAACCCAGGAACATAAAGTAATAAGGTTGATATAAAAGGTAGACCCAAAGCAAATAGGCTACTCTTAAGGTACCTTCTATGAATGTCAAGACGAAAAACTGTAACAAAATCAGCATAAAAAATGTAGCACAACACTAGTATCCAACAATAATACGATCCTGTAAGATACATTGATAAAATTATTCTAAAAAAGTTCAGTACGTCATTCTGGATGAATTTATTTGTTAGTTGACGTAGTATGAAATAGCAAAAGATAAATAGAATTTTCACTATAATTACACTGAGAAGCACATAGTTTCTGAATTGGCGAAACTTCTTGAGTATGCACCATGATGTCACTCCGTATATGGCCGCCGCGAGATTCAGCGCCAGCAACATCCATCTAATAATGTTTGTCCAAGAGTCACCAATGAGGTCGCTTAAATGTTGCGGGCTGGTACTGGTGTTGTTGTCGGCCATGCTGACCGTCGCGTGCGCAGTCCGGTGCGCTGTTGAGTAGTGACACGCGTCCACTAAGTTCCTCGCCACAAAGCGCTATGAAACCGGATCAGTTATATTATCAATATTATAAGACAAGTATGCAGATTAATTTTTACTCATGCTATTTTATACACCTTCTGTAATAGATAGATAATAAGTAATAGAGTGAGACAGAGAGAGAGGTAGTTTTTGCTGGTTCGAGGGTGCTAATGCCAATGCCAAATAGACATAGTGAGGTCAAATGAAAATCCATGATGGCGACAACTATATGAGAGCTTTTAAAAACTTATATTAGCTCTGGTATTAAAAACGCGTATTAAATTCACACTTTCTCGCTCTTTGTCTCTTTTTATTTATTCCAGTGTGATTCGTGCGAGTATCGCGTAAAGAACTTCGTTCCTGACGGAGCTCGGGGTTCTAAAGCTCGATGTGCCATATTAACGGCCGCGTACAATACACAATTCTCAGGCCTCTATTAGATTAATTTCCCAGCCTATCACAATCACTTACCCGCGTGACGTCAGCTGATCCTCAATGAAAGTGAACCACAGTGAGAGGTTCAAAAGTTCGTGCTCAAGTACGTCTGAGTGACTAGCGACCTACTTCTCGTAATCACTGAGTAGCTGAGACGAGATACATTTGTTTCTATTTACCGACTTAGCTGAAAGAAGAGGTTTTGTGTAAGTTATTGTAAACAGAAAATATAAAGGTTATCTTACCGGAAAGGCAGTTAGGCACAGGTTTGAGTACACCTAGATTTCTCTAGTTCTGTTAAGGATTTTACAAAACTAGTTAAATTTGGGTGTAAATACCAATAGATTAGCCCCTGGTTAATCTAATATCATTTTAACCGGTCATAAATCCAGACATCGAGCTGTTAGTAAAAAACACAAAACTTTCAAATTCCAACTCAAAGAATTTATTTCAATTAAACTATTTACAGGTACTTTTGAACTGTCAAAGAGTCGGTCAGTTAGAATGTTGGAGCTAGTTGCCCATTCCAAAACGTAGATCTCTATGTAAGTATGTAAGAGCGGGCAAGAAACTCATCTCAACTCATCATATGTATTACAAAATGCTGGAAACATTATTCTTGTCGCTTCTATATGTGAGCAAAATGTAAAAAAAAACAATTCAAAACATATTATAAGATTAAAAATAAGTCCTGGCAATTAAGAGATGATCAGTCTCAACCGACGGCGCCCGGTCACGAACATGACGCGTGGATCAGCACCATCTTGCTCAACCATTTTGTAGGGACCTCATTGTTAGCAGTCGGACTTTCGACCACCAGACCAACGAGGCAGTCGATTTGATTTTTATGTTTTAACCAACTTCTAAAAAAGGAGAATTTTTTTTTTCTATGATTGTTCGCGCATAACTCCGTCGCTTGCCAACCGATTTGAAAAATTCTATTTTTGTTGGAAAGGGTCATCATCATTCTCCTGCTGGAAAGGGTATACTTCCCAAATGGTCCCATTAAAATTTCGACAAGATCTGATGATGAGTTTCGGAGACAGACAACGGAACTCTTCAATAAATGCCAGCAAATCAACGGCTATAGCTGTTATTGCTTGTGTACGTATTGTTTACGCAATCACACAACATTACTTATATCATACAGATAAACACAAAAATACTAAATGTAACGAATAGAAACAGAATTCCGAAACCTTGGATGACAACTGGACTCATCTGGTGTACTCGGAACAGGGATCGGATGCACAAAAAATTGAAACAAAATCCGGATAACGTAGTGCTTAAAATCACGTAAGTACAAAAGATACAAAAATTTCTATATAACCTTGTTAAGAAATTAAAGCGTGAATATGAAAAAAATCTACTCAGAGAAGCGGGAAATAATAGTAAAAATATATGGAATGCTTTAAATAATATAACAAATAGAAAATTAAAAAAAGATAATTCATTAGATCTGCTTTTAATAGAGCCAACACCGCATGAATCTGTCAATGCGACAAATAAATTCTTTGCTAGGGGAAAACTTAGCTAAAAAAATCACTCATCCAACTGGATCACTTCACAGTGCCACGTCCAATGTTCGTCAACACACACGCGTTGTCTTGTAACTAGCAATTCATTTGTCCTACTTGACACTAATGAAACAGAAATTGAAAAACTGATCATTGGCTTGAAATGTTACTGTGCTGCAGATGATGATAGAATCTCATCTAATATACTTAAATTGATAAAAAATAAAATAATGCCTCCGCTAACGTATATTTTTAATATGTGCTTAAAGCTGGGCACATTTCCAGACTCACTTAAAAGGTCCATAGTACGACCCATCTTCAAGGGTGGAGATGGAAACCGTGTCACTAACTATCGACCTGTTTCTATACTTACATCGCTATCAAAAATTTTAGAAAGAATAAATAATACAAGACTAATAAAATATCTAGAAAAATATAATCTACTTTCAAATCATCAATTAGGTTTCCGTTCCAGCAAGTCCACAGAAGATGCATTAAACAAATTTACTGATCATATTGTCCCATGATAACAAAAAGAAATGTCTCACAATTTTTCTTGATCTAGCAAAAGCTTTTGACACGGTTTCTATTTCCACCCTAGTTAACAAGTTATATCAACTCGTACGTATTTGAGGAAAGCAACTGAAATTGCTTCATGATTATTTATCCGGAAGAACACAAAGGATGAAAATATCAAATTATGTGAGTGATAGTCTGCCTGTTACCCATGGAGTGCCACAGGGTAGTATTCTTGGCCCAATGTTATACATAGTTTATATTAATGAGCTTACACAATTTAATATCGAAAACTGTAAAATTATTTCCTATGCCGATGATACGACCCTAACATTCCATGGTGACACTTGGGATGAAGTTTACCAAAAGGCCCAACATGGATTAACATTATCACTAAATGGCTTGCCTTAAATCATCTGTCGCTAAATACATATAAAACTAAATTCATCCCTTTCTCAATTCGCAACCCTGGTAAATCGCTTCAACTAACTCATCACTTAATCGCTTACACTTGCCATACTGAAACTGTAAATTGCACGTGTCCCTTTATCTTCCGTTTGAATTTTTGAACTTTAAAAATCATAATAATTAATCTCTCAAACAGAATTAGAAAACTCATCTATATATTCAAAAAAATCAGACACACGGCCAATATTAACTTAATAAAAATTATTTACTATGTGCCAAGCTGTTATAACTTATTGCATCACTGTCTGGGGCGGTGCTGCCAAAACGCATAACTTAATTGTTGAACGCGCACAAAGAGCTTTGCTTAAGGTTAGTTACTTTAAGCCCAGGTATTTTTCTACCACGGAGCTGTACAGGATTAGTGAAGTACTTACGGTTTGCAAACTTTTTGATTAGTTATGAGACAGCATTCCAGTGTCTGGCTAAATACCCTGACTAAAAAAGAAAATACAGGGAGAAGGCGGTTAGAATTATGTAAATCTGTGCCTTGTAGAAGTAGAACAACCTTTGCACATAGGTTTAACTTGTTCCTGGGTTCAAGACTGTATCACATAGCTAACAAAAAAAATGAAATTTTCTCCATGACAAAGAGAGAGTGTAAACAGAAAGTGATCAGCTGGCTTCTATAACTTACATATAACGAAACTGAAAAACTGTTTCATGTCCCTGCATAAATACTCCGTGTGTATCAAGTACTTTGTATTGTTAACGCCATACAGACATCCCTTACATAGACAAACCTCACACACATCTCATTACACCTCCACTCACACACACACCCCAACACACCCCCTCACACACACAACACAACACACAATCGCAATCATACCTACATTATTTTCTTGCTCTTAAATAAAGCCTTATTAGTGTTATGTACTTACATCAATTAAAATTGTTATTATTTTTTTTTTCTCTTGCATGGTATTTATATATTTTTTTAATTAGGTCAAATTATTTTCATAAAATAGCTTTTTCACTTACTTGGTTTATTTTGTACCTAGAATGTTCCTTTTCTTGTCAAATTGTAAAACGGGAACTTTAATTATAAAACTATAATTATAATATTATGCTTACTGGCTCTCTCACATAATATTAAATATACATTATATTTAATATTATGTGAATGCAAATGAGGATGGGCGTTGATACCTATATCACAAGATATTAAGTTATCTTAGCTTAGGTAATAGTAGCAACTCTAACTTGTAAAATAATGTAACTACCTTTTGACCCATTTTATTGTAAACCTGTTTCTTTATGTTAGTTTTGAAGGTGCAAATAAACATTTATTTTTTATTTTTATAACGTCACGCCTAAAGGGGTACGCAGGTGTTCAGTATACCACGGTACAACCTCATTTCTGTCAAAGTTGTTATTGGGGTACCTACGTCTAATCTTGTAAGTATATACGAATTTACAGTAGGTACAACTAAAAAGTGAAAAATAAAACCATTTTACAAAAAAAAAAACAACCGACATCCAAAAAAAAACACTGCAAAGAGAAAAATAACTTTAATTTCGGAAGTCGGTGTCAAAAAACGAAAATGCGGAACCAGAGACACCGACTTCCGAAATTAAAGTTATTTTTCTCTTTGTAGTGTTTTTTTTTTGGAAGTCGGTTGTTTTTTTTTTTTTTTTGTTGTTATTCAGCAAAAAGTTTTATCAAGCTCCCTCTCAAACAAAACAGTAATTCCTGTTTAATGAACTCGTAGAAGAAAAACTTTACGTAGGAGGCAGAATTTTCATGGAAGTATTTCATTGCAGAATAACAACATCTAATCATGATAAAGTACCAAGGCATCTCATTTGTACTGAACTTTAAAGTCTTAGTACAAATAGCTATAGTGAACACGACAGATAGTCTTCTTAACATCTTGACCCCACGCTATGCAGAATGCGGGTAGCGGACGCAAAGTGTAGCTAGAGCGAAATTCTCCTTCTTTCGTAAACGCAAGTACTCATCATCTGCCTAGCCTTTCCAAACCTAACCGGATGCAGCTAAAAACCAGTATTTTACATGAAGCGACTGCATATCTGACCTCCACAAACTCCTTCACTTACGATACGATACCCCTTAGTAAGACTGGTTGTCAGACTTTCGGAAGACTGATTGTCAGACTTTCGGGACACTAGTTGTCAGACTTTCAGGAGACTGGTTGTCAGACTCGGGCTTCGGACAACTCGTAACGAATGTCGAAGATCCACGAATGACAGCCGGGAACAACGGCTTATCGTGTTTTTCGAGACAGGGAGAGGCCTCGTTATGTAATGTTGGCCACCTATGTAGCATTGTGAAGGTCTCAACAGGAAATAGTCGACTGATGCTAAATATTTCTTAATTAGTAAGTTGCAAGTCACAGCAGTAAAATCATGGCACAACACTAATTTCCTAAGAACACTGCCATTTTAACATCCGCTTGCTCAGCAAGCAGGAGTGATTCCCTGGTCCTCAAGTTCCCCAAGTCCCTATTTAACTTATAATACACAGTGTCCGGGCTGTGCAATGCCTATTGCACAGCCCGGATGCAGCAGCAATACATACATATTTCAGTCTCCCACGCACCGGACAATCTTGAACCGCGTGGCCCGTCATTGACAACCGCGCAAATAATTACAACATTGGTAGATAGATATTTACAACGGGCATCCAGTGCTGTGGGCACAGTACAATTACCAAATTAATGAGGAATTCACCCTAGATTTGGGGTACCAGTATCTTGAGGACCAGGGAATCACTCCTGCTTGCTGAGCAAGCGGATGTTAAAATGGCAGAGTGTTCTTAGGAAATTAGTGTTGTGCCATGATTTTAGTGCTGTGACTTGCAACTTACTAAAGAAGAAATATTTAGCATCAGTCGACTATTTCCCGTTGAGACCCTCATAACGCTACACCTATCCTGATCAGCCGCGGCAAGCGTAGCTTAGCCTGATTGATCGACCCGTGCTGTTGTTATTACTAGGTCACACCGTGGTAGAATATGGAGAAGTCAGCAAGGCGACATGAATGCGAAAATGACTACCCATCAGGGTACACCAAGTATGATATTTTATTGTCGCCAATAGTACAGAGCGGCAATTTTTCATAAAGCAAGAGGCATCACCCTTGAGCTCAAAACAAAAATAACAAAGCGATACAGCCAGGGTTACAATCGTATCATCTCCATATTAAATGTGTTGTCAAGACTTTTTTACCCAAATAGTACCTGCACCCGCTCCGAGCGACTTGCATTTCGCTTTCTGTTTAGCATAGCCTTACACTAGATGTGGCCCGCCCGCACTATCGAGGCAATTATCTCAATCGACGGTTTTCCACTGAAGTCTGGAAGGGAAACAACAGACTTTCGCTGCGACCACTGTTTATTAGTGCCCCGGGACTTGCAATTGAAGATGATAAAGAAAAACAGAGTTATCTGCTTTCATTTTCTTTATTGTGTTGTCTTTGTGACGGAAGTTTTTGTACTGTTACCCGCGACCTTGTCTGCGTGTATTTTGTATTTCATCTTTTTTATTATTTTCAGGATGACCTTTGTGTAAATGCTTATTCTAGGTAAATTTTTCGTTTATTTTGTCTTATTAATAATTATTTTCAATTTTATGAAAATATTTGTACGCCGATACTCACGGCTAAACATGACAGGACTCAAACGACGTAATATCTTGCATGTTTTTGTATGTATACAATGTTTAAACAAATAAAGAAATCTAATCTAATCTAACCTTTGTTCTTCGCCAGGTCCCAGCCTCATACCTAAGTATCTGTCAAAGAACAATGTTCAAAACGTCCCCACCCTTGTAGCACTTTAAAACCTATGTTAATCGAAGGGCCATAACCATCTTATTATTTTATTGTACGACGGCGAAACTGAAATGTGTATCCGAAAAAAGTTATATCGACATGAAGAAACCGGTATCAGTCAAAATAATAATTATGTTAGAGATCACGATGCTTTTCTTTTTTAATTATTACTGTGGGATGATTTCATTCAGAGCTTTCAAACAACTCTTTGGAATAAAAGGAATAAAAAAAAAGTTAATAAATGGTGACTCCCGCACGGGAACAACTCACGGAGCAGAAAAAAGTTCAATGAAGAATTCTGCTGAATATCGTTTTTGAGAAGTAACTCTTGACGTATTTTTTAGGAGTTTTCAAATAAAAACACCGTCTTATCAATTACAAATAAAACCTCTTTGAGGTGTTTTCAGTATCTATTACAATATTGTCCCAGGCACTGGCTGGCCCAACGAAATTCTCTAAACGCCTTCCAACGGATTTTGTGGGCCTGAGCATGTGGCTATGAGCCTCACATGCCACCTACAAAAGACAGAAGCGCAACTCAGCTCACAAATGGACAAGCGAATAAATCGCGTCTAATAACAATTTATGGTCCGCTGGGTCATTGAAGCGATAAACGGGAGATTTAAACGCGACTTCAAAATGTTCAGGAACGTAGTATTTAATAAATCACTTCCTCACCTCTTCACTGACTTCCAAATTGTCAAAAAAACTCAATACCTTCAAGGAGCCTTTTCATGATAGTGTCTACGCCACAGACTTCGTAGAACGAATAAGTCACATAATTCATACCAACAATGACTTGGGCAACTACGTTGTTGCAGAAAATGTTAACAGGCAGCGGGCTGCCTTCAGGACATTGACTGACGACTCTATAAATATGCCATTCCCTGAATTGTCAAATGAAGATATTATTTTGTTTAGCTTGGGGACATATCATCTAAAACTGGCAGCTTCCTATGTCAGCGAACATTTACGTGGCGGCGTCTATAACATAGAGGTTTGTGCAACTCCAAGCCCAACTATGAATCAATACGGTATAGACACGGAAGATTGCACTCTTCTAAGGGGTCGAATTTTATCAAGACATAGTTCAAATGCGACCTATTACACGTATTTAATACTGAATAACGCATAGGGCTTAAACGCTATTCAGGCATATTACTGCTCATGTTTGACGGGTATGAGGACACTTGGTGCCTGCGCGCATGTCGTCAGTATCGTGTGGTATTATGGGATTGGAAGGCGTTTAGAGAATTTCGTTGGGCCAGCCAGTGCCTTTTTTTTTTTGGGTGGGAAATCATCAAATGACCCCTCCCGCTCTGGGCGGAGCGGAAGGGAGTGTCAGACTTTTACTGACTAAAACCCACCCGTGTTCCTTCAGTTGCCTGTGCCAAGGGCCACGGTATCTCTTTCGAACAACCCGCAGCCCTGGCGGTATCGGCCCTAGCGGGCCCCGTCAGTTCGTGCTGACATCTCTTTGAGGCGCGCGTGGAACACAACGCGCCGTCGACCCGGGCCTGGTCCTTACCGGGCGGCGAGCTGCCCATTGCTCTCCGCCCGCAAGCCCGCGCCTACGGTGGCCGGGAGTCGGCTGTTGACTCCCGTCCAGGGCGTCTCCTACGGCAGCTAGGGGCGTGAGGGCCAGCCGGTGCCTGGGACAGTATTGTAATAGATAATGAAAACACCGAATAAAGGTTCTATTTGTAATTGATAAGATGGTATTTTTATTTGAAAACTCCTAAAAAATACGTCAATAGTTACTTCACAAAAATTATATTCAGCAGAATTCTTCATTGAACTTTTTTCTGCTCCGTGAGTTGTTCTCGTGCGGGAGTCACCATTTAATTCCAAAGAGTTGTTTGAAAGCTCCGAATGAAATCATCCCACAGTAATAATTAAAAGAAAAAAAAAAAAAAGATAAGCATCGTGATCTGTAACATAATTATTATTTTGACTGATACCGGTTTCTTCATGTCGATATAACTTTTTTCGGATGCACATTTCTGTTTCGCTGTCATACAATAAAATGATAAGATGACTATGGCCCTTCGATTAACATAGGTTTTAAAGTGCTACAAGGGTGGGGACGGTGTCCATACATTTTGAACATTGTTCTTTCATAACGGTCTGTTCAGTGGTCGGACCAGACGCGGTTACTTTTGCATTAGTTTGGAAGAAAACTAAACTTTTTGACGGATTGGCCAGAGAAGAGAGCAGAGACTTAGATTTAGAAACTACGGGGAAGATATGTGGCCACCAGTGGATAGTATAAGTTAATGATGAAATATGCCACCATAACAGGATCTATAAGGACAGGCACTAAGAAGTAAACTAATCTTTTATAGAAATCATTTTAACATCATGCTATATTTTTCCTTCACGAAAACACGCTACAAATCACATTATTATCATGTTCATAAGGCAAGCTTTCCACAGTGCGAACGCTAATAAAACATATTCGCGTGTAATCGTAGCGTCACACTTACAACAAAGGAACGCCCGTAGGCGCTCAGATAGCTCGGAGCGCTCAGATAGCTCGGAGCGCCCCCTCGCGGCTGCAAATAGGATTTGGCGAGAAACCCCTACCAATTGCTGAAAGGGCGTCGATTGGTTTACGATTTGGAGAACCTTTACGAATAATTCTTTACTTTAATAGAAATAATATTCTTTTAATTAATACTGGTATTCAGCTGCATCCGGTTAGACTGGAAGTCGACCCCAACATAGTTGGGAAAAGGCTAGGCAAATGATGATGAAAGCTGCGTATGCATTGGGAAACAAAGCTTAAATGAATTTCAGGTCCTTTTGAATAGCCAAAGACTCGGTCAGTCAAAAAGTTGAAGCCAATAGTTGCTCAAAATTGCTTTAGCAAAATTTTGCTGTGTTGCAGGAAATTTTTCTTATTCTCGCTTTTGTTGCTCATCATTGTTTCCTGTGCATACGGGGCATGATCAGCAATATTGAGGCGCATTATTTAAAAGGATCGTGAACTAATAGTAGAGGTCAAGTCCCGCCGCGCTCCCTTCAGAGCAGAGTTCATAAAAGGTTGTCACAGCGATTACAGCCACCAGACGATTGTCTAAACTAATAAATGTAGATAAAAGATTTGATATTTTGTATGTTTTTTTGTTACGCTTTCACGCTAAAACGGCAGAACGAATTGGGATGTAATTTAGGACATAGGTAGACTATGAACTGAATAGGATATAGAATACTTTCTTTATCTCAATATTCCCACGGGATAGAGATTTATGCGGGCGAAAGACTAGCTGCGCCCCCCGGGAGCGCAACTAGTCTTTCGTATTGGTGGAGTTAACGGAAATAAAATAACTATTCCGAGAAAGCGGATATAATATACATGTGTTCATTCCGCAACGATTGGCACGACAAGCCAAACTGATTGTTTAGTCATATTTCCTCAAAAATATGCTAACGATACCTATCATCTGTTCCAAAAGTATCAGATGAAAGTGTAAACAAACCCTTTTTAGGTTTAATTCTAACGCAATGACTCACTAAAGGGCATTAATAAGACCCGCACCCTAATTGCGTAACACACGATCAATCTGAATCTGAATCATCTTGAAGCCAATTGCTAATCCATTGCTTCATATGTTCGAAAAATTGGTCTGCTCAACACGTAAATGACGTAATGAATGTTGTTGAAGTATCAAAATGAAAGCGATTCCGATTGATCTTGTGTTACGCAATTAGGGTGCTGAACCTGTATTTAGAAGGTTTCATCTTTATTTATCTTATACTTTGCTTTTTTCAATAATTATTATTGTTTGAATAACAACATTAAATTGTAATTGAAAAATCATCGACGAAAGTTAAGGTTATAAAATTAATCTCAGATGGTCAAATGAAAAACATCTTTAGGGGTACTAAGGAATAGAATCTCAGGTGTTAGTATTCAAATACGTAAGTACTCGTAATCAAATCAAAGCACTCAATTTGTAAGTGGCACTACAAATTGGCATCCACAGATACGTTTTGTGATCCATTTGTTTACTATTGAAACAGACAGAGTTAAAACTTTTGGAAAATACCATAGGTACATAGCTGTACCAGCCGATCGATTCTGTAAAAATCTCACCGTGAAAAGTTAGGTGAAGTGAGCTGTCAATAGTGTAAATCCCTAGCATTTAGTTTGGAATGACAGCTCACTCCACGCTCACTTCACCTAAGTTTTCACGGTGAGATGGTTACAGAATCGCACTGCTGGTATGAGGTTTTAGCTCGAGTAGGAAATGTACGGGTGAAAAAGTCAATGTCAAAGTCAAAAGTCAAAGTCAAAACGTTTATTGCAAACTAAGTGTACAATGTTGGTGTTATGTTATGTTAGTAGATACTTATGACTTAGTAGCCTTTTACAAGCATTGCAATTTTATCATTCGCCTGCCCTTATCATCATAAATTAGCATGCATTAACATTATTATTAATTAATTATTATCTTTTATAATAGTACAATTAAATTGAGAAATTACTTATGTCAAAATCAAATGTCAATAATAATGAATTTAATACAATTATTATGCAATATATTAATGTCATCCTTTTCAGTTATTACAAATTATCATTTTATGTTAAGTTAAATAGGATAGACTACATGTTATTGTTTGTATAGGACCATAGATATATTTCTTACGTTTTTATGTATAGGACAGATCGCCACTTTTGGACTCTAAATATTCTTTTACTGAGTAGAAACATTTTTTAATTAGGTATAGTTTTAGCCTTTTTTGGAATATTGTTACAGATTTTTCAGTTTTAAATATGTTGGGCAACTTATTATATATTTTTATTGCCATATAGTATGGGCTATCACTTAACATTTTTATTCTTGAGGATGGAGCGCATAACCTCTTTTTATGGCGAGTGTTGACGTTGTGCGTATCTTCTACTTATCTACTTATCAATGTAGAAGTTATGAAAATATAATGTCCGTACACAGCACGATATATATATAAGAAAATATAGACACAGGAGGAGTATGACAGAAGAAACACAATAGATAGGACGAGATCACAAATCCATAATAATAATATTAATGGAAATTACTGAATAATTTAGCAAACGTATGTTACAGCCATGACAGACAGTTGACAACTCAGAAGCGCTACTAGTGGCGTATTTATGAACTAAGTAGGTATGTGGTAGGACTGAACCCTACAAGTTTTTGAATAGTGAGATATTAGGATGATGTGTGTGTGTTGTTGTTGTGTCATAATCAGATTCTGTCGGCGCGCGCACCCGACACCGTTTGACTCTCGTCGCGCGCGTACGTGCACAAAGCGCCTACGCTCCCGGCTCATTGTCGCTCGCTGTCGCTCTCGTTGCGTTCTCGTAACGGCTCTCCGTAGTCGCCCCGACTACTCTCGATCTTTCATTGAATTTATTCTTTGAATTATAAGATCGCTCAAACTGCCTTTTTCAAGGCTCTATTTCTTTAAAGTACAGACTCGTCGTAAATTCACCAGGCCCCTTCCGGGTTAAAACCACAGTTTCGTGGTCCTCGGCTGAAACCTTACGGTGTAAACGAAACCGAGTGGGGTGTTGTCCCAATCACACCCGCCGAACCCCTTCAGGGCTAGGCAGTCAATTGGACGGGTCCCAGTTCCCGGCCTTGGGGGGCCTCCTAGTCGGGACTGGATGACAGTTTTCCTTCCCCAGCTACACACCTAGTGTCGTTAGGGTGTCTCTACACCCTTAGCGCTAGACTGGCTAGGGCCCCGTTCGCACAATAAGACTGGCGACGGGTTACAAGCTTAGGGCTCACCAGTAGGTACTCACCTCCCTGTCTACACCCGACAGGGAGGGTACACATCCCCGGGCCCATCCACCCGGGGAGTTAGGTTTAGGGAAACTCTCCCCCGTCCCCCGCTATGGCAGACGCCATACTCCTTTTCGTCAAAGAGGTCCTCCTCAAGGACCCTGCCATCCTCGCCAAATATGGCTCGGAATTAGCTGCTCTGCAGATCCCCTCCCCCGCCACGACCAGCAAATCGAGCTTGCTCGATGAGCCGGTCAACTCTCCGGTGTCCATGGACACCGAAGAGGCCTCTGGCAAACGCCCCCACGACTCATCAGAAGAGGATTCCCTCCTCTTCTCTGAGTCCTCGTCAGCCCCTTCCTCAGACGACGACGGCTACACGTTGGCGTCGGGGAAGAAAAATAAAAGGAAGAAGAAAAAATCTGCTTCTCCTACCCCAAGGAAAATAGCCGCCACTGAATCGGCCGCTATCCCCTCCTCGCCCCCGCTTCCCAGGCCTCTCGCGCCGCTACCCCCACCCCGTCCGCCCCGCGCGCCTCACGCGCCGCTACCCCCTCCCCGACCGCTAGCCTCAGTGCCGGCGCCACTACTTCTGCCCCTCGAAAATTACCCCCTCCACCCCCTGTGTTCATTCAGGACAAAGGGAAGTGGACGGACGTTTCGAGATGGTGCACCGATCTTAAGATCGGTTTCTCCAACGCCCGTTCTACCCAACAGGGTATTAAAGTCTCGGTCCCGACGTCGAAAGACTACAGGGACCTTACCCGCGTTCTCCGGCAGAGAGGTGTGTCGTTTCACACCTATTCCCTCCCGGAGGAACGCCAGACACGTGTCGTGATCCGAAGGGTCCCTAAGGAGATCCCTGTCACCGACATCAAGGCGGACCTCGAGGCACAGAACATCCCTGTGTCCGACGTCCACCGCATGCACCGCGCCAGGGGTCAAGTCGCCTTCGGTCTGTCCCCCCGTTGAAGGGCAAAAACTCCACCCCATCTTCAATCTCAAGGCTATCTGTGGTCTCACAGGCCTAGTCATCGAGAAACCCCGCAAGAGCGGCATCGTTGGGCAATGCCACCGATGCCAGCTCTACGGCCACTCTCAGGCCCATTGCCACGCCAAACCCAGGTGCGTCAAGTGCCTGGGCGAGCATGGTACGTCCGACTGCCCTCGTCCGAAAGATCGTACCTTATGTACGTAACCTCCTAGCTGCGTCCTATGCGGCAACTCAGGCCACCCAGCCAACTACCGTGGCTGCCCAAAGGCCCCCAAATCCTCCTCCCCCAAGTTGGCTAAGCGTGCGGACGCCCGCCAATAAAGGGAATCCCCTTCCTCTCATAACCCCCCGACCCAGCTCCCCGAGCGACTAAGTCCCCAAAGGCCTAGCCCTTGGAATCTCTTAAATCATCAGCGAGCGTTCCCCGCTCTCACGCAGGCAGCATCCCTGCCGCCTACCCCTCCCACCCCCGCCAGGGCGGACCCCCGCCTCTGCCCCCCCGCGCTATAAGCTCACTTAGCTGGTATGCCCCCCACCGCTGCTCCTAAAGCCGCCCCCTCCCCCGCTCCTAAAGCCGCCCCCGCCCCCGCTCCTAAAGCCGCCCCCGCCCCCGCTCCTAAAGCCGCCCCCGCCGCTCTAGCTGCCCCTTCAGAGGACCCCGACCCCTTCACGGTGATTACAAGCACCTATCTGATCTTTCTTACCCCTCGTGCTAAACAAATGGCACAGGAGATCACCGCCGCTAGGGCATCCTGTGATCTTTTCCGCATCCAGGCAATATTCAAAGCGTACCCTGAGATTACGCAAGCCCTCTCTTCCTACGCTACAAAACCGTAATGGATAGTAGCATCATCACGCGAACGAAACCCCGATCCCTCAAGTTGGCATCTTACAATGCCAACGGCCTCAAGCCACAACGAGATGAGATCGCCACCTTCCTCCGCGATCATCAAATCGACATTCTCCTCGTCCAAGAGACCTTCCTCAAGCCCATCATCCGCAGCCCTGCAATTGCTAACTATCGTCTAGTTCGCAATGACAGGCTGAGGTGCCACAAGGGCGGCACTCTAATTTACTACAAAAAGGCTCTGTATTGCACCCCTATGGACCCTCCCCCCCTCTCACGACTTGAAGTGTCTATCTGTCGACTAGGCATGACAGGCCACCAGCCTATCACCATAGTCTCAGCCTACCTTCCTCCCCAAATCACTCCAGAGGACCCGCAGCTTCTATCTGACGACCTCTCTACCCTTCTTGGCATGAGCGACTCCGTTATCATAGCGGGCGACCTCAACGCCAAACACACTGCTTGGAACAGTGTCACGACCAACTCTCGAGGCAGACACCTCTTCAATCTCTGCCCACTGCTCAACTTCGACGTCATAGGTCCTATGACCCCCACCCACTTTCCCCACGACCCCTCCCACACCCCAGATGTCCTGGACGTGGTGCTTCTGAAGAGAGTCAACCTACGGTTAGACTCTCTAGAAGTAGTACAAGAGCTCACCTCTGACCATCGACCAATCACCATTCGATTGGCCCCTCGCACTGGACTCACCGACCCCGACCTACCTCCCCTGACAAAAGTGGTAACGGACTGGAGGAAAGTAAGGGAATGCCTGAAATCCACCACATCCCCCCACTTAGACACCATCCCCGGTCACTTCAGCTCTATCGCGGACACGACGGCCGCGATCGACTCATTCACGGAACACGTACAGTCAGTCATGAACAATTGTTCTAGGGAAGTTCTAGTGACGGACGACCGTCGCTGGAAACTACCCGACGATGTGCGTGAACTGCTGAATGAGAAGAACGCGGCTGTCCGTGCCTACAGTAGCTTTCCCTGCGACGCTAACAAAGCCCATATGCGTTACTTGCAGCGTGCTGTAAAGTCTCGCTTATCGGAGTGGCGTGAAGCTAGCTGGGACAAGATGCTAAGCGATCTTGAGCCCACCCATCAGGCCTTCTGGGAGCTTCAAAGGAAACTCAAATCCCACGAAGTCGTCCCCATACCACCCCTGGTCCGCCCAGACAAAACCATCGCCTTCGATGATGATGAAAAGGCCGAGTGCCTGGCCATCAGCCTCGAAGCTCAATGCTCACCCAGCACTCAACCAGTAGACCAAGCTCACCTCTCAGAGGTTGACGCAGAAGTCAAACGTAGAGCCTCCCTCCCACCCGTCGAAGACCCTGATGATCCTCTGCCTCCCGTCACTCCAGACGAAGTGCAAGACATCATCAAGGGTCTCATACCCAGAAAAGCCCCCGGTTCAGATGGAATCACCAATAAAGTGATCCAACTTCTCCCTGCCCCTCTAATATTGCTACTGGCCACCATCTTCAATGGCGCCATGAGCAACAACATTTTCCCACAATCGTGGAAAGAAGCCACCGTCATTGGCATCCATAAGCCCGGAAAGCCCAGGACCGAACCGACGAGCTACCGTCCCATCAGTCTGCTCAAAGTTCTCGGCAAGATCTATGAGAGGCTTATTTATAAGCGTCTCAGGTCCTTTGCCGAAAACAAGGGTCTCTTCCCTGACGAACAATTTGGTTTTCGAACCCAACACTCCTGTGTCCAACAAGTCCACCGCATCACCGAACAAATCCACTATGGATTCATGCGCGGTATGATGACAGGTGTTATTTACTTCGACATAGCGAAAGCGTTCGACAAAGTCTGGCACAATGGCTTATTATACAAGCTGTACCAACGCGGGGTGCCAGACCGGCTCGTGCTCATCATACGAGACTATCTGTCGAACCGCACGTTCCGCTACAAAATCGAAGGAGCGCTCTCGTCGCCTCACCCCATCCGAGCAGGAGTCCCCCAGGGCTCCGTACTCGCTCCTCTCTTATTCACGCTGTTCACTAGCGACATTCCCAAAAATCCCAAGTCCCAACTGGCTCTGTTCGCAGACGACACAGCCATCTACTACACTGGTCGTAGCCACATCCAACTTCGGCTCCATCTCCAAACCGCAGTCAACAAGTTGGCTGCTTGGTTCAGGAAATGGCGTATCGAAGTCAATCCCGATAAGAGTCAAGCGGTTCTCTACACGAAACCCAGACATCTTCCCACCCCCCCTCCACCCATCACAATGTTCGGCAAGCAGATCCCCTGGGAGAAGCGAGCCAAATACCTAGGTGTCATCCTAGATCAGCACCTCACCTTCTCGGAGCACATAAAGACGGTCCGTTCGCGCGCCGCTTTCGCTCTCGGTCGCCTCCACTACCTCCTCAATGACCGCAGCAAGCTGTCACTCAAGTGCAAAATGCGCCTGTACACAGCCTGCATCCGTCCCATCATGACCTACGCTTCCGTAGTCTTTGCTCATGCAAAGCCCCGTCACATCCATAGGATGCAAACCCTACAGAACCGTTTCCTCCGCAAGGCCACAAACTCCCCTTGGTTCGTTCGCAATGAGATCCTCCACGTTGATCTCAAGATCCCCACTATCCAGCAGTTCATGAAACGCCTCTCCAAGCGTTTCTTTGCCACAGCCGCCACTCACCGCAACCCTCTGGTTGTCGCGGCCGTCAATTATACCCCCTCTAAAATCAGCAAAATTCGCCGTCCAAGGCATGTACTAGATGACCCCGATGACCCCACAACCCTCCTCCAGGAGAGCGATAGGGCTACCAGCACGTTACAGAAACATAAGTTACCGTCATTCCGACCTCGCCGCCGAGGTCCCTCGCGACGCCCCCAAGTAAATTCTTTGCCCGTTGAAGCGCCAGCCCGCGTCGTAGCTGAGCCTGTAATTGTAAATCCCCCGACTGTGACCTCTGAGTTTGTTTCGGCCTTTCTTCTCAGAGATAGTCCTAGGAAACGCCGTGCTCATCAAAGCATTAATACCATTTCGATCCAGCCTGTCCCTTTGCTGCCCTCTCCCAGCGACGCCCTAAGCCGAGGTTCGTTCCCCACAGGGGGAGCCCTTAGCGCGCAGTCGCTTAGTTTAAATTTAGATTTAGCCCTGGCTGGAGGCTTTAAGAATTCTTAAGGCAACCACAGGATAGTCCGGTTAAGTAGTTACGACCTCTCAAGGTCAACTACGAGATGCCATTCATAAAAAAAAAAAAAATGTTGTTGTTGTGTGAGTTCGTAAACTAACCAACAACATAGGGTAAAGGCATAGTGAGAAGCAATTTTAGTTTTTTCTAACCTAGTGTTCACTATGATTGGACAACATGTCGGACGTCGGTGCCAGCAGTTAACAGAGCTTTGTAACAACATCGACGAATCGTTTACGGTGGCCGGACAGCCGGTCAGCCGTGCCGGGCCGGCGCGGCGTCGAGCCGTCTGCGCGGTAATGTGTGACGGAGCGATGGATTTACATTCGTAGGGGTGCCTACAGACTTACTGGAGTTTCTTTAACAATTACCTCGTCATGTGAGTTTATTTATCCTACTAATATTATAAATGCGAAAGTTTGTATGGATGGATGGATGGATGTTTAAACTACTGAACGGATTTGGATGAAATTTGGTACACAGATACTTTATAACCAGGATTAACACATAGGATATTTTTTATCTCGATATTCCCACGGGAGCTAAACTTATGCGGGTGAAACCGCGGGGCGCAGCTAGTATTTACATAATTTGAAAAGCTAACAGTCTTAAAATAATAATATGTAAAAGTTTATAAAAAAGGGGAAATAATCAAAGGACATCAGAAAACTTGTCCGTATCGCTGTCTACAAGAAAAGTGCAAAAATAATCAAAAATAATTACTCTAGTTGGCCATAAACTGAATTATAAATCCTATACATTTATTTTTATATTATATACTTACATAGTTAGGTAGGTACAGTAGGACGCACATTATTAGTCAGTATAAGCTGGCCTCTTATTACATTGAAATCCCGTACTCCGCTAAGTGTTACCACCCACGTGTATTCTTTTGTCCTGCTTACTAAATACATAGTATTCTGTGCAAAAACTCACCACAGTAGCACTTCGCGAGTAAGGACTTACCTGTAATCAGTAAAACAACGAACAATTAAAACAATACTCAAACAACATTGTTTACGTTCAACAACATTACATGTTTGTACAGCTAGCATGCAAACTGACAATCACTCGATATCAACATCGCATAAGCATTAAGTAGTTTATTGTTCGATATCACAATATATGTTTATTTTAAACACAATTAAATGTAAAGGCAATACGTTGTCTTTAACATAAACACTTATTACTCGTACCTCGTAAGCGGGCGAGGAGAGGTAAATCAAAGTCAATAATATTCTAAATATTCACAAGTCAAATTCAGGCTTGTGTATTTGTATGTCATCTTTGACATGGTTCTGTTCACAATATGGAAGCGAGTTAGTATACTTGGTAACCACAAGTAAAGCGCGTGTCACTTCGTGAGATAAAAATACTCTGCAATATTTCACAAAGCTTCGTATGCAATCTCCCATTACCGCCACTTACAAAACTCTACGATTTCTATCTCAAACGGGTTCCTATCTCGAGGCTCGGGTCTTGAAACCGTGCCGGATATGAGGTCGGCTGCCGGAAATACGGCGGCAGTCACGGTTTGCCGACGTGGCGGAAGAGGATGGCTTATTTGCTGTTTGTATGTATGTATTAAATGGATGTATTGTTTTATACATATAATATGATGTGTGTGAAGAAAGGATATAACGTCGTGTGGAATAGATTTTTCCTGGTATATAATGGTGAATATCAAAACTAAGATTGTCTGACCAAGATGTTTGATTTGTTACACGACACATTGTTTACCCTCTTATTACCCGACTGCACGGCAAATACAGAGTTATGTTTCCACTCTTCTTATCAGTTTGTTTAAACTGTTCTTATGTGGAAATTCACACAATAATCTCTACATTTTTAAGATGTTTTGGAGAAGGTTGGCTGGATGCGGAGCGATTTGGGTTCCAGGATTGCCAATAGAAATGACAAGTGCCTCGTCTGATACCTGCGCTTCACCTACTTATTACACGATTCGAAGGAAAAAGTCGTCTATCCAATGTCCTCATACAAGAAGATTGACACCTAAGTTAACCGTACTTTATTATCATTTATTAAGCAACTATATTTCTTCACTACGTTTTGCCAAAGTTTGACTTAAAGCTTAGTAACATCAACATCTTATGAGATTCATTGTGATTGACGCGACTAGATCAATCAAAATGCGTGAAGCCGACAAAAGCTATCAAGACGTATCCTCCGTAAAAGCAGTAAACGTCAAAAGCATACATTTGATTGACAAGACAAATCCACACTACGTATCCCTCACTTGTAGAATAGGTATAGATTTAATTCTCTCAAATCAGTCGCCGACATTTCGCTTAAAGGTCGTTAAATTGAAATGTGTCTTGAAGCTGATTTACTTCATAAATATAGCGTGGGACGATTTTTATAGCCTGTGTCGGCGCTACTGAAGCACTTCACTTAATTACACTGTTATCTCTTTACGTCCTAAGAGGAGTGTGGACTGAGTGACGGTGGAGAGCGGGCCGATAAGTGGCAGCGATGAGCAGCAGCGAGTGTCCCAGTACCTGTACAAAGAATATAAAGTACATATTATTGTACCCAGTAATATGAAGTCAGAGACTGGGTACAACAATAATATAGCAGTTGCAACTAATGTGTTGGGAATTGTAATATCGACGCCACGTTACCTGCACGCAAGATAATGCCTTTCTACTTTATTGTATCCAATTTTGCGATGGCTGACTGTCGAACAAAACTTTTCTGTAACGCTACGAGTACTTAGGTTCTTATTTTATATTCCAGCTTTGGCTGCGGAAATAATAATTGTTTTGATTCGGTACTCGAGAGCACTCGAGTCAAGTCAAGTAACAAATTACTTTCAGGTGTCACTCTAACCCGTAGGCGTCACACTACCCCGTAGGCATCACTAACCCGTAGGCGTCACTCTAACCCGTAGGCGTCACTCTAACCCCTAGGCATCACTCTAACCCGTAGGCGTCACTCTAACCCGTAGGCGTCACTCTAACCCGTAGGCGGTGTGCTACAGTATAAGTGTCACTCTAACCTGTAGGTGTCACTCTACCCCGTTGGCGTCACTCTAACCCGTAGGCGTCAATCTAACCCGTAGGTGTCACTCTAACCCGTAGGGGTCACTCTAACCCGTAGGCGTCACTTTAACCCGTAGGCGTCAATCTAGCCCGTAGGCGTCACTCTAACCCGCAGGCGTCACTCTAACTCGTAGGCGTCACTCTAACCCGTAGGTGTCACTCTAATCCGTAGGCGGTGTGCTACCGTATAAGGTTATTCGCTCACAAGTAAATGTTCACTTTTCGTATTTCCAATTTCCGATGTGAAACAAAAGAAATGATTGTATCTCTAACTACAAAAACACAGCGAGACACAAATTCAATCATAACTAAGGTAAATAAAGTTGCATACAAACTGCAATTGAAAACATATAATGAAACAAAAGGTAGCAATTATGAAAGTCAACCATTCAAAGTAATCCCAACTTGCTACATTCACATCATTTCCATGAATGAAGTGCTCGAGTGAGGTGACATGGAGCTAACTAACTTATAAGTACAATGAAGCTAACACCGCTAGATAGAGAATTTGATTATTTAATACGTAATATGACATATTGGATTGGTATTCAATACATCGGTGTAATATCTAGAAAGAAATAAGTTTTTACCCGAATTGTCGGTGTTTAAAGGATCATCTAACTGCACGCAGTGACTTCTCAATTGTTTATAATAAAAACTAAGGGTCCCTATCCATTTGCATAAAATTTTAAGACCTAATATAACTTGGCATACTTTTGTTTGTCCTAATTATATTTTCGCATAAATTATTTACGCATAATTTTTTTACGCATAATTTCTCTAATCATAATAATGATTAAGCATAACATTCGAAAGCATACATTTTTTAAGCATAACATTCTAAAGCATAACTTTATTAAGCATAACATTCTAAAGCATAACTTTATTAAGCATAACAATAATAATAAGGCGTAGTCGACGGAGCCCCGCTTCGCGGGGCCCCTATTTCTGTCTGCAGGGTTTAAAGGAACCTAACACGAAGGGGAACCTTTCGAACCTAGCCTGTCCGAGTCGGAGTGCCCCAATTCCCAAGCTCGCTACGCTCGCTCTTGCATCCTAAGTTCTCATTGCCTTTTTACTAAATCGAGATGTGTTAGACATTGGGGCACCCCGACTCTTGGAAAAAGTGATTCAGAATCGAGTGAAAATAAATACGTAAAAATAACTCTTTGTTTCCGTTATTTCTATTAATTGTATGCCTAAATATTATTATGCTAATAATCATTAGGCCTAGTAACGTTATGCGAATTAAATTTATGCCAAAACAAATTAGCCTTCAAGATAATTATGCCAACATAAACTGTATGCCAAAAAAAAATATGGCCCAGTATTATTATGGCAAAACAAATTATGCCAAAATCGTTATGCCAAAGTATATTAGATAAGATAATATTTATTTGCTTAAACATGTGTCATACATACAAGAAAATACATGCATGCAAGATGGTAGCAACATTATTAGGTACAGGCATGTTTGCCACATGATGTGACGTGCAAATGTCAAGTAATATTACTAATTATAACATTCTCTCAGAATAACAATAAATGAAGTAATTAAAGAATAATAATATTGAAATAAATTTAAAAGAACAAAGATCAAACAGAACATTAAAATCAAAAATAAGTTATTATTACTGTTATTGAATAGTCATGTCAACAATAAAAATAAAGATACAAAAATAATGAAACTATTCCATTGAAAATTAAGAAACACAATAATTTAATCATTTTATCAAATATGCTACTATGTCAATACAAATCTTTCCTCTAGGAACTCGTTAATGTTATAGTATGCTTTATTTACTAAATACGTCTTAAGATTTCTTTTCAAGTGTACATTATTAAGCTCCTTCCAACTTTTAGGCAACTTATTGTAAACAATTGGAGCCATATGAAAAACACTTTTGCGCATAAGTGCAGTCCTACAGGGAGGTACACGTAGTTGGGTTTGGTCACGCCTGTTCCTAGGAAATTGATCTGCTATGCGTGGAAATAATTTAGGATTGTTCCTGACAAACATAACGGTTTCAAGAATATATATAGATGGCAATGTTAAAATTGTATGCATTATAAAATAGGGTTTGCAGCTGTCCGTGGTTTTCAAATGAAACATTGCCCTAAGGCATCTCTTCTGTGCTTTAAATGCTACTTCTCTATTAGTCGAGTTACCCCAAAAGATAACACCATATCTGAGAATGGATTCAGCCAGACCGTAGTAAGCTGTTAATATCGCCTCCCTATTGACATTTCGTGACAGCAAGTACAATGCATAGGCACTACTACTAATTCTTTTACTCAGAGAATCTATGTGATCCTTCCAATTTAAAAAGATCCAATAGAAAAAGAATATTATGCGAAAAGAAGGGATCCCAAAAACTAATCATCTTCTCCCTGCACTTGTACACGTTCTCTTCTTATATTCTCCTTTGTCAACCGTCACGCCATCAACAAATATAAAAACGTGTGTGGTCAGGGCAGCCCCGTCAGGCACGTATTCCTTACGCGATACTCGCACGCACACAAACACTCGTATAATAGAAAAACAGAGAGGGTGCTAAAACCGATAGCAAGGTCAAAATGAAAATCCAGATGACAAAATCTGTCAGACGACAATTTTATTCCACGAATAAAAATTATCTGTCGATTGAGAAATCAGCCCTGAGTTAACTAATCCCTAATTACAGCGAGGAGTTCCGTTAAATTTTAATTGCACTTCAATTACACACTACCTAACAGAAAATATCCCTCACTCATTTTTACAACCTTTGGAACAATGAAAACAGACGAACAATAAAATTGCCCATTAATTTTATTGTTAATTATAAAACTGCTCACCGAGGCACACAGCGGCCTCACCCGTCCGAATGCAATGAGTTCCTATCCTGTGTGATGTGGGATCTTATTATCATCACGTATATTTTAATACTAGCTTCTGCCCGCGACGTCGCGTGATATTTCAGTCCCCGATCCACCGCGTCGCGTAGCATCTCCCGTTTTGTTGTTCATGGTTACAGTTCGCGCGTCGATGTCCACCCTCTGTTGCTATAGCCTTAACCACTATAATATTATTCTTTGTCATGAAAAAACAAAACAATTTTCTCTTCAACAAACATACTTGAACCTTGCGAGTGCTACTTATAACTCATGACCTTTACTCTCAATTTAAAGAAGAGTTGCTTGCCTCAAATAAAACGTTTTTGTCAAAATTATACATGATCCGAAGAAAAAATAAAGTGCTCGGAGTGTTTCTTTTAAATTGGGTTTGTCGTCAAGGGGATCAAAAGTGGATATTGGGGGAAGTGAATATTATAATGTCGAAATCAGAAGTCTAAGAATATTTAGTATTTATTATTCAGTGTTATTAAAGGCACTTATTTTTATGATTGTGTGTGGTAGAAAGCCCGCTTGGTTTAGGAGAAAGGTATACCTACCAGGTGTAGTTGAAAATACTTAAAACCTCTTGATTCCTTGAGTCATTGTACTCATCATTATGCCATTACGGGGCCAATCTTGAAATAACGAACTAAAAAATTGCTGTTCCTTACATTTGGTCGAGATAATTATGCGATCATAATGTTTAGAGCAACTAATATTGCCATTTTGGATGAGCGCAATGACCTCTTAAGAGGTTTCCAGTTATTTCAATTACACCACGTATTTAAAACATACATAATCTCTTGGTAATTTGTACAAATTACCGAGAAATTCTACGATACATGTATGTTTTTACTAAGAACTGCAGAGCAGTCAACGAAGCGTTCTGATTCCTTACTTCTTTCACAGCTAATAAGAAGGGTTCCAATTTCTAATTTCTTGCACCCGATCTGGGATCCAATTAGGTCTCAGCCGTCCTGAGGGACGAGCGTGTCACAGTAAGTTTAGCTGACTGTATACATACTTACGAATTACACTGAGTCCAGTATGTTGGATAAGTTTATTGGGTAGCTTTTAATGAATTAAATTGAGTAGGTAACTTTTGTATTAAGTTAGTTTATTTTTTTAAAATAATCACCCCCTCCTTAATATAAATAAATTCGTTCATTTACTGACAGACAACGCACAACCTATACCGCTGCGGTCTACAAGTATGGTATTTTGCACAAAATCTTTGAACATTCATCCCTTTAAGGAATTTAAGATGGTATGAAAATCTGTATAGAAGTTTGTCATTGTCGCCGATGGGAGATCGTATTAGGCAAACGGCTTTGTATACAATCAAATGCAATGCTATTTGCAACAAAAAATGCACCAATTATGACTTTAATGGATTCCATTATAAAAACAAAGTACCCTCCCCTCATTGAATTAGTTGTCCTAAGCAAACTGTTAGGCAAAATATCCCTAGACTCAGGTGAGTGCTTAGTAAGTTGAAATGCGATTACTTAGAAAATTCTCAGTATCAGCCTGGAGTTTATAATTGCGCCCGACGTATGTCAATAGGTTTAGCCCCAATTCCGTGAGGCTTAATACCGTCACCGGTGAAGTGGGGACTATCACGTTACAATACACGTCTGTCTGTCCGTTCTGGGAATACAGAGCTTGACATGTATTATATGGAATGAAATTAAACAGATTTCTAGCAATAAAGTCCTATTTAGAAAGAAAAAAAATGAAAATACGTTTATTGCGGAAAAAAAAATAACAAGTTGGGGGAATACATGCGTCACATCCACGCAAAACGGCCATCGCTCAGCATAATGCTAAGACCCTATACGAGACAGAGCCCCAGCGCTGGTTTTCAGCGACAGCCGGCGTTGACGTGACGACGTCCACCAGTAGTAGTATGTAGGAGACAGTTAATATATTAATAGGTCCAGTAGGTACTGGACCTATTAATATTATCCGCCTAATTGAAGGCTTATCTCTAGGCGTTAGACAAACATCATGACACCATGCCTGTACGGGGGTGCAGGTATGGTGTTATGAAGGATTACACAGAGGTCTACCTACAGTACCGATACCCACATTACATAGAGGTCTAGCTACAGTACCGATACCCACCTTACACAGAGGTCTGTCTAATGTGGGTATCGGTACTGTAGCTAGAGGTCTACCTACAGTACCTATGTCAACATTACCCAGAGGTCTAGCTACAGTACCGATACCCACATTACCCAGAGGTCTAGCTACAGTACCGATACCCACATTAGACAGAGGTCTAGCTACAGTACCGATACCCACATTACCCAGAGGTCTAGCTACAGCACCGATACCCACATTAGACAGAGGTCTAGCTACAGTACCGATACCCACATTAGACAGAGGTCTAGCTACAGTACCGATACCCACATTAGACAGAGGTCTAGCTACAGTACCGATACCCACATTAGACAGAGGTCTAGCTACAGCACCGATACCCACATTAGACAGACGTCTAGCTACAGTACCGATATCCACATTAGACAGAGGTCTAGCTATAGTACCGATACCTACATTAGACAGAGGTCTAGCTACAGTACCGATACCCACATTAGACAGACGTCTAGCTACAGTACCGATACCCACATTAGACAGAGGTCTAGCTACAGTACCGATACCCACATTAGACAGAGGTCTAGCTACAGTACCGATACCCACATTAGACAGAGGTCTAGCTACAGTACCGATACCCACATTAGACAGAGGTCTAGCTACAGTACCGATACCCACATTAGACAGACGTCTAGCTACAGCCCATATTTCGCTAGAGTAACAGGAGGCGAAGCTACTATCATCAACCGAGCACAAATCTAGACTGAGGGTTGCTACTGAGAAATTCCTGAAGGAAAATCTCAAAGTTATACTGCCCGACCTGGGAGTTGAAGCCAGGACCTCATACTCAGCAGTAGCGCTTCCGAGCACTAGACCAACGAGGCACTACACACACATTAAGTACTATTAGTTAGTATACTAGTGCTTATGAGCAATCATTACACCAGCGGGGCCCAACTAATGTAAAACGTACCATAAACTCGAAAAGAACATTATGTTGTCACTAGTTAATTAATAGTAGATTATGCACCGAGGGGCTAAAGTTGTGTCTTATGTCACGGGCGTCATATTGAATCTCGAGCGCAATGAAGGATTCGGGATTTAACTCACGAGCAAAGCGAGGGAGTTAATACAAGAATCCTGAATGCAGCGAGGGATTCAAGCTAGCCCAAGGCAAAGACACCTTTAGCCCAGAGGAGGATACTCTACTTTTTACACCTACTGTGAGAAAATAATAGCCATAGTACGAAAAACAAAGTATTTATTAAATAAAAAAACAGCGAGAATAACATATTTACAACTAGTTAGTTATATGCACTTACATATTTACTCACAAAATCCACAGCAATCTTTGCGCAGTTTACTTAAAATAAATTAACTAATGTTACAGTCAATTACTATTACGGTATTACGGCGCGGTACGGTATTTGTTATTATTAATGCCAGTTTTAATGTTATTCCATTCCTTTTAAAAAATGGTTCGTAGTTATCAATTATTCTTACAATATTATGTCTTCGAAAACATGACAACGATATGAAGAAGCAGTCGTTATGATTTTGTAGGAAATCGAGAATATCATCCACGCGTAGTAATTAAGGGTATCGAGAATAGCTTTCCTCTTTCTGGCACCAAAGGGTGTTTGTTAGTACTATACTGCCAATTTAGCTGAGCATGTGAGATTCCAAATTCAAATCACATTATTGACCAGCGGGTCATAATGAAATCCAGTACAACATTATTGACCGGCTGTGCCCCCGGCCACTAATGACTCACTTTAGGTTAAGGTTGCTTGACATATAATTTGACATTTTCGAGCAGGTGGTGTGAAAAAGCATTTTTTTTAACTTTGGTGAAATCTACTCTGGTTCTTTGCACTAGCTTTTAGGTTTAACTTAACAGAAAAACTCTTTCTTCAAAACCAACATGAATTTTAATCAAATACAGCTTCCCCGTAACAAGTCTTGCTATAAGAAACGCAGTTGATTTATTCTTATTTCTTTTCAGCCAATCAGCGCGGGATCTAATCCTACGGAGCCATCTAATTGGCTGACTTGACGAGTGCTGCGCAACATGACGTAATAAGATTGTTGCGACTCCTTGCTAAGGTAATTCCGTTGCTGTGTACCTACATATGTTAAGTTTAATTTATGCGATGTAATACACGCTTTCGTTAAAGAATTTTATGCTAGGAAGAGTAGGAAGGTATGTATCATTATTATTACTAGGAAGAGTAGGAAGGTCTGTATCATTATTATTACTAGGAAGAGTAGGAAGGTCTGTATCATTATTATTACCAGGAAGAGTAGGAAGGTCTGTATCATTATTATCACTAGGAAGAGTAGGAAGGTCTGTATCATTATTATTACTAGGAAGAATAGGAAGTTCTGTATCATTATTATTACTAGGAAGGTCTGTATCATTATTATTACTAGGAAGAGTAGGAAGGTCTGTATCATTATTATTACTAGGAAGAGTAGGAAGGTTTGTATCATTATTATTACTAGGAAGAGTAGAAAGGTCTGTATCATTATTATTACTAGGAAGAGTAGGAAGGTCTGTATCATTATTATTACTATAAAGAGTAGGAAGGTCTGTATCATTATTATTACTAGGAAGAATAGGAAGTTCTGTATCATTATTATTACTAGGAAGAGTAGGAAGGTCTGTATCATTATTATTACTAGGAAGAGTAGGAAGGTCTGTATCATTATTATTACTAGGAAGAGTAGGAAGGTCTGTATCATTATTATTACTAGGAAGAGTAGGAAGGTCTGTATCATTATTATTACTAGGAAGAATATATGCTCCAGCTCGCTCGCTGTTTTGGGGCACAAAGAATAGTCTTTGTGCCCCAAAACATGCAGCCAAAGTAACCTCTGCGTGCCACCAATAACGCCGTGGAAGTGGCGAAGTTTTGGGTCAACAACATTTAAATAAGTATCGTGCAGCGACACGAAGGAGAAGACTAGGAAGTACATACATTGCAACGGTTTTTCGTTTCAATGGTACACTAGCGGACCGCCTCTGCTTCGCACGCACACAATGGCGACATGTGAAAACATCGAGATTTTATATGCTATATCTATGTACTCGTATGTTAAATATTAATTTAATTATTTAAAATGGCAATAAAAGTCCATTGCGTAGTATAGAAGATCTAAGCCGTCACACAGATAGACATGAAAAGCGACTTTGTTTTAAACTGTGTAGGTATAGACGCCAGCCTGCTGCACATCAAGCTACAATCTGTCAAATTTCTTTAATAGTTTTTCAACTTTATCGCTAAAGCGTTAAGGTTTAAGGTTGATTAGGAAAATTTGACAGTTTTGGGTAGCTTGACCTGCTGGCGTCTGTACCTACAGATAGATAGAACTGGTCGATGACGCAGTGGCAGTCCATCTGATGGAAATTACGCCTCGAACTTACTTTATAGGATAACGAAACCAACTTTATAGATAAAGCTGAAATGCCTCATGTGTATGTAATTTCACAAGAACATAATGCACTCGCAATCGGAACAATCAGCTTAAAGGCAGATTTAGTGCAGCCACGGTTTAAACTATACGCTTGAAAAACAAGTTTATCCGGGCCAACAGAGCTTCATATCAGAAGAAGTATACCAATTCTTTAAAGCTCACAAACAAAGACCTCTTTCATCTCATAAGCGTCCATTCTTTATGAAAATATTCTGAATATATTCAGCGGCGTGTTCGTTTCATCTTGTATATCATTATTTGCTCATTCTGTTACAACATTCATGTGCTCTCGTTCCTCACGCTTAGCATTCAAAACATACCGCTTAGTTAATTAGGAACGTTGTTTGGAATTCTAGAATTTTTTATGTTGCAAATGCGAGTTGTAATGTAGGATAAACTCATACAAGCCTAATTTATTCATCATCTGTCTAGCTTTTTCCCAACTGTGTTGGGGGCGGGTTCCAGTCTAACCGGATGCAGCTGAGTACTAGTATTTTACATGGAGCGACTGTCTATCTGACCTCCACAACCCAGTTACTGGGGAATACGAAACCCCTTGGTAAGACTGGTTGTTACACTTTCGTGCTTGTGACTACCCGTAACGACTGTTAAAGATCTAAAAATGACAGCCGGGACCAACGCCTTAACGTGCTTTCCGAGGCACGGAGGGGTCTCGATATGTAAATATGGTCACCCATTCACAGACCAAGCGCAGCAAGCGTAGCTTAACCCGATCGATCGACCTCTGCGGCTGTTATTATTTAGCCACGGGCCCCTCCGTGGGGACAACTGAAACATGTATATTGTAATAGATGAAACCGACATACGTATGTTTGATCTGCTTAATTACATGTCTGATCCTAAATTCTGAGCGCGCGCGGTCTTCTTTCTTTTTTCTTTCTAAGTGTCTGTTTGTAATGTACAATAACAGCTTTTTATTAAATGCTTATAAAAGTACTAGCTGCGCCCCGCAGTTTCACCCGCATAAGTTTCGATCCCGTGGGAATATCGATATAAAAAGTAGCCTATATGTTAATCATGGTTATAAACCATCTATGTGCCAAATTTCATCCAAATCCGTTCAGTAGTTTTTGCGTGAAAGAGTAACAAACATCCATCCATCCATACAAACTTTCACGTTTATATTATTACACTAGCTTCTGCCCGCGGCTTCGCCCGCGTGGATGTCGGAAATTATCCCACGGGAACGTGCTAACAGGATAAAATGTATGTGCACCAGGATGCCATCTATCTCGCGGGCCCTTTGTGGCTAATTACAATAGAAAACCAATTGTGTCTCATTAATAGTGATTAAGAGGGTACCTATATGATATCTTTACCTAAGAACCTACCTAATTAAAAAAATAAATAAACTCAATAACAGAAAATAAAATACCTACCTACCTAAATAAACCTATTTATGACGATAACTAATCTAAACTCAATCATCATCTGCCTAGCCTTTTCCCAACTATGTTCAGGGCCGGCTTCCAGTCTAACCGGATGCAGCTGAATACCAGTATTTTACATGGAGCGACTGCCTATCTGACCTCCACAACCCAGTTATTGGGTAATACGATACCCTTGGTACGACTGGTTGTCAGACTTTCGGGCTTCTGACTACCCGTAATGACTGTCAAAGATCCACGAATGACAGCCGGGACCAACGGCTTAACGTGCTTTCCGAGGCACGGAGGTGTCTCAGTATGTAAAGATGGTCACCCATCCACAGACCGACCGCGGCAAGCGTAGCTTAACCTGACCGATCGACCTGCGCGACTGTTATTATTTAGCCACGGGCCCCTCAATCTAAACTCAATAAATAAGCAAAATCTCTAAAAACTAATATCTATACGAATGACTATCCTACCTAACAGTATTATAAAATAACCTACGGTCACTACGTACACTATCAAATATACTACCTATACTTTAAAATTAATATCTATACCTACGACTTATATAAAAATAAACCTAAATAACTCTAAAAAGTAAAAGGAATAAAAATGAACTCCACTGCGTGTGACCTAACCTACGACAAACTTATTATTTGCGGTTGGTACAGTAATCGGATCTAGGGATCGAACCTCAAAATTAAGTTTGTTTTTTATTGTATATACTTTTCCGGGATAAAAAGTACCCAGTGTGGTGCCCAGGATATTAAAGAATAATTATGCCAAGTTTCATCGTAATCGAACCGGTAGTTTTTGCGTGATGCCTGAACAAACAGATAGACAGACAGACAGACAGACAGACAGACCAAAATTTTTTTAATCACATTTTTGGGTTCGGTGTCGGTCTAGTAACACCCACTGCCATTTATTTTTTTGATATTTTCAATGTACAGAATTTTCACTTCTACAGATTTATTATAAGTATAGATACATATTATAACAAAAAAGTATTTTAAAATTTTTTGTCTGTCTATTTGTTTGTTTGTTCCGAGTAATCTCCAAAACGGCTGGACCGATTTCGATGAAATAAGGTATGGGGATACTGTGAACCCCGGGGGAGGACAAAGGCTTTTTATCGACATACCACACGGGCGAAGCCGCAGGCGGAAGTTAATAATAATATCAGTAAGAGTGAAGCCTGTCAAGACAAATGCCCAATAAATTCAGACAAACATGTTCATTCATATTCTTCCTCGCCTTGTTTTTATCTTTGCTTTTTTAAAATACAAAGCAAGTGACACAATAGACAAAAAAGAAAAACAAACAATTATAGATCACAGCTCTATCAGATGAGATTCAGAAAAAGATTGCTTTCAATTCCATTCAAAGGAACGATGAATGGGACCGAACGACTGAACGAATAATAGAATTCATTCGCGAGCTGATTGAGTCGCTCGCGATAACTTTTGGAATAAAACCGACGTTTGGCCAGTCATAAATTTTCTCCGATTAGATTTAACCGACTGTGCGGAAGTTAGTACGTATGTTGAATGACAACTTTGCAAATACTCGACCCAGTTAAGAGTTTGGCTTTCAATTTAATGGAGTTAACTTTTTGTGCTTATGACTGTGTGTATGAGTTTATTTCACAGAGAAGAAGGCCATAGAAAGTTGCCCACAGTTTTACGAATTGTATTATTTAAAGTACCTATTGTGAAAAAAACCAGTATTAAAATTACTGGTTTTTTTCATATATTCGGTAATACTGGTTTTTTCACAATATTGAGTACTTTGATTTTCTGAGTGGTTTAACGTTAGACTTAACGAAAGTATCTCGATTTTAGACGTTACATTTGCTAGTTTAGTTTTGTTAGTAGGGAGGTGCTTAACCAACTAAGCGACTGGGCAAGTATAACTTATATAACTTTTTCAATCGCACTGGTTTGCCTCAGTTCGTCGCCCAAGTTCCACCTTAGCATCGTACAAGATCCCTTGAAGATTGGCAATTAGGAAAGCCTACATAACAAAAAAAAAATAAAACATCTATGTCATCAGAATCCGCCATGATTGAAAGAACCACCTCAATCGGAACATGTCGCCTTCCTAGTCACAGGAATAGTATCGTTCGGCAAAGCATTGTATTGCATACAAGCTTCTCTTCCGCGCTCCGCTCTTATTCACGTCATGTCAAGCGATCAAACACTTCACCATCACTGACAACTGAAACCAAACTCTATCTCATAGAAGGGAAGATGTATGTTAGCATGGCAGCGTTCTATTTAGATTGGAAGCATTGATTGCGTGGCGATTAAAAAGTGGAATCGGTCGTTTTATGTACGAGTCCGTGCGTGGTCGTGTACACCGCTTAGAAGCTAATATGGACTGTGGAGTGCAATGGACCGAAATTGATGATTGGTTTTCGGTTTTAAATTTAATGTTCTTTATACAAGCTTCCGGAAAAGTGAATACCACTTCACTGTTTTCGCTTTCCGAGTGCTTTTTTTACAAGCTTTTATTATTACAAACTTTTATTTAGTTTCACCTGTCCCGTTGTCTGTCTGTCTGTCTGTAATCATATCTTGCAAGTTAAATTTGATCCACTTCCCGGTTTCCAATTGAGCTGAATTTTTGTATGCATGTATAAATCGGATGACAATGCAATATTATTATGACATAGAGCTGATCTGATGATGGAGCTGGAAGGTGGCCATAGGAACTCCGTATTTGATTCGTCTTGGCGAGTACTTTGATACTACATGGTAACCAGGGTCTGATGATGGAGCTGGAAGGTGGCCATAGGAACTCCGTAATTAAACGACGCAACCCCATCGAGTTTGGGCTCGTTTGATTCGTCTTGATGAGTACTTTGATACTACATGGAAACTAGGGTCTGATGATGGAGCTGGAAGGTGGCCATAGGAACTCCGTAATTAAACGACGCAACCCCATCGAGTTTGGGCTTGTTTGATTCGTCTTGACGAGTACCTTGATACTACATTGTAACCAGGGTCTGATGATGGAGCTGGAAGGTGGCCATAGGAACTCCGTAATTAAACGACGCAACCCTATCGTGTTTGGGCTCGTTTGATTATCTTGACGAGTACTTTGGTGCTAGATGGTAACCAGGGACTAAAGATGAACAGGTAGCTTAAGTGCAGTAAACGCATATAACGGGAAAACACTGCTACACGCTACGAACTACGCCGTAGTCAATCTCACATCAAAAATAGGTACTAAAAAGTTAAAAATAAAATTAAAAGAAAAATAACCTTTTTAAAAACAAGCTTTTATTACTTATCAATAAAAAAAGGACTAAAACGTTAAAAATAATTTTAACCTGATAAGTAATAAATAAAAGCGTGTTACATTGTGTTCTAAATGTTCTTTTATGTTCCATCAAAGGACTAAAATGTTAAAAATAATTTTAACCTGATAAGTAATAAATAAAAGCGTGTTACATTGTGTTCTAAATGTTCTTTTATGTTTTGATGGAACATAAAAGAACATTTAGAACACAATGTAACACGCTTGATAAGTAATAAAAGCTTGTTTTTAAAAAGGTTATTTTTCTTTTAATTTTAGTGTTCATCTTGACAAGTCAGTTTCAATTAATTAACATTGAATCAGATAATTTGAAGTAATAATTAAAACGTTATCGTGTTTTATAATATTACTTACTATAAATATTTTAGTCTGCCAAAGATAGAAAATCTTTGGTATACCTCACTTGAAGGGGGCTATTCATATTTTTCCCCCACTTCCCCGCGCCATGTATCACTCTATCCCGCTCGCACTGTCAAACTGATTCAGTTAGGGTGAACTAAACTGTTGATGGACGTAAGCTTCGTAATAACTGATTAAATTATGATTATATTATTATGCGAAATCGACGTCTTCTGTATAGAATAAAATGAAAATATATTGAAAGTTAAAAAGTAAAATTATTCATTAGTACGTTATAAATTAACTAGCAAATAGTTAATTTATAAAATACGAACGTGCGATGATGAGATCTAATATAGAGTTGTAAAAACTCTCAAATTAGTCGATCAGCTGACAATTCTCAAATTGGTTGTCAAATAGACATGTACTTCTATAAATACTTTTGACTTTATCGAGACCAGAAGGCCAATTCTTGTCATTTAAAACGTTCAAAATCTAGTCGCAGTCTCATCTCGGCGACAAACAAATGTCAAAAACTTGTCGAAATGTAGGCAAATTAGAAGTATTTTTTGACAGATTGAGATTAGACTGTGAACGTTCTTAAAATTACGAGAATTGCCCCTGCACCCTAATTGCGTAACACACAATCAATAGTAATCTGAATCATTTTGAAGCAAATTGCTAATACATTGCTTCATACGTTCGAAAAATTTGTCTGCTCAACACGTAAATAACGCAATGAATGTTGTTGACCTGTCAAAATGAAACCGATTCCGATTAATTGTGTGTTACGCAATTCGGGTGCTGGTCTGTTTTGTTTGGTATTGATGCCAATTCTATTGGCGATACATCCAAGTGCTGCGATATCTTCATGAAAACGCGACAGTCCAACCTCAAGACCAGCGAACTAAACATATCCACGTAAAGGGTGAGAGAAGGGAACAAACATTTAAACTCACATATACAAATATAGACTAGACCCGGCACAACTACCTGTAGGCTATACAAATATTTGTTCCATGCGGGAATCGTACCCGCGACACGCAGCGTAGCAATCGATCGCTCAGCCACTGCGCCAACTGTCTCGTCATTATAAGTCTTGATATTTTTCCAATCTCAAAGATGAGATTGGAAATATCAAGATTTTACGTTAAATATAACGATTAAAAAATAAAAACTAACAGATGATACCTGCTTTGTGCACAATTCGATTAGCCTGCAAAGTCTCATGACCTAATTTGAAATTTTTTATTTATTATTCTTGTTTTGTTGTACGGTTTAGAGGTAACTTTGAGATTTCTTTGTATCGAGAAAATTGTATGCAACCGTGTTTTTGAAACAGACGACACCTCGCAGTAGTCCTCGTCTTTATTATATATTATACTTGCTGCTGCCCGCGACGTCGTCTGCGTGAAGGCTCTACAGCACCAAAAATACCTAAGATGCCAGTGTCGCTATAGCATTTTATTTAAACAACTTTTAAAATAGGTAGCATTAAAATATAAGTTTTTTTTGCAAGCAAAGCAAGTGAAGAGAGTTATATGGGAATCCTGCTGGGTTCAGTCATAAGATGTGACTGAAGGAAATAGAGAAAATAATGCAGGAATACATTCCAGGACACAAAAGAGTACAAATACGTACAAAGGTGTCATACCTTACAACACTTCCCTATAAACTACGTTGGTAGTTATGCTGTCAGGAGCCAAAATGTAAAGAGAGTCAGGACGCGAGTGGTGATGCGGGAGCAAGTGACGTACAGTTGCCCGTGTGAGAAGCAACTCGTCCTGAGGTCGACACCCGCTGCCCTCAGTGTCTGCCCCTGCGACTTATTGATGGTCATCGCGAAGCAAACGCTCACGGGGAATTGTAGGCGCTTGAACTGGAACGGGAAGTTATGAGGTATGAGGGGAATGCGTGGTATAAATACTGCCTCGCCGACGCCACAACCCGTAAGAATTTCCGCCTCAATGGTGTGTCTGTGGAGCGAGATGACTTTAAGGCGGGTCCCGTTACACAACTTCGAAGGAGATAGGTTCCGAAGAAGCATAATCGGGACACCGACTTTCAGCTTGATGGTATGCACTGGAAGTCCACTTGCTGACAGGGAGTTCAGAAATTCCACGGGATAATGTGTGGCGTCATCTTGCTCGACAACAGTGTTTATCGAGGTGTAGACCACTTCATTCCCCTCAATTTCTGAGAGAATGCATTCGTTAATTGCTGCAGCGATCATATTTGGGCGTCAAAATGGCTGAGAATGGCTCACACACCCAAGAATTCTGCTGGTGCGGTATACGACTGATGTCTCCGTACACACAGCGAATGAGTTCTTCTAAGCTGGATACCACTCTACCGAGAGACTCTGGAAGCACCACCTGTCCATCTCTCTCTTCTGGTAGAGTGCCTTCGCCAAGACTTAGAAGGACATCGGAGAATTCTTGAGTACGTGCATTGCCGCCGAGCTGAGCTCTCATATTAATGGTACGAACGAACGTACGTACGTACGAACTCGTGACCACAGACGAAGATCGTTTTAACGAAGTATTCACCTCGTCAGCTCTCGATCCCCGCGTCACCACGGTAAGCGTTTGCCGGAAATCGCCACTGAACAGAACTGTGACACCACCCATTAAATGATCGTTCCTGCGAATGTCCTGCAGGGTTCTGTCCACGGCCTCCACTGCCTTCCTATTGGCCATCGTACACTCATCCCATTCGATCAGAGAGCAATCCTTGAGCACGTGTCCCTTATCGCTGTTACGTGACACACTACAAACATTTCGGCGCTCTCTAAATCAATGGGAATTTTAAACATGGCATGTGCTGTCTGGCCACCCGGAAGCAGTGTGGCAGCGATTCCCGACGACGCTACAGCAATAGCAATTTTGCCTTGCATCCTGACCTCTGAAAGTATGCCAGTGGTAACAAATGTGTTTCCTGTTCCACCAGGAGCATCCAAGAAAGACATTTTACCCTGGTTTTGCCCAACGCGAACAAAAGTATTAACAGTCAATGTTTATTTTGTACTAACAACATGAAATTGATGAAGAAATGATCATCATCAATGAACTACTTAACACCGCATTTTTTTAAATTGTCTTCCTGAACTCTGCTCAAGATTTTGAGGGTTTTGTTGGAACTTGAATTTGTCAAAATGAACTATACGATACAACTTTTATGAAGAAAATGCACATTGCCATCTATGAATTTTAAGAATAACTAACTACTAACCTCGCCAACATGATCAAATTTAAATTATTAATTTCCAAAAAGTGTTAACATGTAACTTGATTTGATTTTTATGAAATCTCATAGATGGCGCTGCTTTAAAGTTGTATTTATACTACTAACATTCATTAAACTATGTTTCTCTGCCCAAGTTACTTAAATGGCGTAGTTTTTATAGTGTAAAGCTAGATAATAGCATGGCTTACTCAAAAACAACATTTAAATATGCGTCGTTAGATTACACGCTGTCACAGAATGCGTAAGAAAAATAAAGATTCACAGCTCCTCCCCCGTAGGTGATAGCGTGATAATATGTAGCCTATATGTTGACCCGACCTCTTAGTAATATTCATGAAAAAATTGAAGTAAATCCATGCAGTACTTTTTGAGTTTACCCCGGACATACATACAGACAAACAGACAAACATTCTAAAAACTATATTTTTGGCTTCGATATCGATTGTAGATCACGCCCCAAGTATTCTTTTTAAAAAATATTCAGTGTACAGTTTTGACTTTCCTACGATTTTATTATACAGGATAATTTTTTATTCAGTGCGTAAATTTTCACAGGGTGTTCTACCCATGAATATGAACAATTTTCACTATGGGACCATCTCTGAAATCACAAAAAAAAATCAGCTGTTTCTTATAAAAGTTCAATACCTACTCGACCAAAATGTATGAATCTGCTGATTTTTTTTTCGTGATTTCAGAGATGGTCCCATAGTGAATGTTGTTCATATTCATGGGTAGAACACCCTGTAAAAATTTACGCACTGAATAAAAAATTATCCTGTATGTATAGATTAATTCCAAAGTGAATACTGCAGTATTGTTGAAACTCTAAGACAATTTTCGCAATCTGAGGCAGTACAGGTGCTGTACTGTAGCTCGTCCGGCGCACACTGAGAGATAAGTCCCACTAGCGATCTTGCTGACTGTCGAGATGACATGAATTTTTTTTTAAATCACGGAAATACTCATTTCTAGCTTTCCGACCTTGATGCGGGCGACACCTCGGGTGTGTCGCCCGCGTGCAGGCGTAGCGCGTAAAAAGTAAAACACAGACACATAGGCAGACAGTCATTTTCGCATGTATAGTGTTAGTATGGATTAACTATTACGATATGTATATATAAATGGGTAGATACAGTACTCGTTATTGCAAACCAATAAGAGAAAATTAGGTACTATAGAGATTTTGAACTTCTGTTCTGTGATTAATAACAACAATGCTTATTTTAAAGTCTAGAAATCTGGAACTCGCCCTTTATCATTCTGTGCCAAGTTCATTATAGAGTATGTAATAAGGGTTAGGGCGGTCTCCCGCTAAGCCTTTTAGGGTTAATAATCCTTTTGCAGAGTAGGTAAGTATACATATTCAGTGCTCATACATACGCAGTATATAAATCGACATTGTTTTAGTGGATGGTAGGTACAGACCGACCATTAACTAAAAAAAATGTAGATTCAGCGTAGACTGGAATGAGTTTTCGGAATGGGTTGCAGGCGAAAATCTAAAACTATGAAATATAAATAAAGAAAAGTCATCGAATTAGCTTCGAGGAATAGTGAAGTAAGGTAAATGTTCAAACTGACTGACATTACTGCACCAATATTATAATAATATGCAATACTTTTGCTTACATTAATTTACAATTCAAAATTACCTTTGCTTAATATATCACCGTGTATTTAATACTGATTTACCTGACCCACGTTGTTACAAATGACACACCAATTTAAGAGAAATACATTTAAACTCGTGTTCTCAATACGAGTACAAACAAATACGTTTCCCTGTCAGCGTGCAGTAGTGAAGTTACCGTTTAGCAGGAATATCCATTAACCAGTAATCCATGCCAGTAACGCGTAATAGTCACTGGCGCGAGTAAATTGACTCGCCGATCGTCAACCCATAGGTACGCCCAGTATTGAAAGCTATAGAGATTTGAGACAGGAGTATATTGATGTGCAATGGCTTTTTTAGTACTTAACCACTCGAATTAGATTTTTTCTGCCATAACCAATTAGGATGTTTGTCAAAGGTGTCGTATTGGCAGGAGCTAAAAGAAAATAATGGCCAGTCAGCATTCATGATAGGCTGACTGGCCATTATTTTCTTTTGTCAATTCGCTATCATTGATTGCGTTAAGAAATTTTAAGTGAACAAATCATTAATTCAATTCTATTCAAAATAGTATTTTAGCATTTTCAGCAGCTCCAACAGAATGTAGGTAGGGTAGGCGTGTATGAAGTATTTTCAAATGCTAATCAATTTATTTATGCGTCCTGTGGAGCAGGAACAGCGTTCAGCCGAACATTTTTGTCAGCGATGTAATCTCCCAAGTTATAATATGCTTGGCTACATAGTGTGCGTTTTATGTAAGATTTGAATTTCGTTTCACTGAGTTGGAGTATGTGGGGAGGTATTTTATTGTAACATTTTAAACAGTACCCCATGAAGAAAGAGTCTACTTTAGCCACTTTGAAACCTGGTTGAACTAATTGCTCCCTATTTCTAGTTCTATAGGTGTGTTTGTCACCTCTTTTACTAAAAAGATTTACATTTTTCCTTACGTACATGATGTGTTCATAGATAAATTGACAAGGAACCGTTAGATATTAATATCTTTAAACAGTTCCCTTAGAGAATCGCGCCTGCAGAGGCTATATATTGCTCTAACGGCTCTTTTCTGCAGAATAAAAATAGACTCGATATCTGCTGCCCGTCCCCATAGTAGAATACCGTAAGACATGATACTACTCGTATGAAAGTAACTGAAATAGACTAGCCTCGCGATATCTACATTAGTAAATGGACGGATTGTTCTTACAGCACATATGCAGCTGAAGTTACCCGTCCTGCAAGAGATATTAATGGAGGACCCCATTGCAGCCTTGAGTCGAGCGTTATCCCCAGGAAAACAGTTTTATCGACGAATTACTTTTAACATTCGTTAAACCAAATCTATGCATTTAGTTTTTTTTTTTTTTCATTTAATACTAAATTATTAGCAGTGAACCAACTTTGCACTTGCAGTAGGGCGTTATTTACGTCGTCAAGATTTGATGCAAGTCTATTTATCTTAAAAATTAAGGAAGTATTGTCAGCAAATAATAATAATAATAATAATAAGTATTTATTAGCACAATACAAGTTTGACACATTAAAATTCACATAATAGTCACTAGTGTACATACATAGAAATTAAGAAATAGCAATAGTGTACAAGAGATGGGAAAAGTACAGTCAATACAAAATTTGAGCCCTGACTCCTAAACTAGGAAGATCCTGTATCTTAGGAGGCAGTGTCTTCGCATAAATATAGGACGAGTAAATTATGAGCGTACTAGCAGACTCGGCTTGTCACAAGCAAGTTATAGACTATAAGGTAGGAAATTTATCTATTTACTATATAAATCTTTAATTAAATTGGTATTAATATTATATTATTAGTATTAATAGGTAGTTATGTTTGTATTAAGTGTGTGTGAGGTCATTTCAACACCATTTCTGGCTGTTTTTTTTATTAATGGGATAGGTCATTTATATATACTAAAACGTGGAAAGGACCTAATGTCGAGGACAGAGAAAGGACATAAATATCGAGCCTTGTTGAACACCCATTTTTACTTGTAAACCAGTGAATTGACACCATTTATTTGAACTTTTTGCTGTCTATCATGTAAATAAGATTTTACCAAACTGAGCGCAAGTTTACCTCATCCCTAATGCACCAGTTTCAAGAGTAAGATTTCGTGATTAACGCAGTCAAATGCCTTGGGGGGTCACAAAAGATTCCTATGGAATCATAGACTTCCTCCCACGCTATAAATATGTGTTTTAATAAGGTGTTACCGGCGGCGGCGTCAGTCGTACAACGTCCTTTGGTGAAACCATATTGCTGATCGTGTAAGATTTTGTTTTTGTTAAAATGATTAAGCATTTGATTAAGCTTTACCTTGTCCAATACTTTGCTGAATATGTACTGGTCTATAATTATTGATGTCTTTGCTGTCCCCAGATTTAAAAAGTGGAATAACCTTACTGTATTTCATTACATCTGGGAAGACTCTTTGATCTACACATAAACTAAACACTAAAGCACTAAGTATCGTGATATAGTCTCGATTATGGATGTACAAACTTTGATAGACATTCCCCATAGATCTTCGGTCAATTTGATTTCGATTTGTCGAAAAGCTTATAAAAGCTTTTCGACAAATCAAAATCAAATCTACTTGGTGAATGATTGTAAACAATAATCGACATGCAGTATACATTTTTCTTGAATAATTTTAATTTTATTGGTGGCAGCTGAAGTCTATCTTTATGCCGTGTTCGGCTATTTGGCCTGTCAGTGTTGGTTTCAAATAAATTGTAGTTTCTCTTAACAAAAATACATACCTATTTAAAAAATATATATAAACAATGCAGAGGTAGAATTTTAAGTTTCTGAAATAGTGGCAGCTGTCTAAAAAGTGAGGTCCAAAAATGGCTCGGATACATTTTTTTTCGTTCGTTCCCACTAGTACCACCGAACTGTACCACCGGTGGTACTAGCGGGAAAATGTGTTCTCTATAGTACCACTATTTACTTAGTGGTACTAGAGAGACTGTTTGTTCTCCACCTTTGTTCCCACTAGTACCTCCCAACTGAACCAGCATGAAATCTCGTTCTCTATAGTACCACCATTTATATTAATTAGTGGTACTAGTGAGACTGCGTGTTCCATAGATCGATGTCTGAGAGATATCCACTTACAAATTCCGTATAAAACCACAGACAAATCATTAATCAAAGTAAGTTGTCATAGTTGTTTTGTCACAATTGATATGTTTAACATACCTATATTGCAAACTAGCTGCTGCCCGCGACGTCGTCTGCGTGAAGGCTCTACAGCACCAAAAATACCTAAGATGCCAGTGTCGCTATAGCATTAGAAGTAAACAACTTTTAAAATAGCATTAAAATATAAGTTTTTTTTTGCAAGCGAAGCAAGTGAAGAGAGTTATATGGGAATCCTGCTGCGTTCAGTCATAAGATGTGACTGAAGGAAATAGAGAAAATAATGCAGGAATACATTCCAGGACACAAAAGAGTAAAAATACGTACAAAGGTATCATACCTTACAACACTTCCCCATAAACTACGTTGGTATATACAGGATAATTTTTTATTCAGTGCGTAAATTTTTACAGGGTGTTCTACCCATGAATATGAACAACTTTCACTATGGGACCATCACTGAAATCACAAAAAAAAATCAGCTGTTTCTTATAAAAGTTCAATACCTACTCGACCAAAATGTATGAATCTGCTGATTTTTTTTTCGTGATTTCAGAGATGGTCCAAAGTGAAAGTTGTTCATATTCATGGGTAGAACACCCTGTGAAAATTTACGCACTGAATAAAAATTTATCCTGTATATAGCTCGGATATCTATGGAACAAACAGTCTCACTGTACCACTAATACTAATTAATATAAATGGTAGTACTATAGAGAACGAGATTTCAGGCTGGTATCACAGGTGGTTCAGTTCGGAGGTACTAGTGGGAACAAAGGTAGAGAACAAACAGTCTCACTAGTACCACTAAGTAAATAGTGGTACTATAGAGAACACAATTTCCCCCTAGTACCACCGGTGGTACAGTTCGGTTGTACTAGTGGGAACAAATGTTTTTTTTTAACACTCAAATGTCAAAATCTACTGAGTTACCCCATATTACAATGCCGTATTTAAGTACGGATAATACATAACCATGGTAAGCTAGCATTGTAGTATCACAGTTTACTGTTTGTCTAATTCTTTTTAACATAAGTATATATAAAACGATCTATTTTTGCAAGAACTTTATATAAGTGTGTTTTCCAATTGCAATTTTTATCGACTGTTATACCTAAGAATACACAATTATTGACAGTGGTCTTTATAATGAATGTCTATTTTATTTATTTGAATTGTATGTCTGAAATTGCATTATGTTCGTTTTAGTCATATTTATTTTTAAGTTATTTATTTCTAGCCAATCGATTGCATTATCAGGAGCTTGGACGGTTTCATGTTCAAAATTGTTATTATTGTCACTTTTAATCATTATGGTAGTGTCATCAGCGAATAGTATCACAGCAATCGCACACGTATGGTATTTGTGGTATATGTATAATTATGGCCATACATCATAATTATCTTTATCAAATAAAACACACACACCCAACAATAAAAACTTAACCAAACAAAGTCAAGACGGCAACTATGTACGGCTACGGTCAAATACGTTGACTTGAAGGGCACCATTATTTCGTAGCAGTAAGAGTTGTTTTCGTGGTGTTAGTACTGACGCGCGGCTGACCGTGTACGCGATAAAACCACATGTAATGGTATTGGCCGAGCGACGCGGGCGCGGCGCGGTGGCAGTAATAATTGATTGATGATACCCTGCTAGCCTACTACTCTATCAAATTAGATTATGTACCTACTTTGGTGACTAGTTTTTCCGATGGTTAGGAAGCTTCTTATTCGAAAAATGTATATTTTTGTTAGATGTGAAATGGGATAAACATTCCATAACAATAATGGTAGAAAGAAGTAACTGTTCTTTTTTTTATACACGTTTCAGATTTTTTCAAGCTTCCGATTTTTCAATTGTCATATAACTTTTTTCAGAAGAATAAAACGGTAGTTTGACACGTCATTTTCAATACAAAAGCTGTCGAACCGCAACTTCTATACCTTTGAAAAATCTACTTTTAAAATAATAAGCAAATTGGTCTTAAACTATTTTATAAACAGATGTTCTCGTCAAAATTGGTTCAGTTCGTCGGCTTAAATACCAAACACATAACGTCACCCAGATCTGAAAGCCCGATTGATTCTCAGGTGTTCGATAAACTTGACATATCATCTGCCTGCCTTCCCCAACTATGTTGGGGTCGGCTTCCAGTCTAACCGGATGCAGCTGAATACCAGCGACTGCCTATCTGACCTCCACAACCCAGTTACCGGGTAATACGATACCCCTTGGTAAGACTGGTTGTCAGACTTTCGGGCTTCTGACTACCCGTAACGACTGTCAAAGATCCACGAATGACAGCCGGGACCAACGGCTTAACGTGCTTTCCGAGGCACGGAGGGGTCTCGGTATGTAAACTTTTTTATTTTTTTATTACAGGCATCAAGGCCCATATAAACACATACAATATAATATAGTATATAGTACAATATAATGTAGTAAAGATGGTCACCCATCCACAGACCAACCGCGGCAAGCGTAGCTTAACCTGACCGATCGATCTGTGCGGCTGTTATTATTTAGCCACGGCCCCGGGACTAACTTGACATAGTACTCATTAAATTAAAAATATTATTATTAGGAACTGTGTTCGACTAACTTTCGCATTCACGATACATGATGCCCTCGGCACAAACTATCTCTAGTTCTGAAGCGTGTCAATATACCCACATTCCGATGCAATAGTTACGTATCAAAGCTTCCGTTCAGTATTGCAGATAACGCCAAACAGTGGAACTATCCTCACTGTGTGCTAACTATGCAGCTATTGTACATATCGTTGAAGTTATCTGCAGTTAACGCTCCGTCACACACCGCTGGTGAACTGACTGGCTTCTTACCATAAAGAGCTATTAAGTCTATATTCTGCGATGTTTTACTATAATATTGTTTCGACTTTTTGAGTTCAGAGACTTTATGGTGTTCCCTATTTATTTCAGCTTGTTGCTACTTATTTTTAAACAAACAAACTACATAGTTGCATTTATTATAAAACGCTCCTTTTCTCTATCTGTCTCATCGTTTGTTTATTTATTTAAAAAGCCACTCATTAAATCAATTAAACTTATGCTAGGAACAATTTTAATAACTAAAGGAGTAATTAATGCACATGAAGATAAGGGCGTACAATGCGTTCAGCAAAATATATTTATGTCTTGAAATTTAATGAATGTACTAAACTAATCTAAATCAAAAACAGACCAACGATTGACCGACATTTGTGCTCAGTTGCCTAGTTATAACTTGTGAACCACTTATCCGATTTTGGTTGCTTAAGAGTTTTTGGTTTTCTCTGGCTGGGTTTCAGTACCTACTTAATGTACTCGAGTGGAATCATAAGCATACCTAACCCTTAATAATATTCTCTGCAACCCATTGCTAATTAATTGGCGCCCCTTAAGGCAACTGCTGTAAGGTAAAAACAAAGAAAATACAATTTCTTGTGCTATCCTACCCATGAGCCTACGATCTCTGAGCGAAACGATGTGCCGAGCTATGCCCTATACCTTACTTATGTACAGGCGGCAGCTATCTGCAGTGAACGCTCCAGCGTACTGAGCTACCGAACGCGAGTGCATTCTCATTATTGCTGCGTGGTCGGTTACTATAGCGGGTCCAATAAGATAACAACATTTGATGGAAAATATAAACACATTAAGTTCCTGATTATTGAACAGGGTGCTCAATAATCAGGAACTTAATGTATGTAAATGAAAAAGGAAGGATTTGCAAAAGAGGACGATTGGATGATGTAACGTACTTCGATTGACTATTGACGCCAAGGATGGTTGGGTACTGATCGAAGGGTTTATAACAACAAAATGCTTCTGTACATGTATTAACGTCGTAATTTGTGGTGATTTAATGAATGTTTCCTTTGTGAAATTACAGGCAGTATAGAGTTCTAGTGTTCCATCAAAAGAATATTAATCACTTCTATATTACTTTTTTGTATTGGCGGGCTTTATTCGAGTCATAATCACAGACATAACATACATACTAGCTGTCATTACTCGTATCTCATGTTTTCCTTGGTATTAGTAAAATTGCTTTATAATGTCTTTATAATTCTAAGTTTCATCACTTTTGGCTTTCAGTTCCGATGAAATTTTTTTACTAGTAATGAAACTTATACAAAAGACCACTCATTATGTCTGATTTTATCAAAGTCAGCGTTCTTTTATCAGAGAAATAAAATTATCTTCTGGTAGTTATTGTATGTAAAATCTACCACCACGAAGTATAATATATCTACTTATACTAGACATAGAAGTTTGATCGAATTTTCCATGTTGTCATGTCGCATGCACTCTCGATACTTACTGGAAATGCTATTTATTTTGAAATATTTGTCTGTTATTTTAAGCGGCTGTCCCAGAATGTACGGTCACCAAAGGAGATAAATAACCAGGGTCGTCGGATATTACTTGAAGTTTAGTAAGAAACCGATGGATGTGTTCGAATAAAATTTAATTTAATTAAGGGAAAACAAACAGTTAATTTACCAAATTTAATTGTATTCCAAAACATTAATCGGTTTCTTACTAAACTTCAACTATATCCGAAGACCCTGGTTACTTATCTCTTTTGGTGACTGTACGTAACGTAATTATTGCAAGCCTGATTAATGCATCCCATTAACCCATCCGACTGTAGATAGCTCTACCTTGTATTTCCATGTAAACCCACATATTAACATCTCCTGTTTACGAAATGCTATACTATTTTCATTGGTAGGTAGGTGGTACCTAAACATTCAAGATCCGTCGATTTAAACAAATGACGTACGTTACGTCAGTCCTCTATGACGTCAGCTCCCGATCTGCGTTCATCTGCACTGTTATTAGGATAAACCCGTAAATCAGTATAAATATAGTAGATCCGGATAAACCCGTATATCAGTATGAATACAGGTTGGCAGGGACAACGACGCGTAATCTTCTACCATTTAGTACACATGATTCTGAATGAAAAACGAGTCCGCATTTTTTTATTTACCGACAGACGCAACGTTCAACGCCTCCACTACCTTTTTTTAGTAACCGACGGAAACTTTCAACACTGGGGGTGCAGAATCACGTACTGAACCCATGGTACCACGGTGTGCGTCGATTTCCCAGCCACCCTGTATAGTAAATCCCGATAAACCCGTTTATGTTTATGCTACTATGTTTATGCTCATCAACAAAGGCCTCATCCGTGTTTAGTCCACGTATGACAAATCTATTTACCTACTTTGTTATTACACATCATCATCGTCACAAACATGCCGCAAGTCTTTCATCAGAGCTGAATCAAGTCCTCGATGTATTTGCTAAACAAATACACTCCGGTTTCCCAGTTTATTATGTACGAGTGTGTATTGTACAAATATATAGCTTATTGTTTTTATATTCGGGATTGCTGAACATTTGTTGATTTGTACGGCGCGAATAGTATTTGTTTTGGTCTGGATCGACGGATTGATTTAAATAGAATTATGGGGAGAATATTGAATGATGTTCATCATGACAGACAGCTACGGTGTGCTGGCTCTGTTTAGGTACATTGTGCAGGATTAAATTATCTCACTGTTTGTTTGTTGTTCTATTTTACTGTTATGTTCTATTCTATAAATGTTAGTACCACGATCATCTTTGTCCAGTCTAGTTTATTTTTTTTTATTTTTTTTTGAGGATGGGAAATCATCAAATGACCCCTCCCGCTCTGGGTGGAGCAGAAGGGAGTGTCAGACTCTTACTGACTAAAACCCACCCGTGTTCCTTCCTTAGCCCTTTATGTTCCAGGGCAGCGGTAACCCTTTCGGACAATCCCGCTACCCTGGCAGGCTTCGGCCCTATGGGGCCCCGTCACTCATGCTGACATCTCTTTGAGGCGCGCGTGGAACACATACACGCCGTCCGGCACGGGCCTGGTCCTGATCGGACGGTGAGTTACCCATTACTCACCGCCCGCAGGCCCGCGCCTACGGTGGCCGGGAGTCGTCACGCGGCTCCCGACGCCCGGAGCGTCTCCCGCGGCGGCTGAGGCGTGAGGTGCGCAAGGCGCGTTCTCTCGCCCACCCCGCCACCTCCTTCGCTAGCATGACTGCTTCGCAGAAGGAGGCGACTGCCTCCCACTCCCTCTCGCCCCGGACCATGGCTTGAACCAGGGCCGGACGCGAGAGGTCGCCGCCGCTGCCGATCGCCTCTACGAGGACACGGCGGTGCTCTGCCCAAGCAGGGCAGACCTCCACCGTATGCTCCACCGTGTCCTCTGGGCGATCCTGACAGTGGTGACACCCGGGCGTCTCCTCCCGCCTGATTATGTGCAGGAACCTCCCGAAACATCCGTGTCCGGAGAGGACCTGCGTCAGGCGGTAGGTGAGAACGCCGTGACGTCTCTCTAGCCACTCCTCAAAGAGGGGTCTTACCGCCGCTATCGTGGCGTGCCCTGCGCTGGGTTGCGATAGTCGCTCCTTCCATGCCGCCATGAGATCGCGCCGGAGGTTCGTCCGCTCCGCCGCAGTCTGCCGCGGATGCGGAGTTTCCCCCCGGCGTAGTGCCTCCGCGCGCCAATCATACAGGCGCGCGAGCACTATCGCCTCCAGATCCCAAGGCGGCAGTCCGGCAAGGAGGCTTGCTGCCTCGCCCGAGATCGTGCGGTAGCCCCGGATTAGCCTTATGGCTACCACCTTTTGGGGAGCGTTCAGGTAGTGTGCGGCTCGTAGCCGCAGTGAACGCGCCCATACCGGGGCCCCATATAGGGCCATGGACCGCACGACCCCCGCGTAAAGCCTCCGGCAGGAGGCGTTTGGCCCCCTCAGGTTGGGCAAGAGCCGCTTTAGGGCGGCCCCGGCCCGTTCCAGTTTGGGGGCCAAACGTCGGAAGTGCTCGACGAAGTTCCATCGGCTGTCGAGGACGAGACCCAGGTACCTCATCGTGGTCTCGACGCCGATGTGAACCCCTCCTACCACTAGTTGGGATCCGGGAGGTGGCCCGTACCGAGGCCCATGAAAGGACATGGCCTCGGACTTGTGCAGTGCCACCTCGAGACCCAACCGCCGGATCCTTTCCACGACTATCGCAACCCCGCGTGTCATCGCGTCAGCCGCCGCCTGATGCGACCTCCCCTGCGCCAGGACCAGCGTGTCGTCAGCGTAGCAAACTACGCTGACGCCTTCAGGAAGGTCGGCCTGCAGCACCCAGTCGTAACCGATGTCCCACAGAAGCGGCCCCAGAACCGATCCCTGTGGGACACCGCACGACATCTCTCGCCGGTTCCAGTTCCCGTCGCGACCGGGGTAGATGACGGCTCTGTCCGTCAAATACGCCCCGACTACTCGACGGAGGTAGGTCGGCACCCGGTGATACCGGAGTGCCTCCCCAATGCAGCTCCAGGGCAGGGTGTTGAACGCGTTGGCGATGTCGAGTGACACCGCCACGATCACCCCACCCCGGGACACCGCGTCCCCCGTCGTGAGGGCTCTCACGCGCATGATGGCGTCCACCGTAGAGCGCCCCTTGCGGAAGCCAAACTGGCAATCCGCAAGATCCGGCCCAGTCCTCACCAGGTGCCCGACGAGGCGGCCCGCAATTACTCTCTCAAAGAGCTTGCCGACCTCGTCGAGCAGCACTATGGGCCGGTATGCGGACGGAGAGTCCGCAGGGCGCCCCGGCTTCTGAATGAGGACCAGCTTCCCCGTCTTCCAACGGAGCGGAAACTGGCCTCTCTCCATACATGCGCTTAAGAGCGCCTCCAGTCGAGGCCCGAGAGCCGTCGAGGCCAGGACCCAGGCTTTACCCGGCAAGCCGTCGGGTCCTGGGGCGGTGTTTTTGGCCTTCAGCCTGCCAACCGCCGCTCTCAGATCTACCCCGGTCACTTCAGGGGTGTCGTCGTCGCCTTCCGCGTGGTCCGCTTCGGGCACCGCCAGTGGCGGAGCCATAGGCGGGGGAGTATGCTCCCCCCGTGAAGGGAACAGAGCGCTCACCACCTCCTCCACCAGCTGAGGGCGGAGACTCTGAGTCAGTGGGGGGGCCCAGGTGCGGAGTTTATTCCGCACCATTTTGTAAGGGCGCCCCCATGGATCTCTGTTCAGAGTCTCCAGCATCTCCTCGCGGGCCGCATCCTTGGCCCGCTGGACAGCCTCTCGGAGGGCGGTCTTCGCCGCTCTGTACCCCTCGTACAGCTCAGCCTCTGTGGCTTCCGCATCCGGAGGGCGGATGCGGAGCCTGCGGTGCCTGGTGTACCGGTGTCGCGCGTCGACGCACGCCTTGCGCAACGCCTCCACCTCCTGCGACCACCAGTACACCCGACGTCGGGCGCATCCTGGCCGGACTCGGGGCATTGCCACGTCACAGATCTCGGACATGGCCTCCCGGAACCACTCCGCCTCATCGTCAATATCAGCAGGCCTGTCCGGTGAAGACACCCAGGCCTGCACGATCGAGGCTTCCAGGAGGAGCTCCCGGTCCAGCTGCTTCAGCGCCCAACGCGGACCACTCGGGGCCTGTCGGACCAGCGCGCTAGAGGTCTGGGTGGAGACATCAAATCGGATATACCGATGATCGGAGTAGGTCTCCACCTCCTCCATGACGCGCCAGTCAATGACACGCTGTGACAGAGCGGGGCTGGCGAACGTGATGTCCACAACCGACTCGCCCCGCATCCGCACGCACGTAGGGACAGAACCCCGATTCACGGCGACCAGGCCTGTTTCCAGAGCCTCCACCATCCTGCCCCGCACATCTGTGCAACGGGAACCCCAGGCCACATTCTTGGCGTTGAAGTCCCCGAGCACTAGCACGGAGAAAGGATGGCTTCTGGCGACGACGACACTCAACTCTGTTAAAGAGTTCTGGAACTCGGCGAGAGTTCGGCTCGGAGAGAAGTAGACTCCCACTACTACAATCTCTCCGAACTGTGCTGCTACGCACCCCTGTCCCTTCGTGACACCTTCGAGGGACGGGGTGCCGGCGGCAATAATAAGTACCCTTAGAATAACATCCAATATTCTACCTCATACCTACCCGAATTGTACGTTTTATTCACACATAGCAAACTTAATCCACTCCATCTATTTCAATATTGAACACATTGAAAAACAAAACGACTTATTACGAAAATTGCATTTCAATGTCAGCATTGAAATGCAATTTTCGTAATAAGTCGTTTTGTACATTGTTGTTTTGTTACGGACAATTCAATCTGCGTTATGTGTTTACTCAGGTAAACACATAACGCAGATTGAATTGTCCGTAAATAAGAAGCAATGTACATAAAAAGAATTAAACGTAGTTTCATCGCCAATCTTCGAGTTAAGCGATGCAAGCGAGGTGGAAAATGTGAAGTAAATGAACCGCGATAATCTCAGTCAGCACGAGCTGGAATATTTGATGTTCTGCTCACACCAGCGTGCAGCTGACGGAGCTGCTACTTTTAATAATAAGGTGTTTGGCTTGAGCAAGCTTTGTTGAGAAAAAGGTGGAATGCAGAATACCCTTTTAGTGGAGATATGAAATCTTGAAATATTTCATCTTATACTCGTGTTAAAATATCTATAGCTTTGTTGTTCTGTAACACATTGAAGGTCACGCGCGTATTCAAAGATCACTGTGAATTTGACAGTGACGCAAAATCAGAGTTAAAACAACTGTAAAAAGACTGCAGCGGTACCTTTTATGTAAAATGTGTGAAGAATAAGTAATAAGTAACATAAGTATTGTCATAGAAACTCATAATACTATTTACAATCAATTATTAGATAGCTTAAGCCCTTACTTTAATGTTACAGCTTCTTGTCACCGTACCTACCTATTTTAAGAAGAATAGTAATAAAATGTAGGTTTTATTATTAGAGCTAAGTGCTTGAAGTAATTTAGCTGAAGCAGGTGCTGACTAAGTGAAGCCTTCGCGAATATTTAGTGACAAGAGCGTTGTTTGATATCGGGACGACAGGCCAATTTTTTTAATTCCCGTAATTAAAAACGTTAAAAATCTAGTCGCAATTTCATCTCAGCGACAATGAGTGTCAAAAACTTGTCAAAAATATAGGGAAATTAGAAGTATTTTTACAGATTAAGACTGTGAACGTTCTTAAAATTACGAGAATTACCCCTGATTATATCTTGATGGCTCTTTTTTTCTTCACGATCATAATTGGCTATTTAGTTTGTCACTGTTGCCAGGTCTTTGGTCTTTGGCACGTTACCCCATAAAATCGATTTGGAAGAATACTTTGATACCGAAATGGTTTTTGTTCAAATGTTATTGTAGCGTAATTTCAATAAAAAAAATCCAGACATGAATCTCAAACATCTCTGATCCTACCAATTTACATAAAAACACACATATTTAAATAGCACGCGATTATAAGCCTCCTATGTACTCCAACTCGTATCGATTATCGATATTCATTGTGCATTTATTACGTTTCGATATCGAATAGAGTACCTACGTACAGACTGTATGATAAAGTAGTGGTGCCGCGATCGTCCATTGTCATGATAAACAGTTGTTCCGGTGTTCTGCGCGACTGTCGCAAATGTGCGGAATGTGGAAGCACGACCGTTTGCGCAGCCTCTGTGAGGTGTATTGTGGCCGGTAAAGGCCAGCTGCTGGTGGACTTATTTGGATAAAATTAAAAGAAAAAAAAAAGTCTTTTAAAAAATAAGCTTTTATTACTTGTTAATAAAAAAAAATACTAAAAAGTTAAAAATAATTTAAACCTAATAAGAAATAAATGAAAGCGTACCTTCAATATTTTTAATTTTCTTTCGCAATCAGAATGTAACACGCTTTTATTTATTTCTTCTCAGGTTTAAATTATATTAAACTTTTTAGTTTTTTTTAATAAGAAGTAGTAAAAGCTTGTTTTTTAAAAGTTTTTTTTTATTTTAATTTTATTTTTAACCTTTTAGTATTTTTGATGCGAGATTGACTACGGCGTCGTTCGTAGTGCGTAGCAGTGTTTTTCCGTTATACGCGTTTACTGTACTTAAGCTACCTGTACATCATCAGACCCAGGTTACCATCTAGCACCAAAGTTCTCGTCAAGACGAATCATACGACCCCAAACTCGATGGGGTTGTGTCGTTTAATTACCGAGTTCCTATGGCCATCTTCCAGCTCCTTCATCAGACCCTGGTTACCATCTATCACCAAAGTTCTCGTCAAGACGGATCAAACGAGTCCAAATTCGATGGGGTTGTGTCGTTTAACTACCGAGGTTCCTATAGCCACCTTCCGGTTCAAATCTTCAAAAAAATAGCGTAGAGTCATCTCAACACTTCTCTCCCTTGATTTTGTATATATATATATATATTACAAGTAGGTATATATTATAGTAATAGTATGTATGTGAATATAACCTATTTATGTATTAGTGTACCTAGTTTTAAGAGTTTTTTTATCATTGTCACCTTGGCTGACTGGTAGAGAATGCCTAAGGCATTAAGTCCGCCTTTGTACCTTTTTGTGCGAAAAGTTTAAATAAATAAATAAATCAGCTCCATGTCATAATAATTTTGCATTGTCATCCGATTTACACATGCATGCAAAATTTTAGCTCAATCGGTTGAAGCAGATATTCCACCCGAACAAACATAGTTACATATGTACATACAGACATCGCAAGTAAAAAAATAAAAGCTTGTAAAAAGGAATGCCGTGTATATTGTGTCCAAAAGATGGCTGTTTTCAGTATCCTACCGTATGAATTGTTATGAAAAAACGGAAATATGATATCCTAATTTTTCATATTTATGTAGTAATAGCCCACCTAAAACGTTACTTTGTTAGTCAATCATTTATCGAACAGATTATACATCCTGCAAAAAAGGGCACACATACCACTTTAACATAATTACAGTTAACAGAGCGAAAATAGCTAACAAGTTATCTCAGACAGTTAGTATTTCTGTTCGTTTTTTACTTTCTTTTTATATAGTTTTGTTTTTTATTTTTATTTATGTGTGTTTTGTTTAGTTGGTGATCTTCCTGTACGACTCACAATAAATACTTTTTCATTATTTCTTTATAAATACAACCAACGCCAAAAGGCTAGCCTTAAAATTAAGAAGGTAGGAAGTGAATTGTTTTTTTGATTCTATGTATTATTTTTGTTTCCTTTGCTCTATCACACGCTGTCTACATCTCTGTATCTATTGTCCCATCTCAGGTATGCTGGAAGAGATTTCTTATGAAATAAGCATCACCTCTGTACCTATTTTTTCTGTTCTGTTTTTCAATGTCTGTTTATATATGTGCGTACATAAATGGTAAATAAATAAAAAAATAAAATAAGGTATATATATATTGCCTTCAAACATATGTTTTTTTACCAGAACGTACTGCATAACTTCTTATACGAACGCTGTAACGCAAAAAGGTGACACGTAAGCCTTCAGCTATATTTTGATTGATAGCTCACATATTCTATTATTATACCGACACATATTTTATATTACTTCGTGATGCTTACACACACAGGTACGTATTTTGTAACAAATACGTTTTAAGGTGCAGATTTGAGCGGCAAAACTGATTCTGTTAATTTTACAGAACAACGCAATCACATTGAGATAATTTTTGTATAATTGATTAATATGCCTATCAGGGAAGACTTGGATAAGACTCGCATTGAGCAGGTGAGCGGCACTAGGGAGGAGACCTGTACTCAGCAACAATGTTTGATATCAAAAGTTATGCCGACACTTTAAGCTATTTTCCATGCATACATTACGTCTTGCTCCGAATTTTTATACCATACTCTGTAATGCAAAAGAGCGCCGAGAGTTCACAACACAAAGGCTCAAATTTAAGCCAGAATATTCTAAAGTAGACTTACATAACATTGCTTGAAACGATCACCTAAGTACATATTTACACTGAAAATGATAATTCATAGTAAGTATATTAAAACCTACAAAGCTTTTTATACAAATACATACGGATTTAAACTTCAATTTGTAAAAATACCACAGTTATTGGACGTCAGTAATCTTCGTAATCCGTTCGCTAAAAGCTGTCGAAATCAAATATTATTGGATTCACATTTTACAAATAGAAATTATTTTTGTGAATAGTTATTCCAATAGCTTAGGAAATAAAGTAGGAAAACGTTGCTAATCGTATAGTATGTACTTATTGTCTACAAATTGTACATTTGAATCATTTGAATGAAGACTTGTATTAACTCGTTCGATAATTAGGTTTGAAATAATTATTCTTAGTAGGTAATAAATGTATACAACTCCATGTACCTTCTGTGGAATAATTATATCTATATCAATCCATGCAAATAAACAAAATTGAAGTGTCTGTTTGTTGAAAGTAAGTACTTACAAGAAAAAAACTATTTTTTTAAATTTTGTCTGTATGTTTGTTTCGGCTGATCTCCAAAACGGCTGGACCGATTTTGACGGGACTTTCACTGTCAGATAACTGATGTTATAAGGAGTAGTTATTTTAGAAAAGAACAGGGTTCCGCGCAAAAAATTAAAACCCATGAAATCCAATTTATTTTTTATATATATGTTACCGGCAATGTGTATAATTCAGGTATTCTATACAATACCTAGGCAATGTATAGAATACCTGAGGCGTCCAGGCAATTTATGAAATATTATGAATATTATTGTCCGTTACATAATTTGCCTAGGTAATTTATACATTTCCTAGGGATTGTATAGAATACCTGCTGGTTCACCGGCAATGTGTAAAGTAAATAGATTTGGTCTATATTTATCAATATTATGTAAGTACCATGGGAGAAACGACCATCTATACACGTAAGGACTGTCTTACTTGAAATACACGGCCGCTATATTAATCAGATGTGTTCATCGTGTGCATGTGATTTTTAACCGATGAAAATAAAGGGGGAGGTTCTCAATTCGACACGTATATTTTGTTTTCAAATTGATAGATAGATAGATAGATAGATAGATTTTTCACACATTGCCGGCTGCGCATTCGGTACTGTATAGAATGCCTAGGCAAAGTATAAAATAAATAATATTTCATACATTGCCTGGACGCCTCAGGCATTCTATACATTGCCTGGGTATTGTATAGAATACCGGATTATACAGATTGCCGGTAACATATATAGTAATAATAGTATTGTTGTTTTTATCAATAAAATCTAGTGGAAAACAAATTCATCTCAAAAATTCGAATCATTTTCGTACGTACAGTAAAGTTGTAAAGGCGAATGCCCTCTGGCGAACTCCGAACAAGGGTTCTTTTACTTTCCTTTACTTTTCTTTCTTTTATCTCCGTTGTTGTGTGAAGCACTCGGTAATGATCAAGGTTACCCGCGGACGAGTACTAAGATATCGGTGAGATGTTTCATTATACAGTGTTGATAATATTTGTTATTTGTAGTGTTCCGTACGTAGCGGAAAAACCGCTAATTTGGCAAGAAGCAAGCTCGGTTTTCGGACTTTTTCCTTTACTTTTGCCGTGAGAACTTGGTTCTTGCCAATTTTCAACGAGAAGTACCCGTAGGTTTAGATTTATTTGGGGGAATCAAAATATGTAGAATAAATAGCCTTATATATTTATATTGCCCTGTTTACTTAGCACTTTGATTTTTTAGAGCTCCAAGGGACCGCAAACCTATGAATTGATATCTCCACGCGTTCTTGAGAAAACAGTCTTGACAGATAGACAAACGGACGGATGGACAACGAAGTGATCCTAATAAAATAGCGTCACACTTCACATATTAGTAGCTTATTAAACGTCTATGTTCATTATTAAAATTAAGATCATATACTTGTGAAACTGTAGCATCGTCTCATGAAACAGATGCCCTAATTTTCCTTTTTTTTAAGTTCTATTTCCCCCAACACAAAGATTACCAACACATCCTCGTATCTCCCGAGGGTAAAAGTATCTACCAATTCGACATAAATCGGCTAAATCCGTATGCATTCGGAGGCATTCGGAAGTCGATCGCTGTGACGGCTATTAGCTCCGATTGATTTATTGAGAGCTTAAATCTAAGTAAGTGATGTGGATACACAATAGGGATCGTTTTCCTGCTAATTTAAGGGGAAATAAATTAAATGAATTTGAATGGTTGATAAAATGTTTACAGTCATGGGGAAGACATTTTCCAGAATGGAATGACAGACGCGAATTTAATTTTAACATCTTCGTTTGCTTAGAAATAGGACAGTATTTCTCGCATAAATAGTACGTTTATTGTCAATTTTTTTTTTATTTATTTTGAGTACTCCATTTTAATATGATTTGTATTACCCAAAATGCTACTTCGAAAATATGATTCAACTTGTCTGTTTTTCACGACAGTAGCTACGAGCGTACTACGCTGCTACGTCGTAGCATCTCGTAGCACGTCACTAGAAATAATTTATTACAGACATTTTTGCTAACCATTTTGTTTTACTACAGTATCTAAGCTTTAAAAGTCACAGTGTTCGACCTCCTTAAATATTAGTAAATAGTTATAACATTTAAATACATACATTTCTGACGTACTGATCAAATGTCCTCACCGCGGTCCTCCCGAGCAGCAACGCATCCATCTCACTCTCCGGCACAGGAACCACGGCCACTGTGGGCGCGGGACCGCCCTTCATCGGCACATTCATTTTGAACCTTATGTTCTTTGCACTAAGACACACAATCCTTCATCGCCAATCACTATTTACAGGAACAAAAGTTTATTTACAGGAACTTCTATTATCTGTTTTGAGCACATGCCCATTAAGGGAAACCAACTTAAAGTCACGATTGCTTCGGTGTAAATACAAGTTAATGTCTACGACACATTTTGTAACGATATCACAATAAAACGCACCAGTCATTTAGAACAATGTACATATAATTCATTTATTCTCATTCCGTCGTCTTGTTCAATTAAAAATATTTTATCCTTCACATTGAATATAATTGAAATTGAAACTGTTTGTATTGCTCTTTTTAATTAAACCAAGTGTTTTTAAAAATACAATTGCTTTTTTCTCAATTGCATTTTATTTTTCAAAAAAATACATTATAAATTGACCTTTTGTTTTTATATGTTGAAATGATATGATTCGAAATTATTATTGTCTTTTTCGAATATGTATAAAATTATATTTAGTTTTAATCCAATTGTTCTTATTTCTGATAAAACACTCACTATTATTTGTTCACTCGCACACAATCTGTTTTCTCACACAATCTCGGAGCGTTATAAGTGTTACCTCCCCGTTGATCCCGTGCGTTCAGTCTTCACTATTATCTTTCTTGATTTACTATTTATTGGTTCAAGGATTGGAATGAAAATAAAATTCGTTTTTGGACCGCTGTTACTGATGGTATACCTATATCTGTAACATTTTATTATATTGTGGTATTGTTTGATTTTTATACGAAAGAAGGTATTCACCATGATTCCTGTAACTTTGAAAAAAATATTTAAGTAAAAAATTAAAGATAAATAATAATCATCTTCTTCGTCTTTACGTAAGTAATTTAAAAGAAGGCAATTGGATTGCTCACTATTTTCGGTATGAAACGATTTCACCTAACCTGTGACGAACGGACGTGTACTCGTAAGTCATCATCACCTTCCTGCCTGCCCCATGTCACTTGGTGTCGGCGCAACACGTTATCTTCTTCCATTCTCCCTGTCATACGTCACGCTATCATTCACTCCCTTCTCTTACAGACCTTTACGTACAGGTGTTATAACAATAGATGAGCCGTTAATGTCATTACTGGGGCTTCACTATAATACGCTTAGATGAATGATACTTTAATCCCGAACATAAACTATTTTGGTCTGGTCAGATTTCGACGTGACTTAACGTTTATTGGATTTCAACCTTGTCAATATACTTGATAAGCTAATATTCATCCATACTAATATTATGAACGCGAAACTACAGTCCGGCCGTCGAAAGATTGCGTTCCTGATAGACACCTGTCAGTGCGACAATCCTAGTAACTAATAAAGATCAAATTCGCCAAACACGTGTTCGTTTGTATGAAACTGGTAGGTGTCAGGAACGCAACATCTCGTCGGCCGCACTGTACCTCTGTGTGTCTGTCTGTTACCTTTCACACCATAACGGCTAAATGGATTGTTGGCTCACGGACACGACACCACGAGCTGGGTTATGACTTTTATCCCAGTAATTCCTTCGCGTGCATAATTTCAGAGCTCCACGCGGGTGAGCCCGCGGGGTGAAGTTTAATTTGTGTATAAGTCAAATGCTTTAGCTATTAATGGTGTCAGAGAATTTTATTTATGTCAAAGTGACAGTTTTGATTTGAATCTACAGTCAATTTAATTTGATCGTGAATTGGATAAACAATACGTTTCTCGGACAGTACATAACTAGCCCGCCCTAGAGAGCCACTTCGAGTTGCTGTTTTTTTAACTTTTGCGCTATTTGCAGGTTCTTACATATCTCCAGAACATTTTTGTTGCAAAGTAATTTCTAATTAGTAAACACAAGACCACTCTCAGCGTATCTGTGCGCCTCATTAAGAACAGTCCTAATTACAGCATTACACTCAGGATTCTTTGCAAATGAGCGCACTATCATTACCATACTAATCTGCTGAAATTAAACTTCTGAAGTTGAAACGACTTCTGCTTATAATGGTGTTTAGTACATCAGCTAGTTCCAGAGCGACAAACTAAAATTCCTCATATGCCTGTTATAACACGCTCTTCAAACCAGGTTTTACCAATGCTTTGGCAGTAAAATCTACATGATGTTGACTCTCTTAATGGTGGTTAGCACTACCCGGTTTATATATGAGGAACAGGGTGCAATGTTCACTCATCCTCCATAGAAAAGGGAGGATCCTCCGACCAGACAGACGGGTGTCGTGTCTGGTGGGCCACTGCCCGACAAATGATCTCGGGAAGTTGTATATATGCTAGGTGCGGGGTAAACTCTGCTTACACCATGCAGGATTTTGCGTAACATTAGTATGACGCGTTGTTTTCATGCGGCTTTGTAGACACCGTTGCAGGTTGATGGCAATGACCTCGCCCCTACGATATGGGACTTCAACATAACTAGCGAAATGCGGGTGTATTGTACAGCGTCTATCAGAAAAGTGTGGTCATAATATATAGAATGTAGTACAGACCATCAAACTGAACGACTCTCTCCGTGGGATCAACATTGTAATCGCGCAAATAATAATCAGCCATCCCAAACATTTCGGTCGAGTAGGTATTGAAGTTTTTTATGGGACAGTTGATATTTTTTTCGCGATGACGATGTTGGTCACTCAGCCTTCAGGACATACGAGATGATGTTATGTCAGTTACATATTAGGATTTTTAAGTAATCATAAGGAGTAGACAGTATTAGTATGAATACTACGCCCACATGTAGCTAGTTATACCTTAATGTTATTCTCCCTGTGATCCCGAAGACTGACTCATGTTAATACAAATCATAATGTTATACAGAACAGGCGTGTGACATCGGAGCGTGCCTCCAAAGTATTCAAGATCGATATTGGTCTAAAGTTACCTAATTAGTCTTACAGCGATACAGCTGTGCGCTGTGTCTTTGACAAAGTTGTGATTCTAATATAATATTTTAGTGAAATTTAAGTTCGTAATGGTCATACATATGAAGAAAATTTGATGAAAACACAACGTTTCGTACCAATTATAACTTACACTCAGAGAGTTAAATTTGTGATTTAATCATTGTTTATTTTGTTTATAGGTATATATGTATGTGTGTATTAGTATTAATTCTAGTATTTTTTGTAGTTATTTCCGAGCAGCTATATATCCCATAAGTTGCGTCTGCCATGTTATATCTCTGCTTCACCCTAAAGTTGACTTGTAGAAAATGCCTCAGGCATTAAGTGCGCATTTGTTTAGTATTTGTCTAAGTAAGCCTACAGTTTTAATGAATACATCATTTGATCAACATACAACCTAATAATAAGCTGGAAATATAAAAAAATATCTAAGAAAAACCCGCAAAAACATCAGCGTCCTCCAGTCTATTAGATCCTTCGTCAGAAGTTGTGATGAACACTAAAGCCCCAGACATAATAACAATCCAACTTCTATTGTGTCTCGTTCAGTGTCCTCAATGGGTTGAAACAATATCTGACAAACAGATATTTCAAATACCTACAATTATACGGATATGGATGAGATCTAATATGTTTATTTATAGATAAATTAACTATTTACACTAGATATTAAATTAAATGACTTACTAACTAACTATACAAATAAATACAAAAACAAAGGACACTTAGGCGTTGAAGTACTCGTCCGCATCGCTGTCATCCGGAAACGTGCCCAGAAGATTGGCAGCATTGCCACAGGCCCCATGACCCCAGCGTGTCGACCCCAAACGACTCAATAAGATCTTAGTTCTACGTAGATTTCTAAATGAGATACATCACCATGACATAACAACACGCCTGTCCCCCGAAGACTCAAGTAGAGGTACGGTAATACACCCACTTTTCGCCAGAAGTGATATATATTAATAGATTTATGTGAACCTATTTTCGTTTAGAAGTGGGTGTTTCTCGCTATTCATACAGTTTGTGATAAGCCTCTACGTCGGCGCCATCAAACGCGAATTAATATAGTTTGCCCTGATTGAGTTTTAATATTTACCTTGCATGTTAACCATTTGTAGCGCTGGTATGGTTATTGTACCGTTAGCTAGAATATAATATGAATTTGATTGATTTACTTATTGTGCGTATGGTAACTGCTGAACAAAATGAAATCCTACTTATCTACGTGGCAATTTAGGCTCAAAAATATTTAATAACCGATAAATAAATCCTTCAAACATATTCTCTACTCGAAAAAATGATGTCAGTAACGTTCCCTGTTTGAGAAATTGCAACCAAATGGGAACAAAAATATCTACAAAGCTTAGTGATAATTTTTGTCTTTTATTCGGTATGTTTCAGTCGAAGTGAAATGTCTGAACACAAAATCAAATGTGAAAAATACATTCATTAGTGAACTGATCCCAAATCTTTTAGTCGCCAATCGAATAATCGACAAATAAAAGGACGCGATAAGCTTTCATGGGAATGAACGTTCATCTGGTCCTTTCGTTTTTTAAATGAACGTGGAGTGAAGCTTCTGATAAGTTTGTAATTGGATTTTTCTGTTCGAAAAAATCTCTCTTTGATGCGCGGATTTGGATTTATGCCCAATGAAAGGACAAAAGGCTGGCTCTTATTAAATGAAATCTAATTAATAAATTGGCTTTAGGACAGTGTCGGAGATTATAAGTACCTACATAGATAGATAATGGTTTGCATTATACGTATTCTCAAAATAATAATTAAGAAAATGATGAAAACTAAAAGTACCTAATAAATATATTCCTACAGAGAGAAAATGTATTTGGAATACTTAGTGAATACCGTTGTGATTATTATTATAAGCGGTGCCAAGTCGGCCCCACCTGTTGTCACACACCATGTTGACCTACTTCCCTCACCATAACAAACGAACGCCGGCGGTTTGTGAACGTAAAAAACATGACCTTTTGCTAAAGAGTCTTGTCCCACTACAAGGTAATAAATGCTTCAACATAGAAAATGTTAAGTCAGGGAAATTTATTGTTATGCATATGGAATACCAACTTAAATTGTTCGCATATTCAAATTACAAGTGTCATTCTTTGTCAGTTATATAATATGGCTATCACACCATAAATTGACGTGGGGAGTCTATTTGCTTAACAATTAATTTCCCTGACATTTGAGCATTGATCATTACGCTGACTCAGTATGTTTTGGTGACTTCAAACCTTATAAGGCCAGGTTCTCTCACGGTGATGCTTACAGTTTATTCAATGTATAAATTAAGAGCTTGTCACGGCTTTTGATTCTTGCTCGAAACAGATATTTTTCAGGGTTTTACTTTATGTACACGTCGGTAGAAACATTGAATTACGAAAACCACCCTTAATACTACATAATAAAAACGCTGTCAATATCAAATATTAGTTACCGTGGATGTCCGATTGAATGTCATTCTATCTTGTGAAAGGGAAATTCAATGCACGTGTTGCAAAACAAAGTTATTGAAGTAACAAATGCATTTTTTTCTTGAATTTCAACAAAATTAGCCCACCTTACATTAGCCCACCTTCTCCTCAAAAACCAATACATTATCATCCTCTGCACATTGATCGCGGCGCGGTATAAATCTCCATTGAGCGGCAAGGTGGGTCCTGACCTGGCCGGAACAGAGCGCTATACATCATTGCAGCTATACGAGCACTGGAGGGAGGCGTCAGGGGTGCCTTACTGAAGATAGATGTCACAACCTGAACGAGGTGTGTTGTATTATTGTGCTTTAATAGAAGCAGGAAAACTCAATTATTCATAAGAAATAAAATATTATTTGCCTGGAGTGTGAGAAAATCTTTAAAAAAACTACGCTCCAATTAAAACATTTTTGATCTCATTTAAATAACTCAATTTAATTGAAATAACGAGAGAAAAACTATGTATATTACGGCAAAAACCAGTAGTGGCGAATTTTATGAATTGGACATGATCATAGATAAACCGTGTTCAGGAGCGGTCAGTGTCATCATTGTTTTGGAATATTAACACTAACAGCTCTTGAAAATGGTATATACGTGTTCATCGCGTTCAGATTCACTGGTGAAATTCGCCCTTATCACCCAAAATTAATTTAAAGTATTTTAGACAATCCTAAATTGAATCGCCTTCTTCCCGTAGCTCCCGTAGGGCCAGACACTACACATCGTCACCTGCTGCAGTCCTTACAAGCTCCATTTGTCTCATTTAAACAGAAATCCAAATGAAACACAAAAAACCTGCCAAGTGCGTGTCAGACCACACATAGAATAGGGTACCGTAGTCACCCATAATGGCACGTGGGTTTAGAAGGCGGGGTTGGTATTCCTTACTCATCAACATCTGCCTAGCCTTTTCCCAACGATGATGGGGTCGGCTTCCGGTATTTATTACTATGAATAAATTAATTGAATAAAGCGGTTTAACCATTATTGTCCGTAACGTTTAAAAACGGGCCCAAATTGAACGATGGTAACTGAAGAAGGAGTTATAAAAACCGACTGCACAAGGGAAGTAGTCGATTATATTAATAGACTATTAAATGCACAACGCCATCTATCGAGTGTCGTTGTAAACTTTTGAAGATTCTAATTTTTCTATTTTGAATCGAATTTAAACACAAAATTTGAATAAGTACCTACTGCCACGAACCACACGCCCCCACATTCTGACGCGCCATGTTGTGAGCACTGTACGCGTCGTCACCGCAGCGTGAACGCGCGCGCGTGTATTCTGGCGTTGCGTTTAACCGTTTACATACTGAGCGAGGCGTCTGCTTGATAACGTTCACGATCGTGTGAACAGGTTTTAAGCTATTTCTGACACACTGTATTTTTTTCCCGTAAATCTTTGCAGGATGAGATCAAGTTGGTCAACACCATAGATTAAAAGCTGATATTTCAATCGACAGATAATTTTTATTCGTGGAATAAAATTGTCGTCTGACAAATTTTACATGGAAATACTGTCAAAAATTCAAGATTATTCCTCGGATAAAATTATCTGGCGTGGGAAAAATCAGCCCTATGTAGAACTAGAACGATAAGAGCCAAGCAACCAACCAATTACTAAGAATAACGAATTTATCTTGTTTCTTTGCTCCGTGCATTTTTAATTTCCTGTGCAAGTTCAAAGTAGATCGAGTACTAGACTCGCACAGGAAATTACTTAGGTACTTAGGTACTCTGTGCTTTGGTTTCATTCAATCCGGCCGTCCATGAGCTGCTTCAGTTGTAAACGTCGACATCATCTTCATCACATGGTAAAAGGGGGTATTATGACAGTACGCTGGCATGCGGCACAATTAGTCAAAACTGAAAGTATTTACTTGTTTACCCTTACATAAATGAACATTGAACATTGAACTAGTAGTCGTCACCAGTGAGCGGCTGATCTTATCAAATAATAACAGACATTAGAAGCCGATATGTTTACTGACACTGTCACTACCGAGTATGTGTGGTGAACTGACAGCTTGTTTATATCTACGAGGTAACACGACGGAATACTACGAATATTATAGTTATAGTAATGGTAGTGGTAGGTAGTCGGCTTAGCATAATGTGGCGCTATGTATGTACTATACTATATTATAGTAAACCGACCACTTACTGTAGATACCTACAGTAAGTGGTCGGTCGGGTGTCACCACTTTGTTTTACGTTGAACAAGAGAGTTAACCCGTCAAGCGACGGGTCAACGGTTTTCATGATTATATATTTGTTTGGATCATTCGTTCGTCTACGAAATGGTTGAGCTGGGTGGTGCTGATCCACGCGTCATGTTCGTGAACGGGCGCCGTCGGTTGAGACTGGTCATCTCTTAACTGCCAGGGCTTATTTTTAATTTTATATTTTAAATTGTTTCTTTTTTTACATTGTTCTCACATATAGAAGCAATAAGAATAATGTACCCTGGATTTTGTAGTAATATTTTGATTTAAAAGAGTGTCCTTGGAGTTTCTTTCCTGTTCTTCTCCGTAGAGATCTACGTTTTGGAATGGGCAACTAGCTTCAACTTTCTGACTAACTGACCGACTATTTAATTTTGACAATTCAAAAGTGCCTGTAAATGGTTTAATTGAAATAAATGATTTGAGTTTAAGTTTGTTGTCTTTTCGAGTGTATCTTCTTATGGATCGGTGGGGTTCATACGACATTTAAAAGGTTAAGCATCAAAATCTTATGCCCTGAAATAACCAATTAATCATAACTCTCTCATTCTCGAGATGAAAGATCTGACATACAACTATACGAAATATTTGTATTGAACAAACTCGCCTAAGTGAAGTTACGCCTTTTATCTAGGTCATCACAAGCTAGCACCTACCTATACCTATCTAAATGATTCGTTCGTTCATGATCGTTCTTATCGTGCTAAGGGGTAGCGCGATAAGAACGATCTATCCCCCATTGCCTCCCCCACCGGTGACAACGAAGGTCCAGTCGTAACAACGAAGGTCCATTCATTCGGACAAAATGTGTCTGTATGTATGTTCTCTTATTTTCTTTGTAAACGCACACCGCTGTGGGGCTCGTGACGTCACTAACAAACAATTGGAGAAGGCACACTAACTTAGTCCACAATAGGTACCGACTAATCAAAAGTACGATTATTAGATGTTTGCGCAGTTTGGCATTTATGCTGAGCGATGGCCGTTTTGCGTGAATGTGACGCATGTTTACCCCCAAGTTGTTATTTTTTTGTGTGTTTCTTCTTTTTTATGCGTCATGTTTGCCGCAAATAAATGTATTTTCTTTCTTTTTTCTTTTGATTGTGCCGGTGACCTTTAAACTAAGCAAAAGATTCATAGAAACCTGAATAGCGGCACCCCATTCCGATGATAAAGGCCCGTTCAAATCAAACTCATATTAAAAGTTTATTTTAACTTTCAATTGTAATTTTGTTGTTTCAAGTGGACTTTCTGTACTTCGTAGTGGTTAGTGTGAACCACTACGTACAGATTGAACAATGTTTTTGACGGACAGCTTTAACTTAGCAATATGGAAATTGTTCGGGATAACAGTTGCTTTTCGTTTTGGGAAACGAAAGTGAGTACAAATAAAATGTTGGTATTACGAGTACCCAAACGAAGTTCGTGTAGGGTTTTCACATTCTTTTATTACTAGCTTCTGCCCGCGACATTGTTCGCGTGGAAGTCGTATGACACCACAATATACTGATATAACAACAACATCCCTGTATACTACGTTTGTATTGGCATTAGGATAGTTCCCACAAAAAATATTCAATGTACTGTAATATAAATGTAAAGTAGGTTTGATTTCGCTACGATTTTATTATATTACTAGCGGACCTGGCAGACATCGTCCTGCCCGGAGAAGCAGTGCCACATTTAGGGCTGATTTTTCAATAGGCAGATAATTTTTATTCTTGGACTAAAATTGACGTCTGACAGATTTGTCAATAATTCAAAATTATTCCTCGAATTTAAATATCTGGGGCATATTGTGACGGATGACCTCAAGGATGACGAGGATATAGAGCGGGAACGCAGGGCGTTGGCGGTGAGAAGTAACATGCTTGCTCACAGGTTCGCTCGATGTACAACTCAAGGAAAGATAACGCTCTTTAAAGCGTATTGTCAATCTTTTTACTCGAGTGGCCTGTGGGTGAGCTATACGCGACGCGACGATCTTATGACACCCTGCGGGTTCAATATAACAATGCTTTCAGAATTTTGTTAAGGTTACCGTGGCGCTGCAGGTCCTCCGGGATGTTTGCAGAAGCCTACACGGACGGCTTCAAGGCTATAATTCGCAAAATATCGGCTTCTTTGCTGCAGCGTCTGCGGGCTGCTAAAAATGGCATTCTGAAAGTCATTGCTGCTAGATTTGATTGCCCCATTCAAAAACACTGGGTGAGGGTAGTGAATGGTTTTGTATAAGTAGTCTACATAAAGATCTAACAATGCAAACATAATTGTAAGCTAATATTGTTGCTAATATATACTAACAAGGTATGGATTTTAATTATCTGAAAATAAATTATTCTATTAATTGTCATTCAGCCGTAGATGGCACTGAATATAGGCATACTGTATTTACTATGTCGAAAGCGCCGACATTTGGCTCCGACTGGTACAATATGACTCACATGATGTTCCGATAATCGAATCGAGACAAATGCTAAAGTAGAGTTTGACAAGTTTTTAATTCCAAACTCTCCCATCAGAAACCGGGTGTAAGTTTCTACGAAGTTCCAGCACTTATTCCGTTAAGCAACAATGTATCAGCTCAGCCTGAACAAGCGAATCATCCTGTTCAAACAAGTTCAACACGCGACCTTCCCAACTTGTCAAGGTCATATCGCATGAATCCATCGGGGATACTGTAGCTTAGTTCCAAGTTGCAACTTGGAGCTTGTATTTGAGTCGGTTTAAGTTTCCTTGTAGATTTTAATACTGATATCTATCTATAAATATACATTTTGAAGTTGATAATTGAATAAATATTTATCAATAATATGTATAGTGCTAGTGAATAAAGCTTTATCATCTCAATTTAAAGCGCTTTATTTTAAACGCGCTTCTTTCTAATCTAGAGCTATCAAATTGAGATGATAAGTCTTTATTCAATACTAGCACTATACATACATCGTGTACGAAGCTTCTCTATTCTCAGATTAATTTAAGTGTTTTCACTGTGTTCTAGAAACAGACTGTCTCACAGGTAGGGTATGTGTGACTAAGATAACTCTGAGCCTAACATTTTCTAAAAATCAATATGCTATTAACGACCAGATACTGTGGGTACCTACTTACTTTGGACCTCTTGGATTAGTTTTTCCGTAAAATCAAAAACCATTTTACAAAAAATGGAAATTTCGTTTTATAAACTTGTCGACTGCCACAGATTTAAAACCTAAGAAATGTAGAATTTCGCGGGTTACGAGTACTATTAAAAATGTCAAAGTAGAGTTTGACAAGTCCTCAACTTCAAATTCATAATTCAGAAATCGGGTGGGAAGGTTTTTTGTTTTTAGTAAATGTTGAAGCTAGACTAGCTAGTAAGAATGACGTCGCAAGGGTCTGTTCTCACTCTGATTTAATTTTCAGTTGGTGAAACGGAACATAGTACTCGAATATTCTATTTTTCAACTGTTAATGAATTTTCTCGGAATTTGAAATTTATTCTAACAGACTCTGTTCTTTTGTCAGTCAAAAAAAGCTAAATTCAATTTTCATTTTATAAATAAACTGTGGTCATTAAATTAATTTAATTTTATATTAATAATCTATACTTATAATAAATCTGTAGAAGTGAAAATTCTGTACATTGAAAAAATATCAAAAAAATAAATGGCAGGGGGTGTTACTAGACCGACACCGAACCCAAAAATGTGATTAAAAAAATTTTTGTCTGTCTGTCTGTTTGTTCAGGCATCACGCAAAAACTACCGGTTCGATTACGATGAAACTTGGTATAATTATTCTTTAATATCCTGGGCACCACACTGGGTACTTTTTATCCCGGAAAAGTATACACAATAAAAAACAAACTTAATTTTGCGGTTCGATCCCTAGACCCGATTACTGTACCAACCGCAAATAATAAGTTTGTCGTAGGTTACGTTACCCGCAGTGGAGTTCACTAAAGTTATGCTCTAAATGTAGTGCTGAAGGTTGAATTTGGCTTGCACCGTTCGCAGCACACGCGTGGCGCGCGGCCGCCACGGATCGCTACCGTATATAAGGATATTTTTTGAACTTTGATTTGAACGGACGTGTTGAGTGGCGAGCGTTCGTTATTATTTTAACTGCTACTTGCAATTCTAAACCGTGTTTTTCAGTGCGACCTTTTTTATTTCTATTAGTTTTTAGAGTTATTTAGGTTTATTTTTATAAGTCGTAGGTATAGATTTTAATTTTAAAGTATAGGTAGTATATTTGATAGTGTACGTAGTGACCGTAGGTTATTTTATAATACCTACTGTTAGGTAAGATTAGTCATTCGTATAGATATTAGTTTTTAGGGATTTTGCTTATTTATTGAGTTTAGTTATCATCAGAAATAGGTTTATTTAGGTAGGTAGGTATTTTATTTTCTGTTATTGAGGTTTTTTTATTTTTATTATGTAGGTACTTAGGTAAGGATATCATATAGGTACCCTCTTAATCACCACTAATGAGACACAATTGGTTTTCTATTGTAATTAGCCACAAAGGGCCCGCGAGATAGATGGCATCCTGGGGAAGCACATACATTTTATCCTGTTAGCACGTTCCCGTGGGATAATTTCCGACATCCACGCGGGCGAAGCCGCGGGCAGAAGCTAGTAATAAATATAAAGTTCTTACATCCATTATGAGAGCTAAAATTAACAAACATATAGACACCAACTTCATCATGTCTACCTCTCAAAACGGATGTAAGAATGGGTCCCGCGGTACTAAGGAGCTACTACTCATTGATATGGCCATTAGCCAACAGGTTCGTCGTTCCCGAAAGGATCTGTCGACATGTTGGATAGATTATAAGAAGGCCTATGACTCGGTGCCACATACATGGCTCATGAGGGTGCTGAATTTGTATGAAGTATATGCAACTCTGCGCACCTTCCTGATGTCGTGTATGGGGCAATGGAGGACGGTTCTTCGCTATCCAGGATGTCGAAATATTCAGAGGAATAGCGAACCGATAAGGATCGAGCGAGGCATATTTCAAGGCGATAGTTTGAGTCAGCTTTGGTTCTGCTTAGCCTTAAATCCTCTAAGTAAACTGATGGAGCATTCAGGTCTAGGCTATCGGCTGAGGAGAGATGGTCAGGTTATATTGCACCTCCTCTACATGGATGACCTAAAACTCTTTGCTCCTAACAATCTGCAACTGATAGAGCTACTGAAAGTAACTGAAACTTTCAGTACGAGTAGCGCCATCAGGATGGAATTTGGTGTGGACAAATGTGCGGTCATGCATGTAAAGCGAGGGGAGATTGTGGAATCCGTGGGAACTCAACTCTCGGATTCCACAAACCCTAGAGACCTCTCCGCATCCGAAACCTTTAAGTATTTGGATATTTCGGAAGCGTTAGGCATCAATGTTACTGACATGAAGCAATCGTTGAAGGAGCGCTTCTTTGGCCGCCTGAAAAAAGTACTTAATAGTCTTTTATCAGTCGGAAACAAGATGCGCGCCTTCAACAGTTGGGTCGTACCGGTTTTGATGTACTCTTTCGGCATACTAAAATGGATTCAAACCGAACTAGACGCCCTGAATAGGAGGGTCCGGACGCTGCTGACTACAAATAGAATGTATCACCCACGGTCATCGGTAATGAGGCTGTATATCCCGAGAAAGTGTGGAGGTCGAGGCTTTTTAAATGCTAAAACAAGGGCCTCACCCCGCTCCCCTTGGCTAAAGAGAACTGGCGCAAGTCAGTAATGCTTGACACCAATGATCGCATGAAAGTATGGCAGAGTAAGGAGCTTCACGGACACTTTTACCGGGCTTGATTCAGAAAGCGGTACTTCTGGACACGGCTCGCATTGTCAGGAAGATCCTCTCTCTTGAGCCTTTATTTTCAGATAACAAAGATCCTTTGGATTAGTAACAGTAGTCTTAACCTATGTTAGTACTTAACTAATAACACCGACAATAGTCCATTCGGTTAGTATACACACGACTTAGAAACTATGTTAGTACTTACATCTACCAGAAAAACAACACAAACTATTAATTTTAAAAAAACCATATGTATTATATTTAAACCCTGGGTTTTTTTAAATATATATTATTATTTTTTATATTGTAAACCGTTTTTTTCACAAAATCATTTCACCAGATAGTTTTGAAAGTATCCAATAATTACTTTTTAACTAGCAGCGGTGCTTGTACCAATTTTTGAAGGGAATACAAGCAAGGCATATATACCCACTCTTCTATTTACATAGGTCTATGTATAAACTAGTAAAACGTATCCGTCAGCGGGCCCCACATCACTGCTCCACGGTCAGCACACAATACTTCAGCACACAACGGCACAGCGCTTTATAGGACATTAAACATACGGACGTTACGGCACATAAATGGTCTAGACTGCGGCGCAGGGAGGCGTCTTAAACGTAGGGATGATGGGCTTTCTATTAATATTGGCTTTTATTGCGGTTGATAGGGTGCGTAAAGTATAATAATTATAGAAAGGAATAAAACAAACTACTGCGTGTTGTATTGGATAAGTTATGACTTCTGCATTGGGTGGCAGGTTCGATCTAATATTATGTACTGTGACTTGCTTTAATTCCTGCATTACAAAGGCCGATACACGCTCTCAATGCTTTTAGATAGCTGTCACGCTATAAGATTTTTGAAACGAAGTTCTTTAACGAAGCTTGCGGTAGGAGTAAACTGGGAGAAATCGTCACGTAATGACAAAGCGTTATGCCCCCTCCATGTGACTTTTCATTTATGTAATAGAAAGACACACAGAGAGAGAAAGAGATATTTGTCATGGTTTTCGAGGGTACTGAAGTCAATAGTGAGGTCAAATGAAAATCCAAGAGGGCGGCGAAAATTTTGAAATTTTTCGTTATTTTGATATTTTCACATCCGCTATCTTGATCTCCAAGCCCCACGTATTTTTCTTATGAAGGCAATCCTCCAAAAAAGATTAAAGTTAAAAAGTTAGGTAAGCCTAAAGCAAGCCATGCAAGCTAGGTTATGGATGACGGTTGGAATTGCGTTAGCAAACACGCCTTCATTTATAAAGCATCCGAGTTTCATAGTTCAGGATAAGTGTTCAGTTTTCTATTATACTTGCACGTTCAGTTAAAACTGTAGGGGTAGCGTTATTCCTAACGATCTTATTCGCCTATCACTTTATTAAACACTTATCATTAAGCTCAAAAATTCAACAAGACTCAACTCATTTCATAGTCGTGAAATAAATTTAAAATAGTCTCAACGTAGGCATGACATGCGTGGAGCCAATTACACGGTCGGTCGGCCGGCTCTCCGGGCCGAACTTACTTCATAAATATGAAAAACGTTCACAAACTTGTTGGCAGTTTTACTACAGGGTTCTGCGAAGATATCAATTGCTATATTTTTTGTAAGAACGTTTTATCTAACTTGTCCAAAAATGTATATGAATGGGAAAAACTTGGATGCTTGTTACAAATAATGATGAGGAAACGGATCATTGAATTTTGATAAGACACATAAATAAGTAGATGTGAAATTAATAGTTTAATAAATAATATTAAGTGAGTGGTATAAAAAAGTGTTCGAAACCCATCGGTTACACTAAAAGCGGGTGTTTAAATTTGCATCATATCTTGTCCACCTAGAAAGAATACTCACATATGTATATCTTTCCTATAACTATCTCCTTCTTTACTCTCGAAAGCAATCACTTTTTATTCCACGAACCAGTAATTAATTTTAGAAAGGTATTTCGGGTATATGTGTAAAGAAAATGTATTTCTTAATTAATGTTAAATTAATACTTTTTGGTTAATAACACCAAAGAGTCTAGTTATGACAGTTGTATGGATGCCAACTGAAAAAGGGAGACAGAATCTTTATAGATAGTTGTCTGTGGACAGAAGGATGTCAAGATGACATGAAAGACATATAAAATAGATTTTTGGTTATTAAATATTTTCTTTAATTAATTTTATTATAAAGAATCGACAGGTGTAAATAATAATAAAATAATACTTAAAATGTCGTTTCTTTGATTTCAGGTATGTTTTAGTTTGTAAATACTTAGAACATCTTTTTAGTTTATATTTATTTAATAATACTTTTATCTATACTTATAATAAATCTGTAGAAGTGAAAATTCTGTACATTGAAAATATCAAAAAAATAAATGGCAGGGGGTGTTACTAGACCGACACCGAACCCAAAAATGTGATTAAAAAAATTTTTGTCTGTCTGTCTGTCTGTCGGTCTGTCTGTCTGTCTGTCTGTCTGTCTGTCTGTCTGTCTGTTTGTTCAGGCATCACGCAAAAACTACCGGTTCGATTACGATGAAACTTGGTATAATTATTCTTTAATATCCTGGGCACCACACTGGGTACTTTTTATCCCGGAAAAGTATATACAATAAAAAACAAACTTAATTTTGCGGTTCGATCCCTAGATCCGATTACTGCACCAACCGCAAATAATAAGTTTGTCGTAGGTTAGGTCACACGCAGTGGAGTTCATTTTTATTCCTTTTACTTTTTAGAGTTATTTAGGTTTATTTTTATGTAAGTCGTAGGTATAGATTTTAATTTTAAAGTATAGGTAGTATATTTGATAGTGTACGTAGTGACCGTAGGTTATTTTACAATACTGTTAGGTAGGATAGTCATTCGTATAGATATTAGTTTTTAGGGATTTTGCTTATTTATTGAGTTTAGATTAGTTATCATCAGAAATAGGTTTATTTAGGTAGGTAGGTATTTAATTTTCTGTTAAGTAATGAGTTTTTTTTTTTAATTAGGTAGTTACTTAGGTAAAGATATCATATAGGTACCCTCTTAATCACCACTAATGAGACACAATTAGTTTTCTATTGTAATTAGCCACAAAGGGCCCGCGTGATAGATGGCATTCTGGGGAAGCACATACATACATTTTATCCTGTTAGCACGTTCCTGTGGGATAATTTCCGACATCCACGCGGGCGAAGCCGCGGGCAGAAGCTAGTTATGAATAAATTTCTTTGATTTCAGCAACACATTTTGGTTTTTATTATTACATCTACGATACGAGAGCATATATCTATATACTTATAATAAATCTGTAGAAGTGAAAATTCTGTACATTGAAAATATCAAAAAAAATAAATGGCAGGGGGTGTTACTAGACCGACACCGAAACCAAAAATGTGATTACAAAAATTTTTGTCTGTCTGTCTGTCTGTCTGTTTGTTCAGGCATCACGCAAAAACTACCGGTTCGATTACGTTGAAACTTGGTATAATTATTCTTTAATATCCTGGGCACCACACTGGGTACTTTTTATCCCGGAAAAGTATATACAATAAAAAACAAACTTAATTTTGCGGTTCGATCCCTAGACCGATTACAGTACCAACCGCAAATAATAAGTTTGTCGTAGGTTACGTCACCCGCAGTATTATCTGTGCGACCTTTTTATTCCTTTTAGTTTTTAGAGTTATTTAGGTTTAATTTTATAAGTCGTAGGTATAGATTTTAATTTTATAGTATAGGTAGTATATTTGTTAGTGTACGTAGTGACCGTAGGTTATTTTATAATACTGTTAGGTAGGATTAGTCATTCGTATAGATATTAGTTTTTAGGGATTTAGTTTATTTATTGAGTTTAGATTAGTTATCATCAGAAATAGGTTTATTTAGGTAGGTTATTTTTTTTTAATTAGGTAGGTACTTAGGTAAAGATATCATATAGGTACCCTCTTAATCACCACTAATGAGACACAATTGGTTTTCTATTGTAATTAGCCACAAAGGGCCCGCGAGATGGATGGCATCCTGGGGAAGCACATACATTTTATCCTGTTAGCACGTTCCCGTGGGATAATTTCCGACTTCCACGCGGGCGAAGCCGCGGGCAGAAGCTAGTCTTATATATGTATGTACCCTTTACCTTTGCAGACTGGTCCCTAGACTCTTTTGGGTATAAACAGGGATCGCCTGACTACGGGTTGGCGGTTTTTGATCCACGCAAAAACATAGACTGCAAACCCTAAACAGAAGTTGAGGTTTAATCCTACCCTACTCCGACCCTAGTTAGTCTACCGTAAAACCGGCCAAATGAGGGTAGGTACGCTAATAACGGTCATTACATATATAGGATTCATTGCTGCCCTCATTACACAGGAGTCTCTGTATTACAGGGTTTAATGAAGACCTGGACGGTGACTAGAGCTGTAGCCTGATGAAAGGTACTTATTTTGAAATAAAATGTGCAGGCTAAAAAGTATGAGTATTTTTTTATTGGAACGAAGTTCCTTATCGCGCGTTGCGAAAGGGGGCTAGACGGAAAAAAATATGACCAAAAGTTGTATCGACACTTTTTGCTATAGTTGTAAGCCGTGCGGCGTGCGCGTGTTTCTCTGTCTGTCTCTCTCTCTCTCTCTTAACAGAAAGCAAGCCAGTTATTTTCGTTTCGTCTTTCTATTTCGCATTGAACAGTGTGGTGTCGCGACGATTATTTTTGTTGAGTGTATACAGGTTTTTTGTACATAATAAATAATAAAAAATAATAACAACTTCGTTCCATCCGGGTGTCCCTTGACACCTCTCAAGTTTTTTATATACGATAATCAGTTGCCTATGGTTCCAAAAAGTTCTAAGACTAGCCTAAAGCTTAGATTGCTGTGTCCGGAGTGTTTAATAGTTTTAGTTCAACCCAATAAATAAATAGCTTTAGTTTTCTTTATGCTCTTGTTCACCGCCTCTGTATCGATTCCGAACTTAGGGTATCGTAGATTATTATTTCACGATCCATTTTTCATTCAATTGTATGGCAGATAGTTCCTTTCCGGCGAAGCAGGATATTTCTTTCTTTCTAATCTCCTGTTTTTATCCGACTTCAAAAAAAAGAGGAAGTTCTCAGTTCGTCAGAGTGTAATACTTTTTTGTTTTATGTACTCGTATGTTACTTTCGATTACTTGAAGACGGCTATGCCGATTCGGAAAAAATATTTTTGTTTGAAAAGGTACATCCGTGGTCCCGAGGTCATCGAGGCAGGATATCATCCTGGGGGAATCCAGGGAACTATTCAAATATTAAAGGCACACCTATAGATATTTGGACAGTTTTTTGCTGTGGCAAACAACTAAATAGTGAAAAATAAATACTTTTTACAAATAAAATTAAGTACCTACCTACAGCTAACTTTTGTGAAAAAGTTTTTTTATCTCCACCTTCGATTCAATCTTTCAATTTTAAAATGTTTTAATTAATTGAAAACAAAATATGAACAATTACCAATAAGCTTCACTTAAAATCTATTGAATACACAAGTTCCATTTCAGCCTAAAATATTTCGCCCAAATTGTTTGAAACAAGCGCCAATTTAAAACAAAAGTTACTTCATCGGTAACTCGTAGTCCTTTCATTAGCAGCTAGTCAAATAATTCATTAAAACGATACTCTGTTCTAAAGACGAGCCAACAACTCAGAACAAGTTAATTCTCAGAATGAAGTAGACTGACTCAAGTTACTTTAGAACCACTTATTTCTTAAAAATGACTGTTTAATCTTATTCAATGACTCCTTCAGAGTGCCTTTTAGTGTTTCCCTTGCTGATTCTTAAGAGTAACCGATCGTAATTAGGTCCATCTATAAAAGGGGCTGAACACCGTATAGGACCTGAATAAAGGATCAGTAAGTTGGACATTACCAAAAACCGTTGGTAAATACAACGAATGTATCGTTAATGTATTTTTTTACTAAAATTGTTACTCTAGTCAATGTAAGGACAGCCAACAAAGCATACACCATAATACATGCTAAAGATTCCATATTTTTTACATTTACACAACACTACATTTATTTACATTGAAATAATGCACAGTACAGCACACACAGATCAGCATTTAAATACTTTACCGACAACTGCCTACAATAGAGATTAATGAGTGCAGAACGTTGGTTTTGTCATACCAAGACCAAAAAGTAATGTACTATGAGCGGTCTACAAGATTGTATAAATATACTGATCCGTTACCATGGCAACGCTCTAGCGTGGGAGATAACAGCTGACTGTCATCCCGCAGTTACCAAAGTCAGCTGATCGATGGATGGCGCGAATGATTGATAACGTTATACCTATTCACTGGGAGAGATAAGTGATTGATTCGATGTCGGTATGAAGTCACCACAATTCCTATGTAGGAATATGTGATGTATATCATGTATTAGTCGCCAAGGACTGCAATCAGTTTCGTATCATTGTCCTTAAAATGTGTTTGATCACCAGATTTGATAAATTATCGTGGTGATCGCAGAATAATGTGGCTTAGAAGGACGCGCATATATTCTGTATCTTAATAATATTCAGTAGTTTCTTTTTTTCCCGTACCGTGAGAGTGAGTTTGTTTCGGTCTTTGGTCTGAGGGGAATCGGTAAGAAACACCGACGTGTGAGTTTGCTTTTAATAAATTGAATAAAAGGCCACTCTTTACAAGAATCGACAAAGTGCAAAACATTTTGTTTTCTTAGAATAGTGAATACCTCCGGTTTAAACTTATGACCTTACTGTTCAGTCCACGGCCTGATTTAATATCTCTCCGTCTTAGGCCTCAACATCACAAACACTTATATTAAAATAACTTTGTATGTACGTCTGTCTCTCAATCTCGAGGCAACAGCTGCGGCATCGAGGTAAGATATATCCGAATTAGCACATAGAGTAGTTTTCATCGCGATTCTCGGAAAACTGAAGTTATCGCGGGCAGGGCCGGGGGTATGACTTGTTTGTACTTCATTTTACTCCTGTAGTTTCACTAAAGTTAAGTTAAAGTTGTGCTAGAGACAGCTAATGTTTAAAAACAATCAATTACGAAAGAAAGTTGCCGTAATATACTAACTACTTGTGCTACTAAATTACTACTAAATTATATAATTTTTCAAACGGATAATTACCGGGGCTCGTAGCTAAATAATAACAGCCGCACGGGTCGATTGAAGGTGAAGCTACGCTTGCCACGGTCGGTTCGTGGATGGGTGACCATCCGTTACATGTTGAGACCGCGCCGTGCCTTCGGTGAGCACGCCAAGCCGTTGGTCCCGCCTGTCATTCGTAGTTCAGTCGTTACGGGTAGTCAGAAGTCCAAAAGTCGGACAACCAGTCTTACCGAGGGGTGTTGTGAAGCTGGGCAGATTGATTGACTCAGATAACTACCCGATGCATGCGACCTGATGCATGCGACCTGATGCCTGCGACCTGATGCATGCGACCTGAAGGCCAATTCTCGTAATTTAAAACGTTCAAAATCTAGTTGCTGTCTGATCTCGGCGACAAACAAATGTCAAAAACCTATCAAAGTGTAGGGAAATTAGAGGGTTTTTTGACAGATTGAGACTGAGATCACACTGTGAACGTTAGTAAAATTACGAGAATTGTCCCTCTGATGCATGCGACCTGATGCCTGCGACCTGATGCCTGCGACCTGATGCATGCGACCTAATGCATGCGACCTGATGCCTGCGACCTGATGCATTCGACCTGATGCATGCGACCTGATGCATGCGACCTGGGAAATTTTTTGGGGGAATCCCACCGACAAAGATCTCGTTTTAAGGCACAGAAACGATGCATTCGGGCTATGTTTGGTTTAAAATCAACGGAGAGCTGTGTGCCTTTATTTAAAAAGCATAGTATCCTTCCATTACCGTCACTATACATATTTGAAGTAGCGGCTTTCATTAAACAAAATCCTCATTTATTTACTTTAGCATCTACAGCTTTCAATCGGACCCAAAGGGACGAAAGTCGTCTGTGCGTTCCAAAAACGAATACTGCCTTGATGTATAAAAGTGTCTTTCACATGGCAACAGTTCTATTTAATAAATTGCCAAAAGAGCTGAAAAATCTACATATTAACTTATTTAAACCAAGACTACGAGAACTGAGAAGTTTGCTGTGTCAAAAATGTTATGACCGTGTATCGGATTTTTTATCAGATAAATTTTGACATTTTAATGTAATTTTTGTAATGTAACGTAATTTGCTTCTTTGACTATATTGTAATCACAAATCATAATTAATTATTTAAATCTGAATTATTTTGAGGTTTACCTAACAAATTATTTTGACGTTTACCTAACAAATTATTTTGACATTTACCTAACAAATTATTTTGACGTTTACCTAAAAAATTATTTTGAGGTTTACCTAACAAATTATTTTGACTTTTGCTCCTACAGTAATCAAATAATACAATCATTTATATGGTTAATTTGTAGTTTAGTACGAGTAAGCTCTTTATTTGCATGTAAAAATTGTAATTAATTATTTTTGTATGCCTGTAATAGTCTGATCATAGAGCACATTAACCTAAAACATGTCCAACCACTGTACCTACCTATGTATCACAAATAAAATATTTCTGTTTCTGACCTGATGTATGCAACCTGATGCACGGTTATCATTCACTCTACAATGAATTAATGCCCATGGTCATGTAATGGTCCCATGAATTAATGCGAACTATTTATTATATACATATATCTCAAGTCGTATCGATTATCCTAAATTACTGTAGAGTCCGTGTTGAATCTTATCTCGTTTCATAGAGCTCTTCTGCGAATGAAGAGCAATGCACTAGTATAAAAAAATCAATTAAAAGAAAATGACAGCGAATGGAGTATTAAAATGATTGTGTGTTTTGTGTTGCACCTACGACCCTGTATCCATTCGCATCCGCAATTCTTTACAAATGTAAACAAAGCTCCGATCAACAAAGCCACAGGAACCACGTTGTATGAAATTGTTACGTTTTTGTATAATCGCACAGATTTTTAAAGTTTATTCCGCTGATTGGCCGCGTTCGTGGGATTCTAGTCAAAAACATTACATTTGTTTATTTTAACGATCCAACTTTCTACGAATTGTTTTTGCGATCGACGAAATGTAAACTGATTTTGATAAATTTTACACGAAATGCTGATTGAGTTTTGTTCAGTATACAATCACAATCGTAACTTATACAAACGATCGTGAATGAAAACATAGATATTGAAACTGCTCGTAGTTTTTCTTTTCGCGCATTTTCCAGCCGCTGTCTCGCGCTGTTGAATGAAATTCCATCGTTTTTGCAAAACACTGTGTTCATTTTAGCGTAACCAAATTATACTGAAAGCACTTTTCCCACTAAAAACTGTCTGACGTTACCAATATTTATTTTCGCTCACTTTTATAAAATACTTACAAAAAAATCAAACAATACCACAATAAGACACTTCACTACACTAGCTAATCTACGGGGTGTATAAATATAAATACTAAAGTGGTATGTATAAAAATATCGCTTAAACTTTGGAGCGGAGCGGGCGGTGAGCGGAGCGCTCTCGCCGCGCGTCAAACGACCACTGCCGCGCCCGCCGCCGCCGGGAACAGATGCAAGCACTGTTATCAGTTAGTGTCCTTAGCAGAAGTAGTTAGCATCGTGTTCTGTGGGGAACTTAAATGAGGTACATTGAGAATGTGTGCTGTGGTAGATTATGCTTTAAGGTTGTAGATTGATAACAGAGGCTGGGTACAAAAGCGTTGTCTATTTGGACCATTTAAAAGCTATTAATTCCTGAGATGAGATTCGATTTTTTCTATGGACGCTTCTGTTTTTGAAAGATGAAACGTTCCGACAGCTTCTAGGGCATTCTGGGTTTTATTACTCGAGTTTTGTGAGTTGTTATGAGCTATCAATTAATTGTTATGAGATATCAATTAGTTGTTATGAGATATCAATTAGGACATTTTTACTTACTTCCAGAGAACAAACCACTAAAAATGCAAACCTTTTCCAACAACGTATTACAACGTAAGCCCCTGCTAACGCTTCAAAAGGACATCACAACAGCGACCTAGATATAATTCCCACTAATGATATGACCTAATACCTGAAAAGTGGAGCATCCTCAATATTGCCGGGAATCTGCTCTGTGTGCGGGGAGGGGGGGGGGGGGGGAGGAAATACCTGAGATATTATTCATCGCAACGACGAACCTTCAAAACGAGGCTATGCGATACGTCCCAGGACGATACTGTATACTGTACCGGTGGGGCTAGCGCGAACGCGCGATGAAAACGTTACGAAAATTCATACGGTTTTGATTTGGAAATACTCGTTTCGCACATAACATCTTTGAAAACTTTATTCATAACGATGGGTGATTCTTATCATGCCTATCGTATATTATATTATAGATTCAGAATTCAATCGAAATTACGGTAAGTTTATTTCGCGCTTTCGTGCTGCCCCTACCCGTTGGGGCTAGTGTGCCTATGTATGTGCAGTCACGTGCACTAAAGTCAAAAGTCAAAGTCAAATTCAAATCATTTATTTCAAATAGGCACATAAAAGGCACTTTTAAACGTCAAAAATAAAATAAAAATAAAATAGATTCTAGTCGCCCCTTCCAAAAGGTTGTTTTCGTACGGAGAAGAATGGGCAAGAAACTGCACCGTTACTCTTTTAAAATATTTGCGTACATTAATTATATAATTATATGTGAAGACGATGCACCTAGAAATAAAATTACTATACCACAATAGGTAAAAGAATTAAAATGGATTAATGAAACCATGACATATAAATTAACTATGTGGTAGATACAAATGGTAGATACATGGTGCTCACATATTAACAAACATTCCAAAAGCAGACAATTTTCATAAATAACTAAGGAGTAATAAGTCTGGGTGTGACTTTAAGTAATAACAGAAAGTAAATCAATGTCAGGGAAAAAAAAATTATACAATTACATTAGCAACCAGTTTGATTTTGTCTAGGCTCTAGAGATTGTCCTATGGAGCAGGACCAGCATGTTTCCAAGCATTCTTATCTTGGATATAATCCTCAAATTTGTAATATCCTTGTTTACAAAGTGTGATTTTAATATAAGTTTTAAATTTTCTTTCATTTAATTGCAATATTTCACAAGGTATTTTGTTGTAACATTTAACACAGTACCTCATAAAAGATGTATGTACTTTAGATAATCTGAAAAAAGGTTGATCTAATTTATCTTTATTTCTAGTACTAAAATTATGTCTATCACTTATTTTATTAAAAAGATGTTGATTTTTTCTTACATACATAATAATTATTTTCATAAATGAATTGGCAAGGTACCGTCATAATATTAACCCTTTTAAATAGTTCCCGAAGAGATTCGCGGCGACGTAGATTGTAAATGGCTCTGACAGCTCTAACATGTATACACCTAGGTGTATATATGTTAGAGCGCGTTAGAATGTTGCTAGCAACATTCTAACGCGACATTCTCGTGAAATAATGATACTTACTTTGTAATACGACCACCTATAGGTTCGAAAATATTATGTTTGTTAGGTAAGTTTATACATATTTATTTTTCTGACTGTACCTATGATGAACAAAGAGATGGGTGCATGCAGGCAACTAACTTGCAACTACTTTTTAGGGTTCCTAAACCTTCGCTGTCCACCCATCCGGCCGTCCATGCGCCCGTCCGTCTGTCCGTCTGTCTGTCTGTCTGTCAGCCGGCAACTTTCACAGTGTGTGTTTCTATTGCCGCTATAACAACAAACAATAAAAATAAAATTTAAAGGGGGTCTCCCTTTAAATTTCTTTTACCATTTTCTTATGTTTTCTTTGTTTTTTAATTCGATTTAGATCGAAGACTGAGTTTCCGCATAATTTGATTCCGCATTTTCTCGTGTTGAACGAGTTATACGAGAACAGCTTGATGTGCCTAAAGATTGTAAACTGTTGTTGCTGAACGTACTGCCTCAATTGTACTTAATAGGTATTGGTTGAATATTATATTCATTGAATCTCGTTTTTTATGAATTCTTGGTCTTAAAGTTCATGACATGATTAAATAAATACAACATAATATATTATGTACAGTCAGGGAAATCACTTTATTCGTACGCAAACTGACCCTACGTCAATTTTATTGGTGTTGTTATAGCTTGACAGTTGTGATTTGAATATACAAATAATTTAAGTTGGAAGTCAACTTGCTTAACAATGAATTGTTCTGACATTACGATGGTGAAACGACTCCTCCATCGCCCGCTAGGTACCGTCACATCGGCCGGCCCTGAGGGCTATTGATGTAACTCAATCATTATCACGCCTGCTACTCAAATTTGTAATCACAGAAATTTTATCAGCCAGTGGTTTCCTCTGCCCAAAATGTAAAATGCGGCTTAAAGCGGAAAGCAGTGATTTAGTATGTTTTGATATTTGAAGTGACTGCGTAAATCGACCTCACTTAAAACCCTGTAGTTTAATGTTGCCAGAGATTTAGTTAACCGAATGTAACCCATGATAAAATCCAATTCAGCTCTATTTTTCCGTTCTTGGGATGCCCAAAAACAAGTATTTTGTGCAAGAAGCTTTACTCAGCAGTGAGGTAGCTCCGGGATCAAGTTACGATCCAATCAGATTGCAATTCCCCTGAAATGAAACTCACTGAATAATGACCGTAACACGGTCAGAGTGCACACTGTTAGCTCAACATGCATTGTGGCATTGTGTATGCTAATCTTATCGCTGAGCGAAGATGTGATCTTATTGTTCAAAAGGATGTCCGGCGAAGGCAACGGATGGACTTCAACAATCGGACATGTGCAGTGTAGTGTTTATGCTGTCGCTTACTGAATTTGAAACATAGTATACAAAGTCTAAAATGACCCATCACCAATGCGACAACAACACATCTATGTGTTATAATTATTGAGATAGCGGGATGAATACGATTCCCAGCTTGATGAGGAGCCTCCCGTTGTTTTGCAGATGTGTCGGCAATACCTCTGTTCCTATAACTCACCGAATGTTAGTGGTTAATGTACCCTCGTTCCTAAAACTACCCGAACGTAGTCGGTATATACCCAACGATCTGTTAATTCTTCTATCAACTACGAACAAAAACTGCCTTAGTGGTCCTTTAACTGAAGGGAGAAGTTTAAACGTTAAGACCTACGTAATCTTACTTCAACCGAGTCATTAATCAATTAAATGAATCGGAAAGATCCTTATTTTTTAAATTAATGGTTCATCGCTAAATTCACAGTTCATTGTAGACTGTTAAACGTTTTAACTTAGTAATTTCTTCAGACACTACTTCCATATGAGGTGACTGGCAGAGGTGGATGCGCAGCCTCGTCGAAGCCTGCTAATGCGCTGCTCGGAATTTGCCTCCATTCAAACATAATCATTTTTATAAATTCATCATTTTACGAGCAATAGTGGTCCAGAGGAAACAGCCGCGACTTAAGAGTTGTAAGTCGTAGGTTCGAACCCTGACAGACGCTTTACTTTGTATAAATTATTTCATCGCCACTGCTTTCAAACCGGTGAAGGAAAATATCGTGAGGAAACCGGCACGTCCTAGAACCAAAAATACATATGACATTTGCCGACCCGCACTGGGCACATGTGATGGATTATAGCCCACTCCCTGTCAAAGTGAGGAGGCCTGTGTCCCAGCATTGGGAACATTACAGGCTGATTATGCTTATGCATTAACTGTGATAGCCCACACTCAGCAGCACGTGGAGAGCGCGCCAGTGATCAGTGCTTATTTCTTTAATGTATGGACAAATAAAATTTTGAGCGGCAGTAGGACAATGTGAGCATCATCTGCCTAGCCTTTTCCCAACTATCTTGGGTCGGCTTACAGTCTCAGCGGATGCAGTTGAATACCAGCATTTTGCTTGGAGTGACAAGACTATGTAGCTAACTACATGTATTGAGTATGCAACTCCATAAAGTATTACATAGACAATCATTTCCATACGATTCGATCTTTATTTGTTTCGCTCTCAAACAAACTCTCCGTTCGCTAACATCCACTGTACACTATCGTACTTATACACGTGCTCTCAAAGAACTTCAAGCTCTAGAGCCTCCAGTTTATTGGCGTGTGTACAGCCCTTGTGACGTCACCAGTGAGCCCTGAGGGCCTCGTTCTATGTTATTGGTTTAGGTTCAGAAATAAAGTGCTTTCAGTCAAATACAGGCTTACTGTTATATGCGCGTAAGGGTTTTTTTTTCAACAAAAGTACTTTTAGTAATTACTAGCTTCTGCCCGCGACTTTGTACGCGGATCCAGTCCTTTTCTCGTTCCGATAGGAATTTCGGCAAGAGTTTGAACTGTGCGTTGATATGTCAGCCAATAAATCAGTCAAAACCGATGAAGGATTTCGATTAAGTTTGGTATAACTTAGATTGAGTGTAAGTTGTAGACTGGGTAGGTTATAACTTCATTAAAATATAAAGGTAGAATTATTTTCATTCCGAAATTATGAAGCCTAATTAATATCAATTAGTTACCATTACTATTCTAAAAAAATTGTTTATAAACTATATTGTTAGTTTTTCCGTCGGGTGCCAGAATATAAAGCCCGGAAGCGTTGCTAACCCTTGAGAAAGCAACATAAAGTTGGCCATGAGAAAAACAGCCGGTTCTCAAATCAACACCAGCAGCTTTCAGTGTCTGTCCCTGTGACTTGTTTATTGTCATGGCAAAACATGTAGTCACAGGAAACTGTGTGCGTTTAAATTGAAAGGGGAAATTGTTGGGGATGAGTGGTATGCGCGGTAAGAACACAGTCTCACCGGCACCACTCCCAGTTAGGATTACAGCTACTTTGCAAAGATGTCATTCCTATATATGTTATGGTTTAGCTGTGCTCTTAGAGTTCCACATCAGATGTTCCGATCTTCGGGTTTTATTCTCGCAGCAGAAAATGCTCATCAGACTGAATAACTTTTGTTAAGATGTCAAACCTATATATATTATAGTTTAGCTGTGCTCTAAGAGTTCCACATCAGGTGTTCCGGATCTTTAATTTTATTCTCTCAGCAGAAAATGCTCATCAGACACAACATTTTTTTCTAAGGCGCCTTTTTTGTAACTCTTATAGTTTAGCTGGTCCATTGCAGTTCTGCATCAGGTGTTACAGTTTCCAAAATCAATTATAGCCTATATGTTGCCCAGGTTTAGTAGCTAGATAACAAAAAAAGTTTCATTCAAACCCGTTTAGTAGTTCCGGAGATTAGCGTGTACAAACAGACAAACAAACAGGCTTTTTTTATTAGATTCGTGTTCTATTACTGTTTCTTAACCCCCCAATTATTATTTTTTAAATATATTCAATGTACAGACACATTTTTTTTAAATTCTTATTATAAGTATAGATATATATAGATAATACCAATTCAACTCGATTTTCACATTCATAACACTATCCATCTGTTGGCAAACTAATTGTGGAATTAAACGCGGGACGTAACGCTGAAACTTAATGCTTAGCGCAGCGACAGCTTTTCAGTTTAACTGACCCTCATAGGTAAGTCTCTCTTGGATACTGCACGATTTCTATTTTTATGAAACAGTTTATTGAACACAATATAAAACAAAAAAGACAAAGATAGGTACCTATTATTTGTTTTCGTATCTTTTCCTTAAACTTTAATGTCAATTTGTTCCTTATGCATCTTAGTTTGAATGCCTATAATTGCACAATTTGTATTTAAATGGATATCGAAACATGACCGTTTAAACTCGTATATTCATAACCATTTCACGTTAACAAGTAGGTATGTATAATAAGACAAGTTTATTAGGTCGCGCTGACCTCGGGCGCGGGTGCGAGGACCGCGCTTATTGGTCGCTTCATCTTGTTCAAGCTTTAATCAACTACCTGCTGCCTTGAGTCACCCGCTGATGACAGAAATAAGGAACATGCTACTTTTATAAAGTGATGCTTACCTACCTAAGTAGACTTTGACCTAGCAAAGTGCGGAGTTTCAATATAATCCCCATCACCAAGTGCGGCCGATCCCACAACCAGAAGTCCTCCCATAAAGGCGCGTATGCAACACTGCTTGCCACTTCTTTGGGCCTGACTGTTCGAGCGACGATACAGCCCCAGATTCGCCACCCGCAGGCCCCGCCTATGGTGGCCGGAGGTCACTAAGCGCCTTTCGGCGCCCGGCTGATTTTCTAGTGTTAAGTTAACAATGGCCCCGGCCATTCTTAACTTGGATGAACGACTAATATTTTTAACAGGAAATTACGTGATAAGACGATAAAACAATACGATATAACACTTCGCCCAGCCTGGGAATCAAACCTTGAACAACTGTTAACTGCGGCCTGTACTCGACGCAACTAATCACAAACTAACGTTAGTAAGTCCTGTAACAGTAACACTTTCAGTCGGTGCAAACTTGATGTAAAAGAAGTTTTTTATTATTTCTCTTCCCTAAATTGTGATAAAGGACCGGCCTGATTAAATCCCTCCTCTTTTCCTAAGAAAATGTGCAGCGAACCTGGCTGATCCACTGACTACAATATTCAACAATTCTTTGGCACAGGGCTTATTCCCTGATGTGGAAAATAGCATATCTTTAAACCTGGTAATGTTGATGATATTGCAAACTACAGACCAGTGTTTACTCTATCCGTTTGTGGCAAAGTTGTTGAATCGCTTGTACAGAAAAAAATGTTTTCTCACTGTAAAAATGTGCTGAATGACAACCAGCACGGCTTTCGCCTCAAAAAATCGACACTGTCTAATCTAGTTGAGTATGTTTCATATATATTATCTGCATTGGATGACGGTAGAGAAGTTCATTAAATATACACCGACTTTAAAAAGGCCTTCGATCTGATGGATCATGACTTAGTAATTGCAAAATTAGAGAGTGTGAGTATTCATGGGTCTTTGCTTCGTTGGTGCGAATCGTACTTAAAAAATCGCTCGCAACTGGTGTATCTTAAGGGTTTTAAATCCAAGCAATGTTACATACCATCAGGGGTGCCACAGGGGTCACACTTGGGGCCTCTATTTTTCTTGGTGTTTATAAATAATTTGGGCTACATAATTGATTCGGAATATAAACTTTTTGCTGATGATTTAAAAATATATAGAACTATATACACTGAATCCGATATTATTCAGCTTCAGTTAGATTTAAATAACGTACACAATTGGTGCATACAAAATAAAATGACATTAAATGAAAACAAATGTTACTTCATTAAGTTTAGCAGAAAAAAGAAAACATGTCAATATTATTACTCAATTAATAATAGCCCGCTCCAAGAAGTTGATAAGAGACCTTGGTGTTTTAGTAGACAGTAGTTTAAGTTTTAGGAATCATTACGACCATATGATTAGTCAGCCATCTCAATTGTCAGGTTTCATAGTCAGAGAAATGAAAATTTTTAAAGAACCATTTTTGACTATTTCCATTTACAACAGCGTTATTCGAAGTATTTTGGAGTATTGTAGTACGGTATGGAACCAGTTTTATCAGGTGCACTCTGATCAGATAGAACGCGTTCAAAAAAGGTTTTTATATCACTTATGTTACTCGGATAACAGATGTCGTAGTCTGACCTCGTATAACTCTAGGCTGAATCATTATAAAATGAAATCTTTAAGCGCACGTAGGAAATCTTTAGATTTCATGTTTTTATTAAAACAAAAAAATGGTCTAATAGATTCCTGAGCTTTTAGAAATAGTGAAATGTAGTGTCCCACGTTAATAGTAGTCGCTTACCGAACCGAAAGACTTTCGTCCTGCCTCATAGTCGGACTAATATCGGTAATTTTTCACCCATTTGCCGCATGCCTTCTCTTGCCAACTCCATTCGTGGTAAAATATATGTCTTTGCTGGTTCTGTAGCCTCAGTCAGGACTAAACTTAGCCTTAATTGTATTTTTTTTTTAATATGTCGGAGAAGGTATGTCTGTCTCTCGTTAGCATCAGGCATATTTTAATTACTGTGGCCGTACTATGGGTAGTGTTGCATTAGCGAATCACACACTGTAGGTACACAACTCAACGAGACAGTTTCTGAGCACATGTTGTTCGTCCGATGTCCAATGTTTCGATGATCCCGAGAGCTCTGCTCACACCGTTTTTGTAGCTGTCGCTCTCGTCCACCTCCATAAACGCAGGCTAGACTCTGTCTAGCGCCACGAGATGACGCTGGCGTTCCGGATAAACGAATAACTCCCACATATATTTAATAAAATTGTTCTTTCCTAAAACTTTTTTATTATCTATGGAAAAGTTTACATTTTGTAAGTTTTGTTTTTAAATACTTTGTTTTACTTAAATTATGCATGCTAGATACACATCTAGTAGATTTTAATCAGAAATATTGTATCAGAAAGGTTTTAATCCATTTGTGATTGTACATCAGTTTTGCGAATTAAATTTAAAAAAAAAGGAATGGCCTCGTGGTCGATGGGCCACATGATTACTTTTCGGCCATCAGTAGGTATTTCTGGCAACCAGAAGCCTCCTAATGTTAAATAAATTGTTAAAATTTATCAAGCTAGCAAAGTTCGGGGGGCGGTATCTTTTCAGTAATTGAGTTACAGGGGTTGGACGCTAACGCCGCGGGCAGAATACTCATATTTTATTCACTTATCTACGAGCAGCCGAGTCAAATGACGATGATGGCGGTAATTTTATGTTTTTGATTGCCTGCTTCATATTTAAAGTTAGAGGATACCCCAGAAACAGAATATAATACATCCTGTCGAATATAATTATAAATATAAAAACTAATCGCAGCGTATTCATAGGCCTGAAACCTTTTTCTTACAACGCGATTTTGAGCACGTCTGAATCGGGAGTTTTGCTTTATAATAAAGCTGAAGAGTTTGTTTGTTTGAACGTGCTAATCTCTGGAAATACTGGTCGGTATTGAAATTTAAAATATATATTTTTGCATTTGATAGCCCAATTATTGAGAAAGACTATAATAGACTATTGAATATCACGCTATGACCCATAGGAGTCGACCAAAACGAAAAGAATTCAGAAAGAACGCTAAACGAAAACGAAGTGATGTCACGCAGGCGATGCGATGCGACGCTGAGGGGGGGGGGGGGCTGGGGCAGGACACGTCACGCGGACGACTGTGCTGTGGGAATTTAAAACTCCAAGCCCAATACTCGTAGTTCAGAAACGGAACGTGCTACAACATAATAAACAACCAATTTTTGTGTTTTTTTCACAAGTGTTTCGTTTTTTAAGTACGAGGGTTGGTTTTAGTATATCACGTCACGTTGACCTCCGGCGAGTCCTTATGACCTCATTGAATAGTGGACCTCATTGGCCTTATTCAGCTGGCCATCATGCACGGACAGCAATAAACTTTTAATCAATTGGCGGTATTCTTCGATGACAGCAAGTTGAATTAGGTGGCGTTAAATACCGGGTTAGGTTTGAATGAAGGTGAAGGATAGAATAGAATAACTTTAATGTGCATAAAATATAGTAAGTACATGCATGAGCATAATCAGCCTATGATGTTCCCACTGCTGGGACACAGGCCTCCTGCCTGTGAGAGGGAGTGGACATAATCTCCCGCGCGGGCCCAGTGCCAGTAAGTACTTACATAAAAGGTCTTAAATATAAATAGCAGTAAAATAAATTAATATGTTTATAACTACTTGAAATCGTTGTTGCCTAGCCGACTACTCTGAGACGAAAAATCGAAATAAACTCAGAGGTCTCTTTTAAAGTCCAGATATAAAACAACTTACTGGATTATTTATTCGAAATTATTCTGGTCGTCCGCCAAGTGGTCGTAACCCCTGTTTAGAAAAATAAATCTGCGCCAATATTCATTATTAGTTTACAACGTATGCCCAACTTTAGCATCCGTAATTGAGCGCTTAACCTGATAGAATTTTATTTAATCACTGGAAAAGTTATATAAAGTTGATATACTATATCTTACTTCGATACAATGAAAACGATTAATTGAATTAATTAAATGTTTAACTGGGCTTTTACTGATAGATGAGACGGCTAAAGACGAAAGTAGTTCATGACGAATTCTGTGAAAGGACTAACTATTCACTAAGATTGGTTTATCAATACAAAAGATGAGACAGAAAATTACTTTCGCTTATTTAAGCGTCGAGTGAAACAAAAAATAATAATATCCAGTAACATAATGTTTTAGGAAACTATTTGCCCATCTTCAAGTATTGTAGCAGTAAACAGGGTTAGTTTCGGGGGCGATGAAGAACTTGAGGGGGATGGGAGTGTGTGTGCGGTTACAGCGAGGACCCTCACTGGTGAACCAATAGATGGGAAACAATCTAGGTAACATACCTATCCAGAGTACCTAAACTCTCCTAGGATAAATCAATATTACCAGCCTATCACTGTCCCACCGCTGGGCAAAGGCTCTTCTTATACATGAAAGACGATCCTAGGATAGACTCTGATAATTATTTTATGCTAAACTAGCGACCCGCCCCTGCACCGCACGGTTTTTACGACATGATAAAACATAAAGATTTCTTTATGATCTGTAAGTTTAATAATAGTGTATCATATTAATAAATCTTCCGGAATAAATTCTCTATAGTATTGTGATACCTAACCGCATCAAACTCCGTTGCGTAATTAAAAAGAACAACGCGGCCACAACGACAGACACGAAAAACGACTTTAATTTATACGCCCTTACATGTTGATCGTTTTAATCCTTAAATGGGGTCATTTTACTCATCATTATTACTTTTACTACGGGACCAAACCTGAAAAAAAAATCAAAAAAAAAAATATGTTGATCCATATCAACTGATTTTTTTTTTTCACGAGGCAAACGAGCTAGTCGGTAAGTCAGTGAGTAGGATGGGGAAATCTCCATGTTACCATCACTGCTGCGCTGCCCTCGAGCACAATAACACTGTTGACAAAATGTTCAAACAGCAAAAATTAATAATGCTGAAAATTATGCCGATGGCAACGCGACGGATCAGCAATAAAGACTATTTGGTCCAAAGATAAATGTCTCTAAAACCTTATCTATATCTTGAGGTCAAGGGTTGTCTGAAGAGTTTTTGACGACAAGAATGTCTTACACTGCAATAGAAAGGATATTTTTTTTCTTTCTTTCTTAAGCCATAAGTATTTTCACCCATGATATTGATTACATTTAATAATTATAAACAGTTTAATATCGTCACCGTACCTTTAAACAAAAATTAAGGCCTCCGTCTCAACTTTCTTATTATTTTCCTACAAGATAATGTCATGTTACTGGCAACGCCATCTATCAACAGTTGAACACACTAACTAACCCGAGCATGTCACTGGAAAACAAGGATTGAAGAAAATTTACCGACAGTAGCGACGTGCAGCGGCGAGTAGTGAAACTACAGCGTTGGTGAAGTTCCTTTCAGAACTGAAAAGATGGTGTTGTTTCTAAAGTGGTAGTATGAGGTTGCTTTTAAAAAAATAGTCAGTACTGAAAATTAAACCAGCAGGCTCTAATTTAAACACAAATGATTGTCTCCTGAAATACCACGACGTAATAACGACTAGGAAATTCGTTAAGAGGCTGCTTCTTGTCTTATGTAAAATAAATCTATCATTCATTCATTCATATGGTTTGTAAGGCTTGCTCCACCGGTTCGGGTCTTAATGATTCGGCACAGCCAAGCGGAAACACGAATATAATAATTTGCGCCTGACTGTGGTGAATCATGAAGAACCGAGCAACAATTAGCGACAGAAAAGAGGGGTGTAAATAATAATGACAACTTCTTTTTAACAATTCATTATTTAAGAGGTTATTCCTAGTCTATTTATAGCAAACGATTTGTGTAGGTACCTACCTAGGTAGTTTTAGTTTTATGAAACCAATACTTAGCGTGACTAAATTATTTCTGGTTTTTTTTTCTATGTTTTTATTTTGCGAGCCTTAACCTGGGTCAAATAAATTTATTTTCTTTCTTTAGAAAGTGTAGCTAAAAACATAATTTTCCAGTACAAAAATGCATGGCGCTATGTGAAACTTTTTCGCACGAAAACTTTCAAAATAATTTCGTTAAACAGTTCGCCGCTTTCCGTGACTGAAAGCAATTTTCAGCATTACAATTAATTTATCAAGGCAAAGCTCTTAAAATTAAGAAATTAAAATTATAATTGGTATTCCAGTTTCTATAATTGGTTAATAAATTTACTTCATTTCTGTGGGCGTGGCTTGGGGCGGCCTGTAGGGGCTCGTTTGATTCACACCCTATGTTCAAGGACAGTGACTCTTTTACTTAGTAAGGCTAAAATTCATTATAAGAAGTCGAGAGGTATCGTGGGACACTCGGTTGGTACGAAGTTCCTTTTACTGTATGTTATGCATTAAATAACAGGCACAATGAAACATATTAACAATGTTTGAGAGTAATTAAACAAAAACAGCATAAAATATGAAGGAATGGTTATAAAATACAAATAGCACACAGAGCAAGGCGTCGCGCGTCGTGCGGACTAGATGTCGGTCGGTCTAGCTCTCATCGCCAAGTGCGCAGAGTAAGTACCGATAACGTGCAATATCTAAGGAACTTCGTTCCAACAAATCAAGGAAAAATAATTCTTAAGCAAATTGATACCCCACGTCAACTTTCCGTGTTATAGCCATTTAATACAAGTGTCAAAGAAAGACATTTGTGATTTGATTTGAATATAAATGGTCCGTATAACCATTTATATGTACATATATTGGTATTCAATTTGGTTAGCAATTAATTTACCTGGCTTCATCCAAGTGCTTCGACCGGGGATCGAACCTATAACCCCTGTGCCCAGTCATGGCTACACTCAGTTTTATCGCCAAATGGGTCATTGTCACATAGTCCCTTACATCGTCGTTAAACGCGGCCCTTGTAATAACTTGAGGCAAGTCGTTCGCGCAACGACGACGGGGCGGGCTCCAGTTTCAAACTGTGCTTCATTTTAGTCAGCGTCTTTGTTTCCACTCGACAAGATATTGTTACTTATCGCCGAGTGACAGCTGTGTTAACACTCCCTTGTGTGCTTAGCAACTTTATATCTTTTGAATTTCCGTTAAACTTTTGTAAAAGTTTTTGAAACTGTAGTATTGAATGATATTTCAAACTTTTCTCGCTGTCAAATGTTAATCATATTTTAATGGTGAGATTTCATTCGGAGATAAAACCACAGTCAACGACAAAACTCGCTGATTATTTCTGAATATTAACTTAATTTAAGAGTATCCAAGTACTTTGATTTAAATTCAACTTGTCGTCATACTATTCTTTACTCTTGTTTATAGTAAAACCGACTGCCTGTCACAAGATGTAGAATCACACTACTCTTTAAACAATTGTTACAATATGTCTGTCAAAGTCTGTAACCTAAACAAATCAGAGAACTGCCATTAAATTATTTCTAGAAGAAACTTAAGAAATGGCTCTATGGCTCTAGAATTCAGTTACAGTGTACCTACAACACAATATTTTTTGGATACGTAAGTACGTAAGTAATAAAATATGTGGAACTATTAATATTATTACATAATTATATTACTAACTAATTATTTATTACTATTTATGTACCATATTATTTACACAAAATAAAAATATTCTACTTTATTCTTAATCCCTGAAATTCTGTTTTGTTTTAATGGAACCAAATGAATAATGTTTACGATTTAAATACCCTTTATACCTTCACAAAACCTCGTTTTGAAATAAAATAAGTAGCGTGTTCACCGACCGCTACACGACGAACAAACATAAATTGGAACATATAACATATTTATTTGATATTTTAACCGCTATAACTTTTTTAAGAAGGTGCAAGGAAAAGGCTAACTTAAATCTACGGGGGTGTACGCTTAACGAAACGTTAAGTATCGGGTAATATTACGTACAAGTTATAAGAAATCCATATTGCAGTCATCATTTCCTTATTTTGCCATCTGACCACCATTATATGTAGTTATTATGCTTGTCAAACGAAATGAATTAATTGAAGGAATATCCCATTAGAACTACGCATCAAACACAATACTATTACACACTATGAAAAGAAAAAAATAACCTTGAAATTATGACCCTACGTAAGTAGGAACGTATGAAATTTTTTGATTAAATGTTGTCCCGTCGGGGGACCGACCGCTCTAATTATTAGTCTAACGTTCTGTTAAAGATTAAAATAGTAGTTTTCTTTTTATAGGCTTTCACGTTTATACCTTTTTTGTTCTATTTGTGGCTATTTTGTTCAATGGTTTTTTTTTAAATTGTTTTAGGCTTTTTACATTCATACTATTATTATTATTATTTTGTGTCGGGGGATTTTTAAATTTTTAATAAAAAAAATATTTCATGCTTTTTGTAGGGACTCCTAATTATTTAAATTCTTTTATTTTCTTGCGTTTTAAGATTCAGGTAACTTGGTGTTCATTTTGTGCTGGAGGCCATCTTGGATTTTAAATTTGTCATAGTGTATAGTATTTTACTAGTCAAGCCCTTTCATTCACTAGAGAGACGTCACGGCGTTCTCACCTACCGCCTGACGCAGGTCCTCTCCGGACACGGATGTTTCGGGAGGTTCCTGCACATCATCAGGCGGGAGGAGACGCCCGGGTGTCACCACTGTCAGGATCGCCCAGAGAACACGGTGGAGCATACGGTGGAGGTCTGCCCTGCTTGGGCAGAGCACCGCCGTGTCCTCGTAGAGGCGATCGGCAGCGGCGGCGACCTCTCGCGTCCGGTCCTGGTTCAAGCCATGGTCCGGGGCGAAAGGGAGTGGGAGGCAGTCACCTCCTTCTGCGAAGCAGTCATGCTAGCGAAGGAGGTGGCGGGGTGGGCGAGAGAACGCGCCTTGCGCACCTCACGCCTCAGCCGCCGCGGGAGACGCTCCGGGCGTCGGGAGCCGCGTGACGACTCCCGGCCACCGTAGGCGCGGGCCTGCGGGCGGTGAGTAATGGGTAACTCACGGTCCGATCAGGACTAGGCCCGTGCCGGACGGCGTGTTTGTGTTCCACGCGCGCCTCAAAGAGATGTCAGCATGAGTGACGGGGCCCGATAGGGCCGGAGCCTGCCAGGGTAGCGGGATTGTCCGAAAGGGTTACCGCTGCCCTGGAACATAAAGGGCTAAGGAAGGAACACGGGTTGATTTCCCAACCTCAAAAAAAAAAAAAAAGCCCTTTCATTTGATACCCATATTGTGGGCATTGTGAAAAAAATGTAATTCGCCATTTTGTAGTGGCGGTCATATAGTATTTTACTAGTGAAACCCTTTTTACTAGTGATACCCATGTTGAGGGAGTTGTGAAAAAATACGTAATCTGCCATTTTGTGGCGGCGGCCATTTTGGACCAATTTTCATCAAACATACCTAAGAACACTTCTGACAAATTCACCTTTCAAACAAAAAAAAAAAACAAATTCAGAATCGGTTCATCCGTTCGAGAGCCACGATGCCACAGACAGACATACACACACACAGAGAGAGAGAGACACGTCAAACTTATAACACCCCGTCTTTTTTGCGTCGGGGGTTAAAAACTAGCGTGTAACATCAAACAAACATAGAATTATTTTTTCGGCAAAACATCTGTTGTACGAATTGTGTATAGTATATATCTCTATATACTTGCTTCGCTCTAACGGGGTCTTGTACTCATAAGTTTTGCTCCCGGTCAGAGCCTGTGGCTGTGTATAAATTGTGCAATACATAACATAGGTGCCCGTTTCCTTTATTTACCTTTTGGCCGTGATTTTGATGGAATTAAAACTTTTTTCAGAAATCGTAGCCAAAGGTAGCCTTTGTAACATGCACGCATGAGTTTTACCCACGATTACTTTTTAATTTTACCTCTGCAATCCCTTACAATCTCAGTTTCAATCAGTAAAAATTTCGCCACTTTAACCCCAAACAACTTCCAACCAATTCCACCCTTATAACTTCAGCAAAAGGCAACGTTTATGCCTCGTTCCGCGCGCGGATTTCATTACTTTACAACATAAAATAAAACTTAACTGCCGTTTTTTTTGTCGTCGAAAATATTTGATGTCGCTTTTATAGGCGGTCGAGTAAAGTTGCATAAAGTAAAATAGCGGGCGTGGAATTATTACCGGGTTTCAGTAACGTGCTGCTGACGCTTTCTGGACCCTAATGATTAAGGCAGTTAATCTGCGGGTGTTTTATGTCTTTGGCGTTTTTTTTTTGGTTGAATTATTGAGGAATTAAAATGTAACCAAGCTTTGGTTTTTGTGGACATTTTTATTTTTTCATGAGGCAAAGCTCTAAAAAGAAATCTGCTACGATAAACTTAGCACAGCATTCATCCTGCCAAAGAGTATTGCTATCCATTAGTATCCACGACATCCACTGTAAAATTAATTACAAAGCGGTAATTAATTTTTCAATTTTTTTTTAAATATACGCTCGTAATTGAAACCCCAGAAATAACCCTCCATCATTTATATGTATTTTTACATGGCTTTATTTTAAAACGGATATTACAGCGTATACTCGATAAAAGTAATTATTTGAACAATGAAACGGTTTAATGAAATAACAGAATTAATGGATTTGCGCTTAGATTTTTGTCTTCAATTATCTTCTAAAAGTACCTACTTCGGTTTTGTTTATTTTGGGGTGGTTATTAAAAGGCTATGTTTTCCTTGTGTTCAGCTTTTTATAACACCATGCTTCTTTGATTTTTTCCCGTAAAACATAAGAATACAGAATGATTGAAAGATAGGTGCAAAGCTTGAAAGCGAAGATAGTACAGACAATTTAAAACCATTCAAGCCATGGTTGTCTTAGACGAAGTCTTACCACTTTTTTTAGGGTTCCGTAGCCAAATGGCAACGGAACCCTTATGGATTCGCCATGTCTGTCTGTCTGTCTGTCTGTCTGTCTGTCTGTCTGTCCGTCCGTATGTCACAGCCGCTTTTTTCCGAAACTATAAGAGCTATACTGTTGAAACTTGGTAAGTAGATGTATTCTGTGAACCGCATTAAGATTTTCACACAAAAATAGAAAAAAAAACAATAAATTTTGGGGGTCCCCATACTTAGAACTGAAACTCAAATTTTTTTTTTTCATCAAACCCATACGTGTGGGGTATCTATGGATAGGTCTTCAAAAATGATATTGAGGTTTCTAATATCATTTTTTTCTAAACTGAATAGTTTGCGCGAGAGACACTTCCAAAGTGGTAAAATGTGTGTCCCCCCCCCCTGTAACTTCTAAAATAAGAGAATGATAAAACTAAAAAAAATATATGATGTACATTACCATATAAACTTCCACCGAAAATTGGTTTGAACGAGATCTAGTGAGTAGTTTTTTTTAATACGTCATAAATCGTAACGTAACGGAACCCTTCATGGGCGAGTCCGACTCGCACTTGGCCGGTTTTTTTTACTTAATTTTTATGTTTTTTTTTTTCGAAAATTCCCAAAATTTTAAATAAACTGCTTAGTTATGGCCAAGTTGAATGATAAATGAATTCATTTTTATTTTATTTTATTAAAGTAAGTAATGTGTAAGCAATCTAGCAAAATATGTTTTAGTCCTCTGTGTCATTAGACATTTTTTACAGACATTTAAAGTTCATAAAAATTTTTATATTTTTGTAATACTTTTTCTTAAACCTTATTTTAAAAATAACGGATGGAGTTAAACCTTTTTCAAAACATGGTTGATAATCGCTCTTTCTTCCGAGGTATCATTTACGCGGATATCTTACCAATTATTGAAATTAGGACCTACAAACCAATTTGAGGGAGAAATTTTAAATTTTAGACAGACTAATTAAAACAACATTTGAATTGAAATTATTTATTTTTCATGTTCAAAATGACTGCCGTGATTCTTATTACAAGCACGGCTTAGTCGTCTCCCTTCTGTTGTTGTTATTTTCAACATCATCTCCAGCTCTACGGTTTCAAACGCTGAATTAATTCTCCCTATCAATTCTTCTCCGTGTTTATTTCTACATTTGTATACACTAGTTCCTTGGCCCGGTCCCACACGAAAAAGTCCACCGGGGTCAGATCTGGTGAGTGAGCGGGCCAAGGGATGGGTCCATCTCTGCCGATCGAGCTGTCAGGAAAGTTCTAATGGAATAAAAACATGTAGCATGGGAGTACAGACATAATCCTAACTCAAAAAATAAACTAGCTTTAAAAAAATACTCAGCACTATATAGAAAAATAATAAAACTAACGCGAAAAGCCCAAAATAATAATTTTGTAAAGACTTCCCAAAGTAAATTGAAAGCTGCTTGGCAAATAATTAACAAAAGTAAATTCAATTTTCCCAAAGAATCAGTATTATTATTAAAAAGAGATAATTTGACTTTTACGCATCTGATTGACATAGCAAATGAATTTAATAATTACTTTATAGACAAAATTGAAAATAATATTCATACCGATACTACCAATAATAATAATTTTGAAACTTTGGCATCTCATTCATTATTTATGCAACCAGTTACATACATTGACATAATAAAAATAATTAATGACTTAAAAACCACTGACACTGTCGGCTACGACGGCGTATCTACAAAGTTATTAAATATGTCAAGGAAATAATTGCACCGCCACTAGCGCACATTATTAATAACTGCATTACTGAGGGAACATTTCCAAATTACATAAAAAAAAATGTTATAAAACCGCGTTTTCAAGCGGAATGATAAAACAAATGTAAAAAATTAGACCAATTGCCAAAATTTCGATATTTTCAAAAATAACAGAGAAAGTAATATATAATGCTGTGTATAATTACTTTGAAAAAAATTAACTATTCTACACTGAACAAAAAGGGTTTCGAAAGAACACTTCCGTCAATATGGCATTTTTTGACTTAATATCTAATATTATGAATTCCCTAAATAAAAAGAATCCACTAAGTGCTATTTATATTGATATGACAAAAGCATTTGATTTTGTTGATCATAACATTCTATTTCCAAAATTGCACAGTTATGGTATAAGAGGAAATATTCTCAAACTCTTAGAATTATACCTCAGTGACAGATTGAAGTGTACAGAAATCTCTAGAATATACCCAATAAATAAGATAGAATCTGTATACACATCTGGATGTAGACATGTAAAATATGGTGTGCCTCAAGGCAGCGTAGTGGGATCGTTATTGTTTTTAATATACATTAACGATCTCCCAAAGCACACAACATGGTTGTCTTTGCTGATGACAGCACAGAAATTATTGAATGTACTAATCCTAATGACTACCAAAATGAAATCAATGGTTGTCTAGGTGAAATTATAAAGTGGCTTCATAAGAATAATTTAAGAACAAATTTTAGTTAAACTAAAATAATATAATTGGCAGTGGCCAATTATATTATTTTAGTTTAACTTAAATTGTCGTGTCGTCGTTAACCGTCGTTAACCGTGTCGTCGAATATTGATAGTCACTGTCACTACAGTGACTATCAATATTCGACGACACGGTTAGCGCATTGGCTGAGCGATCGACTGCAGCGCTGCGTGTCGTGGGTTCGATTCCCGCACGGAACAAACATTTGTATTGCCTACAGGTAGTTGTTACGGGTCGGGCTGTTTGTGTATGTGAGTATAAATGTTTGTAAACGCAACCACTATAAAGGTAGTTCCGAGTGTGGGGCAACGTTTTTTTTTTTTAAAAAAAAAATAATCGCTTCGGCACAAAAAACAAAATGTTACAAACAGACCGAACAAAATAAAACTACTCCACCAAAAATGGTTAAAAATACAAATATGACTGAGTGATCATGACTAACATCAAGATGGACTACGAATACGATTCCGTTCTTTTGAAGATACAGTAAATCGTAGATTAAATCCTCTAGCCACTAGTTCCAATTGTGAGAATGACAGCCTACCACCGACATCGAATAATACTGAGTTTGTTCAATTATAATCAAATGACCATTTTACACCAGAACATAGCTGGACTTTTAAACAAGGCAGACGCAGTACTTATCCATATCCAGGAAATGTTAAAGAAAAAAATTGACAGTGAAAATTGACATAATCTGCATCACGAAACCTTTTCTTTATTTCTGGACAAGAAGATCTGATAAACATTCCTAAATTTAAACTTACCGCAATGTACTCAAGAGAGACAAAGACGAGGAGGCGCCTGTATATTAATACGAAAATGCTATGAATTCAGGATTCTAACAGAGATAGCAAGATTTTCCACTTCCGGAGTTATAGAATGTGGCGCAATAGAATTAGTAAAACAGAACTTAGTAATTATATGTATGTATAGGGTGCCAAAAACATCTAATTTCAATGTATTCTGCGAGAATTTGGAATCTGTGCTTATAAAATTGTGTTTTAAGAAGGATAGGAAAGTGGGGATTTCAACATAGATATTCTGAAACAAAATCGGTTCACTTTCGGTTGTTCTAGATGGCGCTGTGTAAAATGTCCAGGGATATTATTATTATTATTATTACTTTGGACTTTGAACTACTGCTTCTCAATCACAACCTAAAGTTAGAAATAATTAAGGCAACCGACTAGACCAAGAAGCAAATCTTGTCTGGATAATTTTGCGCATAACGCTCAGAAGAAATGTTATAGTGAGGTAATCGACTTTGCCCTATCAGACCATTCTGCTCAATTATTGAAAAAAGATGTTAAAAAAACATGTACAGTCAACTCATGGCGCGTAGAAAAACGAGAATTATCTAAAGTTGGGCAGATGCTCATTCAAGTAGACAGATACTGTAGTATCGCCTGGAATTCCTATCTGATCTGACTTGAGACTCTTCGCATGACGGTAGGCGCTTAGTATATTGTCACGAACTGAGCTTTACAATCAAGTTTTTAGGTTTGTTATCCTGCTGCTGTGCGTGTGGGACTCGATGTATTGATACGATATCACTTTGCGGCACCGGTGAATGGCTTTACCTTTTAGTTCATAGACTCCATAATAGTTATAAGGTTTTCATTCCGTTTTTCAGGCACATTGCAAATCTCAATATTGCACTGGGCGTGCCTGCTGTTCCATGGAGTCAATTTTTGCTTCAAGTATAGCCACCTTATGTTCCCAATTATTGCTGGTCAATTCATGGAAGCGCTTCACATATTCTCTATGCTCCGCCTCTACGGTATCTAAGCGAGTCTTCATGTTGTATTCGTTCTACGAGAGGCTTACAAGCAAAAAATTGTTTAATTTTTTTGTAACCCAAACAATAATCACGTAAAGTCTCTCTGTATGTCTGTCCGTGAGTACGATTATAACTGCCAATCAGAGTGATTTTCTTTAATTCATACATCACCTTTTATGACTCGGTTTAGTAGTAGCGTATTTTTGTCTCAACTAACACTTGATTTGACTCGAGACAAGTGTAAAAACTGAAACTGTATATTTTAAAACGAGGTGCTGGCTATTGGGATCTAGAGTAGAAGAGATGTTTGGTCACATCTTGTTACTCTCATACAAAGTTTGAAAATGGTAATGATTTTTCGTATTTAAAATGAGTACACCACAATCAGTGGCGTAGCGTGGACTGATATAGACGTGGGCAAAGTCGCATCAGCGAGGCCCCTTTGCTTTTGTTCCCAAGATCTACCCAATAAACCTATCTTAGCAAACATGCTTCGACACGACATATCTACTTATGATAGTGAAAAAATATAAATGCGCGGTGGGAGAATATTGTTTTGTAACTTGAGTGATTTATTTTTTTACAAAAGTAATCTACTTCGACTTTTTGCTTTACTGAAGTCTGCTAGTAAGGATTTGTAATTTATTTTTGCGGCTAAATCTGATTCGATTGAAAGTATTGCTAAAGCAGACAGTCGGTCCTGCTTCATAATGTTTCTTAAGTAGTTTTTAATAATTTTTAACTTAGAAAAACTTCTCTCTGCGGAAGCTGTACTTACAGGCATAGTCAACATAATTCTAATAGCAATGTAAAAAGAAAGAAACAGCCGTTTATACCGCAAAAAATGTATATTTTGACACTCTTAAAGGAATGAAAATTTTTAGAGTATTTCCCGTTGACCTAGACCTGCGAAATTTGGCAAGTAATACCGTCTTATACTAGCTAACAAGTATAGGAGAAAATCTAAAAACTGTACATTTGTAATTAAATCATAAAAAAATCATCATTATCATCATCATCTGCCTAGCCTTTTCCCAACTGTTGGGGTCGGCTTCCAGTCTAACCGGATGCAGCTGAATACCAGTATTTTACATGGAGTGACTGCCTATCTGACCTCCACAACCCAGTTACTGGGTAATACGATACCCCTTGGTAAGACTGGTTGTCAGACTTTCGGGCTTCTGACTACCCGTAACGACTGTTAAATATCCACGAATGACAGTAGGGACCAACGGCTTAACGTGCTTTCCGAGGCACGGAGGGGTCTCGGTATGTAAAGATGGTCACCCATCCACAGACCAACCGCGGCAAGCGTAGCTTAACCTGAACGATCGACCTGTGCGTATTACCTATAAATCAGAAAAAACTATAGTCGGGAAAAGCTCGGATAAAACTGCGAGACTCGATTCTTGAACTACTTATAAAATACGTACAGACGACAGCAGGTCAAGCTACCCGAAACTGTCAAATTTTCCCAATCAACCTTGAACCTTAATGCTATAGTGATAAAGTTGAAAATCTATTGAAAAAATTTGACAGATTGTAGTAGGTTGATGTGCTGGCGTCTGTACCTACTTTGTAGACTCGTACTTATCCGTTTGTTTTTCTTTTGTTAATAGTTATAACCGTTTATAATAATGCTGCGCGTTGAGAGGTTTTGTAACTAAATATTATGAAAAATATATATTGGGGAAAAAATATATTTACGAGGTTTTCAACTTTTCACTCATTGCCGACGACGTCCCGACGATACTGATTATCTGTGATTTCTTACATGATAAATAATGGTATTCATTTATTAAAAAAAATAGTAAAATTTTATTATTTACCTTTTGTTTTATTTGTTCGTTCGTTGGTTCAGTCAGGAAAAAAACACTTTCAATAACTTTTAAACAATCTGCAAATGTAAAAGTAAATAACTGAAGATTTATGTAATGTTTTACGATGTAATCTCAATAGCACTTAAGGTGGATGCTCCAAGGTATCCCGCGAAATTTAAATTTTCTTACGTTTTTTGCAATTTGCTGATCAGTACTAAGTTATACGTTGATTAAAAATATTAAAATATGATTCGAGGCCGTAACAAATATGTATTTACAGAATTATAATCAACATAACTCTCTAAGATCAAGTAATCCTACTGGAATGACTATTTCATGAAATCATGACATTTTAGGATTATGCTAACTTAACAAGTTGTATTACTGATTCTAATGATTATAATTCTGTAAATACATATTTGTTACGGCCGCAAATCATATTTTAATCAACGTACAACTTAGTACTGACCAGCAAATTGCAAAAAACGTAAGAGAATTTGAATTTCGCGGGCTACCTTGGAGCATCCACCTTAAAATAATATGACGAAGTTATGACGGATGTGAGCGAGAGAGCGAAACTTAAACAAAGATCGGGGAATACCCAATTCATAGACAAACTTTCACGCGACTCATTCACTCGAGACACACGCGCCAAGTTTAAATAAGCGAAAGGTTACCGTGTCTTTTTAAAGCATAAAACTAGGAGTTATGTTTTGTTGTTATTTCATGTTCAGAAAAGTGGCCAAAAGGTTTTATTTATTTTTTTTAAATAAATGGGAATATTAAGTTTTGTCGCGTCGCATTTAAAGGGGCCTCGCGCCGCGAGGCCCCTTTACGTGCGAGGCCGTGGGCGAGGGCCCACTTCGCCCACGCCTAGCTACGCCACTGACCACAATTATACCCATGCAATTTTTTTACACCATAATCATCACAATCCAGTAATTCCCATTAACCTAGAATCTGAAACTTCTCGGGCAGACAATTAAATTGGGGCAAATAATAATCTTTTACTACCTCTCCTTAAACTCGATTATCAGTGGAATTTGAGAAAGTATTCTAATGGCTTCCGCAGTCGTTGTGAAGTTTGAAGGTGAGCAATGTTATAAATTTATAATTATATTGTATTATGGCTGGATTCTGTGGAGAAAAAACGTGACAATAAGAACAGGAAACAGTTTGGCTTCCATTAAGAGTAAGTTCTTTTGGTGTTATTAATTATGTTAGCGGAGTTAAACAATATACTGGGATTGTCTACTTACTTGATTTCGCAAAAACCGGACACACTACAAATTGTTTTGAATTACAATCATAATACTAGTCTTCACAGCATTTTTAACTTTTTAATAATTTGTCAAAAAGTAATAATTACCAAGTTTTCATTTATGTTGCAACTTAAACCAATTTTGTTGCTGATTGCGCCTTAATTATAATGCCGGGTGTCAACACACGTTGAAACAAATTCGCTTAGTTGTGTTACATTTCATGTTACATTGCTTAAATTAGGATAGCTCATTTGTGTTACAGTTCATGTTAAGTTTCATCAATCTGTACTGTCCATAAGGTTTTTATTTCATGGCTTGTCAGTTCTTATAACGTTCTAAAATCAAGCTTATAGTATAAATGTCAGAATGATTGTCTTCTTACCTCAGCAGTGTATCGGTTGCCCCCCTTCCCCCCCTTGCCGTGCTCGGGGGAGTGGCGCAGCGCCTTCGTGTCGATCTGCACGTTCGTCTGCATCCTGCGCCGGCGCACTATTGCCCACGCGCACTATTACACACACGAGTAACTACTCGTAGCCACTATAAAACTACATTACTACATTTTACTTTAACTCCTTAGTTGAAATGTTTATGTTTTAGTTCAACACCAGCCTTGTGTTTCCCAGCTGTATAATTCACTGAATAAATATTAGACATTACTTCTTCAATTTCACCGTCTTTTATTGGCACAAAAATCACATTAAAGTATACATCAAACTGTCCGTGTGTTTATATTTTTACATTTACCGCAGCTTTAACCCATTTCTACGCGTACTCTGTAACTTTACGAGGTGTGTTCAAAGGTGCATTTCCACCGGTCATAGCGTTTTACAGCACTGTTTTACGACACTTATACGATTTCATTTGCACCTTAACTGCGCACTTTTGCACGGCACATCGTATTTCAACGCGGTTTCATTTTATATGGAAGTGTTCATTATATTGAATGCTGCGTTTTACACCTGAAACAAACAAAGTTTATTGTTACTCATGATTATACATAACTTGACAGAATTATGTTATGATAACGCGCGTAAAATAAATATATTAAAAGAAATATTATTTCAAACATTTATTCTGGGCCGTCAGGTAAACAGTGATTTTTATAATAAAACTGAATGATTTCAGAACTAAAGACGCTTTTGTTATCCGAAATAATCTTATTCGCTGTAAAACCAGCTACGTCGTATCTGTCGCTTGCTACTTCATAGCTGTTGTTCTTACGTCGTATGTGTTGTTCTTACGTCGTATCTGTCTCTTGCTACGTCGTATCTGTCGCTTGCTACGTCGTAGCTGTTGTTTGCTAAGTCGTATCTGTCGCTTGCTACGTCGTAGCTGTTGTTCTTACGTCGTATCTGTCCCCTGCTACATCGTATTTGGCACTTGCTATGTCGTATCCGTCGCTTGCTACGTCTTAGCTGTTATTCTTACGTCGTATCCGTCGATTGCTACGTCGTAGATGTTGCTCTAACGTCGTATCCGTCGCTTGCTACGTCGTAGATGTCGCTCTTACGTCGTACCAGCCGCTTGCTACGTCGCAGATGTTGTTCTTACGTCGTATCTGTCGCTTGCTACGTCGTAGATGAGGCTCTTACATCGTATCCGTCGCTTGCTACGTCGTAGATGTCGCTCTTACGTCGTACCAGCCGCTTGCTACGTCGCAGATGTTGTTCTTACGTCGTATCTGTCGCTTGCTACGTCGTAGATGTGGCTCTTACATCGTATCAGTCGCTTGCTACGTCGTATCTGTCGTTGGCTACGTCTTAGCTGTTGTTGTTACTTCGTATCTCTCGCTTGCTACGTCGTATCTGTTGCATGCTACGTTATATCTGTTGCTTGCTACGTCGTATCTGTTGCTTGCTACGGCGTATCTGTCGCTTGCTACATCGTATCTGCCGCTTGCTACATCGTATCTGTCGCTTGCTACGTCGTAGCCAATATAGCAAGCTGTAACTACGAGAGGATGTTGCACTCTTAACAAATGCAACGTAGTTTGAACACATATCTTAATAATGTATTTTCTTTCTAATAGTTGAGAAGATAAATAAAATTTGTGGTTCTTCTGATACAATATTATTATTGTAACCAAACCGTAATAATATGAAACTACAAGTGAAAGCTTTACCTTCGTTAAAAACAGTCATCAAGATATACAAATAAACATGTAGAAAAAGTTATGCGTGGGAAATACGAACACATGCAATACGTATTGGGTTTCCAATTTAACTTTCACTTTTTCCATAAAATTAAAACCAAAAGTCATTTATTCAAATTAGGCTGAGAATCAGCACTTTTCGAACGTTAAAATTACAAAAGACAGTCCCCCAAAAACGCCCGCTCTTCACTAAACTCTAAACTATTTTGTTTAAATAATATCATTGTTAAATTGTGATTGACAAATCTTCCACGGAAATTGAGGTTATACAAATTATGTCGTTATTTGTATACAAATAACGACAGTAAATAATTGTCAAAACAAAAACATTTTTACGGTGATTTAAAATAAGAATGTCAGGTTCAAGGATTCAAATAATCAAATCAAAGCACTCAATTTGTAAGTAGAACTATAAATTGGAATGCACAGGCACGTTTTCTGTTTAATTGGTTTTTATTTCCATAAAATAGTTTTGTAACAGACCGCTGATTAATTGGTTTTTATTTCCATAAAATAGTTTTGTAACAGACCGTACTTAAGTGTTGTCACCGGTGCAACCTCTTCAATCCACATTTTTGTTTTATAAAATTATAAGGCTTTCCATATAATGCAAGGGCTGCCTTATTACCCCACTTGACCAATATTGGTAGTAGCTAGTAACTGCGTGCGAGTACATGATTATGTATTCCGTCGAGAAGGCAACGAGTAAGTAGGACGACCATGAATCATACCAAAAGGAAACAACATTCCGCCCCATTGATTTAAAAACTATTACCCATGTTAACTAATTCCTATGATAAGCGCAGTGGCTGCAGTTCTACAGGACGTGGACTCGGTTTCTGCACGGATCAAATGTTCGTATATCTATGCATACAATACAGGAGACATTCATTTTATAACAGTTGAACGTGGCTAAAGTTTTTGATATTAATGAAATAACAAATTACGCCATAAAAGCATCGGTTGAAAAGTTTTTATGATAATTTCTCGTTTCGTTTTACCGTTATGATGTAATTACAGAACGTATATACTTGAGGGAGGTCAGTAATTGCTATATTTTGCGTAAATGTCCAATTTTAATAGCAATTATGATATTGTAGGTTGTTACTTTAATCACGTAATTACTTGTGACAAACACTCCCAGAGGAAAAGTACAACGGCTCAAATTATGCTTCATTTGTTTCTTTGTTTACATGCCTCAGTTCGAGTGTTCGGTTACATTAAAGGAGCAATTTACTTTTATGATACGGGTCAATATTTGATTGATGGAAGAAATTATTTGTGTAGTTGCTGCTACTAAATTCAAGCCGATTTATTTATACAAATAACGAAAATATGTACGTAATCTACACATTGTAAGTCATCATCATTTCGGCCGAAAGACCTTCACTACTAGAGATAGGCCTGCCCCAAGCACCGCCGTCGCCGCTTCAGCCGGCTCTCTGCTTGCCGCTTCAACTGGCTCTCTGCTTGCCGCTTCAACCGGCTCTCTGCTTGCCGCATCCAGCGGATTCCTGCGGCCTCAAAGGCGGCATGTTGTGTGTACCAATGTTTTTTCATGTCTCGCATGGTCACAGGAGTCGCGTGACTGCACCACGGCGGGCACGCTAAGTTATCTGTAACATATTATACAGCGCACGTAATTGACCCCATCTCACCGAGGAATTGTAAGGAACACGCGTTTATGAACAGTCAGCAATGTGCTTATACGCTACGTGTTAGCAGAAACAGAAATTTAGCGTTTTCATTGCATAATCAGCCAATAACGTTCCCACTGCTGGGACACAGGCCTTCTCTCTGTGAGAGGGAAGAGGGGAGGGGATGTTTTCATTGATTAATAGTTATTGTAAAGGTGGCGTTTAAAGTGTCACGCCTCTTTTGAAGTCGACACTCCATTAACGATTCTCCTGGGGTTCGTCGCTGGCAGTGATTGCTAGATAACTTCCTTTATTTTACAATATTGCATCTATACTTAGTCGGACATCTAATAAATGGGCATTAATCTTTTATCATAGAAAAATTCAGCTAACAGGTTTACAAGATCAACCTATCATCCTACCCACAGAACAGATAAAAGAGGTTAGAAAGGAAATAGTTCCTGGTTTGTATTAAAAGGCGTGTCGCCGCCTGTCTCCCACTCCTGTCTCTCCACTACAAGCAAGACATCAATACGTACGCGAATTACGCACACAAATAAACCACATGCACTTAGATCACGTGTTTGCTATTGGTTCTCACACTAACGCAAATACTGCTCTGGACGTACACTAACACACGTGTAAAAGCAAATAGTTACGGCGACCAAAAGGTCAATTAATCATATTGATAAAATTACTGTAATTTTGTTAATTTAAGTTTTGCAATTTTTTTAGTTGCGGGTACGGTACGAATAATGTGGACATCCTAATTACATACAAATAAAATTAAATAAAAGTCAATCTAAGGAGGAACATCCGATACTGCCGCGAAATTTAATTTTTTTTTCGTTTTATGCTAGTTGCAGCTCTGTTTTACGTCATAACAATAGAAAGAAAGAAAAATAGCATTTTGAATAAAAAAAAACGTAAAACAAAGCTACAATATGCAAAAAAACTAAAACGAAATTTTAAATTTCACGACCAAATCCAATGCTAAGTCGAATTAACATAATATAATCTAATTAATGTATTGTGAATTACTCTGTGAAAAATGTATTTATTAACTGTATCATGTTAATTTATGAATAATAGCTGTGCCCGCCAAATCAAATTTTAGACGAAAAACCAACTAAGAAACTAAATTAATAATAATAATCCACACTATACAATAATAAAATTAGTGTTATATAAACGAAGTTGTATTAATTGTAACATTACTGAAAATAATCATTCGTATAATACACATACTTAATATCGACATTGTTTACAATTTGGTACAACACTATCGATGCGCATAGATTTCCCTGAATAGATGCTTCGGCTCGACACACGCGGCGTTCGCAGTGAACGCAATACATTGCGCGACCGCTCACGTCGTACAAGATCGTACCCATGTATTGCAAGCAATGTATAATTTTGCATCTGAATGCGATTTTATCGTTTTTGTCTACAAACTACATAATACTTTTGCAATAATTACAAATATTACTCGTATTTTAAGGTTTTTGGATTTACCGGTGATAAGAAATCCCTCCTCGGGCCACATTACACTCCTGACTTCTTTTCCGACACGTTATGATAGCGCAAGACGGCATAATTATTTTTTTCCGCGGAGTTTCGAACGCTGTCACAACAAGAGCGCGATTGTTGAGCGCTGATTCAAATTTCTGTTGACTTTGAGCATCTGATCAACCTTGCGGCGCGCCTGCCCCGCCCACAAGGCCCTTCTAACCTCTTTTATCTGTTCTGTGATCCTACCCATGCAGTATGTCAAGTGATCCCTCTCTAAGCTAAGAGCAACCTGACAGAGTGAATGTCGTCCCTCAGTCCTGGCATCTGTTACAGTGACCGGGATTCGTCATGAGGATCAGCTAGATTGTACTTAACAAATTTTACATATACTAGTGAGTACGGTCAACTTACACTTCCTTAACTCATGAGCGCAACACACACATTCAGCACACAAACACATAAAGGTCGATTGAGACCAAACGAATTAATGCTTATTCTGTCCCCACTTTGTCCGGTTCCCTTAGTCTAAAGCTAAACGAAGTGAGAGTATTCTTTTATTGAACTATCCATACCTACAGAAATGTTAGGGATGGCGAGAAGGGAGTGCTCTTACTCTTGCTCTGGCTCTATCTTCGATTGGTCTACACCCACCTTAACTCACTCATTACACACCCACAACACACACGGATACAATATACTAAACATGGTTAAATTTAATACAACTAAGTTAACTTTATGTTTATAATGAATTTATTTAATTGGAAGAACACTCGATTATTGTCGCCTCAGAAATGTTACCAACCGTGCTATGTATGAGTTTACCTAACTATGTACCTAATAATCTTGTAAAACGAAGGAGACTAGTCTCCACGAACAGAGAGGCCTAATGTGGAGGCTAGTGCTATTTAAATATTGTAATGTTTTTCCTGAATAAAGTTTATATTATTATTATTAACTGAACTTATTTATTTAACTACGAAAACTGCTCTTGCTTTAATGAAAAAAAGACGCTGACCATGGTATTACCATTAACAAGCGATTGATTGTACTTTTTTTATAAAATTGTAGTATTCGCAAGAGAATTTTTGCACGATGCCAAGTATCATTTTGAGAGAGTTTTTGAACAAATGGGTTTGCATTCACTTTCAGAATAACTGAGGAGACCCTATCCACATTTCTAAATCAAATCATACTTTAAAATTCGCAAAGACCTCTGTGAGAGAGATTGATGAATATTCATTTGAGTTTGAAAGTTTAGCATAGCCACGCGGCATTCATACATATATGTACACACACACAGTTCAGAAATCAGCAATCTGTTTTCAGTTTTACGCTGACATTTTTCAGGGCAGCACAACTAGTTTCTGAAACAAATGGATCTTTTAACCGTTTCGTAACCACGAAACAACTAAACTTTGAATTGGTTTGCAGTTTGCATCGTAAAATCCTTCTAGCTGCTAATACTTTTGTATTCAATTTAATATCACCCGCAGTAAAGCTTTTATTCGAACCCTTTATTACGGCACTTAGTCATACATTTAACAGCGTTTAGCATACACATGCTGCCGCGCTTTGAGCTCCAATCAATCATGAATACAGCGCGCTTAGCTTTCAACTAGTGCCGCCTCTGACGAACTGTAGTACCTGGGTAAAGGGTATGTTAACAGAGTACTTAAGAAAATGTTGAATTGAGTCTCGTAGATCATCTCGTAGTCGATAGGATTTAGAGTTCGTGAAAGAATACAAACTTCAAAGAAGTTTTAAAGTGTGGACATAACTTCCATCTCTTGATAAGACCGCGCAATTTCTTAAACCACGGGCCAGATTTGTCCGTGCCGCTCAGCCACAGGCGGAGTTAATCTGTCAGTCCAAGCTTATGATTATTTCGCACATCCTTACACATTGTATTGCCTCTCATATTAAACAAAAGAATACCTACTCGGAAATGTAATCTGCATACATAATATTAGACAGACAGTTACGAAACGTCGTGTGTGCGGGCACTAACTTGCTTCATTCATCATCAGTTGCGCGTCAATCAATGGCGGCGTCTCATATAAAAGCCATTACAGCTGGTTTGTTCAGTGTGCTGAAATTAGAACGTACTTAGTACTGCTGGTGGATATGGAAACTGATTTTGAAAGCTTCATAAAGTGGTGATCTTTTTTGCAGCAGCACGGTTGTTTTCATCTCATCTCGTGCTCGAGCACATAGCAACATAGCATATATGCATTGTGCTTATACATTGTTCATTCCGTGGTGGAAACTTTCGCTGGCGCTGACTGAGCAGGGTGTGTAAACCTGTTACAATATAAAACAATTGCTATAGTATGAAATTATAACAATTTACTACCAATTCTGTATAATTTAAATCAATCATAATAATGCATAAATAACACATAGGAACAAGAAATAAAAACGTTCAGGGGACCTCCGTCAGTTAAAAAATTCATTACGCGATAATCGCACGCACACACACCCGATATAATAGAAAGAGATAGAGAGAGAGAGAAAGTCGCATGGACGGGGCATAACACTTGTTCGTTATTTGACAATTTCCACCAGTTTACTCCTACCACAAGTCGCATTAAAGAACTTCGTTCCCAAACATCCCAGAACAAAACAATCCCTTTCTGTAATTATAAAGCGATAGCCATGAGAACGAACCTCACGACGGGAGCCGTAGCTCTACTCCACCGCAACAGTCACAACTTAGCTAATAGTTTTACCGCCACATCGCTTCGCTCGGCTCCACTCGGGGGCGCTCGGAACTATGTACTCGCAGTCATCGGCAATTGTTTGCTTTTTTTGTGTTGCTCAAGCGAGCAATCAGTCGCTCGCTCGCAACAATTAGGTCAGCCGCAGACTGGGCGACTGCGAGACCTAATGCTTTGTGAATGCACTTATGGATGAGTAGTGCGGAAAGCGGACTATTGGACATTGAAAGTAGGGCTTGGCCATTTTTTATTTATATTGTGTACTCAAACTCCAAGGATTGTTTAAATACCAATATTTACAAGATGGAGTCGAGTCTTTTATATCTTCGACAGTTTTCAAATTATTTCGTTTCTCAAGACACATAATACCTTTTGAAGGTACGGCACTGACCAGACTATTGAATAGAAAACTACATTTAATTAATTGATAGCCAAGATCAAATAGCACACATCTTTGACCAATGTTGAGTTGACATCAACCTAAAACCTTTTTAATGGCCGGGCAAATTTTATTTTACTGACGATTGACGACTAACAAATAAAAAGATGGCTGAATGTCATTCTGAGGTATTGACAATACGACGGAATATATAATGCTGAGTCGGTACAGCAGATACAGTCGTGCAAAGAGCAGACAAAAATAGCCCTTAAGGTGACAAACATGTTTTGTCTGTTACTGTACTTGAACGCTCAGGACTTGAATACTAATATTTATAAGAACGATGTAGGTGCGCCTAGCTCCGCAAAGGCCGATTGATAGTAAGTTGACAGAATACGTATATTTTTTAAATTAAGTTAGAGAGGCTCGTTGCAAAGTAATAAAAGCCGCACGCGTTGATTGATTAGGTTAAACTACGCTTGTCGCGGTCGGTCCGTGGATGGGTGACCATCTATACTTACATACCGAAATCCCTCCGTGTCTCACAAAGCACGTTAAGCCGTTGGTCCCGGCTGTCATTCTTGGATCTTTGCCAGTCGTTATGGGTCTTCAGAAGCGCGAAAGTCTGACAAGTCTCTGCCAAGGGGTATCGTGTTACCCATAAACAGCAAGCCAATTCCCGTAATGAGAAACGTTCAAAATCTAGTCGCAATCTCATCTCGCCGACAGTAAATGTCAAAAATTTGTCAAAAGTATAGGGAAATTAGAGGTATTTTTGACAGACTGAGACAGATCTGAGGGGTAATTCTCGTAATTTTAAGAACGTTCACAGTCTGATCTCTCTCAATCTGTCAAAAAAATCCTGTAATTTCCCTACATTTTTGACAAGTTTTTGACATTTGTTTGTCGCCGAGATGAGACTGCGACTAGATTTTGAACGTTTTGAATTACGAGAATTGGCCTTCTGACTGCAAACGTTCTTAAAATTACGAGAATTGACCCTCTGGGCTGTGGAGGTCAGATCCATGTAAAATACTGGTATTCAGCTGCATTCGGTTAGACCGGAAGCCGACCCCAATAGTTGGGAAAAAGCTAGGCAGATTGAAACCTCCGATACAAAATCATTTACCAGCAATACTCACTTCTCTGCTAATATAAGTTATCTCTTTAATAACCTCGTCCTCGTCTTGATGGTCTGTCCGCAGCCTGTGATTGGTCTAATAAAACTCGTTACCTCAGAACCGCTCCGACTCCACAAAACCATGAAATAGAGTTTCAAACATGAATATATATATATATATATATATATATATAACACTTCGCAAACATAAATGTTGGCACGGATTTAGTTATATAAGATATTTACGTAGTCAAATTGAGTCAAATCTCGTCACTGCTATGCGTCTTCGCCGTAGTGCTACGGCGTAGCGCTACGGCGTAGCACTACGGCATAGCAAAATTTTAAGCAGGAAAATAAAATTGCTACTGAGGGCGAATTTCATCAATAAAACTGAGGGGCAATTCTCGTAATTTTAAGAACGTTCACAGTCTGATCTCAATCTCAATCTTTCAAAAATACCTCTAATTTCTCTAGATTTTGACAAGTTTTTGACATTTGTTTGTCGTCGAGATGAGACTGCGACTAGATTTTGAACGTTTAAATTACGGAAATTGGCCTTCTGCATTCTATCTGATGAAAATGATAGAATGAAGTTTATTTCTGTAAGTTAGTAGATTATACCAACACTAACATGTCATGTTTTAAAATATTTCGATGTGGTTGGCGTTTCCTATCGGACTACATGAAACAACGATTCAACGCGTTCAAGAGCTGTCAGTGTCAAAACTCATTGCTGAAATTCTTCCTTACATTTTCTCCTACTACAGAATCTTTTGACATTGATTTTCAGTGAAAATGAAAAACACATTAAACCGAATCCACATCCCACACTAGTGGGTCGTAAACAAATCCCAGTCGCACATAATACAACATTAACACCGAGTTCCGCGATCGCTATAAACAGTATCAACATCGTCCCGGGATTGTCGGGATTCCCGGGATTGTGGCGGTGGATCGTAAACACTGCTTACTGACGTCACTTCTTGCGTCACCGGGATCAACATGTACCGAGTGTTTGTGAAGCGACGCTGTTATCCTAAGCCAAGACTAAGGATGGAAGGCCGTATGTAAATGAAAACATAAAGTGTACCTTATAGTGTTGTGTTGGTGGCGCATAGTAATGCGCCTGTTCGTATCAAGGCTGTCTGTACACATTTACCCTTCACATAATAGTTTCAGTTAGAGGGTCGGGCTCGTGGCTAAGTAATAACAGCCGCGCGGGTCGATCGTTCAGCTCCGCTTGCCGCGGCTGCTCCGTGGATAGCTGACCATCTTTACATAGCGAGAGCCCTCCGTGCCTCGGAAAGCACGTTAAGCCGTGGTCCCGGCTGTCATTCGTGGATCTTTGACAGTTATTACAGATCGTCGGAAGCCCAAAAGTCTCACAACCACTCTTAGCAAGGAGTATCGTATTACCCAGACACTGGATTGTGGAGGTCAGATAGGTAGTCGCTCCATGCAAAATACTAGTATTCAGCTGCGTCCGGTTAGACTAGAAGCCGACCAACAAAGTTGGGATAAGGCGGATTGATTGACAATAGTTTTAATTAACATTGGTTGATAATTTGAGGAAATCCAAGGTGTCGTTTTGCATCCTCGTCAAATTCAAGATTACTATGTTACCGATTCTCGACACGAATCAATAATAAAACAAATAGGTATTTTTTTCTAATTTTCGGAAATCGGCATATGTGGGACACGCATTTTAAAACGCGGCCTGTGTGAAACCGCACTGTAACTGCTCTTTTCGATCATCTTTCGATATCAAAACGATTCTGTTCTTTAAAAGTGGTGTATTCTGAAATACTGCGAAACTTAAATAACTAAAAAAACAAGTATATATTCATTATTTACCAGGAATCGTAATTTTATTTGATTATTTATGACTTTCATAACACCCTCCTGAAATTTGACGAGGATGCAAAACAACAGCTTGTATAGTTTAACTTTAAAGAACTCTAAAGTTTTGATTTGTTGTCCGTTGCATCGTTGACGTAAACATAAAATGAATCATGTCCAGTGGACATTCGGGAATATGTAAAAAAATGAATCTAACATGCATTACAAATTAATTTACGTGATGACGTCAGCCAAAAAAGAAATAAAATAAGTATACAATAGCTAGTAACAACGTAATGTAAGACTGACGTCACTAAGTTTATTTCCTGTAATATTTTAAATTAAAAGACTTTCCTTTCTCTTTGAAATGTATTAGGTGGACAGGCAACTTTGTCTTTATTTTAACAATTTCATAATAAGGAAGTATTTCAACAAACCTTTAATAAAGTCTCATTGTCAAAATGTTAAAATAAACAGAAATAAATGCTCTGTCCTTCAGCTCGGTCTAACAACTTTTATCTGTCAGGAACTCGTCCTGTGAGCAATGGCGAGCAGCCTCACAGAAGGTACGGCTATTATCGCGATAAGCCACGGCTTTATACAAGCAAACTGCTCCCTACGTCTCGGGGGTCACTTCTAGTAAGCTGCTGACGTTAAGATACTCGACATAATAATGACATGTATTTGCTTCCAGGATGGGATGGGTATTTTGTATATTGCGGACGCCAACAAACTGTTTGGCAATCGTGGTAATTAAAGCTTACAACCATTTGTTTATGTGATTATTTGATTTGCTTTATATAGAAGTTTCTTCAATAAAACAAACGTGCTCAATTTCCAAGGACGGAAGGGAGTATTTATTTCATATTTTACACAGATATTAGATAAGATCATAGCATATGGGAAGAATGCCATACAGCCTACTTACAACCAACACCTTTACATTATAGGTGGCATTAGTAAATACTTCGAGCGTATTAGCAGTCCTGATTCGTACGGATTGCATTGAGTTTTCTTTATTTTAATGTAAGTTTAATACTAATTATTTCAAAATCAAAAGTAATTTATTCAAATTAGGCGGAGAATCAGCACTTTTCGAACGTCAATATTACAAAAGACAGTCCCCCAAAAACGCCCGCCCTTCACCACTTCCTAGTGCTGTCGCTGGAAAGAACAAGTGATGCAACAAACTCCCCAGCAGAACAGCTGTCTGTTTAGTTAGAAAATACTTGATAATACACAATACTAGGTACCTATGTTAAGTAATTAACATTACAAGACACAGAACATACAGTTAAATTATTTGACAAATGTCAACTAGCCACGTCAATATACCAACAAGTATAATAAAAACTATACGTACTCAAGCTAAAAAATAATTAATTAAAATGTAAATAAAAACTTACTACCTAAATAAAGGCCTCCAGGCATAAAGGGTGTGACAGCTTACATATTTATGCATTGCTGGGTTCTGTTCACATAGCTGTCACTTGAAGTCACAAATGATAAACTAGGATCATCGAAGTATAATAAATAATATATATAATATAATAGTAAGCTATCCTACTACACTAATATTATAGACGTGAAAGTTTGTATGGATGGATGGATGGATGTTTGTTACTCTTTCACGCAAAAACTACTGAACGGATTTCGATGAAATTTGGCACACAGATTGTTTATAACCAGGAGTAACAACTTTTTATCCCGATATTCCCACGGGATCGAAACTTATGCGGGTGAAACCGCGGGGCGCAGCTAGTAATAAATAATATAATAGTAAGCTAATTCTGGAGAAAGAACATGAACATTGTGTTGATTTAATTAAGGCGAGCAACTATTCTTATCGTGTAAGTAGTCGTTGATGGAATAGTATGCCTTTGAATAAAGGTTGGATTTTACTTGAACTTTAAAAGCATTAAAAGGCAAGTCTAGCAAAGAAGAGGGTATCTTGTTATAAAAGGTTATATACCAAGCCCAACAAATAAGTTATGAACCTTATGAAGCCGGTAAGTTTGATCTGTATAATACTATATACGCATAAAACTTTCGGATTAAATTCTCTAAATAATAGTGAAAACTAATTGCGTATTAAAGTCAATCTAAGTGGAAACACAGATAGACACAAACACCGAATTTGGTTTATTCCATGCAGATAACACATTTTATTGTTTTTTTAAGAAAATCGCATCTATCCGTATCGTAATAATGTTATCTCATTGTTTTTGGGCACATGACAATTAAATATTCAAGTATGTAACTCAGAAGAATTATAATTTCGATAATAACAAAAGTGAATTCATTTTTAACCAGTCAAGTTTAAACAAATGAGGTACAATTAATTGTGTTTTGTTACGTTACTCCCGGGAGTTACACGAGCAGGATAGAGATTTTCTTCTGCTTCTCGACAAAAGTATACATGTGTATAAGACGGTATACTATGTTTCCTCTTGGACTAATCCTGGCTTTCGTTAATTAGTTTTGTGTATTTGTCCGTCCGAGTGAACACAATACACATCACATTGGCTGTCTCGGTCGCTTCTGCTACAACATTTCGTTATTCAACTAATTGGGAACAAAACTAATGCATATATTACACAAAGGTTGCACAGCTGTCGCTCCTAAGGGACCTATTTATACAGCAATAAGGAAAACTCAGCGTTTTGTTCGTGAGAACACTGTTTATAGACAAGTGAGAGTTGTAGTACTTCGGAGCTTATGAACGTACAAGTTTGTAGAAGTTGTTTGTTAGATAAAACAGATTTTGGGGTACAAATTATACATATACACAACATTATACACGGCCATGTGAATGATGTTCGAAATATGATAATGTTATGTGGTGGAAAAAGTCTTAGAAAACCGTTAAAAAGGACTTCCACACAACCATTCAGTCCGCAATGAATCACTGGGCTTCTGCCTCTCCCGTCACTTAAGTATTCTTATTCTATTTTTTTTTCTATTGCTGAATGGGCCTGCTCTTGACCTCGATCACTCCTGATGGAAAGCAATGGATGAGTTTTACGATGGAACATTTATCTTATTTCTATATATTTGCTTAAGCCAGTATGTCGAAAGTGATACCTAGTTACTTTACTTTAACAGCAGACACCCACTAACTCCGTATAGGCGTGAGGTTGCAGATTGTTTTTTTATAGTTCAAGTAAAGCCAGAGGACGTAGCTACTATAGGTCGGCGCGTGCAATTAACTCAATGTATTACAACGGACACCAACTAATTACACAGAAAATTTTGTGATATATTAATACCACAACAATACGATATCCGGACAAGCAATATGCAGTAAATTAACGGAACGGTATTTACATAAATTATAGATCGAATGATAAACCAATCATCATTAAAATTTGTTGTTTTCTGATAATCTCGCACACGGTAAGCTAGTCTGTTACAGTCTTATTAATAATCGCAGAGTTAAGTTAGTCAGTATAACCTTCAGATTTTTGAGGATTAAGTTTGGCATAACTTACACATAACATGAAACAGAAACAGAAATATTTTATTTGTGATACATAGGTAGGTACAGTGGTTGGACATGTTTTAGGTTAATGTGCGCTATGATCAGCCTATTACAGGCATACAAAAATAATTAATTACAATTTTTACATGAAAATAAAGAGCTTACTCGTACTAAACTACAAATTAATCATAAAAAAAAAATAATTATAATTTCAAAATAATTTTTTAGGTAAATGTCAAAATAATTTTTTAAGTAAATGTCAAAATAATTTGTTAGGTAAACCTCAAAATAATTTGTTAGGTAAATGTCAAAAATAATTCAGATTTAAATAATTAATTATGATTTGTGATTACAATATAGTCAAAGAAGCAAATTACAAAAATTACCTACATTAAAATGTCAAAAGGAGATGTTTCATTTTTGGCTAGCACTTGTACAATATATAAAAACACGGGGAAAAATACCCTGAATTTAGGAAAAATATTAATCTGTGAATTTGAGAATAACCCTTACAAACAAATTAAAGTTTTTCAATTATTGCCATTAGTTATCGTTATGGCAAATATGGCAGCGTCCTGACAGGAAACATCCGTTCTGAAACCAGAATGGATCTGAAATGAGTGTGAAACCGTAAATACAAAAACATTAAATATAATTATAAAAAGGTATCACTTATTATTAATTCATCTATTACACCTATTTCTAGTGTGTTATTAATAGACATGACATCACGCTTTGTTTCTCCGAAGGGTTAACCAGAGTTGTACCCATAGTAGGTACACCCGCATTTGCCAGTCATGTTTGAGTCCCATGTAATAAGGATGAGCTTATTGCCATCACCCGGGCACAGAGCCAGGCTGCGGGCTGCTGCTGAGAAGTTCCTGATGGAGAAACCCAATAAAGCTTTGCCCGACCTGGGAATCGAACCCAGGACCTCATACTCAGTAGAAGCGCTTGCGATCACTAGAGCAATAAGGTAGCACTCCGGCACTCTCCGTAACTTTACTCCGCGTTAATTAATAAAGGAGGTCGGTGCAGTGGCCTGTGGCTCAGTAAACTCGCCTACTGTGAAGATAGCAGTCGAGAAAGATTGTATTTTTATCATAAAAGGAATTCGGACGGTCTAATGTATGGCACTAATTTACTTACAAACATATGCAAGCTCATTTACCTAATGATAACTAAATACCTTTTGAATAACTCTATGTATAAACAAGTCTTGGTGTAACTTGACTTGGCTTTGGCTAACTCAATAAATGAACTCCTTTTTTTTGTAGTTTTCGTAGTTCAGGTTTGGAACAGAAGGTTAGTGATAAACTTGTCGTTCAATGTGTATGTATACCTAAGTTATAAACTTGTCGTTCAATGTGTATGTATAGCTAACTTATAAAATGTCTTCAACTGTGGTTTTCCCGTCACCGTTAAGTTTCCATCACGACACCCGTACATCGGGTGACGGAAATGAAATCATTTCGGTGGAAGTCAACTGTTCCTGGCGAGCACCGACAGACAGGAAATTGTGCCGTAATGACCAGCTCGTGGTTTGTGTAATATTTTGTATTTGGTCTTCTTAAAGATATTTGAACTTGTCTGAATGTTGACACTATCATTACATGCTATTTTGTATTTTAGCTCTACCATTATTTTCAAAACAACGGTTTTGAAACAGCTCGATTTGTTTATTTCTATTAACCTTATACTATGTTTACGTTACTGTAAATATTATACCTATATATTTGTTGTGATGATAAGTTATACCTATTTGTTTCTACACTATGTTGGGCTTTCCGGAATATAACTGTAATAATAATAAACAATAAATGAAAGACGGCACGGTTGACATCTGTCGGGCATGCCACCGGCCGGGAGAATCAATCAGGCATATTATCTCCGGGTGTTCTCGTCTAGCTAACGGAGAGTACTTGCATAGACACAACCTTGTAGCCAGGATAATCCATCAGCAACTTGCTCTGAAATACAGCCTTGTTGAATCTGAGGTGCCGTACTACAGGTATGTGCCCGACCCAGTTCTCGAAAATGGAAATATCACATTGTACTGGGATCGATCCATCATTACTGACAGGACTATTGTTGCCAATAAGCCTGATATAGTGGTGATGGATCGATCAGAGCGGCGCGCAATGATTGTTGACATAACCGTCCCGCATGATGGGAACCTCGTGAAAGCCGAGAAAGCTAAACAAATCAAGTATCTTGACTTGGCTCGCGAGGTTGTCGACATGTGGGATGTGGACTCAGCGATCATTGTGCCGATAGTCGTGACAGCCAATGGCTTAATAGCCAAAAGCCTCGACCGAAACTTGATCGAAACCTGAGGAGGCTCTCGTTGGGCAGCTGGATCAAGGGCTTGATTCAGAAAGCGGTACTTCTGGACACGGCTCACATTGTCAGGAAGTTCCTCTCTCTGGAGCCCTGACCGCCGGTAGCTTCCACCCTGTTCCCGATACCGGTGGGCTACTACTTTTTATATTTTTAAATGTTTTTTTATCCTTTTGATTATAAAAATATTTAAAAATGTATTTTGTAAGTATTTCAATGAAGTAAAGGAGATAAACAATAATAATAATATTTTTTTTCGGGGGCCCATTATTGAGTGTGCAAGTCACCCCCTTGCCATTTTATGTCCATTTCAACCGCGCGGCCAACTCATAAAATTGGATGAAACTTTACCAGGAATTAGTGACTTGCACACTCAATAATGGGCCCCCGAAAAAAAATATTATTATTATTGTTTATCTCCTTTATTTCATTGAAATACTTACAAAATACATTTTTAAATATTTTTATAATCAAAAGGATAAAAAAACATTTAAAAATATAAAAAGTAGTAGCCCACCGGTATCGGGAACAGGGTGGAAGCTACCGGCGGTCAGGGCTCCAGAGAGAGGAACTTCCTGACAATGTGAGCCGTGTCCAGAAGTACCGCCGAGCGGTTGAAATGGACATGCCATTTTATCCGTGTATATTATATGTATAACATTGGTCAGGCAGGGGACATAGTTCTTCTATAGTTCAAGGTAACCAATCCCTTATAACCACCCAAACCCACAGTCCAACTTTTTATTTTTCCATTTCTTGCAATAGTCCTACACCAACCGGGGGTTGTCCTTGAGTGCACTTGCATAGTGCATACAGGAATAATCGTCGGTTTGTACCGCATTTCATTAAAATTTCTTAAGGGGCCTCCGCGAGTTGGCTTCAGCCCCTCGTACGCCATCCAAAGGACCGGGACCCCATGGTCCCGAGATATGTAAAAACATAAAAATAAACAATAATAAAATATTCAGTGAAACGTTTTATCACCCCATCGGCAGCTAGAATCGTTACTATTTATGTCGCCATTTGTGTATGGGAATGTCAACACATACAATATAGAATACATTGTTTGTTTTATTTGATAACCTTGAGGTAACTGTAGTGAAAGATGAGAGTGATAAAAATAGATACGGCTGTAACATCGTAAATATTTGACGAAACTTTTTATATGGAAAATGTTTTTTTGTAATTCTGGGCTGTAGACCTTGATACTAACCTTGCTGACTCGTGCAATAATTTTTTTACCTCGGCATCTCATGTAACTCGAGGAAATGGAAACTTCCTTATATAGGTGGCAGGGACATCGACGCGTAATTTGTTAACATGGATTCAAAACGCATGATTCGAAATTTTTCGTCGCATATTTTTTTTTTAATTACTGTTCCAAAGTCAAAGTCGACTTATCACTAAGAAAGCATTATAACGCTTGATGACGGTGATTGAAAGCTCAAGACAGTGCTCTTTTATGCGATGTCAATCTTTTTCGTGACGTCAGATTTCATTGATTTTTAAAATCGTTAATTTGACCTTTACATTGGCGCGTCAACAAGTATCAATAACTATGACCTCACTTAACCTTTCATTCGCATCACTCACTCGACACCTCCGTGTCTACAGTATCCGAGAAATCTGGTCGAGCGGTGACCAATACCGTCACGTTTCAAGATCAAAGCACTCTGATGTATGAGGGAATTGATCGCGACTTGTTCAAAGTTGGATCAAGCTATTAGAAAGTCTTTGATGTCGGGGTCCGTATGCCTGTGTGTGAGTTTGTAGAACGGAAAGTTTCATCGAGTAAGATAAGACAGTTTAGGAATGTGATTGGAGTGTTTAGGTTCGGCGATCGCTTTGACAATTGTAATGTAACAAGTGTCTCGTGCAGACAATATTTACAAGTTCAGGTTTGTAATTCGGAAAACCCAATGCGACTTTACGGATTTTTAGATATTTATAACCAATGATTAATGCTAAGCGACGTTTAAACGACAAAAATGTATGGTTAAACAGTCGCTAATCACTACTCAACTTTAAGCGACATTTGTGAAATAAAGGGTTTAAGTGTACTTTCTATAACATTAAATTCCACTAACATTATAGTGAAAGAAAATGTCGTAAGAAAATCCGGAGTAGATGAATCATCCTTCACGAGCCCCGCCATGGTGGCGTAGGTCTTTAACCTATGGGATGGCTGCCAACCTGAATGATGACCTAATGAATATGAAGTATGGTTTCATTTCCTTGAGTCTGAAATTACGCGTGGTTTATATCGAAATGGCTAACCTTTCCAATACGATGAAGGAAATTTTTAACAACCTACCCCAGTATTACTTTCTGAAATATAAAGAAACAATCAACAGTACCTGCGCTGCCCTGCAAAACTAAGTACTACACTTTTAATTTTTTTTTTCTTTCTAAATTATAGAAATTAGAGATTTAAAATAAAAAAAAAATTATAGCAAATATTATCAGCTTTCTTTGAAACTAGTAAACTATACATTAGTAACCTTTTTAACTTAAAAAAAGATAAAAAAAATAAAATAGTCATTTTTAATTTAGTGTCAATAACTCAATTAACATTTACAAGTACATAACTGGTATTGCCTCCTCGGGCTCTGACTACAGCTTCGAGCCAGTTTGGGCCAGCCATACTCAACACGAGGTTTCGGAACCGATGTTGGGGAATATTCTCTCATTCTTCAATCAGGGCCTGCTTTAGTGCCCTGAGGGTGGTAGGTGGTGGTCTGCGGCTTCTGACCACTAACTCTATGTGACCTTCTGAAAATATGCCAGCCCATACATGTACACTGCCTCCACCGTACTGGACTATTTCTGAGAAGCAGTCTTGAAGGTATCGCTCACCAGGCCGCCTGTAGACACTTCGCCTTCCATCAGAAGTGTAAAGTGAGAATCGAGACTCATCTGTGAACAAAATTCTTGACCACTCTTTTTCATATCGTAGTCTCGCTATTCGATGCTCTCTCTCGAGTTTGGGGCCACTCGCTGATCTTCTGGGTTTCAGATTTGCTTCAGCAAGTCTTCTTCTCACTGTACTGTCACTAATGTAGTCTCTTCGGGTCTGAAGAAGCTGTTACTGGACTCCAACTGCACTAAGGTTGTGATTTCTCAACACAGTGGAAACAATATAACGGTCTTCTCAGGCACTAGTACACCTATGTCTGCCGTTATAAGGTCTCCTCAGATAGTTTTCCAGTCTCTTCGTACCTTCGCTTCACTTTCTGGACCGTTCGTAACGTCACACCCACCATTCTTGCAATACGACGTATACTAATGCCTAGTTCCAGAAAATTCATGATCCTAGCACATTCTGCAGGTGAAAGAGGCAAGATAAATAAAATGTTTGTGCTGTTGTCTAACTTAGCTTTTGTAACAAGACTCATCGATCAAGAAAAAATTTGAAAACAAAAACAGAAACAATAAAATGAATGGTAAAATTGTAATTCGAAAAGGATTATTTTTGTTTTTAAAGCTCTTTTCATCCATTTCTTAAAAGAAGGTTCTCGACTTTGAAGTTCTTATATACAAAATTAAACTTTTTTTCGAGTCCTTTTAATTTCGAAAGTATATCTTGTGTCCTTAAAAAGTTATTCCAATTTTAAAAGTGTGATACTTAGTTTTGCAGGCCAGTGTATATTTATCTAATCTGGCATTCTCCCAGAACATCGCCGATTCTATAGACAGAAAGACAGATTCCTCTCACCTCAAATCGCTACCTGCTGCTACACCTCAAGTTGTTTGTGAAATTGGCATTTCTGTCTGTTTGTCGGCACTTAAGACTCCTTGAGATATTAACGAGGGATTCAGCACGAAGTGAAACATGCATTAAGGAGAGGAGAAAGCTCTTAGTTATAACAGCTTTTTTTTAACAGCGTTATCCCAACGAGTTACCGTTCTTCCTCTCTTTCTAATACCGGCAGGGCCCCGCCATAACGTCAGTCTAGAAGTCCATCGGTTATCGCTCATCCTGGCTACATGGCCTGCCCAGCACCACTTTCACTATCGTGAGGAATTAAGTGCATCTGTAACTACAGGAATATTTTTTAAGCAATGCGCAAAAAATTTTTGGTGGTTCAGTATCAGTAATAGAACACATTTCCATTATTTGTTCAAAACTTTTTTATATTTTTTTATCCGACTTTAAATCAGCAAAATATGGACACTATCTATTCGTAATAATATCAATGAACGCGGGCGCCGTGCGGCTTACGAGTGATGTTGCAGAGAGGGTGAAACCCCCTTCCGGGCGGCAGGGTGGCGCCAGGCGGCGGCGGCCGGCCGGGCGCTCGACAGTCTGCTCAAGGCATGCGCTTGCGCTGTCGTTACGTCGCGTCTAGTCGCTTTCCCGCGCAGTGCGCAACCCGCGCGTACTCGTGTGTCGTACATACTTACGATGTCGGATTTTAGTAACCGCGAGTTCTATGTGATGGTGCGGGTCTATTTATTATGTGGTGAAAGCCTACGAGCAGCTCGCAGAATGTATGCTAGGGGGTAAGGGGTAAGGACCCCACGGTCCCTAATGAAAGGACCATGTTAGCAGCCACTCAGAGGCTGCTTGATCACGGTTAGTTCAGGACCCCAAATCACGCACTAGGGTCTGGGACCTCGACTGGCGGTAAATGTAAGTATTAAGTTAGTGCCTTAATTTAATTGATTATAATGCGTTATTTTCTGCATTTTGATGGTCCTAAGCCCATGAAAGTATGAAGGAAAAATTGGAATTACTCTTCAAATAACTTCAGATCACGGCCTAATCTTAAAAAAGTCTAATTCGAACTTGATAAAATCAGCGATCAGTACATTGTATGTAACCCACGTAAATACTATCTACCCACGCCTATGCACGAAAAACGACCGAGCACTGCCGCGCCGGGCGGCGCGTAGTGGCCAGAAAATCAATTTCAAAATAGACATCTTTCGTTAGCGATAACTTTATTTTTTTGTACTAAGACTTATCAAAATAAAAAATAGGTGTTTAATAAAACTCATTTAAGTTTAATTTGTCAAAGTTTGCGCACTGAATAAAAATTATTCCTGTATAGTATTATCCCGTGTGATATTGTGTGGGATTTTTTGTATTTTTCTCACGTTTGCAATGCTTCTCTCCATACTTCGTTGGCAGGATCTGATTTTGTTACTTACGCGTAGCGTGTATTTCTACGTTTGGCAACCAAGGTGATAGAGGGGAGCAGGCATGTGTCCATTGTATTTTTCTTTAAATTCATAGGCATGGTTCCCTTCAGTATTTCTTTTAGACTCCAGAATTTTTCATGCGCCTGAAATTCTACATTCAACTTCTAATGTATTGTTGTGTTTTCCAAAGGAAACTTGTTTGCCTAGGAAAAAAAAAAACTTTTAATGACACAAAAAAAGTATATATAAGGAATATGTAACTATCTACGTATTCCAATGGTTTTTGGTCGAGATATATGGGGTGTTTTGTACTGTTTGACATAATTTTTATTTTATTTAAATTCATTTCCAAACCCACTTCGTAGCTCATAGCTCGGGTATCGGTGGTCCTGTCGTCTCAAGTTTAACTCTACTAGTGCAGTTGCTGTACAAATACTTTATAATTTCTTAAGGCGGTCCAAATAGAAGAGAGTCGTATTGTATTGAAGGCTTTCTCGAAGGAATCGCTGAACACTACATAGAGTGGTTTCTGATATTCACTATACTTATCGATAATTTTTTCGATTGCGTGGATATGATCTATTGTAGAATATGTGCGTGTGTATGTGTGTGTGTGTCTATTGTGTGGGTGGGGGTGTGTTTGTGTGTGTGTGTGTGTGTCGTCTTACATAACTATGCATCCTAAAATCTTACGAAAACTTTAAGTTACAATATGAAAGATAAAATCACTAACCTGACGAAATTAATGCTCTTTACCCGAAAATTTCTGATTTAAGTATCTATGTTTTAATACGCGCAAAAAGTTCAGCACTAGCATTAGAAAGAACCTTCCTATAATTTTAAAACTTTTTACAGTCTAGATATAAAAACAAATTAATGTAAAATCAGGCTGAGCGATATACTTATGAACGTCTTGTTTCTCCCGTACACACATACATACATACATCTTTACATATTATAAACTAAACTCGCTTTTCGAGTCTGTCTATGCGTAATTTGAAAGAACAACGGTTTTTCTAAATTACGCAACAGATTGATGCTGTTTTTACCACAATTTGGAGAATTTATTCCGACAGGTTTATGTGTATAATACATTATTATTAAACTTACAAATAATAAGGAAATCTCAATATTTTGTGAAGTCGTAAAAACCGTGCGAATCACCCTTAGGGTCTGCCTGATCCTAATATCATTACTGCTCATATATTCTGCTTCCAATTACTTTGTCGTATAATGTAGTATCCACAAAAAAGTCCCGCGACAGGGGTCACAACCTGCGAGCCATGTTACTAAGAGTAATTTATTATTCCCTATGAAACTATTAGATTCTCCCAAACTGCCGCAGGCCTCGTCCGGGAAACATTATGAAAGGAAATGTGTTATGTATGGAAACCTTGTTGTTGGGACTCATTTGTGACTGCGAAATATATTTAATGCTATCTATCCGTCCGGGACTCCGCCTACCGGAGAAGTTTTATCTAAGAGTAAAAGTAAACTATCAACCATCAATACATATCATAAAATCATAACTGGTCGCTTACTGTACATGGAAGATATATAAGAAAAACTATTATAGGGGGCTTTATGAACGAAATAGAAGCCAGAACAACGATTTTATGAATTTTTGTCTGTTTGTCTGTACATTGTTTGTGCACGCTAATCTCAGAAAAGGCTTAACCAATTTCACTAAATGCGTTTTGGTTTGCTTCACTTGAAATATAGTTTTTGTTTCATGTCTATCGGTTCATAAATAAAAAAAATATATCAATTTAGAGCACAACAGGTATTAGCTAATCACTGATGTATATAATACAATGAGGAATGAGCGAGAAGCTCGATGGCTTTGTGGTCATAGCGCTCACTCATGTTAAGCAACCCCGGTCGTGGTTCCAACTAGGATGGGTGACAACAATTGGCACAAAAAATATATCAAGTGGCAATAACTCGTTTGCAGAATTGATCATCGCCAAGCGCGACCTGCAGTGCGATTCTGTAACCATCTCACCGTGAAAACTTAGGTGAAGTGAGCGTGGAGTGAGCTGTCATTCCAACTAATGCTAGGGATCGATACCATTGACAGCTCACTCTAAGCTCACTTCACCTAACTTTTCACGGTGAGATTTTTACAGAATCGATAGGCTGTGTAGAAGGTTGGAGGGTTTTGAAGTTTGTATGGAAGAATTTTAGCGCGCGGTCCGATTTACTCAAAACTCAGAATAGAATAGAATAGAATACTCTTTATTGTACACCATACAAATTACAGAACATAAATATATAACATTTTCTATAGGGTGACACAATGGGCGGTCTTATCGCTAAGAGCGATCTTATATAGACAACCTTTGGATGGATTAAAAATTAAGGAGAGACAAATATAGTAGGTAGTCTGTGGTGTACCATTTACACTATACTATTAATATAATACATAAAATATTTATTTTTAATTTTACTCACCTAAATAAATATATACATATAATATTAAACATGAAACAAGAGCAAAGAAAATAATAATAATAAATAATAATATAATAATGATAATGTTTAGGGAAAGAGGAAGTGCTTTTTTATAATGATTTTGAAAGCGGATAAAGATTGAGCACGCCTTACCGACACGGGCAAGTCATTCCATAACCGTACTGCTTGAACACTAAAAGATTTGTCAAAGAAACTGGTGGTATGCATCGGCATCTCTAGTCTCAGGTTTTCCGATGACCTCAGATATCTATTATGTGTGTCATGAAGGAACTTGAAACGTTCTTTAAGATAAGAGGGGGTTTTAGGATTAAACAAAATACCGTAGAGCTGAAATAAGATATGAGAATTCCGGCGAAGACGTATAGGAAGCCACTCGAGCTTTGTACGAAATTCAGAAATGTGATCATATTATGATATGTCTGAATGTTCCTGATAAGTACGCATTACGACGCCGACGTCCACGGTTGTTAGCAGTGCCACGCGCGCGAACCAACCTGCAGTGCGATTCTGTAACCATATCACCGTGAAATCTCAAGTGAAGTGAGCGTGGAGTGAAGTGTCAGTGTCATTCCACCTGATACTAGGGATTGACCAAGCATACATTTACAATCATAATCGAGATTTTTATAATATTTTTATGCTAATTCTATTGCTCATTTTATATAATTTCAAAACTAGTATTTTAGTAGTCAAAACGTTCCTATTTTGTGGGGTTATAAAATAAAATAGAAAAACAGAAACTCAGTCAAGATCTCAATGTTGTATTTTTCTCTTTTTTTTTCTAGACTAGTCCTTATATAGCTTGAAGTGCGACCGTGCACAGCTACTAGACTGATGTAAATACGCATCGACATTGTTTGTTATTATGAGCGATTGTAGATGGAGTCTAGTAAAGACTGCAACGATGTTCAGCGCTGATAATAACCCAAATCTATTCAATTAGAAGAGATAACCGAGTGTGTCAAGTCATCGAGTGCTAACGGTGTGCCTGGCTGACGGACCAGACTGAATTCAACCCGACGACGTAGTAAGAGTGGCGTGATCACTTCACGCGATTCATGACATTTCGCTCGTGAATCGGGTGAAGTGATAAGATCACGCCGCGCTTGCGCGTTAGGCACTGCCATTTCCAAGAAGTGAACTTGTTTTTTTTTTGCTGTCATTGATGACCATGTACATATTATTATTATGTCTGTTCGTATTCGAGTTCAGTGACATAAATTAGTTCCTAATTATTTTAATGCTTTTAGACATTTTATTGTCTAAATCCACTGTCTTTTATCTGCCTAGCCTTTTCCCAACTATGTTGGGGTCGGCTTCCAGTCTAACCGGATGCAGCTGAATACCAGTATTTTACATGGAGCGACTGCCTATCTGACCTCCAGAACCCAGTTAAGTAATACGATACCCCTTGGTAAGACTGGTTGTCAGACTTTCGGGCTTCTGACTACCCGTAACGACTGTCAAAGATCCACGAATAACAGCCCGGACCAACGGCTTAACGTGCTTTTCGAGGCACGGAGGGGTCTCGGTATGTAAAGATGGTCACCCATCCACAGACCAACCGCGGCAAGAGTAGCTTAACCTGACCGATCGACCTATGCGGCTGTTATTATTTAGCCACGGGCCCCTCCTCTAAATCCACTGTCTTTGTACATCTAAAAAGTTAATTTTATCAGCCTACAATGCCTACATTTGGTTTTCAACAAACTGATATTACTTACATAGGTAACCGTGTAGTTCGGAAGCGCCTCAGATTGGTCCCTAACACACGAACCTCCGTCGGCATGTGCGTTAGTTAAGACAATTGATAAAAGGCTCCTTTCATAATTAGGCGCACAAGTTTAATTTACTTACAATATTCAACTTTGTAAATGCGTTAATCGCCATTTTCATGATAGTGGTGGTTGAGGCTAAAAAACATCAAAATTGGGGATTTCGAACATCCACACCCCACTACAGGGGCAGTGAATAATACATCACTTAATTATTTGACGAATTCATCCATTGTTCAAATTAAATAAGTAGTGGTAATGAAGTGTTTTGCAGTTTTGTTATTCAAAGTCGAAGTTTCGCGCCAATCTTGCGTGTTTACATTTTTACTTTTCACAAATATCACACACACTCATATAGATACGATTTGAAATGTGTCAAATGTAATTTAAAATGTTTTAAACAACAAGAAAGTGCCCATCTCGTAACGTCTTAAACAAACACAAGTTCAATAATACAATTTTCATTACCACTAGGTACTCAACTCAATTCGTGTTCAAAATCGCAGAGTTCGCCGACCATTATTGTTTTTTTTTTTTATTGTGTTGATGTGCGAAAGCGAAACGATTATTATGCCAAACGATTTTTTTTGTTTCAATCTATTCGAGGAATTAATATGACGAATTTCAGAAATCGATTCTTACAAATTGAAATAAACTTATTTTAAGCATTATATACTAATCTAATAAAAGCATTACACATAGATTGTATCCCGTAAACATAATAAAACCCGTATTTTTGATGCTAGTAACCCTTATATGAACAAGTAGTTCGTGGCACTGGCAACCCTACGCCGAAGTGATGTTGCCATGGGTTACGAGCATCGCGTGAAGGGAGATTTTGTACATTCCGAACTACGCTGTAATCAATTTGTGCGTGCTCACACCTCTTCCGAATTAGCGTGTCATGTAGCGTGTGATAAGGATGTCCCGTGAATCGAAAAAGATGAAGTCTTATGAGTGAGCGCTGTCAACGGTTGTGATCTAATCGGATCTAAATCGGAAGGGAAATTATATATTGTTGAAGTGAGCGCTGTGGGCGATGATGGCCTAATTCGGAATAACCTAAATCTCCCGCCGCGCAAGCGCGTTAGGCACTGCCATTTCCAAGAAGTGAACTTGTTTTTTTTTTTTTGCTGTCAATTGATGACCATGTACATATTATTATTATGTCTGTTCGTATTCGAGTTCAGTGACAATAATTAGTTCCTAATTATTGTAATGCTTTTAGACATTTTATTGTCTAAATTCTCCTATGTCTGTAATTTAAATGTAATTTAAAATATTATAAACAACAAGAAAGTGCCTATCTCTTAGCGTCATAAACAAACACAAGTCCAATAACACGTAATATTCATTACCACTAGGTACTCAATTTACGTTCAAAATCGCAGAGTTCGCCGACTATTATTGTTTTTATTTTTATTTTTATGTGTGATGCGCGAAAGCGTAACGATTATTATGCCAAACGATTTTTTTTATTTCAATCGATTCGAGTAATTAATATGATGAATTTTAGAAATCGATTCTTACAAATTGAAATAAATACCAATCTAATCTATTAAAAGCATTGTGTATAATGGTGATTTAAGGCGGAAACACATTGTTAAAACCCCCCGACAGGACAATATTTAATCAAAAAATTTCATACGTACTTACGTAGGGTCATAATTTCAAGGTTATTTTTTTCTTTATATAGGGTTTCACGCAGTCGGAGGTTTTTAAATTTTTTATTTAATTTTTTATTTCATGCTTTTTGTAGGGACTCGTTGTTATTTCTTTTCTTTTATTTTCTTGCGTTTTAAGATTCTGGCAATTTTGTATTTAGTCAGGTTTTTTTAATTCGCCATTTTGTTGTGGCGGCCATCTTGGATTTGAAATTTATCATAGTGTATAGTATTCTACTAATCAAGCCCTTTCATTTGATACCCATATTGAGGGAGTTGTAAAAAAATATGTAATCCGCCATTTTGTGGCGGCGGCCATCTTGGACCGATTTTCATCAAACATAGCTGACACTCCAACACAACTGAACTGAACACTCCTGACAAATTCTCCTTTCAAACAAAAAAAAAACAAAATCAAAATCGGTTCATCCGTTCGGGAGCTACGATGCCACAGACAGACATACACACACACACACACACACACAGAGAGAGACACGTCAAAATTATAACACGCCGTCATTTTTGCGTCGGGGGTTAAAAACGCGACGCGACGCAACGTGTCGACACCCGATATGCACCGTGCACATTACCAACACGCGACGTCACGACATACTAGCAAATTCTGAATCCAGTTAGCTAACAGCAGTGGAATCGTATGGACTTATGTACTATTAATTAATTGTTCGTCGGTCATTTCGCTAAATAAATACAAAAAATTATATTAAATTAGCATAAACTCCGTTTGACAGTTTGAAGAATAGGGAACGCATATAATTGCTCTGTGACAGTTCTCGAACGGCTTACGCGTGGCGTTGGGTGTTGTCTAGAAACATAACGCGCGCGCCGCGTCGGAAGCCGTGTTTACCCCCCCCATGGGCAACACACCGACCTGGCACGTCTGGATCGAGTGGCGTGTGCGCGCATGGCGTCGCGTCGGATGTTCATAGTGTGACTCTGGTCTATAGAAAACAATACATTTGATTCGACTCAACACGCATCGCGTTTCATCGGGTCGCGTCACGTTTTAATAATGTGTTTCCGCCTTAAATCACCATTATAAACAATGCTTTTATTAGATTAGATTGGTATTTATTTCAATTTGTAAGAATCGATTTCTAAAATTCATCATATTAATTACTCGAATCGCTTGAAATAAAAAAAATCGTTTGGCATAATAATCGTTTCGTTTTCGCACATCATAGCAATAAAAAAAAAAAAAAACAATAATGGCCGATTGGCCGGCGAACTCTGCGATTTTGGACACAAATTGAGTAGTGGTAATGAATATTACGTGTTATTGGACTTGTGTTTTTTTATGACGCTAAGAGATAGGCACTTTCTTGTTGTTTATAATATTTTAAATTACATTTGACACATGTTAAATCGTATCTTTATGAGTGTGTGTGATATTTGTGAAAAGTAAAAAATGTAAACACGCACGATTGGCGCGAAACTTCGACTTTGAATATCAAAACACTTCATTACCACTACTTATTTAATTTGAACAATGGATGAATTCGTCAAATAATTATATGATGTATTATTCACTGCCCCTGTAGTGGGGTGTGGATGTTCGAAATCCCCAATTTTGATGTTTTTTAGCCTCAACCACCACTGTCATCAAAATGGCGATTATCGCATTTACAGAGTTGAATATTGTCTATGTAAATTAATAAACTTGTGCACTTATATGAAAGATTTATAATGGCGTTAACATATGAGCTTTTTATCAACTGTCTAACTAACGCACATGCCCGCGGAGGTTCGTGTGTTAGGGTCCAATCGGAGGCGCTTCCGAATCCGAACTATACGGATAAGTAATATCCGTTTGTTGAAAACCAAATGTAGGTTGATAAATTAACTTTTTAAATGTACAAAGACAGTTTATTTAGACAGTAAAATGTCTAAAAGCATTAAAATAATTAGGAACTAATTATTGTCACTGAACTCGAATACGAACAGACATAATAATAATATGTACATGGTCATCAACTGACAGCAAAAAAAAAAAAACAAGTTCACTTCTTGGAAATGGCAGTGCCTAACGCGCTTGCGCGGCGGGAGATTTAGGTTATTCCGAATTAGGCCATCATCGCCCACAGCGCTCACTTCAACAATATATAATTTCCCTTCCGATTTAGATCCGATTAGATCACAACCGTTGACAGCGCTCACTCATAAGACTTCATCTTTTTCGATTCACGGGACATCCTTATCACACGCTACATGACACGCTAATTCGGAAGAGGTGTGAGCACGCACAAATCGATTACAGCGTAGTTCGGAATGTACAAAATCTCCCTTCACGCGATGCTCGTAACCCATGGCAACATCACTTCGGCGTAGGGTTGCCAGTGCCACGAACTACTTGTTCATATAAGGGTTACTAGCATCAAAAATACGGGTTTTCTTAGGTTTACGGGATACAATCTATGTGTAATGCTTTTAATAGATTAGTATATAATGCTTAAAATAAGTTTATTTCAATTTGTAAGAATCGATTTCTGAAATTCGTCATACTAATTCCTCGAATCGATTGAAATAAAAAAAATCGTTTGGCATAATAATCGTTTCGCTTTCGCACATCAACACAATAAAAAAAAAAGAATAATGGTCGGCGACTCGGCGTCCGGCGAACTCTGCGATTTTGAACACGAATTGAGTACCTAGTGGTAATGAATATTGCGTATTATTGAACTTGTGTTTGTTTAAGACGTTACGAGATGGGCACTTTCTTGTTGTTTAAAACATTTTAAATTACATTTGACACATTTTAAATCGTATCTTTATGTGTGATATTTGTGAAAAGTTAAAATGTAAACACGCAAGATTGGCGCGAAACTTCGACTTTGAATATCAAAACTGCAAAACACTTCATTACCACTACTTATTTAATTTGAACAATGGATGAATTCGTCAAATAATTAAGTGATGTATTATTCACTGCCCCTGTAGTGGGGTGTGGATGTTCGAAATCCCCAATTTTGATGTTTTTTAGCCTCAACCACCACTCATGAAAATGGCGACTATCGCATTTACAGAGTTGATTAATGTAAGTAAAATAAACTTGTGCGCCTAATTATGAAAGGAGCCTTTTATCAATAAAATTGTCTTAACTAACGCACATGCCGACGGAGGTTCGTGTGTTAGGGACCAATCGGAGGCGCTTCCGAACTATACGGTTATGTAAGTAAGTAATATCAGTTTGTTGAAAACCAAATGTAGGCATTGTAGGCTGATAAAATTAACTTTTTAGATGTACAAAGACAGTGGATTTAGAGGAGGGGCTCGTGGCTAAATAATAACAGCCGCATAGGTCGATCGGTCAGGTTAAGCTACGCTTGCCGCGGTTGGTCTGTGGATGGGTGACCATCTTTACATACCGAGACCCCTCCGTGCCTCGGAAAGCACGTTAAGCCGTTGGTCCCGGCTGTTATTCGTGGATCTTTGACAGTCGTTACGGGTAGTCAGAAGCCCGAAAGTCTGACACTGGTTGTCAGACTTTCGGGCTCTTCTTACCAAGGGGTATCGTATTACCCAGTAACTGGGTTCTGGAGGTCAAATAGGCAGTCGCTCCATGTAAAATACTGGTATTCAGCTGCATCCGGTTAGACTGGAAGCCGACCCCAACATAGTTGGGAAAAGGCTAGGCAGATAAAAGACAGTGGATTTAGACAATAAAATGTCTAAATGCATTAAAATAATTACGAACTAATTATTGTCACTGAACTCGAATACGAACAGACATAATAATAATATGTACATGGTCATCAATGACAGCCAAAAAAAAAACAAGTTCACTTCTTGGAAATGGCAGTGCCTAAGGACGCTGTTACATTTTCGACGAACTCAAATTTAGGTATCTAAAGTCGCACACAGCAACATCACACGTACGCACACATTGAGTCCTCGATTTTATACATCACATATAATCTTGGTCCTTGATATTATTTTTTTATTTTATTGAAATTGATTCCGGAAGATTACTTGGATCTTTGAAAATGCATTTGGTAACTGTTAATATTAGTATCGTCATCAAGAAAACGAAAATACAAAACCAAAGACACCGACTTCCAAAATCAAAGTTATTTTTCACTTTGTGGTGATTTTTTTTTTGGAAGACTTTTATTTTTCGTGAGAAAGTTTTTATCACTGTTTCGGTTTTAGCGGGAAAACAGATGTCAACACCCAATATGGAGTACCAACTAAAACTAAAAGGAAAAAAACTGTCCTGTGTCGAAAAACAAAAAACAATAGATACCGACACCGACTTCCGAAAAGAAAATTTATTTTTCATCCCACCATCTCGGAAAGAGTATTTTTAATCTTCAATATCTGAGTGGAAAAGCCGTTTTTATTCTCTAGAGGATAAAGTAAATTGAATTTAGAACATCGTGTGCACTAAGTTTGTGAATTAAAAAAAAACATTAAACCTATTTACTGCTACCTCTATGGTGCCGAATATATCATACAACTTTTTTTTAATTTGTTAAAAACTCAGACTCGGAACCTTCTTGGTGTTCTTTTTTCAATTTGCTTTGTACGCGGTTCTTTACGCGGCATTTTTTCACGTCATTGTTAAACCTTATATTAAAAACAAGAAACTTGAAAACAAGTGAAAAAACTAAAATGAGTGATTCTAGCGACGAGGAAGTTTGCTTGACGCCAACAGAATTGACTGAAACTGTTAATAGTGCGCAAATGAGCTTTCTCCCTCAACAATCACGCGAGAAGTATTTAAAACAGTACGATATTTTCAACACGTGGCGACTAGCAAAAGGAGCCAAAACTTTCTCAGAAAACGTTTTGCTGGCATATTTTATAGAATTATCCGAGAACAAGAAAGCAAGCACTCTATGGAGTACGTATTCGATGCTAAAAGCAACAATAAAGATGAAAAATGACAAACATATCGATACCTATCCTAAATTAGTGGCATTTTTAAAAAGAGCCTCATCTGGTCATCAACCAAAAAAATCGAAGGTTTTCACAGTATCTGAGGCCTTACCACGAGCTCTTAACGCGATTCAATTTACGCTCAGGGATCGAGATGGCGCTAGACGACTTGTATAGCTCTGTCTCTTTCCAACAGCCTAAACTGGATCGCGTTAAGAGCTCGTGGTAAGGCCTCTGATATTGAAAAGTTTCTTAACGAAGCACCCGATTCCGTATATTTGGCGGCAAAAGTAAGTCAGTTGCACATTCAGTATCTACTTAAGTATATTAATCTCAATTAAATAGTATACTTAGTAGATGTTGATATGCATAATTATGCGTTCATATCAATTTTATTCATTTATCTACTACAATACTCTTTACGTTACAGGTTGTTCTTATTATTGGAATAAACGGAGCATGTCGAACTAATGAACTAACACAACTTAATGTCAAAAACATTGAGAAACATTCAGATGACTTACTATTAATTAATTTACCTAATACAAAGACAAAAAGAGACCGCAACTTCGTCATTCGCAAGGAATACGTAACGATTGTTGAGAAATATCAAGCCTTACGCCCGCCTAACACTCCAATCAATCGATTTTTTCTACAGTATCGCAATGGAAAGTGTGTTAGACAGCCTATGGGTACTAATAAAATTGGCAGTATCCCACGAGAAATAGCAACATTTCTTGAACTTCCAGAACCCCTGTTGTACACGGGTCATTGTTTCCGACGAACTTCAGCCACACTTTTGGCTGATTCCGGAGCTGATCTCCTGTCCCTTAAGCGCCACGGAGGCTGGAAGTCCAATGCAGTTGTAGAGGGATACATAGAAGATTCCATTCAAAATAAGTCTAAAATATGTGAAGGCATCGTAGGAGCCATTACACCGAAAGAGCCTCAATTGGATCCTTGGACTGGCCCTTCTACATCAAAAATAAGCCGTTATGAAACACCTAACCATCTCCCTCTCTCTCCAACATTCACGCCAAGGGAATCCGATGAATCGGTACAACTATTAAGTATGACAGATAGTTTACCGAAAAACAGTACACAAGTGACTAACACCAATATTACAGTACCAAACAAAAATATTACACTCAATTTAAATAAATGTAGCAACGTTACTTCAAAATTTTCTTAATTATACCTTAGTATTATTTTGTTATAATTTAAAGATTATTCTGTAATACTTACCTGTCATAAGGTAGTAATTAATACCTAAACTGAAATAAAAGTGTACTCTCGTAAAGTAATCTTGTGATTGTAAACGTTCTTTTTTTTTTTGCATTTAGTCATTTCCTCGCTGAGGTGAAATGAAAAGTTACGTGTTGCACTCGAGTGCAAAGATTTTTCACCTCGTGCTCTTTTGATTCCCTCGCTAACGCTCAGGATTCTAATTTTGAATCACTCGCTGCGCTCGTGATTCAATTTTAGAATCCTTCGCTTGCTCGGTCATCAAAATTGAACACGCGGTTAAAAAGCAACTTTGCACTCTTGTATAACAAATAACTATTAATTTTGTAAAGCACGCTATGTGAAATAAGTAGGTACTTAAAATAAAACAATTTCCGTTCATAAGGATTAAAAACGACCATCGATATTGCTATTACATGGAACATTATTATCTAAAATTTTACGAGTAGAGCATAGTGAGCTAATGAGTTATGACATACTAGCCTGGGCATTTAGTTAAAATTTTTGGTAAAATAAATCTCCACTCCCGAATGATCTTCTTTGTGACTGTGGTGTAGGCTCAGCATTTTTGATGAAAATTAAAACACACGGAAGTAGTAAAAATCTATAATATATTTAATAAAGGCATGTTACAAAAGAACACCAACTTATTGCTACGTTTGTAGTTTTTTTTGGTCTATATCCAAATTTCCGAATACGGGGCATCTAAAAAATAAAGATAAATATATTAACAAAATAACCTACATAAAAACTAAATGCTACACTTGGTGGCAGAGCTCACAAAGTGCAAATTACAAAGTTCCGCTGCCAAGGCCTGTTTTTTTTGTCAAACGCTATTTGTGACATCTACCATGTCATATTTATGAAATTGACACCCATGACGAAAAGTGGCCAAGTTTTTGTCGGTGCCATCTTGGATTTTGGTTTTGACCCTATATTCGTTATTAGCTACCCCAAAAACCATGAAAATGACACCTATGACGAAAAGATGTCTAATTTTCGTAGGCGCCATCTTGGATTTTGGTTTTGACCCCATATTCGTTATTAGCTAACCAAAAAACCGTGAAAATGACACCCATGACGAAAAATGTCACATTTTCGTCGGCGCCATTTTGGATTTTGGTTTTGATCCTATATCCGTTATTAGCGACCCCAAAAACCATAAAAATGAGACCCATGACGATAAGTTGTAAAATTTATATCGGCGCCATCTTGGATTTTGGTTTTGACCCCATTTTCGATATTAGCAACCCCAAAAACCATGAAATGACCACTTTTTGTCATAGTCTTGGTTTTGACCGCACATTGGTCATACATACATAACTACATACAAACCGGTTAAAATCATAACTCTCCTCCCGCCCATCCACTTCCAGACCTCACCGCCGACAGGTTGACCTTAGCCATCCAAATCCTAACCTTACTAAGAGCTCCTTAAACCCATCCATTTCTCAACCTTGTCCACAGCTGCTTAACCCCACCCATCCAAATCCCGATCTTACACAACATAATAAAAAAATTTTATACTTACAAAATAAAAATTATTTAAGTATGAAACTCGTACTTACTTTTATTTCAGTCCAAAAGTATCAACTCCTTCGATCACGATACCCAACGACGGTACTCACACAACAATCTTTTCCTATTACTTTTATCGTATTTATTTTTTGCGAGAGAGCGATATACCCGTCCTTCCATGAGCGCTTCTGAGCGCGGAATGATGAACCGTGAGTGCAAAATGTATGAAAAAGTCTGCAAGTGTTTTTATTTTAGCTAATAATTGAAAAATATATTGATTTATATACAAAACAATTAGCTAAATCTATAAAGGACTATATATACCGCAATTTATTATAATTTTGAAGATAAAATATGCTGTAAATTTACCTAAACTGGTACCTATTCGGACACCTATTTTTAAAATTTTCTGCGATTATTGAGTAGGGAAGAACGTATTTGTGCGAAAATTTTGTATGACGTCATACAATTTTTGTGATGCCAATGTGGAGATGAATATATTACCTTTAAATTAAGACTATGATATGTTAAAATTTGTGATTGCTTATACGTTAAAATGGTACCTGAAAAGCACTGTTATTTGTAGAAAAATGTAAAAGCGTCCCTAACGCGCAAGCGCGGCGTGATCTTATCACTTCACCCGATTCACGAGCGAAATGTAATGAATCGCGTGAAGTGATCACGCCACTTTTACTACGTCGTCGGGTTGAATTCAGTCTATGGTCCGTCAGCCAGGCACACCGTTAGCACTCGATGACTTGACACACTCGGTTATCTCTTCTAATTGAATAGATTTGGGTTATTATCAGCGCTGAACATCGTTGCAGTCTTTACTAGACTCCATCTACAATCGCTCATAATAACAAACAATGTCGATGCGTATTTACATCAGTCTAGTAGCTGTGCACGGTCGCACCTCAAGCTATATAAGGACTAGTCTAGAAAAAAGAGAAAAATACAACATTGAGATCTTGACTGAGTTTCTGTTTTTCTATTTTATTTTATAACCCCACAAAACAGGAATGTTTTGACAACTAAAATACTAGCTTTGAAATTATATAAAATGAGCAATAGAATTACTTAGCATAAAAATATTATTAAAATCTCGATTATGATCACAGAACAGATAAAACCTCTTTTATCTGTTCTGTGATTATGATTGTAAATGTTTGCTTGGTCAAGCCCTAGCGTCAGTGGGAAGACACTGACAGCTCACTCCACGCAAGATTTCACGGTGAGATTTACACAGAATCGACCGGCTGCTCAGTAAAGCGCCCCTGACGCGAGCCTTGCATACACTGAATGACACTGCGGATAGGATAGATTTATTTAATTGCTCTCTGAATGAATTCACAACACTAACATTGTTTAGATTTATTTAATTGCTCTCTGAATGAATTCACAACACTAACATTGTTTGTATTATGTTATGCTAATATATAACTAGTAGCTTTAATTGTAATTTAGAATGTAACTAAAGACCACGCTACCGCATTAGGATTATTGCCTGTAATGATAGTTGTGTTTGTGATAAATAAATAAATAAATAAATAAATAAATAAAATAAATAAATAAATATTTGCGCAGGCCAAATATAAATCTTATGCAAAAGTTTTGAAGTCGCTCAGGTTTATCTAGCTGTGCCTCGGTAAGATCTGGATAACTGACATCAGCATAGTCAAGGATGGGAAGTAAAAGAGATTGTGCAAGCGCAGTTTTAGTGGCAGTTGGAAAAGTTCCGCAACCGTCTCAGTGACTTAGTCGTCGACGTCTCAGTATTTATACCTAGGATTGAAAGTAAAGAATAATGTGTATCAAGGTTTTTCGAAAATCTACCCCTGACGGGCTGAAAAGGGGTAGTTAATTTTACAGGGGAAGATTTTACAGCGTTGCTTGATTAACTTGAAAATTGGTATAAATAATTTTTGAGTCAAGTTATGAACACATCCCAAACGATTCTTCAAAATTCCGCCCCTGTGGGGGTGAAAAGCGGGGATACAGTTTATATGAAAAATCTTATTCATTAAGTTAATAAAATTGAAACTTGGCATGAATGCTTGCCTAAGTAAGTAATAAAGTTTATCATTATAAGTTTTTTAAAGGGGGATATAGGGATGTTAAAGTTTGTGTGGAAGAATTTGAATGCACGGTCCGATTAACTCGAAACTCAGTATTAATACGTTTAACGGGAAAGAAACGATGATAAGTTTTTGGGTCTTTCGAAAATCGACCCCTGCCGTTGCAAAATGGGCACGTAGTAAAATACTCCCCTTAAAAAAAATTTTTTAAGGGGAGTATTTTACTACGTGGCTTGATTAACTCAAATATTGATATACATCATCTTTGAGTCAAATTATGGAAACATTCCAATATATTTTTTAGATTTCTACCCCTGTGGGGTGAAAAGACGTGATACAGTCAATATGAAAAATCTTTTTCCTTTGGTTAATAAACTTGATACTTGGCAATATTTGCCTCAGTAATTAATACAGAAGGTCACTTTTAGTTTAAGGATTAACTCGAAACTCGGTACTAATACTTAAAACAAAAAGTATGTGTTTAGGGTTTGTCAAAAATCGTGTCTTACCGGGGTGGAAAGGGGTAATAAAGTTTAAGGGGTGGATTTTACTGCTTGCTTCCATTAACTCGAAAATGGGTATAAATAATCTTTCAGTCATACAATGGGAACGTACCAAACGCTTCTTTTAAAAACAAAGCCTGTCGTGGTAAAAGGAGACGACAAGGTTTATTTCAAAAATTTTATTCATTTCATCTATATACTTTAAAATTAACCCGAATTAAATAAATAAATGACAAAGATCGTAAACATATATCTTCGAAATTTTTAGAGTAAAGTACATGCGGACGAAGTCGCGGGCAAAGTGCTATAGGTACTATATAAAATTATAAATTCTGTCTGTTAGGTACATTTTCACGCCTAAACCACTGAACGGATTTCGATAAAATTTGCCAAAGAGATAGATGGCATCCTGGGGAAGAACATACCTCTTATCCTTTCTGACATCCACGCGGGCGAAACCGCGGGCAGAAGCTAGTTAATAATAATACCCTCCCGACCGATGTCGGTCACGGTGGCCAATCTTAACGGAGCCAGCCACGCACGAGAGAATTAAGTATTATATATAGTTCACAAGTGTGTGCGCGAACTCAGGAGCACTCTCTGTCCCTTTACTCTCATAGTCCGATGGGACAGCAATCCGACACGACCGGGAGAGGTCAGCCGCAGGACCAACGGTGACACGTGCTATCCGAGGCACGGATGCTTCACACCACCAACTTCCAAACTCCGGGCTGTTTTTGAGACATTCTTAATGGAAAAACCCAATAACACTTTGCCCGACCCGAGAATCGAACCCAGGACCCCAGGCTCACGCACTTGCGACCACCAGACCAACAGAGCAACAGACCAACACACCAACAGAACAACGGGGCAGCTATGTACTTACGTTAGTAAAGTAACCTATTATGCTATTTATTACCTATTGACTGTTATATTGTAATACCTTTAATGTACCTTACTGTTTTAGTGTCAATGTTTTAGATCCAGCTAATATTAATATTACCCACGTATTTCGGAAAATATTATTGGTCTTTTTTTCACAGTACTTACTATTACATCCAGATGAGTACCTGATAAATGGCAATAAGCCTGCCCCCAATAACCTGAACTTTAAAATTCTAAATTAAACCGTCAAAAATAAAATACGAACATTGTAATACCTACTTCTACGTAATGCTTTAAAAAATACAAGCGTTAACTCAGCAGCGAAAAGTTATAACTCAAATGAATGATGTTGTTCAGTTCCATTTCCCCTGTCAAGCTGCGGGCGACACGGGCAGGGACTGGCCACCCTTGTGATGATCACGGCGACTCATCGCGTCGTCAGCTGAAGCTGTCACCGCGGGCCGCAGGATGCAACATTGTTTTGTAAACATCAACATTGAGTTTAGTGTTCATTTTGAAATACGGGTTTAATTGGAAAACTGTTGGCCCTGTATACGGTTCCATTGAGATAGCTATACAATTAGAATAATATAATTAAGTAACCACATAATATACAGGAAGTTCGTAGCAGTACATTTAAATATTATATTCAATGCTTTTACAAACTTTTTGAATAATACTACCCAAGTCAAATTACAACTCCAAAGTGTGTATTTACCTTCTTTCTAGCTATTAACAGCTAAACAATATTATTAATTGAAAATTCAAAGTTTAAAGTAAAAGTAGAAACTTCTTGTTTATCATTTAAATTACTCCTTTGATGAAGTTCAGTTAAATATTAAAGTTAGTAAAGTGAGTTTAACTCAAAGACTAGTAGCCAATAAGAATGGCTCGCTTGTTACTAAGAACATAATTGTATGCGCGGGAGATTGTCAACTAATATTCTTTGTTTACATAGCATGATTGACACGACATGTTAGGTACCTTTCCTTTGTACCGGTACTGATAATTCATTTAATTGTTGATCAAAATATTATATCAGCTTTTTCGTTAACTGTACTTTAACTTCTTTTGTTTTGTGGTCCCAAAATACCAATCAAAACTAATTATTGCATTTATAGGTGGCATTCGGGACCGCAGTCCCGGTCCCAAAAGCCCCCCGACCCATTGTATTTGGTTTCCTCTGTACCTACAATAAGTCTACATAGACGTGCAACTGATCGTGTGATTGGCATTGTTATTGTTATGTTATAACCCAAGTACCTAATATAAATTTTGAAAAAGCGGAGAGCATGTGTAGTTAATTGATCTAAAAATATAGTTTTGTCTTCTCAAAGTGGAAAATGATGGAAGTGAGAAAGATGAAAGGTAATAATTTATTTTCTCTTTTATTGCACGCCAAGTATTTGATATAGGACCATAAGTAGAAGAAGGGACAGTAGCCACTAGACAGAATTAATGGCTAGGGTCCCTGATGGTCTATCAACGGTCTTCAACAGTTGCCAATAAGTAAACTTTAAATGGCAGCTAAGGACCAGTCGCATTCTAAGATCTCATAATTAGGTATTTCTAACCCTCGTAGACGATTCAGAACAAGAACATTTTGATCAAATTAACAAAGATATTACTAAACTATCTCGAATGTAAACAAAAGAAAGAACACGTACTTTTTATGTATTACTATCAGAATTGTAAACAGAAGGGTATCGCAGTGCCGCGGAGGGCTCGCACGCAATACATACTCGTACATATGTTAAGCAGGATACGAGCAGGTAATGTGATGACGTAATAGGGGGCGCGGGGATCAAGGTGACATGTCAAAAGTTTGACATACTCGTACGAATAACAAAACAGTCATACAATATTTTCTTTTGAGGTTAACATTGAAGGGGACAGGGAAAGCATCAAGGTTCGATACAGAAGGTAAGATGGGAAGTCTGCATGGCATGACATTCCGCCTGACCAATGACCAATCGTCCTTCATAAGACGTGTTACCAGTCTGCTAACAAACAACAATATACTTAATACCGTAACAATACATCTCGATGTGATCCCCGAGGCGCGCCGAGCAACAGGTCGCACGAACAATCGCAAATACATGTTGTTTACCGCACCTAGACGATTCGTCGTGGTATGGTACCTCATGTCTTACCGGACCTGTGTTTGCTATAATTAAGATGGAGCTGTTGTTGACAAATGATTCAGGTAAAACCAGTAAAATATGATTATCTGCTTCCAAGACACGATGCTTGTTCTCTTTAGTTCATGAAAGAATGATAATTATGTACTTTTATTTCGGGCTGTTAGCTTCATCAATTGCAGACAGATTTTAATAACTTCTCTGTTTTGAATAGACGTTTTAAAACATTAATTCTAAGTTTTATTTTTGTTGTAATTATTTTTAATTAGGGACATTTATAACCGCAATGCTTATGACAGTCCCATTGTACCTTAAATACACACTGCTACGAACTACATTTGGGCTATGAACACTCCTCGTATCATCAACATTTAGTTCAGATTGAATTGTTCATTCTAAGTGCAGTTGTGATAAAATAAAACCTCTAAAACGCATCCAACACTGTAAAACGTACCTACGTTTTACAGTGTTAAAGAAATCTGTTCAACTAATTTTACGACTGTCCACATGGGCGTCGGCCCATCGCCGCAAATTAAATGTACAATTACTTTCAATTTATCGGGTTCTCACTTGCGGAAGATCCTCTTACCACGTCCTGCATCCCCCGGCTTCACCCCCTAACACCTCCGGGAACCAACAGCTGTTGTTATTATATGTATTGTGGAGATAATAAGCTGAATAGTAGGTAAATAAAAGGAATCAATAGAACTGTGCGGTGTAATACATTATACAATGCTTGATCTGTTTACAATAGATGGCAGATATTGGAACATTCGCCTAATATCGAATGTTAATGAAACCGAATAATGTGTGCCATTTTGTGATCGTGTCGCTGTGTGCTCTGTTTTGGCTGGTTTCTCTCAAATCGGGGTTTTGGAATATGATTTAGTTTCCGTGTCATAACTTTCAACAAGATTTATAAGTAAAGGGGTTAAAGTTGTTATTTAAATGCACAACAAGGTGATATCAATCCGCTCAACAGTACGTTTTCATGACGCGTAGGTAACGAATTCCGTGACGAATCAAATGAAACACGTCGTCAGTCGGAGGTCCTCGCGCTCAAAGAGCGTGTCACTGCATATTAATCCTAACCACCACTGAGACAACGAGGACCGTAGTACACAGACTACGTCCGTAGTAAGTATTTCAAGTTGTTTCACGTAATCTGTACGATTGTGACTGCGGTTATACGAGAACTGAAGGCCAATTCTCGTAATTTAAAACGTTCAAATTCTAGTCGTAGACTCATCTCGGCGACAAACAAATGTCAAAAACTTGTCAAAATGTAGGGAAATTAGAAGTATTTTTTGACAGATTGAGACTGAGATCAGATTTTGAACGTTCTTAAAATTACGAGAATTGCCCCTCTGGTGTTAGTTTGTTAAAATGTCTTGTTTATAACTTTTTAATTGCCGTCTCTGTCGTAAGGTTTAGTTTTTATCTTTCTTTTTTATTATCAAAAGCTAATACTTCTTTTTTTAATATTCGCTCCTCTTTAACAGAGGTCATTTCATACGATGCGATAGCGCCCACCTGTTTACGTCACGTTGACAGTGCCTACTTACTGACACAAATACGAGCACGAATTCGTGCTCGTATTCAATAATATTGCATGATTGTATACGTAAGCTTTTATTATTATAAAAGCTTACGTATACAATCATACAATATTATTGAATCCCATAATACATTATCACAATGGAATATTATCATTATTACATGTACGTAATTATTGCCTACAAAAATCTTAACAATCTGATTAGCTCGTTGTTTTTAATGCCCCTATAACAATATTATCATTTGTATTGTTAATGTTGATAGAATACACACGATGCTCTGTTCAGTAGATGATTAGGCGATCATCCTGGAGTAATTCTATTTCTTTTCTACAAAACATGTTATACAGTCCACTCACCTTTCATTTATCCCCACCACGACCTATCATCGCGATCACATAACACACATGGTCAACCTGTAATGTTCCCACTGCTGGGACACAGGCCTCCTCTCGGTGAGTGGGACTGGGCCGTAATCCAATAAGTGCGGGTTGGTAGATGTCGCATGTCCTCGAATTTTTGATTCTAGTACATGCCGGTTCCTCACGATGTTTCATCGGGATCAGTCTTGAATAATGAAATCGAGAAAATATTTATATTTTGTTAGCCAATAACACTACAAAATAGTACCTACCTACACGCAGAATGTATTTTCATACTGGCAACATTTGAATTGTGGATGTACTTCTGTGTACCCCTTAATGGGAAATACTGGCGTGATATTATGTAGATATTCCCATGACACTAAACGGTACAAAACACAACATACGTCGAACTACTCCGCGGTCCTCATTCAATAGCTGTGAATTCATTGACCCGTGACAATCATCGGACAGGCGGGATGTATAGCCGGCTTCGTTATTGCTTTACCACCCCAACCTCATCAAGTTTTAAAACATAATTTATTTTGTATAATGACACACATTATTTTGGACTATTTTACTAAAAATAAATATCATTTCTCGTAAGGTTGAATAACACTTGCACCTCATACACAACGAGGTAGTGGTTTATTTGACAGATAGAAATGTTTAATGTTAGTGAATTTTAAATTTACTGCAAATTGGTGTCTAAAGTGGTAAAGAAGTTATGAAGTCTACAATACTCAATAATACTCCACGAGTACATAGCACTCCGGTCCTAATGTACGGGCGACTGGTGGCGCCCCCACACCGCGCGCATTTCTATTGTTGACACGAATTTGGGAGATAGGAATAGAGTGTCCGAGTGAACGAATTATTTGGTATCGATTCTGATACAGGTTGATGTTTTTTATTGCACCGATCTTTTATCCCCTCGTCTGTAAGGCACACTTATTAAGTTCGGTAACAATAGAAAAAGTAATTAAGTATGTCTCATTAGTGACAGTTGAGCTCTTAAGCTACTATGAAAAAATACTAATTCAATAACTTCGTTTCTTCCGTACTTACAGTTAGACGATTTTTAGACTTTTGAATGCGGAAACCTCGATATGAAAGTACCATGTAGTCGTATATGTATACGAGTCCTAACCCGTGTCTTGAAAATTATTAACAGATAAACCAACAAACATTATAATACAAACAAGTTCATATTCATGAATGATGTTAAACATCAGAGGGGCCGAAGTTTGCCTCCTAACTCAACTTATTCACCCTGTATTACATATCAGCTCGTTACCTGGGCGACAGGCGACGGCTCGAGGTGCGAGGCACAAGACGTCTCTCGACTCGAGGCGAAGCGGTGAGATGGCGAAGCGAGCAGGCTACCTGTTGCCGCACCTGATGAAGGAATTAATTCGCGACGATACAGCTGCCGGTCTATTCTGTAAAAATCTCACCGTGAAACTTATGTGAAGTTAGTTTAAAATGAGTTGTCATTTCACTTGATGCTAAGGAGTCAATCCTTAGCATCAGGTGAAAAACCTCTAAACAGTTAAATTATGTATATTGGCCCTTTAATGTAAGTTGTAGGAAATATTTTCATCCAAGCGTCCTCATGTCGGGAACGACTAATAAAAACGCCAAACCTACGAGGCTTATACCGACGATGCTTATACCGACGAGGCTTATACCAACGATGCTTATACCGACGAAGCTTATACCGACGAGCCTTATACCGACGAGGCTTATACTGACGAGCCTTATGCCGACGAGGCTTATACCGACGAGCCTTATCCCGACGAGCCTTATCCCGACGAGGCTTATACCGACGACGCTTATATCAACGAGCCTTATACCGACGAGGCTTATACCGACAAGCCTTATACCGACGAAGCTTATTTATACCGACGAGCCTTATACCGACGACGCTTATACCGACGAGCCTTATACCGACGAGGCTTATACTGACAAGGCTTATACGGACGAGGCTTATACCGACGAGGCTTATACCGACGAGACTTATACCGACGAGGCTTATACCCAGCAACCAGGTATATCCTACGGAACATCGCCATAACTAATTTCACAATGCGATTTGAAAATAGTACCTAGTTATTGCTCTATATTAACAGTTGTTATTGGCCGTGGGGACCATTTTGTCCAGTCCTACCATGTCTCTTTCCTACTCCATCATCAGCCCCTGATGACCATCTATCTATAACCAATTCATTGAGACCATTCCAAGGAACCCAAACACGATACCTCTGCTGTTAGTAAGTTATGGGAGTTGGGTATCCTGCAATTTCCATGTGATGCTGCAGCAGCAGTTCAAGGTCACTATGTTCTTCTAATGTCATTGAAGTAACGAAATACCAAATTTGACTCATTATACTCATTCAGATCTAGGAAGGTGCTCACATCAATTCATCAACTAGAAAAGTGCTGATAATCTTCAAACGGCTGAACTGATTCTAATGAATCAGCTTTCAAACAAAAAAATAATAATCAAAATCGGTTCAGCCGTTTAGGAGCTACGATGGTGCAGACAGACACACAGATACACACGTTAAACTTATAACACCCCTCTGTTTATGTCGGGGGATAAAAATACAATGGAATAGTAGAACATTCTTATTGAATCAGATATAAAGAAGTACTCGTTTTTTATTAAAAAATCACAGTGTCTCTCAAAATAGTTGAGGTTTCATGCTAATTATGTACTCTCCATACTTCACTAGTTCTTGCTAGTAAGATAGTTAAAATTTAACGGGGTCTGTTGATACTGGATTCCAATTCCAAAATCACACAAATTAAGCGAGGTCCCTTGACAAATCGACTGTTGACTATAACGTACAATCACGGGCTCAATAAACAAGGTATGTTGTATACGAATGACACAGTAACTGGGTTGTGGAGGTCAGTAGGCAGTCGCTCCATGTTAAATACTGATAGGTAAGTATTCAGGTGCATGCGGTTAGACTGGAAGCTGAGCCTAATATATTTGGGAAAATGCTAGGTAGATAATGATGATGTTGTATAAGAATCAATTTACTACTCCAACGTAGTTAAGCCAAGCCAAGCTAAGCTCATGTCAAGCTGTATATGGTGAACTATTATTCCCTTCTTTTCCAAAACTCAAAAGACAACAATTCAACAGTCTAGAGTTGTAATCAACGCCACCACTAGGACCAGAACAAACGCTGGCGTTTGTTCTGGTCCTAGTGGTGGTCGTTGGCCTTTGTCTTCCGTTTCCTCTGAATAACGAAGCACTATTCTTTTTTTCCCTTCGCACCACAGAGTACAGTCAACATCACGTACATGGTAACATTAGAAGCTCATTTATTTCGTAGCAAAAAGCGCGGTTTTCGTAGTTCAGGTGTTAGTTATGTGCGGTTGACTTTACCCAAGAGAGTTGTCTGCGTCATCCACACATAGGTATAGTTGTCTATAAATCTGTGTTCCGAGCAAATACTTGCAATGAGCGGAGATTTGTGTCGTGTGGCGACGCTCGACAACTCGCTCGCAACTAAATGAGGTGGCTTCACAGAAGTTCTTTTATTTGACGGCAATCGGAGCTGTAAGTACTAGCATTGATTGTGATGCTATACGAACCTACCTAACTATAGGTTCTTAGTTTAGAAACCAAATGTTAGAAAAAAAACCAAAACGTTTTCTCTTTCTATTATAATATTATATACTAACTTCTGGCCGCAGCTTTGCCCGCGTGGGACAAAAAGTAGTCTATGTCTTCTCGGACAAAAGTCGAGTCCTTTCTCCGGGTGCCATTTATTTCTTTGTAAAATTTTATCGACATCTATTCAGTGGTTTAGGCGTGAAAAAGTAACATGCAGACAGAGTTACTTTCGAATTAATAATATTAGTATGGATTATAAATGTGAAAGTTTGGATGTTGTAACTCAACGACGCAAAAACAGCTGAATGGACTTAGATGAAATTTGGCACATGGCGATTAATATGAGGATACTTTTAATTCCGTGGAATATTTCCCAACATCTATGCGCGCAAAGCTGCAGAAAAAGGCTAAAAATATATTTAAAAAATAAAGAGAATGTATAATATGTAGTAGGAAGCCTTACCCAGCACTAAAAAATTAACGGCTAATAATAATGAGCCCCTCGCCATCTGTACGGTGACGTCGTGGTGGGGGTGCGCGCTCCAAACAGGTCAGGGTGAGGAGCCAGACCAAGAGAGAGATACAGAAACCCGCAGGGCAGCATGTGGCGAACTGTTGGGCAGTAGCGACCGCACGGACCATCTCCCGGGAGAAGTCTTGTTCCTCACCTCTAGCTTGCCTTTATTGGCCGGCTGGAGTGAACAATGACGAGGAACAGAGCTCCCACCTCATTCTATCCTTTATTGGCCGGCTTGAGTAAAGACTCGCAAGAGCAAACGTGCTCGCCTCCCAAAGGTCCGGGACCACATCGTCCCGAGATATGTCAAAGACTCTTTCAATAACTTAATAATTATTATTTATGAAAAAAATATAATAACAAAAACCAACATATTAGTAGGCTTTCACTGAGTAGCTATCATAGCATTTGAAGAAACATCATGGTTACAAAACAGTCACTTTGTCTCATAAGAAAATATAATAACTCAGACGAAATTCGAAGAAACCACAATTCCAAAATAATGTAGGATACAAAGTAAACACCGCGAACATTGTCAGACATTTTGTTTATCAATTGCGTAACATGTATGTTACGCAATTGATAAACAAAATCGATCGAAAAAAGGACGGAAAGAAGGACGATCCTTAAGAGTATTATTCGGCATCGTACTGCGTACACATATACGTAACCATTTAATGGATTTGAGATTATTATTTTTCCCCAGTGAATATAATTAAATTAAAATAAAAAATAAAAACTAATCATAGGCAACACTGATCGCTCGACAAAGTTCACGTGTTACTTACTGCCTACAGTTTTGTGTCAAAGAAGCCGCCTGAGCGAGACGGTTTGTATGATCCATTCCCGCGTCATGAACCTGCTTTATCGCGTGCCTCCAAACAACTTTATAACGAAAGAAACCTACGCTACGTCATGCCTGCCTACGCGTAGGTATCAGCTGATACTGTTTTGTAGCCATAATGATCCGGATTTCAGACACATTCTTTGTATTTTCAGACCTAATTCTGTTTATCAAGAAACAATTAATTGAATTAAATGTAGCCCTGCTAAGGGCTTTTTTTAAATGTGTTTGTGCTTTTGGCAATGTACTAACCGACTGCAGGTTTCAGTTTATTAAAACGTTCACATGTTGTTGTTGTTGCATACGTCGATCGTACTCCACATGTCCACCTCCACACATTCTAAACCTTTTCACTAAATTTGCACGTACTCTTTGCAACGCACTTGTGTCCGATTTAAGTGAGTCGAAAGCTGCCACAATCCGAGTTCTGACTTCGATTTCCGAATCGCACTCTCTTTTATAAACTACTGATTGGAATACGACATTGTTCGCGAAACGACAGCGCATGATACGTACGGACGTCCGATCGAAAGCTATCTTCACGAAAGACTGCCATTAGCAACAAGTAGCGCGCCGGTAGACAACCAGTCGGCGACATCAAAGAGTCGGCGACTAGTTGAAAGAGTGCCTACAACGCGGTAGTGTAGGGCGGTGTTCTTTGAGATAAAAATATGTAGGTAAAAATAAAAAGATTTTTCCGGCGGGTGGAGTGTTGTCAACTTATAAATATTTGCCATATTCAGTGTTAAATTTCGCATCGATTATAAAAATAAAAAATCAAAAGCTTTTGGTTTTTATGAGTTACATTTTTATAAAAAAAAAATCTAGTACGTATGTTGAACCAGGAATACGCCTTTATTGGATCGGACAGTGTTTTTGTTACATATTGTATAGAACAAATGTAATCAATGTGCGTACTGAGACAGCCGGTGGAACGCAACATGGAAATTGTGAAAATATTGTCGTCTCGTAGTGTGGGGATGTCTTGTGTCAGCTCATGCTATCCTACAACATGTTTTTGGAACGAAGTTCTTTTACGGAACTTGTGGTGAGTAAAATGGGAGAAAATGTCCCGTAACGAAAAATCATTATGCGACTCCATGAGACTTTTCATTTATGTAATAGAAAGAGACTGAGAGCGAGAAAGAAAGATAGTCTACATGGTTTTCGATGGTGCTGAAGCCGATAGTGAGGTAAACAGGAAAATCCAAGATGGAGGCTGCAAAAATTTTCAAATTTTTCGTCATGGGTGTCGTTTTCATGGTTTTGCATGGTACTAAAGCCGATAGTGAGGTCAAAACTGAAAATCAAAAATGGTGGTTGTAAAAAATATCAAATTTTTCGTCATGGGTGTCGTTTTCATGGTTTTGCAGGGTACTGAAGCCGATAGTGAGGTCAAAACTGAAAATCAAAGATGGTGGTTGTAAAAAACATCAAATTTTTCGTCATGGGTATCGTTTTCATGGTTTCTGAGGGTGCTGAAGCCGAGCCGGTGGCCAAAATGAAAATCCAAGATGATTGGCAATAAAAATGTACAAATTTTCGGTATTTTGAAATTTTCGCAGCTGCCATCTTGGATTTTTACTTTGAACTTCGTTCCTGTCGGAGTCGTCCGAACCCACACTTTATTTTTTTAATATTATCCCATGGCTGGGCAAAGGTCTTCCCCATATTTTTCCACTTTTCTTTGTGCTGGATCTTGTCCGGCCAATCGGTTAGGAACAAGTTCGAATCGTCATGCCAGCGCGGCAGCGTTTCTTAGACAATCATTTATATACACAAAACATGTTTAAATTAATTTAAGGGTTATGTTCGTACAACTGCGGTAAAATTAGGTAACTATATAAACCCAAACGCACGCACTGGCATGAAGGTACTCGTACTAACACTGGGTATTTTCTAATAAACCCTTTAGAATCACATAAATTCCTGTGTGGTCTTTGTAGACGAACATTTTTACTCGGCACAGAAGTTCCTTCGAGAGAATCCTTTTCGCTCTCCAATCCCGTTCATTCACTCTTTTTATGATTTATAGAAGTGACATACATCCAAATAATAAAATTTTACTTAGGTAATGGCAGAGTCCGCCCGATAATATTGTTTGGTCAATAACGAAAATTGACGAAAATGGATATTGCGACCAAGTACCGAAAACGAAATTCGGATAAAAGAATAAAATAATATGAAAATATTCTTTGAATTTTACTTCAATAAAATAAAGTAAAACTCCATTAAGAAAACATGAAACTGAAAATATTCTCGTGTTTCAACAAAGGAGAAACTCGACCTCCGTCATTTATTAGCAGCAGAAAATATTTTTTTTCGCGGAAAATGTCGGAGAAAAAGAAAGAATGTCATAAATTGGTGCTGAACAACAAGTTCTCATGATATCCAAATGGCTCACAACCGGACACTTCCACTTTTAATATCACGAATAAAAAAATTAAATTCAGAGTCTGTCTAGACTACCGCTGTACCTACCCATACAATCGGAAATATTGTTTATGATGCTGTGTTACACTGTTGGTATATGTGCAATAAAGTAGGTAAAAGCAAGGCAAGCCAAATAAAAAGAGGCCTAATGTAAATTGCTTGAAATATTTCCTTAAGTAACACCTAGTTATTATTTTTAAGTCTTCAAGACGGTTGATAAGAACAGCGCGCCGGGCCACGGGCAGCGATTTAACGAGCTTTTGAAACAATAACAATAAATAACAAATAAATAGCGCTAAAACGAACAGCTAAAAGCTTTCCATTAGAGATGGCCAATGGCCTTGATCATATCCGACGTAACGTATCCGAAACTAAGATATTATTTTATTTGTAACGTTGCTAGCTTCTTGTAAAAGTTAAGCTTCTTAAAGCAAATTAGTGTTGGGAGTAAGCCGAATAAAAATTATTACAATAAAAACACATATAGTACTAGGAGGGCTGACCCCAAATAAATTAGGATAATAGCCAGGAGAAAGAAGAAGACTGAGGAAAAAGTAACGTAGTGAGCACTTGCTTTACAAATATGTCAGATAATTTTACTGGAATATTAACCTAGTTGATTACTAAATGAAGTTTATGACTGTTTCATTTTCTACATTAATTTGTACGCTATCATATGTACTCGTATTTGGCAAGACTATAGATAACAGTTTAAAAGGAAGAGACCTTATCAATTAAATCATGAATGAACGGTCGAAGTAACGATGCTTGGGGAGGCCTATGTGCAGTGGACGTCTTACGACTGAAATGGGGATGAATGTACAACTGAAAGATATTATAGTGATCTCGAATCTGTATCATATCCGACTCTATCCGAAAAATCAGTGGTCGGGTTCACATCACTATGGTTAGATCCACACTATAATATAAATAAACTGCTTTAGCTTTTCTTCCTAGACCCGATGCACTGAGCTACCATTTTAGAGAAATTCCTTGAAAAGAAGATTCCCCCGTAGGTACGTATTTGTAGTTTCTGCTCCACTTTAACTTAAAAGGAATTCATCAGATGTACGATAGCAGGTTATATATTAAATGTATAAGAATTTCATGCTAATCATCATCTGCCTCGAGTATTCCCAACTAGTTTGTTGTGGTTGTTTTTTCATAATTTTGGGATCAGCTTCCAGTCTAACCGGTCTACCTGTTTTTCACGGTGTTTCATGGTTTTTTACGGTGCAACTGCCTATCTGACCTCCACAACAAAGCTACTAGGTAGCACGATACCCCTTGGTATTTCAAACTCAAAACATTTACAAGCACTTTTGAATCATCATAGGAGTCGGTCATTGCGAATCATTTATTTATTTATTTATTCTCACACTGGAACGCCATACGGCAATTACACCAATGGACTGGTTGTCAGACTTTCGGGCTTCTGACTACCCGTAACGACTGTCAAAGATCCACGAATGACAGCCGGGACCAACGGCTTAACGTGCTTTCCGAGGCACATGACTGAACTGATTGCATGAACGTTCCAAAGAGCATTCATGCAAAAATTATCACATAAACTATAATCTTATTGTTCTTTTCAGAGAATTTTATAAATTATTAACGAGAGAACTGATAACGATTGTATGAAACTAAGTCAAGTTCTAATGAGTTCACAAATTTTTATGTCATAAAAAGAAAAATCTTATGATCTAGAGTAGAGCGCGCACACAAAAATCCTGTTTCGTTAGAAGTTTCACCACTAAGTGGGTAGTTAGAACAGTTGTCGTTTGTCTGCAAAAGTATATTTCTGTGAAGCTAAAAACGTTGATACTGTTGCTTTTAACCGCAATTCGTGTAAAATTATTAGTCTCCATTTCACCAAGCTGGCATAAAATAACTAAGTAGGTAACTATCGTAACGAAATTCCTTAACGCGGCTTACCGCAAGCCGCGTTAAGGAATTTCGTTACGATAGTATAGTATAGTAGCAGGAGTTCACTGGTAGATATCATCACGTAAGTAAAAAGCGTAAGCCTAGGTACTCACGGGCTTTTTTTCGCGCACTGGATTTTCAATGCACTGCTTAGCGCCTAGAGTTGAAAATACAACAGTGTATTTTTTGGACGCGCTGGGATGCGCTCTGTTGGATTCTTATCGCTCGGCTCAACACCGAAAGTTGAAAATCCAGTAGGTACGCAATAAAATCCCGCCGCGATATTATTACGCCCGTGTGTACGTGGGCTTGTTTTTTGCTCCGTGCGATTTTCTTTCTCTCTGTCTCTTTCTAATACGAGTGAGTGTGTGTGTGTGTGTATGCGAGTATTGCATAAGAAACTTTGTTCCTGACGGGTGCCTCCCGATAGCACATGTTTTTATTTATTTATTTGCACAATGTACCTACACACAGTTACAGGCTAAGACTAGGCTAAAACTTCCGAGTACATGACCCTGTCAGGGCGCAGTAAGTATGATTACCTTTAACTTATAGCTAGGTTATACTTGAGCTTGACATACCTACGATAATATCACAACATTCATTATTACATTACTGAATCTCTCAGCTACCAACTTAGTTGTTACTGATTAGTGATTACGTAAATAGTAACGTAGGTAGGTGGTAAAGTCAAAGCAGCTATTACTGAGCAGTTCTCAGTACGTACTGACTGAACACTACACTAAATAGATAGGTACAGAAGGTTGGCGCCATACGACGCGCCACAAGGCGAAGGCCACGCACACATGGACTCGCTTCACGTACAACGAGTGCAGGCGCACCCGCGACGCCGGCGTTTGTTTGAGATCACCGTACGCACGCATCTATGTGTACGTGCGCCAGTTTCCGCTCGTTGTATACAGCTGGCCTTCTGTACCTATATATTCTGTGACGCGTTTCTACCCCTTAGTTAACGCTGTTTGCTAATTACAAAAAGAGAAGCCATCTTTTAATTAGTCTCTACTTTACCAGTTACCCTGCACGCTTTGTGAGACGACTTCTGCAGATAAAAGTCACGTGAAGTAGTACCTAGACCAATGCGGAGCTGTTTGCAGACTTAATTTAGAGATAGATTATGTCATGATCATTACTAAGTTTGAATGTGGAAAATACACATAAAATTTTCGTATCACAACCTACATTTCATGTAACGTGGGGCATACTGCTAGCGAGGCACGGAAATCATTGACGAACGTTATTATATGGAAAACGGTATTTTACTTAAAGTTTTTCCTTAGTCCAGAACGAAGAAATATGCTTGCACAGCTTTTACGCTTCTTATTAAAGTTTTATTTCTGCCAAAAAGCCCTATTTTCTTTTAGTAAGTTAAACGAAGTCGTCTGTACGCCTTACATATAATTTACATTCCAATCCATTACGCGATGGCTAGCCTAGTGACCGACTCTTACATAAAGCCGACGGTCAATGTATTACGCACATTTGCCTTTACACGCCACATTTATTTTGAGAGATATTACAATAGTTGATTAATATCTGGACCCTGTAACCTAAATAAACTTGAGTATGGTATCAATGGTCACGATGAGGGTATATTTGATATGATTCAATTAAGGGCCGACGGTTAGTTTGGTCCTTAGAGACGAGCGGGAAAAGGTTCTACTAATATAAACTGTGTATACACAAATATAGATACAAAATGTTCCTTTATGAGAATATCCCTAGGTATATTTTTCTGTTTATCTAAAAAGTTTTTCTCCAAAAAACAGTCAAAGATAAATAGATGTAAAGCCACAAGTATTTTGCATACCGCACACATTGCAAGGTGAAATTAATCTCAGTTCACAAACATCATCTATCTCTATCAATCTTTTGAAGTTGTCAGAGATAGCATTATGTTTTAAATTATTTTGTGGTGCAAAACAGTCCGTAATAGCATTTTTGACGTTGGCTTTCCACATATTATTTCGTTGCAACAGCTGACCGACACTAATGTCCCCGTAATATTAGTACTAGGCGCACAGCATGTCAAAGTCAAATCATTTTTTTCAAATAGGCACATAAAAGGCACTTTTTAATGTCAAAAATTACATTAAAATAGAATTGATTCTAGTCGCTCCTTCCAAAAGGTAGTTTCCGTATCATATGGACAAGAATGGGCAAGAAACTTCACCGTTACTCTTTTAAAATGTTTTACAATATTTTGCATACAATAATTATATAATAATATGTGAAGACGATACCTTTTGCCTTTTAATGCGTTTAAAGCTCAAGTAAAATCCAACCTTTGTTCAAAGGCTTACTATTCCATCAACGACTACTTACACGATAAGAATAGTTGGTCGCCCTAATTAACGCAAGACAATGTTCATGTTCTTTCTCCAGAATTAGCTTAGGTACTGACAGGTTACTGTTATTAGTATTAACTCATTTATTTCACATCGATGGTCCTAGTTCATCATCTGTGACTGCAAGTGACAGCTATGTGACGAACCCAGCAATGCATAAATATGTAAGCTGTCACGCCCTTTATGCCTGGAGGCTTTTATTTAGGTAGTGAGTTTTTATTTTTATTTTAATGAATTATTTTTTAGCTTAAGTACGTATAGTTTTTATTATATTTGTTGGTATATTGGCGTGGCTAGCTGACATAATATGGCAAATAATTTAAGCTTCTTGTAATGTTCATTACTGAACATAGGTTCCTAGTATTGTATACATGCAACTATATTTTAACTAAACAGACAGCTGTGCTGCTGGGGAGTTTGTTCCGCCACTTCTTCTTCCCAGCGATAGCACTAGGAAGTGGCGAAGAGCGGGCGTTTTTGGGGGACTGTCTTTTGTAATTTTGACGTTCGAAAAGTGCTGATTCTCAGCCTAATTTGAATAAATGACTTTTGATTTGATTTGATTTGATTTGATGCACCTAAAAATAAAATTACTATACCACAGTAGGTAAAAGAATTAAAATGGATTAATGAAACCAGGACATATAAATTAATTATGTGACAGATACATGGTGCTCACATATTTACCAACATTCTAAAAGTAGACGATTTTCATAAAAAAATAAAGTATAATAAGCCCGGGTGTGACTTTAAGTAATTACAGAATGTAAATCAATGTCAAAAAAAAAAAGAACAAATTATACAATTATATTAGCAGCCAGTTTGATTTCTTCTAGACTCTAAAGATTGTCCTATGGAGCAGGACCAGCATGTTTCCAACATTCTTATCTTGGATATAATCCTCTTATTACAAATTATATATATATTATTATCCTTGAGTGTAATTGTAATATAAATTTTCTTTCATTTAAGTGCAATATTTCACAAGGTATTTTGTTGTAACATTTAACACGGTACCCCGTAAAACATTTATGTACTTTAGATAATCGGAAAAAATGTTGATCTATATATCTTTATAGTAGTATTACTAGTATTAAAATTATGTCTATCACTTATTTTATTAAAAAGATGTTGATTTTTTCTTACATACATAATATTTTCATAAATGAATTAGCAAGGTACCGTCATAATATTAACCTTTTTAAATAGGTAGTTCTCTAAGAGATTCGCGGCGACGTAGATTGTAAGTGGCCCTGACAGCTCTCTTTTGCAAAATATAAATGGATTCAATGTCAGCAGCCCGCATGCGGCAGGACTTATGGTTCTAGCCAGTGGTTATGAGAAACGAACAATTTACAGTACAATAACAGTCGTGGTGCGTACTTTATAGTACACTAGTGCACTATGCTTGTATGCCCCGCGTAGTGAGCGGCTTTATTCGCTACATAAAGTTTTAAAGCATGAAAGCCCGCCGTGTCCTTCCCTATAAATGATTTTATTATAATTATTAAAGGGAAGGTGCCAAGGTGCATTCTATTCCTGGAAAATACAGGGTGGCAGGGACATCGACGCGGAAACTGTAACCATGGATTCAGCACATGAGTTTAAACCCCATAGCGTCGAAATTTTTCGTAGGTTGTTAAAAAAAAATATTGCTGTTCCATACATTTTGACCGCGTAGGTATTGCACCTTTCTATGAAACAGAAGATTTTTTGTTTTGATAACCGGCGAAAAATTTCGACGCTATGGGGTTTAAACTCATGTGCTGAATCCATGGTTGAAGTTTGCGCGTCGATGTCCCTGCCACTCTGTATAAAACCGTTTTTTGTTTTTTTGAAAGTGTTCTTATTTACTAATTAAAACGCATGCGACAAAAGGATTCGCTTTCTTCTCAATAACTCGCTTGCATACATAAAACACATTTTCCTTACCGTACCTACTGCATACTAATAGTACTAAGTATATACCTACTTCTGCTGACTCCGTTCTCATCCTGTCGCCAGTTAACTTTACATGAATTCACCTCAGGAAGTAGACGCAAGTTATAAAACTTAGTTCTGGTCCCATAACCGGCAAATTTGTGAGAAAACTTGCAGTTCAGCTGAGTTTAGTCTCAAAACACGTCCATTCGAAACAGTCGAATGCATAAACTTAACGGAAAATGTAACGATAACGTACTGACAACTTTTGTCTGCGAATGGAGCGGTAGGTATGGTCTGTTCTAAAAGTATATATTCAAAATGTAAACAAATGGGTCAGCAAACGTACTCTTGGGTGCCAATTTGTAATGCTACTTACAAATTGAGTGCTTTGATTCGATTATTTAAATTCTTAAACCCGAAATTCTATTTTTTTAAAGAGTAAACGTGGAGTTTTGTGCCGGCTCTTCTGCATAGGAAGCTACCAATTGGAACCGTGCACCTAGTTTCCGACGTTCATTTGTACCATTGTTTATGTAAAATAAAATATTATGATTTTGTTTTATATTTTATTACCTCAATTTGCGTCGGTGATTGTTCAATTACAATTTAATAATGTTATTTAAATGAAAATTGCTGGAAAACGTGCTGAGGTATAAATTTGAAACCTTTTAAACACAAATGAATATATTTTTAATTTCCCTTTAGTACTGCGAAAGAATTTAACCGAAACAGGGTTTGTGTACACTTGCATCAGATACTTTTGGAACATACTATACATGCTGTGTGTGCAAGGACATTTATTAACGTCCGTTGTTAAACCATAAAACTAACTTTCCTGTGACAGCGCGGGACCGGAGATGAAGCGCTTTATTATTTTAACTCATTTTCATTAACGTGCGACACTCAGAGTACACTCCGTTAAGAAAGGACCGACAAGTATAGATGATTCACTTGTTAGAAAGCTAACAGTCTTTGTGTGTATGAGATAAGATACTGACGAATCTAAAATTCATCGCGTCTCATTATAAAGCTAAAACTTTTCATTCACCATTTACTATAATCTCGCCCTGTTTATTTGCAGTTCTCAACTTATTTAATGTTGGAATATTACAAAAATACCAGTGTTATCAGATTAAAATAATTACTCGATTCAATCACTCGATTAGATCATTCACTCTTTCGATCATTCGTTGATGTCGGTTATTCGAATGTTTTCTGTTTAAAATAAATCGGACCGTTGAACAGTGCACACGTCTTTTCTTCCCTCCTGCGACCTCTTTCCCACATGTAAATTACATAACTCGCTACATCATAGTATGCATTAAGTAAAGCTATCATTTTATATGTATTAATTATCATGCAATCAGTTTGTTTAACTTTGCGGATTATGTGTTTTAAGCAAAACTAATTAATGCCATGTTGATTGAATATTAAACGGTGTTCATTGGAACCTGTCGGACTGTTTCATGTAATTTACGGTTTGAAGTTGTTCTGTTAACTGCCGATAACTCCGCAACTCCGAGTTTCAAACTGAAGAACAGATCATAGAGTAAGTATTTCAACAACAAAAGTTAATAATTTACAACCCGTCTGAAAGTTTATAACAGCTCCTTAGCCCGTTATCATTTTATAGGAGGATAAATATATTTTTTTTTAATTGTAATCGGGGGAACGCCTTCAGAAACGAAGTGCCTTACGCGATACTCGTCCACACACTCTCGTATTTAACACAAAGAGACACAGAGAGAGAGAGAAAGTCACAAGGAGGGGGCATTACCCTTTTTTATTACGTGTCGATTTCTACCAGTCAACTCCTACCGCAATATTACTACGTATTTTCCGAAAGAAAAATATCATTCCATAATTTTCTCTAACAAAAACCTCCACTAAAGACTTCACAGTATTCTCTGCCTAAGCTAGGCTTTCTTTTTCTTATTTAGGCTTCATTTAGAACATCTACCGGAGCGATATTTTTTTATATTTCTTACGACATAATGTTTCGTTACACTCGCATTCACAGTAGTGATAAGATTTCACAAACGATTTCCTACAGATATATGTATGTTCGAGTATATGGTTACCATACAGAGTGTTTCTGCGGTACTTTGAACGTTTTGTAAGGACGCTGCACAGCGGCAAGCACACACTGCCACTAATGTAGACTGGAATAGAAGGTGAACTGAACAGAAACCTAGATAACGCAGGGTACTATCCCTAAATAAATAATTTGTACCATTAAAACAACCTTTAATTTGGAAACTTACAATAATAATAAGCTTCAAAAAGCACGCTTGAGTTAATTTAATTAGTTGGGCCGTCAAAATGTAATATAAGAAACAATATAGATAATAAGATATGATCGAATCGAAGAAACACACCAGCCATTATGAATGTATGTATTTAAGGATTACCAACTAGAGCTGCATTACAATTACCTTCTACAATAAAAACTCGTATATTATCCTGTAATGCACACTCAATTACAGCTTACATTTTATCGAGTACACAATATGCTCTGAATACATAATAATATAATTAAAAACACAGCAATAACAGCCTGTAACTGTAAACTATGAAAAAACCCATTAGATAACATAATGCGCGATTTAAAACAGAGCAATAATTATCTCGAACGATGAATTCAGAGAAAAACATTTAATAATTTCACTGTGTTTGATAACTATCTATTATATTATAGTGGACCTTTTGCTACTAATCTGTAAAGTGTTTGTTGCTCAAAGAGTATAGAGCAAGGTTGTGCCGAGGCGTTTAGTGTTCTAATCTGAATAAACGTTCCTACCTCTGCGGTGTTCAGACTAAGGTGTGGAAGTAAGATAGGCAGGGATAACACACCACGCACAGAATTAAGATATGTTAATAAGTTTTGTTATTTTAGGTAGTTAGGTTTAGAATGACCCGTCTCCTTCTCTAGCTAATAAAGCTGCACGCAGACCTACCTAACCATGACTGAAAACTGTCTGAAGTCAGACTCTCGCTCTAAGAAAAGAACGAATGAAAAAATGGTGCGCACACCACAACACAACAGTGTTCATTCAACAATAGATAAAACTGTTTTCACAGGAAAAACAGTTGTAAGGCTAAGCTAGGCGATAGCCTTATAGATCTCCTAAAACAGGGCTTCCTCTCTTCTATCCTTTTTGCTCTGCCCTACAGGGTCCATAATGATCTTAAATTATAACTATGTATACCACCTAAGTACACATTATGGTAAAGTAAATAAAGATATTGAGTATTGAGTATTGAGATAGTTTCAGTAATCATTCAGGCCCAGTTGCACCACTAATCACTAAATGCATTTAACGCTAAACGTATTTAAAACATCCTTCCGTTTCTGTAATCTTTAACCAATGGACAGAAATAGAAGGACGTTGTTTTAATTTCCATGTGGTGCAAGTGGGCCGGAGACCAGTAGTTTTGTTCCCTGCTCATACTTATAAACACTGGCTTACTAGATTTTAAAAGTTAGATACAACAAATAAATATTTCCTCTATGTTCCATATCATATGCAATCTTCTACCTTGTCGAAGAAACTCACTTTTGTGAGATTCTGGGGATAACATCCAATAATTATGTTAATAAGAAGGCGGTTCATCTCAGCATCGCGTCGTCGGTGCGTCAGAGCGCGGTGAGGAGATGTCTGCGATGATTTCCCGCGGGCATTGTAACACGACACCACTAGTCTGTCGTTTGTTTACCATACAATGTAATAAGGTAGACTGGTCTATTGATATGGAGATGGATGTAGTGGAGTTATTGAACACTTGCGGTGTAGATGCCACTGCAAAGGTATGGTGGGAATGTCATACGCAATGCGATTATAAAAGTCCCTAATAAAAAAAAAGTTGAATTGAAACAACGTGTGCGGTTTGAACGACAGGAACGTAGTTCAGTTCAGTGTTGAGGTACAACCGGCCGGGGCACATTACTTGTCTGCTTGAATCTCGATACTAGCACGCACACACACAGTCGTATATAACAGGAAAGACAGTAAGACGGAGAAGGAACGTGACCTGGTCGAAAATTCGTAAGACGGAGCTCGCGTCAGGACACGTGACCTAATCGAAAATTCGTAAGACGGAGGGAGAGTAGACCGCATTCCAAAATGTTAAAAATGCAGAACGTTAATATACAAGTTTTCACTTCTGCCGGCACTCCCGGAGTGCAACCCGTTTTTGTGTTTATTTTATTTTTCTTCTATACAAACTTTCTTTAAGGACTCTTGTAGGAAGAGACAGTAAGACGGAGAGAAATGCAGCGCATGTAGGCTGCACAACGCTTTTTTCGTTGCGTGATTTCTAATTGATATAAGAAGACCTAAAAATCATATAGTTGGGTACTAATTAATTAGAAGCAAACATTCACTTCCAAAAAACACAAACAGTGAGGAAAATATTAAATAAACTCGCTTTGATATTCACAGTAAACTGTGCTAATATTCAATCTAGTTGTGAAAGTGATAGGACAGTCATGCGTTATTACAAGTCATATCAGAGCACCTATGAGTACCTACGAACACATAGTCCGGAGCTGACTCTTAATTAAACTGCCAGCACAGTGCTCGCTCAGAACTAAGTCGCCAATATTGAACTTATACGTTATACTTTTATTACATACAGAGGTTTCTAAATAAAATCGCAACGTAAGTTGGACTGGTTGTTATTGAAACATAAAAAAAAAATGTATTCCCTGGAATCTTTTTCAAGTGTCCAAGATAGAAGAAAGATTTCTAAGAAGAAAGAGAATAAAAACAAACAGTTAAATCAGAAGATGACGTCATCTAAACATCGAGTGGACGACGGCTACGCGGTGCTACGCGAGTCGTAGTCACGTAGCGCCGTTACGACGCCGCCTACGCGCTACGAATCCTACCATAATAATAATTCATAAGTCTCTTATCAAATCCCCTATTGATATAAATCGCTCAGCGCTATTTGCATGTAAATTAAACCGTATTTCAATTAGATAAGTGCCGTATATAAAAGCAGTAAGGTTCACAATACAGCTGACGCCAATCGCTGCCTCCGAACGTGATAAAACGCTATAATAAGGAGTAGGTAATGGAATTCTAGAGCGAACCCAAAGAGGTGAAGCTAAGTGTGGTACATTTTAATTTTGCGACGGAATGTGCGTGTGGTGTGTGTGACGTCATCAGATCATCACAGTGTCGCACACGGTGTATATGTGTGTGTCTGACATAATTGGCTGCGAGGCGAACAACGAGGCTCTCCCGCGCTCAGAGCACTCTCAACTGTACGACCCACGTTTGACGGTGCACCCTTGACAAAATATTGAAGAATAACGTTTCATACCTATGCAGAGAAAAGCGCAAGTTCCAGTAAAAATTAAAAAGATCAATGTTTTTACAAACTTATCTAAAGCGATTATGTTGGTCAAAGTTATAACTTGTTTATCGGAATGTTTTTGTAAAGTGTTATCATCAGTGCACAATAAGATAAAACTTGTTGAAACAACGTCCCGCTTTGTAATCGCCTCTCACGCCAATGTATGGAAACAACGGTTAGTTCCTAAGAATGTTATTAGAGAAATCGTGAGCTTTAAATTATGCTAAATACAAATTATTCTAGCATTAAAATGCACACGGTCTTCTTCCTTTAAAAATATACCTAATGTCGCCAACCCTAAGGTTTATTTTTACGTGACATTTGTTTTTCAGAGTGTTGTACGATTCAGAAGGTTCAAGTTCCCTCACAAGAGTGATTCGTTTGAAATACAAACTTGAAGGACTGCATTCATCGCTTCGAGTTTGTATTAAATCGAATTTGCTTCGATTGACTATCAATTTGGTACATATTTGCTCCCAGTGAGAGGTAATTTGCCACTAATTCGATTCCATTCACAGTCCGGTCAAATTAAACCAAAAAATAGGGGTGAGGTTACAAAAATTCACACCCAGCTGAAAATTGGTAGGATTGTTCAAAACACTATTATAAATGAAATGTGAAAAGTCGTCATCAATCCGAAACCTGGAACAAAAACGGGTTTTTCGCGACTTTCAGCAAAACGGTAAGTTTTATTATAAACTTAGCTCAGACAAAAATTGTAGATCAGGTAATTATCTATAAAAAATGTCAAAATACCTTTTTTCCTAAAAGCCACTGTTTTTGAGATATAACGATTCAAAAAGTTGAAAGAGTTGTAATCGTCATAATATGTATAAGTACACCACGTATATACATACATCACTGAAGCTGTAATACAAGTAAAACTATCGTTCTATCGGTCAGTGTAACTTACACGTATAAAATATTATAAAATATGAGAATTTCGGGTAAAAAGAAACCCAGTCCCTCATTTTATACGCCAGTGTAACCTTGACCAACATCTGTCTCCCATTCAGTTGTCTGCGTGGCTAGGGTCGTATACCTGCTTTATCTTAGAACGCCCAATACAGTACTTAAATATGTAAATAAAATAAAATAAAAATAAAATACTTTACTGTTAAACGTGGTATGAAGACATTAATCAATTCAAGTACTTATTGAAAGAGCTGATGAATTCTCAGAATATCTTAAAAATGTGGAGTGTCGTAAAAATTATACTCGAAAGTGTTCTGCAGCTATTGCTGCAGCTATTAAAAGATAACATGAAGAACAAGAAGCCAGTACATCTCCTAAAAGTCCTCCTCGTACTTGAGCACGTGTAAGGGAATCAGCTTTTTGTTCTAAAAAACAATGCTTATTTTGCGGCCACAAATTGAATGAAGAGCGTGAAAACAGAAAGTCCTTGGATTCTCGCTGTAAAATTCAACAAGTACAACTACATTCATAGATTTGGTTCTGGAAACAGCTCAGGCTCGTTCTGATGCTATGGCTAAAGCTGTTCTTGCTATAATAGAATACGAATACGATTTAGTTGCTGCTGAGGCTAAGTATCATCATGACTGCTTCATTTCCTTCTTAAAACCGAACACTGTGGTTAAAGTTGATCGAACTCAAGATGAATCTACGAATCCGGCAATAGAGGAAATATTCACTCACATCGAAAATAGCGATGACTGTCTTGGAACTAATTGAGAAATGTTTGCATAACTACAAACGTAGATAACAGGACGCTAAAGGTTCGATTAAAATTGAGTCATGGTGATAAAATTATAATCACTGAAAAATCAGGAACATCAACCTTCATATGCTTAGTTTAGTAGACAGTCATCATGAAATTATAAATCAAGCTTGGTACGAAAAAAAAACGAATAGAAAAGAAGAACGACTCAGAATTCTAGAAGCTGCTGCAGCAATCGTTCGCGAAGATATTCAATAAATGATAAATGATAAATGATTTTATTTTGTAAGTAGGTTTGTACAAACACTTTTACACGTCAATCATATTTTAAAACTAGATGAGGCCGGCGTTTCCTATCTGACTAGCCTGAGAAGAAAGGCCGAAACAAACTCAGACGTCACAGTCTCTTTTAAAGTCCAGACATAATCTTGGTCAGATCATATGAAGACCATGTAGGTCGATGTCTGAGATGGTCTTTTGAGGAAAGAACCACACAGATTGAGAGGACCTGTCCAGTCAGTGCACGCATATGTCAGAAATCGTGCAGCTCAACTCAAAACTTAAGGAGCTCAACGATTCGACGAACAATACCAAAGAAAGGACATTTGGGTAGGCCACAATAATTACTCAAACTGCCAGACCATGACAAAAACTAACAGAACAGAAAGTAAAAATAAAAAATAAAATGACCCACATAGTCTTCACATTCACAATAATTAAAATAATAGAATACTTTACAAAGTAAGTAAATGTCATAGATCAAATTCATTAATGTCAAATTGTATATATAAAAAAAAAAAAAAAAAACAAACAACAACCACAAAAAAAAAACATTCAATATGTAAAAATTGGAAGCAGCTTAATCCCAAGCCTTTTTGTCCTCGATATAAGCCTTAACGGTATAAAAGGCCTTCTGGCACAACTTACGTTTAATGAATGATTTGAATTTATTAAGGCTTAGATCTTGAACGAGGCTTGGAACTTTATTGTAAAAGCGTATACATTGGCATCTGAACGAGCCACCTATTTTCTTGAGCCTTGTTGTAGGTACAACAAATTTGTGTTTGTTCCTAGTATTTATATCATGGATATCACTGTATTTTTTAAACAATTTTATATTTTTATGGGCATATAAAAGATTTTCATAAATATACTGAGAAGGCACAGTCATAACATTAATTTCTTTAAATTTGTCTCTGAGCGAGTGTCTCGGACTTAATTTATAAATTGATCGAACAGCTCGCTTCTGCAAAACAAAGATAGTCTGAATATCAGCGGCATTTCCCCACAATAGGATACCGTACGACATTACACTATGAAAATAGCTAAAGTACACTAAACGGGCTGTCTCTATATCAGTTAAATTACGAATTTTTCTAACAGCGTATGCTGCGGAACTTAGCTTTTTTGACAATTTGTCTATATGTGGACCCCACTGTAGCTTAGCATCCAAAGTTATGCCCAAGAATACTGTGCTGTCTTCAGGATTCAATTCTTCGCCCTTTATCAACACATTAGTTTTCACCTGTCTAACGTGAGGTAACGTAAATTTAATGCATTTGGTTTTTTTCTCGTTTAGAAGTAAATTATTAACATTGAACCAGTGGACTACTTTAGAGATCGCGCTATTTACATCGTCAGTAACCTGCTGCTGACGTTTAAGTTTAAACAAAAGTGAAGTGTCATCTGCAAACAACACTATATCATGATTATCCTTTATGAGGTACGGCAAGTCATTAATATAAATAAGAAATAAGAAAGGACCAAGAATTGAGCCCTGTGGGACTCCCATTGTTACTAAAGATCCGGGAGATCTTTTTCCATTAACATCAACGCTCTGAATCCTCTTACTCAAGTATGAAATAAGAAGATCCAGAGCAGCGTTCCGGATCCCGTAGTGGCGGAGTTTCCTGATTAAAGTTTCGTGAAGAACGCAATCGAATGCCTTGGACAAATCACAAAAGATGCCCAAGGCATCGCATTTGTCTTCCCATGCATTATAAATATGTCCTATAAGTTCAACACCGGCATCAGTAGTTGAACGACCCCTTGTAAAACCGAACTGTTTGCTATGTAATAATTTGTGTTTATTAAAAAATCTTTGCAATTGTTCTAAAATTAATTTCTCAAAAATTTTACTAAAGGTAGGTAGTACAGAAATAGGTCTATAATTTGTAGGGTCTGATGTACTACCTGATTTAAACAAAGGTATTATTTTACTATTTTTCATGAGGTCAGGAAACTCCCCACTGTCAATACAACTATTAAAGATAAGAGCTAGAGTAGGTGCTACAATGTCAATAATAGACTTAGCAACTTCTACAGAATTACCCCACAGATCTGCAGTCTTTTTAACATTTAATGTGTGAAAGGTTTTAATTATATCTCTACAGGTAACATGTTCAAAATGAAATTCCGAATCGCAACCATTAACATTTTCCATAAGCAAAGACTCAGCAACAGAAGGTGATGAGTTTAGGGATTTAGTAGTAGAAACGGGAATATCTGAAAAGAAATTTTCAAACGCCTCTGCGACTTGTGAGTCTGATTTTATTATGTTGTCATTAATCGACAAGCTGTAGTCAGTATTTCGATTACTAGACCTTCCCGTTTCACTATTAATAATATTCCAAGTCGTTTTAATTACATTATTGCTGGTTTTAATCCTTGAACCCAAATAACGTGACTTGGCCATATAACAAACTTTTTTAAATATTTTTGAATAATTTCTAACATACAAATTAAATTCATCAGTGTTTACATAAGTCCTTTCATTGTACAGTTCATAAAGCCGCTTTCTACTTTTATGAATACCAATGGTAGCCCAATCACTGAAACATGTGTTACTATTAACCGAGATAGTCTTGGAAATAAAGGTAGAATTAAATTGTTTACAGTATATATTAAAAAAATTATCATATAGATGATTAGGATCCGCATGAATTGACAAAACTGGTAATTCATCAGTGAGTTTAATTTTGAAAGCTTCCAAGCGACTTGCAGTTTTGGGGTTGACAGTGATATCTTTTTTAACCACTATTTTGTTTTGATTTGGAATAGTAATCCTTTGCCCGCAATGATCAGAATCTAGTAAATTTATAATTTCTTTGTGGCTTGGTATAATATCTGTATAAATATTATCTAGGCATGTGGCACTAGTAGGGGTTATTCTTGTAGGCTCCAAAAATAGGTTTACAAGATTGTAGGACTGAAACAGACTTATAATTTTACTACAAGAACCTGAGTTTTCCAATAAATTGACATTAAAATCACCGCAAACGATAACGGACTTGTTTGAGTTACAAATCCTGTCTAACACTTCATCCATTACCTTTTCAAAGCAGTCATACAATCCTGATGGGGGTCTGTACACACTTAACACAACAAAATGCTCCAATTCTATACAGGCAATTTCAACTGTACGCTCAACAGATAGGCTCACAATATCGTTACGATCTTTAAATTTGAGCTGGTTACTTACTAAAATTAACGAGCCACCATGTATAGCATTTATTCTGCTGAACGAACTACCAACCTGGTGATTATTAAAATTGAACAAGAACTGGTGGCTTTTCAGCCAATGTTCTGTTATACAAAGAATATCAATACTATTAAAATTCATAAATAATTCTACTTCTAAATCTTTGTTCATAAATCCTTAAATATTTTGATGCACCAGGTTGATACTATTTATTGATTTTAAAGCCTTTTTCGAGTTGCTTTTGTAATTCTGAACAATATAGCTAGAGGTTGCCTCTATTGTCTTACTTTCTAATTTAAATTATTAGCAATGTCATTAATTGTGACCAAATTAGTGGCAGAATTATTTATAATGTCATTGCATTGCTCAAAAGAAGCAAGTTGTTTAGCCAAATTTTTGGCTGTAATTGAAAAAAAATATGATAGCGACACAGCTATCTGTCTTTTATAATATTTAGACAGATAGTACATAACAATGTTATGTCTATCTTTTGTCAAATATAAATTTTTATTAACATAATTGTTAATATCAATCAAATGGAACAAGTTATTATTAAATGTCAAGTTATGCATTGTCATATTTAGTTCAAATCTTAAGCTATTTTCTTCCTGTGGCAAACTGTTACTATAAGGGAATGTAAACAACACAACTTTTCTTAAACTAAGATTGCATAATGTTTTATGATACTGGAGCAGTTCTCCTTTGTTTACATTTCCCCTATTACCCACAAAAATTAATAAAGTTGTATCCTGGGTAAAGTTACATTTAGTAATTTTTTTCATAATATGAAGCAAAGAACAACCAGGCATACAGTAATTTAATATCGATTGTCCAGGATATTCATCTGTCAACAAGTGACCTAAGTCCTTACCAATCTCATCACAAAATAATACAATATCATTTTCTAAAGTTTGTTTACAAGGTTTATTAGAACTATTAGTAGAAGGAATGATCAAATCAACACAGGGTTGCAGTAAGGAGATATTGCATGTTGACAATGAATGGTCCGGTGTAAGCACATTGGACGGTGTTAGACAATGCTCACAGTTGTTTTTTTGTGAGTTTACCAGCTCATTCATTGCCAACACATATTCCCTCATTAGGTCTTCAGAGGTATTATATTTGTTGGTCATTGAACAAAGTTTCTCCTGTAGATGGTCTAGTTCAGATTGCAAGGTTTCTGTGTCAATTTTGTACTTCCTAGTACTTTGCTCCAAATTAAAAGAATACATATCTAATTGTTTGAGCAAATTCAACCTTTCTCTATTCAATTTAACATTTTTGATAAAAAACCTTTGTCTCTTTACCATTTTTTGTGTTTTAGCAATGTATTTATTGATTTTAATGTATTTTTTAAGTTTATTTTTACTGGTTACTACCCTCACTGAATTACATGATTGTGATTTATCATCACCTGTCAAATCAATAGTGGGGTTTATGGCAGAAACCATTGACGGGGCAATAGACACCAGCTCACTGAACAGACTTTGATTCAGCGAGGCGGTGATGTTAAGATTTGAAGTCTCAAGTTGTGTGATTTGACTTTGAGCCTCATGTAGCTGCTGTTGTAATAAGTGTTTGTGACTAAGAGCTTGTTCATACTCTATGCTACACTGGCTGAACCCGTCCACAATAACCTGGAGCCTATCCCGGGCTTCTATGGCATCAGTGTATTGAATATATAACTGAGCCATTTCATTTTTCAACTTCCTATTCATTTCATTGGCATCAAAGAGCACTCTTTCATTGTCATCTATTTCCTTAATTAGTTGGTCACAGGACTCCCTTGAAGCCTTTAAAAGGCTCAAAGCCTCACTGAGTTTGGACTCTTCGAGGCGAGCACGGGCACTGCGAGTCATAATCATGACGAAGGAAGAGAAGACAAATTAGAAGAGAGAGTAGGTAGCTAGTTGAGACAGCAGTTTGAAAAGAGAGTTGATAGCTAGTTGAGACAGCAGTTTGAAAGGGGATAAGTGTAGAGGAAAAATGAAATTTATATGAAGTAAGAAGTTCTGTCACCAAACCAAACTAAGGTTATGTTTACGTTCAAAGGTCATTGGCATCAATAAGTAGCCGTATTAAAATGAACAATGTAATGTGTGGTGTAATTAAGGAACGCAAACAAACTAAAAGCAAGTAAAATATTAAGTATTGTACCTGTTAACAAGATGACAATGCAAAATTCACTTGAGCCGGTAACCGTCACTGTTTCACAATAAAATTTTTACACTTAATTTGCATTTCTAGGTGAATATAATACAAAAAAACAGATTATTATCCTATTTACTTGATGAGTGATTGGTAATGGACTTCAAAAACATAAAAATTACAAATTTTAAGATTAAAATTACAAGAACAAATTCAAATCAGCTGTTAGCTGTAGTGTTGCCACAGGAGAAAAAAAAAATCCACAGTGTTAGATAATTCTAACTAAATCTGTTTTCTAACTAAATGTTTGAAGATTTAAACAATGAAATTCCGGAGTCGCCGACACATTTTTTGGAGCCACTCGCTCCAAAAAATGTGTCGGCGACTCCGGAATTTAAACTCAAACTCAAACTCAAATCATTTAATTCAACTAAACCAATTACAGGTACTTTTGAATAGTCAAAGGGTCGGTCAGTCAGAAAGATGAAGCTAGTTGCCCATTCCAAAGCGTAGGTACCTATGGAGAAGAACGGGCAAGAAACTCCATGGACACTCTTTTAAATCATAAAATTGTTACAAAATATTTGATTACAATCATCATTCGTGTTGAAATTAACCATGTGAGAACGATGTAGAAATACGTGCACGTTAAAAGCGTCCGTTATAAAAAAAACAAAAACAATTCAGAAATTAAAAATTAAAATAAGCCGAGGCAGCTAAGAGATGACCAGTCCCTACTGGCGGCGCCCGTTCACGAACATGACGTATGGATCAGCACCATTCAGCTCAACCATTTTGGAGGGAACTTAATGATCCAACACACACGCCACCACCAGCGAGACATTTGAGTGAGCATGACATACTCACAGCTGCCAGGGCACATTCAAGTCAATGAAAGTCGTACCCAGTAAATGGTAGCTTTATAGAAAGTACATAGTGCTCACACGTGTACTATGCAATTATTCAATTCTAAGCAATTGAGTTTATACAATGCAAAGATAGTTTTTCTTTTCCAATGTTCAGCAGCTCCAACATTGTTTCCGAATGCTAATTAGTTTATGCGCCTCTGTGGAGCAGGACCAGCATTGAGCCAAGCATTTTTGTCAGCGATGTAATCTCCTAACTTATAGTATGCTTGGCTACATAGTGTGCGTTTAATACAAGATTTAAATTTCGTTTCATTCAGTTGGAGTATGTGGGGAGGAATTTTATTGTAACATTTTAAACAGTACCCCATGAAGGATGAGTCTACTTTAGCCAGTCTGAAACCTGTTTGAACTAATTGGTCCCTATTTCTAGTCCTATAGTTGTGTCTTTCACCTCTTTTATTGAAAAGATTTAAATTTTTTCTTACGTACATGATGTTTTCATAGATGTATTGACAAGGTACCGTCATGATGTTAATATCTTTAAACAGTTCCCTTAAAGAATCGCGCCTGCGGAGGCCATATATTGCTCTGATGGCTCTTTTCTGCAGAATAAAAATAGACTCGATATCTGCAGCCCGTCCCCATAGTAAAATACCGTAAGACATGATACTATGAACGTAACTGAAATAGACTAGCCTCGCGGTATCTACATTAGTAAATTGACGGATTTTTCTTACAGCATAAGCTGCTGAACTTAGCCGTCCTGCAAGAGATGTTAAATGAGGACCCCATTGCAGCTTTGAGTCGAGCGTGATCCCCAAGAAAACAGTTTTATCGACGAATTCTAGTTTCTCTTTGTTCAATACTATGTCACAATCACTACTTTTAACATTTGGTAAAGCAAATCTTATGCATTTAGTTTTTTTCCCATTTAATACCAAATTATTAGCAGTGAACCAATTTTGTACCTGCAGTAGGGCGTTATTTACGTCGTCAAGATTTGATGCACGCCTATTTATCTTAAAAATTAAGGAAGTATCGTCAGCAAATAACACCATTTGTGGTTGGTTCTTTAATAAATGGGGTAGATCATTAACATATACTAAAAAGAGGAAAGGACCTAAAATCGAGCCTTGTGGAACACCCATTTTTACTTTTAAACCAAGAGAATTGACACCATTTATTTGAACTTTTTGTTGTCTATCATATAAATAAGATTTTACTAATCTGAGCGCAAGTTGACCTAGTCCGTAATGCTTGAGTTTAAAAAGTAAGGTTTCGTGATTGACGCAATCAAATGCCTTGGAGAGGTCACAAAAGATTCCTATGGCATCTTGGGCCTCCTCCCACGCTGTAAAGATGTGCTTTAATAAGGTTACACCGGCGTCAGTCGTACAACGTCCTTTGGTGAAACCATATTGCTGATCATGTAAGATTTTGTTGGTGTTAAAATGATTAAGCATTTGATTGAGCATTACCTTTTCGTACACCTTGCTGAATACGGGCAACACGGATACTGGTCTATAATTGTTGCTGTCTTTGCTGTCCCCAGATTTAAAAAGCGGTATAACCTTACTGTATTTCATTAAATCCGGGAAGACTCCTTGATCTACACACAAATTAAATATCAAAGCTAAGTATGGCGCTATAGTTTCGATTATGGATGTACAAACTTTGATAGACATTCCCCATAAGTCTTCGGTCAATTTGATTTTGATTTGCCAAAATGCTTTTATAACAATCATAGGGTTTATATGTTTAAATTGAAATTCAACCGAGCAGCCTGGAACGTTAGCTCTTAATAGATCAATTGAGACAACGGGTGAGGAATTTAAAACTTCCGTCGTTTTACATGGTATATTAGTAAAGAAATTTACAAATTCCTGAGCTACTTCTAAGTTAGAGCTTATGGCCCCACGTGAAGTCTCCAATGCGTAATCATTGTTTCGTATTTTATTCGCACTAGTTTCGTTGTGTATAACTTTCCAAACAGTTTTTATTTTGTTTTCCGCCGTTTTGATCTTGTTACTAATGAACAGGGCTTTAGCTATCTTGCAGGTATTTCTAAAAGTTTTGGAATACATAGCAACATACTTGTTGAAAGTTTCAGTGTTGATATAAGGCTTAAGGCCGTACAGCTCGAACAGTCTTTCCCTACTAATCCTAATACCTCTAGTTGCCCAGTCACTAAATATAAAATTAGGGCAGATATTTTTTATTTTCTTTTCAAAAGTTTTATTGAATTCAGTGTGCACTATTGAAAAGAAATCCTCATACAATTTATTTGCATCGTTCATATTATGATCCAGAACATTTAACTTATTATTTACGGTACTATTAAATCTATTTAATTTGCCAGTCGTTATTGGTATTTGCACTTTTTGCAAAGGTGTTTTAAAAAAATAAAAGTTCAAATTTAGATCAATGAAAATTAATATGCACAAATATTAATTAATATCATGACTGCTGTTCGGCCGAGGTCTTTTAAGTCTACATTACAATTAGGTCTCTCAGTTTTTTTTCGTCGACGGTTTGGGTCTAAACGTCTTATACAAATTTCATCTTTCGGTTTATGTGCATCTTATAATGCATACAATAATGTACGAGGCAGCAGCAGTTTTTCATCGTCCTGGAAAGTGTGTGCATATTATGACGATTGCAACTCTTTCAACTTTTTGAATCGTTATATCTCAAAAACGGTGGCTCTTAGGAGAAAAAGATATTTTTTATAGATAACTATCTGATCTACAATTTTTGACTGTACTAATTTTATAATAAAAAATACCGTTTTTGCTGAAAATCGCGAAAAACCCGTTTTTATGACCTTTGACCCCGAGTAATTTTTTTTCCAGGAGTTATATCGATGAGAACTTTTCATATTTCATTTATAATAGTGTTTTGAACAATCCTACCAATTTGATAAATAAATGATAAATGATTTTATTTTGTAAGTAGGTTTGTACAAATACTTTTACACGTCAATCATATTTTAAAACTAGATGAGGTCGGCGTTTCCTATCTGACTAGTCTCAGAAGAAAGGCCGAAACAAACTCAGACGTCACAGTCTCTTTTAAAGTCCAGACATAATCTTGGTCAGATCATATGAAGACCATGTAGGTCGATGTCTGAGATGGTCTTTTGAGGAAAGAACCACACAGATTGAGAGGACCTGTCCAGTCAGTGCACGCAAATGTCAGAAATCGTGCAGCTCAACTCAAAACTTAAGGAGCTCAACGGTTCGACGAACAATACCAAAGAAATGACATTTGGGTAGGCCACATTAATTACTCAAACTGCCAGACCATGACAAAAACTAACAAAACATAGAGAAAAATAAAAAATAAAATGAACCACATAGTCTTCACATTCACAATAATTAAAATAATAGAATACTTTACAAAGTAAGCAAATGTCAATTTGTCAATTCATTTTCAGCCGAGTGTGAATTTTTGTAACCTTGGATGTCTAAATTGACCGGACTAATGTGCGAATATGTTTGAAGTTCATGTAATAAGATCTACTTTTAGAAATTCAGGCGTGAATTGTTATGCTCTACACACTGAGTATGTGTATTAGGAGAAATATACCGACACAAGTATTATTTTTTGAATTTTTACAACATAGTACTATCTGGTGCTGTATTGTTGTTTGCGTTTCAAGGTGTCACTATAAAAGGAGTGGCTGGAAAGACGCCACGGCGCCTTCACCTTCCACCTGACGCAGGTCCTCACCGGGCACGGTTGTTTCGGGAGGTTCGGTTCCTGTTAAGGAATATATATATAAGGATAAGGCGGGAGGAAACGCCAGGGTGTCACCACTGTGTGGATCGCCCGGAGGACACGGTGGAGCATACGGTGGAGGTCTGCCCGGCTTGGGCGAAGTACTGCCGCGTCCTCGTGGCGGCGATCGGTGGCGGCGATCTCTCACATCCAGCCCTGATCCAGGCCATGGTACGGAGCGAGAGTGCATGGGAAGCCGTTACCTCCTTTTGCGAAGCAGTAATACTCGCAAAGAAGGAGGCGGAGCGCGTGAGGGAGAGGCAATCTCTGCACCCTCACACCCCTAGTCGCCGCAGGAGACTCCCTGGACATCGGGAGTCAACAGCCGACTCCCGGCCACCGTAGGCGCGGGCTTGCGGACGGCGAGCAATGGGCAGCTCGCCACTCGGTAATGACCAGGCCCAGGTCGACGGCGCGTTGTGTTCCATGCGCGCCTCAAAGAGATGTCAGCACGAACTGACAGGGTCTGCTAAGGCCGATGCCTGCCAGGGCCGCGGGTGTTCGAAAGAGATACCATGGCTCCTGGCACAGACAACTGAAGGAACACGGGTGGGTCTTAGTTTCAGGCGAGAAGAGCTAAAATAGTCTTTTAAAATTAATAAATAATCAAAAGTGACAAAAGAAAAATAATTATATGTTGGGAAGACTCCTAGTTTCTAAATTTGATAAAAATTTGAATGCCTATATTTACTTGAACACAGTTAGTAAATTCTCTGTTTCTTCATAAGACATACTTTGGAGACCCTCCTTGAGGATTCTCTTACAATTTTTATAGTTCAGAGAATAAATGTTTGCTTTCGAGTTTAGTCTATTATATAGGAGAGGTCATGAGCTCTCTCAATGGTTGGTAACAATGTTTTACCCGCTCCACCCCATGTGGTAATACAGTAAGTTAAAATCGTTTGACATAGAGCAAAGTAAACTTGATTAACTATTTTTGGGTCAGCAATACAACGTAACTTTTTAAAAACAAATATCAACCTTCGGATTCTATTATTTAAAGCTTCTATATGTTGTTTGAAAGAGAGTGTTTCATCTATTATAACACCAAGGTATTTTGTTGTATTTGCCATTTTAATGTTTGGACAACACAACACATTGGTTATACATATATATTGTAGGAATTGTGCAACAACGAGCATAATATATAATCTCGAGTTAGTGCCAGTTGATGTTTGGTTTCGCATCGAAAACTTAATATAATTTGTCTTGTCTGCATTTAGTGTTAGTGAATTATGTTGAAGCCATTTATTAACAATATTGAATCCGTGTTGCGCAACCTAGTAGACATTTTTTTCTGAGTCAGCCGAAAGTAGAAGGGCGGTGTCGTCAGCATAAGAAACCATTTGGCCATGATCTAGACTTAGATTACAAAGATCGTTTATGTATATAAAAAAATAGAGTAGGCCCTAAAATACTTCCTTGGGGAACTCCAAAGGATGTGTTTTTTATCCTCGCTGAGAACATCTCCAATCCTTACACATTGGGTACGATCTTCTAAATAACTATTAAATAATTTCAGCTGAGTGCCTCTGATACCTATGGTTTCAAGCTTGTGCAAAATAGGAATAGAAACCGTGTCAAAAGCTTTGGCGAGGTCCAGGAAGATTCCTACTGTGTGGTTACTATTATCATGTTCTGGTGCTAGATAGTCAGTCAGATGGTGTACGGCATCGTCTATTGACATTTTAGGACTAAATCCAAACTGCCGCTGAAACCAAATTAATTTATCCTCCAAGTATTTGTAAAGCCTTTTATTCATAAGTTTTTCTAATATTTTAGATATAGAAGACAGTAACGAAATAGGTCTATAATTTGTGACTTTATCTTTACTGCCTGATTTATAAACGGGGACAACAACAGCTTTTTTAAGGCACTCGGGAAAAACACCTGCAGAAAAAATAATTTGGAAAATATAAGTTAATGGCGGTACCAAAATTGCCTGAACTGTTTAATAACTGTATTTGATATGTTATCCCAGCCAACTGCATAGTCGTATTTCAAACTCATAATTACCGTTTCTACCTCAGCCTCATCAGTGTCTAGCAATGCAAAGCATGATGAAATAGTGCTACACGTATATGGTGTGCTTGTTAAATATTGTAATTGGCCCCGAACTTTTTCAGCCAAACACTTTCCCACATTAACAAAGAAATGATTTGCAATGTTGGCAGTTGTTAACTGTGATGATGCTTGATGATGATGATGATGTGATGTGTGCTTGTAATAAACCCGAAGATGCCTGATTTTGTTTCGAATTATACGTTACACTTTTAATAAAATTTCAGATTTTTTTTACTATTTGTACCAGCCTTTTCTAGTGCAGTTTCATCGTAGTTGTTTTTTACTTGTTTTAAAAGATCATTACAAAAGTTACGATACCGTTTATACGACAGTTGCAAAATTAAATTATCTGGATTAGATTTTGCTTTCATATGCAGTTTATTGACAACACGGTTAGCGCAGTGGCTGAGCGATCGGACTGCTGCGCTGCGTGTCGCGGGTTCGATTCCCGCACAGAACAAATATTTGTAAGTCCTACATGTATTTGTTCCGAGTCTGGGTGTTTTTCTATCTATAATATGTATGTATTTACAAAAAAAAAATGTATATAAGTAGTTTATCAGCCATCTTGTTACCATAACACAAGCATTAGGTTGCTTAGCTTGGGACTAGATGGCGCTGTGTGAAATGTCCAGGGATATTATTATTATTATTTATTATATTACCAAAAGTAGTCACTCGCACAAAAATAAAAATATAAAAACAATAATAAACATAATAATTATAACTTTCTAGTCGGCATAGGAACAGCAACATGCCTGCCACAGTAATGCCGGACATAAGGGCAGTCCAGCCTGTTCGCGATCATTGCCAGGATAGCATTGGGGCTGGCCCGCACCCGGCGAACCAGGGACGCGCACCGCTTACGCATAGAAGCGTGGAAACAATCAGTGCGCGCCATCGCGAACATCCCTGATGCGCTACAGAAACGGGGCAGCCCCAACACCGCCCGGAACGCGTTGTTGAACTGGACACGGAGGGCACTGTATGCCCTTACACTATAGTCAACCCACTATAGTTATGCTCAATGCCACGAATTTAAGCTTAAAAACGCTAATTTGTCCTCTGCCATAATAGAGCACACTTCTCTTAGGCTCAATGGACGACATCCAGTTCTGGATTTCTGGCGTCGATAACGCTTCTATCATGACATCATCTCTTTGGCTGGGCGGTTGAGGGTGAGGTGCGGGTGTGGGCTCGGGTGTAGGTGCAGGTGCTGGTGCTGGTGCGGGCGCGGGTGTAGGAGGTGGGCTCCTAGCACATCTGCCAGCCCGGCTGAAGAGACTGGTTGCCATTGTGATACAAGTTATGAACTTGTTACTCACTACACATTTTCACACAAACGATTTACACGTATTATGCCTTCGTATGACACAGTTTGCTTTACTACCGGATATTTGGTAGATCCAGGGCACGATTCAGCAAGTGTTTGTTTATTTATTTTAATAAACCTTCGACACAGAACAACTGTTTTGTATACAACAAGAGTGCAAATCAATCCTGTATGATTCCTCTCTAATATTCTCACAAGCAAATCGTGAGGAATAATCCTTGTGCTGAATTTAATTTTACAAAAAAAATAGTGTCTGATTAAACCATCAGCTCCGTAACTTTATGTACATCTGTCACTCCCCCCTCCTTCCCCCTGGTAGCCCTGCAAGCAGTCGTCACGTCGAGGACAAATTGAGTTTCGTCACAAAGAAGTCGCGACTAAGACATGAGCGCGGACTCATGAATAACATTACTATCGAGTTTTATAAGAAAAAGGAAGATGGAAAAGATAAACATTTGTTTGGCAACAAAACTCCATACCTACTGCTTGCCAAGTTACAGCCTGTTTGTATTTACTGCGGATACTACTATTTCTTCAAATGTAATTCCACTTTTAGGAGTCTCGTCCGAATCGAACGAATTAACGAAATCTTTTATTTGTTAACGTTTGCAAACAATATTCGTGGAACACACGCGAAATCAGATACCTAGTTATCTTTTGTACTACACAGTACATACTAATTCCATGCTATCGTTGTACTCGTGGTTGTACTATACAGAATGACTACTCGCACTTGACCAGAAAATTAGGTATGTAAATTTTTTGGGTTCCGTACCTCAAAAGGAAAAGAGTCGGAACCCATGTAGGAGCCACTTCATTGTCCGACTGTCTGTCAGTCTGTCAAGACCCTTTTTCTCAGGAACGCGCGGAGGTCAAATTGAAATAAATTAATATCAAATACGTAGGTCCCTTGGAACTCAAGAAAAATACACTTGTACATACTAATTCATTGTTATCTGTGCAAAAGCCAAGCACTCAAACATAATACCCGATATGTACCTATTCAGTAGAACATCACATTACATTCACCGGCCAGATATTATACATAATTTTGCAGTTTCCTTAGTTTAATTCAGAGTTTAATCCTACAGCTCAAGCGATATGTGCATTTGCAAAATTTCGCCATATTCGGGCAGTTTTGAAGGTTGGATAACCGGTAAACGTACAAGTATACCGGTAATCTCGATATATTACGCAGGTTTGTGAACGCTACAAGTTCGTAGTCGTCGCTAAGTGAGATAAGCTCTCACATAGTTGAGGCTTATCGGCTGAGCACACAAACATGATCGATTACTATTGAGTTAGAAGTAAGTTTTCACTTTAGTTAGGTAGGTAGGTAGTTCACGTGCACAGAACGATTCTTACGCAGCACATCACGGGTATAAAACTAGTGTATATGTGCTCGTGTGACTTTATCTATATCAGTCGTACTTACTTTCTGAGTTATCTATACATAAAAATACAAATAAATGTGTCTGTTTATGTCAAAATAACAGCTTTTAACTAATGAAAACTTTACTAATTAAAAAAAAATTAAGAATATTGTTGTCTGGCCGTCTGTTTGTTCCGGATAATATCCGAAACGACTGAACTGGTTTTGCCGAGACATTCACTGTAAGATAGCTGATGTTATAAGGAGTAACTTAGAAAAAGGAATTAGGGTTCCGCGCAAAATTAAAACCCTTGCAACATCTACGCGGGCAGAAGTTAGTATAATATAAATAAACTTGGTAAGTCCTGCATTTACCTCAGCACTTCTATGGAGGAAGTTCTATTATGGATTTGAACTGTCGATTAATATAATGTTTCGTATTACTTGTATGACAATAAATATAATACAAACTGTGATGAACAAATTATGATATCATTTCAAAACCCAGAGACTCGATAAATCTCTTATGAAATACAAACAATCTTGTGTTATACCCGATCCCCTGCCACGAGGCGCGACGGCGCGATGGGCCGATGGCGGCCACCTCGGTATTAAATTCAGCCATTATTTATAATCTGTCACCCATTCTAAACAATAATTAGTGAGAGGTGTTTCATGAACAAAAGATTTACTCACCGTTTCTACGGACGATTTTGTTACAAACGACAGGATTCCGTTGGATGCTTCACATTGCGCGCATAGTATGATGGTTCACTTTTGTGACTGATTTCAACTTCGATACACTGGTGTTTGATCGTTTAGAGTATGTAACAAAACAAAATTAATATGTTACTTGATAGTATTTTCATCCAACATTATACACCAAATATTAGATGTTTGTTGTAGAGGCAAGAACCAAATCACACTTTTCTTTCGTATTTGTCTCAACGCGTGACTTGTGTGCTTGAATGATGATAAGTATCCTTGATCGATATTCACTAGAATAAACGGAACATTGTTATTATGTAGGACCACCAAATGCCCCCTGCACGGTATACGGATGGTCCATTATCGGACCGGCCGCGGCCGCACGGCGCCAACGACCATCCCCGGACATAAACTCACATGCATTCCACACACACACACACTCGCGCGCACACACACACTCGCGCGCACATACACATTCGGTACGACACGACTATTTGAAAAACTTCGGTTTTTTAAAACGTTGTATTTGTCACTCCCTCCGTGCCTCAGAAAGCACGTTAAGCCGTTGCTCCCGGCTGTCATTCGTGGATCTTTGACAGTCATTACGGGTAGTCAGAAGCCCGAAAGTCTGACAACCAGTCTTACCAAGGGGTATCGTATTACTCAGTAACTGGGTTGTGGAGGTCAGATAGGCAGTCGCTCCATGTAAAATACTGGTATTCAGCTGCATCCGGTTAGACTGGAAGCCGACCCCAACATAGTTGGAAAAAGGCTAGGCAGATGATGATGATTTGTCACTCGTACTTCTGTGATAGTCTTTCTAAAACTGATGTTGATTCATTTTAATTTTTACTGATCGCAATATACAAAGATGTATTTTTCTGAAAGGTGCCATTTGACATTGTATCATTTATCCCACGGGAACCTGCCACCGTAACAAAAAGTAGTCTATAGAGGTATGAGGAACAGGGTGTAAAGTTCACTCATACTCCATAGAAAAGGGACGATCCTCCCACCAGACAGGTGTTGTGTCTAACGGGCAATTGCCCAACGATTGAGGTTGGGAAGTTTATATGTATGCTATTTGCGCGGTAAACTCTGCTTGCGAGATGCAGGATTTGCGTGTTGTCAGTATGACGCGTTGTTCGCATGTGGCGTTGTAGATACCGTTCCGTATGTCGTTCGTCGTCGTTCGTTCGTTCGTCATTCGTCGTCGTTCGTTCGTTGGCGTCGGATGTCGTACAGCGCCTGGTTGAGGCTGGCTGCTGCGTCGACCAGGAGAGGGTGCTCTGCTTGTTGACCAGCCGAAATTGCAGTGCGCTGTGCCGAGGTTGCTGATGATGCTGAGGGTGATGACCAAAGGGGTAATTCTCGTAATTTTATGAACGCTCACAGCCTGATCTCAGTCTCAATCTGTCAAAAAATACTTCTAATTTCCCTACATTTTGACAAGTTTTTGACATTTGTTTGTCGCCAAGATGAGACGGCGACTAGATTTTGAACGTTTTAAATTACGAGAATTGGCCTTTTGGTATGCGCGGTCGCTGCATGCTGGTGGTCAGGATACCGCCGTTGGCCGTTGAAGCCGTGGATGCCCGTGGATGCAGGCTGGCTGGGTGACTCGCCGCTAAAGCTTGCGGGATTGATGGTGATGACGTCACGCTGAGTAACGAACTCCACTACCTTTAATACTTGTGAGAAATGCAAACGAGTACTGGTTCTATAATCTGATATCATCGTTCAGGCGGAGACAAACTTTATCTTACCTTAACTAACACTAGCTGTGCCCGCGGCTTTGGTCACATGACTGTGTATTCTATTGGCATAACGTGAAAGTCATAGTATATTCGAAATATCCTCTATAACATTTGTTAATCTATACATATAATAAAATCGTAGGAAAGTCAAAACTGTACATTGAATATTTTTTAAAAAGAATACTTGGGGCGTGATCTACAATCGATATCGAAGCCAAAAATATAGTTTTTAGAATTTTTGTCTGTTTGTCTGTTTGTCTGTATGTATGTCCGGGATAAACTCAAAAAGTACTGCATGGATTTACTTCAAATTTTGCATGAATATTACTGAGAGGTCGGGTCAACATATAGGCTACATATTATCACGCTATCACCTACGGGGGAGGAGCTGTGAATCTTTATTTTTCTTACGCATTCTGTGACAGCGTGTAATCTAACGACGCATATTTAAATGTTGTTTTTGAGTAAGCCGTGCTATTATCAAGCTTTACACTATAAAAACTACGCCATTTAAGTAACTTGGGCAGAGAAACATAGTTTAATGAATGTTAGTAGTATAAATACAACTTTAAAGCAGCGCCATCTATGAGATTTCATAAAAATCAAATCAAGTTACATGTTGACACTTTTTGGAAATTAATTTAAATTTGATCATGTTGGCGAGGTTAGTAGTTAGTTATTCTTAAAATTCATAGATGGCAATGTGCATTTTCTTCATAAAAGTTGCACCGTTTAGTTCATTTTGACAAATTCAAGTTCTAACAAAACCCTCAAAATCTTGAGCAGAGTAGAGGAAGACAATTTAAAAAAATGCGGTGTTAAGTAGTTCATTGATGATGATCATTTCTTCATCAATTTCATGTTGTTAGTACAAAATAAACATTGACTAATACTTTTGTTCGCGTTGGGCAAAACCAGGGTTTTTCTTGGATGCTCCTGGTGGAACAGGAAAAACATTTGTTACCACTGGCATACTTGCAGAGGTCAGGATGCAAGGCAAAATTGCTATTGCTGTAGCGTCGTCGGGAATCGCTGCCACACTGCTTCCGGGTGACCAGACAGCACATGCCATGTATAAAATTCCCATTGATTTAGAGAGCGCTGAAACGCCTGTTTGTGTTGGTAACAGCGATAAGGGACACGTGCTCAAGGATTGCTCTCTGATCGAATGGGATGAGTGTACGATGGCCAATAGGAAGGCAGTTGAGGCCGTGGACAGAACCCTGCAGGACATTCGCAGGAACGAACATTTGATGGGTGGTGTCACAGTTCTATACAGTGGCGATTTCCGGCAAACGCTTACCGTGGTGACGCGGGGATCGAGAGCTGGCGAGGTTAATACTTCGTTAAAACGATCTTCGTTGTGGTCACGAGTTCGTACGCTGCGCTTGACCATTAATATGAGAGCTCGGCTCGGCGGCAATGCACGTGCTCAAGAATTCTCCGATGTCCTTCTAAGTCTTGGTGAAGGCACTCTACCAGAAGAGAGAGATGGACAGGTGGTGCTTCCAGAGTCTCTCGGTAGAGTGGTATCCAGCTTAGAAGAACTCATTCGTTGTGTGTACGGGGACATCAGTCGTATACCGCACCAGCAGAATTCTTGGGTGTGTGAGCCATTCTCAGCCATTTTGACGCCCAAATATGATTTTGTAATAAGGATTTTAATAGGGATTTTGTAATTATATCTTGATTTAAAAGAGTGTCCGTGAGTTTCTTGCCCGTTCTTCTCCACAGAGATCTACGTTTTGGAATGGGTAGGCAACTAGCTTCAACTTTCTGACTAACTGACCGACAATTTAATTTTGACAATTCAAAAGTGCCTGAAAGGGTTTAATTGAAATAAATGATTTGAGTTTGAGTTTGATCACGCTGCAGCAATTAACGAATGCATTCTCTCGGAAATTGAGGGGAATGAAGTGGTCTACACCTCGATAAACACTGTTGTCGAGCAAGATGACGCCACACATTATCCCGTGGAATTTCTGAACTCCCTGTCAGCAAGGTGGACTTCCAGCGCATACCATCAAGCTGAAGGTCGGTGTCCCGATTATGCTTCTTCGGAACCTATCTCCTCCGAAGTTGTGTAACGGGACCCGCCTTAAAGTCATCTCGCTCCACAGCACACCATTGAGGCGGAAATTTTTACGGGTTGTGGCGTCGGCGAGGCAGTATTTATACCACGCATTCCCCTCATACCTCATAACTTCCCGTTCCAGTTCAAGCGCGTACAGTTCCCCGTGAGTGTTTGCTTCGCGATGACCATCAATAAGTCGCAGGGGCAGCGGGTGTCGACCTCAGGACAAGTTGCTTCTCACACGGGCAACTGTACGTCGCTTGCTCCCGCGTCACCAGTCCTGACTCTCTATACATTTTGGCTCCTGGCAGCATAACTACCAACGTAGTTTATAGGGAACTGTTGTAAGGTATGATACCTTTGTACGTATTTGTACTCTTTTGTGCCCTGGAATGTATTCCTGCATTATTTTCTCTATTTCCTTCAGTCACATCTTATGACTGAACGCAGCAGGATTCCCATATAACTCTCTTCACTTGCTTTGCTTGCAAAAAAAACTTATATTTTAATGCTATTTTAAAAGTTGTTTACATAAAATGCTATAGCGACACTGGCATCTTAGGTATTTTTGGTGCTGTAGAGCCTTCACGCAGACGACGTCGCGGGCAGCAGCTAGTTTGAACTAAAACTTGTCTGTATTTAATATGCTCAAATCTAATTATCCTTTGACTCGTCGCCACCTGGAATCCTGCACACAGATTACACCACCCTCGCACAGATGGTGACCACAGCTCTGCGTGAAGTGGCGCCACGCGACTAACTAGACACGCTCACCGCGAGGTGTGTAGCTTTCAAAGAGCATTATGTTGTACTGCTGTATTATATGTACAGTAGCCTCTAAAATTTTGACGTTGTGTTTTTAACAATTACTTGAATAACTTCACTACACTACACTCCAACATTGATAACCAAATCGCCCGGTAAATGGACAGTGCGCAGTGTTGCAGAACTATACTCGTAGTGTTGGGATTCGATATACGATCTTCAGAATTCCAGTTATCAGTAGGAATTTTACCAGAACAGGGTTTGTTTACACTTTCATCAGCTACTTTTGAAAGGGATTATAGCTATATATATATATATATATCGATGTACGACTGTACGTATAGCGACCTGTTGATATCGCGTTCTACGTTGCTAACTCTATTGCTATTACAGCACAAGAACTGCTTAGCTAGTGAAGTACTATTTTATAGTAAAATATGTATGTTTAGGTTAAGGTATATATCTATGGGCCTGCGTCGCCTGAAATAAATCAATAAATAAATAAAATAAATAAATAAATATATTGAGAGGTATGTGATTTTTATTTGAAGTTAGTTTAGTTTAGAATTCTGCTATATTCTAGGCTTTATTCATTTTATACGCAACTGATGACCTATAGGGCTTGAATTCCTCTATTTCAATTCCATCTGATCCAATTAATCCCATCTTTTTTTGAACTCACTGCTGCATTAATTTTCGAGATCTGGATAGCATAGGTATTCCTAAATTCATCGTAACGGTAAAACAGAATTATTATGGAAATATTAAATGATATACTTGGCTCTATTTAACTGAAAGGATTGCCTGGCTATAAATAGAATTGATTCAAAACCTATTAGGTATATGATGAAACCATTCCCTAGTACCGCATGCAATTAATTTGTTCGTGTGAATGTGAGCCTCTGAATGACAACGCTGTTCAGTGTGTGTCCAATTTGGATTTGTTTCCAATAAAGGCGTCACAAACCCGCGCTTGTAGGACGAATGGACCAGGGCAGTGTCGGGGGGAGGGGCGGGGGGGGGGTTGCAGAGGGGCGGCACGGGACAAATTGATGTGCTCAACTATGAGAAAATGCGATATAAAGCCTTCTCGATTAACTTTACTCGAATGTTAAACGTAGTTTGATACTAATTTAACAGAAGGTTGGGTTTAACTTGCTTCCTCCCATCTTTATTATACCACCAGCTGTGCCCGCGGCTTCGCGTACATAACTATGTATTCTGTTGGCATTAGGTATAGTTAGTTACTGCGAACGTGAATACATAGTGTATTTCTAATATCCGTTGTGCAACATCAGTTGGTTTTATGAATTTAAAACTAAAACTTTTTGGTGAGAACTTGATTATTGCCGATGAAGAACAAAACAAAGTGAGAATATGCAAAAATACTGTTTCATCTTTATTATATTTCTATCATACTAAATACTTTTTGCATATTACATGTGTTGTACAAACTCGTAATAATAATCGAACTACACGTTAGGTGTTACTAAAGAAAAATCTTTAATATTGATTAATTCAATTGGCAAGTTAAATTTGTAAAGGCACAGGTTCTGATCAGTCAGCAAATATTTTAAGTGAAGTAAAAATGACAAAGTGGTGTCTATCAGCAAGTTTATGTAATTCAAGAAGTTGCGAATAATTCGAGAGGGCGTTGTGACGAGGACCCTTTGAGTATTAAATTAGCATTAGCGGTTGCGCTACGGATTCATTTGAATGTATTTTAGTGGAGATTAATGTAACATCAATATGATGAATATGACGTTTATGAAACAACCACTTAAAGTGGCCGTGTGTTATCTGAGAAAGAAAAGTACCTCTACTCTGTTCTCAAGGATTAAATACTAATAACTTACAATAAGACATACTCCTTCGCGTATAAGTGTGAAATAATAAACTATTTGCTAACAATGTATTCTGTATGGCGACCTAAGTTTATAATAAACTACCAGATGTTTTAAAACTCTTAACTTTAGTACATTTACATGTAAATTATTAAGTTATCCCTTAAGTAAATGCTACTAGGTACTCAACTAATGATTTCATGAATGAAAAGTTGACTTAAATATTAGGGTATAATTATAATTTCTTTGACTTAATTTAATCATTTTGACATTTCTATCTAATATTCGACTAATTTGAATGTTGTCCTAATTCATTTAATTTAATGTTATTTAGAAATTAACCAAAACCCTGAAAGTGTATTTGTACGGAAACGGTAACATATTATGAACTTTAAAAACTACATAACATCACTGTAACAATAATCTGACACATAAATGGACTATAACTATTAATAGTTTTAATTGTATGCGTAATAATATACGTTAACTTTTAATCTATTTATTCGAAACAACACCGTGTTAACGTTATTGTATGACAATAAGTAACAAACGTTGGCACAGCACTAGGTAGCAGCAACATTGCTCTCGCGCACACGAAAAGTAATCAAATCAACTGACGAGTGATGTTCTCCTGCTGTGAAATTGAACACGCAACGCACATACATACTCCATATAGGTATGTACGACGTGTGTATGAAAGGCACAGGCTGCCGATATACACTGGATTGACGGCGTTCAGGTCTACTGAATTGAATGATAGGCACACACATACACACAGCCAGCGTGTACATGACTACATATTACAATTTAGCTGTTTACAGACATGATACCAATATACAATGTACTGCATTATAATAGTACTGTTTGTATCCTTTGATCTGTCGAATTACATATATCAGTGACGTGTCCATATCAAAAATATTCTGCAATAATTGAAAGTATGGCTGTCGAGTGGAGCGTGCTCGCAAGTGGTTTTGTGTATTCCGTTTTAAAACTACAGTTTTGTTTTTTATTGTACTAATATAATGTACATTAATACATTTCTTGTAACCATATTTTTATTTAAAAGTGTCCGTGGAGTTTCTTGCCTGGTCTTCTCCACAGGTAACTACTACGCTTTGGAACAGGCTACAGGGCAACTAGCTTCATCTTTCTGACTGACCGACCCCTTGACAATTCAAAAGTGCCTGTAATTGGTTTATTTAAAATAAATGCTTTGAGTTTGATAAGATACAGCGAAATATTAAGAAAAGTTTTGGATTCACGACTTACTTTACCCCGTGCATCGCCCAATACTTTCATATAATATGCTTCATAGTGTCCCAAACCTACTAATTACTTAGTATTAAACATCCGTTACATTGAATCGGAACGCACTAAGTATTCAATTTGCCGGAGTATAATCACAGTAACAGTACTGAAGCCTGCTGGTAGATGAGCGAGTTAGCTCAGTTGAGACTGGTCTTGATCCTGATTTAGATTGAACCACGTTTAACTGGATTGGGATTAGTGTGAATTAGTTGACGACTTAGAACGTAATTATTGTTTAATAGTAAGTTTAATGCCGTTATAAAAAATACTTTGGCATAAATACAATTACAAAGTAATATTTGTATTCTTTTACTTACTTTGATACAATTTGCAAGTATATAATATACCTCTTATATAGACTGTATTAGGCGTAATAACCATGAAACTCTTATTGTGTCCTTCAACCGATTCATATTATTTGCGTTAACAGCATTTTCTAGCGTTGAATTTCTAGATGAAGCCAGTTCTGATCTCCACTCCCGATAGTTTCCGTGAGAACACTCGATTGCCAATCTCACTTTGCTTAGAGTGTGAGCCGACACTTCGGAAGCAATCTTCTAAATGCTTCCAGATTTAATATTACGATCACGTCAGCTGTTTGTTCGAAATAATGTTACAGAACGCAACCCACAAGTAAGTGCAACTTGCATATAAATTGGTCACAGTGATTTAATGTTTCTTATGATTACGTCAAAACCGAAGCTTTGGATACGTATCTTCGAAAGCCTTTTAAATAATGAAAATAGAGTTTTTTCTTTTAACCAATAAGCTCAGCATCCTGTATATAAAAGTACATAGATTTAACTTCGCGTTCTTTTACGGCCACTAGCCAAGAAGTTCCAATAAAATAACGTAAAAAACATTTTCTTTCGGTTATAAAACCTCACATATTGAACATAGTGAACCGCGTTTAAGAAATTCTTTGGATATTTTACATGACAGTTTTATGAGTGTCCCCCGAATGGGAAGCCTCTCGCATAAAATCGTTTAGCTCGCGTATCCGAAGTGGCTAATAAATCTAGTATTAGTACATACGCTGCTACTAGCTAGGGCTCCGGCGACTTATTTCCTCTAGTTTTATGTTTTCTCTCCAATGTATTGCAGACGAAACCCAGAATACCCTGAAGGTTTACGATCACAACCTTCTATCTCATCAACATCTCTTTCTTATCAACCATAGCTACACTCGTTTGGTTTTTCTCGTCTAGTATTATAGTTCGCTAGAGTCAATCTGAGAGTGAGCGCCGCTGTTAATTAAACATTTCATTCATGCAGTCTAACATTAGTACTAAGAAAATAATCAAAACGTAAAACTCATTTATTAAAACTAGGCTCTGGGAATCACCACTTTTCGAACTTCAAAGTTACAAAAGACAGTCAAAACGCCCATCTCCTTTACCAGTTCCCAGCGCTTTAGCTGGAAAGAAATAGTGGCGCAACAAACTCCTCAGCAGCACAGCTATCTGATCAGTTAGAAAACCTTGATATTATAATTAATCTATATTTCTCGAAGCCCTCCGAAAGTATTCGTCAAATCAATGGTGCAAATTTCATCCAGAATATTATCCTTTTTCTAGAACATAATTTACTATGTAAATGTTCCATTTCATGAACATAGAGATCAGAGGGCCTAGCACGAAAGCGCAAAGAACGATTTCTGAATCTATATATTATCTAAAGTATCCTATAGCATTTTAGTTATGCGGCAAGCACAATAATTATCACCCATAGATATTGCAGCATTGGCAAATGCTACATTATAATATTATCACGAACAACCTTCTTTTATAACAAATCCAACCTTATTTGTAACCAGAAAGGTTTTTTCTTCATAAAGATTTTGAATTCTGAATATAAAAGTGTCATGTCTTTTCTCTTACCGAGATTTTTCATTTGAAGGATTTTTCGGACACAGGACGGAAGTCTAATTTATTATTATTTTCTGCTTTGACTATGAAATAATTCGCTGCAATATTAGCGCTGAGTATATAACGGATTGATCGACCGACTTCTGCGCGGTCATCCATCTGATCCAAGGGTATGTTTGCTTTGCTATTGATTATTCAAAAGTTCTTATCGTTTCCTAAATTTTATTCCATTCTTCTCTTTGTAATAGGCAGTGTTCCCAAAAATAAACATATCGCGTAAGTACGTACGGCATTTAAAACTTATCTCGAGGCGAGTCAGGTTTCTTCGTTCAGACTTGGTATGTAATTTTACTTTTCTTCAGCTCTTTTGTTATAAAAGATTCTGCCTGCGTCTCGGATTATTATTTTTCGTTACTTAATGTAGATTTGTCCGAAGATCGTAAGGCGATCTTGCATTCGCACCACCCCTGGGACCAGACGACTACTAGCTTCCTGTTGGGAATCAACCCAACACAAGAAGTTTCTGTTACCGGCCAACGAGGACCGACCGACCTTCCGACTGCCAGCGTGGCGCCTAGGACCGGATTTAATAATAAATTCTTTATTTCGGACAACGTAAGATACGCGATGTGAGATTTGCGTATATTTTGTAGTTTTGTTTTTATTTTCAGTAGTTACTAGTCTCAATTTAGTTAAAACAGTGTTGTAAATTGTTGCCTGGCTGCCTGATAACCGTTCGACTTGGTGCAAAGTTACCCATTTTAGGGCGACCAGCCCCAGCAGTCTTGACATTCATAGTGATCGCTTTACGACCGAATTCGGTCACACAGTCCCGAATTGACAGGTGAAATGTATAGAGTGACAGGACTTTGCGACCGAATTCGGTCGTAAAGCGATCGCTATGAATGTCGAGACTGCTGGGGCAGGTAGGTATCTATTTTGTGTACGGGAGTTGTTAGAATCGTTTGCAAATGTTTCGTAACCGACGAGTAGCAGTTATTTACGTGAAATTTATCATAGGGCTCGTAACACCAAGGACGTCGCGTCGGCGTTACAACTTAATTCTTTAATCTAATAAGAACCGTGCTGTGTCCTTTAGTAGGTTTTTTTTTGTTTACTGTTTTATCTATTATACAAAATTAAAACGTGATAAAGTGAATATTTTTTATTATTTCGCTACAATATGAATAAAGTCTTAAAACTAAAAAACTACTAACTTAAATATTACGAGTATGTGCGAAACGTATATTTTTTATTTAAAATCTTTCGATTTTACGTTAGTTTTATCCCGCGTGTTTGTGCTAGTGGGCAAAGACCCAAGGGTTGTAAGCATAGTCCGGTGCGGGTCAGTCTTACTAGTACAGTACGGGTTGCGGTGTTGCGGTGGGACGCAGTGTGCTCTGTGACTTATCGCTCGGTAAATCGTGCTGATTGCGTACCCGCACCGCTTTATTTTAACATAAATGAAGAACATGTTTGAGTCACGACCTTAGCATCGAACTTAGGACGTCACTATCTATAGCTAACCAATTAGGCCTTAGTATTTCACACCAGCAGTACAAAGTCGCACTGTACTGAAATTCAACCCTATATACATATAGCCTATTTGTATATAGCTAGTAAATTGATCCTAGGCTAGGTTCGGGATAAACAGCCTCGCTCGTAACTACACGCGGCACATGCGGAGCGTGGTGACGTCAGCGTCACTACACTGTCTGTGCACGCTGAATATTAATTAGACAAGCCTTAAATTACAACACAAATTATTAAACCACACCGATACTAGTTCCCAACACACTCAAGTATAAGCATTTTTTGCATAAATTAGTAACATAATTCTATTCAATATTAGAATATGAAAGTTTAATACTGTTCATAATTATATAAGTCTCTGAAGTTTTATGTCAAACCGCTGTGGTGAGCGGCTTGACATTGTTTTTATTAAGACAGATATGATTGTCATTTCCTTACCCGCCACTAGCGATACACCCGGGAAAAAATCATCGCCGGTCGCTGAATGGTTTATGTTTCATTCATACTCACAACTCGACGCTCGCCGCATTTATCCCAACAATCCCAGGATGACAGTGTATACTGTTTATAGTGATCGCGGAAACTGAATGTTAATGTTTGTACCATGTACTTGTATCTTACGAAAGTAAACAGATACTATCCTTACTAATATTATATATAATAATAATAACTAATATTATATATATATTATATTAAGACTCAGAACAAATGCTTTGGAGTCGTTTGCAAGTCCTCAATCACTGATCATGATATAGTTGTTGCCAATATTTCCTTACGCAAACCATCAACTAGTACTGCAAAGAGAAGGATAAGTAAAACAGATACCGAAGCAGTTATTGCTGACCTAAACAGTGTTGACTGGTCTGTCATCACGAATGACACAAATGTAAATACAGCAACCACTGAATTTACGAACATTGTTACTTCCATTGCAAACAAACACACGCGACATGTAAAAATTGGTAGGAAATTGGCATACATCAAACCATAGATCACCCCGGGATTAATAATGTCCGTAAGGATTGAGGAGCCACATCAGATTTTTTAAATCTGATCCCACCATTATTTAGCAGCAATGTAGCTGATTTTGCAGCACGAATTCTAGATTTAGCAGCAAAATATATCACTAGTTATATTTAGTACAAAAGTGGCTCCTCAATCTAAACGTCTGAATTAAGGAGCCACCTGGAACTCGTTAAGTAATAGATGAATATTTTTGAAATTTTGTATCATTTAGTAGCAATTGTGCATATTACCTTCTAAAACTTTAGCTTCTGTAGCGCTAAAATGAAAGAAAATACAATACTTTTAGTATGGCTCCTCAATCTACACTCAAGAGGTGAATTTCTATTGGATGTGACCGATCAATTAATATATTCGACATAATGATCATTTAGCAGGTGTTGTGTTTGTTTTTGCAGTATAGGAATAAAATAGTAAAACAGAGTAAATTTTGTAGATGAACACATTTTCTATGGCTCCTCAATCCTGACGTTCTAATTATATATGTTGACTGGAGCCACCTGAGATCTCAACGGAATGTAAAGCCAGAGATACTAACATTTAGCAGAAATGTCTGATATATCTGTACAGTTCAGCAATGTATATACTTTAGATTCTGAAAAAACAATACATAACTATTTAACCGACTCCTAAAAAAGGAGGAGGTTCTCAATTCGGATGTTTGTATTTTTTTTTATGTTTGTTCGAGCATAACTCTGTCGCTTGCCAACCGATTTGAAAAAAACTTTTTTTTGTTAGAAAGGGTATACTTCCCAAATGGTCCCGTAGAAATTTCATCAAAAATGGTTCAGTAGTATACATTATCCACCGTGACAAGTTACATAAATCCGAAATAAAATATAAACACGATACAGAAACTTTTTTTCCAAACTTCTTTCAAGAATCAGATCTGACTACAACACCACAGTCACACAAGAAAGACAATGCCCAACAGATTGTTGCTAACAAAGACAATCCAAAAAACCTTTGGAAAGCAATAAAATCAATAGGTCACATATCTCCAAAAAGTAATGAAACCGAAACTACTGAGCCCCAATAGAGAAAAAGAAAAACTTAACTAATTTTCTACCAATTTTTACATTTCACTTCAGTAGGAACAATCCTTACTAGTACCAATGATGCATATCTGCAACCTGAGCCTTGAGACCGGTACCTTCCCAGAATGTTGGAAAATAGCTGCAGTTTCCCCTATCCACAAAAGCGGTCCCAAAAATGCACCAGATAACTACAGACCTATAGCACTGCTAAGCTCTGTCTCTAAAATATTAGAGAGGATAGTTAACTCTCGTCTTATTTCTTTCATTGATAAAAATCATCTCATATTTGATAACCAATTTGGTTTCCGAAGGAATCAACCGAGGATGCTGAAACTCTTCATAACAATTGTGTCTCCTCTCATATTGAGAAAAATGAAAAATGCCTTGCCATCTTTTTTGATCTTGCAAAGGCATTCGACACGGTTTCAGCTGGCCTTCTCGTCAAGAAACTAAATGCATAGGAATACGAGGAATTTGCCTTGAATGGTTCAAAAGCTACCTGACAAACCGGAAGCAGTACATGAAAGTAAGCTCTTTCAATAGTGATCAACTCCCCATTGATTTCGGAGTTCTACAGGGTAGCGTACTTGGTCCCACGCTTTTCATTGTCTATATTAACGACATACTAAACCTTTCCGTAAATAATGCTTAAATTATAACTTATGCAGATGACACTGTAGTAATATGTCACGGAAAATCGCGGAAACATGTATACTCTCTAGCAGAACACGGATTATCAATAATCGCGAACAACCTGGACAGAAACCTACTCACGTTAAATGGCAGTAAAACTAAATATACTTATTGTTTTTTCCAAAACCGCCGCTCCAAACCCACCGGAACACCCCAAACTCAAACTACATCACTGCTCTTCTAACATTTCTACTTCCTCTTGCGACTGTCCTATTCTTGAACGTGCCTCTTACAATAAATACCTCGGTATTCTTATCGACGACCACCTAACATTTAAACATCATATATCCAAACTTTCTGGCAGAATAAGAAAACTTATTCACACCATGCGTAGACTACGAGACGATTTGCCCACAGACACACTACAACAAGTTTACCAAGCGCTATGCCAATCGACAATTCAGTATTGCATAAGCGTGTGGGGTAGTGCTGGAAAGACAGAGGGCTCTTCTTAAAGTAACTTTTAAGAAGCCCTACCGGTTCTCTACTAATCTACTCTACTGCGAAACGAGAGTCCTCAGAGTCCGCCAGCTTTTTATTTTTTCTGCCTGCACAAAAACGCACAAATATACTAAAAGGAGACCCGACTACACATCTATCATAAGCAAAAGAAACTACAGCACCTCATTGCTAGCAAGACGTTCCCCGGCCTACTCTCTCATTAATACTTACAATAAAGTCTGTAAACTCTGCGAAATTAAAAATACTACTTCATTCAATTACAAAAAAATAGTAAAGGAAATTTTGCATAATACTGGTTATGATGACTCGGAATAACTAATATAAAGACCCTGACCTGATACCGCATCAAACGAAGCACAATGGCTAAAACACACACCCACACCAGACACACACACACCACACGCACATCACACACACACCACGTCATGTGCCAGCCATGTCAGATATTTGTCTAGGTGGAGACCGAGATACTTTTCCGAAGAAACTTGGGTTATAGTTTCGTTATTTACGTATAGATTTGAGTAGTTTGCGACTTGTTTGTTCCTAGCACTAAATCAAACGAAAACAAATGAAATCAAAAGTCATTTATTCGAATTAGGCTGAGAATCAGCACTTTTCGAACGTCAAAATTACAAAAGACAGTCCCCCAAAAACGCCCGCCCTTCACCACTTCCTAGTGCTATCGCTGGGAAGAAGAAGTGGCGCAACAAACTCCCCAGCAGCACAGTTGTCTGTTTAGTTAGAATATAGTTGCATGTATACAATACTAGGAACCTATGTTCAGTAATTAACATTACAAGAAATTTAAATTATTTGCCATATGTCAGCTAGCCACGCCAATATACCAACAAATATAATAAAAACTATACGTACTCAAGCTAAAAAATAATTAATTAAAATAAAAACTTACTACCTAAATAAAAGCCTCCAGGCATAAAGGGCGTGACAGCTTACTTATTATGCATTGCTGGGTTCGTCACATAGCTGTCAGTTGCAGTCACAGATGATTAACTAGGACCATCGATATGAAATAAATAAATAAGTTAATACTAATAACAGTAACCTGTCACTACCTAAGCTAATTCTGGAGAAAGAACATGAACATTGTCTTGAGTTAATTAGGGCGACCAACTATTCTTATTGTGTAAGTAGTCGTTGATGGAATAGTAAGCCTTTGAACAAAGGTTGGATTTTATTTGAGCTTTAAACGCATTAAAAGGCAAGTCTAGCAAAGAATGGGTAGGGTATCTTGTTATAATAGGTTATACCAAGCCCAACAAATGAGCTATGAACCTTATGAAGCTGGTGAAAGGGGGCACGTAGTTTGTCCTTATTTCTAGTGATAACACTGTGAATATCACTGTTTTTCGTGTACAAGTGCAAATTTTGCCTAATATATAGGACGTTGGCGAAGATGAATAAATTGTGATGCAACCGTGAGGATACCAATATCTTTAAAAAAATATCTCAGAGAAACTCTGGCACCTAGCTGGTAAATTGCTCGAACAGTCGTTTTTGAAGGACAAATATATTTTGTATATCAGCGGCTTTGCCCCACAGCAGAATACCGTAGGACATAACACTGTGAAAATAACTGAAATAGACTAAACGAGCTGTATCAACGTCAGTGTATTGTCTTACTTTCCTGACGGCGTAGGCAGCCGAACTGAGCCTTCCTGCTAGACTTGATATATGAGGTCCCCACTGAAGTTTGGCATCTAATGTTAGTCCTAGAAAAATTGCCGAGCTTACTGTTTCAAGCACCTCTTTATTTAAGACGATGTTGGGTCCTAGATTTCTGTCATTCGGTAAGGCGAACTTTACACATTTCGTTTTATTGGCATTAACTAGATTATTTGACGTAAACCAATCTGTAACTATTGAGAGTGCACTGTTTACGTCGTCAAAATCTTGTCTATTCCTGTCTACTTTAAAAATAAGAGAGGTATCATCTGCAAACAGTAAAACGTCACAGATGCCCTTCAAATGGAATGGTAAATCATTGATATATACTAAGAACAAGAATGGATCCAGTATTGAGCCTTGCGGAACACCTAAGTGAACTGGTAGCCCGGAATATTTCGCGCCATTAACATCTACACATTGGACCCTATTATATAAATAGGAAATTATTATATTGAGAGCCTCGTTTCGGACACCGTAATGATGTAACTTACGCAAAAGCGTGTCATGGTGCACGCAATCAAAGGCTTTGGAGAAATCACAGAAAACTCCAATAGCATTTTGCGATTTCTCCCATGCGTCAAATATGTGTCTCAGCAGAGCAACACCCGCGTCTGTAGTTGAACGACCCTTTGTAAAGCCATATTGTTCATTATGGAGGAGGCTGTTAATTAAAATGTCTTAGCAACTGCTTGAGTATTAACTTTTCAAATGTTTTGCTAAATGCAGGTAAAATTGAAATAGGCCTGAAATTGCCAAAGTCATTCTTATTACCTGATTTAAATAATGGTATGACTTTACTACTCTTCATGAGGTCAGGAAAAGTTCCTAAATCAACACATTTATTAAAAGTAACCGCTAGATAGGGGGCTACGATGTCTATTATATTACTTACTTAAAAGTTTAATGGAGATGCCTCAATAATCACCGGTGTTTTTAGACTTAAGTGTATTAAAAATATTAACTACTAAATATTAACTAAAAATAATATAGTTTGTTTTAGAGGTATTAACAGTAAGCAAATTGTCTTGGTACCATCTAGAGAGACTGTCCAGATCTTGTTGTGCTTGTGCGATGACATCTTCGATATTGTTTCCAAATAAAAATAGGCTTGTATCATCAGCATAAAGTATTATGTCGCCTGCCTATATTGTATGCTAAAAGATTAGCAATTTGTCTCCTACAACTAGGTGGCAAATACATACTATAATTTGCAGTTTGTAATCAGTAATGAATTGATTACAATCAAAATACAAAATAGCTTCACTGTGACGACAAGTCCTATTATAAATGAACATATTTAAATTATAAATATGCTTATTTTGCTCATCAGTTAAATAATAGGAATAAAGGAAGGCACAAAAAATAAATTTACAATTATTAGTCTCATTAAGATGCAACATCAAATGGACACATTCAATTATGTCCTTTTTTCTTACATTTAAATTATCCCCATATAATAATATGTATAACAGTTGAACTGGGGTTTATTTTTGTCAATTTGATATTACTAATTAACTGGCTAAATACTGGCACTGGCTAAACAATTATTAATTACTTATTGTTGCGAACACATGATTTAATAAGCTACCAAAACCTTGACCAAATTTATCAGAAAAAATATAAGTAGTGTTAATCAAATTATTCATACTATTACTATCATCACTAATACAGCTACCTAGTGGCTGAGCCACTGAGGGTGTGGGTCTAATAAGCTGGGGTCCCCGGGAGCAGGTACAGTTAAAAGAGAGGTTATTTGTCAAAGACTCATACCTCTCCGCATTATACTTGACCAGGTCTGCCAACTCATTAGCCTCCTGCATGCGCTTACTCAGGTCTTGCTGAGAAGCCTCATATTTACTAAAGATATCCTTTAGAGCGTATTCCATAACAAACAATTCATCCTGATGATGCCGAGTGTCTGTGTCATACATAGCATTACACAATTCTAATAATTCCTTGTTACAGTTTTTTAACTCTTGTATTAAATTTACTTTTATTTGCCTAAGTGTTGTATTTAATTTGTTTACTTTCTGGCATTTTAAAGATTTTTGAGTTTTTCTAATTAACCTATTAATTTAAATATATTTTGTTAACTTATTGTGACTAGTAAACAATTTATTTTATTTATAGTATCATCAGTTAAATCTATTGTTACAACTGGCTCAACACATATGGGACCGGGCCCGCTACCAACCAACTCACCATAAAGACTGCAGGTGATCGCAGACTCTTCACGGGCTTTGAGAGTTTCCAAACCGGTTATTGTGTTGTGGGACTTGCTTAATTCCCGTTCTAGTTCAGAAGGCCAATTCTCGTAATTTAAAACGTTCAAAATCTAGTCGCAGTCTCATCTCGGCGACAAACAAATGTCAAAAACTTGTCAAAATGTAGGGAAATTAGAGGTATTTTTTGACAGATTGAGACTGAGATCAGACTGTGAACGTTCTTAAAATTACCAGAATTGCCCCTCAGATATGCGTCTTAAAGCCAGTTCGTGGGTCACTACATTCCTGGAAAAATATATGATAGTCTATTATAACCTGGATTAACACATGGGACACTTTTTATCTTGGTAATACGTTTCCATGGAATAATTTCCTACCTCCACGCGGGCGAAACCCCGGGCATAAGCTAGTACACAATAGATACACGCCTGCACGACTGTACGGTTTCGTAGCCCGTAGCGCTACGGCGTAGACTGTCGTAGCAGCCCGCTACGTGATCATGAAAAGTTTTAGAAGCCAAGAGATATTGTGAAGCATTGTAAATATTGACCACTTGAAAGAACATTGACTATATTGAAATAGACATTAGAACGAATAAAACAAGGTCGTATGTATGTATACGACTCTTTGCAGGAACGTAATTGCCTGTGTCTGAGTTAATCAGCAGAACATCGTTCCATAAAGCAAGTTGAATAAAGAGCGTTGCCTTCGCAGCGGCCCCTGGATACGGTAATGAATAGCAGTCCATGCTCCGTTAACTTTGTTCTTATTTATGTGCTGCTGAGGTTCCGTAATGACGCGGAAATGAAATACCGTCTTTAAATGTATTCAGAAAAAACGAAGATGAAGTTTGTTTAGTAAACCTTACAAAAATTACTCTATGAATTAAGTCAGAATTACACGGTGCGATCTAATCACCTGTGGCACACCATACATTAAGGAAACAATTTTATTGTTTTCTCGATTTTATTTTATGGGGTTTGCTTCTGAATTTAATACAACTAGAAAGCCTGATTTCTAACAACTATAAAACAAATCGTTTACACAATGAGCCTATCATAATATTTCTGTAGCTGAACAAATCAGTGGTTTAAAATTAAGTAGTACAGGGCTAGTGACTGAGCTTAGCACAAAGCGTGCTTCTTTAGATAATGATCGCAAGATTCAGTTCGTTATGTAGTTTTGTATGTTGCTGATAATAAAAGTACCGCCGGCCGCTGCACGGCAGGCCTCGCACGCGATACTACTTACAGTGGACATGTCCGTATGCTCACTGTTCGAGCTTAGACTTACATACTAACTTCAATCAATCAATTTCGTCAATTGCCAATATTATGTCATAGGGAGCGAGCCTATTGCAACCGGGCTCAAATCGACCACAGCCTGCTACTGAGAAATTCCCGAAATAAAACCCAATAGTACTTTGCCCGACCTGTGAATCGAAGCTGGCACCCCACACACCCCACATACCCCACACAACCCACACACCCCACACACCCCACACACTCCACACACCCCACACACCCCACACTCGACCCTTGTACCGACAAGCACCAAACCAACGAAGCTGTCACAATCAGTGGTCGCCTAGTAATGAATGACGTAACTAATATTTATTTATTAACAATATAATTTAAAAGAGGTTAAAAGGTATAGGTAAGGCAGATGTCAGCATCACCTCACTGGCGATGTTCTTTAGAAAGATCAGCTGCGTAATAGTAGCAACCGGCGTGCGTCTATGACCATGCAGGCAACGGCGTGCATGAACATAAACGCGGCAAAAGGAGTATGTAATATAGTAGCAGGCGGCGTTCTGTTGTTTCTGCGCACCCCTGTACATCATTTAAAAGAGTGTCCATGCAGTTACAGCTTCATATTTGTGACTGTCCGACTCCTTGACCGTTCAAGTGCCTGTAAATGGTTTGAAATAAATGCTTCAAGTTTTGAGTGAGGTTGATTGGGTTTACGGTATAGCCACGCTACTTGCATACAATATCGTACATCACTATACGGGCAAGCTTTTTGCCCACATCTAGAAACACATGCACGCGAGCTAAATAGCAATTGGCCGAATGTTAGATGTTATCGGGGGTACAATAACACACGAATTTAAGACGCGGTACGGCGGTATAAACGCGGTCACTTCCTAAAGACTACGAAACTTCTGCGAGCACGGAAGGAAGTGTGAATAATTATAATTTTGTTCTTTTGATGTTGTTGTAAAAGGAATAATCATATTCCAAAGTTTTATTGTTTCACAAAGAGCATAAATTAATATAATTTATGTAAATAGATTAATGACGGTAAAGTATGGCGGAGCACACTCTTCAGGAAAAAGCAAATTCATACAAATGTAATTATTATTTAGGTATTCTTTTTTTAAATTGTTTTACGTTCTGTAATTACTTTAACTCACTCAAATGAAAGTCTCACAATGTTAATTTTTACGTCATGGTTTCATTTTTAATTTTTTCACCAATCATGGTATAGTAATTTTATTTTAGGTGCATCGCCTTCACATATTATTATATAATTAATATATGCAAAATAATTGTAAAACATTTTAAAATAGTAACGGTGAAGTTTCTTGCCCATTCTTCTCCATGCGAAAACTACCCTTTGAGATAAGTCTTTATTTGCCTTAAACATGGTATAATGGTGTTACAGTCTTATTTAAATACAAGTCCACATGTTTAGCTATACATAATATGTATAAATTACATGCAAAATAATTATGATGTCAAAATAACAGTAAGTAGTAATTCATTTGTGTGAAATGTCCAGGGATATTATTATTATTTGGAAGGGGCGACTAGAATCAATTCTATTTTATTATACGAGTAATTTAAGTAAGTAAGTGCCTTATAAGTACCTATCTATTCTATACTTATAATAAATCTGTAGAAGTGAAAATTCTGTACATTGAAAATATCAAAAAAATAAATGGCAGGGGGTGTTACTAGACCGACACCGAACCCAAAAATGTGATTGCAAAAATTTTTGTCTGTCTGTCTGTCTGTCTGTCTGTCGGTCTGTCTGTCTGTCTGTCTGTCTGTCTGTCTGTTTGTTCAGGCATCACGCAAAAACTACCGGTTCGATTACGATGAAACTTGGTATAATTATTCCTTAATATCCTGGGCACCACACTGGGTACTTTTTATCCCGGAAAAGTATATACAATAAAAAACAAACTTAATTTTGCGGTTCGATCCCTAGACCGATTACTGTACCAACCGCAAATAATAAGTTTGTCGAAGGTTACGTCACCTGCAGTATTATCTGTGCGACCTTTTTATTCCTTTTAGTGTTTAGAGTTATTTAGGTTTAATTTTATAAGTCGTAGGTATAGATTTTAATTTTATAGTATAGGTAGTATATTTGTTAGTGTACGTAGTGACCGTAGGTTATTTTATAATACTGTTAGGTAGGATTAGTCATTCGTATAGATATTAGTTTTTCGAGATTTTGCTTATTTATTGAGTTTAGATTAGTTATCATCAGAAATAGGTTTATTTAGGTAGGTTATTTTTTTTTAATTAGGTAGGTACTTAGGTAAAGATATCATATAGGTACCCTCTTAATCATCACTAATGAGACACAATTGATTTTCTATTGTAATTAGCCACAAAGGGCCCGCGAGATGGATGGCATCCTGGGGAAGCACATACATTTTATCCTGTTAGCACGTTCCCGTGGCATAATTTCCGACATCCACGCGGGCGAAGCCGCGGGCAGAAGCTAGTTTGAAATAAATGCTTTGACTTTATTGTCTAAAGATATTAAATGGCCGCTCTAAGTTTAACAGATCAGTATTTCGTATAATTACAGCTTAAACGCACACAAAACTCTGCTTTTAATACATGAACATACAAGAGAATCAGAATGCATTGCCTACTAGAATATCCAACCATAGCAATTATCATGATACTCTTTAAAATCTATTTGCAGAATCATGATGCCAATAAAAGTATGTTTTCTTACGTCGTGATATTTCCAAAAGAGTATAAAACTTTTAGTGAGAAACATCAGGAACACAGTATTCATACTCGTATTTCATTCAAACATCAGGAACACAGTATTCATTCAAACATCAGGAGCACAGTATTCATTCAAACATCAGAAACACAGTATTCATTCAAACATCAGGAACACAGTATTCATTCAAACATCAGGAACACAGTATTCATTCAAACATCAGGAACACAGTATTCATTCAAACATCAGGAGCACAGTATTCATTCAAACATCAGAAACACAGTATTCATTCAAACATCAGGAACACAGTATTCATTCAAACATCAGGAACACAGTATTCATTCAAACATCAGGAACACAGTATTCATTTTTCATTCAAACATCAGGAACACAATATTCATTCAAACATCAGGAGCACAGTATTCATTCAAACATCAGTAACTCAGTATGGCGCGTTCACTGCGACTATCGCAACACAGCGCAGGGCACGCCACGATAGCGGCGGTAAGGCCCCTCTTTGAGGAGTGGCTAGAGAGACGTCACGGCGTTCTCACCTACCGCCTGACGCAGGTCCTCTCCGGACACGGATGTTTCAGGAGGTTCCTGCACATCATCAGACGGGAGGAGACGCCCGGGTGTCACCACTGTCAGGATCGCCCAGAGGACACGGTGGAGCATACGGTGGAGGTCTGCCCTGCTTAGGCAGAGCACCGCCGTCTCCTCGTAGAGGCGATCGGCAGCGGCGGCGACCTCTCGCGTCCGGCCCTGGTTCAAGCCATGGTCCGGGGCGAGAGGGAGTGGGAGGCAGTCACCTCCTTCTGCGAAGCAGTCATGCTAGCGAAGGAGGTGGCGGGGTGGGCGAGGGAACGCACCTCACGCCTCAGCCGCCGCGGGAGACGCTCCGGACGTCGGGAGCCGCGTGACGACTCCCGGCCACCGTAGGCGCGGGTCTGCGGGCGGTGAGTAATGGGTAACTCACCGTCCGATCAGGACCAGGCCCGTGCCGGACGGCGCGTATGTGTTCCACGTGCGCCTCAAAGAGATGTCAGCAGAAGTGACGGGGCTCGTTAGGGCCGAAGCCTGCCAGGGTAGCGGGATCGTCCGAAAGGGTTACCGCTGCCCTGGAACATAAAGGGCTAAGGAAGGAACACGGGTGGGTTTTAGTCAGTAAGAGTCTGACACTCTCTTCTGCTCCACCCAGAGCGGGAGGAGTCATTTGATGATTTCCCATCCTCAAAAAAAAAAAAGTAACACAGTATTCATTCAAAACACAGTAATTATTCTCTGTTATTTCCTCACTCCTTATAATATTATTAGTTTGTTTGCACAACGAAGCAGTAAACAGCTCCGGTATAACTGAAGTAGAAACTTGTAATGTAAGTATAGCTGTATAGCTGGTCCTCGCTCGACTTACAACGACTCCTATTATTATCGCGTACCTTACAATATGATGAAAATGAACGCGCTTACAGTCTTCAGTTCAGTTGTGGAAGCGTTGCATGTTCAGTGGCACTTCTTTTGTTGTTCATTTACTTTCTTGATGTATTTAAAGAGCTATGACGCATTTAAAAATAGTTAATATTATATTAGTTTTTCAGAAACAACATCACTTCAGTATTTCCAGAAGGGGTAGGGGTAGGGGTTTCTTTTTGCTTGGCACCTAGGGGTAGCGTAATGTTAAATAGCCTATAACCTTCCACAAGAATTGGGCTATCGAATGCAAAAAGATTTTTTCAATTCCGACTTGTAGTTTCAGAGATCAGCGCGTTCAAACAAACAAATTCTTCAGCTTTATATTAGTATGGAAGATATACATACGAGTATGTAGATAATAATAATAATAATATCCCTGGACATTTCACACAGCGCCATCTAGTCCCAAGCTAAGCAACCTAATGCTTGTGTTATGGTAACAAGATGGCTGATAAACTACATATATACATTTTTTTTTTGTAAATACATACATATTATAGATAGAAAAACAGCCAGACTAGTATCCTACTTATATTATAAACGTGAAAGTTTGTATGGATGCATGGATGTTTGTTACTCTTTCACGCAAAAACTACTAAACGAATTTGGATGAAATTTGGCACGGGCAGCTAGAAATAATATATACGGCAAAACAACGTTTGCCGGGTCAGCTAGTAGATTATAAATAGTTAGTGTCCGACCGAAGGTGCAATTCTGGCCGAAGCCGAAGCCGAAGCCGATTAATCGGTATTCACCAAAACCTTCGGCCGAAGCCGAAGCCGAAGCCGAAGGTGTCATTGACCTTGAGAAATACGATAGTTACTTTGATCTCAGAATATACTAGATACATATTGTGAGAGCTTTAGAGATTTAGCCCAATAACGAGCCGAGTGACCAACATATACAAGTAGGTAATAAAATATTGTCTAAAATAAAAGTTTCAAATATACAATGTTAATTAAATATTTATTTACTTAAAGTAATTTTAACAAAAATAATCAAATAATCAGTCACATTTTTTTAATTATCAGACGATTACGTTAGATAACATAAAATATTTTAAACCAGACAATACTTACGGTTTTTTGGTTCTTAGAGTGCCTCACAATAATGAACGTATCACCACAGGTACTACTCACAGTAATAAATAAAATAATTTGTAATAACAAATATGACTTATTAGAATTTTAAGACGCGCTCTCAAACTTGTTTTGACTCGTTTAGTTTACTAACTGCGATTCGTTTGGTCCGGTGCGGCGGCGCGGCGATACTCTGCTGCTCTGCACACTCTCCGTCTCGCTCTAGCATCGTTCAGTAAATTTCAAATTTTGACAACTAGCAAACCTTCGGCTTCGGCCAAACCTTCGGCAAATTTTTGGCCGAAGCCGAAGATTTGGCCGAAGGTGCTTTTTTGGCCGAAGGTGGCCGAAGCCGAAGCCGAAGCCGAAGCTTCGGTCGGACACTATAAATAGTACACTCACACTTTACCGGCTATGTTTAGATCCCATGTAACACAACTGGACAGACTACTAAGTTTAAAGCATTAAGCTCTTCTTCTTCTTTAACAGTTAATCAGTTTCAACTAACAAAAAAAATGAATTTCTTATATATTAATCTCTTTGGTACATACATAAGTTCATTGTACTTGTTGAGTTATTTCAGTTTATTTGCGATCAATATTAAATGTTTAGCTCATTGTACCGTCGTTAACTTTGACGAAATATTCACGAATAAAGGTCACTTGCTTCGGCTGTTAAACTGAAGGGCCGGCAGCAATTTTGCACAAAATGAATAAAGCTATGAATCTTTACAGCTGCTCATGTTTTTGTTTGACTTCGGAAAATTTTGCAGTAGCTACGCAAGAAACGGCGGTTTACATTGTTTCTCTTGACAAACACAGTGCCTGTCTGATTTTATCTTTAGAAGGTACCTCAAAAATTTCATGGTTCCTGCCTGCCATGCCTTCATAACATTGCTAGGAGCATTAGTCATACGCTGCAACTGCCTTTTAGAAGTCACCATATTCCACGATGTCTGTCCGGTATCCGGTGTCTGCACACACATTATGCACTTCATCACCGCACCGATGACTAGTCTCCGCTGAGATTGACCACCATGGCCGAAATATGGTATGGAGGACTATTATTTCACGGTCAATAAGAATAACTTTGTATAAGTGTACAATGATCCCAGATTCAGTGACTCGACCCAGCCCGACGCAGTGACAGAGAGTCTGCGGCAGTGAGACATGTATAGAGTATTGTAACGTTTGTAACTGTAAACAAGATCGTAAATATGCGGCGGTTAGCGTTACACAGCTCGTGTGTATTTATGATACGACGTCAGAAAATTATTATAAGCTATAACTGCAATCATGAAATGGGCCAATATCAAACTTAATCTGACATTGTTGTGGGTGATAAGGTTGATTTTTGTACGCACTGTGACAATAGACTTTTTTAATAAAATGCGTTGTCCTATAAGAGGTTTATTGGCAACAACACAATATAGGTCATGCATCTCTATATAACGATCAAATTGGCGTAAAGAGACATAGTTATAAGGTGTTATATTTAATTGCAATATCACAAAAAAGGGCGATATTTTATCGAAATACTAGATATATTCACTTTTCGTATTCCTACATTGAACTCAAGTCTCGTTGTAAGATACAATATAGCTTCTCTTCTTATATGCAAATGTAATGCAATTGAAATATTGGAAGGTAATCTTTGAAGGTTTGAAACTCGATTGAAAAGATATTCTCAGTAGATAACAGTTTCATTCCACTATTTATTGATATCCTCTAGGTAACCTTTGCATGTTATGTGTCGTGTGTGTCTTGCCTGTTATCTTTATTATGATTTTTAAACACAACTTTCTGTAAGGTTAACAAACGATATAATTTGCCCGATACCATATTTATTTATATATATATACAACATGGCGCTACAATGGTGACATTAATTTAACACACATATACGTTTTCACATTGTTTCATTAAGAAATTATATTTCCATTAAACGTTATTATTTACGGATTTATTTAAAATTTTATAAAATAGCATCTTAGAGCAACCTGTACATAAAGAACTGTCGCGCAGCGGTCATTTGCCGGGGTCACGGATCATAACCTCGCATCAATGAAATTAAAACGAATAAGAATACTAGGAAGGAAAGAGACATCCCTTTGTCGGCGAGCGGCGCATGCGACGGGCGCCCTCCCTTCCACCCGCACACCCGCCCGCACAGAGAATACCCTACTAGCCCTATCCGTGTGTTAAATTAATGTCACCATTGTAGCGCCACGTTGTATACACTAGCTGTGCCCGCGACTTCGTTCACGTGGAAGTCGGAAAACAATAATGTACCTCTTTACTATTTTTAATTTCTAAAGTTACTCCTTCGAACATCTATCTGCCAGTCAAGTGAAAGTCCTGTCAAAGTCGATCCAGCCGTTTCAGTGATAAGCCGGAACAAACACACACGACAACAATTTAAAAAAATGTTTATTTGCTATAAGTACCGTATATACTTTCATATGCATTTAGTAATAAACTGCTTAGGCATTTCAAACGGACACTTCAATTATATATATTTGTATAGAATAGATATACCAACGCTATAAGGCTTATACCAATTAAACATATGCACAGCAGCAACCCACAATGTTTGTGATAACAATAGATCTTGCATGTCTGTATGGGTATGTGTGTGTTGTAAGGTAGGCTTTGTATACTATACTCCATTTATAATAGCACTAGTTTCTGCCCGCGGCTTCGCCCGCGTGGATGTCGGAAATTATCCCACGGGAACGTGCTAGCAGGATAAAATGTATGTGCTTCCCCAGGATGCCATCCATCTCGCGGGCCCTTTGTGGCTAATTACAATAGAAAACCAATTGTGTCTCATTAGTGGTGATTAAGAGGGTACCTATATGATATCTTTACCTAAGTACCTACCTAATTAAAAAAAAATAACCTACCTAAATAAACCTATTTCTGATGATAACTAATCTAAACTCAAAAAATAAGCAAAATCCCTAAAAACTAATATATATACGAATGACTAATCCTACCTAACAGTATTATAAAATAACCTACGGTCACAACGATACACTATCAAATATACTACCTATACTTTAAAATTAAAATCTATACCTACGACTTATATAAAAATAAACCTAAATAACTCTAAAAACTAAAAGGAATAAAAATGAACTCCATTGCGGGTGACTTAACCTACGACAAACTTATTATTTGCGGTTGGTACAGTAATCGGTCTAGGGATCGAACCGCAAAATTAAGTTTGTTTTTTATTGTATATACTTTTCCGGGATAAAAAGTACCCAGTGTGGTGCCCAGGATATTAAAGAATAATTATACCAAGTTTCATCGTAATCGAACAGGTAGTTTTTGCGTGATGCCTGAACAAACAGACAGACAGACCGACAGACAGACAAAAATTTTTGTAATCACATTTTTGGGTTCGGTGTCGGTCTAGTAACACCCCCTGCCATTTATTTTTTTGATATTTTCAATGTACAGAATTTTCACTTCTACAGATTTATTATAAGTATAGATTAGAAAAAAGAGGCTCGTAGAAGCAGGAATGCAAAACATTTTATTTCAAAGTTATGATAAAACAATTTTAAGGGAGATGCTTAAATTCTAATTTTCTTGCGTTTTTTTGCAATTTGCAGGTCAGTGTAAGGTTGTATCTTAATAAAAATAATATGATGCGCAACAATAAGAAATATGTAGGCAATAATACAATTTTAACCTTAAAAATCATCAATACATCCCTTTAAATTAGAATTGCTCCGAATTCGTCTGATTTCGCGGGCTACTGCAGCGCATCCACCTTAATTAAAATAAAATTCGGTAGAATTATAGTGAAACGAATAACGTTCCAAGTATTGTTCATCCCTGCTTCTTTTAGGTTTTTAGCATTGACACTGTAATTTTAAATTGGAGTTATATAATATAAATAAATGAAAGCCACATAATTTCATAAGATAAATAGTTAAAATGGTTACAATTAAGTGTGACAGCTGCTGTAAAAATAGATCATAATAAATTCGGCGTCTATCCATAATGTAACAATGTTTATTGTATTTTTGTTACAAAGTGTGCATTAAAAATAACCTTTTTTAACTTCTTTCTAATGCTATTGTAAATGGACTATAGGTATTCATGTGTTATAATGGTCACCTGACAAGACATAGATAATAATCAGCGCGGTGGCCTCCAATGTAATTTATCATCCATAACCGCTATTCTTCAGGAACAATAAATCATAGCACATTAGCTATCACGGTAGAGCATTCATCACCGGCTTGGTTTTACGTCAGCGGAGTCACCACTAGGTGGCGCCTGCACCGTTAAACACATACCCGCTTTGCCGGGATGTTTTAATAACAAACATAATATTTTGTCAGTTTGTTTTTGTTGACGAATGTACATAATAAACAAAACACAACCACAATAATTCCGTTGTATGAGTGAACATACTAGAACTATACATAGTTGACGTGGACGGTGGTTCTTCTAAACGGTCAAAGTTTAACACTTCTTTTAAAAGGCCCTGTCATATATAGAACCAGTCTAAAGTAGCTATCTACGTTGCCTATGTACACAGTGCTCGCTGTAGGCCACGTCTGCCCTGTCCGCGCGGTGTGAATGTGGTGCGATGAATACTGGATGAGGCATCACAAAACGTTTGTATTGGTGATGAACCACGCCCACTAGAGCTGAACGTAGATGCAGTTTCATTGTATAGCACGGTCTGAGGAACTGGCGTGATCTAAAGATTTGCACTTCTTTTGAGTTGTTGGTGTGAAGTAGTTGTGGTACATTTTGCATTTTATTCATTTTCATTTATATCCGTTCCACAATGTTGGTGGCGAAAATATTACAGCAAAGGCTTGAGCCGTTTCTGTAACAGCTAACAACATAGATCATTATTATTATGGACTATTAAGGCACAGTAACATATTATTGGAATCAAATTAAAAATTTATTCAGTTTTTTCGCACAAAAATGTACAAAGACGGACTTAAAAAATCAACTAGGTATACAATTTAAATCTGGTAAATATAATTAAAGCAACATAAATAATTCATATTAGTTAGTAAATGATAAATGATTGTATATTAATGTAAGTAGGCTTATACATACAAACGCATTTACACATAATCATGTTTAAAAACTCGATGTGGTCGGCGTTTCCAATCTGACGACTCTGAGAGGAGAAAGGCCGAAACAAATTCAGAATTAAGTATTTACCTAGAATTAAGAATAGTACCTATAGATTATTATAGTAAAATGTAATTACAATGGTTGTGATCTATCCCTGGCTGGTCGAGTCACCCTGCACTTTTTGTGTAGAAGTCTATATCTTTTGAAATGGTCGTGAATTCCAATTCGGAGCATTGACAACCCTCTTGTCTGTTTACATGTGTCTTGGCTCATATAGTGTTAAATAAAATAAAAATGTTGCTCTGGCTCGACCCCACACATTTTCATTTTATACATTTTTATTACTGGCAGGAATGAAGTTCAAAATGAAAATCCAAGATGGCGGCTGTGAAAATTTCAAATGACGAATTTGTAAATTTTCTCAGCCGCCATCTTGGATTTTCATTTTGACCCACTATCGGCTTCAGCACCCTCGAAAACCATGAAACGATACCAGTGACGAAAAATTTCTCCCTATTAAAGAACTTCGTTTCAAAAACTGGACCAAAAACCCGACTGCTGGAGCTATCGGGGAATTGCTCAGTCTGTGAGACTTATGCTACCTCACATGGACTTATTTATAATGTCACCAAGAGTGAATATATGCTCTTTAGGGCCGCAGGTAGATGTCCAGACTCTGTACCTGACATTATTAGGCTGAATGGCCTCCATTTAAACAGAGTGTCCAAATTCAAGTACAGTAAGGGTCAAACCGCGACCGAACCTTGGACATTTCATCACCGACGACCTTAAGGATGATACAGATATTGAGAGAGAGCGTAGGGCACTGGCGGTCTGAAGTAACATGTTGGCCGTAGATTTGCTCGGTGCTCTGACCTAGTAAAAATTACTCTTTTAAGGCCTACTGTCAGACTGCGGGTTGTGATCGAAAGAGATACCGTGGCCCCGGTCATTTGATGATTTCCTGTCTGGTCATCCTTTGTTATAATTATTCCGTTTTTATTATGTCAATGTTACTAACACTAGAATATAAGCTGTTTGTTACTAACTAAATATGGATCATTGTGTGTATGTCCGAAATAAATGAATATTATTATAATTATAAAAAACATTTTGCATCCGTAACTAAGCTACGAGTATTCCAAACCACACAATATTCCCTAAGCTCGCCTGGTTACTAGCTAATAGTAGATACAGACACACATACCTACGTCGTATTGATTCCAATCAGAGTCTTATATTAATAACATCCTCCCACTCAGTCCATATCGAAGTGAAACAGTCGAACGTTGTTTGTACACTTACCCAATATCACTGAACAAATAAATGAGAGGAGAGCGCCTGATGAGCTCAACATTAAAGTCAAATCAACGAAATTATGTGAGAACTATGTAGGTAATTAAAAGTTTGTAGGTATAGGATAAAGTTCAGTAATGGGCTATAATAATAAGCATAGCAAGGCTATGGAAGGAGGAAACGGTTGTGTGGCAAAAACAAATCATCCGTTAATTTATGGCTGGCACAAGTTATACCAGAGTAGCATAGTGTTTAGTTTAATGATTGATAAGATAGCGTTGGTCAACACGCACTTGCCGTTGATATTTTGGTAATGCTCAACAAAGAATACATACGTCCCATTACTAAGAACTGTATGCAGGTGCCGTTCGGGTACTGAAAACAATATTTATAAACTGTTCCTCTGAACCGCACGTTACAAAATTTTGTTTCAGTGCGGTTAGTGGAAGTACTCTGGTGCGGTTCGGGCAAGTGCTGTTGAAATCAGCGCTTTGAATGGAATGACTCGTTGGGGGCTGGGGCTTACTGCACTACAATCATGACATTTAGTTTTATTAGGTTTTATACTTTATGATTTTATTTATCTTTTTGGTAGGTTATTTTATATTTTGCGAATGTGAGAGCGTTGTAGGCCCGTCAACAAGTACCTGGTACGTGTTGGTAGGCCTACACTATCCCACTGTAATTTGAAAACTTTGTAAAAGCCAATTACATATTTTTAAAAGAGTATTAACCGTACTCGCCGGCTCTTCTCCATAGGACCAATAAATTGGAACCGTGCACCTGGCTTTTGATGTTTCATAAGTGCTTAATATTTTGATTTTGTTCTTTTTTAACCCCCGACGCAAAAACGACGGGGTGTTATAAGTTTGACGTGTCTGTGTGTGTGTGTGTCTGCCTGTGGCATCGTAGCTCCCGAACGGATGAACCGATATTAATTTTGTTTTTTTTTGTTTGAAAGGTGAATTTGTCGGGAGTGTTCTTAGCTATGTTTGATGAAAATCGGTCCAAGATGGCCGCCGCTACAAAATGGCGGATTACATATTTTTTCACAACTCCCTCAATATGGGCATCAAATGAAAGGGTTTGACTAGTAGAATACTATATACTATGATAAATTTCAAATTCAAGATGGCCGCCACCGCAAAATAGCAAATTACATTTTTTTTTTCACAACTCTCTCAATATGGGTATCAAATGAAAGGGCTTGACTAGTAGAATACTATACACTATGACAAATTTCAAATCCAAGATGGCCACCACCATAAAATGGCGAATTACAAAAAACCTGATTAAATACCAAATTACCTGAATCTTAAAACGCAAGAAAATAAAAGAAATGAAATAATAAGGAGTCCCTACAAAAAGCATGAAATAAAAAATTAAAAAAACCCCCGACTACGTGAAACCCTATAAAAAGAAAAAAATAACCTTGAAATTATGACCCTACGTAAGGACGTATGAAATTTTTTGATTAAATATTGTCCTGTCGGGGTTTTAACACCCAGGGAAGGGCTCACAGACCACTTCCTAACACTATAACAACAAAATCCTTACCTTTTAAAATATGGAATAAGGTTTGTAGTATCACTCAAGCGTGTTCAAGGGCAAATAGATGCCATCACGGTTCAATAACCCTGTCATGGATCACAAACCGGAACTAGACGGAGCATCCCGAAAATCTCCCCTATTTCAGGTAAAATGATTATAAGATCGCTGAGGATAAACACTTCACCAAGACACTTAATTCTTGAAAATCACTAACAACTGTCCAACGTGACGTTTAAATGCTGAAACAATAAGAATCTTCATGATCCAGACCAACAAACAAATTATTTGTGATTTCCAATATCAAAATTTGCCCTGATTATTAATTGCCCGGGTAATTATCCCAGAATATTCCTTCGGATTTAGAATGTACAACTTTACGACACTATGTCAAAGATATTTCACAGATTAAAATTGGATTTATTTGACAACGAAGTTTCTAGAAAGAATATATAGAAAAAATAATTACACTTCCGTATTCGGTTATTTATTTTTTTATTATGATTTTTTACTGAAAGCTGAAAATGATTAGGGATTGCTCCATACGATATTATTTCGATGGTTAACAATCATAATGTTAAAATATCGATTTAACTGTGAATCGGCGACCACCAGAGGGGCAATTCTCGTAATTTTAAGAACGTTCACAGTCTGATCTCAGTCGGCGACCACCAGAGGGGCAATTCTCGTAATTTTAAGAACGTTCACAGTCTGATCTCAGTCTCAATCTGTCAAAAAATACGTCTAATTTCCCTACATTTTCCAAGTTTTTGACATTTGTTTGTCGCCAAGATGAGACTGCGACTAGATTTTGAAAGTTTTTAAATTACGAGAATTGGCCTTCAGATGTCGCCCCTAACTATCAGAAACTGACGTTCGACTGAATGACATTTGGAATGTAAACAATCAACTTGATTATCAATACCTTATTGTGCAAACCTAATTAATAGGTTTAGAAAAGTGATTTACTGTGAGAAAGTGTTAACTAAATATTCCAGTGACGAAACACAGTTGAAGGAATGAGCCCTTCAATCAAAAGCCAATTATACAAACTACAATGAAAAATATTACTCGGAAACCTCAAAATGTTACTTAATGCTTTCAGGTAAATGCTACTTTACTTATTAGTAACGCAACTGTATAATACCAACCCGTGGTAGGTACAAAAAAAACAACGTAACACACTGTCAACTATTCAAAATAGTTTTAATAAAAACGAAAGAGTCAGCCCACAGGCATATATACCTACGTATACAATATACACAACTCACAACTAGCACCGAGCAAGCGAGGTGGTGCTGTGAATATAGCGGGAGTAGTTGCGAATGCCGCCCGAGCGCGCGCCGATAGTTTGCGACGCCCGCGGTCGAGCGGCGAGCGGCGAGCGGACTTGTCACCAATGTACTGGTTAGTCTCAATGGATGCTGATTGCTCGCTGCTGTTTCATTATAAGAGTTTAAATTGACTGCGGATTATTAGATTCGAACTCTCGACCTCATACCACGCGAAGCTTAATAACTAATGCGAAGTATTTTATCATCATTCAGCTGAAAGACGTCCACTGCTGGGCATAGGCCTATCTTTAAGTTTTGATACAACGACTGTCGCTGTACTTTCCGCATCCAATGGATTCTCACGACGTTCACCAGAAGGCCAATTCTCGTAATTTAAAACGTTTAAAATCTAGTCGCAGTCTCATCTCAGCGACAAACAAATGTCAAAAACTTGCCAAAATGTAGGAAAATTAGAAGTACCTATTTTGACAGATTGAGACTGAGATCGGACTGTGAACGGTCTTAAAATTACGAGAATTGCCCCTCAGGTTATTCCTGTCGTACGCCTCCAGTCTTCACCAAAAAGTGAACTTCAAGTTAACAAACATAAGATAACCTATAAATTATAAAACGCTCATAATGTCTTTTCTACTAAAACTGCTTTTTATCAGTAGACGCTTCCCTTTTCCTTAGCTAATCTTTTAATAACGCTACACTCCAAATCGCATACATAATTTATCCAGTTTTCGTTTAATTTGTAAGTAACACAAAAGTAAATATCAACAACACAATGGCGGTTAGTAGACGTTGAACTGTGCTGCCACCTATGATGAGCTTTCAGTTTTTAACCCCATTGACTGATTGAGATTTGAATTGATTGATTGAGCTGTACAAGGACCTTTTGCGCGCGATTAAAATCGGTACTAACGCCACCATCTTGTTTTTTCAATATATTTCACAATACAATATTGCACGAATACTGACCAACAGCGCCCCCTATTAACGTCCTTTGAGCGCCAAAAAACAGACGCAACAGCCCAACATCAAACTGTAAACTCAGGTATTGTATCGCGCAGTGATCCTTCTGTTCTAGTGTCTGTAGTATGTGAGGTCGCGCCGAGCCGGCTACCTGTTGCCGCTCCTCATCAGGGAATTAACTCGACGATGCAGACAATATGCCGCGACCGTTCTGTTACTGTTACATTATTTATGACACACACGAGTGGGCAATATTTTGTTTTTTTTATTACTATCGTAGTACGCATACAAGTGTCAATAGATCACACTAGATGGCGCTGGCTGTACTGTCTTGAGTAAACTTCACTTCGTATATTTACATCTACTTGTGCCTGAACTTACTCAGCTTCAGATTCTACTGGTTGCCATTTGCAATAATGCCTCGTATTCAACGCTCACCCCCTTCTACCCCTAATACAGAAATTCAAAGAGTGCGATCTAGTCCCGAAATATCCGCTACTCAAATGGACACCGATTCAGACTTTACAAACTTCACGGCGAGAAATAAACCGAGTAAGAGACTATGCCCTGACTTCTCTCCAGATAAGTCATCAAATAGCGAATCTTTTGAGAACAGAATTATGAACATACTCACGAACTGGAAAAAGGGGCAGGACACTTTATTAAAAACCTTAGCTACCGACCTAGTAGAAGTTAAACAACAGAATAAAGTGATGTAAAACCCTATAAAAAGAAAAAAATAACCTTGAAATTATGACCCTACGTAAGTACGTATGAAATTTTTTGGTTAAAGGTTGTCCCGTCGGGGGACCGCTCTAATTAATACCTTAACGTTCTGTTAAAGTTCAAAATACTAGCGGTCCCCCGACAGGACAATATTTAATCAAAAAATTTCATACGTACTTACGTAGGGTCATAATTTCAAGGTTATTTTTTTCTTTTTCTAGGGTTTCACGTAGTCGGGGGTTTTTTAAATATTTTATTTAATTTTTTATTTCATGCTTTTTGTAGGGACTCCTCATTATTTATTTTCTTTTATTTTCTTTTGTTTTAAGATTCAGGTAATTTGGTATTTAATCAGGTTTTTTGTAATTCGCCATTTTGTGGTGGTGGCCATCCTGGATTTGAAATTTGTCATAGTGTATAGTATTCTACTAGTCAAGCCCTTTCATTTCATACCCATATTGAGGGATTTGTGAAAAACAAAAATGTAATTTGCCATTTTGTGGTGGCGGCTATCTTGGATTTGAAATTTATCATAGTGTATAGTATTCTACTAGTCAAGCCCTTTCATTTGATACCCATATTGAGGAAGTTGTGAAAAAATATGTAATCCGCCATTTTGTAGCGGCGGCCATCTTAGACCAATTTTCATCAAACATAGCTAAACACACTCCCGATAAATTCACCTTTCAAACAAAAAAAAAAACAAAATTAAAATCGGTTCATCCGTTCAGGAGCTACGGTGCCACACACACAGAGAGACACGTCAAACTTATAACACCCCGTCGTTTTTGCGTCGGGGGTTAAAAAGAGTAACAGTGAAATAGAAAAAAAAAACCGCCTTCAAAAAAAAGCAAACAAAAACGTTCCTGCACTAAAAAGTAAAAAATAAAAAATTGAATTCCTGTAAAGAAACTTAATTTAAAGGTAAGCTTATTTGACATTAATATTTTGCAAATATTCAAAATTGTTTACTTCTTTTTGGAGTCGGTGCCAGCAGTTGTATCCTGTGCCATTTATTTTTTCAATTCACGATTATAAAATTTTAAAACAGATGCTTACAAACTTAATGCTTCAAAAATTTCAAAGTACTTAAAAAGTGGCAGGGGATTTTTATACGTATGTATAATTATTATTATTTAAAACAAATTATTGTGAAAATTGTGTCAATTTGATTTAGAGTACAGTCTAGTCTGTATTTGTGTTTTAATTATTCTAGGTATGCAATAGGTATCTTGGTAGTTTTATAGTAAATGTTAGAGGTCGTTTTTCGAGGTATTGTTGCCCATACGTATTTCCTTGCCTTGGCTGGCACCGACTCCAAAAAGAAGTAAACAATTTTGAATATTTGCAAAATATTAATGTCAAATAAGTTTACCTTTAAATTAAGTTTCTTTACAGGAATTCAATTTTTTACTTTTTAGTGCAGGAACGTTTTTGTTTGCTTTTTTTTGAAGGCGGTTTTTTTTTTTTTTGTAAAAAGTTTTTTTATTTCTAGCCGTTTAGTGTATTTTTTATTATAATATAATGGCAACGTAGTTAATATCTTTTCTACATAGAATATTATTTTGAAGAAGTACCAATATCATACAAGTAGGTACATATTACTGTCTACTTTCTGATCTTTAATTTGATCCCGTAGAGAGATGATAATATGACGCATGAAATACTGTCGATTCTTATGCGTCGTATGCTGCCTCTAATATTGAGCTGGGCGGTAACAGTCCATAAACTACAAGGGACCACCCTCGAGAGAGCTGTGATCGACCTTGGTAAAAAAAACTTTGCAAAAGGACAAATATATGTCGCGCTAAGTCGTGTCAGAAGTTTGGAAGGCATAGTGTTATCAGATTTAGACGCCAATAAATTATTGAATCGACCACACGATGATCGAGCGATGACAGAGATAACAAGGTTGCGGAATCTGCCATCTTATAATCAAGACAACACATAACGTGCCATGGAATAGGCCTACCGGGGAAACCACATTAAAAAAACCGGCCAAGTGCGAGTCGGACTCGCCCATGAAGGGTTCTGTTACGTTACGATTTATGACGTATTAAAAAAAACTACTCACTAGATCTCGTTCAAACCAATTTTCGGTGGAAGTTTATATGGTAATGTACATCATATATTTTTTTTAGTTTTATCATTCTCTTATTTTAGAAGTTACAGGGGGGGGGGACACACATTTTACCACTTTGGAAGTGTCTCTCGCGCAAACTATTCAGTTTAGAAAAAAATGATATTAGAAACCTCAATATCATTTTTGAAGACCTATCCATAGATACCCCACACGTATGGGTTTGATGAAAAAAAAAATTTTGAGTTTCAGTTCTAAGTATGGGGACCCCCAAAATTTATTGTTTTTTTTCTATTTTTGTGTGAAAATCTTAATGCGGTTCACAGAATACATCTACTTACCAAGTTTCAACAGTATAGCTCTTACAGTTTCGGAAAAAAGCGGCTGTGACATACGGACGGACAGACAGACAGACAGACATGACGAATCCTAAAAACGCGCCCAGCACACTACCTCATATGTGGCGTGGAAACGTGTGCATACTACCAAGAATACAATTTTATTTTAGTAAATAATAGAAGCGATTTTTTTTTAAACATTGTAAGCAAAATGCCTTTAATATTTCAGAAGTTGTTTTGTGGACACATTGATGATAACATCAAAACTAGATTTTCAATGGCACCTTGTATTCAGAGTGCATCTCATGACAGTTTTAAGCCCAAATACTGCTAGGATACATTGTTTTATTTTGAAGTTCTCATGCCAACCTTCCACCTTCCAGCTCCATCATCAGATCAGTTCGATAGTAACTTATAGCCAAAGTGCATTTCATGACAATTCTAATAAGCCCAAACACGGCTAGAATACGTTGATTAATTACGGAGTTCCGGTACCTGTCTTCCGGCTCCATCATGATCATCAGATCAGTTCAATGATAACATTTTCAATATAACTATTCAGGATTGTATGTTTATTTGTATTGTCATAGTTGCTTAACTATCTTGATTGTGATATCTATGCGAGTGACAAGTTCCGTTAGCCATATCTGATCTTCTTCACCAGTTCCACTTCATCAAATGTTACTTTTTGACTGTAAACGCTTGATTTCTCGATGAAAATATTAAAATTACTATATAGTTGCCTATAATATTTGAGGAGTTCCCTCGATTCCTCATGGATCCCATCATCAGAACTGGATTTTGAAAAAAATGGGACCAATCTGGAAGCATATCCTTTAAAGTTAAAAAAAATTTTGCAAATCGATCCATAAACAACGGAGTTCTGAGGTAACAAACATAAAAAAAAAAAAAAAAAAAAAAAAAAAAAAAAAAAAAAAAAAAAAAATACAACCGAATTGAGAACCTCCTCCTTTTTTTGAAGTCGGTTAAAAATACAAAATATTTCATGCTTGTTTTCGTCCCTTTCTCCTGCAAACTAAAAACCTGGGATAGAGCGAGACAGTCACCGGCGCGGGCGCTAGCGCGGCTAAGATGAAAGCTAACTTCTTAAATGTAAGCAATATTAGTCACGCGCGGACATTAATATTGGAAGTGTTTTCGTAGTGTTTGCAAATAATTTTTCACGCGCAATGTCTTTCCAATACACAAATGTTTAGTACACCGAAATGGTGAGGATTTTAGCACAATGTGCAATGTGGTGATACTGTGGCTCTAGCTTGCAGAACATTCAACCAAAGGTTTCCTACAAGAGTAGACCGCAGAACTATGTTAGCTGCTACTCAGCGGCTTCGCGACCACGGAAAGTTCCGTCCGAACACGGCCACCTTGATGATGAATTTGGAGAGCGCTGGATCGGTCGCGGCGGCCCTGTCCAATGGCCTCCCAGTTCAGCTGATTTGACGCCTCTTGACTTTTTTTGTGGGGACGTATTAAATCGTTAGTTTATTTTAGTGAGACAACAAGTGCCGAGGACCTAAAAAATAGGAAATAGTGAAAATGACACTGAAGTGCTTTCTAATTTATTTATTTTTTAATAAATATGTAAATAATAATTTTATTTTATATAATTTTAATTATTTTATTTTATTGTAATAAAATAATATAAATTATAAATTAAAATATTAATTATGAAAACGGGCATTAAAATGTATTGAACAAGGTGGTGGACATTTTGAAAGTATATTAGAACCCAACGTCGTATGAGTGTTTAGGCAATTAGTAAAGTATTTGATTTTTTAAATTATTGTAAATATCTTGATTCATTGTAGCGGTGTCTACAACGCCACATGCGAGCAACGCGCCATACTGACGTTCATTATTATTTACATTAGCATAACATTTTGCAACAAAAAATATTGCCTAAGTATTGGCATTGTATCATAATCAATGAACAAAATTATTCAGAGTCGACAGTCTAAAGCCTGAAAAGTGTGATGGAAAGATGCAATCAAATATTTACTAGACATAAATAAACAACTTGATGCTCAGAGTTCCGACATCGGTTAATGTTCATATTTCTTTAACTAGTAAACCCCCAGTCACTTACGACGTAACATCTGTCACCGGTCCGTGTGTGTTGTTGACCCTGCTCACAAAAAAAACCTAAAGATTCGTGTATTGTCGCCTTTTTTCGGCATTAATACCTACAGTTGTGTCGAGCGGCGTTAACTCGTCTCGAACGCGAGCGAATACCTACTACTAGGCTAGCAAGACTCTCTTATCTACGTGTGCGACTGTGTGCGTTCGTGGATTTGTATGTACTATGACCACAACATTCTTCCGGAATTAGTATTATAACTAATTTAATAAATAATCAATGCTTATACATATGTTTAACAAAAAATTCAATGTATGTATTATGATTATTTACATTATGCACTGGACATTTATTTATGACTCCCGTGCAGTGAGTAGGTATGTAAGTACATAAAGGTCTAGTTGAGTTTCAGATCCTATTATAATAATTATGTCTGTAATTTTTGGTAAACTAGGCCTATTTGGCACAGCCGCGGGGTGTAGAATATTGTTATTATAGTTAAGGTAAGTATTTGTGTTTTTTTTAGAAATTCTATAACGCGGCTTGCGGTAAAAGTAAACTGGTAGAAATCGTCACGTAACTTAGAAGGGTTACGCGTACGTGCTATTTTCTCTCTGTGTGTAACTTTCCATTGAGAGAGAGACATATTTTTCATGATTGTCGAGCGTGCTCAAGGCGATAGCTAGGTCAAAATAAAAATCCAAGATTGCGACAACTTTATGAGAGCTTCTAAAAACTTATACTAGATGGCTCTGTACTAAAAACGCGTATTTAATTCACCCTTTCTCTCTCTGTGTCTCTTTCTGTTGTGCGCATACACTGCGAGTGTATGCATGCGAGTATCGCGTAAGAAACATCGTTCCTGACGGGGTTCCCCCGACCGCATAAATTTTTTTATTTTAAAATTTATTAATTTTATTATTATTTTATTCTTTCTTTCTTTTTCTATCTGGTATACAGGGTGGCAGGGACATCGACGCGCAAACTGTAACCTTTAAATTCAGCACATGATTCTAGACCAAAGTAGAAACTTTTAGCCGGTTGTCAAAACAAAAAATGCTTTGTCATAAATGATTTTATTTTGTAAGTAGGTTTGTACAGACCCTTTTACACGTCAATCATATTTAGAAAAAAATAAATGCATGCAACAGCTGTTTTATATTTTAATAACCGACGAAATATTTCAACGCAGGGGGATTTATACATATAAAATCATGTACTGAATAACGCGTCGATGTCCGCCATGTATACAAGATTATGACTCACGTAGTGATTCAACAGAGTACCTCTAACTGTAAGCTTTTCCTTGAAATTCGGCGCCAAATATATTTGTAAGGTTTGATCAAAGTGCGACCATTCCATAGTTCGTACTAGGACCCGTTCGTTCAGAGGGTAGATCAGTAGATAATATATTATCTAATACATTATAAACGTCACATAAATAATTTTCTGAATCTTCTTCTTCTCTTAGTTATTAGCGGTTTCCCGGCAGATTGCCAAATGTTACTCAAACTGATCATAACCTCATAATAATCTAATTTAGAGTTTTATATTATTTTACGTGAAGAGATTCTTTGATCAGTTCATGTTTCTGTTTATTTGGGAGTATATTATGAAGTGCTGATTTTGCTGTTCTGACGATTTGATTACCTTCCACTTATTTGGAAGTACCGACTTGTTAGTTCAACCGACTTCAACCTGAGTTCATCTCTAACTGATAGCTGGTGAGAGCAAAAATTTGTTGGGTTATGCACAAGAGAGTTATAGGGATGCAAGAAAGACGGGAATGGGACAAATAAGGGCAGTCAATACATTACACTAGTTACGTCTCACATAAACTTCCCTAATAATTATTTGAGACGCAAACGTAGTATCATAATTATAACTTTTTACAAGCTTTTATTTCTTCTGGGCAAGCTCGTTCCACCGTAGATCTCATCCCTGCCTCTGGGCTGGATTGAGGTCAAGAGTGAACCCACTGTCAATAAAAAAAAAAAACTTGCGATGTATGTACTCGTATGTAGGTATGTAGGTATGTTCGGGTGGACTCTTGCAACTCAATTTTGAAGCAGATATCTTTAACCGATTGAGCTGAAATTTTGCATGCATGTGTAAATCGGATGACATGGAGCTGACCTGATGATGAAACCGGAAGGTGGCCATAGGAACTCGGTAGGTGAACGACACAACCCCATCGAGTTTGGACTCGTTTGATCCATCTTGACGAGAACTTTGGTGCTAGACGGTAACCAGGGTCTGATTATGGAGCTGGAAGATGGCCATAGGAACTCGGTAATTAAACGACACAACCCCATCGAGTTTGGGCTCGTATGATTCGTCTTGACGAGGACTTTGGTGCTAGATGGTAACCAGGGTCTGATGATGGAGCTGGAAGATGGCCATAGGAATTCGGTAATTAAATGACATAACCCCATCGAGTTTGGGCTCTTTTGATTCGTCTTGACAAGTACTAGATGATAACCAAGGACTAAAGATGAACAGGTAGCTTAAGTGCAGTAAACGCATATAACGGAAAAACACTGCTAGGCACTACGAATTAAAATTGAAAGAAAAAAAAAAACTTTTTAAAAACAAGCTTTTGTTACTTATTAATAAAAAGTACTAAAAAGTTAAAAATAATTTAAACCTGATAAGAACATAATGTAACACGCTTTTATTTATTTCTTACCAGGTTTAAATTATTTTTATTTTTTTGGTCATTTTTATTAATAAGTAATAAAAGTTTGTTTTTAAAAGTTTTTTCTTTTTCTTTGAATTTTTTTGTTTATGTTAGTCTACGCTGTCCCAGTCCTGGGCAAAGGCCTCCCTTCTCCTTGAAAGGACTAAACTAATATTTTATCTTCTGTCCTTTTCTTAATGAAATAGAAAGAAAAGATGCACTGAAATTAAATTTAGTTTAGTTTGTGAACCAGGGAATCGGCGGCAGTAGGTAGCTTCAATGTTTCACACAGTGAGTATTTACCACTTGGAGTAAACTTGCAAAGGTTAATTTAAGGTGATTCCTTCAATGAAGCCCGCGAAATGCATTTGTTTTTTTTTTTGAAAATTGCATATCGTCGTGTTTACAAATATAATTTCGAGTGCTATTTTGGTTTGTTTGTTGTTTAAATGTTTATAATTAATTACTCATTATTTTATCATAAGTGCCGGAAATAGATTGCTAATCAACCTACAACGTAATAAAACAGCGCTGAAAGCGAACAATTAATTTTGCGGGCTACGACGGATACCCCTTAATCTATATAAATAAAAATAAATCACCGAAATGTATGTACGCGCATAACTTCCGACCGACTGCACCAAATTGGATTAATTCTTTTGTTTTTGTGTTTCTTACTGTCAGGACAAGGTTTGTATAGAAGAAATTTAAAAGAAAAAAAATATATGGCGGTGCGATGTTCGCCGCGTCAACTAATAAAGAATAAAAAACGTGTGGGGGTCGGGGGACCCCTGTCAGGAATGAAGTTCAAAATGAAAATCCAAGATTGATGTTGGGTTTTCATTTTAAGACCGCCCATTGTGTCACCCTTTGTAAAATGTTATACATATATGTCGGAGTCATTCGTTTGACTATTCGGAACGCCAACGCCATCCCGTGGCGCTAGACAGAATCTAGAATGAGTTCGTGGAGGTGTACGAAAGGTACAGCTACAAGAGTGGTGTGAGCAGAGCTCTCGGAAACATCGAAACATTGGCCATCGTACGAACAACATGTGCTTAGAAACTGTCTGCGTTCCGTATCGTTGAGTTGTGTGCCTACAGTGTGTGATTCGCTAGTGTGACTAACTTGTTCGTTAATTATAATCTGATTTGAACTGCAAACCGTTTGTATATTGCGCTATAACCAACACTACCCATAGTACGCCCACACTAATTAAAATATGCCTGATGTTAACGTGAGACAGACATACCTTCTCCAACATCAGAACTGGGATTCGTGTTGGTTCATGCACAAAATGAGAACGCTTAAAGTGAAAGTGACCGTTGACATTTGAAAAACAAAGTGCAAGCATGCGAAAGCTTGTTTAATAATCGTGTGGATCTGTCCAAGTTCGACTCAGACAAAGCAGATACGGACGCGCGATCATGGTACATGTTGTTTTGGGCATAGGCTTTATGCAGAAATACCTTTGCCGAGTGACGCGACTGTTGCGCCTACCGCCATGTTTGAAAAAAAACCGGTCAAGTGCGAGTCGGACTCGCGCACCGAGGGTTCCGGACGTAGGTATGTAATTAAAAATTTACGGTTTTCGCAATTTTTCCTTTATCTGTGCTATATGACTTTGCTTTGTACCAAACAAGATTCTGAGTTCACGGGAAGTACCCTATAGGTTTTGATTCCCTTGTGAGTGTCGAAAATTTGCGGAAATTTGCGGCATAAACGGCTGTATCTTTTGATTGCATTGGCTTAGAAGTTTGATTTTTTCACAGCTTCAAGGGTCAGTAGACTTGAGTATTTGATATAAATTCCTGCTTCATACCTCCACGCGTTCCTGAGAAAAAGGGTCTTGACAGACAGATGGACAGACGGACTGACAATAAAGTGATCCTATAAGGGTTCCGTTTTTTCCTTTCGAGGTACGGAACCCTATAAAAGACTGTCTCGAACCGGCGTGTGAGTTCGACGTATCCCGTTCCTGTAGTTAGAACACGCACTATAAGGCGTGTGCAAATATAACAGTGCACAACTGACAGCTGATTTGTGTTTTGCCCAAAATTCACTTCAAGGTGGTAAACTTGTTGTGGCCATCAGTTAGGTAAGACGTATAAAGGAGCAGCATCAACGTGACTATCGCAAATAGCATACCAAGGATTGACATGGAGTGACTTTAAGAATCGAGCCAAACAGCTCCGCAGCCGTGAGCGAAGCCTATCGTGTGCTGCAAGTGAGGGAAACCAGGACATATCGCAGCCCGGTGCACGAGTAGTGGCAGCTAAGCGGATGGCGAACAACGTGCTGGAAGACGTGAACGGCGAGTGGATGTCGTACAGACACGTTAGAAAATAAAGGTGAGCTATATTGTTTTGTCTGCGATTCTGGTGCTGAATGCTCGTTAGTAAAAGCGGGTTGTGCAGCCAAATGTGCAAGGCAAACGTGTTAATAACGTTGTTGCATTGATCAAACACGTGTATTCAGCGCAGAATTATATGTAGCGTTGCGATTAGCGAGCAACAGCTTGAGATTTTATTATTATGTTCTACCCGGCATTTACTTGCAAAGTAATAGGTAGTACGTGGAATATTGAACCTAATCTTTTCGATTAACATGTCTGTGATACAGTTTTTGTTGCTTATAGCTCTTGTAATAAATTCAGTTTTAAACGGTCAACAACTAAAAGCTAGATTTGATAGAACAAAGGCAGCTATAACAAAATGTTTGGCGACGGTTGACGATTTCATGTTATTAGAAAACGAAGAGTGAAGTCAGATTATAAGACTAAGTTAGATCTTAAGTTCAGAGGTCCGTTTAAGGTAGCGGAAGTTTTGGCGGGTGATCGCTATACGTTAAAAGCTTTAAATTCTAACCGTACTTACAAGTATGCTCACCATAGATAAAGAAAGATGCCAGTTGGTCATGTACCAGTCGAAGTAGATAATGATCACAGTGATGATGAGCAAGCCTAAGTTATGGGAAGCACGCGAGTAGGGTACTCTATGGGCTGTAGTAAAGTCGTCCGTACCAGTAGTCAATACCTACGTAGTCGTAGCCCGGTAGAAATCGATGTCTCTTGAGGCAGCTCAAGTAGTCCGTGGATGCGCGATGCGCGTTTGTCTCTGGCGGAGGTCGGGATCTGGCGAGACCGTAGTGTGAGTCACACGGATCCATGCGCTGGATGTGTGAGAGCAATGCGATTGCTGGTCAGCCGGAGAGCCGTGGCGTTAGAGTGGTTTAATCGTGTGTGGTTTTCTCGGTATCTAAGGGTCTTAGTGGAAAAGATAATGTGGATAACGATGGTACATGGCTCTGGTTGATGATTTACGCTATGATTAGATAATCAATGTTTGTTTACATTACTCTGGTTGAATCAATACCTACTCTAAAAGCCTTCAACTCCAAGCGTACGTATAAGTACCTGCGCTCACGACAAACGATGCCTCTAAGTATGCAGTGTTCTTAACGAGTTAGACGTAGAAGACGGTGAGGAGAATTCCTCCACCGAGTAGTAGAGCACATACCATGGCTATTAGGTCACACTGTACGCACTTGTCTGTAGTCGTAACTGCAACTCAGTTGTGAGTTGTTCAGGGGGCGATGGGCAGCTGGTGGTGCAACGGGGACCCGGGTCTCATAGGAGACTATTGTTGTGTTCGCCCACAGTACGCTCATAGTAATTAAAATATGCCTGATGTTAACGAGAGACAGACATACCTTCTCCGACATATATTTATGTTCTGTAATTTGTATGGTGTACAATAAAGAGTATTCTATTCTATTCTTTGACCTCACCTTCGACTGCAGCACCCTCGAAAACCATGAAAACTATAATAATAATAATAATAAAGTTTATTCTTCAAAAAGTAAAAATACAATGTGACGGATTCGGTGAGCCACAAACTAAGCATCGCTTGTATCTTGTGGCTCTGGAGTGCAATTTAACAATATTAAACATTACATTACAGTTTGAGGATGTTAGATAGTTACAAAAATAAAAAAGATAAGTGTTAAAATAAATAAAACATTCGTGCGATCCTGATCACAAAATAAAATATTTAGGTATTGGTTTATCCTAGGCTTGTACTATGGTGTGTTTGTTTTAAGTACCATCCGAGGACGTGCGTATGAATACACAAGGCACGACCGAGGACCTTTTCAAAGCGAGGACCTTTTCGAGGGTCCTCGGTTTGACTTGACCAAAGATTCGTATTCTGCAAGCGATTTTGAGTCTTTCTATATACTTATTACGAAAAAGTTGTCTGAACCTCGGTTTGATCAAGAAAATTCATAATCTTACACAAATATTGTGTATCCACCAGATGGTGCCACTCTCGCCTCATACACAGGCTCTTTACACTCATTTCACGTTTGTTGTATTATCCGAGGACCCATGTGTTAACTTTAACACAAAAGACCTCGGTTAGGTAGCTTTTCCAGACAATGTGTATTTAAGACCTCGGTTTGCTAGATTTTCCGAACAGTGTGTATTCTAGTCCTCGTTTTAACAGTTTTCCTCGTGTGTAGAAGACGAGTTATGTGCTATCATTAAAATAAAATTATGAAGGAGAAAAGCGAAGGTAGACTGAATCCTTAAACAAATCGTTAGTAGCTAATAGGTGCACGAGGAATAATCAGGCTTCTTCTGCAGTGTGTACTAAGTACCTAGGCCTGCTTAGAATATGCAACATTATGATTTGCACCATACAATATTGTATTGGCATGAGCTGAATACGTGTGCTCTTCGTAAAGAACCTAATAGAGTAAGATCCCAGGGCCACCAGACATCACGTATTTTCTGACGAACGAAATGTGGATGATTGAGTAGTGTTAGTATGTACTAAGAGCGCATGCCTACCTGCTAGCTTGCTGAGACGACTAATTCTCAGGTATCAGGTAATCAAGGTACAAAAAACATTACTTCCCTCACGTAAATTCTCCAAGCTGATTATCACGTATATTTTAGGCAATATCCTTAAAAATAACTCGCCAATACTCCCAGACACTTTCCGTCGGCCGTATTGCTTTGCAGACGCTTTAAAGCTCCCAAAATAATTAGGTAGGTACTTAACGTAAATTCTGATGCTCCATTTTTATATATATCCACCAGACAACTATTTTAAAACCTTTTACAAGAAGACAGACCGATCCAAGGGCTAATCATCCCCTAAACTCAATTTTAATACCTCTGTGGGTAGGAGCGCGTTGGCATTATCCACGCGCATGAGACTGAGTGAGACATGTATTAGGATATATTGACATTTCTCTCTCTCACACGCTCTTACAGTTTACTCATATCAATTAATTATTAATATTTTTAAAAAATCAACCAAAAATTAAAAAATCAGGTAAATAATTAAAGATTAACTTGTTAAAAATGGTCATTTGACCACAATAATTCTAGAATTTTATTCTGCAAGCTGTTTTGATAAATTCGAATTAACTTCAATTTTTTTTTTTAATTATTTATTTCTTGGGAATTAATCATAAAAAAACAAAGTAGAAAAATATTAATCTCTCAACATTTCTGAGTAGTGCCTCTAATCTTCATTATCATTGTCATTGAATTTGATATGCCCTCGCGCTCATACCCACAGAGGCATTAAAATTGAGTTTAGGGGATGATTGGCCCTTTGGATCGGTCTGGCTTCTTGTAAAGGGTTTTAAAATAGTTGTCTGGTGGACGTATATAAAAATGGAGCATCAGAATTTACGTGAAGTTAAGTACCTAATTATTTTGGGGGCTTTAAAGCGTCTAGAAAGCAATACGGCCGATGGAAAGTGTCTGGGAGTATTGGCGACTTATTTTTAAGGATATTGCCTAAAATATACGTGAAAATCAGCTTGGAGAATTTACGTGAGATAACTAATGTTTTTATGTACCTTGATTACCTGATAACTGAGAATTGACCGTCTCAGCAAGCTAGCAGGTAGGCATGCGTTCTTAGTATGTACATACTAACACTACTCAATCGTCAACATTTCGTTCGTCAGAAAATACGTGACGTCTGGTGGCCCTGGGATCTTACTCTATTAGGTTCTTTATGAAGAGCACACGTATTCAGCTCATGCCAATACAATTTTTTATGGTGCAAATCATAATGTTGTATAATCTAAGCAGGCCTAGTTACTTAGCACATACTGCAGAAGAAGCCTATAATCAATACCAGCATCTTTGTGATCTAGAATTTAGACTTCAGTTTTCTCTTCTTTATCCCGGCTTATCTGAAAGAAACGAAATAATAACTTGATATTGTATTGAATATCATGAAACTGAAGTTTCTGAATTCTGATTTATCTACTCATTTTAAACCTGAATTCTAGTTTTACTTTATTTTCGTAAGCTAAATTTGAAGATGATGCTACCAACTATTGAGGAATTCCCCCATAAAGAAACGACCCTGGCTGCAGCATCAGCACAAACTGGTAATTATTTTAGTTTTACGACTTAAACCTAACGCGTATGCTAAATTTCAAGACGATGCTATCAACTGTTGAGGAGTTCTCTCATGAAGAAATGACCCTGGCTGCAGCATCAGCACAAACTGGTAATTGTTTTGATATTACTAGATAAACATAATGCGTATGCCAAATTTGAAGATGATGCTATCAATTATTGAGAAGCTTCCTTATGAAGAAACAACCCTGGCTATCAGCACAAACTGGTAATTATTTTAGTGTTACTAGATAAACCTAATGCGTATGCCAATTTTGAAGACGATGCTATCAAGTGCTAAGGAGTACCGTCATGAAGAGACTACCCTGGCTGCAGCATCAGCACAAACTGGTAATCATTTTAGTGTTACTAGATAAACCTAATGCGTATGCCAATTTTGAAGACGATGCTATCAAGTGCTAAGGAGTACCGTCATGAAGAGACGACCTTGGCTGCAACATCTGATACTATAATAATAAACTCATTTTAAAGTTGTTTATATAAATTAAATTACCTTTCCTCCACAGTGATTACACCCTTCTTATTCGCGGTCCACGTCAACGGCAAACGTAAAAACATCGACTCGTCCTCGCTTGGTACTTCATTTTAGAAAAAGTGTGTAAGAAAGAAGTCGGAACATTTTACTTACATTGATATAATTATTATCTTACACGTAAAATATTTTAGGTAGGTAGATTTTCCAGGTCCTCGGTTTATACAAGTTCTACATGAAAAACTGTCCTCGGTTTAGTGATATAAAGTCTAACACAACGTCCGCACTTTGTACAAGCTATAAGAAATTTTGTGTAAAAATACGTCCTCGGAAGGACGTCGCAGGGCTTACGTAAGAGGTCCTCGGTTGGCTTACACAAAGTCCTCGCATGTGCATCGCTGGTCACATTTTGCTGTGTATTTCAGGTCCTCAGTATGATAGCCGAAATTCATACAGAAAAATGTTGAGATAGCATTATCCCAATAAGCTCATCACTATAGATTTATTCACCTGTCTCTTTCTATCTTATTCTAAAAATCCAACGAGGTATTTAAACCAGTTTTTTGGAGAGTCCTCGGTACGTTCTAGGACTAACAAGGTCCTCGTAAGGGTGTCTGTACAAACAGGGGTGTGTGTGTGTGTGTGTGTGTTTGTCGGGGTGTGTGCGTGTTTGTAGGGGTGTGTGTATGTGTGTGTAGGTGCTATATCAAAGCTTCGGTGGTGTCGTATGATAATTTTAAAAGAGCTGTAGTTAGGATTTTTTTACAGGTGGTGGTAGAGCAGTCTTTTAGGTCGCAGATTTGGTTAACTTTATTGTACGTGTTGGGATGGGAAAAATAGGTACAGCGTCTGGCTAGTTCGGATTTGGCATTTGGTATGGGTACTCTGAATACACGCTTGTTTATTATGTCCATGTAGTAAGGTCGATTTTTTATTGTTGCATGATATTTAAGCGTTGCTTGGAGTACAAATATTTGTCTTACCCTGAGGACTTGAAACTCGTAGTATAGAAGGTCAGTGGGGAATCTAAACGGTTTTTTTATTGCGACTTTGATCAGTGCCCGTTGCGCCCTTTCTAGCGTTATAAATGTGCTCTTACCAGCGCGTCCCCAAATGCAAATACAGTACATTATGATCGACTGGCAGAGTGCAAAGTAGACCATTCGCAAAATATCGATTGGGGTGCAGTCCCTGAGTTTTTTCAAGACGTGTATTAGTTTTCGTACTCTGGAGGAAAGGGCAAAGATGTGGGCTTTGTAAGTTAAGTTGTTATCTAATGTTATACCGAGGTATTTGATCGTGTCAGTTCGTTCCAGGACTTTACATGCGCAGGGTTGGCGTTGCAGTTGTGAGGGAATTATGTGTATCTGTGGACAGGTATGTATTTTTAAGGACATAGTTTGAGAGGCACTAGAGGAGCTAGTTTTGGAGAACGCAATGTATTTACTTTTACTAACGTTAAGTGTCAAAAGGTTAGAGTCTAAGGATTGCGCTATCTTAGAGAGGCCTTGTTCCGTCGTTCGATAAACTCGGTCCCATGACGTGTCGTGGAACACGATGGCTGTGTCGTCAGCATAGGAGATCACTTCAGCATTTCTAAGAGGGAGATTTACTACGTCATTAATGTACAGCGTAAACAACGTTGGGCCAAGAGTACTGCCCTGCGGAACTCCAAAAGTGATAGGAAGCAACCTACTATGGTGACCGCCTATTTTACAATATTGATACCGCGATGTTAAGTAGCTATGAAACCATTCTAGATGGGTACCTCTTATACCTATTGCCTCAAGTTTCTTGAAAAGTAGTCCGGGAGACACAGTATCGAATGCTTTTGCCAAATCAAGAAAGACACCAACACAGCATTCTCCATTCTCTATAACTAATAACTATCTCTATCTCTCTCTGATTCTCTCTATTATATGTGATAAGCACAAGCATGATAAGAGCAATTCTTAGTCTCTCCGATCCAAGTCTAGTATATGCCATCTTTTTAGGTGTGTTGTGGTTTGGTTATTTAGGAGGTTCTTAGCCAATTCATTGATATGCTCCAGTAGTCTCTTCTTATATCGCGTACAGTTTCTGTTTACTTCTTCCTTTACCGTAGGCATCTTTAGGTATTCATGGATTTCGGAGTTTCTCACGAACCATCCTGCGCCTGATATTGATCGTAAAGCTATATTTTGGAATCTCTGTAGGATTTCTATGTTGGAGTTACTGGCAGAACCCCACAGTTCTATACCATATGTCCACACCGGTTTTATGATGGCTTTATAAACCAGTAGTTTGTTGTTCGGAGATAGCTGTGATTTGCGTCCCAATAGCCAAGAGAATGTCTTGTATAATATTGTTGCCTCTTTTTTCTTTGCCTTGATGTGGTTGGCCCATGTTAGTCGTCGGTCTATATGTAGACCCAAATATTTTACACAGTCACTCGTTGGTAATTGCTTTCCTTCCATATAGACTGGTGTACATTCGCCTTTTCTTAGGGTAAAGGTTGCCTGCACAGATTTGCTTACACTAGGCTTTATTCTCCATTTTTGGAGCCATAGTTCTAATTTACTCATTTGTGTTTGCAGCTTTTGTGTGGCAACGTCCGGGTCTTTGTCACTCGCTAGGCATGCAGTGTCATCCGCATAGGTTGCTGTCGTTACCTCATCAGTGCTTGGTAGGTCTGATGTATACATGGAGTATAGTACTGGGCCAAGCACTGATCCTTGCGGGACTGAGGCAGCGACGTCATACAGGTTGGAGTACTCGCTTTCATATTTCACCTGAAACTTTCTTTGGTACAGGTATGATTTCATGATCATGAAGAACGAGTTAGGTAAAAGTTTTTTTAGTTTAAAGAGTAATCCCTTGTGCCACACTCTGTCAAACGCCTGTTGAATATCAAGGAACACTGCTGAGCAATATTCTTTTTTCTCTAGGGACTGCCTGATTTTGTGCGCCACTCTGTGTATTTGTTCCACTGTGGCATGATTCTCTCTAAACCCGAATTGGTGATCGGGAATTATTTTGTCCTCCTCTAATATTGGTTTTAGTCTTCGTAGGAATATTTTCTCAAACAATTTGGATAAAGTTGGGAGAAGACTTATGGGTCTATACGAACTAGGATCAGTTGGAGGTTTCCCTGGTTTAGCCATCATGCATATCTGCGATATTTTCCACAGCTTAGGAAAATAGTGAATTCTAAATATAGCATTTACAAGCATTGTCAGAAAAACTATTGCTTTTCTAGGAAGTCGTTTGAGTATCTCGCCAGTGATAAGGTCGAATCCAGGTGCTTTTTTGTTCTTTAAATGGCTTATGGTACGCTTCATCTCTCTCGGTGTCACTAATTTAATTGGTAGTGAGAGTTGCTGATCACTGTTGATAAAATTATCCAACTCTTTCTCAAATTCAACCATTGTAGATGGATTGGGGGTGAAAATATTTCTTAGGTGTTCTGCGAAAACCTCAGCTTTCTCATTTGGCTTCTTAGCCCAAGTTCCTGTGGGCGTTTTTAGTGGGGGTATAGAGATAAGTGGCCTTTTGAAATTCTTGGTAATTTTCCAAAGAGAGTAGTTGTCCTTGTTCTGAGCCGACAGTGTGGACAATTTCTGTTGAAATGTAGCATTCCTGTTTTCAATTATCATGTCTTTCAGTTCTCTAGAGATCCTATTAAATTCTCTCCTGTCATGATTTGATCTGCTTGCATGAAGCCGCCTCCTTGTTTTACGTTTTTGCTCGAGTATACGGCGTATTTCAAGAGGTATGTTATATTATATTATATGTAATAATAAAAAGTCACATGGAGGGATCATAACACTTTTTCGTTACGTGACGATTTCTCCCAGTTTACTCCTACCGCAAGCTCCGTTAAAGAACTTCGTTCCAATAATAATAATGCGTGTAATCATCTATACAGGGTGGCGATTAGGTTATCACATTAAATTGTCCAGCAGGTATTACAAGTTGTTATCAGTCCGTTAAAATAATAAAATAAATAATTTTACTAAAATTAAGAAAATGCACGTTTCAAACAAAATAAATGGCGTTATAGTTGGTAAAAAATAAATCATCCTTTATAATATTAGTTTACTGACCTGTAAAAGCGGCAACGCCGCAGCGTCGCGCCGGCGGAGCACGCGCCGTACCTACGCGAGGTACGAGTATAAGTACCTACTTGTGGATGTAGGCACGCGCGCGTGGTGCGTGCGACAGTAATTCAACATTTTCACAACATACTTACGATATTGTTTTATGAAATAATCACAAATTAACTTTAAAAATCTCCACTTAAATGCTCAATTATTACGTATTTTAATTTTTACGTTTTCAAAATGTCCACCGTGCTTCTGTACACACAAATGACATCGTCTTACGATATTATTTCGGACTCTTCAGAGTAGCCTGAGTAGGCTTCGCGGCTAAAATTTTTAAATTGTCGAAGGCTCGAATTATTCGAGATTTTAAATCGTCCATAGTCGTCACTTCAGTAGCGTATACCTCATTCTTTAAATGTCCATTGCCCGAACTCCAAATCATATCGGTGTACTCCGGCGATGCGAAATTGATTCGAGGCATCTTGTTGGAAACAATAACACAATGAAAATAGCTACCTAACAATAATTATTATTTAAGCGTTTGATTTCGCATAAACTGTCACACACACCACCTTCACTAACCTATCCTATTCCTATTACTAAAATAAAGTTAACACAAAACAATGTCCACAAAATAAAAACAATAACAATACTACGAAGGGCGCGTGCGCCAATCGTCAACTATCCCTCAAGGATTTTGGCGGCGGACTATGTGACTCATTCGTCGCACGCGCCAAAGAAATGCCTACAAGTACACCCCCGTACCCCGTAGCATTTCGCGCATAGAAATTTATACCTTAAGTCGTCAACAGTAAGAATATTTTTGCATATTTTTTTCATACTCATGCGGTCCCTTTTCATCTTTTAATTTTGCGCACAAAAAACGCCTTCAACTATTAGTCGTAAGAAGGCGGTAAGGACATTTTTCGCTTGAATTTTTTACGTTTCTTGTAATAATAGTTTGTAAAATGGTAGTTTAGTAGTGCTTGTAGGTAATTCGGAATGACAACGTTTAAAGTTTTGAACTATCTTCACCGGCCACGGGTCTTTGACCTACTTTTATTGGTCAGCTGATTATGTTTATGCAATACATGATGTTGTGAAATATTAAAATGAAAAAAAGGGTCCTGCGGCTATAATATTGTTTATTATTAAATTATTTTAATTGAATATGATAAAATACCTAATATAGAGTACGTGGTTTCAATTAATGTGATAACCTAATCGCCACCCTGTATATATACTTATAATAAATCTGTAGAAGTGAAAATTCTGTACATTGAAAATATCAAAAAAATAAATGGCAGGGGGTGTTACTAGACCGACACCGAACCCAAAAATGTGATTAAAAAAATTTTTGTCTGTCTGTCTGTCTGTCTGTCTGTTTGTTCAGGCATCACGCAAAAACTACCGGTTCGATTACGATGAAACTTGGTATAATTATTCTTTAATATCCTGGGCACCACACTGGGTACTTTTTATCCCGGAAAAGTATATACAATAAAAAACAAACTTAATTTTGCGGTTCGATCCCTAGACCCGATTACTGTACCAACCGCAAATAATAAGTTTGTCGTAGGTTACGTTACCTGCAGTGGAGTTCACTAAAGTTATGCTCTAAATGTAGTGCTGAAGGTTGAATTTGGCTTGCACCGTTCGCAGCACACGCGTGGCGCGCGGCCGCCACGGATCGCTACCGTATATAAGGATATTTTTTGAACTTTGATTTGAACGGACGTGTTGAGTGGCGAGCGTTCGTTCTTATTTTAACTGCTACTTGCAATTCTAAACCGTGTTTTTCAGTGCGACCTTTTTTATTTCTATTAGTTTTTAGAGTTATTTAGGTTTATTTTTATAAGTCGTAGGTATAGATTTTAATTTTAAAGTATAGGTAGTATATTTGATAGTGTACGTAGTGACCGTAGGTTATTTTATAATACTGTTAGGTAAGATTAGTCATTCGTATAGATATTAGTTTTTAGGGATTTTGCTTATTTATTGAGTTTAGTTATCATCAGAAATAACTAAATAATAATAGTTATTTAGGTAGGTAGGTATTTTATTTTCTGTTATTGAGTTTTTTTATTTTTATTATGTAGGTTCTTAGGTAAGGATATCATATAGGTACCCTCTTAATCACCACTAATGAGACACAATTGGTTTTCTATTGTAATTAGCCACAAAGGGCCCGCGAGATAGATGGCATCCTGGGGAAGCACATACATTTTATCCTGTTAGCACGTTCCCGTGGGATAATTTCCGACATCCACGCGGGCGAAGCCGCGGGCAGAAGCTAGTTTTGAATAAAAACGTTTAGTTTGTTGCGCGGTTTCGCCTCTCCAGCTTTAACTTGAACTATACGAAAGCGTTCAAAGATGGCTGTTTTTGAGACTCGCTATTCACTACTCTACGGTCAGAAAGAACCGATGAAACTCCTGTCCAGTACAGACGCTTAAAATAAGCATCATCTATTGTAGGTACTGTGTGACGTAACGCCTTGTCCAAAGCGGGTCAGTTCCCACAGTAACGACTGATTCAATCAGAAACGAGTCTTCTTTCATTTATAATCTACAAAATCTCGCCCTTCGTGCTCTTCTGATCCGATTATGACTGCAAAAGAAAGAGTTTGTACGCGCGGCTTCATCGCGCTTGTTAGCTTAACAAAGTTAACTATGTTCTACACATGTAATATGTAATTTAACTGAAAAACTAACTCATAGTTATTTCCTTGCCTGACCTAGAAAGTGGACTAAGAACTCGCTTTTGGTTACTGTGGACCAATTTCAATTCAATTTCTCAATATTTCAATTATTTTTATTTTTTTTCAATTTTTTTTTCAGATCATAGGACAATTTTTAGTATACCTACTTTGTAACGGCAGACGCTCGGCTAGCATGTATATGTATATATATTATTACGACTGTTCCTTAATACTAATACATAGGTACACAATCATACACACTACAGGTAATGTAAATAAAATACATCATATTAATAACAGAGGAGCATCATTAACTTTATCTCCATCTTTAATTTGTAGTATTTCAGCTACGATGTCCTTTATGTAATAGAATGGTAAGTACATGTTCTTGTTTACTACAGCCTGTATAGTGCTCGTAAAAGAAATACAGAGGTAGCCATGATCCGCTAATTTGGGCCTTATTTCCATATGAAAAGCGCATAAAATGATTACCACTTTCTCTTGCTTTCTGAGTTTTGATTTACATTCCAATCCATTACGCGCCGAGTAGCCTCATGACCGACTCACACATAACGGGCGGTCAATGTATTGCGAACATTTGCCTTTTTGTGGTTTCATATTTTTTGGAGAAACGCTGAGCCTGGCAGTGCTGGTATTAGCTGATTGCTAGTAGAGATATGTTACCTGCAAAAAAATGGTCGTAAAAATATATTTATAGCAAGAGTTTTTATGCTCAGAGTATAACAAGTTAATATCTACTTACTTATTAAGGATCACATGTAATATTCGTGTGTTGAAGGAATGGAAATGTAAAATAAAACGGTTATCTGTGTACAACGGTCTGACACTTATCATAAGGCCGCTACAAATGTAACTACTATTAATTAGTCACGAGGCCGTGATGGGGCATGCCAAAAAGGAACTAGAAGGAATAACGTAGACCTCATCCATCGCTTTCCTTCAAGCAAGATCGAGGTCAAGAGTAGTCCAAAAAACTGTGTTCACAGACAGCTGAATATTTTATCACGATTATTGAGCAACCCGTTCAAAACAACACCATCGTTAGCAGTGGGCGTCCCTCCGACTCCTAAACCTACTTATTTTTGTTACACAACCAGTCGAAACTGGTGACAGTTCACGAAAACATGTGAAGAAATATAAAAGTATGCTATAAAACTACGTCCCGATCATATGACGAGCGAGCAGTCAGGAGCGAGCTCAACTGTACAACTACTTTTATAGTTTTGTCCTCGGGTATCCGCTCCTCTTGGAATAGATGTGGACTGGTTTCCACGCATTATATAGCTCACTTTATATAATATATAGAATTCGTCGGAACACGCAGACACACGTCATGCTTCGTTACATGAATCTCTTCGGCTCACAATAACCAATGCTATGACTAATTAGTAAAAATATAGCTACAATATTAAGTAGTCTGCAATTAAGGCTCATTTACACGTTTCTAGTGTTTACTAAAGTTAGCCCTATCAGCCTTATGTCCAACATATATAAGGTAATTGCCAAGATCATACTAAATCGGATTGAGAAAATATTAGACGAACACCAATCTATTGAGCAAGCGGGTTTTCGTAAAGACTATTCAGCCATCGACCACATTCATGTAGTACGCCAAGTGATGGAGAAATATAAAGAATACCAATGTACCTACTACATCGCATTCATCGATTACAGCAAAGCATTTGATTCTTTGTTTCACGAAAATATATGGGAGTCATTAAAAGAACAAGGAGTTGAACTCAAATACATCCGCTTAACAAAGAATGTTTACAGCCAGAGCAGCGAGAGTCCAATTAGAAAAGAAAGGAGAACCTTTTAGAGTAGGCAAAGGGGTACGACAAGGAGATCCCCTGTCACCAAAAATATTCTCAGCGGTACTAGAATCAATATTCAGATGTCTCAATTGGGAAAATTTCGGTATTAATGTAAATGGTGTCTCTTTAACTCACTTGAGATTCGCAGACGATATTGTGTTATTTGCAGAATCCCCGGAAGACATAACAAAAATGATAAACGAACTGGCAACGGAAAGCGAGAAGGTAGGGTTAAAATTGAACCCGGAAAAAACAAGAGTATTGACAAACGGAGAGAGAATTACTATACATCTAGGAAACAACCAAATTGATTATACAGATGAATATATTTACCTGGGACAGCTAATAACAGATGATAATCCGATGCGCAAAGAAGTTGAAAGAAGAATAAACAATGGCTGGAGAAGGTACTGGGGTTTGAAAGAGATTATGAAAGATAAAAACCTTCATATGAATATAAAAAGCAAACTATTTAACACTTGCATACTACCAGTTCTCATATACAGCAGTCAAACATGGACCTTATCACAAAACACGACTAGCAAGCTTGCAACATGCCAATACGCTATGGAAAGGAGCATGATGAATGTGAAAAAATCAGACCGACTGAGAAACCGCGTAATAAGAAGCAAAACAAAGGTTATAGACATAACGTGCAAAATTAGAAGGCTTAAATGGCGGTGGGCAGGCCATATGATAAGGGGAAAAGACAATTGGAGCAAAATTGTGACCCAATGGTATCCTAGACAAGGTAAAAGGAAAAGAGGTAGACCACAAAAAAGATGAGATGACGACATAAGTCAAGTGGCAGGCGTCACGTGGAACAGAGTGGCTCAAGAAAGACATGAGTGGAAAAGGTTGGAGGAGGCCTTTGTCGACTGGCAAACAGATCTACAGAAGATAAGTAAAATCCAAATAAGAGATTAACGTTTACATTAAATTTAATTTTACTGTGTATTTTGTCATATAATTGTATTAAGGATCTGAATAAAAGGCTATATTATTATTTCCCTTTATTTCACTTAAATACTTACAAAATACATTTTTAAATATTTTTATAAACAAAAGGATAAAAAAACATTTAAAAATATAAAAAGTAGTAGCCCACCGGTATCGGGAACAGGGTCCAAACTACCGGTGGTCAGGGCTCTAGAGAGAGGAACCTCCTGACAATGCGAGCCGTGTCAAGAAGTACCGCTTTCTGAATCAAGCCCTTGATCCAGCTGCCCAACGAGAGCCTCTTCAGGTGTTGGTCGAGGCTCTTGGCTATTAAGCCATTGGCTGTCACGACTATCGGCACAATGATCGCTGAGTCCCACATGTCGACAACCTCGCGAGCCAAGTCAAGATACTTGATTTTTTTATCTTTCTCGGCTTTCACGAGGTTCTCATCATGCGGGACGGTTATGTCAACAATCATTGCGCGTCGCTCTGATCGATCCACCACCACTATATCAGGCTTATTGGCAACAATAGTCCTGTCAGTGATGATGGATCGATCCCAGTACAATGTGATATTACCATTTTCGAGAACTGGGTCGGGCACATACCTGTAGTATGGCACCTCCGATTCCACAAGGCTGTATTTCAGAGCAAGTTGCTGATGGATTATCCTAGCTACAAGGTTGTGTCTATGCAAGTACTCTCCGTTAGCTAGACGAGAACACCCGGAGATAATATGCCTGATTGATTCTCCCGGCCGGTGGCATGCCCGACAGATGTCAACCGTGCCGTCTTTCACAATAAATCTCCGGTAATTGTTCGTCATCATAACTTCGTCCATAATTGCACAGACAAAACCTTCGGTTTCTCCAAAGAGGTCACCGAAACGCAGCCAGGCTACGGACGCTAGTAGATCTACATCGGGCCCATGTAGGGCCCGGTAAAAGCGTCCGTGAAGCTCCTTACTCTGCCATACTTCCATGCGATCATTGGTGTCAAGCACTACTGACTTGCGCCAGTTCTCTTTAGCCAAGGAGAGCGGGGTGAGGCCCTTGTCCACCGCGACCACATCTCGATGCATCCCCACGTCGGTTTCTAAGAAATATTCCCTGAGACTGCATATCTCGCGATTGTAGAGGGTCTTAGCGTTTAAAAAGCCTCGACCTCCACACTTTCGCAGGATATACAGCCTCATTACCGATGACCGTGGGTGATGCATTCGATTTGCAGTTAGCAGCGTACGGACCCTCCTATTCAGGGCGTCGAGTTCGGTCTGAGTCCATTTGAGTATGCCGAATGAGTACATCAAAACCGGCATGACCCAACCGTTGAAAGCGCGCACCTTGTTTCCGCCTGATAAAAGACTATTGAATACTTTTTTCAGGCGGCCATAGAAGCGCTCCTTCAACGATTGCTTCATGTCAGTTACATTGATGCCCAACGCTTCCGACATACCCAAATACTTATAGGTTTCGGATGCGGAGAGGGCTCTAAGATTTGTGGAATCCGAGAGTTGTGTTCCCACGGATTCCACGATCTCCCCTCGCTTTACATGCATGACCGCACATTTGTCCACACCAAATTCCATCCTGATGGCGCTACTGAAAGTTTCAGTAATATTCAGTAGCTCCATCAGTTGCAAATTGTTGGGGGCAAAGAGTTTCAGGTCATCCATGTAGAGGAGGTGAGATATAACCTGACCACCTCTCCTCAGCCGATAGCCTAGACCTGAATCTTCCAGCAGCGTGTTTAGAGGATTCAAGGCTAAGCAGAACCAAAGCGGACCCAAACGGTCGCCCTGGAATATGCCTCGCTCGATCGTTATCGGCTCGCTATTCCTCTGGATATTTCGACATTCTGGATAGCGAAGGACCGTCCTCCATTGCCCCATACACGTCATCAGGAAGGTGCGCAGAGCTGTATCTACTTTATACAACTCCAGCACCCTCATGAGCCATGTATGTGGCACGGAGTCATAAGCCTTCTTATAATCTATCCAACATGTCGACAGATCCTTTCGGGAACGACGAACCTGTTGGCTAATGGTCATATCAATGAGAAGTAGCTCCTTAGTACCGCGGGACCCGTTCTTACATCCATTTTGAGAGACAGACATGATGGAGTTGGTGTCAATATGTTTATTAATTTTAGCTCTCAAAATGGATATTATTATTATTATTATTATAAGTCACTCTTCAAGTACGAAGATATGGGGCCAGCGGACACACGGTCCCGCTCAGGGGCCTTATAGGACACAATGAACGAAACCGCGCGAAATGAACACGAGATTTGCAGGATTAGGCAAGGAACTGACGTGGGTTCGAAGTAAGGAATCGTAAAGTGGTCATAGTGAATTAGGGCCCAGGGCAATCAATGTTTTAAAGAAGTATTTGAGCTACTATTTCAGAATAACAAAAGCCAGTCTCGGTACCAGCTGAACTTTGTCTGAAACCGACACAATTATATCTGTACGTGCCCCTAATTAGCAACAACTTCAAATTGATGGCAAGCTTTAACTCTACGAAAAGCATTTATTTAAATCAGTCATGACTGATTCAAATCAAACAATGCTGATAAACAAATACCATAGTTACATAAGTAATGGATAATATTTATTCTTGACTAGCTTCTGCTCACGACTTCGTCCGCGTGTTTTAAAATACAAACATTTATTTTATTGCAGTCAGATACTTTCGGAGATTACCGATCGATCCTACATCCATACTTAAAAAGTTTACCTCTTTATAATATTAGTGTAGATGATCATGATCAATGTGGATACGTGGTGCAATCAGTACAGTGGCATAGCTTTTATAGAAAGTTCACAACTCTAAGCACGCAAGTAAAGCCTCATCTCTGTCTCTCATCCTCGTGTGGTATTCCTTTACCAACTCGACGTGCCTACGTTCTGGACCGCAACACTCACGCGTCACCCGCTGCCGCCCGTGTGCCAAGGGAGAAGTCACACTCACCACCAGACACTTGTGTGTTTGTACTTTTTCTATGGTTGACAATGCTTCGTGCTGTAGGCAAGTCTTTTCCATAGATATCCGTGGTTTTTTCGCACATCTCCCAAGTCTTTGCCCTTTAAATTGAGAAGATAGACAAACCAATTCACGTATAATACTATAACTCCTAACAATTAAAAAATTAAATCATATATAATCATGAATCATCATAATAAAATCATTACAATATAAATTGATAGCCGCGGCCGGGAGCTCGGAACTATTCGCGTTAATTGCCGTTTCAAAGTCTTCCCCCTCCCCCCCCCCCCTGCAGCAAACAGATCATAAACTAAACTATTCCAACACTTAACTGATCCGATCGGATTCCCTTCCTTTGTTCTCTGTGGTACTTTGATTCCAACAAGTGAAATACATACATTTGAAGGAGACTTTAAGTAGGTTCTCAGGAATAGTCTAAAATAGTTTTGGTCACCAATTCAGTAGAATGTAGTGAAATTATTAAAAGGATACTTATCTAAAAGTACCTAATCTTCTAGAGTCTAAAACTTTTATATAGATGTTATCGGTGCTAAGTATCGACTCTCCGATTTAAAGTTTCGTAAGAAGAACAATCACTAATCATTAATTTGGGGATGTCCTTTTCGCAATACTATCTGGTCTGTCTGTGTTCTTCTGTGTTGTAGTTTAAGTACTGACACTAGTAATAAGTTATTTTATTGTTTACTATAATAATAATAAGTAAATATAATAATAATTATATAATAATTATCTAAATAAAAGTTTGGACTCTAGAAGATTAGGTACACATCGTTAAGGTCTGCTTTGCATTTATGATAAAAGTAGTGTCTTGTTTATTTCTGTACACAATGAAACGCAGACTTTAGTTTCTGCGCACCCACTCTGAACGTTTTCAGGCATTTTCGGCATTGTCTTTGTCTGAAACCACGAGCTTTTTTATTATTCTTTCAAACACAATAGAAGAATAATGAGCGGAGCTATAAAAAGATAAGACGAAGCTTAGCGACGAATATTTATACATTCATTAATGAATCTCAAGGGAATGTTCCTGTCTTGAATCGACTTCAAAAAAGATTACGCAGTCAGCGAGTTATTTTTCATGTACGAGTATATACAGCGCTTTATCTGTAATTAGAGGGGCTCGTGGCTAAGTAATAACATCCGCACGGGTCGGTCGCAGGTAAAGCTACGCTTGCCGCGGTTGCTCCGTGGATGGGTGACCATCTTTACATATATTATCAAGACCTCTCCGTGCCTCGGAAGGCACATTAAGCCGTTGTTACCAGCTGTCATTCGTAGATCTTTGGCAGTCGTAACGGGTCGCCAGAAGCTCGACAACTAGTCTTACCAAGGGGTATCGTATTAGCGACTGCGTATCTGACCTCCACAACCCAGTTACCAGTAACTGGGTTGTGGAGGTCAGATACGCAGTCGCTTCATGTAAAATACTGGTATTCAGCTGTATCCGGTTAGACTGGAACTGACAGCGCCTTATCTGTGCTTACTGGGACGATTGTTGTTCGCACTTCACCAACGATACATATTACTTATAGTGAGATGCCAGGCCCTGATGTATGACTCATACAAACCAACAAATGTCGTATTCTCGTATGTATGTACAAACCAACTAGATACTAACAGATCCTACTTGATCGTGTATTCAGAGGATCTTCCCAACTATGTGAGAGCTTAGCTCACTTAACGACGCGCCTCCACGCGGGCTCATCTCGTCCAGTTCGAGGTGATCCTCGCTACAGACCTCAACTATTGAACTGGGCTTAAGATTAGCTACAACGTGTCTGTTATTGTTACATACGGATATCATACGGGTACTGATTTGGCGCGACACCATTTTGTATATAACAATTAAGTATACCTTGAACCAAAGGGGAAATAGATAACCATATTTTCGCTGCATAGTTCTGTTTCTACTTTAGCCTATAATTTTTAATTATAATTTTTCGTGTGTGGTTAAAGCGTGTTTTTATCGAATTATTTTTCAATTCGTTAATTAGTCTAAAGTCAACGAAGTAATGCCTCGAGCGGTTTAGTAGGAGCCCCTGAAGAATTCCTCTATCCACCTCCTGGCACCATCCTCAGACCCTCGTTACATACCTCAACTGTAACAAACACAATCAAGTTACACGTATCTAGTTGGAACACTTGCCCTCGGCCGGTGTGACCGCAGCGGTTGAGGCCACATGTGCGCGCTCACCGACACACTGCGAACACTTTTATTCCACTTTCCTCGTATCGACACAAAGTACATTATACTACGTCCGTTTCTCACACTACCTGCTCGATTATAATATGTTACGAGTATGCAAACCTAACCTAATTAATTTAATTATAATCGCTGGTCAATAATGTGGTTTGAATTGGGAACCTTAACAAAAAATACAAAATCTTATACTTACAAAAAAAAAGAATATCGAATTGCTTTTTTTTAACTCATAGAATGTGTGTTTAGAGTGTTCTCCTTGGAGATAAAGGTGTCTTCGTCTTGGGCGAGCTTGAATCTAAATGCATGTCATGGATGGTACACATATCAACTAATCAGTAACGGAGCTGCTCGGCCATTCCCCAGGGTGCGACTGAGGTATATTAAAGTTTGCGCTCGTGAAGACTGTTTGAATGTAACTTTTATCAAAGCCGAACTGAAGAAAAACTACTCAAAGAGATGGATGGTTTGTCCGCAGCGTTGTCGTGACGTTCAACGAATCGCGACATTTGCATAAAGTTAAGCAGCCGATGTTTTAATCAAACATTTTACTACGCAACGTTTAACAACAGACACGCTAGATTCAACTTTATTATTACAACCATAAGGTTTTATTTAGCAACGGGAAGTTTAATCTGTATTTAAACAACAGGATAATTTGTATTTAGAGTAGGATATTTAGGCTTTTGCATTCTTTCAAAAGATTGTTACTTGAAAGTAGTGAAAAGTAGTGAAACTAGTGAAAAGATCAGCCACTAGAGGGCGCGTTAGTGACAATCACTGAGTGAGACATAACAATTGACAAGTTTTTGTTCTTGTTCTCTAAAATAAACAACATAGCCACAAGCGCAAAGACATTCCGTCATCATTCAGTAGAAGAGCTTGGTTTTCCTTTCAACAAGATTTTTGCACTTTCCTGTACGAACGTTATCCTTCAATATATTCTCGGATGCACCGTCAAACTTGTGTAGTACGAGTTGAGAGTGCTCTGAGCGCCTGAGAGCCTCGCTGTGCGCCTGGCGGCGAATTATGTCACACACACTCACGAACCCTCAGAGGGGCCCGTGGCTAAATAATCCCAGCCGCACAGGTCGATCGGTCAGGTTAAGCTACGCTTGCCTCTGTGGCGATCCTTAACATTTATCTGACACTAAGCAATTTAAATACACATATATAAACACTACATATACATTACACACATATCTACAGATCATAATATATACAATTTTACTATTTCTATATTGTTAATATTAATTCACTGTCGTCCACAACAATACCATACAGGTACAGTGGAAGCGCGCTCGTCTACATCACGCGGTGACGTAGTCGAGGTGCATGAGTGGGGTCGCGCCACGCAGCGCGCGTTCGTTCACCTTCAGTGACCGCTAGTCCGATCTCGCTATCGCGACGCGAAGCCTGCGCAACTCTGAGTAACCCCGGTCGTGTTATTTTATCACCGTAACCGTTCAGTGTTATCGTATTGTCTCTGTAAATCTAGTATACAGACTGTTAGACTGTTAACAATAATATAGACTTTCTTCTTCGTGTATAACTATCCTTGTGTGTACCAACCTATGTGCCTTTCTTCTGTGAACGTTTCTGTGATAAGTGTTTGTGCATTATAACCGTGAGTAGTAAACAACAACTTTTATTTACCCTCACTCACTACACAAACACAATAATTAGTGTACCTACTCAAACCACTAAATTGGTGACCCCGCCTATAACACGCCAGAAAGGCTCGATAGTAACGTGTGCCCTAAAAAGGCCGTTCGATAGTTAGAAAGGCGAAAGAAACTCACAGTGGCACGATGAGTGATAGCAGTGACTCAGCAAAATCGTTCGGATCCACCCGTTCGCAGTCCCGTCAGCAACCTCGACGCGCAAAGTGCGTGTCCATTGACGAGCCATCCGGCATTTGCCGTGTTGCGGTACGAATACCACCATTTTGGCCGGATGACCCAGAGGTTTGGTTCGCACAAGTGGAGGCTCAGTTCGCGAACGCGAACATCACCAGCGACGCGACGAAGTTTAATCACGTGATCGGCAACTTGGAACACCAATACTCCAAACAAGTACGGGATATTTTCCTCAAGCCGCCAGAGCAAAACAAATATGAGAAGCTCAAACACGAACTCATTAGGAGGCTTACTGCTTCACATGAGAAGCGAGTGAAGCAGCTTCTCTTACATGAAGAGCTCGGAGATCGCAAGCCTTCACAATTCCTGCGACATCTCCAAAATTTGGCCGGACCGAGTGTCCCAGAGGACTTTCTCCGGACAATATGGAGCAGTCGTCTGCCAAGCAACGTCCAGACCCTTCTGGCTTCACAGCCACATACTTCCCTGGAAGGACTAGCAGACCTGGCGGACAGGGTCCAAGACATCGTGACATGGGGCCAAGTCGCCGCAACATCGACGACGGGTCCTAGCATGCATGAGATGGCGAATGAGATTGCCGAACTAAAGAAGGCCGTGAAGAACCTGACAACGCAGCTGAGTAGGAGACCTCGTTCGCAATCGCGTTCGAACCATCAACACCGTCATCGATCCAGACAGCGGTCGGAGTCTAGCCACCAGAAGCAACCGTTCTGCTTTTATCACGCCAAGTTTGGGACCAACGCTCACAAATGCGTTAAGCCATGCGATTATGACAAGTCGGGAAACTCCAAAGGCAGTCGGTAATGGCGGCTGACGACTGTCCGACGACCACAGGTCGCCTCTTCGTCACGGACCGAACATCGAAGACACGGTTTTTAGTGGACACTGGTAGTGATTTGTGTGTGTTTCCACGTCATGTTCTACGTGAACAACGTGTCAAGTCGAACTATCAATTGTCGGCCGCTAACGGGTCTATAATTGACACTTACGGCTATCTTCAGCTAAACTTAGACTTAAGTTTGCGCCGTAACTTCCCATGGCGTTTTATTGTAGCTGATGTCACCAAGCCAATCATTGGTGTAGATTTTTTAAGCTTTTACGATTTGCTTGTTGACATCAGAAATCAACGTTTGGTGGACAAAACCACCTCAATGTTTGTCACAGCTTCCGTTGCACAGGCTTCAGCGACGTGTTCAGTCAAGGTCTCAGTTGGTGATTCCAGGTATCACTTAATACTTAATAAGTACCCCGAGATCACGCGACCCGCTGGCACACACCAAAAAACCACACACCACACAGTACACCATACAGGATAATTTTTTATTCAGTGCTTAAATTTTTACAGGGTGTTCTACCCATGAATATGAACAACATTCACTATGGGACCATCTCTGAAATCACGAAAAAAAAATCAGCAGATTCATACATTTTGGTCGAGTAGGTATTGAACTTTTATAAGAAACAGCTGATTTTTTTTTGTGATTTCAGAGATGGTCCCATAGTGAAAGTTGTTCATATTCATGGGTAGAACACCCTGTGAAAATTTACGCACTGAATAAAAAATTATCCTGTATACGCACCACACCCGGCCCGCCCATCTCTTGTTCCCCTCGCAGGCTAGCTCCAGACAAACTGCAGATCGCTAAGCAAGAATTTGAGATCATGCTTAGCAACGGCACTGCTCGACCATCTGAAAGCCCTTGGTCTTCACCCCTTCATTTAGCGCCGAAAAAGGACAACAGCTGGCGACCCTGCGGTGACTACAGGCTGCTCAACGCCAGGACTATACCCGACAGGTATCCAATCAAACATGTCCACGACCTTACCCACAGCATAGCTGGTTGCAAGGTCTTCTCAACTATTGACCTTGTTAAGGCATACAACCAGATACCAGTCAGTGAGGACGACATCCAGAAGACGGCGATAACAACTCCGTTTGGCCTGTACGAGTTTCCTTATATGACCTTTGGTCTAAGGAACGCAGGTCAAACATTTCAGAGATTTGTCGATGAAATGACGCGTGGCCTCGACTTCTGCTATTGCTATCTCGACGATTTCCTTATCTTCTCGAAAGACCAAGATCAGCACGAGGATCACCTGCATCAGCTCTTCACCAGGATGCAGAAATATGGCATCGTCATCAACACTTCCAAGTGTGTGTTCGGAGCAGATGAAGTCACTTTTTTAGGTTACCGCATCTCTGCAGCTGGAACCAGACCCTTGAATTCCAAGGTGGAAGCCATCAAGGACTTTCCCACGCCTAAAACGGTCAGGGAACTCAGGCGTTTCTTAGGGATGTTGAACTTTTATAGGCGGTTTATACCTAAAGCAGCAAAATTTCAAGGTCCCCTTAACGCCCTGCTGACTGGCTCAGTAAAAGGTCAACATCCCGTGGAAATAAAAGGCGAGGCGCTCACCGCCTTTAATATGTGCAAAAATAGCCTCTGCAACGCTGTATTGCTTGCACACCCGGACTACCAAGCGAAGCTCGCCCTAGTTACAGATGCGTCTGATCTGGCAATGGGTGCAGTTTTGCAACAGTTCAAGGACGAGCAGTGGCAACCGCTTGCCTTCTTTTCACGCAAGTTGAGCCCCGCTCAGCAGAAGTACTCGCCATACGATCGTGAGCTACTTGCGATTTATGAAGGTATAAAATACTTCCGACATATGTTGGAAGCGAGACACTTCACCGTCTATACTGACCATAAGCCATTGATATACGCTTTCCATGAGCGAAAGCACAACTGTGCTTCGCGTCAGTATAGGCACCTTGACTTTATTTCGCAGTTCACTACTGACATTCAGCACATTTCCGGCAAGGACAATATCGTCGCCGATACATTGTCCCGTGTCAGTGAACTGCAAACTCCAGTTGAATTTGAGGTTCTCGCAAAATCTCAAGCTTCAGACCCAGAACTGTTGCAACTTCAACAGTCAGAAACATCTCTTCAACTAAAGAGGCTTAAAATCGACGGCAGTCCCGTCGAGTTACTATGTGACGTGAGTACAGCCACTCCCAGACCATTCGTGACCAAACCATTACGACGGCAAATATTTGAGAGCCTTCATAGCCTCAGCCATCCAGGAGCAAACACGTCCGCAAAACTAATTGCTCAGCGATACGTTTGGCCGGGAGTCCGCAAGGACTGTCGACAATGGTCACGAACGTGTCTCAGCTGTCAACGCACAAAGGTCAATCGCCATGTGTCAGCACCATTAGGCACATTCAAATTACCCCGTGCTAGATTTGCCTTTGTGCACATTGACCTAATAGGTCCTCTTCCTCCATCACAGGGGTACCGGTACTGCTTGACGGCCGTGGATCGTTTCACTAGGTGGCCAGAAGTGGTACCAATTACGGACATTACCGCTGAGACAGTCGGTAAAGCGTTGCTGACTAACTGGATCTCACGCTTCGGTTGTCCAACGGATATAGTCACAGACAGAGGACGGCAATTTGAATCCGCACTATTCCAATATCTAGCCAAAATAGTCGGATTCAAACACCGGAAGACCACAGCCTACCACCCAGCATGCAACGGCCTAGTGGAACGATTCCACAGGCAACTCAAAACGGCAATAATGTGCCACGCTGACCATAACTGGACAGAATCCCTGCCCTTGGTTCTACTGGGTATCCGGAGCGCTTTTAAAGAGGATCTTCAAACTTCTTCTGCGGAACTCCTATACGGTGAGCCATTACGACTTCCGGGCGAATTTTTCATTCCCTGTGACAGCGGCACCACCGACATCTCGGAGTTCACCACTCGCTTACGCTTGTTCGCCGCAAAATTGCAGCCCACTCCAGCTGCACGCCATTCCAGGGATAAAATATTTGTCCATAAGGACCTCACTACCTCAAGTCACATATTCCTCAGGGACGATGCGCTTCGAGGTTCATTGCAACCAGCATATACCGGTCCCCATGAAGTTGTTCAAAAAGGCGACAAAACATTTACAATATTACTAAAAGGTAAAAAGGTAAAAGTTTCCGTGGACCGCCTCAAACCCGCCTACATACTGGCAGACACTCCACCAACTGACCAGGATGTTCAAGAAGAGGAAATACTGCCCACGGACACTCCCGTCAGAACTACCAGGTCTGGTCGAAGGGTTCGATTTCCAGATTATTATCGCCCGTAGGACGGTCTCTGGAGGGGAGTGATGTGGCGATCCTTAACATTTATCTGACACTAAGCAATTTAAATACACATATATAAACACTACATATACATTACACACATATCTACAGATCAGAATATATACAATTTTACTATTTCTATATTGTTAATATTAATTCACTGTCGTCCACAACAATACCATACAGGTACATTGGAAGCGCGCTCGTCTACGTCACGCGGTGACGTAGTCGAGGTGCATGAGTGGGGTCGCGCCACGCAGCGCGCGTTCGTTCACCTTCAGTGACCGCTAGTCCGATCTCGCTATCGCGACGCGAAGCCTGCGCAACTCTGAGTAACCCCGGTCGTGTTATTTTATCACCGTAACCGTTCAGTGTTATCGTATTGTCTCTGTAAATCTAGTATACAGACTGTTAGACTGTTAACAATAATATAGACTTTCTTCTTCGTGTATAACTATCCTTGTGTGTACCAACCTATGTGCCTTTCTTCTGTGAACGTTTCTGTGATAAGTGTTTGTGCATTATAACCGTGAGTAGTAAACAACAACTTTTATTTACCCTCACTCACTACACAAACACAATAATTAGTGTACCTACTCAAACCACTAAACCTCGGTTGGTCTGTGGATGGGTGACCATCTTTACATACCAAGACCCCTCCGTGCCGCGGAAAGCACGTTAAGCCGTTGGTACCGGCTGTCATTCGTGGATCTTTGACAGTCGTTACGGGTAGTCAGAAGCCCGAAAGTCTGACAACCAGTCTTACCAAGGGGTATCGTATTACCCAGTAACTGGGTTGTGGAGGTCAGATAGGCAGTCGCTCCATGTAAGATACTGGTATTCAGCTGCATCCGGTTAGACTGGAAGCCAACCCCAACATAGTTGGGAAAAGGCTAGGCAGATGATGACACTCACGAACCCTCACACATACACACACATAACAACAGGCCTCCAGACCCAATTTCCGGTCATGGCGGCCAATCTCAGGGGAGACCGGCTATCAATGCGGGAGATATTATAGTGCCGACGTGTGAGCGCAGGCACTTGTGCACTCTGTCTTCCCTCAAACTAGTTGTCGGATGGGACGGCTCTCCGACATGACTGGCGAGAGACGTGCTGTCCGAGGCGCGGGGGAACTAAACCACCAACTTCCAATATTCGTGTTGTTACTGAGAAATCCTAATGATAAAACCCAATAACACTTTCCCGACCTGGGAATTGAACCCAGGACCCCACGCTCAGCAGTCGCGCTGGCGACCACGAGACCAACGACCACACACACATACACCGTGTGTGACACTGATGATCTGATGACGTGACACACATCGCACGCAGCACATTCCGTCGCACAATTAGAATGTACCACAGTTAGCTTCACTCTTTGGGTTCGCTCTAGAATTCCATTACTCCTTATTATAGCGCTTTATCACGTTCGGTGGCGCCGATGGGCGACCGATGTATTGTGAACCTTATTGCTTCAACATACGACACACAGTTACATTGTACAACGATTTAATTTACATGCAAATGGCGACAAGCGATTTATATCAATAGAGTATTGATAAGGGATAATATTATGATGTATGGCGGGATTCGTGGCGCGTAGGCGTCGTACCGGCGCGCGGCGCTACGTGTCTACGAGCGCGTAGCGCGTAGCACCGCACCGTCCACTCGATGACGTCACGTCGTCTGATTTATTTGCTTTTCTCTCTTTATTTTAAGAAACTTTTATCTTAATACGTGTCGGTCCTATCCGGTGTGTTTGTTATATGAGACTGATATAACGTTTTGTTTTTTACTACAAACAAGATTACAACTTTTCACTGAGATAGCAAGTTATGAGCTTAAGTAAGCTTCGCAAACAGTAACTTGGTTTTGTTTGAGCACAAGCGAGTAGTGTGAGTTTAATGAATGCGTGTACCTGAGCTGAACGTGCCGCTCGAACAAGTTCGCTCACTTCACTAACAACGCCCAGCTTTATTAAGAACCTATACATATAATTTAATAATAATAATGCGATTAATGCGCCGCGCAATGACTGTCGATGTTACCATTCCACATGACGGGAACCTCGTGAAACCTGAGAAAGATAAACAAATCAAATATCTTGACTTAGCACACGAGGTTATTGACATGTGGAATGTGAGCTCGACTGTCATTGTGCCGATTGTCGTATCGGCCAATGGCCTGATGGCCGAAAACCTCGATCAATATCTATCGAGGCTCTTGTTAGGCGGTTGGATCAAGGGCCTGATTCAGAAGGCAGTGCTCCTCGATACGGCTCGCATTGTGAGGAGGTTTCTGTCTCTGGAGCCCTAACCACCGGTAGCTTGGACCCTGCTCCCGACACCGGTGGATCACTATTTTTTAATATTTTTAAATGTTTTTTTTTTATAATAATATTTAAAAATGTAATAAAATAAGAAAATTAAATGAATAAACGACATAATAATAATAATATTCTTTATTTCGGACTACACATACAAGTACAGATAATCCATATAATGTTAGTGACAATGACTTAAAAAACTATGTTAGTAAACTTTTTAACCGACTTCAAAAAAGGAGGAGGTTCTCAATTCGGTTGTATTTTTTTTTTTTTTTTTTATGTTTGTTACCTCAGAACTCCGTTGTTTATGGATCGATTTGCAAAATTTTTTTTTAACTTTAAAGGATATGCTTCCAGATTGGTCTCATTTTTTTCAAAATCCAGTTCTGATGATGGGATCCATGAGGAATCGAGGAAACTCCTCAAATATTATAGGCAACTATATAGTAATTTTAATATTTTCATCGAGAAATCAAGCGTTTACAGTCAAAAAGTAACATTTGATGAAGTGGAACTGGTGAAGAAGATCAGATATGGCTAACGGAACTTGTCACTCGCATAGATATCACAATCAAGATAGTTAAGCAACTATGACAATACAAATAAACATACAATCCTGAATAGTTATATTGAAAATGTTATCATTGAACTGATCTGATGATCATGATGGAGCCGGAAGACAGGTACCGGAACTCCGTAATTAATCAACGTATTCTAGCCGTGTTTGGGCTTATTAGAATTGTCATGAAATGCACTTTGGCTATAAGTTACTATCGAACTGATCTGATGATGGAGCTGGAATGTTGGCATGAGAACTTCAAAATAAAACAATGTATCCTAGCAGTATTTGGGCTTAGAACTGTCATGAGATGCACTCTGAATACAAGGTGCCATTGAAAATCTAGTTTTGATGTTATCATCAATGTGTCCACAAAACAACTTCTGAAATATTAAAGGCATTTTGCTTACAATGTTTAAAAAAAAATCGCTTCTATTATTTACTAAAATAAAATTGTATTCTTGGTAGTATGCACACGTTTCCACGCCACCTATGAGGTAGTGTGCTGGGCGCGTTTTTTTTAATGTGGTTTCCCCGGTAGGCCTATTCCATGGCACGTTATGTGTTGTCTTGATTATCAGATGGCAGATTCCGCAAGCTTGTTATCTCTGTCATCGCTGGATCATCGTGTGGTCGATTCAATAATTTATTGGCGTCTAAATCTGATAACACTATGCCTTCCAAACTTCTGACACGACTTAGCGCGACATATATTTGTCCTTTTGCAAAGTTTTTTTTACCAAGGTCGATCACAGCTCTCTCGAGGGTGGTCCCTTGTAGTTTATGGACTGTTACCGCCCAGCTCAATATTAGAGGCAGCATACGACGCATAAGAATCGACAGTATTTCATGCGTCATATTATCATCTCTCTACGGGATCAAATTAAAGATCAGAAAGTAGACAGTAATATGTACCTACTTGTATGATATTGGTACTTCTTCAAAATAATATTCTATGTAGAAAAGATAGGTGCCAGCCAAGGCAAGGAAATACGTATGGGCAACAATACCTCGAAAAACGACCCTAACATTTACTATAAAACTACCAAGATACCTATTGCATACCTAGAATAATTAAAACACAAATACAGACTAGACTGTACTCTAAAACAAATTGACACAATTTTCACAATAATTTCTTTTAAATAATAATAATTATACATACGTATAAAAATCCCCTGCCACTTTTTAAGTACTTTGAAATTTTTGAAGCATTAAGTTTGTAAGCATCTGTTTTAAAATTTTATAATCGTGAATTGAAAAAATAAATGGCACAGGATACAACTGCTGGCACCGACTCCAAAAAGAAGTAAACAATTTTGAATATTTGCAAAATATTAATGTCAAATAAGTTTACCTTTGAATTAAGTTTCTTTACAGGAATTCAATTTTTTATTTTTTACTTTTTAGTGCAGGAACGTTTTTGTTTGTCTTTTTTTGAAGGCGGTTTTTTTTTTGTAAAAAGTTTTTTACAAACTATACAATAGAGATATTGGATCAGGAGCGCACTACTCGTACATGGAGTTTTATCCAATGCTCCATGAATGAGCAATCCACATCCATTCTCTCTGCAATAAGCTGCAGAAAGCTGTTGGGGCTGCCCCGAATGCGGCGCATCAGAGACGCAATTTTTTTGCATCCATCCACTTGCGCGTCTGCAAACATACCTGATGCGCTACAAAAGCGTGGCAACCCCAACCATTTAAACATAACATTTTGTCTCTGTTACTAACAAACACAGATAAAGTACAATAATATCGTTCTACGATTTGATGGAAAGTAACAAACATAGTACTTTTGCAATTATTGCTTAAAGATGTAAAAGTAAAATACAAGAAAGCAGTTTATTTTTAATAATTTAGTTAACACTGTCTTTGTTCCTAACCGGAAAATCTTATTTAGAGCTAAACCAACCTAACAGGTCAAGACTGTTAACAGTCAAGCACGCCTCTGTCGCCACAACACAAATGAGAAAACCTTGATAACGTTGTCTTTTGGTCGAGAAAGTGTTGTTATGTAAACATGTGCGCGACTGTGGCGCCCTCTCGCGGCTCCGTCGGGAAATAAGCGTCGCTTCACGACAGCAGGACGCACAGACACGCTTCGTCTTGTGTTGTGTGTCTACCTCACAGCTGCTAGAGTTGTTTGTTTATCAACTTCTTCAGATCTTGGGCTCGATCCCCAGTTCATACAGTTTCATTGTACTTTCAACCGAGATTGCTCTGCAGCAGCATGGAGTCTGGATTAGCGCCCAGTTGATGGCAATAATCTCGCCCCTATAACATGCACTACATAACTGGCGATAATAGAGTTTTGGCCTACATGGTGAAAACTGGTAATCACCGTATATTCTCATCTCCGAGACCAATGATAAATGATTTTATTTTTGTAAGTAGGTTTGTACAAACACTTTTACACGTCAATCATATTTTAAAACTAGATGAGGTCGGCGATTCCTATTGACTAGTCTGAGAAGAAAGGCCGAAACAATCTCAGATGCCACAGTCTCTTTTAAAGTCCAGACTTAATCTTGGTCAGATCATATGAACACCATGCAGGTCGTTGTCTGAGATGGTCTTTTGAGGAAAGAACCACACAGATTGAGAGGACCTGTCCAGTCAGTGCACGCATTTGTCAGAAATCGTGCATTTCAACTCATAACTTAAGGAGCTCAACGATTCGACGGACAATACCAAAGAAAGGACATTTGGGTAGGCCAACTGCCAGACCATGACAAAAACTAAGAGAACAAAGAGAAAAATAATATAAATAAAATGACCCACATAGTCTTCACATTCACAATAATTAAAATAATAAAATACTTTACAAAGTACGCAAATGTTATAGTATATGTCGGAGAATGGTATGTCTGTCTCTCGTTAACAGCAGGCATATTTTAATTACTGTGGGCGTACTATGGGTAGTGTTGGTTAGAGCACAATAGAGAAACGGTTTGCAGTTCAAATCAGATTATAATTTACGAACCAGTTAGTCACACCAGCGCACACACACACACAACTCAATGATACGGAACGCTGACAGTTTCTGAGCACATGTTGTTCGTACGATGTCCAATGTTTCAATCATCCCGAGAGCTCTGCTCATACCGTTCTTGTAGGTGTAGCTCTCCGTCCACCTCCAAGAACTCAGGCTAGACTCTGTCTAGCGCCACGAGATGGCGCTAGCGTTACGAATAGTCAAACGAATGACTCCGACATATATATAAAATTCAAAATGGAATATGTAAAAAAATTGGAAGCAGCTCAATCCCAAGCCTTTTTGTCCTCGATATAATCCTTAACGGTATAAAAGGCTTTCTGGCACAACTTAGCATACTGAATGATTTGAATTTATTAAGGCTTAGATCTTGAACGGGGCTTGGAACTTTATTATAAAAGCGTACCTATACATTGGCATCTGAACGAGCCACCTATTTTCTTGAGCCTTGTTGTAGGTTCAAAAAATTTGTGTATGTTCCTAGTATTTATATCATGGATATCACTGTATTTTTCAAACAATTTTATATTTTTATGGGCATATAAAAGATTTTCATAGATATATTGAGAAGGGACAGTCATAACATTAATCCCTTCAAATTTGTCTCTGAGCTAGTGTCTCGAACTTAATTTATAAATTGATCGAACAGCTCACTTCTGCAAAACAAAGATAGTCTGAATATCACAATAGAATGCCGTATGACATTACACTATGACAATAGCTAAAGTACACTAAACGGGCTGTCTCTATATCAGTTAAATTACGAATTTTTCTAACAGCGTATGCTGTGGAACTTAGCTTTTTTGACAATTTATCTATATGTGGACCCCACTGAAGCTTAGCATCCAAAGTTATGCCCAAGAATACTGTGCTGTCTTCAGGATTCAATTCTTCGCCCTTTATCAACACATTGGTTTTCACCTTAGCAAATTGGCAACTGTGCGCTATTTTTAAATCGATACCGAGAGTAATGTAAATGTATTATATAATTAATAAATTTAAATTAAGTGAAATTAAAATAAATTGGTTTTCACCTGCCTAACGTGAGGTACTCGTAGCATAAACTTAATGCATTTACTTTTTTTCTCGTTTAAAAGTAAATTATTAACATTGAACCAGTGGACTACTTTAGAGATCGCGCTATTTACATCGTCAGTAGCCTGCTACTGACGTTTAAGTTTAAACAAAAGTGAAGTGTCATCTGCAAACAACACTATATCACGATTATTCTTTATGAGGTACGTCAGTAGCAAGTCATTTATATAAATAAGAAACAAGAAAGGACCAAGAATTGAGCCCTGTGGGACTCCCATTGTTACTATAGACCCGGGAGATCTTTTTCCATTAACGTCAAAGCTCTGAATCCTCTTACTCAAGTATGAAGTAAGAAGATCCAGAGCAGTGTTCCGGATTCCGTAATGGCGGAGTTTCCTGATTAACGTTTCGTAAAGAACGCAATCGAATGCCTTGGACAAATCACAAAAGATGCCCAAGGCATCACATTTATCTTCCCATGCATTATAAATATGTCCTAAAAGTTCATCAGTAGTTGAACGTCCCCTTATAAAACCGAACTGTTTGCTATGTAATAATTTGTGTTTATTAAAAAATATTTGCACTTGATCTAAAATTAATTTCTCAAAAATTTTACTAAAGGTAGTAGGTAGATGGCACGGTTGGCGCAGTGGTTAAGCGATTGACTGCTGCGCTGCGTGTCGCGGGTTCGATTCCCGCACGGAACAAATATTTGTATGACCTACATGTATTTGTTCCAAGTCTGGGTGTTTTTCTATCTATAATATGTATGTATTTACAAAAAAAAATGTATATAAGTAGTTTATCAGCCATCTTGTTACCATAACACAAGCATTAGGTTGCTTAGCTTGGGACTAGATGGCGCTGTGTGAAATGTCCAAGGATATTATTATTATTATTATTATTATTAGTTAGTACAGAAATAGGTCTAGAATTTGTAGGGTCTGATATACTACCTGATTTAAACAAAGGTATTATTTTACTATTTTTCATAAGGTCAGGAAACTCCCCACTATCAATACAACTATTAAAGATAAGAGCTAAAGTAGGTGCTACAATGTCAATAATAGACTTAGCAAGTTCTACAGAATTACCCCACAGATCTGCAGTCTTTTTAACATTTAAAGTGTGAAAGGTTTAATTATATCTCTACAGGTAATATTTTTTTTTCTCCTACTAGCACTAGTTTTTTCAATAAGTTTATTATACTAACATTCTATGGATTTCAAAAAGTCTGAATTAAAAAGTTTTTATTTTATTTTATTTTTATTTTAATATGTTCAAAATGAAGTTCCGAATCGCAGCCATTAACATTTTTCTTACGCAAAGACTCAGCAACAGGTGATGAGTTTAGGGATTTAGTAGTTGAAACGGGAATATCTGAAAATAAATTTTCAAATGCCTCGGCGACTTGTGAGTCTGATTTTATTATGTTGTCATTAATAGACAGGCTGTAGTCAGTATTTCGGTTACTAGATCTTCCCGCTTCACTATTAATAATATTCCAGGTCGTTTTAATTACGTTACTGCTGTTTTTAATCTTTGAACTCAAATAACGTGACTTAGCCATATAAAAAACTTTTTTTAAATAATTTTGAATAATTTCTAACTAAAGTCTTTCAAAGCTCTCTCATGTTCGTCAGGCTTGAACGAGATATACACTTGTATATCATCAGCGTAAATATGGTATCTACAATGTTGTACAATTTTTATTATGTCCGCGCAATATAAAATAAAGATTATGGGCCCCAGTATGGAGCCTTGCGGAACACCCCTATTTACAGAAACTGGTGAGGAGACAAGGGTTGTGCCATCACTCAGACGTATTTCTACACGTTGCTCGCGGTTGTTGAGGTAGCTGTGAAACCAGTCTACTGTTTTGTGGTCACATCCATAGGAACAGATCAACGTTTATGCAGTCAAATGCCCGCGAAAAATCAAACAGGACTAGAAGCGTGCATTGGCCTTTGTCCTGTGCAGTAAGAATATTGTCTGTCACATCCAACAGAGCCGTACAGGTGCCACGCTGCTTACGGAACCCTGACTGAAGTTCCGGTAGAATATTATTATTCTATAGGTAATGAGATACCTGCTGACATACTGCTTTTTCGTATATTTTTGACAGGCAAGGTAGAAGACTTACTGGTCTGAGGTCTTTTAATTCAGTAGGGTTAGTTATTTTTGGTATTGGTCGGACGATTGCTACTTTCCAGATGTCGGGAAACGTTGAAGACACAATTGAGAAGTTCACCATGTCCGTGATGGCTTTTAGTGTTTGCGGAAGGGTTAACATAAGCATATTCAAAGTAATGCTATCGCAGCCTTCAGCATTGGATTTCAGTTGGCCAAAATATCGTAAAACTTGTTCCTCACTAACTGGCTGTAAAGTGAAAGTTGCATCGCTAAAACGGTTAGACTCAAAGAATGCACACTGTGCTATGTTACAATTTGGGTTGCCAGGCACACTAAGAAAATGGCAATTTAATTGATTTGCATCTCTCAAGTAACAAGGGAGATCGCAGATCTGCTTAGCTGGCAATACAGTATGTTTTAAGTTTTTCCACAGTTGTTTGGGATCTTTAATTTTGTTATTTATATTATAATTGAAATAAACAACTTTTTCTTTCAATAAGGAGCTGGTAACAAAAGATTTCAGCTCTTTATAATAGGTTTGTTTAGACTCAGATTTCGTTTTACGATATGTGGCTAGGGCATCATTCCTTAAGCTCATCATAACTTTTATTGTGTCAGTTATCCACGGATAAGACGGTTCTTTAATTACACTTTTTCTTATTGGAGCATGTGCAAATAGCTAGGATGTTTTTGTTAAATCTCTCTACCATTTTATTTACGTTATGCAATTCACATCATATGTTATCCCATGCTATGTGCGTCATGTCATTTTTAAGCAATCCTTTATCAATTTTATTAATAGGTCTGTACGTAACTGTATAAGGCTTATACTTGCTACGCCTGATGCTGAACTCGCAAGCAGTGAGTGAATGGCTATTTAGTGAGCCAAAAGCCTCAACAGAAACTCCTCTGTAATTGAGGTTGGTACACACTAGGTCGATTAATGTTTCACTGTGTTCTGTGAAGTGAGTGGGGGAGCCAACCAATTGCTTAAGGCTCAAACTATTTAGGAAGTCATGTGCTTTCTTTGTTTGACCATTATTGAACCAGTAAATTGACAATAAAATCGCCTAATAGTACATAATAATCACATTTGACTAGGGAAGTAATAACCTCAGTCACAGCATCGAGGAAGAGGTCCAAGTCTAACCATATAAAAATTAAGTCACTTTAGTATTTTATTATAGCTGCCTAATATCACTTTTTTTTTGTTTTAGAGAAATACTGTAAGTCGCTGGATCAAGAGATATGAGGAAGAGGGTAGCCTTGCTAGTCGACAGCGAAGTGGGAGGTTGTCGCTTGTTAGCGAGGCGCAGCGACGACATATGGTGAGCGAGTATGAAACAAATGGTTTCACACTAACTAGACAGTTTGCGGTATTATTCCTACATTCATTGTGACTTTACAAAAAACATGTTCATAAAGTCTAAATCATATATTAGTTTTCAATAAACTCTGCTGAATACCGAATATACCGATACCTATAATAAGTGGGTATCAACAATTATATTTGTGTTATTAGAATATCCTTTCCTTGTTATGTTATTATGGGTATACAATAAAAAATCTTTTGAACCTTACAAGAGAACTTCTTTTATCTAGGCAGGAATGTGACGTCACAATTCTTATTAGAGTTTGCTAATTTTATAAATAAATAAAACAAATAAAGATTGTTGTTATCACTCAGTACGACTTTTTATGTCCACCTTCCAACAACGAAAATATTTAAATTAAATACAACATAATCACATAACTAGTTAAGTAATAATACAATAACTAATACTTAACTTCTTATAAATAAATAATAAGCATGAATACATTATATAAATCTATACTTATAATAAATCTGTAGAAGTGAAAATTCTGTACATTGAAAATATCAAAAAAATAAATGGCAGGGGGTGTTACTAGACCGACACCGAACCCAAAAATGTGATTAAAAAAATTTTTGTCTGTCTGTCTGTCGGTCTGTCTGTCTGTCTGTCTGTCTGTCTGTTTGTTCAGGCATCACGCAAAAACTACCGGTTCGATTACGTTGAAACTTGGTATAATTATTCTTTAATATCCTGGGCACCACACTGGGTACTTTTTATCCCGGAAAAGTATATACAATAAAAAACAAACTTAATTTTGCGGTTCGATCCCTAGACCCGATTACTGCACCAACCGCAAATAATAAGTTTGTCGTAGGTTAAGTCACCCGCAATGGAGTTCATTTTTATTCCTTTTAGTTTTTAGAGTTATTTAGGTTTATTTTTATATAAGTTGTAGGTATAGATTTTAATTTTAAAGTATAGGTAGTATATTTGATAGTGTACGTAGTGACCGTAGGTTATTTTATAATACTGTTAGGTAGGATTAGTCATTCGTATAGATATTAGTTTTTAGGGATTTTGCTTATTTATTGAGTTTAGATTAGTTATCATCAGAAATAGGTTTATTTAGGTAGGTAGGTATTTAATTTTCTGTTATTGAGTTTTTTTTTAGGGTTCCGTAGCCAAATGGCAACGGAACCCTTATGGATTCGTCATGTCTGTCTGTCTGTCTGTCTGTCCGTCCGTATGTCACAGCCGCTTTTTTCCGAAACTATAAGAGCTATACTGTTGAAACTTGGTAAGTAGATGTATTCTGTGAACCGCATTAAGATTTTCACACAAAAATAGAAAAAAAACAATAAATTTTGGGGGTCAAACCAAACCCTTACGTGTGGGGTATCTATGGATAGGTCTTCAAAAATGATATTGAGGTTTCTAATATCATTTTTTTCTAAACTGAATAGTTTGCGCGAGAGACACTTCCAAAGTGGTAAAATGTGTGTCCCCCCCCTGTAACTTCTAAAATAAGAGAATGATAAAACTAAAAAAAATATATGATGTACATTACCATATAAACTTCCACCGAAAAGTGGTTTGAACGAGATCTAGTGAGTAGTTTTTTTTTAATACGTCATAAATCGTAACGTAACGGAACCCTTCATGGGCGAGTCCGACTCGCACTTGGCCGGTTTTTTTAATTAGGTAGGTACTTAGGTAAAGATATCATATAGGTACCCTCTTAATCACCACTAATGAGACACAATTAGTTTTCTATTGTAATTAGCCACAAAGGGCCCGCGAGATAGATGGCATTCTGGGGAAGCACATAGGTACATTTTATCCTGTTAGCACGTTCCCGTGGGATAATTTCCGACATCCACGCGGGCGAAGCCGCGGGCAGAAGCTAGTAAACAAATATTACCTAACAAGTTTTTTCTTAAAATACAAATATTGTTATGGTTTCAAAGAAACAAAAAACAGCCACACATTGTAATTAAGATTCGAACTCAGTCATCATTGATCGTGAATCCACTGCTTAGCCCAAACAGGTACCAGCACATGTTACATTTGCGCGAATTTTAGCAATGCAATTATTATATTTATAGGGGGAAACCGGGACCGCGGTCCCGGTCCCGAAAGCCCCCCGACCCGTAAGAACAGGTCGCCACTATGATATGACGCGTATTCTAAATGCAACAGAAATATAATGTTATTTCACTCATACACGCACACGCACTGGCTGTATCGTGCTCGCACAGTTCATAGCAATGTAGTCCTTAGCATGCCACTGGAGTTTCGAGCGTTACTGTACGTCATTAAAATCAGTAACTTTTTGAGCAATAATTTATTATTATAATACAATATAGTCGTACTTTCATAAGCATTTAGTAAAAAGCTGTTAATTTGATATCACAAATAGACGCTTCAATTTTATTTATTTGTATTTGTTATAATAGATCAGATAAACAAGTAGTTTTAACGTGCTATGTGCTTTATTTTAACCCACGCACTTCATATTGGCAATGACAAAGAAATTTGCTACAGTTTTATAGGAACAGTACCTATATAGTAGGTACTTCCTCGAAATAACGTTGTCATATGGATCTCTGGCATATCTCTTATAAGTGTAAATTTATTTTTAAATCGTGTTTCGTAGAGCAATCGCATTAATCTATTTGCTAACGAAGAGCCCTAGTCTCGAAGGACCAGTTTGTTAGTACTAGTGCAGAAGTGCTAGTACTAACAAGTTGGTCCTCGGAGCCGGCTGGCGGACCGGCGCGCCGTGTTTGTTGATTGCATTTTGAGAGCCGTGACGTCAGCGACAAGGCTGCGTCCGACCAAAGCTCGATACTGCTCTATGTTGACAGGATCTCGCCGGAACTAGAATATAGCGGTCGATAGTGCAGCCAAGGACACGCCTTCACGAAGTTAGGGATAAACACATCTTCTGTTAAAAATATATTTATAATTCGTTTACACAGCGGCTTTCAGGATTCTCCAACTAATCTCTTGTTGTGGATGGTCGAAACGACAGCTTGGATTATGCAACAAGGGAAGTAATTAGAACCCCTCTTGTGTGATAATCACTAATCAAGCGTAGTGAATAAGCCATAGCCCACTCCGATTTTATGTCAATCCCTGTTGAGTAGAAAATGTTTACGGGCTGATGAAGAAATCCTTTCAAGGTCACCTGTTGCAATCGAGTGCTGTTTATGTGTCATATTAGTATAACCACATCATTAAATTAAAGCCTGTAATATGTGCGTCGCTACTGAAACGCTTGTAATAACACGCGCGTGTCAGTTGTTTCAGTTCCGTTAGCACCCTGGGCCCCAAGTCTGCTAATTTCAATGGCATGACCCACTATTACGATTCAATCGAGAGTCAATTATAATTCAATTATCATTGTGACAAAATGCGTATTCTGCTAAAACTTAAATGTGGTGTCAATTGAATCGTAATTGGATTGCAATGGTGTCAGTTGAATATTTCGCGGTGTTGCCTATTAAAATCTACCACGACACTGAATGAATGAATGAGTTATAATTTATTTTAAATGAAGGTTTTTTTTTTCATTTCTGTGATTGAATTAAGACTCATAATAAATATATTGTCTATAATGAAATGCCTTCTCGATAGAATAAGACCAAATGTTGTAAAAAACACTACTTAAAATACGGGGACTGTGTTGTGTTGCCAAAGTAAAAAATTGTTGCTGTCACGGAAATGTCACTTTCGATTCAACCAACTTGTCAAAATATAAAGTGACTGTTGGTTGTGTTTTAAATTTTTCTATATAGTACTTAAAAAAAGTTTTTAAAAGTTAAAAACGAGTATTTGCAAAATGACAAATTAAATAAGTAAGTACTTAAAATCTTTGTTAAAGTTAATTCAAATTCGTTGACTGCAATTATTTAATATTTCAATTTGATATTACAAAAATTGTATTTACTTAAAATACAACCGACTTCCAAAAACGACACTAGAAAGTGAAAAATAACTTTAATTTCGGAAGTCGGTGTCGTTGGGTTCGCATTTCGTTGTTTGCCACCGACTTCCGAAATTAAAGTTATTTTTCATTTTCTAGTGTCGTTTTTGGAAGTCGGTTGTATTTTTTTGCAAAAAAGTTTTTATTTTTCACTTTTTAGTTGTAATTTTTACCAGTAATTTTGGTTTAAAAACCAAACTACTGAACCGTTTTTGATGAAATTTCTATGGGACCACTATTGGGAAGTATGCCCTTTCCAACAAAAAAAGAATTTTTGAAATCGGTTGGCAAGCGACGAAGTTATGCGCGAACAAACATAAAAAAAATAAAAAAAAATACAAACATCCGAATTGAGAACCTCCTCCTTTTTTAGAAGTCGGTTAAAAATAGAATAGTTACCTATTCAATACTTAGACAATTTATATCTAAGCACCACCTCATTGTAGCTCGGGATTTGCGACGTTGCCGAGCCAATTCTAATATCGCTGTCGTCCAAGGCGATCATTAGAATTGGCTAAAGCCAAAATACGCCAACGTAAACTTGGTGATGGCCTCATTATTATTTTAAATTATAAAACAATTATACAACAATTGAAACGCTACGCGTGACGATCTATCGTTGTTGAATTGTACTTCAATGGTAAGATTGTCATTGAGAGACGATTCACATAAATGTCAAATAACGAGCGGACTATCAATAATTGTAAGATCGAGACACAACTGTGACACGATTGAAGAGCAGAATAGCAAATTGTTCAATGGCGATTGAGTGGCAGTTCGATGATATGTCAATGGAACACCATTGGTCTTAAATAAGTAGTAGAATACCAAATGTGCCAAACTATTCAATCGAGATGCAATTGAGATTCAATTGAAGCATTTGTAAATTAGCAGACTTGGGCCCCTGATCAGTTTATTAAACCGCAGTCGCCGCAGAGCCTGGCAGTTGACAAGCGCATGTAGCACGCTATTGTTTGTTTACTGCTCTACGAGCCTGCTAGTGTGCAAAGGTTTCTTAAATGTCATAATGTGAAAACTCCTATTTTCCGGGTGTTCTGTCTCAGCTGTGGGTGCTAGCATATTGAAGCGGGTAGTCGGGCCCGACTCCCTGCACAGATCGCTACCGGTTGATCTTCGGAATGAAACGGTTACATGTTTTACCCGTTTCTTTATGTGTGCGCATAAGTTAACGCGGAACTATTTCACCCGCACTTATCGGTACCGACTTGCCTTTACCGGGAACCCGCTTCTTTATGCAAGCACCCTAAAGCAGTAAAACTGATTGATTCGTGACTATGAATTGTAGAGGTATATCTAACACCTATTTTCATAGTTTCAGGTTTCTGACACATCAACAAAACAGACCATCATTTAATTACATTTCGTCCGCTTCGATTTTCAATTAACACGAACCTCACACCTCATAGTCGGTCGATTAATAGTTCCATCAATTAGCACGATTATAAGAGGTATTAAAATAACATAATTATTATCAACTTACCGGGTATTCTGCCTCAGTCCTCCTGTGTCTACGACTTTATCACACAGCACACATTACACTACATTGAAGGTACAGTATGGTCCTAAACACAGATCACTCGTGATTAGTGATGTGCCTGGTGGCAATATTGCCACTGCCGGCAATATTCCCAATGTTGCCGCTGCCGGTAAAATACCAATATTGCCAGCAGCATTGGCAATATTGCCAATGTTGCCTGTCAAATAATACCAATATATTTTATTATTACTGCAGGTGTAATCATCGTTTAGTTATATTGGTGTAGTATATCGATCATAAAATATTTGAAATACGCACACGTGTGTCGTGCAAAAATATAGGACACAATTTAATATGAATAAACATCAATATATGTTCCATCTCTTCCGCGCTGCACATGCACGGCACGGGATTGGGAGAACAGCAAAGAGTACTATAAGATAGCGGGTAGAGAACAGTATCTGGGCATCTCTCGGAGAATGCGCACGTCACTTTAACGTCCGTTCCTAACCGACAAAATGAGACCGCGGAGTAAGATTATGTCACACTTTATTACCAGTAGGTACCGAAAATAATAAAGATAAATATGTTAGGGGAGCAATGTGAAAATATTCGAACTAAATTTACACAAAGAAAATTAAACAGTTTGAAGCCTGTACATTATGCTGCAACCATCTTAGACCACAATAATCAAGGCGTAAATTTAACCGAGGATGAAAATTTGGATGGTTGTCAATTTATTATGGACCATTCGCAATCAGATGGACAAAGAGGAGTGGCTGTGTTCGAAGAATTGGCACATTATAAATCAAGAACCAACGTTTATGGAAGAGATTTTATTTGGGCGCCATCTTCGGTTGGAGATATTTCACCATTATCTTGGTGGCGGCTATTTTTCCTAACACGAGTTTAGGGAAAACTGCGATGAAAATTTTATCTATTCCTTCGACTTCTGCTTCTGTGGAAAGGAGTTTTTCTACATTTTCGAATATTCACACGCCTAAAAGAAATAAACTCACAACGGAAAGGGCCGGCAAAATATGCTTCCTACACGATGAAGAATGTGCCGACGATATGGAATTCGATTTTGTCTACGAAACATGAACCACTGAACGATTTCAGACCAGAATTAGACGAAGATCCAATGTCTGTGGATTAATTAAGAATTTAAATAGTTAATTTTACTTTATGTATAAATTATAAACAAGGCTGTGATTATTAATAACTGATTATTATTAAGATTTAAAAATATATAAGTATTAACAAGAGCTGTGATTTTAAAATGATTATAAAAAGTACTACCTAAGACATGAAAAACAAGTTATGTGTTATTTCTTATATTCACTATCGTGTGCGGCAACATGGGCAATATTCCCGGTAAAATACCGGGAATATTGCCAAAAATGCTGGCATTATTGGCAATTTTACCCAAAACAATATTGTATTGTATATAATGTAGATTATGGCCTTTAAATGATAATTTTAAGTGTTGTACATAGTTTCCGTACTTAATTTGACTTATAATTAAGCAATATTCCCAAATATTTCCACTCCCGGCAATATTGCTGGCAATATTGCCACCAATATTCCCACTTCGGGCAATATTGCCGGCAACGGCACATCTCTACTCGTGATGAACCATCCTTGGAACTTAAACTAAAAATGTTAACGTTATGTTTTAAATTGTCATTCGCATAATTTTCTGAAATGCACTTTACTCAACAAAATAATATAAAATTAACCACAAAAAAAAAAATTATGAGTCGAATCTCTAGGACTTCTGAAAGAACTCCACCTATCTCTATTAAACTACGTAAGTAGGTACCTAGTAACCTACCTAATAGAACAGAGGCTATCTGGAAATCCTGAAATATATGAATAAAGTGCAGAACATAGAACTTGTGTGCTCGTATATCATGTTCGGTACAATTGCCTCGTTCACTCGGAGGAGCCGTGTTTGATTTACCGTCAACAGGTAGCTGCGCCAGTTGGAGGCGTACAGACTTCTTGCAATTTTACTTACCTTTATAATACCTTTTTGTATGTACCTTTAGGCATTACAGTGTTTCAGACTCTTATGTATTTAGTTATTTACATATTTCAATCTACAAACACCTTACTGAGTAGGCTGTGACTAAATGTATATCTAACATTTTGACGAAAACTTTCAAGAACAAAATTGTCTCTAGAAAAAAAGACGTGATGAGACGAAGATGTAAATGGCGGATAACTCCGAAAGACGTAGAAACACTTCTAACACACGTCACAAAATTAATTCCGCTAACTAATCACGTCATCTGAGAAACAAAACTCTCCACAAACACATCGAGTTCATGTCACTGCTGTAATCCTAAGGACTATTTTTTCTTAAGAGACTTCGTCATGTTAGAACTTTTGTGAACTTAAAAAAACAATTAATATTTCAAAAAACAAAATCAGAACTGTCATAACTAAAATAAACTTTTAGGTTTACATTTTAAATAAATTTTCACAAAATATATTGGTTATTAGATCAGTTATCAAACACAACGAGTCGATCGGCGGCGTCAGGTCGGCGGACTGCACGCGCCGCGCTCGCCAGCGGTCGGCTCCCGACTGGCGCCGACAACAGGGCCGCCCTCCCTACTCACACTCGTCTGCCACGCACAGGATGTAAGCTCCTGTTATCTTCTGTTTACCAGGATGTTCCGCCATGCTTACAGTCGAGACTATACACACAGGCAGTTCAGATCAAACGCTTACATAGTATAGCCTGACTGCAATCAGGGACATCATAGAGCCGGAAAACGTAATATTTTTATTACTAGCCTGTACTGGCCCACTTCAGGGCAAAAGTATTATGTTCCATTGTCAAGTCTGTAAAAAAATTGCCACAGCGCCTACCGTACAAAGGCTCCCGCAGACAAGAATTACGTCGCACCGTCACGATCCGCCGTCTGCGGGAGCCTTACGTTAAAGTTCGAAAAACAAATCCTCCAAATGTGAAGATTAGCGGAATATATTTTTAAAGATAAAGATAATGTTATTAATTTTAAAAAAATTACATTTTATTTTTAAGAATATAAATTAATTTCATACTAATATTATAAACGTGAAAGTTTGGATGGATGGATGGATGTTTGTTACTCTTTCACGCAAAAACTACTGAACGGATTTAGATGAAAGGACATGTTTCATGTTTGGCTAGCACTTGTACAATATATCAAAAAACGGGGAAAAATACCCTGAATTTAGGAAAAATATTAATCTGTCAATTTGAGAATAACCCTTTGTGTAAAAACAAATTAAAGTTTTTCAATTATTGCCATTTGCTATCGTTATGGCCAATATGGCGGCGTCCTGAGTCCTGACAGCAAACATCCGTTCTGAAACCAGAATGGATCTGAAATGAGTGTGAAACCGTAAATACAAAAACATTAAATATAATTATAAAAAGGTATCACTTATATACCGTGATACCTTTTTATATAATTAATCTATTACACCTATTTCTAATGTGTTATTAATGGACACATGTAAAAAAATAATATCAATATAATATTTGTATAATAATATTCTAGTTAGATTAATCATCTACTTGGCCAGTGTACTTTCAAACATCCCGTCCCGTTTTAGGTTATAATGACATTAACGTCATTGTCATCTGTCATTGACTCAAAATGTCTCCATTTTACTCACAACAAATGTCAAACATTTTCAATTTCTAATTTTGCACTAAATTTATACAAATTAATTCTATAAATAATTGCCTATTACATGTTTATAGATATATTTCACAGATTTTCTGAAATGTACACGTCCTAGCCAAAGCTCCATACAAAAATGAAACGTCTCCTTTGGTAAACAGATGGTTTATAGCCCGGATTAACGTATATGATACTTTTTATCCCGATATTCCCACGGGATCGAAACTTATGCGGGTGAAACCGCGGGACGCAGCTAATACGTTTGTAAAGCATGGCATATCAGCCTATGACGTTCCCTCTGCAGGGACACAGGCCTCCTCTTTGTGAAAGGGACTGGAGTGGTTGGTGTCCTAAATCTAAATATAATGAATTATTTACACATTCTTTTGGATTTTTTCCCAACTATCGACGCCGCGCGCTCCACTTCGTTCATAACTCGGCTGCATCTGCCATCGCTAACTAAATGATAAAACAAAGTTTTTTCATTTCCCTTCTTACGACTCTTTCAGAGTTGTATCATAAATATCTTTGTCCAGTTCGCTGTTTTCTCACTGCGACGATTTGGTTTGTGTACCTATTAATTTAACTCAATAGTTCTAGTACCTAATAGTTGTGCATAAGACGATCGAATAGAATAGAATACTCTTTTTTATGTACACCACATAAATCGAACCGAACCGTACAAACTTCGCATTCAAAGTCAAAGTTAAATCGTTTATTTCTAGTAGGCATTTACCTAAGGCACTTGTGAACGCAAAAACAAAAAAAAAAATTGATTCCAATCGCCCAATTCCAAAAGGTAGTTTCCTATAGAGAAGAATGGTCAAGACACTCCACCGTTTGTAAGTCAACTTGAAGAGTTCAAAGTAATATAAATCTTTCTATCGCAGATCCCCTGCGGCCACAAAACGTCCGGCATGGCATCAGTCTGCTCAGGTGCTCCTCGCGGCTCGGAGGCGAGTCCACTGTCGGTCATATCTTACAGTGAGTTATTCTTCTTTGTGCGTCCAAGTCATTGAGTCTCTCCGCTTACTGCGTCTGTTCGTGACGGCTTCCATAATATATATTGGGGCATTGGGGCCGTTTTCCTAATTATTTCTGCGTCCCGAATACACCATAAAATACGAGCCCCAACTCCGCGCACACTGGCTCCCAATCACGAGTGCTTGAGACAACTTCCGCTCACAAGCTGTTTTATAATTAAGTTAGAACTGTTTCAAAGTTCGTAGCTACTTTTTTTGACGAGTTTGCGCTACGAGAGAACGTTGTATGTTTTTTTCGGCAACTTCGGAGCTGGACGAAATAAAAGACCAGTGGTCCATATTAGCCCTGGATCGCCAGCACTAAAAGTCATGAGGTCTTTGCCCAGCAGTGGGATGATACAGAGTCGTAACTTATCATTCAAAGATTTAATTGATACGGACTGGTCCTTTGATACAAAACTTAGAATGCAAAACGTATCTCTAATTGTTCTGTAATAAATTAGACACTCCAAGTCACACTTTGTGAGAGTTATTATTAACTGATATCAAAAATAAACCGGCCAAGTGCGAGTCGGACTCGCGCACGAAGGGTTCCGTACCATTACCTATAAAAATCACGTCTGTTGTATGGGATATCCCCCTATTAAATATTTATTTTATTTTTAAAGTGAATATCAAGTAAAAAACGGCAACAAAAATCACGTCTTTTGTATGGGAGCTCCACTTAAATACACAGATCAAAAGTGTCTAGGGACCAAGTACGTTTTAGAGTATCGCCGCAATTGAGGATTATTATTTTAACTTTTTTGAATCGTTATTGATTCTTTTTAGTTATTTCTATTTAAATAAAGAATTTTCATTAAATTTTGATTAAAAATTGAAAATCAACTGTCAATCAGGATTCCTATAAAAGTGTGTAATAGCGTTTTTACAAAACCATTACAATTTCCGCACCGGAATTGAAAAAAATTGCATCGATATGGAGCGACGACATCATTTGACATGAGAGCCGTCGGTATGTTGCAAGCTGGTTCCAGGCAACGTACTGTGGCTGTCGCTCTTGGCACTATACAGACCGTCATAAGCCGCCTCTGAACACGCTATCGTATCACGGGCAGGGTGGCCGAGCCACATGGAGGATGATCTCGCATCACCACTCGCTGACAGAACCGGTAGATCCAAATTACTGCTCAATGGAATCGTACCATGACCGCCATGATGTTGGTTACGAGGCTCCACAGCTCTTCAGGCTTGCTAATAAGCGACCAAACCATCCGAAATCGTTTACGTGCATTCCTGAAGGCCACTGAGAGTTCCACCTATAGCACACCGCAATCGTAGGACCCGTTTACAATGGGCCCACGAACGCAGAAATTGGGAGGAAGAAGACTGGCGATGGCGTTGTATTTGCTTTTCCGATGAATCTCGTTTCGGTATGAGGCCGAATACAAGACGTACTCGACTTGGGAGGACCTTTGGACGTCAAGAACGTTTGAAATTTTGTCAGGAAGTTCATTCATATGGAGGGAGAGCAATAATGGTTTGGGCCGGTATTTGGATCGGTGGAAGAACCGATCTCATTTGGATCAGGGGCAACCTCAACGCTCATATTTATGCGGGGAGGATTGTTTCAGACGTGGTCATCCCTTTGCAAAGCCGGTTGGATGATAAGTTTCGGCTAATGCACGACAATGCACGTCCACACACGGCTAGAGTCGTAACACGCACTCTTGTCGATGCTCGCATCAACGTTCTGCCGTAGCCTTCTCAGTCGCAAGACCTCAACCCAATTGAGCACGCATGGGATGTACTCCAAAGTAGAGCTCTGTCGAGTATGGATGCCATGCATACCCCACAACTTTTTGACTTGCTAGAAAGAACATGGACGGCCATTCCTCAGTAATTTTGATGAACTGATTTTAAGCAAGCCAAATCGCTGTAATTTTGTTATTCGTGTCAATGGTGGAAATACAGATTATTTTTTTCCTTTACAGTAAAAATTTTAAAAATCCTCATTTTCGCCTTTTTTGCCATTTAATTGATGACATTAACTTAGGTTAATTTCCCACAATTTGCAAAAATTGCAATTAAAAAAAAAATACAAATTATAGGGATAAGTTGTTAACTTAAACATAGGAATTAAATTAAGAAGCCAGTCTGTTAGACTAGATTTGGTAAATATTAATTGGATAATTATTGTTTATAGTTAATAATGTACTTGATCGGTAGACACTTTTGATGTGTGTATTTATTTTATTCTGTTTTTAGTTTTGTTGTTATAGCGGCAATCATCTGTGAAAATTTCAACTCAAACTCAAATCATTTATTTCAATTAAACCATTTGAGGCACTTTTGAATTGTCAAAATTAAATTGTCGGTCAGTTAGTCAGAAAGTTGAAGCTAGTTAGAATAGAATAGAATAGAATATATTTATTGTAAAAACATGAGTATACATCATAACATGTGCAAGGTCTTATAATAATGGTTAGATCTGCATGTTTTGCCATTCATGGCGTACAAAAACAACATAATATTTGGTTTAAAATAACCACAAAAGTATAAACAACAAAACAATTTTTTTTTTTTTTTTTCCATCGTAATACTACTTAAAAAGAAGAAAATGTACAAAAGTGAAAATGTCGTAACTGCAGAAAAATACAATGAATTAATTGCGTTCATTTAAGAAATCCTATAATAAATGGTATAATAGCATTTATTTACAAGATATTTTTTTAAATGTATTTTAAATAGAGCAGTAGGCATTTGTCTAATAAGTTTTGGGATTTTATTGTATATGATTGGTGCTAAACAGAAAATACTTTTTCGCATCAATGCCGTGGTTGACCTTGGTACACATAATTTGTTATTATCCCGTCGATTACGAATAGATACGTCTGATAGTTTCTTGAATAGGTTGGGATTGGTTTGTACAAAGATTGCTACTTCATAAATAAATAAGGACGGCAGACTTAAAATTTTATACTTTATAAAATACTGTTTGCAACTATCAGTTATGTTCAATCCAAACATAGCCCTAACACATCTTTTTTGTGACCTAAAAATAATTTCTCTATTTGTACAGTTTCCCCAAAACAAAACTCCAAACCTCAATATCGAGCCGACTATACCATGGTAGGCAGTTATAAGGGCATTGGTACTTATGATAGGTTTTAGTTTATAGAGAGCATAGGCAGAAGAACATATTTTTTTATTTAATTCCTCTGTGTGTGCTTTCCAGTTCAGACGATTGTCAATGATTAGGCCCAAAAATTTTTTTGCATCCACCTTTTTAATAACGGTTGATTTGTATTGAACATTGACATTTGGTGCTTCTAAACGCTGACTGAAGAACATAATTTTTGTTTTCTCTAGGTTGATCTTTAAATTATTGTTATCTAACCAGTTAATTATTGAATTGATTGTATTATTAATTTCCGGTTCATACGTCTCTTTATTTATACAATCAATAGTGACTGTACTGTCATCAGCAAAAAGTGATATTGGATATTTAGTTACTACTGGCAAGTCATTTATATAGATTATGAATAATAAAGGACCCAATACGCTCCCTTGTGGGACTCCATATTTAACTATACGTTTTTTAGATGAATAAGTTTCTTCTTTTTTGGTATTAATGTTCACTTTAGATATTTCTGTATACTGTTTACGACCTTTTAGATATGATTCTATGAGATTTAATAGATTGCCTCTAATGCCATAAGCTTCTAGTTTACGAAGGAGAATGTCATGATTAACATAATCGAAAGCCTGGGTCATGTCACAGTAAATGGTACAGACCGGCGTCCTTTTATCCACATTACCCACCACGTTATTTATAAAATCAAAAACAGCCATGTTTATCGTTTTATTTTTGCGGAAACCTTTCTGCTTTTCCGAAAGAATATTAAATTTTTCCAGATATTTATAAATTTGATTACATATGTACTTTTCAAAAATTTTCGAGATTATAGGAATAAGTGCAATTGGTCTGTAACAGTTCATATTCCGCTTGTTGTCTTTTTTGAAGATGGGTTTAATGATAGAAGTTTTGAGACTTTCCGGGTATGAGCCAGTGGTAATACACATGTTAATAATATGGCTTAGGTGGTCACAGATATAATAAGCGATATACTTAAGGACTTTAGTAGAGATCCCATCATATCCAACACTTGTAGTATTTTTAAGCGATTTTATAATTTGAAGTATGTCATATGGAGTACTTGGTGCCATGAACATAGATTGGCTCGATTTAGTAATATTTATAGTTACATTCTTACCAGCGTCTGGTATTGGTTCTATCTTTTCAATAAAGAAATTGTTAAAGGCATTCGCAAGTTCGTATGGCTTGGTTATAATTTTGTGATTTGATTCTATGGAAGTGATACTATCCTTTGGTAAATTAAGTTTAGATTTATTTATGATCGCCCATGTGGCTTTAGATTTATTAGATGATGATTTTATTTTGTCATTGTTTTGTGCACGTTGAGTTAAATTAATTATGTTTTTATATAGTTTAGAATATTTTTTAAATTTAGTTTTATTTACTTCATTACGATTTAACCTATAGTTCCACATAAGCTCTCTCTTTTTTTTACTACAGATTTTAATGCCTCGTGATACCCACCTAGGTTTTAGTTTGGTTCTTATTGTAACGTTTTGGAAAGGAAAGCATAAGTTATACAGCATCATGAAAGATTCAAAAAATGCACTGTATGCTGTGTTAGGATTATTTGTATTATAGATTTCAGAAAAAGAAAAAGATTTTATATAATTTTTGAATTTTTGCATATTTACTTTACTATAATCTCGTCTATTTGTTCGCCAATAATTTATTAAAATTTTTTTACTAACCGGTAATTTTAGTACTTGCGCTGTGTGGTCTGACAGGCCGAAGTCAATTACGTCAGATTTACACTTTTTCCCCACATTGTGTGCAAAGTTATCTATACAAGTGCCACTTGCGAGTCGAGTTGGCTGATTTATTTCTAACTTTAAATTATAACTTAAGAGTAAACATTCTAGATCAATCAGAGCATTATTACGTTTAAGACAGTCTATATTATAGTCACCTGCCATTACGACATTTCTTTTTAAATTTCTGTTACAAATAGTACTTAAAACCTTCTCTAATTGCTCAAAAAATATAGGTAAGTTATTAGACTTTGGTACCCTATATATACAAACAATAATTGTATTATACATAGGCAGATCAATAGCGCAACATTCGAAAATTCCGTTAATAGACAATTTTGCTATATCTGGAAGCTCTTTAAACTGGTGACCCTTCTTAGCAAGGATACATGTGCCACCTCTCTTACTGTCCTTTCTGGAGTAGCATGCCGCCAAATTATAGTTAGGAATATGTAGCAACTGTTCATGGCCAGCTAACATGAAGTGTTCAGATAAACCGATTATGTCACTTTCGGTATTTTTCTCTGCCATCTCTTCAAGACATACAATCAGCTCATTACTCTTGTTCAGTAGACCCGCAATGTTTTGATGTATCACGTTCAGATAATTATAATCGAAAAAACTGCTTTGTCGCTTGCTGTTTATCCATATTGATAATGTTCTCGCCTTCTGTATTCGTAGAGGTGGAGGTATTTTCACGTATATAGTTCACAAGTGCGGCGATGTCTTCGAAGATTATTTGCATGCCATAGTTATTTATTGATCCTGACTTTTGTCTGTACATTTTGTAGTCCCACGTAAGGTTCTTATTTGAGTCAATAAAGTAGGCATGTTCGTGTGCTAGAATGTCTTGGTATAGCAGATTATTAAAATTTTCCACTCTCATGTTATATAAAGTAACATTACTGATACATTGACTATAAGTTGGCATGCAGAGAATAACATTTGTGTGTTGAATTTTTTCGAGTATTTTTCTCATGTAGAGAATGATGCTGGGATATTTTTTTGTAGATTTGAAGTCTGTTTCACCAATCAAGACAATACAGAAGTCATCCATAGTAAATTTCTTTAGCTTTGGTTCCAAATCGCGAAACATATTATTAATTCCTGAGTATGTTGCCATAGTTGCCTATCCATAGCTATCACTATTCATGAGATACAGCCTGGTGACAGACGGACATTGGAGTCTGAGTAATAGGGTCCCGTTTTTACCCTTTGGGTACCGAACCCTAAAAACGTGTGCGGTCGGGGGACCCCCGTCAGGAACGATACTCCTTATGTGATGCTATATATCTAACTACAAACGCCGAAAAAAATTTTTTTTATGTAGCTGCCATGTTGTATTTTTAATTTGCTCTCACTATCGACTTTAGCACCCTCGAAAACCATGAAAACAACAGCCATAATGAAAAATTTGAAAATTTTAATTAGGCGCCATCTTGGATTTTCATTGACTTCAGCAGCCTCGAAAACTATGAAAACTTTCAAAGTCGCATAACACGTTTTCGTTACGTAACAAGTTTACCGGTTTACTCCTACCGTAAGGCGCGTTAAAGAACTTCGTTCCAATAATCTCAAACAGCCCAATAACATTGATGGAATAAATCCGTGAGGTGAAGCTGTTAATGAAGGGTGGTATTGTTACAAAATAATGAAGGACAGTGCGGGAGGCGCGCACGGAACTTGACGCGCATCGAATCTGCTTTTTGTTTATTTTGTAATTTTTATTTCAGCTATAGTGCCTATGACACCAATTATTGCTGTGGACAGAGATGAATATTCGTAATAAATAAAGTATAACAGTAACACCTAAGTATTATACATATTCTAGAGGAAATTAATAACCTCAGAGTTGTATTCTTGCTTGACCGCGAACCCAATAGCCTGGTTATATTACATGAGATGACGCTATCGACAAATGAAATAGGGACTTGATAGCCATAAAAACCTGGGATGATAGATTTGGTGTAGCCGTAAACCCTACGAATGTCAGGCGATCATCATTAGCAATCCTCGTAGTACCAGCAAGGTATATGGTACAGCCTTGCCGCCAGTTCTCTGCAATGATACTATCGTTCCTTTTGGTGTGAAGAACCTAGGCTTGCACCCTGACCCTAGGGCCCTGAACTGGCGTACTCAAGTCCCTAGGGTGAGCCAGAAGGTTACTGGAACGCTGCGGGCTCTGTACTGTTTGAAAAATGTATTATCATCGAGTACGAAGACAATGATTGTGCAGTTATTTTCCCTATCATCGATTATGGAGACGTGTGCTACTATGACCTGAATGCAGATCTCCTCGACAAACTTGACCGTCTTCTCATTATCTGCATTCGATTCATTTTCAATCTGCGTAAATATAATCATGTCTCTGCGCATCGGTCGCTTCTAAAATGGTTGCCCAAACGCTAGCACAGAGAGCAAAGGGCGCTGACCACCTTGTTTTCACTTCTTGGTTCTCCCTCTTCCCCTGGTCATCCAGCTCCCCACCTTCAGTACATTTGCGTCAACCACAATAGAAATCTACGTTCATCGCACAATTGTCTTCAATGTCTTGTTGTCAATGTCCCACTCACGGCACAGACTTCCTTCACTCTACCTTCTTCGTTTAGTCTATCTCTCTGTGAAATGCGCTCCCTCAAGAAATCAGGATGGCCACCAACCAATATTATCCTTCAGAGTTAACGGTCGCGAGCATATTCGCAAGAAGCTGGCAGAATCATTACAACGGTAATGTTTTCTCATTGTTTATCTTATTTCTTTTTAGTATATTCGTGTATATAATTATGTGTACTTATATTTATATGTAATTAGGTATATATATTATATTTATAGTTTTAATAGGTTTATGTGTATTTAAAAACTATTTATTCCTCAATTTTCATGATTGCACCTACCAATATTTGTCTCTCATCACCCAAAGGTTGACTGGTAGAACTGGTAGAAGTCTACCTCAGTACATTTGTGTTCAAAAAGTATCAAATAAATTAAAAAATATATTTGGATGAAATTTAGATCACATATACAGCTCCATTTAAAACAGCGTCACTCTGCGAGTCCCCGGTGTGATAACTTTGATTGCTTGTCGGTTTCGTCAACGCCTTCCACATTTCATCATCGACAGTGTGTCTACTCGGTACACTGATCAGAACAGACCAACCAAAGCGTCAGCTTTCAATGCAAAGAAGTTACAAACTTTAATATGTGAAGAAAGCGTCACTACGTGAGGCGTCTAAAGGTTTAAAATATTATACTACTTTATTTAGCATTGAATTTGTTGCGACTGAACTAAGGAATTCTTTCAAAAAGAGCACAGCTTGACATGGATTTGAGTGCTTGGGGCCTATGTCCAGCAGTCGTCTTTCAGCCGAAATTATGATGATCGCCCAACGTTGCCATTAAATACCCGCACTAAGTTTGAATTATAAATTATGATGATCGCCCAACGCCTCCATTAAATATCGGTACTAAGTTTGAATTATAAATTATGATGATCGCCCAACGTCGCCATTAAATACCCGCACTAAGTTTGAATTATAAATTATGATGATCGCCCAACGTCGCCATTAAATACCGGCAATAAGTTTGAATTATAAATTATGATGATCGCCCAACGTCGCCATTAAATACCGGCAATAAGTTTGAATTATAAATTATGATGATGGCCCAACGTCGCCATAAATATCGGCACTAAGTTTGAATTATAAATTATGATGATCGCCCAACGTCGCCATTAAATACCCGCACTAAGTTTGAATTATAAATTATGATGATCGCCCAACGTCGCCATTAAATACCCGCACTAGGTTTGAATTATAAGTTATGATGATCGCCCAACGTCGCCATTAAGTACCCGCACTAAGTTTGAATTATAAATTATGATGATCGCCCAACGCCGCCATTAAATACCGGTACTAAGTTTGAATTATAAATTATGATGATCGCCCAACGTCGCCATTAAATACCGGCACTAAGTTTGAATTATAAATTATTATTTGTAATATACTATCGTCTGTTGTACTTTATTATTCGGTCTCCGACTGGCTCCGGCTTAGGGCATTCATTTTATAACTGAGTTAAGTAAACATTGGTCAAGTAAGCGAATTCGATTTTCATCAAGCTATAAATAAAATAAAAAATAAAAATAAAATACATTTATTTCGAGCAACATTAACTCATATGTGGAGTACACACAAATACAAATACACACAACATATAAAGGTTAATAAAATAAAATAAAATAAAATAAAAAGGCAACATCTAACGGGCCCTGCTGACGGCAACATGCCTATCACAGCAGTGCCGTATGTATGGGCAGTCCATCCGGTCCGCGATCATCGCCAGTACAGCATTGGGGCTGCCCCACACTCTACGCACCAGAGACGCGGCACGCTTGCGCATGGTCGCATAAAAGCAATCAGTGCTCGCCTCAGCGAACATGCCAGAAGCGCTACAGTAGCGAGGCAGCCCCAATACCGCCCTGAGCGCGTTGTTGAACTGGACGCGGAGGGCCCCGTAAGATGCTCGCGTGTACTTCGCCCACAAGCTGCACGTGTAAAGGGACGTGCAGTACGCCCTGAAGAGCGTAATCTTCACCTCCCTCGAACAGCGCGCAAACCTACGCGCGAGCATGTTCGCCCTCACCGACAAGGCCCTCCGTTCCCGCTCCATGTCAGCATTGTCCTTGAGGTCGGTCGTAATTAAATGCCCTAGGTACTTAAATTGATCCACCCTTTCGAGTGGAACACCGTTTAGAAAAACGGGTGGACAAGTTCGCAAACGTTTCGTACCGGCCTCAAAGACCATGCATTGACTTTTGGTCACATTGTACTTCAACCCATGACCAAGGGCATACTCCTCACAGGTCCGCACCAGCTTTCTGAGGCCACAGATCGACGCGCTCAGCAGCACCATGTCGTCTGCGTAACTAAAATTGTTGACACAGATTCCACCGACATGGCAGCCGACATGCTGGTTACTGAGCGCGACGATCAAGGCATTCATGTATAGGTTAAAGAGGGAGGGGGAAGTCAACCCCCCCTGCCTCACCCCGCACTGCAACTGATACGGCTCCGACATTGCACCCGCCCACTTAACGCTATTGACCTGATGACTGTACCAGTATTTAAAAACGTTAATAAGTTTACGCGGTAGGTTTATTCCCTCGAGTTTAGCCCACAAGATGTCGTATGACACCAGGTCAAAAGCCTTGGACAGGTCGAGGAAGCAGGCGTGTACAGGAGTCTTTCGATCTGTGTAATATCTGACGGTATGCTTAAGACACAGTATTGCAGTCTCAGTTGACAGTTTAGGTCGAAACCCAAACTGATTATCGTGCAGATCCAGGTATTTGTTTAACTGTGTATTAAGCAAACCGTCAAAAACTTTTGCAATGATCGTTGCAAGAGAAATCGGCCTGTAGTTGCTTTTATCGGCAACATCTCCCGTTTTATTTTTCACTACCGGGACTACTACGGTTTTCATGAAATCTGGTGGTAGGTATGAATGGCTCACGCACAATGTGTAAAACATTGCTAATACCCTATTTACATGTGGGCCAGCGTGAACTAGATGCTCGATGCTGAGGCCATCGTGGCCAGGGGACTTGCCCTTAGATATAGCTTTTATAGCCTGAGCCACATCTTTGGCAACAAAGCAAGACCCCCCGTCCTCGTCAGGCATTTCAACATCGAGCACCGTCTCCGCCGGTCCCCGTGGGGATAGTACACGGAAATGGTCCCTGAAAATATCAGCAACATCCTTAGGGTCACTAACACCCCCGATACTCACCGGTAGTCCAGGCCGAACGTTTACTTTGTTGGTGCCCTTCCAAAAACTACGAAAATGTCCCTTCTTATGTCTTTCAGCAAGGGCATCCATTTTGATTTGGTCCTGATGGTTTTGGCACCATTTAAGTCTGGACTTGAATATTTTGCGACTTTGGTAGATTTCGTCATATACCCACCCAGACCTTGGCTTACCACACATCGCCCACTCTAGAAACTTCGACCTAGCCACCCGGTGGGCCCCGCTAACATGCTTATTCCACCCCACAATGCGTGGACCATTAACTATATATATATAGCTATAACATTGGTTATTTCTAATTCTAAAAAAAATAAACTAGGTATCTATAATGTAAAAGGTTATTAACTTTATTTGCTAGTTGTTTCTTTTGTCATAAATTTGGTAAAATAAAACAGGAATGAAGTCTTTACAATGAAAAATATGTCAAAGTTTGAAATTTCGAAAAGAAAACTTCGTTTCTGGGAACTGAACCCCCAATAATATCCGCTTCAAACGATTTTAAAACGTCTGAGCTAAATAAATACATATTGTTAAAAAAATTGTACAAATACAAAAAGCTGCAGTTCCGTCGGATTTGCACTTACTTTTACAGCTATCCGGGATCATATTATATTTTAGTAAAATTTTGTATAACGCGCTGCGATATAACTCTAAATCTTTCATATCCATAAGTGACTCCTCTTTCCTGTAAAGGCGTATATCAAAAGGCGAAGACACGGGCGTAAATCTCAATGATTATACCTACTTACGAGAAGCGTGCAGGTGGGCTCGTGAACCCAGGTCGTGACAGATGTCAGCGCAGTATCGGCCGCCCCTAATGCCGCGCCTCATATCGCACGGACGCGGGCGGGTGCCGGTGGGTATCAACGTTGATTGATAGTCCTGTCTTCCAGCATCAGTTATAACTATCATCACAATCCATCTTCAGCACTCAAACCTGATCAATTGCATGTTTATAGACAGTTTCTTAAAAAAAGAGGAGGTTCTCAATTCGTGCGTATAAATTTATCTAGGGTTCCGTACCTCAAAAGGAAAAACTGAACCCTTAGGAGATCACTTCGCTGTCCGTCTGTCTGTCAAGACTTGTTTTCTCACAAACGCGCTGAGTTATCAAGTTGAAATTAATATCAAGTACTTATAATAATAATAATTTATTTATCTCAGATAACCTGTAGTCCATACTTTACACTCATACATTAAAATTACTTATAAACTATTTAAAATTATAAACAGATAAAAACCCAAAATGAAATTGTGACTAATTAAATTAAAATATTCATAAATAATAATAATTAAAATTGTCAAAAAAAATATATAAAGATATCAATATAATTTAAAAATAAAATGTCAAATACTAAATTATCAAATCGTGGAATATTATAAAAATGTCAAAATATTAAAATGATATGGGAAATGATTTTAAAATTTGTACCTGCCCCAAGCCCGATATACGGGTGCATGTAAGGCCTGCCAGTGCTGCATGAAAGGCCCGTCCAACCTGTTGGCAACAACGGCGAGAAGACTGTTGCCGCTGCCCCGCACTCTATTCGCTATCGAGGTCGCCCTCTTGCGCATGCTGGCATAAAAACAGTCAATGCGGATGCTCGCGAACATTCCCGATGCGCTGCAGAAGCGAGGCAGCCGCAGCAGCGCCCTCAGCGCGTTATTATATTGAACGCGGAGAGCGCTGTAGGATTTCTGCAAATATGACACCCACAGACTACTCGTATAAGAAGATGTGCAGTAGGCTCGAAACAGGGTGATCTTCACATCCTTGGAGCTGCGAGTAAATCTGCGGGCAATCATATTCGCCCTCACCGACAGCGCCCTCCTTTCTCGCTCAATATCAGCGTCGTCCTTCAGGTCGGACGTCACAATATGGTCCAGATACCTAAAAGTATGTACCCGCTCCAAGGGCACCCCACATAGCCTTACTGGTGGAACCTCCGCCGGACACTTAGAACCCGCGTTGAAGACCATAAGCTCGCTCTTTTTGACGTTATATTTTAGGCCATGTGTACGAGCGTACGTTTCGCAAATGCTAATTAGCTCTCTGAGTCCCCCTATTGACGCGCTCAGCAGTACCATATCATCAGCGTAGCTGATGTTGTTAAAGCAAACATCATCAACATAGCATCCCACATGGCGGCTGCTGAGCTCGGCAACAAGCCCATCGATATACAGATTGAAGAGCGTTGGTGAGCTCAATCCTCCCTGCCTCACCCCGCACTCCAACCTGTACGAGTCCGACAGAGCTCCCGACCATTTAACATTATTGACCTGGTTCCCGTACCAGTGCCGGAAAATTTTAATAACTTCAGGCGCAACTTTCCTATTAAGCAACTTCCTCCACAGCACTTTGTACGAAACCAGGTCAAACGCCTTAGACAGATCGAGGAAGCAGGCGTAAACAGGCGTGCTCCGATCCGTGTAATATCCCCTAATTATACCCTTGCCATTAGCGGTAAACCGTTTTTTGACAGATGGAACTAGTGATTGCAGCAACACACAATACATTGATTGACACGTACGGTATTATAATGTCTGTAAGAAGCCATAAATAAGATAATTTAATAAGATAAGGCAGTTTATATATTTATTTTATTACGCATGTTAATGTTAACTTTTACGTAATCTGGAATATGTACGTCCTAAGAAAGCTGTCAAAAAACGGTTAACCTAATGGACAGGGTATAAGGCTGCAATCCCTCGAAGCAGTGAAACATCAAACTTGTACGTCAACGCAATCCAGAGGTACGGGCGTTTATGTTCCTTTATGCCGCGTATTTGGACACTCGCAAAGAAATCAAAACCTATAGAGTAGTTACCGTTGACCTTGAAGCATGAAATTAGGCAAGAGGCAATTTCATGTAGCACAAGTAAAGGAAAAGTAGTCTGTGGATGGGTGACCATCTTTACATACCGAGACCCCTCCGTGCCTCGGAAAGCACGTTAAGCCGTTGATCCGGGCTGTCATTCATGGCTCTTTGACAGTCGTTACGGGTAGTCAGAAGCCCGAAAGTCTGACAACCAGTCTTACCAAGGGGTATCGTATTACCCAGTAACTGGGTTGTGGAGGTCAGATAGGCAGTCGCTCCATGTAAAATACTGATATTCAGCTGTATCCGGTTAGACTGAAAGCTGACCCCAACATAGTTGGGAAAAGGCTAGGCAGATGATGACAAGTAAAAGAAAAAATCCGAAAACCGTAAATTTGTAGTTACATACCTACAAATTTACGGCATATTCGCCTACCGAATCAAATAGAAAAGAAGATATAACAAAAATCGAAAAATTCTACGAAGACCTACAATCCACCGCAGCTGCAGTTGCATCCAAAAACATAATAGTTATGGGCGACTTTAATGGACAGATTGGCAAACATACATCAGATTGCTCAAACAAATAAAAACAGAAACTAAAAAAGTAAACATGACTATAATAGTAAGACAGCGATATCTTTTAAAAGTAAGCAATTATTACAAGAACGGAAAGAACTTCAACAATAAGGAAAAAAAATAATAATAATGGCCAAAAAATAGCAGAAATAAGCAAAAAGATTAGCGAACAACTTAGAAAAGAACGGAAAACAAAAAGGTTAACAACATTAAGAAAACATAGAAAAAACAGGAGGAATAAAGAAGGCGCTAAAAGAAATTAATTACAAAAAGGACTAGACTGGACTTCCAAATATGAAAAAGAAAGATAGTAGAAAGACCAGCAAAAGACCAGAAATACTAGGAATTGCTACGGAATTCTACTAAAATTTATACCAAAGTCGTAAAGGGGAACAAGTAACAAATGAATATAATTCAGTAAATAAAGAGGAGATTAAACCAATTCTAAAGGAAGAGACAATAAAAGCTATCGAAACACAAAAACTAGATAAGGCACCTGGATCAGATTTAGTAACAAATTGTTAAATAAGACACGGCCTTCCGCTGAGCTCAGAGGCGTACGCGCATGACACGCAGGTCACACATCTATACTATAGCTAACTACTAGCTAACCTAACATCCCTCCACCATATATTTAAACTAAAACGTTACATAACTAGAAGAATTTTCGATAATTTGCTCTAGCTATATTCCTTAATTTTGGACGAACTTCCGTATCCGCTCGGAGATCAGGCTTAGGATCAGCTGCCTCAGATCCTAGCTCAGCTGTTGGCTCAGCTACTGTTCCAGCTGCTGGCTGATTGGTTCTCTAAGACCTGAGCTTGCCTCGCTCCTCTCCACCTCTTCCCCCGGTGAGTCGCGGCGTTGCTGATCTGATGAATGAGCATGTTGTAGCGAAAATTGTTCTCCGTCTGTCTTGGAGTCTGTGAGTGCCCAGTCCATGTCATTATCCTGCTGAGGCTCGTGTGATTTTAATGTATATAATTGGTTTTTATGCTTTTTGATTGTAATGTGTTTCTCTGGTATATTCACATCGTATAAACTTTTTCCAATCTTTTTAATAACTGTACCTCGAATCCATTTGTTATTGTTACTTCCTTTTACCAATACTGCATCATTTATTTCTAACTGAATGTTTCTACTACCTTTATAATATTTGACTTGTACTTTAGTTTGTCTTGTGACAATAGTGAGGACGACGCTGACCCCTCAAGCGCGGGCGCCGCCACCGAGGCGTCTAATAAATCAAACCTGCAACGCAATTTACGTCCGAGCATTAATTCGGCCGGCGAGCTGTCTGTCGTCGTATGTTTTGAGTTCCTATATCTGAATAAAAATTCTGAAAGGTGTGCCTTAATTTTGTTTTTGGGGGTGCCCTGTGCTACCTAACCCTTTTAGGATTTTTAAAATTATTTTTACATATATTTCTGCTTGACCATTACTAGATGGCGAATAAGTTGGCGATGTTATGTGTTTTATACCATTTAGACCGCAAAAATGTTTAAATGTTTTGTTAGTGAACGAGTAGTTGTCAGTTACAATCGTATGTAATGTTCCAAATCTAGCCATTGTTTCTTGTAGTTTCGCTATTACTGCAGCTGTTGAGTAATCACTGCTAAGGGAAAAACATTCTACCCATTTTGTAAATGCATCGATAATGATTAAGTACTCCTTGCCATGGACCAAAAAAATCTAAATGTACTCGGTGCCAAGGACGCTCTGGAAGGACCCAAGGTAACAACGGAGCCCGTGGCAGTGTGGGCCGTAAACTTAAACATACTCCGCAGTTAGTTACCTTATTTTCTATGTCCTTATCTATCTGAGGCTACCAGAATCTGGATTTTGCCTCAACCTTTGTTTTTAATATACCCAAATGTGGTCTATGTAGTTCGTCTATAATTTTATTCCGCAATGACTTCGGTATTACTAGTTTGTGTCTCCTCATCAGGCAACCTTCCTTAGCCAAATCATATCGACATTTATAGAAAGGCATTATGTTATTGTCATCTAATGTTATTTTCAGCCATCCATGTTGTACATAATGTAAGACTTACTGTAAAATGCTATCTTTACCTACTTGTCTCTAAACGAACGTCATTTAAAAATACAGGTAAATGCCCATCTGCTACAAAATTAATGTACGTCGCCTTGTCGACGTCGTCTAACTGTGTACTGTAAACAAATGAGTCATCTGAAATGACACCTACTTGACCATCTTTCGATAACGGTCCGTTGTCGCTGCTATCAGTGATCGAGCGCGCACTGCTGAAAGCCCGACTAAAGTAATCGGCATAATTGCTAGCGCTGGGGATCTATTGTATTTCATAATATTATAGCTAGTTAAAAATAAGGCGTATCGTTGTAACTGGTTAGCGGACACCTCTGGTATGCCTTTGTCGGGATGAAATATGTACATTAGCGGTTTGTGATCGGTGCACAATATAAACGGATTTGCAACACCGTATAAATATTGGTGAAATCGACGAATGCCAAAAACTATTGCTGTTGCCTCCCTTTGAATTTTGCTATAATTTTTTTCAGCACTGCTGAGGGACCGCCACGCATAAGCGATGGGACGTTCCACCCCATTGGCTTCTATTTTAGCTAAAACTGCACCTAACCCCGTTGGAGATGCATCCACTGTCAAAATCAGCTTGTAAGACGGATCAAAGTGTGCTAGTGTTCGAGCCGATGTCAGTTCCTTCTGAATTTGATTGAAAGCAGCCTTATGAATCTCTGACCAAGATCAGTCAACATCTTTTTTTAGTAAATCGTTTAACGGACTAAGTATAGACGACGCATTCGGAATGAACATTCTGTAATAATTAACAAACCCTAAAAATAATTTTGAAAATAGTTCTTCTGTTCTGGGTAGTGGATACTTATCAATATGTAAACATTTCTTTAATGAAACGGAAAAATTAGCACACAAACGAATCTCACCGTCTTTTTTTATTACTGGAACTATTGGGCTCGCAAATTGTGAATTTTCGACCGGAATTAATACACCGGTTTCAACCAGTCCATTCAATTCCTTCTCCACCTTACTCCTTAATGAAAAAGGTACTGTTCTAGCCCAAAAACACCTTGGTTTACTGTTCGGTTTTTAAGGTAAGTTTTATTTTGTGTTTGTTAAACTTACCTAAAGTATAGGAAAACAATGTTGGATATTTGTTTTGATAGTAGTCCAGTTCCGTTAACTCTAGACAGTGATTATCTTTAGATAACTGTAAGTCATATAACGATAAAAAATTTCTACCCAACAATGCTGGCCCGGCCCCTTTTATGACATATATTTCTATATTTTTCTATTCACCCTAATACGAATTCGGAGCCTTCATTACTCCTACTACTTACATCAAATTTTTCCCGAGTATGCTTTTAATATCGATTTAGGCTGCTTTAATAATATGTTACTAAAATATTTCTGGTATATATTCAGTGGAATGGCAGTAGCACAAGACCCACTGTCTACTTCGAAAGATATCAATTGGCCGTGTACGTCGACAGACAGCTTCATAGGCTCGCCGCAGAAACTACGTATATTACAAACTATAATATTCTTACCGTCGTCATCACTTTCGTCATTCGACGCTTGTAAGCAATTAACTTGACTACATTTTTGTTTGCACATTTTTTTTAAATGACCTTTCACTCCATATTTTTTACATTTATATGTAGCAAACCGACACTTGTCCGCTGTGTGATTATTATAGCCGCACACACTACACTTTGCCGAAGATGTTGCCGGTCTTGCCTCTATCTTGAACACGTCCGTGCTAATCGCTGTCGATGCTGCTGCCGTTGATGACTGTCGCGCTGCCCGTTTTGCATTATTTACAGCCACTGCAATTTCCAACGCCTTGGGCAATGTAATAGAAGCTTTTTCGTCCATGAACAATTTGTCCCGTTCCGGCCCCGGCAGCATACCAATGATGAACCGATCCCGCAACATTTCCTCCATTGCTGTTCCGAACTTGCAGTCTACTGCCAGACGCCGCACCCGGGCCGCCCACTGCGTCAAATCTTCGCCAACGTCTTGTGCCGCCGTATGAAATATATATAGAAGAGCGTCCCGCTATTCCATCGACGCAGCTGTACGTGTCCCATCTACATCACTCTACAACGGCAGAGGAGGTCGTGGAGTATATAAAGATGAAGACCAAGTTCACCTTGAGAGTCGAGAAGTTGGAGTCGCGCCACAAGATTAACTTCAAGTCTTTTGTGGTGCGGGTTCCGACTCACCATCTGGAGACTTTCATGAAGGAGTAATTTTGGCCGATGGGTGTCGTGTATCGTCGTTTTCGCGGAAGGCTACATGACACCTCGACTCAGCGCAATACGTCGCCGACCCAAGGTACTTAATAAAGTAGAATAAGGTTTTTGTATGTATTAGTTTATTATCGTATAAGATTATTTTGTATATTTTATCTATGGGCCTTAGTTGCCTGAAATAAATTGATTATTATTATTATTATATCTTTCAGCTAGCACTGACTTCTTTGGCACAAATTGCTTATCTAACTCTGTAGTTAAATCTTTATAAGCTATCTCTTCAACTGTCTTTGGCGCAATTACCTCACGTACCAACGTATACGCATCATTGTTGAGTGCACTTAGAAGTACCGCCTTCCGCTGATCATCTTCTTTTCCTTCTGCTTTTATTAACAACGTATTCGCTGTTAACCATTGATGAAGCCTTTCTTTAAAGATGTTCCAGTCCTGGCCGAGCTCAAATAGCAGCTGATCCTATGAAATTCGCCATGATATTTTTCTAAACGTGTGTGGATAACCGTAACTCGTCGCCACTGTTAAATAAGACATGGCCTTCGGTAACAAGCTGTTTAATTGCACTGAGCTCAGAGGCGTACGCGCATGACACGCAGGTTACACATCTATACTATAGCTAACTACTAACTAACCTAACCAGTGATAGCACCAAGACTTACAGATTTTTTCAATGAAATCCTTAAAACGGAAACCATCCCGGAAGACTAGACTACATCGACAATCATACTGCTTCATAAGAAGGGAGACAAGGACGATATAGGAAATGGACCGATCATTTTAATGTCCAATATTTATAAAATATTTACAAAAATCATCCTAAACAGAATTACCAATATACTAGATGAAAACCAACAAACTCAAACTCAAATCATTAATTTCAATTAAACCATTTACAGGCACTTTTGAATTGTCAAAATTAAATAGTCGGTCAGTTAGTCAGAAAGTTGAAACTAGTTGCCCATTCCAAAGCGTAGATCTCTATGGAGAAGAACGGGCAAGAAACTCCATGGACACTCTTTTAAATCAAGACATTTTTACAAAATCCTGGTTACATTATTCTTATTGCTTCTATATGTGAGAACAATGTAAAAAAACAAATTAAAATATAAAATTAAAAATAAGCCTTGGCAGTTAAGAGATGACCAGTCTCAACTGAAGGCGCCCGTTCACGAACATGACGCGTGGATCAGCACCACCCAGCTCAACCATTTCGTAGGGAACCGAATGATCCAACACACGCGCCACCACCAGTGAGACATTTAAGTGAGCATGACATATTCTCAACTGCCATGCTCTTTCAAGTCAACATCAAAATATCATAAAAAACGGATCCATGGTTCTTACATTTACAAAATTTTCAAAAATGCTTCTAAATTATACAAAACTATAGTTTGCAATATAATCAAGATGAGAGAAAAAAAAAATAACTACCAATCATGAAGAGGTATTTAATACTGAAGTATTAAAAGTTAATCCTGATTAAATAAAATAAACACTAAAAAAAAACAAAAAGGGGAAGCATCTCTTCCAAATATTGAAATTGTGATCAACTTGTAAGCCCAACTGCCTGTGGAGCAGGACCAGCATTAAGCCAAGCATTTTTATCTACTATATACTCGTCCAACTTATAATATGCTTGTCTACATAGTGTGCGTTTAATGCATGTTTTTAATTTCTTCTCATTTAGTTGAAGAATATCGAGTGGTATTCTATTATAACATTTTACACAGTACCCCATAAAAGAAGTTTTTACTTTAGGCAATCTGAAGCGCGGTTGATCTAGTTTGTTCCTATTCCTAGTGTTAAAGTTATGCCTGTCACTTATCTTACTAAAAAGATGTAGATGTTTTCGAACGTACATAATGTTTTCGTATATATATATTGACAAGGAACCGTCATGATGTTACTTTTTTTAAACAGTTGCCTTAGGGATTCGCGTCTGCTGAGATTGTAGATGGCTCTGACAGCCCTCTTTTGCAGAATGAAGATAGAATCAATATCTGCAGCCCGTCCCCACAGCAAAATACCGTAAGACATGATGCTATGGAAGTAACTAAAATAGACCAGTCTTGCGGTTTCCACGTCTGTTAATTGACGGATTTCCAGACAGCGTAAGCGGCTGAACTTAGCCGCCCTGCAAGTGATGTTAGGTGAGGACCCCACTGCAGCTTTGAGTCAAGCGTGATACCCAAGAAAACCGTACTTTTGACGAATTCAAGTATCTCCCTATTCAATACAACGTGACATTCACTACTTCTAACATTCGGTAAAGCGAATCTAATGCATTTAGTTTTTTTCTCATTTAATACTAAATTATTTACAGTAAACCAATTATGGACCATAAGCGTAGCATTATTTACGTCGTCAAGCTGCTGTGCACGTCTGTCTACTTTAAAAATCAGTGATGTGTCATCAGCAAATAAAACCATTTGTGGTCGGGTTTTTAGTAAATGAGGTAAATCATTTATATATACTAAAAATAGGAACGGCCCCAATATTGAGCCCTGCGGCACACCCATTTTGACTTTTAAACCCAATGAATTCACACCGTTTATTTGAACTTGCTGAAATCTATCATTTAAATATGATTTTATTAAGCTAACAGCTAGTTTACCCAGTCCGTAATGCTCAAGTTTCAAGAGCAGTGTTTCGTAATTCACGCAGTCAAATGCCTTGGATAGATCGCAAAAGATGCCTATTGCTTCTTGTGCCTCTTCCCATGCGTTAAAGATGTGTTTTAATAAGGTGACACCGGCGTCAGTTGTACAACGTCCTTTGGTGAAACCATACTGTTGATCGTGTAGGATGTTGTTACCATTGAAATGATTGAGCATTTGATTTAACATTACTTTTTCAAACACCTTGCTGAAAACCGGCAAAACCGATACGGGTCTATAATTATTTGTGTCTTTACTGTCCCCAGATTTGAAAAGTGGAATAACTTTACTGAACTTCATTAAATCCGGGAATACCCCTTGATCTACACACAAATTAAATATTAGAGCTAAGTAGGGTGCAATGGTCTCAATAATGGATTGACAAACTTTAGTAGACATGCCCCACAGATCTTCGGTAAGTTTAATCTTAAGTTGCTTAAATGCCTTTAAAATGACTATAGGGTTAATATGGTTAAATTTAAATTCCACAGCACAGGCTGAGACATTCGCTCTTAATAATTCTATAGTTAGTGCGGGCGAGGAATTTAAAGTTTCTGTAGTTTTAATTGGGATATTGGTAAAGAAAGTTATAAATTCCTGAGCAACATCGATGTTATCGTTAATGAGACCGCGGGAAGTGTTAAGTGAGAAATCAGTATTACGTGTTTTGTTCCTGTTCGTTTCATTGTTAATAATCTTCCAAACGGTCTTTATTTTATTGTCTGCTGATTTAATCTTGTTACTAATGAATGAAGCTTTAGCTGCTTTGCAGATATTTTTAAAAGTTTTAGAATATGTAGCAACATACTTATTAAAAGTATCCGTGTTAATATACGGCTTAAGGCCATACAGTTCAAATAACCTTTCCCTACTTTTTCTGATTCCTTTAGTTGCCCAGTCACTGAATAAAAACTTAGGGCAAATAGTTTTAGAGTTCTTCTTAAAATAATGATTGAACTCTGTTTGAACTAATGAAAATAATTCTTTATACAAAATATTACCATTAGTCATAGCCCTGAGCACTTAACTTGCTATTTAAAGTTATATTAAACTTATTCAAATTACTCGATGTTATTGGTCTAGTATGAATCTGCACTTTTTGTATCGGTGTGTTGGACTTAAAATAAACGGTTTGACCGCTATGATCAGAAGGGAGATAATTTACAATGGCCTTCTCTAGATATTCGCAGCAACAGAAAACATTATCAATACATGTAGCAGTAGCCGTAGTTATTCGTGTTGGTTCCAAAAACACATTTGACAGATTGAATGATTTAAAGAGGTTTAATAATCTGTTACTATTTGAATTGATTTCCAAAATATTAATATTAAAGTCACCACAAATAATTACTGATTTATTACCAGTTGCAAGTTTTGCCATGACATCTTCCATTACTGACTCAAAAATAGAGTAGTTTTAATAGTTTGGAGGTCTGTATACGCACACTATAAAATGCTTATCTAGCTCAACACAGGACAGCTCGATGCTATGTTCCACCGATAGTTCCACTATGTCTTTACGAGTCTTATATTTTATAGAATTTTTAATTAAAATTAATGAACCTCCACGCAGCATGGATTTTCGACCTAAGGAACAAGCCGGTTTCCGAAGAAAATTCTCAACTATATATCACATACACACTCTAAGACAAATTCTACAGAAATATAAAGAATATAATAAAACGTATTGCATAGGGTTTGTTGACTTTAACAAATCGTTCGATACATTGGAACATGAGTATACATATATGGGACGCTCTAAAAAGACAAGGGGTGCAAGCAAAATACATACGAATAATTAAAAAGATATACACAGCGAGCACAGCACCAGTTAAACTTGAATCTACGGGTAACCAATTTCCTATTAAAAGAGGTGTACGCCAAGGAGATTCTATATCACCTAAATTATTTTCAGCAGTGCTGAAGATGATCTTCAGAAATCTAAACTGGACCAAAAATGGCCTCAATATAAATGGCGAAAATCTCAACCATCTACGCTTCGCGGATGATTTGAGGACGCAGGAACTCTGGGACTAATGTTGCAGCAACTATCCGATGAAAGTGTTAAAGCCGGCTTGACAATGAACCTAACTAAAACCAAAATTACGACGAATTCTCAACAAACAGTAACCAACAAACAAATAACAGTAAATAACTAACAAATAGAACATGTAAATTAATATATATATATATTTGGGCCAACTTATATCTACAGATGATTGCATGAATAAAGAAATAGAACGAAGAATAACTAATACTTGGAAACGGTTTTGGTCTCTTAGGGAAATAATGAAGGATAAAGATATGCCAATGAAAGGAAAAAAGAAAGTAGTTATACGAAATATGCACTATTCCATGCTATACGGGTGCCAGACATGGGCGTTAACAGAATTACAAGAAAGTAAATTAAAAGTCTGCCAAAATGTAATAGAAAGGAGTATTTTAGGTATAAAAAGAAGAGATAGAGTGAAATTACAAGAATTTAAAAAGAAAACAAAATTTAAAAATGCGCACACTGCCTACAGACAGCTTAAATGGCGTTGGACGGGACATATGTTAAGAGGAAGTAAAGAGAAATGGACTAAGTCAGTAACAGAATGGTATCCAAGAGATAGCAAAAGAAATAGAGGCAGACAAACCAAAAGATGGGAAGATGACTTTAAGAAAATAGCTGGTCCCGTATGGACCCGCTTAGCTAAGAGACAGGAATATTTGGAAATCTTTAGAAGAGGCCTTTGAGATGAGAAATTGTCCAAATCACATACACCTAGGTACTTGTACTCTGTTGTAGAATGTGTCTGAAGCATTGTTCCCCTCTTCACACTTCCTACTTTGCTTTTCCGTTGGAATAAGTGTCTGTAATCTACCATGAAAATGTTGCAATTTCACTATTGTGAGTGCAACATTTTCACGGTGGATTACAGCCCTTTTGCAACGCGCGGTTGTTGTTAATTCAGTAACAAATATACGAAAAAGACAAGTAATTTTCGTTAAAAGAAAACTTTGTGACAGGCCACAAAACAAAAACTAAAACAATAGATAAAATCAATCAATTATTTTAATAAAACATACCTGTATTCACAAGTATTTAACAATAAAATTAATTGACAAAAATTATGTGACATTGCTTTAAAAAAGTGCATCTATTGTCCATATTTTTGATCCGATTAATTTTACAAATGTGGTCCTTTGAATCGAAGAAACTGGAATTCCTAAACACTAGCTAATAGTGAAGGCATTCTGTTCATCGATGAACGTCGAGTCGGAGCTCTGCTGCGCTGCGTTCCGACTCCGGACAAAGGCGGCATTCGTCAGCAGTCGGACAGGCTCAATCACTCGCTGTCTCGTGATCACTCTCATCACATGTTCTGTTTTCTTTCCTTTGCTTCAATTTGCTCAAAATACTTTACATTCGTGTCACGAACAGCATCACGTAGGTGTACGTGTAGATGACGACACATTTGTGATGACAACACACTTGTGACCACTCACACCCACTTACGTTTCATGTGTTACTGCGTGCGGGAAATAAGCTGCTTAATATAATATTGTTACTTGCTTTTCTTCCCAAACTAATATCGAAATAGTTTTAAAAAGATTATTTTATTTATTTATGATTATGGTAGAAGGGACATAAAGAACCGATGAGTTAAACATTACATTATTCTAAGCTACATAAATCTTGAACGAGAGGGCACAGACTCGCATACATGGTCTCCTTGCATTAAATAACTTGACAGAGCGCATTACAGAGACATCCATTGCTTATGTAACACTGTTACGAAGCAAAACAATTTCGACGGAGTGACACCGCGGTGACGACGTCGCGACGCACGCAGTTAACCTTCTTCGAATCACCGTGTTCCTCTTCGAGATATCTGGTTTATACCAAATTAGTGTGCGACTTTCTACGCGTCTCAACACATCCTTTCATTCTCAGCGATGCACAACAATAATTCTCACATTTTTATCTTCGAAAATACTTGAAACAACTTTTTGAGTATAAAAGAAATCTCGTTAAGCAAATCTCGATTATCTACTTTAGCTGACTTTGTCACAAGACAGTGACCACCACGACTAGCCTTTCTAGCGTCTTCCCAAGCATGTTTTTGGTTTTACACACTACTTGTAGATACTGCTTCGACATGAACGCTTTCCAGTGCCTTCTCCGTTCGTCGTCGTCCTCGTGCACTCCGTGCACAGCGCACAACTTATGAGTGCGCGGGCGGTAGATGTGCGTCGCGTATCTGCCTCGCGAGCCACGCGACGCCATCCGCGAGTCCGGCGCCGGACAGCGCGCACGATGCACAGATGTGCCACGGCTTGTCCGTGATGCGCTCCAGACCCAACGCTGCAATATTAAAACCAATATAACGAATTATAAACAAGGCTATAAATAAAGAGGCAGACCAAAGAAACGATGGATAGATTGTGTGAAGGATGATGTGGCTCGAGAGGGTGTGAGGGCTGACTACCGAGATGGCGGTTAATTATGGAGATAGCATGCTGCGCAGACCCCAAATAAATTGGCGAGGGCAGGAATGAATATGAGGAGGGCACTGTGTGCAAGCTCAATTCCTGGTCTGGGGGAGTGCGAGTATGTAATGTGAATAGGTACTGACCGGCGGCGACCTGCATGGGCGCGAGCGCGTGCGGCGCGTCGTGCTTGTTGGCGAACACTAGCAGCGGCACGCGCCGCCCGAACATGTCTGGGTGCGCCAACAGCAGCTCCAGCTCCTCGCGGGCCACCACTGACAACCAATCAATGCAAAGTGAACGCTTCCACACTACAATTCGGATGTGATTGCAGCATATTGTCATCATATAGTCAAATAAACACAATGAAAAGGCTAGGTTTGATCGACACGTAAAGAGTTCCACATCTCTTCCTAAATGTTTGAACGCCTTTGATCGTTTCCATTACTTGTCAGCGAGCTACAACTAAGTGTTTACTACAATTTGAATATAAATTTAAGTAAGACTTTTTTAAAAAAAAAAAAAAAAAAGTAAGACTAAGATAATGCATTTTAGACAACGTATGCCTGGTGTACCTAACCTTCATATACATAACAAAACTGACGATATTGATGAAGTAACTGTTTCCATATTTTTGGGATTACAAATAGACTGCAGTTTAAATTGGAAAGCACATATAGGCGCATTGAGTAAAAAAATTGAGTTCGTCGGCATATGCTTTATATAGGTTATCATCCATAGTCGATACCAAAGCACTTCTCGCGGCTTACTACGGTATATACAGTGCAAACACCACTGATAAAGAGACAGCATTTAAGGCTCAAAAAAGATGTCTCCGGTCAATGTTCAAACTAAAAACCACCGACAGTTGCAAACCATATTTTAAGCAGTACAACATTTTGACACTTCCCTGTATTTATATTCTTGAAGTAGCTGTGTTTGTAAAGAACAATCCAAATCGTTTTGAAGGTTTGGTCGATGTATTTCCAATAAATAGGCGAGACAATACAAAATTAAATCATGTATCGTGTCACACAACTGTGATGCGCAAAAGTATTTATTACATGGCCCCAATTGTTTATAATAAATTGCCACGTGCTTGGAAAGATTTTAAAACGGTGCAATTCAAAAGTAGACTTCGAAAATTATTAATAGATAAAACGTACTACAGTGTAAGTGAGTTTTTAACGGACAAAACTTTTTCTGAATACCTGTAATTTTTTAATTAATTATTATGTTACATATTATCTATGACCTGGAATTTTAAATGTATGTTTTTTATTTATGTTTCGACCTCGATTTTTATTCTTATACCTATAATTATACTGTTAATGACAATTTAATTTTTTTTTAAACCATTTTATTTAATTTAGGTATATTTGTTGTAATTAAGTTAATGTTTTAATGACAATTTGAATTTTAATAATTTTTGTTATTGAATGTAATAATTAAGTTAGTTTAAATGACAATTTGAATTTTAATAATTTTATTTATTTAATGTAATAATTAATTCAATGTTTTAATGAGAATTTAAATTTTAACAATTTTGTACATAATGAAAATGTTTGCATGCCGAATGGTGAAATATGGCAGAACTCTGATTTATACCTACTATCTACTTATGTATTACCCATATTTGCAAATAAATGCAAATATTTGCAAATATTCTATTCTATTCTATTTGGTTCCAAAAAGCCCGGTCGCTAACGGTGCACACGACGCAGCCGTCCATATCGGTTTGTAATTACATCGGCCGCCAACGGACGGCATTCCTAATTCTCCGACAAACTTACTTCCGCTCCGAGTTGTGTGAAGTTTGAAATGTAATCTGGTCCTTCCGCGTGCCCCAGTGGAATCAATATTCACCTATACTAATACAGTTTCGGAGATAATAGAAACTAAACCACAAAATGCCACAAAAACATTCACGAATACAACTTTCATTCGTGCTCTATGTAGACGTTTTATCCATTTACCCATAGATGGCGTTCTACAAATACGTCATTTTTCTGACTCGCCGTGTTCATACTTTACGCGGATTGATGACATTGTCGGTATTGTCATTGGGTGATGTAAATTGGTTAGATGTTGTTCTATTGATTTCTATTGGTTTAGGTTGTTTTAAATACCGTACTTCATTCCTTCTCCTCTTCGTAATTATGGTTTACGATTGTTTCTATCTCAAGTTGAGGTAATAATAATTATAAATCTGAAGAGTTTGTTTGTTTGAACGCGCTAATCTCTGGAACTACCAGTCTGATATGAATTTATTTACATTTATTTTTAATTAATTATTTTTTAGCTTGAGTACCTACGTATAGTTTTTATTATATTTGTTGGTATATTGGCGTGCCCGCTCACATATGGCAAATAATTTAATTTTATGTTCTGTGTCTTGTAATGTTAATTACTTAACATTAGGTGCCTAGTATTGTATACAATCAAGTATTTTCTAACTGAACAGACAGCTGTGCTGCTGGGGAGTTTATTGCGCCACTTCTTCCCAGCGATAGCACTAGGAAGTGGTGAAGGGCGGGCGTTTTTGGGGGGCTGTCTTTTGTAATTTTGATGTTCGAAAAGTGCTGATTCTCAGCCTAATTTGAATAAATGACTTTTGATTTTGAAAAATATTTTTGCCTTTGATTGATAGCGCAATTCCTGAGAAACGCTATTTAACATCACGCTACGACTCTTCGGAGCCGAGCAGAAAGAAAAAAAGTCCGAATGAAGAAAGAACGCTAAGCGAAAACAAAGTAATAGCGCAGCCCCAGCAGTCTTGACATGCATAGCGATCGCTTTACGACCGGATTTGGTCGCAAAGTCCTGTCAATCCATACATTACACCTGTCATTCCGGGACTTTGCGACCGAATTCGGTCGTAAAGCGATCTCTATGAATGTCGAGACTGCAGCCCCTGGCAGGCGACGCGACGGGTCAGGGCGGAGGAAGCAAACATTCCACGCGGACGATTTCGCGGACAGAAGCTGTTTGTTATAATCTGATCATGGTAAACAACGTTCTTCAATAATGTTCGTACAGTTTCAGGAGTTTTAGGAAACTCATTTATGGAAATATGGAAGCCTCATTGCCACTTTCAGAAATAAAATGATTGAAATGACTGTATTTTGCAGTTTATAAAATTTTATGTTTTAACTGATATCTAATTCTTACAGGCTGTTTGAAGTCATTGAAACATTTAATTTTAGAGCGTAAGTAGACGAACGTTATTGCTGAACCCAAAGTTAGCTAGCCAAGGGTTGGAGTAACTGAAGTGCCGACGAACATGACACTCATCATTCGAGCCAAAGAACATAATATGCAAGGTAACCACTTTGTATGGCGAAGGAGGTCCAATATTAAGGAGTTACAATCGACTGAGGTTATATAAACTTATTTTTTTTACATATTTTTTTGAGTCTACTAAAGCCTCGTGTAGCTGGAGCTTGACATAAGTATGTAATGTCGTCCCACATGCTGAACGAATACTGACTACTAGAGTACTGACCGAGCCGCAGGTGATCAGCCGAATCCACTACGAAGATGACGGCGTGTGCGCGGCGGTAGTGGCGCTCCCAGAGCGCGCGATGCCGCGGTGCGCCCGACACGTCCCACGCGCTGAACGCCACGCCGCCACCTGCACACACGCTGCGGTCAGCACGCGGGCACTGCGACACTCGTCGGTGAGAGTACTACGCACTAGTGAAGTGCTCCTGCTGCTGGCCCACAGTGGGCGCGGCGTGCGGCACGCGCGTCTCGGGAGGGCGCAGCGCGTTGAGCAGCGTGCTCTTGCCGCTGTTGTCAAGCCCCAGCACCAGCACCGTCACCTCGGCGCGCCCGCGGCCGAGCCATACCGACAGCTTGTCCAGTAGACCCATCTCCTCGATTAAAAAATAACTGCAACAGTTATATCCACAGATCATGCATAGTAGGTACATCAATAAGAAACTGATTATTATGTTTTACATACTTACATATTTTATAAGATGAGCTATTGAAACTTTTACCTACAGTCGAACTTTAAGGCTAGTAACTGAAAAGGAACAGGTCCTCTTATACTGACTTTCACTAAATTATGATAATGATAATAATCGTCTTTTTTGGATTTTAGTCCTTCGTCCTCCGTCCTTCAAATGGTTTCCCCGACTAGAAGGACAAGTTTCAACCAGCATTCTATTAAAATCAATACGAAATGGTCTACGGAATACTATCAAGCGTGCAATATGTACTAGTTAAGTAACTTACCCGGTCTCGGTTCTCAGGATCTCACATAGTTGTAGATGTTACCCAATCAATGTGTGAATACTTACTAATTACTGCGCCTACCTACTTAGTAAACTCTGTACCGTAAACGCACACAACTAATAATTGGTGCAGTTCAGGGATCAACTCGTTACTATTGCGACGAGTGTAGACTGCTTGTGCGGTATCGACGACGGTTGCCATGGCAACGCCGTTCAAACATCGCGGCCGACTAGTACCGCTGACCGACTACCACATACGCGTCCTTATTGAATACTAGCTGCTGCCCGCGACGTCGTCTGCGTGAAGGCTCTACAGCACCAAAAATACCTAAGGTGCCAGTGTCGCTATAGCATTATAAGTAAACAACTTTTAAAATAGCATTAAAATATAAGTTTTTTTTGCAAGCAAAGCAAGTGAAAAGAGTTATATGGGAATCCTGCTGAGTTCAGTCATAAGATGTGACTGAAGGAAATAGAGAAAATAATGCAGGAATACATTCCAGGACACAAAAGAGTAAAAATGCGTACAAAGGTATCATACCTAACAACACTTCCCTATAAACTACGTTGGTAGTTGTGCTGCCAGGAGCCAAAATGTAAAGAGAGTCAGGACTGGTGACGCGGCAGCAAGCGACGTACAGTTGCCCGTGTGAGAAGCAACTCGTCCTGAGGTCGACACCCGCTGCCCTCAGTGTCTGCCCCTGCGACTTATTGATGGTCATCGCGAAGCAAACACTCACGGGGAACTGTACGCGCTTGAACTGGAACGGGAAGTTATGAGGTATGAGGGGAATGCGTGGTATAAATACTGCCTCACCGACGCCACAACCCGTAAGAATTTCCGCCTCAATGGTGTGTCTGTGGAGCGAGATGACTTTAAGGTGGGTCCCGTTACACAACTTCGTAGGAGATAGGTTCCGAAGAAGCATAATCGGGACACCGACCTTCAGCTTGATGGTATGCGCTGGAAGTCCACTTGCTGACAGGGAGTTCAGAAATTCCACGGGATAATGTGTGGCGTCATCTTGCTCGACAACACTGTTTAGGTGTAGACCACTTCATTCCCCTCAATTTCCGAGAGAATGCATTCGTTAATTCCTGCAGCCTGATCATTTTTGGGTGTCAAAATGGCCCGCTCACACACCCAAGAATTCTGCTGGTGCGGTATACGACTGATGTCCCCGTACACACAGCGAATGAGTTCTTCTAAGCTGGATACCACTCTACCAAGAGACTCTGGAAGCACCACCTGTCCACCTCTCTCTTCTGGTAGAGTGCCTTCGCCAAGACTTAGAAGGACATTGGAGAATTCTTGAGCACGTGCATTGCCGCCGAGCCGAGCTCTCATATTAATGGTCAAGCGCAGCGTACGAACTCGTGACCACAACGAAGATCGTTTCAACGAAGCATTCACCTCGTCAGACCTCGATCCCCGCGTCACCACGGGAAGCGTTTGCCGGAAATCGCCACTGAACAGAACTGTGACACCACCCATCAAATGTTCGTTCCTGCGGATGTCCTGCAGGGTTCTGTCCACGGCCTCAACTGCCTTCCTATTGGCCATCGTACATTCATCCCATACGATCAGAGAGCAATCCTTGAGCACGTGTCCCTTTTACGTGTATCGCTGTTACGTGACACACCACAAACAGGCGTTTCGGCGCTCTCTAAATCGATGGAAATTTTAAAGATGGCATGTGCTGTCTTGCCACCCGGAAGCAGTGTGGCAGCGATTCCCGACGACGCTACAGCAATAGCAATTTTGCCTTGTCTCCTGACCTCTGCAAGTATGCCAGTGGTAACAAATGTTTTTCCTGTTCCACCAGGAGCATCCAAGAAAAACATTTTACCCTGGTTTTGCCCAACGCTTTCAAGGACGGTGTCATAAATTTGTTTTTGCTCTGAAGAGAACAAAGCGACATGGTCATTTCGTATGGTGGTCATTTCGCCCGGATCGTAATTTGTCTCAGCGTTATACTCCCGATTTCCACAGTCTTGATTCGGTGATGATTGGGGAGCTGGTAACCCATATTCGATCAGTGGATTGCCGCCGATAGAAATGACCACAACTTGAAGTTACCTGAGACAGGTATTCAGCACGCGTTCATCAGTTACTTCGACTTCGTCTCCAGTAGCACGAATCAAAGCTCGTAGAAAATCTATGGCTGTGAGTAAGTAAAAACAAATCCAGCTTAAAACTAGCTGGATTTGTTTACTTACTTACATTTAAGTTTATAATTAGGTATACGACATGAAAATATATGAATTACCAAGCAATAAGCACACAGATAAATACGGAACAAAAGTATTAACAGTCAATGTTTATTTTGTACTAACAACATGAAATTGATGAAGAAATGATCATCATCAATGATTGCACCACATTGTTTTTAAATTTTCTTCCTCAACTCTGCTCAACAGTTTGAGGGTTTTGTTGGAACTTGAATTTGTCAAAACGAACTATGCGATACAACATTTATGAAGAAAACTTTTTTGCAAAAAAAAACAACCGACTTCCAAAAACACGACACTACAAAGTGAAAAATAACTTTAATTTCGGAAGTCGGTGGCAAACAACGAAAATGCGAACCCAACGACACCGAATTTTTTTGCAAAAAAGTTTTTATTTTTCACTTTTATGGGACCATTTGGAAAGTATACCCTTTCCAACAAAAAAAGATGTTTTCAAATCGGTTGGCAAGCGACGGAGTTATGCGCGAATAAACATTAAAAAAAAAATACAAACATCCGAATTGAGAACCTCCTCCTTTTTTAGAAGTCGGTTAAGAATGCACACTGCCATCTATGAATTTTAAGAATAACTAACTACCGCCGACATGATCAAATTTAAATTATTAATTTCCAAAAGTGTTAACATGTAACTTGAGTTGATTTTTATGAAATCTCATAGATGGAGCTGCTTCAAATTGTCTTTATACTACTAACATTCATTAAACTATGTTTCTCTGCCCAAGTTACTTAAATGGCGTAGTTTTTATAGTGTAAAGCTAGATAATAGCATGGCTTACACAAAAACAACATTTAAATATGCGTCGTTAGATTACACGCTGTCACAGAATGCGTAAGAAAAATAAAGATTCACAGCTCCTCCCCCGTAGGTGATAGCGTGATAATATGTAGCCTATATATTGACCCGACCTCTTAGTAATATTCATACAAAATTTGAAGTAAATCCATGTAGTAGTTTTTGAGTTTAGCCCGGACATACATACAGACAAACAGATAAACAGACAAAAATTCTAAAAACTATATTTTTGGCTTCGATATCGATTGTAGATCACGCCCCAAGTATTCTTTTTAAAAAAATTCAATGTACAGTTTTGACTTTCCTACGATTTTATTATATGTATAGATTCTGTAGTCCTCAGTTGGTGTGATGGTTCATGTAGATTATTGAAGAAATACTTTCTGTAGTACCTACTTAGTATAGTTAGATACTCAACATTTCTTTCAAGATGTTCTCGAAATCGGTAATTCTTTTCTTTCTGCCCCAGTAGTCTCGACATTCATAGCAATTGCTTTACGACCGAATTCGGTCGCAAAGTCCCGAATTGACAGGTGAAATGTATAGAGTGACAGGACTTTGCGACCGAATTCGGTCGTAAAGCGATCGCTATGAATGTCGAGACTGCTGGGGCTGGTAAAGGAAACAATGGTGGCCAGTTTCATTCGACATAGATACAAAAAAACTTACTTTTAGAAACTGGGGGTTGAGCACAGTAAATTTAAAACTATGCAATGCAAACATAATAACATTTTAATATCACATAGTGTACTCGTATACAGTAGGTATATCACTTAATGTTATTGTACTGGAAGATAATTGGAGTCAGGTTTCTCTTTCGCTTGTGTCGCACATTATAGTCCTACGGCACTGACCCTGGTACGCCGCATGCTAATCAATGTTTTCTCAATTATCATTTAGACATTTATTTAGTTCTTTTACTTTAACTAATCACATTTTTGTAGAGATAGTTTGTTTACTGCACTCCACAGTTAGCACACTGTCACAACGCGACGGCGGCGGACATATGACGTCGTAGATCTCATCGGGCGAGCGGCCGCGCGTCTCGGGCAGCGCGCGCACCGCGAACAGCGCCAACGCCAGCGTCAGCGCGGCCGCTAGCGCCAGCGCCGCGCTCAGACCAGCATAGCGCGCCACCAGCGGGAACAGCGCCACCTCCAGCGCGTTGCCGCCCCACGCCGCGCCGCCGATCAGCGTCACCGCGCACCCGCGGTACTGCAACATAACACGCTACAGTCGGTGCTAGCATGACAACAGCGGACCGGTGGTGACATCTCTACCGCCACATACGAAGTACCTGTGCACCTTCTACACGTACAGAGAGCGTCACTATGTGGTGTCGTCAAGTTTTAAAAATATTATATTTTTGTAACATTGCATATACTTACTGAAGAACACTTAAAAAAATGTAGTTTAAAAAAAAAACACGCTTATCCAATCTCACAGACTCGTCAAAACAAACCATATGAGCCCAAAGTTCCACTATCCACCTCCTGTCTCCATCATCAGATCAGCTTCAAGATACCAAATTATAGGTTTGTCATCCGAACTGCATGCATACTACAGCGCTTTTTAAATTAGTTATAAGTGCGTTCCACGCTTTTAGAATTCAATATAAGAATATTTAATTATTTTATATTTTTTTTTTAGGTTTTATAAACTACTTACATATTTTTATTTTTAACTTTCGTGTCTAGTACATTCTTCATTAAGTTAATAAGTACCAAGTCAGTGAAGTTATGACCATTAGGGGCTACTAGCAAACTCAAGGGTTTACAATCCACCTCCTGGCTCCATCTGATGATGGAGCCAGGAGTCGACGAGTTACATATTTCAATTGGTGATCCAATTGCAATATATTGGACTCGTCAAAAAGAATCATAATATGACCCCAAACTCGAGGGGTTTACTAGTAGCCCCTAATGGGGTCCACTATCCACCTCCTGGCTCCATCATCAGACCCTCAACACAAAGTGCAATATGTTGGAATCATCAAAACGAATCATATGACCCCAAACTCGAAGGGTTTACTAGTACATCCAAAGTTTCATTTCAATACGTCAATTAGAAGTACCTATGTAAGAATTGACTTCTAAGATTTCGTTACATTGTTAGTTAGATACAAGTGAAGCTAATAAAAGCGCGTTAAATAGCTACAAAAAGCGCGTCTTTTGCTACGGTACCTAGTTGATGAAGCTGTGTGTACCTGATAATGGAACATGTCGGCGAGCATGGCATAGGGCGCGGGCTGCAGGCCGGCGGAGTCCGCGAACACGGCGCCCGCCAGCGCCGCGCCCGCCCACGCGCCCCCCGCGCCTGTCGCCACCGCGCCCGCGCCTGCCAGCAGGCACAGCCCCGTCGCCGCCGCGCACCACACCATCAGCGGCTAAGGAACCACCATCACGTCAAAACATAGCGTCATCCTCCTGCCGTTATCCCAATTTATTTAGGAACGGCGCAACATCCCGCAACATGTCTTTTTCTTCCATGATTCTCTATTAGTCGTCGTCACCGCGGTAGTCATTCCTTTTTATTAACCGACTCCAAAAAAGGAGGAGGTTCTCAATTCGACGCCATGTTTTTTTTTTTTTCTGTGTTTGTTACGCCATTACTCCGTCAATGGTGGACCGATTTTTAAAAATTCTTTTTTTGTTCGAAAGGAGATACTTCTGAAGTGGTCCCATAGAAATTTCATCAAAAACGGTTCAGTAGTTGGGTTTTAAACCAAAATTACTGGTAAAAATTACAACTTAAAAGTGAAAAATAAAAACTTTTTGCAAAAAAAAACAACCGACTTCCAAAAACGACACTACAAAGTGAAAAATAACTTTAATTTCGGAAGTCGGTGGCAAACAACGAAAATGCGAACCCAGCGACACCGACTTCCGAAATTAGTTATTTTTCACTTTGTAGTGTCGTTTTTGGAAGTCGGTTGTTTTTTTTTGCAAAAAGTTTTTTCTAGCCATATCATCATTAATGGAAAAACGTAGTGTGTGCCAATACAAGCACATAAGTATTGACCCTTACAGAATAACTCTACTGGACGTAAAAGTTCCGCCGACACTCTTAAAAACAAAAATTTAATAAAAACCTTTCTGCCAACTTTCTCGATGAGGTACAAGGCTAATGCAGAAGCAACGAACTGCGCTGCACCAAGCAGCACAGCGTGGCGCGCGGGAGAGCCAAGAGCGCCAGCCGCGACCCCCGCACCGGCTGCACCGGCGTCGTCCCGCGCCAGTACAAACACGCGCTCTGCGAACTGCAGCAGCGCCAGCACGCCGCACGCCTCCTGCCCCACCACCGCCACCAGGCACAGCACGAACGCGCGCCGACGATGCACGTCGCTCACTGAGGACATCACAAATGAAAATCTAGTATTAAACATAAATGCTGACTATTATGTATATCTATACTTAATATTATAAAGAGGTAAAATTTGTTTGTTTTTTTATAATGTACTAGCTTCTGCGACTTCGTCCGCGTAGAATGTTTGTTTCCTCCGCCCCGACCCCTCGCACCGCATCGCATCGCGTCGCCTGCCCATGCTATTACTTCGTTTTCGCTTAGCGTTCTTTCTGATTTTGTTTTTCTTTCTGCTCGTCTCCGAAGAGTCGTGGCGTGACGTTAGATAGCCTATATCCGCTGTAAGCATTCCTCAAGAATTGGGCTATCAAATGCAAAAAGATTTTTTCAACTGATTCTGAAAAGTAGTTCCAGAGATTAGCGTGTTCAAACAAACAAACTCTTCAGCTTTATTATTAGTATAGATTACCTCAACTTAAGATAGTTTAGGAACAATCGTACAACAAAATTATGAAGAGGACGAACGAAATATTTATGATACTAAACAACCGATAGATTTCAATAGAAAGACACTCACCTGTTTTTTTAACAATATTGTTGAGTCGCTCCATGTAAAATACTGGTATACAGCTGCATCCGGTTAGACTGGAAGCCGACCCCAACATAGTTGGGAAAAGGCTAGGCAGATGATGGATGATTGTTACGAGCTACGGGTTCGTGACAGTAAAAACTGCCGATATAGATTACCAAACATTACACTTTATTTAAACGACACTAATAACAGCTCAAACACACTAATTATAAAACACAATTGCTCTTAAGTCTTACTTGAAGATCGCTTTCGATGTATACGCTTCTATCGCAGATCCAAGTCTAACTGGTCGCGGCTAATTCCAGCCTTATACAGGAATATTTTTTAAGCAATGCGCAAAAAATTTTTGGTGGTTCAGTGTCAGTAATAGAACACATTTCCATTATTTGTTCAAAACTTTTTTATATTTTTTTATCCGACTTTAAATCAGCAAAATATGGACACTATCTATTCGTAATAATATCAATGAACGCGGGCGCCGTGCGGCTTACGAGTGATGTTGCAGAGAGGGTGAAACCCCCTTCCGGGCGGCAGGGTGGCGCCAGGCGGCGGCGGCCGGCCGGGCGCTCGACAGTCTGCTCAAGGCATGCGCTTGCGCTGTCGTTACGTCGCGTCTAGTCGCTTTCCCGCGCGTACTCGTGTGTCGTACATACTTACGATGTCGGATTTTAGTAACCGCGAGTTCTATGTGATGGTGCGGGTCTATTTATTATGTGGTGAAAGCCTACGAGCAGCTCGCAGAATGTATGCTAGGGGGTAAGGGGTAAGGACCCCACGGTCCCTAATGAAAGGACCATGTTAGCAGCCACTCAGAGGCTGCTTGATCACGGTTAGTTCAGGACCCCAAATCACGCACTAGGGTCTGGGACCTCGACTGGCGGTAAATGTAAGTATTAAGTTAGTGCCTTAATTTAATTGATTATAATGCGTTATTTTCTGCATTTTGATGGTCCTAAGCCCATGAAAGTATGAAGGAAAAATTGGAATTACTCTTCAAATAACTTCAGATCACGGCCTAATCTTAAAAAAGTCTAATTCGAACCTGATAAAATCAGCGATCAGTACATTGTATGTAACCCACGTAAATATCTATCTACCCACGCCTATGCACGAAAAACGACCGAGCGCTGCCGCGCCGGGCGGCGCGTAGTGGCCAGAAAATCAATTTCAAAATAGACATCTTTCGTTAGCGATAACTTTATTTTTTTGTACTAAGACTTATCAAAATAAAAAATAGGTGTTTAATAAAACTCATTTAAGTTTAATTTGTCAAAGTTTGCGCACTGAATAAAAATTATTCCTGTATAGTGCCGCAGATAGTTCCAGAACCATCTAGAATGTTCGAGTACATACCGGCCCCGACTGACCAGATGTCCATAGTTCGAAATTTCTAGAAGGATCTATTAGTTCTGTTATTCGATACTAGATGGCGCTAGTAGTAACATGGTTCTGCTACTTAATACTAGATGACGCTAGTGGTAACTAATGTCACCATGTACCAGGCATTAATTGTGGCGCACAACACTGCCCCCTCCTAAGACATGCTTGTCCCGAGGCTCCATAATAACGCGCCAGTCGATCACATGGACAATCTTAGGAGTACCTCTTGCACCTTTCTGTATCCGGTAGGTTACGTCATTGATCTTAGTCACAATCCGGTACGGTCCATCCCATTTTGCTTGAAGCTTAGGAGATTTCCCTTTGCTGCGGACTGGATTGTGCAGCCACACTAGTGAACCTTCGTGGAACCCTTTATTGTTCATTTTGCGGTCATAACGGATTTTCATCTTTTTAGACATTTGCTGGCCCGATTGTCTGACGTCCTCATAAATGTCATTCAATTTGTTCCGCAAGTTATTCGCATAATCGGTTATACTGCGTGGGGCAACAGGTGGTATTCCGGTGATCAGGTCTGCAGGCAGCCGTAATTCTCTTCCAAAGTTTGCGAAAGCTGGTGTCACCGATGTACTTTCGAGAACAGCGCTTCGATATGACAGCAAAAATAGCTGTATGTGCTTGTCCCAATCTCGTTGCAGATTTTCCACAACTTTTGCTAGGTACCTCTCCAGTGTCTGATTAAATCGTTCCACCATTCCATCCGATTGTGGGTGGTAAGAAGTTGTTCTTGTTTTATGAGTACCCATAACTCGACAAGTTTTCTGGAATATTTGGGACTTAAAAGTCCTTCCTTGATCACTGTGAATCTCTAAAGGTACTCCAAACCGACAGAAGACTTCATAAACTAATTTATCTGCAACTGTCGAAGCTTCTTGATTTGGAATGGCGAAGACTTCCTGCCACTTAGTGAAGTAATCCATCACAACCATGAAAAACTTGTTACCACTTTCACTTTCCGGAAACGACCCCGCAACGTCAAGGGCTATCCTCCCCCATGGTGCACCAACATTGTACAATTTCAATGCACCTCTGCAGTCTGAGGTCCCTTTACAGCTGCGCAACTTGTCATTTGCGACACCAGTCCTCGACATCGTCCCGACAGTGGACCTGTAGGTTTTACTCCTACCAGATACCTAGTACAGAAATACGCCACGAGTAGCGCTGCTCTGATGTCAACTTTCTGTCATGGCTGAGACAGACGTCTATCTTCTATAATTATCTTTTCTTCAGTAATTGGAATTAATATTATTATTGTTGTTTTGTGTTCTCATCCTATCTATTGTGTTTCACGTGTCTTACTCCTTCTGTGTATATATTTATATCGTGTTGTGTACAGACATTATATGTATTTCCAAAAATTCTAACTTGACTTTTGTTTCTTGTGTGTCCGTACAATTTCTACTACAACTAAACTGGTGACCCCGACGTGATGTGCACAAACTACCAACTTACGGCCGCGAATGGGACGCCCATTAAGACATTTGGTTTCGTGCAGTTAAATTTAAATTTAGGACTCCGTAGAGACTTTAATTGGTGTTTTGTAGTTGCCGAGGTAACCAAACCAATTATCGGTGCTGATTTTTTGTCTTTTTATTCGCTGGTCGTTGACTGTCGTAACCAACGACTAATCGACAGTAATACGAACATTTACTCTGTGGCCTCAAATCACTCAGACTCGTCATCTATATTCTCTGTAAAAATTTCTTCTGGTGATTCGAGGTACCACAAAATTTTGGACGGGTTTCCCGCCATCACCCGACCCGCCGGTATACTACGCACTACACCGCACAACACCGTTCACCACATCCGCACCACCCCAGGCCCTCCAGTTTCATCTTCATTTCGGCGACTAGCGCCAGACAAATTGAAAATTGCTCAGCAGGAGTTCCAGCTGATGCTGGCCAATGGAACTGCTAGACCGTCGGAGAGCCCATGGGCATCACCACTGCACCTCGCCCCTAAAAAGGATAACAGTTGGCGACCTTGTGGTGATTACCGGATGCTGAACGCCCGGACCGTCCCTGACAGGTATCCGATTAGGCACATCCACGATTTCTCACACAGTATCTCTGGTTGTAAAATTTTCAGTACAATAGACCTAGTGAAAGCCTATAATCAGATACCTGTCAGTCCAGACGACATTCCGAAGACAGCGATCACCACACCGTTCGGCCTGTACGAATTTCCGTACATGACGTTTGGTTTGCGCAACGCAGGCCAAACGTTCCAACGTTTTGTCGACGAACTGACGAGAGGACTGGAGTTTTGCTACTGCTATTTGGATGACTTCTTAATCTTTTCAAGGTCACAGGCTGAGCACGAGGAGCACCTCCGCATTATTTTCGGCAGGATGAAGGATTTCGGTATGCTGATCAACACATCCAAGTGTGTTTTCGGTGTTCCTGAGGTAACCTTCCTAGGTTACCACATCTCCGAGAAAGGCACCAAACCGCTTCACTCCAAGGTCGATGCCATCAACAACTTCCCGCCGCCCAAAGATGTCCGTCAGTTGCGCCGATTTCTGGGTATGATTAATTTTTACAGGCGTTTCATACCCCACGCAGCTCAGATTCAGGCGCCGCTGCACAATCTCTTGATTGGCAACGTAAAGGGCTCGCAGCCTATATGTCTTGCGGAGAATACTTTGCAAGCATTTGAAGACTGCAAGGCAAGCTTAGCTAACGCTGCCCTATTAGCTCACCCCGATTGCAATGCCAATCTCGCGTTGATTACTGATGCATCGGATACTGCAATTGGCGCCGTGTTACAGCAGCTTAGCGATGATGGCTGGCAGCCATTAGCTTTCTTTTCCAGGAAGCTTAGCCCTTCGCAAACAAAGTATTCTCCCTATGACAGGGAACTACTGGCCATTTACGAGGCCATCAAATACTTTCGCCATATGCTCGAGGCCAGACACTTCGTCGTGTACACGGACCACAAGCCGATCAGTTTTGCATTCCACGAAAGGAAGAAAAACTGCTCGCCTAGGCAATTCCGGTACCTAGACTTCATTGCCCAGTTCACCACCGACATAAGGCACATTTCGGGCAAGGACAATGTCGTAGCCGACCCCTTATCTCGCGTGGAAGCGCTTCAGGTACCGGTCAGCTTTGACACTCTCGCGGAATCGCAAGCTGCGGATCCGGAGCTGTCCAACCTACTCAAGGAAGGATCATCATTGATTTTAGAGAAGGTGCAGGTCTCAGGGGAGCGTACATCTGTGTATTGTGACGTCAGTACAACGCCTCCCAGACCATTTGTGCCCGTAATGCTGCGAAAGCAAGTCTTCGACAGCCTGCATACCCTCAGCCACCCTGGTGTCTCAGCGTCTGCCAAATTAATCGCAGAGCGCTTCGTTTGGCCAGGTATTAGGAAGGACTGCAGGGAGTGGGCACGAGCTTGTCTTGAGTGCCAGCGGGCCAAAGTGAGCCGACATGTTTCTGCGCCTTTAGGGTCGTATCACCTCCCACGTGCAAGGTTCACCACCGTCCACATCGACCTTGTGGGCCCGCTCCCAATTTCGGAAGGCTTTAGGTACTGTCTGACGGCAGTCGACCGTTTTACCAGATGGCCGGAGGTCGTACCTATTGTCGACATAACTGCCGAAACAGTAGCTAAAGCGCTGCTATCCGGATGGATTGCCCGGTTTGGCTGTCCCGCAGACATTATCACGGACAGGGGTCGACAGTTCGAGTCGGCCCTGTTCAATCAATTGTCCAAATTGGCTGGTTTTCAGCACAAGCGGACAACGGCATACCATCCGGCATGTAATGGCATGGTGGAGCGATTTCACCGGCAACTCAAAGCGTCCATCATGTGCCATGCAAATGACAAATGGACAGAGTCTTTACCGTGGGTATTGCTTGGTATAAGGAGCGCATTCAAAAAGGATGTCCAAGCGTCTTCAGCCGAACTTGTATACGGCGAACCGCTAAGGCTCCCGGGAGAATTTTTCACTCCTAGTGACGAAGGAACGACCGACGTCACAGATTTCACTGCGCGCATTCGCAAGTTCGCTCAAAACCTGCAACCAACTCCAGCATCCCGTCACAGCAAGACCAGCATTTTCGTTTTTAGGGATCTGCAGACCACTGATCACGTGTTCCTTCGTGAAGACAAATTACGTGGTTCGCTACAACCAGCGTACACAGGTCCTCACAAAGTTCTGCAAAGGGGAGACAAAGTCTTCAAAATATTATTTAAGGGCAGAGAGGTCACTCGCTCTGGTCGTCACGTCAGGTTTCTTGATTTTTATAGCCCTTGACGGTCTCTGGAGGGGGGTGATGTAGGTTTTACTCCTACCAGATACCTAGTACAGAAATACGCCACGAGTAGCGCTGCTCTGATGTCAACTTTCTGTCATGGCTGAGACAGACGTCTATCTTCTATAATTATCTTTTCTTCAGTAATTGGAATTAATATTATTATTGTTGTTTTGTGTTCTCATCCTATCTATTGTGTTTCACGTGTCTTACTCCTTCTGTGTATATATTTATATCGTGTTGTGTACAGACATTATATGTATTTCCAAAAATTCTAACTTGACTTTTGTTTCTTGTGTGTCCGTACAATTTCTACTACAACTAAAGACCCAGTAAAACCGTTCTCGTCTCTTCAGTAGAGTCAGTTTTACTCCCAGATGACCTCCTGAACAACCATTATGGTACAGCTGTAGAACATCCAGTACTTGAGCTTTAGGAACAACCATTTGCAAATGACAGCTGTCTCCCCGAGCATTTTGCCATTTACGGCACAGGACTCCATCCTGATTTCCTGAATCACCAAACTGTCCCATTGGGCCCAATAGCTTTTTGTGATCGAACTCATCGTTGAGACGTCGCTCCACCTGGGAATTTCCGCCCCAGAAGGTATTTGCTAAAGTGTTGCGATGACTGTACCACAGCAAGCAGTTCCCGTCTCGTAGCACAAAAGTTCCTTTCAGCTTTCGACAATGACTTGCTGAAGTACGCTATCACAAACTCTTGATCGCCATTCCGCTGAGACAACACACCGCCAAGTCCTATGTCGCTTGCGTCTGTGTCAACTATAAATTCCTTGCCCGCATCAGGGTACCCCAAAATAGGTGTTGCACAGACGGTCCTTTAGCTCCTGGAATGCGATGTCGCAACTTTCATCCCAGCAGAAATGTCGCTTCTCCTCGGTTAGCTTATGCAAGGGTTTGGCTATATCTGCAAAGTTCTTGACAAATCGCCGATAATAGGGGCACAAACCCAGAAATGTTCTGACCTGCGTCTATTAGATTTATTAGATATTATTATTATTGTCTTAAGGGAATTGGCCAATCCTTGACAGCGGCGATTTTCTTTGGATCCGTGCGGATACCTTCTTCAGACACTACATATCCCAAAAAGCTAACTTGCCGTTTGAATAGTGAACCCTTCTTCGGACTTAACTTGAGGTTGGCACTCTGGATCTTCATGACCACGCGTTCCAGGTTTTGAAGATGTTCTTCAAACGTACGGCCTACGATGATGATGTCATCCAAGTAGACCAGGCAGGCATCGCCAATTAGCCCGGTAAGTACAAGTTCCATCAACCTCCAACCAAACGTTGCCAGAGCGTTGCACAATCCAAACGGCATAACTTTAAGTTTCCATAGACCCTTTCCTGTCGAGAATGCAGTTTTCTCCTTGTCCTTAGGATCAACTTCAACTTGCCAGTAGCCATTTTTCAGATCCAGCATGCTAAACCACTTTACTCCAGTAAGCATGTCCAGCGTGTCATCAATTCTTGGCAAAGGATAGTTGTCCTTCTTCGTAACGTCGTAACACAAAACCTCATGCTGCCGTCCTTCTTTCTTACCAGCACTACAGGTGAACAGCATGGACTAGATGAAGGTTCAATAACACCATCCTTCACCATTCCCTCAATCATGGTTTCCACCTCCTTTTCAGATGCTACCGGCAATCTCCTTGGCCGCTGACGGATGGGCAATCCTTCTCCTGTGTTTATTTTGTGTTGAACTAAGCCAGTCCTTACGATGTCAGCATCGTTTGACGACAAAACATCGACATACTTGAGTAACACTTTCTTCGCCTTGACCATTTCATTTTGGGACAGAGTGCTATGGCAGTCTTCTAAAAGTATGGTCACTCTCGTTTGTGCATCCTTGCTGAGGGTCCCAGTCGATACAAATTGGCATCGACGCAACTGTAGTGTGTAGCTCGCCTAACCTTATATTGTAACTGCACACACTAATTATTGGCATTATTACACGAATCATTGAACTGAACAGTTCTCTTTTATTTTGCCTACATCACTAATACATGGCGACCCATAGCCAGCAATTAAAATTTTGCAACTTACGTGAAACCGAGGATGGCTGTAATTAAAGAAATCATGAAGATTTTTAACCCCCGACGCAAAAACGACGGGGTGTTATAAGTTTGACGTGTGTGTGTGGGGGGGTGTGTGTGTGTGTGTATGTCTGTCTGTGGCACCGTAGCTCCCGAACGGATGAACCGATTTTAATTTTGTTTTTTTTGTTTAAGAGGTGAATTTGTCGGGAGTGTTCTTAGCTTGTTTGATGAAAATCGGTCCAAGATGGCCGCCGCTACAAAATGGCGGATTACATATTTTTTCACAACTCCCTCAATATGGGTATCAAATGAAAGGGCTTGACTAGTAGAATACTATACACTATGATAAATTTCAAATCCAAGATGGCCGCCACCACAAAATGGCAAATTACATTTTTGTTTTTCACAACTCCCTCAATATGGGTATCAAATGACCTTTCATTTGATACCCATATTGAGGGAGTTGTGAAAAACAAAAATGTCATAGTGTATAGTATTCTACTAGTCAAGCCCTTGCTTGACTAGTAGAATACTATACACTATGACAAATTTCAAATCCAAGATGGCCACCACCACGAAATGGCGAATTACAAGAAACCTGATGAAATACCAAATTACCTGAATCTTAAAACGCAAGAAAATAAATAATGAGGAGTCCCTACAAAAAGCATGAAATAAAAAATTAGAAAAAAATAACCTTGAAATTATGACCCTACGTAAGTACGTATGAAATTTTTTGATTAAATATTGTCCTGTCGGGGGACCGCTAGTATTTTAAACTTTAACAGAACGTTAAGCTAATAATAAGAGCGGTCCCCCGACGGGACAACATTTAATCAAAAAATTTCATACGTACTTACGTAGGGTCATAATTTCAAGGTTATTTTTTTCTTTTTATATGGTTTCACGTAGGCGGGGGTTTTTTAAATTTTTAATTTAATTTTACTGATAGAAGATTGTGAAGACGGAAAATTTGAAGAAAGAAAGCGAAGAAGATTTTAAAAATTACAGAAGAATCAAAGTTAGTATGCATATCTAATAGAAGAATTTGTTTGAAGAGGTAATACCCCATCTCTAATACTTCAGCTGAAGAATATTGTGAATGCCTTGTCCACTTTATCTCCTTATTCGGTATCCCTAAAACTATAATTGAGTGACCAAGGTACTAATTTCACCGCTGACTTATTTAAAAAGACCTGTGAATTCCTAAAAATAAAACAACTGTGGTCAACATCTTATCATCCCCAAACACAAGGATCTTTAGAAAGGTCACTCCGCATTAAAAGAATATTTAAAATCATATGTTAACAATGATCAAACAGATTGGCATAAATATGTCTACACGGGAATCCTTGCATACAACACTAACGTCCATACGACCACTCAATTCACGCCCTACGAAATACTATTCGGTCACAAACCTTATTTACCAGATTCAATCTATAAACTAGACCCTACTAGCACCTACCACGAGTACATCAAAATGTTTTGTCACAGTTTGAAATCGTCCCATACTCCCTAGTATTCCTCCATAGAAAACTACTAAACTAGGTCCAAAGAGACTTGTAAAGAATATAAAATTATGACAAAAGGTCCCGACCTATTACTCAAATCAAATCAAAAGTCATTTATTCAAATTAGGCTGAGAATCAGCACTTTTCGAACGTCAAAATTACAAAAGACAGTCCCCCAAAAACGCCCGCCCTTCACCACTTCCTAGTGCTATCGCTGGGAAGAAGTGGCGCAACAAACTCCCCAGCAGCACAGCTGTCTGTTTAGTAAGAATATAGTTGCATGTATACAATACTAGGAACCTATGTTCAGTAATGAACATTACAAGAAGCTTAAATTATTTGCCATATTATGTCAGCTAGCCACGCCAATATACCAACAAATATAATAAAAACTATACGTACTCAAGCTAAAAAATAATTAATTAAAATAAAAATAAAAACTCACTACCTAAATAAAAGCCTCCAGGCATAAAGGGCGTGACAGCTTATATATTTATGCATTGCTGGGTTCGTCACATAGCTGTCACTTGCAGTCACAGATGATGAACTAGGACCATCGATGTGAAATAAATAAGTGAGTTAATACTAATAACAGTAACCTGTCAGTACCTAAGCTAATTCTGGAGAAAGAACATGAACATTGTCTTGAGTTAATTAAGGCGACCAACTATTCTTATCGTGTAAGTAGTCGTTGATGGAATAGTAAGCCTTTGAACAAAGGTTGGATTATATTTGAGCTTTAAACGCATTAAAAGGCAAGTCTAGCAAAGAAGAGGGTATCTTGTTATAAAAGGTTATACCAAGCCCAACAAATGAGTTATGAACCTTATGAAGCCGGTGAAAGGGGGCACGTAGTTTGATTCAGATTCAGATGATTTATTTGTAAACATAGGTTACAGATACACAGGTGTGTGAGATGTTACATTTTTTAAAGTGCTCTATGCTTTGCCATTAGGCGTACAAATGTCAGTTAATACATAAGTTTATTTTAATTATTTCATTATTAATTTTACAATATTAAATAGAATTATAGAGTGAGCGATAGTTAAAATACACAATTAATAAATTATTAATTAATAATTAATTTATTATTATTAATTTATTAATTGTGTTTTATTTTTGTGTTTTGTAATGCTGTTTACAGCAATGTCAAATCTGGTACAAAATTAATATATGTTTCTATAATGTCAACAATAAAAGTTAAAGATAAATCAGAAATGTCAGTAAATTACAAAAGGAAAATGTCAATTAATGAAGTTAATACAAGAATTAGTCAAGGTAGTACTATATTGTCAAAATAATCAATAAATCAATTAAACACTTTCCAACTGTCATCAATAAAATGTTAGATGGTGGATACAAAAGTAAATTTAAAAAATAGTAAAGTCAAAAATAGTAAAGTCGAGGAGCTATTAGATAACTATAATTAACAAGCAAGTATACATTATATGATTGACCTAATGTTAATTATCTGGAGGAGGAAGTATAGAACTGTCATCGAAATAGTCCTTTATTGAGTAGTAGCATTTATCTATTAAAATTTTCATAAGTACTCTCTTGAATTTGTCCAGATTTAGTGACTTCATCGTTTCAGGCAGCTTGTTATATATTTTTGTGGCCATACAGAATGTACTTTTATTCATTAGGGCTGTTCTGCCATGTGTTATTTCGAGCTCTAACTTATTTTTGTCCCGCAACTGTCTATAGTAGCTTTTGGAAGCTACTTTGTATTGCGAGATGTGTGTTTTCACAAATATGTTAGTTTCGTAGATATACAATGATGGCAAAGTAAGAATATTTAGGCTTTTAAAGTACGGTTGGCAACTGTCGGTGTTATTTAGGCCACACATAGATCGGATACACTTTTTTTGAGCTCTAAATACAAATTCTCTGTCGACTGAGTTACCCCAATACATTATGCCATATCTAAGTGTTGAGGCAACATAGCCGTGATATGCCATTAGTACCGATTCATGGCTGACAGTCTTTAATAGTTTGTGCATTACATAAGCGAATTTACACATTTTTTTACAAATTTCGTCTGTCTGGAAACGCCAGGTCAAATTTTTATCTATTATAATCCCAAGGAATTTTGTCCTTATTTCTAGTGTTAACACTGTGAATATCACTGTTTTTAGTGTACAAGTGCAAATTTTGCCTAATATATAGGATGTTGGCGAAGATGAATTGTGATGCAACCGTGAGAATACCGTAAAAAAATCTCTTAGAGAAACTCTGGCACCTAGCTGGTAAATTGCTCGAACAGCTCGTTTTTGAAGCACAAATATATTTTGTATATCAGCTTTGCCCCACAGCAGAATACCGTAGGACATAACACTGTAAAAATAACTGAAATAGACTAAACGAGCTGTATCAACATCAGTGTATTGTCTTACTTTCCTGACGGCGTAGGCAGCCGAACTGAGCCTTCCTGCTAGAATTGATATATGAGGTCCCCACTGAAATTTTGCATCTACTGTTAGTCCTAGAAAAATTGCCGAGCCTACTGTTTCAAGCACCTCTTTATTTAAGACGATGTTAGGTCCTAGATTTCTGACATTCGGTAAGGCGAACTTTACACATTTCGTTTTCTTGGCATTGAGAACTAGGTTATTTGACGTAAACCAATCTGTAACTATTGAGAGTGCACTGTTTACGTCGTCAAAATCTTGTATAATCCTGTCTACTTTAAAAATAAGAGAGGTATCATCTGCAAACAGTACAACGTCACAGATGCCCTTCAAATGGAATGGTAAATCATTGATATATACTAAGAACAAGAATGGACCCAATATTGAGCCTTGCGGAACACCTAACTGAACTGGTAGCCCGGAAGATTTCACGCCATTAACATCTACACATTGGACCCTATTATGTAAATAGGAAATTATTATGTTGAGAGCCTCGTTTCGGACACCGTAATGATGTAACTTACGCAAAATCGCGTCATGGTGCACGCAAACAAAGGCTTTAGAGAGATCACAGAAAACTCCAATAGCATTTTGCGACTTCTCCCTCTGTCTCGTCTGTAGTTGAACGACCCTTTGTAAAGCCATATTGCTCAATGGGGAGGAAGCTGTTTAAATTAAAATGTCTTAGCAACTGCTCAAGCAGTTGGTAAGACATTAGCGTTGGCATTGGCATTGGCGTTGGTTGGTAGTATTGCGTGAATGTATGTAGTGCATTTAGCAAAATATTTGAAAAGTTATTTTCAAATATTTTGGTAAATGCAGGTAAAATAGAAATAGGCCTGAAATTGCCAACGTCATTCTTATTACCTGATTTAAATAAAGGTATACTTTACTTATAAGGTTGGTAATATGGTTTACCTAAACAGCCATTTAAGAATGCGGAAAGCATTGTCAACTGTATGAAAGGCCTACAAAGTAGTGAAAGTCCATGGGAACCACGCACTTTCTCTATTAATCAATAGAAAACACGTCAAACATCATTACGATGAAGTAAAATTTGCTACAGATAGTTCCCTTAGGTTATAAGTAATCCTATCTTTATAATTATATTTAGTGTTAGAGTAGTTAAGGACTTATACATATTTAATCTCTTACAGCCTGCCAGCATTATGCTATAGTGTGCCAAACACCCAGGACACCACTACCATCGAACAGACTTCTAAAAGTCCTGACGTCTATTTTAACCCTTCAGGATCTATAAAAATAATAAACGACTACGACACGTCTTAGTGCCTATAGAAATAGACTACATCAAGTCACATATCGACAATATAAAAAGTGTACTGTTCTCGTCCTTACATCAATGCACCAAAATCAATACAATCATTTACATAAATTGCCAGAATATGTTTCAACCACTAATATCTATACATGACGACATAACTAGAGACTAGTATTTAATTTCACATTTAATACCCACCAAAAATAAACGATCTGCCTGGATACCAGGCATCGGTACTATTCTCAAGCATATAATCGGGACAATCGACGAAGATGACGCGATTAATTACAACAAAGCCATCCAATCCCTGAGAGAAAATGACAGCAAACTTTTAGGAATAGTCAGAGAAAACACTCTAATCTCCAAATCCGCGATCTACAGCTTTAATAAGTCATTCATAGAAATTAACAAAAAAGAGAAAGCCCTCAACACACCAATAGAAAACCTCTCTTCCCACGTTGATAATATCACAGCTGTTACAAATGTTTTAGCACTTTAAGTCACTCAACAAAACACTTTAAATGTGCTCCAGTCAAGCATTTTAAGCCTCACCTATAAATTAGAAGATATTGTTAACTCCATCCTGTTCGCAAACTCACACACTCTACACCCTTCAGTTTTATTGCCAAAAGATCTGTATTACGACCTGGTCGAAAATATTAAGAATTAGCCTAAATACACAAAATGTCCAATAAATTTGGAGCTAAGTGGCATAAACACTTTGATAAATCTGTCAGAAGTTGTAAGTTATATTTTAGATAATAAGCTTGTTTTTACCCTAAAAATTCCTTTTTAGTTTTGATAAGCAAAATAATATAGTTTGTATAAGAATGTTCCTGTGCCTGTACCTCATAATGTTAATGTATCGAAATCCTATGCACTAATATTTCCAACGGCCCCATACATAGCTTTAAGTGAAGATAGATCTAAGTATATTACGCTTGATAAATTAATTGACTGTAAGATTGTTACTAGTTATGTATACATTTGTAAACAGATTAACGAACTTAGTACTCAAGATAACCCTATTTGTGAAACAGAAATAATGACTAAAATTCTTAATTCCCTTCCGAAACAATGTACGACAACATTTCTGTATCGATATCTGGCAGTCATTAGAAAATAATAGATGGTTGTTCACCCATTCGGAACCAACGAAACTAAGCGTTGAATGTGAAAGCAAAATATCCGAATATACCATCCTAGGCATAGCTATACTGACACGAAGACTTAACTGTAATGAATATTGTAAAAACATAAAACTAATAAGTAAGAAATATCCTAGATTAATTCTTAATTATATTCACTCCGACTTAACCTAATCCACGATTCGTGTTGTAATATGTCTAATTTTAATAAACTTAATTATAATCAGAGTCTATCTAAGATTTCTGATCTGAACACTGATAATCTAGATAGAATTAATGATAGGATCGATAACATCCTAGAAATAGCTAAGAACTTTAACATTAATGAAACACCTAATGTACTTACTTCCATCACACTCTATTGTTTTATCTATACTTATAATAAATCTGTAGAAGTGAAAATTCTGTACATTGAAAATATCAAAAAAATAAATGGCAGGGGGTGTTACTAGACCGACACCGAACCCAAAAATGTGATTAAAAAAATTTTTGTCTGTCTGTCTGTCGGTCTGTCTGTCTGTCTGTCTGTCTGTCTGTCTGTTTGTTCAGGCATCACGCAAAAACTACCGGTTCGATTACGATGAAACTTGGTATAATTATTCTTTAATATCCTGGGCACCACACTGGGTACTTTTTATCCCGGAAAAGTATATACAATAAAAAACAAACTTAATTTTGCGGTTCGATCCCTAGATCCGATTACTGTACCAACCGCAAATAATAAGTTTGTCGTAGGTTAGGTCACACGCAGTGGAGTTCATTTTTATTCCTTTTACTTTTTAGAGTTATTTAGGTTTATTTTTATATAAGTCGTAGGTATAGATTTTAATTTTAAAGTATAGGTAGTATATTTGATAGTGTACGTAGTGACCGTAGGTTATTTTATAATACTGTTAGGTAGGATAGTCATTCGTATAGATATTAGTTTTTAGAGATTTTGCTTATTTATTGAGTTTAGATTGAGGGGCCCGTGGCTAAATAATAACAGCCGCACAGGTCGATCGGTCAGGTTAAGCTACGCTTGCCGCGGTCGATCTGTGGATGGGTGACCATCTTTACATACCGAGACACCTCCGTGCCTCGGAAAGCACGTTAAGCCGTTGGTCCCGGCTGTCATTCGTGGATCTTTGACAGTCGTTACGGGTAGTCAGAAGCCCGAAAGTCTGACTACCAGTCGTACCAAGGGTATCGTATTACCCAATAACTGGGTTGTGGAGGTCAGATAGGCAGTCGCTCCATGTAAAATACTGGTATTCAGCTGCATCCGGTTAGACTGGAAGCCGGCCCTGAACATAGTTGGGAAAAGGCTAGGCAGATGATGATTGAGTTTAGATTAGTTATCGTCATAAATAGGTTTATTTAGGTAGGTAGGTATTTTATTTTCTGTTATTGAGTTTATTTATTTTTTTAATTAGGTAGGTACTTAGGTAAAGATATCATATAGGTACCCTCTTAATCACCATTAATGAGACACAATTGGTTTTCTATTGTAATTAGCCACAAAGGGCCGGCGAGATAGATGGCATCCTGGTGCACATACATTTTATCCTGTTAGCACGTTCCCGTGGGATAATTTCCGACATCCACGCGGGCGAAGCCGCGGGCAGAAGCTAGTACAACATATGTTTACAAGTCTTTTTGTCATGTTTGTATTGTGCAATAAGCTCTTTACAATAAGCTTAAACACAATCAAATAAAAGATGGATCAGAAATTAACAATTTAAACACCGATGACCCACCGGCAATAACATAATTCAATTAACACATACGCTGCGTCTGAGAACAAATTAGAAACCATTTTTTGTAAACTTCGCTTTTAAGAGGCGTAAGTTTCCACTTAAGCAGCGGGTTGTTATAACCCTGACTTGCTAGCAAATTAAAAATAAATAATTAGGTGTAAAATAAATAATTAATTACACCCTGCACTTCTCAGCATTCCAATCTCAAGTATCACTGATAAGGGCCTACCGCCATCGCCCAATTCTGAGGACACTTAGAAAGAGCCACACACGTTCTAAGTAATTCCTAATTCATGTAAATTCCATTTCCATTTTCTTTTTTTAATATACGTATTATTTAAGTAACACAGTTTCCCTTTTTTAAAAACCCTTCGTAAAGGCAAGGCCTAACAGAACGCAAATAGTCGATTTCGTCACTGCCTGACTGACTGATCAATATTTTTAAGTTTAATTTTACAACATATCCCCAACAAAGTATTGGGGCACTGAACTCTCACAAGAGCGGTCGTTTTAAAATACAAACAGAAAAAAAACCAGTGGAGTACCTACTTGGCGGCCGTTCTAGTGTTTCGCATACAACGGCACACAAATTGACTAACTGTGCACTATTATGTCAAAAGTGAAACTACATAGTAATAAACTTACAAAAGATGCGACAATATCACTTAATCACTAATGTGAAGGTGAACATCAGTGTAAAATCCGATGTCATCGTTATTAGGATAATACAATGTTAACACAAGGCATCCATAAAAATACTGAAGCCCTTAAGTTGTACTAGAAACTAGACAATTAGTAGGTAGCAGTTTAATGTTTAGCTCACGGTCGACAGATAATTAATGTGACGCGAACTGAGGAACTGGTAAGTACGAATGAGAATATTTTAACTAACGGCGATATATGTCTTGTTTATTTAGTACAGTGTTTATGTAAAGTTTAAAAAAACGGTCAAGAGCGAGTCGGACTCGCGCACCGAGGCCGAGGGTTCCGTACCATCATATCTATCTTCTATCTTTCTATATATATAAAATTCAAAGTCCTGACTGACTGACTAACTGACTGATAGATCAACGTACAGCCTAAACCGCTGATCCTAGAGTCATGAAATTTGGAGCGTGTGTTCCTCGTGAAGAGTAGGCATCCACTAAGAAAGGATTTTTCGAAATTCCACCCCTAAGAGGGTGAAAAGGGGGGAATTCCTTTGTATGAAAAATCTTATTCCTTGAGTTAATAAACTTGAAACTTGGCACGAATACTTATCTAAATAAATTATGAAGATTGTCAATAAGGGATTGGGGGGTTTCAAAGTTTGTACGGAAGAATTTTAGCGCGCAGTCCGATTTACTCGAAACTCAGTATTTATACCTAATCTTGAAAGTAAAGAATAATGTGTATCAGGGTTTTTTGAAAATCTACCCCTGACTGGCTGAAATGGGGTAGTCAATTTTTCAGGGGACGATTTTACTGCATGGCTTGATTAACTCGAAAATTAGTATAAATAATCTTTGAGTCGTTATGAATACATCTCAAACGATTTTTTTAAAATTCCATCCCTGTGGGGGTGAAAAGCGGGGATACAGTTTATATGAAAAATCTTCTTCATTAGGTTAATAAACTTGAAACTTTTCAAGAATACTCGCCTAAGTAAGTAATAAAGTTTATCATTATAAGTTTTTCAAAAGTAAGTACCCCTCAAAGGGGGATATAGGGGTGTTGAAGTTTTTGTGGAATAATTTGAATGCGCGGTCCGATTAACTCGAAATTCAGTGCTTATACTTAAGACCAAAAATAAAGAGTAACATGTATCAGGGTTTTTCGAAAAGCTACCCCTAACGGGTTGAAAAGGGGTAGTTAATTTTACGAGGGAGGATTATAATGCGTGGCTTGATTAACTCGAAAATTGGTAAAAATAATCTTTGTGTCAAGTTATGAACACATCCCAAACGATTTTTCAAAATTCCACCCCTGTGAGGGTGAAAAGTGGGGATACAGTTTATATGAAAAATTTTATTCAATAGGTTAATAAACTTGAAAATTGGCAAGAATACTTGGTTACGTCAGTAATTAAGTTTATCATTATAAGTTTTTCAAAACTACCCCCCAAAGGGGGTGTTAAAGTTTGTGTAGAAGAATTTTAATGCGCGGTCCGATTAACTCGAGACTCAGTAATACCTTTGACAGGAAAGAAACAATGATAAGTTTTTGGGTCTTTCGAAAAACGACCCCTGCCGGGGCAAAATGGGGTAGTTAATTTTTTAAGGGGATTATTTTACTACGTGACATGATTAACTCAAAAATTGGTATCCTACATCATCTTTGAGTCAAATTATGGAAACACCCCAATAATTTATATAGAATTCTATCCCTTAATATGAATAATCTTTTTCCTTTGATTAATAAACCTGATACTTGGCAATATTTACCTCAGTAATTAATACAGGTGGTCACTTTTAGTTTAAAAAAATTCAGAGGATTTGGGGGGTGAAAAATAATAATAATATACAATAAACATTTATTTCTCTTCCACAAAGGCGCAAAAGTTAATAGGAAAGAAAAAAAATTAAACCACTCGGACGGATTAAATCGAAACTCGGTACCTACTAATACATAGAATAAAAAGTATGTTTTAAGGGTTTTTCAAAAATCGTCTCTTACCGGGGTGGAAACGGGTAATAAAGTTTAAGGGGTGGATTTTACTGCTTGCTTCTATTAACTCGAAAATGGTTATAAATGGTTAAAAACGAAGCCTATCGTGGTAAAAGGGGACGACAAGGTTTATTTCAAAAATCTACTTCATTTGATCTTAAACTTTAAAACTATCCCGAATTAAATAAATGATAAACATCGTAAACATACATTTTCGACATTTTTAGAGTAAAGTACACGCGGACGAAGTCGCGGGCAAAGTGCTATACTATATAATCTTATAAATTTTGTCTGTATGTTACATTTTCACACCTAAATCACTGAACGGATTTCGATAAGATTTGGCAAAGAGATAGATGGCATCCTGGGGAAGGACATACTTTTTATCCTGGTAGCACGTTCCCGTGGGATAATTTCCAACATCCACGCGGGCGAAACCGCGGGCAGAAGCTAGTACATACATATAAATATTTTGGATGTGTTACTGTAAGACCTAAAACTGCAATGTTCTACACTGTACGTAACATAGAAATGAAAAAACAGGAGAAGTGGCAAGGGGGCGTATCTGTGTCGTCGTCGCGGCATAGTATAACGCGGCATGGCCAGAATGACCATGCACTAGGGCAGCGGTCGGCAACCTCTTAGCAGGCAAGGGCCACAAGGTGGCAAAATAAAATAATGGCGGGCCGCACTTGAGATATTAACCCTAGAAGCCCAATATACCTACGTATAATTGGTCAGATCCCATAGAAACAATTAAAATGCTATCAAAAATTGTTAAAATTATTTTTTTGAATTTATGTTTATATGTTTGGACTTTATAGCTAGAAAAACAACCACCGTAACAAATCATTTCATAAATGACAACTACAACGTACCTAAATAATATAACCCAAAACTGATTTTATTGATGTGTGAGGTTGCATTTGGGAGGCTATTTCTTGTATGTTAGCTGTCATATTATTTTGTAGTTGCAATTCGTAGAATGGCTCTCAAATACCTACTTATCTGTGAGACGAGAAGCAATTTTATTTTTTTTATAATATTGACAACTGAAAAAGTTTCTTCGCATAAATAAGTACTACCAAAAATTGTAATGAACTGCTAAGCAAACCTTTTCCATTTGTCAAAATCAGATGGCAAGCTGCCATAAAATTTAACAAGATCATTGATTTCATAGAAAGAGCTTTTGAGAGCATCATTAGATTGGAGATCAATCACGTTCATTTGTAAATGACTCGGTACATCTTCAATATCACACGAAAAAGGGTTTGCAAAAATCTTCAGTTTGCTTGAAACTTTCTCAAAATCACCAAATCTATCACTGTTATCTTATCAGCTATTCAGAAAGGTATGATTATTAATACTTTTGCATGTGTGAAAAAGAAGAAAAGAGTTTTTGGGGAGCCGGTAAAATTGCGAGACGGTCAACCTATTGTTTCGTATTCCTATTATTCGTAGTTTTTACCTGCGCTTGAACCCCAAACACTCGGCAAGCTTTGTAATTGGTCACTATTGTTTTCTCGGCACGACACGGGGTGCGACTTCCCAAAATCTGGTCGTCAGCGTTAGCTAGTTTCAAAACTACGTCGCGCAAGCTCATGTTTTGTTATCTGGCTATTTCCCTAACTGCAACCGCATCCCAGCGTAGGTTCTCACTTAATGTTTGGATGGGTATCATCGACGACAAGTTAATTGGCCCACATTTTTTACCCCGAACACTAAATGGGGAACTTTATGTAGATTTCCTAAGAGAAATCATTTAACAGCACTGCTCACGGATGTACCGGAGGAAAGAAGAGCAAACATGATTTACCAACATGACGGATCTCCAGCCCTCACAATTCGACAATTGCTGGATGACCACTATCCAAACCGATGGATAGGGCGCGGTGGGCCGATTCCGTGGCCTGCACGAAACCCTACTGTATTGCATCTGTTGATGCGGCGGACCAGATGAGGGCAACAATCACAGCAAGAATCACAAAAACCGAAGCGAGGAAGCGAATAAGAACACGTATTCGAAACCGAGGTCAGCACATCGAACAAGACGTGTGAAATGTGTGTGAAGTTTTTAAATTGATATTGATTAAAAATAATAATTATGTTCATGAAATTGTTTAATTTGATTATCCGAATAAACACCTTTTTGTGAGACGTACGCCTTCCTGTACTAAATCAAAAACGATTTTCATAATGTAGGTAGTCCATGACTTTGTATTAACTTTCATACCTTTTTGGATAGCTGATAAGACAAGGATATTTTACTACTTACTAATTTGTACATCTGGCGTAGTATATTTTTTTTTTTTTTGTACTAAGACATTTCGTATGAAGTAATGGCAAAAATTCAATGTTTGATTAGTGATATTTGCCAAGGTTTTAGGCATTTTTGAACTTACTAACAAAGATTTTCTACGGCATCAACTATGATAATAACATAAATTTGAGTTATTTTCAAAATTATCTACGGAGCGAGTGCTCCGTAGATAATTTTGAAACTAGCTTCAAATGATTTAATCTGGGATTTTTCATAAAAAAACCAAAAACTACTGAGCTTCGGTAGAACATTTGGTGGCTTAATTTGTTGCATTTTCATCCTACTATGACGTAAGGAATACATCGAGTTACCAGTAACCCTGTATAGTTAATTTTACAATTTGTCAACCGTTCTAACCCGGTTGGAAGACCTAAAAAATCCAGTTGGAAGACCCTTGAAGAGATGTAAAATAATGTTTCAATTTTTTTATTTAATCGGTTTTTATTTTATTTTCAGAACCCCAAATTTTTTTTAGTACAGACGCCAGCACATCAAGCTACTACAATCTGTCAAATTTCTTTAATAGATTTTCAACTTTATCGCTAAAGTATTAAGGTTCAAGGTTGACTGAGAAAATTTTACGGTTTCGGGTAACTTGACCTGCTGGCGTCTGTACAATAATAAATGGGAGAATCGATAACTTTCCAATTTAGTCAATCACTAGCGTATATGTAAAATAAATGGCTTTTGCAGAGCACAACGATAGCGACAGATGTTTTTGTGTGAGTAAGTTGAACGGTGCATGGTAAATGCACGCTGTGTTTGACGAGTTAAGGTTTATAATTGATTGTGTAGTACGTTCTGATTTATGAATTGCAAGTGTGTGCGCATATCTCCTTCATTCCTATATCTATGGTACGTAAGTACAGTTTAAATATTGCAGTTTTAGGTCAGCGTCATCTCTTGACCGATAGTGGAACTAATGTAATTTTTGTTGACGATTTTTAAAAAGTGTGCTTTAATAGAGACATCGTTTTCTTTGTCCTGTAATCTTTACATAAACTTCTATCACATAGAATAATTTCAGATTTTTCTCTATGCAAACTTGGGAGATAAGGGACGGAACGGTATTTTTGTTTTTTTTTTTTTTTCATTTTTAAAAAGTCGAAAACTATGCGGCCTAAAAAAAAGTAAATGTTCTAGAATGTGCAAACAGCCTTTCATATGATACCCCGCATGTCGTAGTAGCCCCACTGCGAATTTTTAAGACGGCCTTTCAGTCCTTGTTGCAAAAAAAATTGGTACATTTTTATTTCTTTCTTTTTTGAAAAATGGGCAAACGTCATCTAAAACTATTCCAAATTTCAAGTTGATAGCATTGGTAGTTCTTGAGATATCCAGCTGCGAAAGACGGACAGACAGAAAGACTGAGTCATACCATAAGGGTTCCTGTCAGTCCAGTTGCTGTCAGCTGTCCACAAGATAAAATTCATGTTATGTAACCGCACTAGCTATCACTACCAAATAATACATATCCTAGTGTTCGGTACAATATTGGCAACCGAACAGCTCAGCACTTCTGTCTGCGTGCATTTCCATAAATGCACGGACCGCAACTATTACCGGTTAGTAGGTATGTGTTAGACAATCAATCGCGTAACTCAAACTAAACTAGATCAAACCATCTTAGTGCTAATTTAGCTTAGATTTGCCATTTGATGATTACCACGAATATTAAAGATAGCCTTTAAACCGTAACATTTCATATCATTAAACCAGCCTAATATAATTCCAAATCAACCAAATATCAACCAACTCAGAAGTTAGTACTAAACCGAGCAGACACTAAATTCTACATGGTCCTTCGAGCCGGATTATATACTCACACATGTCCTTCGCCAGTTTGAGTGGCGACTGCAGCTGGTCGTCTGGCGGTGGCAGCGCGCGCAACTCGGCGTGCAGCGCGGGGTCCTCCCGGCCCACGCCGCGCAGCCACGCCAGCGACGCCTGCGCCTCCTGCACGAAAGAAAGAAAGAAATATTTCTTAAGCACAGACATAAAAGGCACACAACATATTCTGCAAAAAAGCCTAAAACAATTTAAAAAAAGCTATTGCAAAAATAGCCACAAAAAGAACAAAAAAGGTATAAACGTAACCCTATAAAAAGAAAAAAATAACCTTGAAATTATGACCCTACGTTAGTACGTATGAAATTTTTGATTAAATGTTGTCCCGTCGGGGGACCGCTGCTATTTTAAACTTTAACAGAATGTTAATTAGAGATTAACAAGAGAGATAGAGATATTAGAGAGAGAGATAGAGAGACGGGGTTAGACTAGAGTTTGTTTTTGTTTTTGGCTCACGGTTGAGCCAAAAATGCCAGACAACTAGTGCCTGACGCTGGTTTTCAACTGGACTGGGTTAAGCGTCAGATGTAAATCAGTTTTATATTGCAATGTAGGTATGCATACTTCTATAAAATAAAATAAATTAGTGTAGAAAAATAATAATAACGAATAGGTATGTACATAATTAGTATGACATTAAATCACCGGCAATGTACGATTGTGTGGCGATTTATTTATACTTAAAGCAATAGGAACTTAGTTCCGACTAACTGTTTACGTGACATAGAACTCAAATAAACACCGGTGAACTATCTACTGGTGTTAAGAATCTATGGGCAGTACCCGTAGAGAACATGATGTGACCACTGAGTCAAGGACATGCTGCATGCGGCAGCAGTATAAGCAGCGCTAGTTACTCACATCAGGCTTTCCTTGCGCGGCGAGGAATGGCGGCGACTCCGGCACGAACAGGAACAGCACACAGTGCGCCGCCGACAGCGCCAGGCAGCTCCACAGCACCGTCCTGCAACACCATCACAGTCGCTGTGAGCTCCTGACAGATGAATACAGGTGTCACCTCACCTGTCATCGCTCTCAGAATTTAGCTATAATAAGGCAGTTTACATATTAGTGTAAGTGTAGGGCTTCATAACATCCCGCTTCCCGGAGGTTCAGGACTGTTGAGTACTCACATGTGACGAACGAGTGCGAACGTATCGCAATCCTGAACCTGTGAGCCTGTAGATCTTAGTTTTTTATGAAAGCATCTTACGTTCCTACAACTGCGTGTCGTATGTTATAAATACAATGTAGTACGTTACCTGTGCGGCACGTGAGCGTCGGCGGCGAGGTACATGAGTAGCACGCCGAGGTTGTTGGCCAGCACGAGCGCCGACACCGCCGCACCCCGCACCCCCGCCTCGCACATCTGGACACAACATTCATTGAGATCAGCCATCTGTTCTGCACGGACTTGGTGACTAGCAATCATTAGGATCTGAAAGTTCATCACGTCAATATCGTCTGTCGCTAAGAACCAGCGCTGAGGCTCTGTCTCGCATTATGCTGTGCGAAGGCCATTTTGCGTGAATGTGACACATATTTCCCCCCAACTTGTTTTTAAACCCCCGACGGAAAAACGACGGGGTGTTATAAGTTTGACGTGTCTGTGTGTATGTGGGGGTGTATGTCTGTCTGTGGCATCGTAGTTCCCGAACGGAGAATTGAATTTGAAAGGAGAATTTGTCGGGAGTGTTCTTAGCTATGTTTGATGAAAATCGGTCCAAGATGGCCGCCGCCGCCGCCACATAATGGCGGATTACATTTTTTATCACAACTCGCTCAATATGTGTATCAAATGAAAGGGCTTGACTAGTAGAATACTATACACTGTGACAAATTTCAAATCCAAGATGGCCACCACCACAAAATGGCGAATTACAAAAAACCCGATTAAATACCAAATTACCTGAATCTTAAAACGCAAGAAAATAAAAGAAATGAAATAATAAGGAGTCCCTACAAAAAGCATGAAATAAATAATTAAATTAAAAAAATTAAAAACCCCCGACAACATGAAACCCTATAAAAAGAAAAAAATAACCTTGAAATTATGACCCTACGTAATTACGTATGAATTTTTTTGATTAAATGCTCTTCCGTCGGGGGACCGCTCTAATTATTAGCCTAACGGTCTGGTAAAGTTTAAAATAGTAGCGGTCCCCCGACAGGACTATATTTAATCAAAAAATTTCATACGTACTTACGTTGGGTCATAATTTCAAGGTTATTTTTTCTTTTTATATAATAATAATAGTTTATTTTATTTCTCTCTCCACAAAGGTTAGCTTATAAATAACACCTTAGGACTAAACAATACGTGCAAGACAAAAGCTCCTTCGTGAGAGACTGGAGTCCGTGCTAGGGAAACCCTGTGTTACAGATCTCCAGGCCCACCACTGTGTTTAGGTGCTGTACTTACATTGCACAAGTTTTGGGACAATTAACAATTAACTTCTATGGAAGAGAATTAAAGAAAGACAGGTTAAAATAAATGCTAAATGAGAAATAATAACATCATGCAAAATCAAAATCAAAATGAGGTGCATGTACGTGTGTGGTGTGTAGTGCGTGTCGTGAGAAGTGTGTGAGTGTACGGTGTACTTGTCTCAGTCTTGTGGGTAAACGTGAGTAAGCTCATGATATGTAAATTGCGAGACAAGATGTGTATGTTGTGTGTAGTGAGTATGCGGGCGTGCACTGGATCCATCGCAGTTGTAGTAGATGATTAGGAAGGAATGAACAATATTTGCTCAGTGCCATCGTATTCCAGCTTTTTTGCAGCGCTTTTTAGTGAGGGGGTAGATCAACAAGATTTCGTTTAATTTATTATAAAGGTAACTGCCGAGAAACATAAAATGTCGACGTGAGAAATTTGTATGGAATCTCATTGTCGGACATACTGTGTGTTTACGACGTTTATTTCCAAAAAGTGTGGGATTATATTGAAGCTGGGAATGTTTACGGAGGATTGCATTAAGGATGAATAATTGACGAACCGTCAGGACACCAGTGAGCTCATAAAGGTCCTTAGTTGGATGCAAGTATGGTAAGAAATGGCCAACTTTCAGTACTGCCCTCTGAGCACGCTCAATTTTCAGCATGGATGTTTTACCAGCTCCACCCCATATGGTAATACAGCAATGATTGACACAGAGCAATATATACCATTTTTATAATTTTAGGGTTTGCGACATGGCGAAGGTTTTTAAATATGAAAATTAATTTTCGAGTTCTTGAGACAAGGAGATCAATGTGTGGATGGAAGCTAAGCGCGCTGTCTATTGTAACTCCTAGGTACCTAATTGTATCGGTCTTAAGCAGGGTGGGACACAAGCAAGAAGAGGAACGTATAAACGAACAATTAGAAGAGTGGGCCGTTATATTAAGACTGGGAAGGGTTGAAGTTTTAATGGAGAATGAGATAAATTTTGTTTTATCGACATTTAGTGTTAATTTATTGTATGCTAACCATGCCTGGACCAAATCAAAGCCCCGCTGAGCACAACTGTAAACCTCATGCCATGTATCGCCCTGGAACAACAGAGCCGTGTCATCGGCGAACGAAATAATCCTCACGGTTTATATGGTTTCACGTTGTCGGGGGTTTTTTAAATTTTTAAAAGCATTTATTTAACTTGACTTGTATGTATGTGAAGGTGGACTCTTGCAAGTTAAATTTGACCCACTTCCCGGTATCCGATTGAGCTGAAATTTTATATACTAGTCCAGTCCCGATGACAATGCATGTTTATGACAAGCATGACGTGATGCTGCTACCAGGATTGGCTCCAGACGAGGGAACTCCTCAACGGTTAACAGCAGGGACATGAAATTTTGCACACCCATTGGGATGACAGTTAGCGGGTCCACCATGAAATTGCTGCCACCTTCAGGGTTGGCTCCAAACCAGAGAATTCCTCAACGGTCGGCAATAGTGACTTGGCAACTAGAGAATGCGTTTAACCAAATACATGCTTTTGAAGTGTTGAATGAAGAAGTTGAGCAGGAACTCGGAGGACGAGTTGGAGATGCCGGAGCAGAACATGACCGATGACGAGTTCCTGAATGCAAGAAGAGCAATTAATGTTGTACAAAAGGAAGCGTTTTTAGTCATAACAAGAAGCAGAACACCTACATAATGATGGTGATGAGCGTCTTAGGTTATTTATAACGGGAAACGCTGGAACCAGAAAAACATGGAGGTTAATATTGATATTATACCATCTGATATAAACAAGACTGGGGGGTTGCCTAAAGAGTTAGAAATATTTGTGGGGGCCGAGGTGATGTTGCGATACAATGTCGATGTGTCTAAGGGTCTAGTGAATGGTGCCATCGGTCATATTACAGTAATTACATGGCCCTGTTTCCGGAGAGCACAAATGTACGATACGGACATTCCATCCGTCCGTATCGACTTCGGCAATGACAAGATTCACCTGATTCAACCGAAGTCTGTGCAATTTCCAGCGAAATACAGCCATGGCACTACTGAACGCAGAATTTTGCCAATAATATTATGCTGGGCTGGCACAGTGCATAAAATGCAGGGTAGTATGGTTGACCACACCGTTGTGTATTTGGGCCCAAAGTTGTTCGCTGCTGGTCAAGCGTACGTGGCCTTAAGTAGGGTCACATCAATAGAAAGCCTCCTTATAGAAGAATTAGACTGCTCGAAATTAACTAGCACCCGCTAATGTAACAATGACGCACTTAATGAAATGAATAGACTAAGAAATATATCTAGGGAAAACTAAAAAATATAAAATAGATTAATATAAAAAAAAACTTTAAAAAAAAGCTTTTATTTACGCCCTAAAAAGATAAAAAATAAGATTTAAATTACATTAAACTTATTCATTTTCCAAATACTTTACAAAATTTAATTGTAAATGATAAGGTTTAAAATTAATTAAATAATAAGATTTAGCCTCAGTGCTGCACGATGTAAATTTGAGTAATCTTTTCCTTTAAAATTTTTACTATCAACTTATAACGTCATTACACAATTTATATTATATAAAAGCTTGTCGCGAGATTTAAGCACTCGTATTACTTAGTTTGAACTTAGCTTTTTTTTTAAATAAAAATCATACAGATCAAGTTATTTAATTTACTAGTCTACACAGATAAATCTCGCGACAAGCTTTTATATAATATAAATTGTGTAATGACGTTATAAGTTGATAGTAAACATTTTAAAGGAAAATATTACTCAAATTTACATCGTGCAGCACTGAGACTAAATCGTATTATTTAATTAATTTTAAATCTTATCATTTACAATCAAATTTTGTAAAGTAATTGGAAAATGAATAAGTTTAATGTAATTTAAATCTTAGTTTTATCTTTTTAGGGCGTAAATAAAAGCTTTTTTTAAAAGTGTTTTTTTTATATTAATTTATTAATGTAATTTTTATTGGAACGAAGGTCTCTTACGGAGCTTGCGGTAGGAGTAAAATGGGAGATGCCATGCCACGTTCCATTTATGTAATAGAAAGACACACACAGAGAGGGATAGTTTACATGGTTTTCGACGGTACTGAAACCAACAGTGACTTAGTGAGGTCAAAATGAATATCCAAGAGGGCGGCAGCAATTTTTTTTTAAATTTTCGTCATAGATGTCGTTTGCATGATTTTCGAAGGTGCTGAAGCCGATAGTGAGGTCAAAATGAAAATCCAAGATGGCAGCTGCAAACATTTTAAAATTTTTCGTCATATGTGTCGTTTTCGTGGTTTTCGAGGGTGCTGAAGCAAGCAAAATGATAATTCAAGATGATGGCTGTAAAAAATTTCAAATTTTTGTGAAAATGTACAAATTATCATCATTTTGAAATTTTCGCAGCCGCCATCTTGGATTTTTATTTTGAATTTCGTTCCTACCGGGGTTCTTCCAACCGTACACGTTTTTTTTTGTGTGTTTTCTTTGCGTCATATTCAGCGCAAATAAATGTATATTCTTTTTTCTTTACCTCCCTGGCGAGCAGTGGCGCGAGGCTCCAGGCGCCGGCGCCGCCCAGCCCGGCGCACGCACGCGCCGCCACAACCCACCAGCCGCCGCCGCACAGCTTCAGCGACCAGCACGCCTGCACACAGCCAAAGAATAATGAAAGCACCTTCCCACGCACTGAATAGATTATGAATGTACTGCGAAAGTTACCACAAAAGCGGCGGAAGTAGCAACGACAGCGAACTTCCTGCCGGCGGCAAGTGCGCGCGCGCACAGCGGCACGCCCAGCAGCGACGCCACGAACGTGGTTGCGGCGGCGCCCACCACGTGCGCCTCGCCCCCCGCGCCCCCCTTGCCTTCCTCGCCCCCCTCGCCGCTCGCCAGCGACACCCAGCCCATCGCAAGACCGAAAGATATCGTCGGCACGTTTACTGCAAGCAAATATAGTCAATAAATTTAATTGAATTGAGTGCATAACATTATTCATGTACCATGGATGAGGCTCAAAATTCTGACTGCCCAGTAAGACAATAAGAAAAAGTCTGGAAACACCAGAGGATTACGCAAAACCTCTGTCGTGCCATCGACGAGTCTAACACGAAGCAAACAAAGAACTAAACACATGGAATGTAATTAACGAACATGTTTCTGATAAAGAACCGTCCAATGTAAAGTGGCGCGCGCTTACCCACTCTTTGCTACGACCTCTAGTCGTACAAATGCGAGTCAACGGGCGCCTCTCCACAGATTACCCAAAATATATAACCAACATTTTATTAAAACAGACATATTTACGTTAGCTCATAATGTATTTAAAAAATAATTAGTTAATGCACTTAAAACCTAATAATTAAGTATAATATTAAAATAAGCCCCACCTTTCTTCCGTACTGTATGTAAGTAAATTAATACTTATAGTAATAATGTTGTTTCTAATCATTTACTGTAAATAAATAAGTAAGTACCTAGATAACAGTGGCGTAGCTACCGCTGTATCAGCCGTATCTACGATACGGGGCCCCTGAGCTGCAGGGACCCCCGGCGTGACGTGTATGAGCAGAAAATTTTAAAATAATATCCAGAACCTAAAATTCTTGTTGACAAATGATACTTATTTCTGTAAATTGGTTCAAAAATATGTTTAAGAATGGGGTGAGTACCGAGATGACGACTAATAGAGAAGTATGGAAGAAAACTGTGTCTGCCTCAGTGGTCTAGTGGTCGCAAGCGCTACTGCTGAGGATGAGGTCCTAGGTTCGATTCCCGGGTCGGGCAAAGTGTTATTGGGTCTCGGCTTCCAATCTAACCGGATGCAGCTGAAAGTCAGTATTTTACCTCCGGAGCGACTGGCTATCTAACCGCCACAACCGCCCCAACCAACTGGGTAATACGATGTCCCTTAGTAATACTGGGTGTCAGACTTTCGGGCTTCTGACGACCCGTAACGACTGTCAAAGATCCACGAATGACAGCCAGGACCAACGGCTTAACGTACTTTCCGAGGCACGTAGGGGTATGTTAAGATGATCACCAACCTTAATCTTAAGACTTAACCTTCAATCGACTCGTGCGGCCGCTATTACTTAGTCACGAGCCCCTCACCTGCTAAGTCAGTATGCTATATTCTTTATTTTCTAAAAACAATACCCTCTGTAGCTTCACAGTTGGGTAAAAAGGGCCCCCAAAAAAATTTGATACAGGGCCCCATTAGGATGAGTTACGCCATTGCTACTTATTTACAGTAAATGATTTCGTTTCATGACGTAAAGTTCCGAACATTATTTACCTAAAATCATTGCTTAGACGCGCCACAATACAAAAAAGTACAGCAGGTAAGATTTACTGAAAAGGTTAAATTTGTTCAAACGATTATTTTGTTTGCTCAATAACTTTGACATATATTATAAAATAGTATTATAAAATACCTTGTAAATTCTAGGTATCATTTTAACGACATCTATACATATAATAAAATCGTAGGAAAGTCAAAACTGTACATTGAATATTTTTTAAAAAGAATACTGGGGCGTGATCTACAATCGATATCGAAGCCAAAAATATAGTTTTTAGAATTTTTGTCTGTTTGTCTGTATGTATGTCCGGGGTAAACTCAAAAAGTACTGCATGGATTACTTCAAATTTTGCATGAATATTACTAAGAGGTCGGGTCAACATATAGGCTACATATTATCACGCTATCACCTACGGGGGAGGAGCTGTGAATCTTTATTTTTCTTACGCATTCTGTGACAGCGTGTAATCTAACGACGCATATTTAAATGTTGTTTTTGAGTAAGCCATGCTATTATCTAGCTTTACACTATAAAAACTACGCCATTTAAGTAACTTGGGCAGAGAAACATAGTTTAATGAATGTTAGAAGTATAAATACAACTTTAAAGCAAAGAGAGAGAGAGAGAGAATCTATGAGATTTCATAAAAATCAAATCAAGTTACATGTTAACACTTTTTGGAAATTAATAATTTTTTGATCATGTTGGCGAGGTTAGTAGTTAGTTATTCTTAAAATTCATAGATGGCAATGTGCATTTTCTTCATAAAAGTTGTATCGTATAGTTCATTTTGACAAATTCAAGTTCCAACAAAACCCTCAAAATCTTGAGCAGAGTTGAGGAAGACAATTTAAAAAAATGCGGTGTTAAGTAGTTCATTGATGATGATCATTTCTTCATGAATTTCATTTTGTTAGTACAAAATAAACATTGACTGTTAATACTTTTGTTCAAAACAAAACCAGGGTAAAAACGATGGCCAATAGGAAGACAGTTGAGGCCGTGGACAGAACCCTGCATCCACAGGAACGAACACTTGATGGGTGGTGTCACAGTTCTGTTCAGTGGCGATTTCCGGCAAACGCTTACCGTGGTGACGCGGGGATCGAGAGCTGACGAGGTGAATACTTCGTTAAAACGATCTTCGCCTGTGGTCACGAGTTCGTACGTAAGTACGTTCGTTCGTACCATTAATATGAGAGCTCGGCTCGGCGGCAATGCACGTACTCAAGAATTCTCCGATGTCCTTCTAAGTCTTGGCGAAGGCACTCTACCAGAAGAGAGAGATGGATAGGTGGTGCTTCCAGAGTCTCTCGGTAGAGTGGTATCCAGCTTAGAAGAACTCATTCGCTGTGTGTACGGAGACATCAGTCGTATACCGCACCAGCAGAATTCTTGGGTGTGTGAGCCATTCGTCAGCCATTTTGACGCCCAAATATGATCACGCTGCAGCAATTAACGAATGCATTCTCTCAGAAATTGAGGGGAATGAAGTGGTCTATACCTCGATAAACACTGTTGTCGAGCAAGATGACGCCACACATTATCCCGTGGAATTTCTGAACTCCCTGTCAGCAAGTGGACTTCCAGCGCATACCATCAAGCTGAAGGTCGGTGTCCCGATTATGCTTCTTCGGAACCTATCTCCTCCGAAGTTGTGTAACGGGACCCGCCTTAATGTCATCTCGCTCCACAGACACACCATTGAGGCGGAAATTCTTACGGGTTGTGGCGTCGGTGAGGCAGTATTTATACCACGCATTCCCCTCATACCTCATAACTTCCCGTTCCAGTTCAAGCGCGTACAGTTCCCCGTGAGCGTTTGCTTCGCGATGACCATCAATAAGTCGCAGGGGCAGACACTGAGGGCAGCGGGTGTCGACCTCAGGACGAGTTGCTTCTCACACGGGTAACTGTACGTCGCTTGGTCCCGCGTCACCACTCGCGTCCTGACTCTCTTTACATTTTGGCTCCTGGCAGCATAACTACCAACGTAGTTTATAGGGAAGTGTTGTAAGGTATGACACCTTTGTACGTATTTGTACTCTTTTGTGTCCTGGAATGTATTCCTGCATTATTTTCTCTATTTCCTTCAGTCACATCTTATGACTGAACCCAGCAGGATTCCCATATAACTCTCTTCACTTGCTTTGCTTGCAAAAAAAACTTATATTTTAATGCTACCTATTTTAAAAGTTGTTTACATAAAATGCTATAGCGACACTGGCATCTTAGGTATTTTTGGTGCTGTAGAGCCTTCACGCAGACGACGTCGCGGGCAGCAGCTAGTATACTCATAAATCAGAATAAGAAAAAAGGTTATTTTACGTGTGATCCTTCAACTACATGATACCACAGTATGCACATGCAGAACTAGAAGAAGATACCGTTTATTAACGAAGAACTTTGAAAGTTCCAACTAAGCAAACAGTATAAGTAATAATAGGGGTTTAAGTATGAAATTGCCGTTATTTTTTAATACGAGTTCCAACGCGGAACTAACACGGCAGAAACAGCTCGCAATATCAATGTTGCGTTTGGAGAGGGGACTGCTATGCTAATGAACGCACCGTGCGATTTTGGTTTAAACGCTTTCGTGATGGAAACTTTGATTTGAAGAACGAACCACGTGGAAGACCGCCCACACAGGTGAATAACAATGAATTGAAAGAGATGGTGGAAGCCGATCCGAGCCAAAACTACCCAGGAATTAGCGGCATGGTTTAACATTACCTTACCAACAATATTGACTCATTTGCGTCAAATCAATAAAATGATCCTCATGGTTTGGCTGATCTGCAGAAAGATACGCGTGTTGAAACTTGTGTTGCCTTGTTGAATCGATACAGAAATGATGAAATATTGGATCGAATTGTGACATATGATGAAAAGTGGATTTTTTACGATAACCGCAAGCGAAAAATGCAATGGCTGACCCCAGGTCAAACGCCGCAACAGTGTCCTAAAGCAAAGCTTACCAAGGTAAGGTAATGGTTACTGTTTGGTAGTCTCAGCATGGTGTTATTCACTATAGCTTTCTCCGATCTGGTCAAGCAATAACGGCAGATGTCTACTGTGCCGAACTCCGAACAATGATAGCAAAACTAGCAGTGAAACAGCTCCGACTCATGAATGGATCTTCACCATTGTTGCTCCATGATAACGCGAGACCCCATGAGCACGAGAAACCGTTGTAACTCTACAGGAACTGCAATTAGAAACCATTCGTCACCCTCCGTATTCGCCAGACCTTGCTCCAACGGACTACCATTTTTTTCGTGAATTGGACAATTTTCTACGTGATAAAAAGTTCTCTTCTCAGGAGGCAGTAAGAAATGCTTTCACACAGTTTGTCGAATCTAGATCACGAGAGTTCTATTGCAAAGGCATAAATGATCTTCCTATTAGATGGCAGCAATGTATAGATAATAATGGTAATTATTTTGATTAAATAAATATGTTAAATTATAAAAAAAGACAAATTTCGCAATTTTTTCAGTACAAATCGGCAATTTCATACTTTAACCCCTAATATGTTTATGTATATTGCTATATACAACATATATTTATCTAGTGGTTTGCTTTTTAGCATCGATTGCAACAAAATTAATCATGTAGGTACCTACCTAAACAGCAATATTATTTTACATCTTGTTCTGGAAATATAATACCTTGTTGTATTATATTCCCGCGACTTCGTCTGCGATCCAGGAAGAAAAGTAGCCAGTATATGGTCTATCTGTGTGACAAATGTTATCAGGTCAAGACCAGGTTTGCCTGTGTGCGGTGAGGCAACGAGGTATACATTGCACACAGACATTGACACACTAATGGTGGTACGCAACCACGCCGCCAGCGCCGGCGTAGTGGCGCTCGAGCTTGTCGGCTATTTACAAAATTTTGCATATTATTATTATTCTCTGTTTATATCTATGTAGTGCTGATCACAACAGAAGCGGTTGACCTTCCGGTCGGGGATCTGAGACGCACTTAATAATAATGTTCACCTCATCGTACATTGGGATTAGGTATCTCACGACGTGCCAATGTCATTGGTATTTTGTTAATTAATTACTGTTATGAAGATCAACAGCCGATTGAAGTGTTTTTCCATTGGGTTTTTCCAGTAGGAATTTCACCGTGGAAGCGAAACCTACTCATACAAGAAAATGTATAAAGTGTATAATACACATATATAATATACACACCTTTACCTCTTACATTCTGGGGAGTTCGCAGGCGTTAAAATGTTATATTATGTTATGACTAAATCCGTGGCTGGCGTGAATACATTGACAACTCGACTTGTAAGTATGTTTTTTTTTTATTGGCTTAATACGTCCTATGCATTACGAATTTATATGAAAAAAAAGTGACAGCTCATAATATACATAACTTTTGGAGCAATCGACTATGGTATTATGTTGACATCACGCATTTTTACGTGTTTTACTTGACAACACAACATGTCAAATTAACGATTCACATGTTTTTGTGAACGAACATTGATATTTTATTATATCAACGTATACCCAGTGACCAAAATATTATTTTTATTTGATATCTCAACTTAAACACATAAAAGTTTTCTCTTTTAATTGACAAATTGAGATGTCAAGTTATAGGCAACCGAAATATTTCTGTTTATATTCTGATATATTGAGATGTTCAGTTACGGCCAGCTAAGTTCTGAGCCCTAAACGTAATAAGTATAGTATAGATTTTGGATTTTGTCGAACTAAAATCCAAGAAAAGACCCTTTACTGTCAAGAAACTGGATGATTCGGGAGACAAATTTTCAACTTTGAATACGTTGATTGAAATATAATTCGCAACCGTAACAAATATGTAAGATTTACAGAATTTTAATCATTAGAATCAGTAATACAACTTGTTAAGTTAGCATAATCCTAAAATGTCAAGAGTTTATGAAATAGTTATTCAGTAGGATTACTTGATCTTAGAGAGTTGTGTTGATGACTTTAATGATTATAATTCTGTAAATACATATTTTTTACGGCCGCGAATCATATTTTAATCAACGTACAACTTAGTACTGACCAGCAAATTGCAAAAAACGTAAGAAAATTTGAATTTCGCGGGCTACCTTGTAGCATCCACCTTATATGGCTGCAATATGACAAAAACAGCGTCGGAAAAATTATTTTTAAGAAAAACCTGGATCGCGAACCCCCTTTCAATTCAATAAGTTTTAGGAAAAGAGGAAAAACCACCATAGATATCTATAACTTGAGCAAAATCTCCAAAGAGGCTTTGCCAATTAGCGCAGAGAAAAAAAAAGGACATGATTGACCTAATTGGCGATTCCTTCAAGGAATTTTATAGGTATTAAAATAAAAAAACTGTCGGTGATATCTCTGCATCTAATGATCCAGATTTGAACGAGGACAACCCAGATGACGAGGTTTTTGAGTTCCACTAAAATATGACTGTGTACGTAATAATAACCAGATCAGCACCCTAATTGCGTAACACACGATCGATCGGAATCTGAATCATTTTGAAGCAAATTGCTAATCCATTGCTTCATAAGTTCGACAAATTTGTCTGCTCAACACGTAAATAACGCAATGAATGTTGTTGAACTGTCAAAATGAAACCGATTCCGATTGATCGTGTGTTACGCAATTAGGGTGCAGGTCTGTCAACTTTAAATATTATTACGTTATTCCTTCTTTATTCTTTTCTTTCTATATTAAGTATGTTTCCGTTGTTTGGCCTAATAAAACAATTTACTATTTATTAATTTTTAACCGACTAGGAAACTGATAGGTTCGTGGTTTTTCAATTTAATATTTGTTCAGTTAGAAAAACTTTGCTTGATTTGAGTAAGTCCTTCAACAAATATATTTATATTCGTCATCAGTTGTTTGATTGGTCCTCACTTTATTTGTCATTAATAACATTGTTTACATACTAATATTCCCCACTCAGAAGGTGAATAAGTTGATAACTGCTGGTGCATAAGTTGACAACTCGGTGAATAAATTGATAACTCGTTAGTGAACGACTTGACAAGTCTATTATTATGCAAAGTATGGGGTATTCCGTTTATTTATTGTCATCATTTACAAGATGGTATAAAATAACCCTTAAAACAACTAAAACACATACGGTAAACTAATTTACCGATTTACCAGAAGAGCTCAAACCTTTAAAATGGCCTTCCTGATAAATTGCCATTTTAGACATGTCAACATATTCACTCCAGCCACGAAAATAACTGCAACAGCTACCTATCGTGGTCGCCGGGTAGCGTCATCCAGCCGCGGCTCGGTAGCTAAGTACTAGTTGATCGCCATTCGTTCGACTGCTCATTTCACGTGTCAACTAACTAGTTCGTTATGTTTCATCACGTATGCACTACTTTTATGAAGCACATTCACGTTTCATACGATACTGACCACCCTTAATGTTTTCGGGGGAAATCTTCATAAATGAGGCGCCCGGCTTCCGGGGTAGATACAACTGTGGGATCAATTGTGACCTCACCAAATTCACCGGTCAGCAGGAAAGGAAGCTCCGGGTCTTGTCAAGAGAGCAGAACCTGCCGTGAGCAATCCCTGGGTCTATACATAATAATATATTAACCTAACTGCATCCACCGCTGCCTTTATCTCCAATGAGTTAGAGAACAGTAGGAATTCATTAACTTACCTAATCAATACGAGTATATTGCTTACTCAGAGGCTTCACTTACTCAGTATGACCATAAGGGTCTGTCGCACATAGGCGCGCACGCGGCTCGCGCCCGCGCCCGCTGCCGCCGCCGCCGCCTTCACCGTCATTTTACACACAGTACACTACTCCGCACGAGTCTGTCCACTTGCACATGTGCACCGCTATTGTACTTGCGATGACAAGAAGCTGTCGATCGTAGAGACCATGAAGGTCAATAACTCATCTAATGCCAAATTACTCCAATCAATGAATGGGACACAATCGCGATTCGGGCGATACGGTGGCATGCGTTTGCGCAGTCTCGATTTTCCAAACTTCAATAAAATGAGCGCGGTCGAGCCGGAGTCACGCCGCGTGTTGGCAAGTTTGTGCGAACTGTGCGCGCTCGGAGCAAGCACGGTTTAATAAAGCACGCTTGAGATGCGCCCTACGAACAAAAAGGTACAAGCGCCACACCGCACCGCAGTTCAGTGACAACAGGACTAAAATGTACAATTGAGTAGAATAGGTAATAGGTATACCAAGTATAGTCCAAGTCTCTGCGTATGACTTGGTAATCAAAGCTGACTTTTTTGTCAAATTTTCGTTTCAAAAAACCGGGCATAGGCATCTAATGGTACTCGTACGTCTCAATACCCGTGTGTACCTGTACAAATACAGATACAGCGCTCAAGTCCTCGCATGATCCTTAAGATATTCTTAAATAATTACATCACTAGAAGCTGTCGATCGTAGAGACCATGAAGGTCAATAACTCATCTAATGCCAAATTACTCCTATAGCCTATTATAACGTTATAATTTAGTCATATAATTCATCATAAACTTCAAGCGCTGCACATGGAGCTCCTCGCACACCGCGGCATCGGCACAATGCCCGGAAATAAATGTAAACAGGTGCCAATGAACATAATCTATGTTCGAACCTTCGCAGCCATCGGTGCCAGCGGTGATCGTGCCTTTAGCTAGCAACGTAGCTCCTGATTCAGCGAATTTACTCAAATGCATTGTTCGTTGTTCGGTTGATTCAAGAAACATAATAATGATAAATTTATATTCATGTTCGGTACGTAAATAGATACTCAAACAAAATATTAATGAATTATGTTCATGTTATTGTAAGATTGTGACATGAATTCAATTCCTGAACTCACCTTTGTCCAGAATTATGTAGGTGTTTAAATAACTGATAACATGAACGAGTGGCTGGAGGCAGACACGGCATGGCGCTGAACCACCCACACCTTCCGGTTGTGCAAGTGCTTCCCGGGCATGGGTACTTCGGGATGCACACACACCCGGTTGCTCCATTTGAGCAACTGCCTGATACGGTGCGCATTAAATATTGCGCTATACTTCAATGCGCACCATATTACAGTATCAGCATCACTAGATGCTGTTCAGTGCCGTGACCTCTCCGGCCATCGTACAGTGCAGTGTGTGGGTAAACAGAAAATGACAGATTCATCATAGTGATTTCGTTAGTTCCCATTATGCCACTGGGCCAGATAAAGTTACTGCACTAAGTCAATAACTTATAGATTTTTTTTAACACGCATACAGAAATTATGAGTGCAACATGCAGCCTTATTGCAACAAGACACTATTATATACTAGAATTACTGAAGTCCAGGGTGGGAAATGTTTAATGGATCTTCTAAAAACTTATTGACCTTTTAATGATATTTATACCCTTATTAAAATAAAAAAGTTCATAAAAACTTCATGATCTTCTTGCTATGCTTGTGTTAATGAATGAGCCTTTTTAACACGCTTCGATCTCTCACTTCCGGCCGTGGTTCAGTCCATGGTTGGAAGCTAAAACGCGTGAAATGCTGTGGCCTCTTTTTGCGAGGACGTGATGCATGCAAAGGAGGCGGCGGAGAGGGAGAAAGAGCATACCTCTTCTTCCACCCGCACCAGACGAGCAGCCGGGCGTCGAAGGGCGCTTAACGATCTCCGGCCACCATAAGAAGGAGCCTGCGGGAGGCGAAATTGGGGCCGTGTCGTCGCTCGAGCAGTCAGGCTCAAAGACGTGGCACGCAGTATGCGCGCCATAATGGAAGGACGTGCGGTCGTGGGATCGTGCCGGTGATGGGGCCCGCTAGGCATGGCGTGCTGATACCAGTCGGGGGTGCGGCGAATGTACAACAAGTGTCTCCCGGCCCCCGGGCCCCCGACTAGAAGGAACAGTGGGGTTTTAGTCGGTAGGAGTCCGCCATAACCCTCCGTTCTTCCCAGAAGGAGGGTAATCCACGAGGATTTCCACACGATAAAAAAAAATGGTTCCGAAGTGATCTTATAAGGGGTAAGAAAAACGGAACCCTTATAAGATCACTTTTTGGAGGCATGAGGAACAGGGTGTAAAGTTCACTCAACCTCCATTGAAAAGGGAGGATCCTCCGACCAGACGGGTGTTGTGTCTGGCGGGCAATTGCCCAACGATTGATGTTGGGGAATTGTATCTATGCTAACTGCGCGGTAAACTCTGCTTGCGAGATGCAGGATTTGCGTGACGTCAGTGTGACGCGTTGTTCGCATGTGGCGTTGTAGATACCGCTACATCACTCCCCTCCGGAGACCGGAGGTCGATAGTGGGCTGAGTCTTGTATCTTGCGATGCTTTGCCAGGCCAGCTGAGGTTCCAGTGAGTCGGAACCGGTTGTCGCATAGTTCACGGTGAGTCGGAACTGTCTGCGGAGATGTCCCCAGTGAGTCGGGGTGGCGCTGCGTTATACTCCAGTGCGTCGGATGTCGTACAGCGCCGGGTTGAGGCTGGCTGCTGCGTCGACCAGGAGAGGGTGCTCTGCTTGTTGACCGGCCGAAGGTGCAGTGTGCTGTGCCAAGGTTGCTGATGAGGCTTAGGGTGATGACCAGGTATGCGCGGACGCTGCATGCTGGTGGTCAGGATACCCGTTAAAGCCGTGGATGCTGGCTGGCTGGGTGACTCGCTGCTGAAGCTTGCGGGAGTGATGATGATGACGTCACGCTGAAGTGTTTGCACGAAGGCTGCGCTGACGTTCATACTCGGGGTAACCAGTTTGGAGGCATGAGGAACAGGGTGTAAAGTTCACTCAACCTCCATTGAAAAGGGAGGATCCTCCGACCAGACGGGTGTTGTGTCTGGCGGGCAATTGCCCAGCGATTGATGTTGGGGAATTGTATTTAAGCTAACTGCGCGGTAAACTCTGCTTGCGAGATGCAGGATTTGCGTGACGTCAGTGTGACGCGTTGTTCGCATGTGGCGTTGTAGATACCGCTACAACTTCGTTGTCCGTCTGTCAAAAAACTTCTAAGTTATCGTTAAATTTTTACACTCGCAAGAGTATTGAAACCTATAGTGTACTTCCCGTTGACCTAGAATCATGGAAGAAACAATGTCATGTAGCAGAAGTAAAGGAAAAAATCCGAAAACCATTTTGTAGTTCTATCGTGAGTCCGACTCGCACTTGACCGGTTCTTTTTGTTTTTTTTAAACTACATAATTATAACTTTTTTTATATTCTGGCCTTTTCTCAAAGTCGGCCTCATTGACTAACAGCCGGTATGACTCTCCGAAATTATGTAATTATTGGTTTGATACCCGCATTCTGTTGTAGATACCGGTTCGTGGTAGATAAGTACATCACACTTCCCTGTTGCTATCAGTCAGTAGCGTTCTTATCAACGCACATGAACATCACAGGGCTAATATACCTAATGAGGAAACAGGTAAACGTATATTCACCGCATGAACAATAGTAAGTTGCGTGGTGGTAATTTCACGAGATCATCGGAGCTCGTGCCGCGCATGCGCGAACTGTATTCTCCGACTCCCGCGCGTGCTCGGAATACTAACTACCTAATACTGACACAACATTCGGCTTGGTCAGCGTGTACAGCGGCCAGCGTGCTCTCAATGTGCAACTGTAACTAACTAGAAACGTCAACGACACCACGAAACAGAAGCATCCTCTCCGGTATCCACCCCACAAATTATTTGCATAGAAAATATACACCAAAAGAAGTAGACAAGTACATTGTGAAGACTGTTACAGAGTGAGTTCTACAACGATAGCCTGTACGGCTGCTTGCTTGACGAAGATGCTAACTTCTCATCTACCTTGTACCTTCAAACTTCGAGTACTGCGACGATTCTGCACAATAGTTTAATCTTCGGCGATGATTGGCAGCGTCATCGTTTAAGTCACTTGCGCCACTGAATGTAGACCTCTCCGTATTAACCCACGTCTGCTACTCCATTCCGGACCTAAGCGGTTATTCGATCCTTTGAGAATGAGAAACATGTACGCTGAAATCTAGCCTCATCTAGTTAAACTTCAAGTAGACTTCTACTGACAACTGACAAAGAGTCATGTCACAAGTTGTAAGGACGTGGTACATTCTGTGACCGTGAAGACGAAGGGTGCGGCGATGACTCGAGTGTTTCCCGACATGAGGAAGATTGCCGGATCCCCCGGGCCCGGACTCCGATCGTCTTAGATGTTACAACATACTTATAGCACACAGGGCGCTGGTGTAACGATAATTATTAGAAAATAAAGGCGCGGATGTAGGTGTTCGCTCAAGGGGGGAATGTTTCTCTGAGTGAAACTATTCATAATGTTAGCTTAGCGTTCCGTTCAGTTCTCTCAGCGCATCCCGCCCGCACACACTGTGCTCCGTGGCGCTGTGCTCCGGCGGGACCATCGGCGCCATCGGCCTTACCCTTTTCCCAACCACCTTGGTTTCGTTTCGGCCTAGAAAGAAAGAAAATATTGGAAATTTGTTTATTCTGCAAAACTAACTAACCGCAGTTAGAAAACCAGTATTTTACAAGTAGCAACTGCCTATCTGACCACTACTTTTTCGAGGCACGGATGGGTCTCGGTATGAAGTTGATGGTCACTGGCTACCCATTCACGAACCATTCTCGCCAAGCGTAACTTGATCGTCCCGTGTGTTGTCATTGGAACGAAGTAAAATGGGAGAAATCGTTACGTAACAAATAATAATTACGAGTATGTACTAGTGTATACAAAAAAGGAGGGCAAAAACTTATAAGGTGTCAAAAAATTCGTACGCATCGTTAACTACAGGAAAAGTGCCCAAAAGGCTGGCAGCATTGCTACGTTGTATGGCTATGCTAATTCTTTGGACAAACAATAGGCCAGCCCTCTGGTCACTTGAAGAGTCGACCAACAGTTTTTAGTGATTTTCCAGTCGCCTGAACGTTATCCTTAATCCAGCTGATAAATCAGACAATTAATAAAGTGGTTTTAGTGAACATCGAATAAACTTATCAGGCTTTGTAAACGAGTTTTTAGGGTTCCCTACCAAAATGGTAAAAAGAGACCCTTATGGTGCGACTCAGTCTGTCTGTCTGTCACAGCTGGATATCTCAAGAACTACTAATGCTATCAAGGAATAGTTTTAGATGACGTTTGCCCAACTATTTTGCAAATAAGAAAGAAATATTTTATTTTATTTTTCAACATGGACTGAAAGGGATTCTTAAAAATTCGCAGTGGGGCCACTAGAGCATGCGGGGTATCATATGAAAGAGTGCACATTCTCAAACAATTTTTCTTTTTTTTCGGCCGCATGGTTTTCGATTCTCCGAAGTTTTCATAGAGAAAAATCTGATATTACCTACTCTATTCGATAGAAGTTTATGTAGTGTCGACACCTATAATGTGCAGCTGTTGTACAGACTGACCAGTGTCAACACCTAGTTATGTACAGATATTGTACAGACTGCACCAGTGTCGTCACCTGGTTATGTACAGATATTGTACAGACTGAACCAGTGTCGACACCTAGTTATGTACAGCTATTGTACAGACTGACCAGTGTCGACACCTAGTTATGTACAGATATTGTACAGACTGAATCAGTGTCGACACCTAGTTATGTACAGATATTGTAGGTACAGACTGAACCAGTGTCGACACCTAGTTATGTACAGATATTGTACAGACTGCACCAGTGTCGACACCTAGTTATGTACAGATATTGTACAGACTGAACCAGTGTCGACACCTAGTTATGTACAGCTATTGTACAGACTGAATCAGTGTCGACACCTAGTTATGTACAGATATTGTACAGACTGCACCAGTGTCGACACCTAGTTATGTACAGATATTGTACAGACTGCACCAGTGTCGACACCTAGTTATGTACAGATATTGTACAGACTGAACCAGTGTCGACACCTAGTTATGTACAGATATTGTACAGACTGAATCAGTGTCGACACCTAGTTAGAAAAAACAAAGTTTGACATTGTTTGTTTAACTGAACATTGGTTAAAGGATTACCAAATGCTGATTAATTATATAGTGTTTGCTGTTGTTTTAACCGTAAATCTGTGCTACGTGGAGGTTCTCTAATCTTGATAAAAAATTGTTTAAAATCCAAGCAACGCAACGACATAGTGGATTTATCAGTTGAACATTGTATCGAACTCCTGTGTTGAGCTAGATAAGCATGTTGTAGTGTGCGTTTACAGACTCCCTAATTATCAGAACTTTTCTTTATTTGAGTCAATAATGGAAGATGTCCTAGCGAAACTTGCATCCAAAACCGCGATTATTTCTGGTGATTTTAATATTAATATTTTGGAAAATAATTCAAATAGCAGTAGATTAGTAAGCCTTTTTGAATCGTTCAATTTATTTAATGTTTTTACAGAACCGACTAGAGTAACTCCAATTTCTGCTACTTGTATCGATAATGTCTTCTTCGATTGTGATTATTTAGATAAAGCCATTGTAAATTATCTGCCGTCCGATCATAGTGGACAAACGGTAACTTTGAAGTTTAAAACACCTTTGCAAAAAGTGCAAATACAATTTACACCAATAACGACTGGCAAATTAAATAGATTTAATAGTACCCTAAATAATAAGTTAAATGTTCTGAATCATAATATGGACGATGCAAATAAATTGTATGAGGATTTCTTTTCAATAGTGCATACTGAATTCAATAAAACTTTTGAAAAGAAAACAAAAAATATTTGCCCTAATTTTATATTTAGTGACTGGGCAACTAGAGGTATTAGGATTAGCAGGGAAAGACTGTTCGAGCTGTACGGCCTTAAGCCTTATATCAACACTGAAACTTTGAACAAGTATGTTGCTATATATTCCAAAACATTTAGAAATACCTGCAAGATAGCTAAAGCCCTGTTCATTAGTAACAAGATCAAAACAGCAGAAAACAAAATAAAAACAGTTTGGAAAGTTATATATAACGAAACTAGTGGGAATAAAATACGAAACAATGATTACGCATTGGAGACTTCACGTGGTGCCATAAGCTCTAACTTAGAAGTAGCTCAGGAATTTGTAAACTTCTTTACTAATATACTATGTAAAACGACGGAAGTTTTAAATTCCTCACCCGTTGTCTCAATTGATCTACATATTAAGAGCTAACGTTCCAGGCTGCTCGGTTGAATTTCAATTTAAACAGTATAAACCCTATGATAGTTATAAAAACTAAATAACGCCCTACTGCAGGTACACAATTGGTTCACTTCAAATAATTTAGTATTAAATGGGAAAAAAACTAAATGCATAAGATTTGCTTTACCAAATGTTAAAAGTAGTGATTGTGACTGAACAAAAAGAAACTAGAATTCGTCGATAAAACTGTTTTGACGTGAGTTCAATCCCAACTGAGGAATTTTGTTTTGCTGCTTTTTACTTTTTGTTTTTTTTATACTTTATTCTCATAAGAATCAAATTAAGTCTAAAATAATAATACATATGTACAAGTGAAAAAAAAAGAATCATAGGGCATCAAAAAATTCGTCCGCATTGCTGTCAACAGGAACAGTGCCCAAAAGGCTGGCAGCATTGCCACGTTGTATGGCGATGCTAATTCTTTGGCCAAGAAACAGGCCAGCCCTCTGGTCACGTGAAGAGTCGACTAACCGCTTGGCGATATCTCGAAACACCAAGTGGGCACTCGGACCCCATGGCCCTAGTGTTTCAACCCCAAACGGCTCAAAGATATAACTCCCAATCAGGCTGGAATATTTTCGCCGTTTGAGGTTTTCTGCACCAGCAGCAGCCGCTCCAGCACAGCCCACCGTGCTAGGAAGATGGGATGGCGCAAGGGTGTCGACACATGTTGCATCCCACACCAAAGGTCTGCCTAACTTCCAGGGCATTATGGTCATTCCATCTGGTCTCTTCCCATCGTCGCGTGCCAGGCCGTTGGGTTCTAAAACAGCTGGCACCCCGGCGGTGACAAGAGCACGACGGATGATGTCGTTAATGCTGGCGTGCCTTGCTATCCGACCTGCGCTCCTACTGCAGGATAGGCCATGGTGTCCGAGGCAGTCGACAGCTTCACCGCACTGACAGCGATGCGGAGCCCCGCAAGGAGCACCCAAACGTAGACAGGTAGCGAGCCGGAAGGTGGTGTCACTCAGCATAGTGCCTATGTTGGGTGAAGGGAGTGCTTGGAGCCACAGCCCCGACTCCCACTCACCCACAGCCAGCAGGCGGGCACGCTCAGCAGTATTGGTGGACGTATTGATAAGTTTATTCCGTACCAACCTGCAGAGCGGCTCATCCCACTGTCTCTGGGAAGATGGGTTTACGGGCCGATCTGTATCCGGGCAAGCCGCTTTCCAGGCGTTCACCGCGTCGGTCAAGCAAGGCACTTCAGAGTCAACCAGGCAGGGGGCTAAAATTTTCCCGGTCAACTTTTCGGTGCTGTGGACAGAGGACAGGAACGCCGGTAAGCTAATACTGGTAATTTTGCGGACGCCGAGGCCACCAAAACGGATGGGTAGTGTGGCTTGAAGCCACGCTCGGTCGTCCAAGGCCACATTTAAAATGGTTGTTAATGTGCTGTGGATAATATGGTCAATTTTGTCCAACAGATGTGGTTGCTTCCATAAAGGGGAAGAACGTAGAAAATATATAAAATTTGGACCAAAACAACAGTATCTAATTAGGGTGAATGCCGAATGTAAATTAATTTTGGACAGTCTGTCCGAAATGTCGTTGAAATTTTCGATTTTTTCATCGATGAAAGGTGAAAAACTGTCTTCTAAAATAGGGGAACCTAGGAGGTGTAGTGAACTTTTGTCTAAAATTTTGATTTGTGGGGCTATTGCATTAAATTTATCTAGAGTCAATTGTCTGTCGGTAATGTCAGAAAGGTAAAGTTCACATTTTGAGGGGTTAAGGTCCAAACCAATATATTGAAATTCCTGTTTGAGGAGTCGTAAATCTTCCAAAACAGTGTCTACATCAGCTCCTAGCGTTCCATCGTCCAAATACCACACATTAAATTTTGAATGTAGTTTCTGTAAAATTGGATGAATAGCTAAACTGAAAATGACTGGCCCGAGAGGGTCACCTTGTTGGCATCTAACTGCAGATTCTAAAACATTGTCCTTGTATAATAATTTGGAGGGGTGCCTGTAGCACTGCCACATGAAACCATAAATTTCGGGTAGTTCCTTTTTGACTTCAGCCAACAAAGTGTCCCTGTTCACAGAGTTAAAGGCGTTCTTAACGTCAACCTTGAGGATGACCTCACCTTTGTTGGACTTTAAAAAGGTAGAAAGGGCATGCACGGCAGCCTCACAGAGAGCCAAAACCAAGCTGCAGGGGCTGAAACTTAGCTGTAAGCGATTCACTGTACAGCTTACAGCATATTTTGGCTGCCGTACGCCTGTAGGTGCACCCAACGGCGATGGGACGAATACCGCCATCCTTCTTACGCAGGGCACACAGGTTGGCCCCGTACAAGACATCGACGACGGCCTCGTTCACACCGCCGGTGAGCATGAGGTTAATCATGGCCGCAAGCTCCTTCAAAAGCGACTCACCAGCTTCCCCGGCGCCTGAACTCAATAGATCCTTTAGGTGTTGTGGAGTCAGGCCGTCGAGGCCGCCGGCGGAACCACTTCGAAAGGAGCTCACGGCTGCAAACAACTGGGGAGCCGAAACGTTGAGGAAAGTTGAATTTAGGTCGGGAGGGTTGGGGGGATCGGGGAAGGTGAGACCATCCGCAGGCGCTGGATGTTTACTCTCTAGAGCTGTAAGTGTTTCGGGAGAGTAAGGCGCCACCACATCGCTGCTGAAAAGTATCCTGGCCGCACCCCTGATGTCACCTTCACTTAATTTAGATTCCACATGTGAACATAATCCTTTTTGGGAAAGTTTATGAAAAGCAGGTAATTTTGGATCTAAAATTAGGACCGAATTGTTACAATTGTCTTTAATTTGGTTATTTATTGAATTAATTTTGTGGTCGAAAAAAATCACTCAAGCAAAAAACTAGAAAGTAATAAAACCAATGAAATCATTTTATTTTTTTATTATGTAAACATTGGTATTGGTTGGAATACGCGAGCTTATCGCTTGGGTTATTAGCAAATGATCCGTATCCTTTCTTCCAATATGTTCCTTCTTTACAATGGTTGTTTTAAGGTTCAATTTGTTCGAGTACATACCGGCCCCGACTGACCAGATGTCGATAGTTCTAGTATCGAAATTTCTGGAAGGATCTATTAGTTCTGTTACTCGATACCAGATGGCGCTAGTGATAAATTAGTTCTGCTACTTAATACTAGATGGCGCTAGTTGTAACTTAGTTCTGCTACTTAATACTAAGTGGCTCTAGTGGTAACTAATGTACCATGTACCAGGTATTAATTGTGGCGCGCAACAATATATTTATGATAATTTACCTATATTGTTGCACATAAGTTACATTAATTTCGAGTAATAATTGGAAAAATTTCACTCGGGAATGAAAAGAAAAAAAAATCCGATAGTTTTCAAATTTTTACAATATTTTTCCTAATCTAAAAAATCACTAGGTATGCTTTAAAAAAACACAATAATTACACTGAATATATACGTAATACGTAGGCAAACAGAAAGTATGGTTTTGAATTTTGTTTTTTGACCGTGAATCCTAAGTGAAAACTTGATTCGTACTGATAATTATTTTTCCATCACTAATACAGCTACCTACTGGCTGAGCCACTGAGGGAGTGGGTGTAATAAGCTGGGATCCCACGGAGCAGATACAGCTAAAAGAGAGGTTATTTGTCAAAGACTCATACCTCTCCGCATTATACTTGACCAGGTCTGCCAACTCATTACCCTCCTGCATGCGCTTACTCAGGTCTTGTTGAGAAGCCTCATATTTACTAAAGATATCCTTTAAAGCGTATTCCCTAACAAACAATTATTCATCCTGAAGGTGCCGAGTGTCTGTGTCATACATAGCATTACACAATTCTAATTCACTGTTACAGTTTTTTAATTCTTTTATTAAATTTACTTTTGCTTGCCTAAGTTTTGTATTTAATTTGTTTACTTTTTGGCATTTTAAAGATTTTTGAGTTTTTCTAATTAATCTATTAATTTTAATATATTTTTTTAACTTATTGTGACTAGTAAACAATTTATTTGTATCTATAGTATCATCAGTTAAATCTATTGTTACAACTGGCTCAACACATATGGGACCGGGCCCGCTACCAACCAACTCACCATAAAGACTGCAGGTGATCGCAGACTCTTCACGGGCTTTGAGAGTTTCCAAAGCGGTTACTGTGTTGTGGGCCTTGCTTAATTCCTGTTCTAGTTCAGATATGCGTCTCAAAGCCAGTTCGTGGGTGTCGCTACATTCCTGGAAATTTGACACTATTTGACGGAGGTGCTGATGCTGGTCAAGTATGTCCATATGCTGTACATGTAGTTCAGTCAGCTGATTCTTAAGCTCAGTGTTCTTGTCATTAATGAGCTTTATTTCCACCTCGCTGTCTTCCCTTAACTTGAAATGACTTCTAATTTTGCAAAACTTTTTTCGCAAAATTAGTCATTACTATTCCTAGGTAAACATTGAAAGGTGAGACGAGTTATTCAAGTAGAATAATATCAACTTAATATCAAACTGGTACTCACCGATATCATTAGGCGACTTGCAATTTCACATACTCATATAGAAACGTTTTGCTCATGCAGAACAACGATTTCTGCCTTTTTAGGGTTCCGTAGTCAACTAGGAACCCTTATAGTTTCGCCATGTCTGTCTGTCCGTCCTCGCTTAATCTCTGTGACCGTTAGCACTAGAAAGCTGAAATTTGGTACCAATATGTATATCAATCACGCCGACAAAGTGGTAAAATAAAAATTGGAAAAAAATGTTTTATTAGGGTAGCCCCCCTATATGTAAAGTGGGAAGTGATTTTTTTTTTTATTTCAACCCTAACGTGTGATATATTGTTGGAAAGGTATTTCAAAATGAATAGGGGTTTACTGTAATCATTTTTTGATAATGTCAATAATTTCGGAAATAATCGCTCCAAAAGTAAAAAACAATGTGTCCCCCCTCCCCCTCTAACTTTTGAACCATAAGTTTAAAAAATATGAAAAAAATCTGAAAAGTAGAACTTTATAAGGACTTTCTAGGAAAATCATTTTGAACTTGATGGAAACAACAGTTTTTGTACAAAAAAGACAAAAAGTTGTGCAAAATAATTTCTGGACTAAGTTTGTAGTATAATCGTATATGCAAGCATTTTTTTTTTTAACTTCGTTTACATATTTTTTTTTAGTTATCACCGTCCTTTGTGGGCCCGTTTTTAGTGCTCCGTAATTATTAGAGTTCCGTAACAAATAGCCTTTTTTAAGTTGGGTTACCACTATGTTCGCGCTCCAGCAGCGCTCCGCGCTCCTGCAACTGCTCCAATGGATACGTCGCGCGCACTTCTACATGCGCTCCCCTTTGACACACTGCGCTCCCCTTTGTGTTCGCGCTAAAAACCGTCACGAGTCGGAGCGCCTGCCGCGGAGCGTGCAAATGTTGCACGCTCCGTGTTCGCGCACGTACCCACTACCGGGAGCAGTTGCAGGAGCGCGGAGCGCTGCTGGAGCGCGAACATAATGGATACCCACCTTTAAACTCATAAGTGGGAACACTTATTGTGACGGACGGGAAACTACGGAACCCTACACTGAGCGTGGCCCGACACGCTCTTGGCCGGTTTTTAACATTGATAAATGTTGCATGGTTTGGATCCATAGAAATAAATCTGCACACGAATACGAGTAGCAATCAATAAACTCAGTAATGCAAATACTTGTAGACTGACAACTAAGAACGCTCGTTTTTTATATAAAATAGGGTGCTTGAAAACATTTTTTTTTAAATTATCGGTAGTTATTAGGGTTCCGTAGCCAAATGGCAACGGAACCCTTATGGATTCGTCATGTCTGTCTGTCTGTCTGTCTGTCTGTCTGTCTGTCTGTCTGTCTGTCTGTCCGTCCGTATGTCACAGCCGCTTTTTTCCGAAACTATAAGAGCTATACTGTTGAAACTTGGTAAGTAGATGTATTCTGTGAACCGCATTAAGATTTTCACACAAAAATAGAAAAAAAACAATAAATTTTGGGGGTCCCCATACTTAGAACTGAAACTCAAAAATTTTTTTTTTCATCAAACCCATACGTGTGGGGTATCTATGGATAGGTCTTCAAAAATGATATTGAGGTTTCTAATATCATTTTTTTCTAAACTGAATAGTTTGCGCGAGAGACACTTCCAAAGTGGTAAAATGTGTGTCCCCCCCCCTGTAACTTCTAAAATAAGAGAATGATAAAACTAAAAAAAACATATGATGTACATTACCATATAAACTTCCACCGAAAATTGGTTTGAACGAGATCTAGTGAGTAGTTTTTTTTTAATACGTCATAAATCGTAACGTAACGGAACCCTTCATGGGCGAGTCCGACTCGCACTTGGCCGGTTTTTTTCTAAACAGTCAAAATAAAATGGCCTGAGAGTTACTGTGAGCAAACTTCATTACTCATCCATGAACGGGATCGAATCGTTATAAATTCAACTTTTAAGTAATGTTTTAACAAAGTAATGAATACAAAAGAAAAAGACATTTGCTGCACACATGATTTGAACTGACCAAAGACGATAGCCATTGTGCCAAGGTTATTATAGTAATCGAAATATTATATCTCATTCAGTAAAATCAACGAATGATTACTATCGTGCCATACGCACACTACTAAACACAGAGCTCGCTCGTTTTATTTAGTGTTTGTGTGCATAACCACCATATCAAATGTAAACCAATTAGTTTGTTCGACTGTACAAATCATGGTAGTAACCATGAGCTACTTATACTTTCGCCACACCCCCGACTGGTATCAGCCGACCATGCTTAGCGGGCCTCATCAAACTAACATCTACCTAGTTACCTAATGTCCATTTCAACCGCGCGGCCAACTCATAAAATTTTATGAAACTTTACCTTAATAGGTACTCATTGTACAGACGATATTAAAAGTAGATACGTTCGCAAACCACGTGGGTACTTACAGCTGGGTAATGTCCATATTAAATACTAAAGTGCATAATAATGCTCTCTGGGCAGTACAGTTTTATTGTTATAGCTTTGAGAGGATTAATCTCATATTGGAATACAACTTAGTCATACGGAAAGTGGTCTTGCATACTTTGTAAGAGGAGGAGCACCGGGAAAATCACTGCAGACCCACCGTACCACTATGAGTCTGATAGTATACGGAGACTCTCCACTCGTCGCAAGCGCTACTGCTGAGCATGAGGCGCTGGGTTACATCCCCGGGTCGGGCAGTCTTGTTGGATTTTCCCAGCCCGGAGTCTGGATTTGGGCATGTTGTGCCAGGTTAATGGCAAAGAGCCTCGCCTTCTGTTACATGGGCCTTTTAAACATAACTGGCGAACTGTGGGTGTACGGAACCGTATATTAGTAACGCATGCATTCTCCTCACACAGCATTTGTACTATTGTTGCAAAAAATATTAATGTAAAAATTAAATTAAAAATTTAAAAAACCCCCGACTACGTGAAACCCTATAAAAAGAAAAAAATAACCTTGAAATGATGACCCTACGTAAGTACGTATGAATTTTTTTGATTAAATGTTGTCCCGTCGGGGGACCGCTCTAATTATTAGCCTAACGTTCTGTTAAAGTTTAAAATAGTAGCGGTCCCCCGACAGGACAATATTTAATCAAAAAATTTCATACGTACTTACGTAGGGTCATCATTTCAAGGTTATTTTTTTCTTTTTATAGGGTTTCACGTAGTCGGGGGTTTTTTAAATTTTTAATTTAATTTTTTATTTCATGTTTTTTGTAGGGACTCCTTATTATTTCTTTTCTTTTATTTTCTTGCGTTTTAAGATTCAAGTAATTTGGTATTTAATCAGGTTTTTTGTAATTCGCCATTTTGTGGTGGTGGCCATCTTGGATTTAAAATTTGTCATAGTGTATAGTATTCTACTAGTCAAGCCCTTTCATTTGATACCCATATTAAGGGGTTTTTAATAAAAAAAATGCAATTTGCCATTTTGTGGTGGCGGCCATCTTGGATTTGAAATTGTCATAGTGTATAGTATTCTACTAGTCAAGCCCTTTCATTTGATACCCATAATGAGGGAGTTGTGAAAAAAAAAAATGTAATTTGCATTTTGTGAGTGCGGCCATCTTGGATTTGAAATTTATCATAGTGTATAGTATTCTACTAGTCAAGCCCTTTCATTTGATACCCATATTGAGGGAGTTGTAAAAAAATATGTAATCCGCCATTTTGTAGCGGCGGCCATCTTGGACCGATTTTCATCAAACATAGCTAAGAACACTCCCGACAAAATCACCTTTCAAACAAAAAAAACAAAATTAAAATCGGTTCATCCGTTCGGGAGCTACGATGCCACAGACAGACATACACACACACACACACACACACACACACACACACACACACACAGACACGTCAAACTTATAACACCCCGTCGTTTTTGCGTCGGGGGTTAAAAACATATTCATCATCATCATTCTGCTGCCCTTATCCCAATGTAAATGGGGTCGGCGCAACATACCTTGTTCTTTCATACTTTTTCTATTAGTTGTCATCTCGCTAGTTCAAAAAGTCCATCCATCGTTTCTTAACTTTCCGCTACTGTTATAGCCACTGACATTTATACTCAAAACTTTCTTAATGTTTATTTTTATTTTATTCAATCAAGTTTTAATTGTTGAATACTTCAATATTAAATATCTCTTCCTGTTTGGTAGTAAAAAAATTGCAAACTTTATAGTTTTGTATAATTTAGAAGCATTTTGTAAATGAAAGAACCACATATTCCTTAACCAAATCAAGATTACAGACTGTTATAGGATTTTTTTGCGATATTGACATCACCGATCACCATAAATGGTAATGATGGGCTATAACATGCTCACGCCTACCGGTTCAAAATATCAACAACGCAAAATAAATAAAAACAATTTTCCTGCACTGATAGAGGAACTTAAAGATGTAGACTGGTCTGGAGTGGAGTCCGAACTAGATGTAAAGAATGCAACCAAAGAGTTCAGCAACATTCTAACAAATGCAGTGCACAAACACACGGAAGAATTTAGCCGCTCTAAATACATCAGACATCCCTGGACTACATCCGGACTAATTAGATGTATGAACCACAGGGACAAACTTCATCGTAATTCAAAGAAACACCCTAAAGACCAAACTAAAAAACTAATTTACAATCGGTACAGGAACTTCTTCACAAATATCGTACACAGGCTTAAACGCAAACACGAAAGTCAAAAAACAGAAAATAACAAAAAAAAATATATTAAAGGAAAGTTATCAAAACATTATAATAAAATCGTAACTGGTCGCTGTCTGTACATGGAAGATATGTATTGTATAAGAAAAACTATTATAGGGGATGTCGTGTAGCGACAAGAAAAGCTTAACTTTGACTTTAAAATAAACTAAAATAAAAAAAAGGGGGGTAAAAAGGGTAGTAAAAAGTAATTAAATTAAAGAAAGGGAAGTAGAAATCAATTAAAGATATATTTACAAGATAGACAAAAGATGGAGATGGACTGAAGAGTGGTGTGTGGTAGTGTGGGTGAGGAAGGATGAGGATGCGTGTAAGGTATCTGAGGCGGAGCTGAAAATGGAGTTGAAGAGGTAGGCCGACGCGAGGCAGGTGCCGGTGACAGGTGCAGGTGCAGGTGAGAGCAGGTGCTGGTGCGTGTGTGGCACAGAAGATATAAGATAAGACGCAGCACGGCAGCAGGAGGGAGCAGGCACGGCGGGGACGCTGTCAGCCCGCCAGATGAGGCGGCCCACGGATGAGGCGCGGCCCAATAGGCACAGGAAGGTCTTCTGAGGCGGCCCTCGGATGAGGCACGACCCAATAGGTACCCCTGGCGAGGCGCGCCGGCGCCGGCGGTCCAACTGGTACAGGAGGCCATCACGGAGGACGGAGGACGGAGGCGTATGCAGGGTCCGTCAGATACCGGAGTCTTTAGGAGAAGCACGCTGTGTGTTCCCGGGTTAGGTGGCCCTGTAGTATCAGGGTTATTTGTTGTATTCGCTTTAGAGGCGAAACGGGAACTGATCCTTGCATTGCGTGGATTTATCAAGTCAACTCGTAGAATAATATCATGTAGAAAATATGAATTTGAGATTTGTTAGTGGCCATGATTAATTTTGGAGAAGTATGAATGTATAATCAACTAAAAAGTTACAGGCCGTTAAGGATTTGGAGGAAAAGTCGTCATGGCGACAGCGTTCTGCCTAGCGTTTTCCCAACTATGTTGGGGTCGGTTTCCAGTTCAACCGGATGCTAATTTTTAAATAGATACTTTTTACTATACAAATAAATTGAAGTGTCTGTAGTAATATCAAAATAACAGATTTTACTAAATGAGTATGAAAATATATACCTACTTATAAAAAAATCTTTTTTTTAAATTTTTGTCTGTCTTTTTGTTCCGGCTAATCTTCGAATCGGCTGGACCGGTTTTGACGGGACTTTCACTGGCAGATAGCTGATGTTATGGAGTAACATATATTTAATTACTAGCTGCTGCCCGCGACTTCGTCTGCGATCCAGGATGAAAAGTAGCCTATATCCTTTACCCAGCTCATGGTCTATGTGTGTGCCAAATTTCATTCAAATCCGTTCAGCCGTTTTAGCGTGAAAACATAACAAACAAGCTTACTTTCCCATTTATAATATAATTTGGGATTTAAACTTTTCGTACACCAAAAAAATACAAAGGTTGACTTAATGCTTTAATAGGCTTTATAGGCTACTTTTTGTCTCGGTAGCATGTTCCATTGTGATCATTTCCGACATCCACGCGGGCGACGCCGCGGGCAGAAGAGCTAGTTAGAAGTGAAGTGAACATACCAACAACAGAAGTACTCCTAATGAACTGCTTAAAGTGAATCCTCTGCACAAACTTCGATAAACAGGTGTAATGATTACTTCTCCTCCGTTAGCAAAAACTATCAAAGCTAAGTAGGCTTCACAACTTGACGAGCAACCAACTTACATTTACAATCTATGGGAGAACATGATTTTCAACTACAATGTTAAGTTTATTCTTGGGATAAATTCATTCCAACTACGGAACCATTCATTGTGCGTGGTCCGACACACACTTGGCCAGTTTTTATTCTTTTTTTGGTACGGAACCCTATTTGGCAATCACTAGATAAGTAGATAATGATGTATGTACACATAAAACAATTACTTATAATATGATAATCTAAAAGCTACACGTTGTTAAACGCTATCGGCATTAGTGTGCCAATTTTCATTTAATAATAAGTAATAACCCCAGCACCGTATCTCTACGTTGACGTCGTGGTGAGGCTCGCGCGCTTCTAAACTCTGGTGTCTGTACCGGTAGAATTTACTTTGCCGAAATAGGTAGGGCAGAATGTGTCGAGCTGTTGGGCAGTAGCGACCCCACGGAGGGTTCGTCCATCTTCCGGGAGGTCTTGTTCCTCATCTCTGGCTTGCCTATAATAACCGTCTGGATTGATCACTGACGAGGAACAGAGCTACTACCACATTCTTGACTTTATTGGCCGGCTTGAGTGGAGATTTGCAACAGCAAACGTGCTCGGAGGAAGGAAGTATTCCATTAAGTGCTGGTAGGGATCTTGAGCATCTTCCGGGTTCGAGATTGTTCTGATAGTCGTGGAACGTCAGTTGAGTGTGCAAGTCACCCCCTGCCATTTTATCTGATAATACATAATTATGTATTATATTATCATTGGTTCGGCGGGGGACATAGTCCTTATATAGTTCAAAGTAACTAGTCCATTAAAGCCTCCCAAACCCATAGCCCAATATTATACTTTTGTTTCCATATCCTGCAATAGTCCTGCATTAACCGGAGGTTGTCTTTGGGTGTACTTGCATAGTGCATACAGGGATGAGCGTCGGTTGGTGCCACCTCATCATTTTAAATTGTCTAAGGAGCCTCTGCGAGTTGGCTTCGGCCCATGTACGCTTTTTAAAGGTCCGGGACCCCAGGGTCCTCAGAAATGACAAATTTTAAAATAACAATAATAATCAGACTGTATTGTCGCACTGCAGGGCAAAGGCGTCCTTTTCCTTTTTCCACTCAACTCGATCCTGGGCCAGTATGGATCAATTCCTCATAAAAGCGTCAATTTTGTGCCGCCATCTGCGCCTGGATCTGCTACGATTGCCGTTGGACGTTTTCATTCTTCTTCTTCTTCGTGTCGCTGGCACGACTGAATTTCTAATCTTGTTGGCCCAAAACGTCGTCAGTGGCAGCGCAGAGGTCACTTTGACTGCATATTTTGGGATACAGAGGGCAAGATAGGAGGTGGAGCATGGTTTGCGACATAGCTCCATAATCACACCCTACTGCCGTTCCGACAAGGTAGCCCCACTTTACCAGGTTGGACTTACATCTTCCCACTTGTGTCCGGACACGGTTTAGGGACTTCCAAGTGGACCACGAAAGGTTACACCATGCAGGGAGATGCTCCTTTGGTGGTAGATAGTAAGTAGGAGGGGGAAGACTACCCTGCCATAGTTTGCAACGGGCGTCGGCTGGGTTTCCTGACGGAGACGCTGTCGATTTCAAAAAGCTGTGCCTGCTTTTTAGCCGTTGCGTTGGTAGCTGTGCGCCAGATAGTGGGTGACTGGTATCGGATTCCTGTTTGAGTTTCTCCACTGCGCTTGCAACTTCTTTTCGGACTTGTGGTGGTGCTATGCCAGCTGTGGGATAAAATGCGCTGACCGGGGTTGGTTGCAGGCAGCCCGTGATCGTACGGCAGGTCTCGATTAGAGCAACATCTACTTCCTTGGCGTGAGCGGAACGGTGCCACACTGGGCATGCATATATTCACCCGCGGAGAAGCAGAGTGTTAGGCCAGTCCGGAGTACCTGAGGTGAAGCACCCCAGGTGGTTGAGGTTAGGCGCCTGAGCAAGTTGTTACGGGTAACGACTTTTTTCTTAGTTTTGAGGCAATGGTTCTTAAATGTCATCGCCCTGTCAAGGGTGACTCCCGACTCTCCCGAGTAGTTAGGTTTACTGCAGTGTTCAACGGTGACACCCATCCAATTAATATTCAGAGTGCGTTTTGCCGAATGGTTGCGGAGATGGAAAGCGCATGCCTGTGTTTTTGTGGGGTTCGGTCTGAGAGCATTCTAAGAGTAATACTTTCCGAGAACTTCAGAACTTCTAAGGCTGTCTATAGAATATTTTCGGCATCCCGTTTTCATTTAATTTTATTGGTGGCCAATGTAAACCACACGCAATATTCCTCTAATAATAAAAGCTGGCAAAGCAGAACGCAGCAAAAAGACATCGAACTGCGACGCCGTATGTATAATGTACTCTGTGCTGCGACGTACTCATACTTTGACTAACTAATGACATTAGGCGGTATGGTCGAAAGACTTTAGCCAGCCCTTCTATGGGCGACATAAAAAAAAACGAACTAATGACATTATCTGTCAGTGTCAACTCTCAAATTCGTTATCGTCGTTTTAAAGCATTCCATTTCCAAGCATTAATTTTTAGCATTGCATCACACATTCACAACTATTTATTTCTACCATTTTTTGTGTAAATAGGCTGTATCAGCAGTATTATGCAGCTCAGGTTATTATTAAGATAGGATATGAAACTACTTCTAATAAGTTTAGACGATGTTCACGACCAGAATGATAGCAATAAAAAACAACCCTATGTCCTTAGAATACTGCCCTCTTTCTTTATTATGTTCGAAATATCATGTTTTGTCAGAATGTGCAATGGAACGGTTTCGCCAGCACGGAACAATATTAATTTCTGTAAATTGCAATGATTGTGAATTCGTGATTGGTACTCGAACATAAAATTAAGTGCTACAAATGTGACCTCGAGATTAAATGGACTAATTGATGATAAAGATCGACGCGTTTCGTTAATTAACAAAGAGTGCCTATATTTGGTCACGACTACATGACGAACGCGGAGCCTGCAGTCAGTTGATCGGTTCAGTGTCGTGTTGTCAGTGCAGCGCGAGGTCGCTGACCGCACACAAAATGCTGTCGCGATACGTGGTGTCGCAGGTGAAGCACAACTCGTACTTCCTCGTGGGTCTAGCGTTGGGCCTATGGATGTCGCTAGCGCTGGTGCCGCTGGATGAAGCGCCGGCGGCCGCGTGCGAGGCCGCGCTGGGCGCCGCGCTCGCCGCTGATGAGTACGAACCGCACCGCGAGGAGCGGCCACTGGGCCCGGCCGGCCGCGCCGCCGGCCGCAGCGTGCAACGCCCGCGCTACTACAGCACCGAGCTCGGCATGAGAGGTACCCTGCACTGTCCGCCGCTGGCGTCAACGATTGTGTGACGGTCCCACCTCACTTGAAGTCAACTGATTGTTTCAGGGTCCCTGCTCACAGGAGTGCTCAGTTCTGAAGAAGCTCTCAAGAGCCAAATAGCAGCACTGAATCACACAACAGCTCGTTTACAGCCCGCACTGAAGTTCTTCATCACAGCTAGTGCCATGAGCTCTGTGCCGGGACTAGCCAACGTTGTGGGCTTCACTGACACACGAGAGATGCTAAAACCATTCCATGCACTTAAGTATTTAGCAGATAACTATTTGGAAGAGTATGACTTCTTCTTCCTAGTGTCTGACACTGCGTTTGTGAATGCTCGGCGCCTGACCGAGCTGGTGTCGCAGCTGAGTGTCAGTGAAGATGTGTACATGGGCACTGTGGCTGAAGATGACAGCCATTACTGCACACTTGGTAAGTTGCTAATATTCACTCACAGATTAGTTCTCTTCAAGAAGAAGCTACCATTCAGTTGGTAGAAACTTGTAAATTATAAAGAAGCTGCAGTTTCGTATGGCCATCAACGACAGCTAGTTTCACTTTCTCAGTGACTGATAGACTCATTGATTATTCAAAAATACCTAGCTAATGACATGAATGAAGTAAATGCTTTGTTTGATCCATTTCTAGTTAAGACTAAGAAAGAATGTGAGTTTGCGTGATTGAGAGTAAGAGAGAGTTCCTTTGTTAGAATGGTTATAGTTACTCGAACATCATGAACAGTAACACAGTGCATTGTGTGGTGTTGTGTGTTGTTTGTTTATAGTATGTAAAATACTACTCCTTTCAAATAAAATAAATATCCACAATGTTTAACTGACTTCACTATTCCAATTTTTGGCTGATACTGAGATTTCTGAAATATCAATCTGTTAAAGGACACTGAACGAGACACAGTATAAGTTTCATTGTTTGACGCCTGTGGGTGTTTAGTGTCCTTCATTGTAAAAAATACTTCTCCAATTCTCCAACTGTACATGTAAGTATGTAATTGCAAAACAAAATGTTTCATGTGATAGAACTACAAATTAATGATTTTCAGACTTTTGCTAAACATAAAAAAAAATGGCGCTGCCGTCACGTAAATCATAGCCCCGTGTAAATGCGTTGTTTAAAATATAAAGAAACAGAAATCAGTGACAAAACTAACTTTAACGGATAGACCGTGGTGCATATATTAGTGACTAATGTTGGTGGAAGGATTCATTAAGACAAATCTAAGTTAAGTGATAATAATAAAAAATAAAAAAACTGCCTAATCATCTGTGATGACAAAAAGTGCAAATTCAACTATCATATAAAGGCAAAGTTGGTGATATACTCAGAAGATATTGGATCGGATATTTCACATTTCAATCACAGAAGCATTGGATATCACATTCACAAATTGGACGCATAAAAAACTGAGAAGTAAGAAAAGAGTACCCTTGTCATTTGTTTACATTGCTTTTTGAATAATTTTAAATCAGCTGACAGCAGTGAACGAATTCACAGTGTTACAAGACAAATGAATGTCAAAATTTAAATGAGAGCCATCTGGTTTGCAAATTAGAAACAAAAAGTAAAGTGTTACCAGAAAAATAAAAAAGGATCCTATTAAAACTTTAGAAAAGTGCCATCTAATGAGCAGAATATTAATATCAATACATCAAATGGTATATGGTCTAAAAATACGACTAACGAAGATACGGTTCAAGTGGTCTAGAGGTATAAGACCCTACCTGTGTGGCGCGACAAGGCGAGCGTTTAAATCTCAGATATTGTAAAACTTTGTGTTCATTTTTTGACACAAAATAATTCCTGAGATGAATTTCTTCGACAATTTAAACATAACATTTAGGCGTCCCAGGACCCATACAAAATCGGAATCGCCAACTATCGACGATAGTGACACTGTAAGTCCTAACACAATGGAGTTTACCACCAGTAGTATGCCAGACATGTCTGGTGATGATGAAGACGACCAAGTTAAGTTATTAAGAGAGGAGATACAAAATCTTGCAAAACAGTTAGAGAGTGCTCATAAAGAAATAGAAATATTATCGGTTGAAAACAGTACACTAAAACTTGAAAATGATAAATTGATAAGAAAAAATAACATGTATAAAATAGTAGCTACAAATAGTCCTATGAAATCAAACCAAAATACACCAAGAAAAAAAACCCACAGAAATTGTAAAACAAAGCAGACGCAAACGGATATTCTGTAACGTGACAAAACTGATATAACTATTAACACAGAAAATCAACTAAATACTACCAAAAATGAACAGGGGACAAAAACGCAGAATAAATCAGACATAAAAGAAATAAAGAATTCTATAGGAACCAAAACCAAAACCCAGACCAAGATTCAAACTCAACAACAACTTAAACAAAACAAATTGTGCATTCTGAGTGCTAATAAACAAAACAGGATCCTGTCTATAATAGAAGAAACTTTTGAAAAACAATATAATTTTTGTCACTAACAACAGATGGAGCTACATGTGACCTCCTGCAGGGGATAAACACAAAACTTACGGATTACACGATGAGTGACTACTGTGTGATTTTAATTGGTGAACAAGACTTTAAAATAGCTAAAAATTACTCTGAACTTATATTAGACATAAGGAAGACTCTTAGTGAAATAACTCATACTAATATTATTATCTGTCTACCCACATATAAATATAACATGAACTCAAATATGTATAATTGGCGAGTCATGAACTTTAACCATACTTTATGTCAAGATATCTGGACACACAAATATGCTCATGTATTAGATTCAAATGCAAGTGTCGAGTATGATTATAATTCATTCTTCAGGCAGTCTGGCCAAGTAAATAATTTTGGGTTCCATTCCATTTTTGTTAATCTTCTAGCGGTAATTAATTACATTCAACGCATCAACATTTATAACAATAAGACTGTAAATACTCCCCTAATAACATTAACGTCTCACAATCCCACACACGTATCAGAAACAGAAAAGCAATTTTTTCGTCACTAAAAGCCTTTACGTGATGCATCAAAACATAGCGGGGCTGTTAAATAAGGTGGATGCTTTAAATGTTTGCCTAGATGAATTGGCAGAAAAGGACATTAGTGTTGACGCGCTGTGTGTTACCGAGCACTTTATGATGTCAGGGTACGAAAGACATTTAAATATCCCCAATTACTCTTTAGCATCATTTTTCTGTAGGAAAGAAAATAAACGAGGTGGGGCTTGTATTTTGATTAGAAACGGGCATCAATGGAGAGAAGTTCCATATATAACGGGGGCATCTATAACTGGTGTAGTTGAATGTTGCGGTGTTGACCTCATACAATACAATATGATTATTTTATGTGTCTACAGAGTACCGAAACGAAATAACCTAGATGTATTTTATGAAGCAATAGAACAAATATTACAAAAAATATGTAAAAAAAATTAAATTAAAAATTTAAAAAACCCCCGACTACGTGAAACCCTATAAAAAGAAAAAAATAACCTTGAAATGATGACCCTACGTAAGTACGTATGAATTTTTTTGATTAAATGTTGTCCCGTCGGGGGACCGCTCTAATTATTAGCCTAACGTTCTGTTAAAGTTTAAAATAGTAGCGGTCCCCCGACAGGACAATATTTAATCAAAAAATTTCATACGTACTTACGTAGGGTCATCATTTCAAGGTTATTTTTTTCTTTTTATAGGGTTTCACGTAGTCGGGGGTTTTTTAAATTTTTAATTTAATTTTTTATTTCATGTTTTTTGTAGGGACTCCTTATTATTTCTTTTCTTTTATTTTCTTGCGTTTTAAGATTCAAGTAATTTGGTATTTAATCAGGTTTTTTGTAATTCGCCATTTTGTGGTGGTGGCCATCTTGGATTTAAAATTTGTCATAGTGTATAGTATTCTACTAGTCAAGCCCTTTCATTTGATACCCATATTAAGGGGTTTTTAATAAAAAAAATGCAATTTGCCATTTTGTGGTGGCGGCCATCTTGGATTTGAAATTGTCATAGTGTATAGTATTCTACTAGTCAAGCCCTTTCATTTGATACCCATAATGAGGGAGTTGTGAAAAAAAAAAATGTAATTTGCATTTTGTGAGTGCGGCCATCTTGGATTTGAAATTTATCATAGTGTATAGTATTCTACTAGTCAAGCCCTTTCATTTGATACCCATATTGAGGGAGTTGTAAAAAAATATGTAATCCGCCATTTTGTAGCGGCGGCCATCTTGGACCGATTTTCATCAAACATAGCTAAGAACACTCCCGACAAAATCACCTTTCAAACAAAAAAAACAAAATTAAAATCGGTTCATCCGTTCGGGAGCTACGATGCCACAGACAGACATACACACACACACACACACACACACACACACACACACACACACAGACACGTCAAACTTATAACACCCCGTCGTTTTTGCGTCGGGGGTTAAAAAGAAGTATGAATATATTATAATGGCGGGTGATTTTAACATTGACATAATGAAGAAAAATAAGGTTGTGTTGGATTTCGAATGTCTGTTATTAAATTTCAATCTTAAGTTGGCCTTAAAGCAACCAACCAGAATTCAGAGTCAAACTTGTATTGACAATTTCGCACATAATTTTGGAGCCAAATGTAAAACGGACGTTATTGAATTAGCGCTGTCAGACCACACAGCGCAAATAACAAAATGTCCGGTGAAAAAAACTTTTATGTTAAAATACTGGCGTAGAAAACGACGGGACTTTAGCGTTGAAAATATGGTTAAATTTAGGGACTGCTTAAACAATTTGACCTTTTCGGAAATATATGAAACTGAAGATCCAAATATCGCTTTTGACATATTTATTGACAACTTTAAACTGTATTATGACCTTTGTTTTCCATATAAGCTGACAACAGTAAATGTAATTAAAAAATCAAAATGGATCTCACATGGCATTAAATTATGCAGCAAAAAGAAACGTCAATTGCTCTGGCATTGCAGATTTAAACCAAATTTGACGAATAAAAACATTTTTAAGAATTACACAAAAAGGTTTAAAAAAGTAATGAGATTGACTCGACAAGCTCAAAACAATTACTCAATTAAAACTGCAACAAATAAATCTAAAATGACATGGAACATCATCAATAAATCGAAACCATTTTTACCTAAAGAAACCATTAGCTATATAAATGTCGATGACAAAATAGTAAATGCTCTAGAAATAGCTAACGCATTTAACAATTTTTTCGTAGATAAAGTACAACCAAGTCAAAGTTCGGGAAGCAAAGTAACAAATAATATTATAAAACGAAAAGACTCAGTCTTTGTAGCACCCAGTATACCTGTAGACATATTAAACATAATTAAATCTTTAAAAGCTACAAATAGTACAGGTTATGATGGTATTTCTACAAGGGTTGTAAAGTATGTTTCTGAAACCATTTGTACCCACTTAAGCTACCTAACATATCTGTGCATCAGCTCAGGTGTATATCCGGATGCCCTAAAAGTTTCAAGAGTGAAACCATTATTTAAAAAAAACAATAAGGAAAACATGGCGAACTATAGACCAATAGCCTTAATTCCTATAATGTCCAAAATTTTTGAAAAATACGTCTATAAAGAACTATACTCATACCTTGAAAATAAAGATATATTTAGTAAAGAGCAAAAGGGGTTTAGACAAAACATGTCAACCAGTATGGCCATTTATGACTTTTTATATATCGTTATGACGAATATGGACAGAAGAATCCCGGTGTGTGCTATATACTGCGACATGACACAGGCTTTTGACTACGTGGACCATAGCATCTTGCTACAGAAATTAGAAGCTTACGGCATAAGGGGAAACATACTAAATATTATTCAGTCATACCTTACTAATAGAAAACAATACACAGAAATTGAGAGAATTAATGTTAAGACAAAGAAAGAGGAAATTTATATATCAAGCGAACGCACACCTACATACGGTGTTCCTCAAGGCAGCGTACTCGGATCTTTATTATTCATAATATACATCAATGACCTGCCTAGTGCTATTGACTACCCCATGACTCTCTTTGCCGACGACAGCACGATGACTATAGCATGTAAAAATAAATATATATATGAAAGTGACATAAATGAATCTTTGACATCAATAATATCATGGTTAAACAGGAACAACCTAAAAATAAATCTAGATAAGACAACTATTATGTATTTTAGGCAACGGACCCAGGCTGTATTTGACATTAACGTAATTTACATGGACACTATACTTAATAAAGTCGACGCAACAAAATTTCTAGGAATTATTATTGACTCTAAATTGAAATGGAAGGCTCACATCGAGTACCTAAGTAAACGTCTGAGCTCCGCTGCGTACGCCTTATATAAACTGGCCCCAGAGCTAAACACAGATGCCTTAGTAACAGCTTATCATGGTCTAGTAGCATCGTTATTGCGTTACGGTATTATATTCTGGGGGAATTCCACTGACAAAGCAATTGCCTTTAAGGCACAAAAGAGATGCATCCGTGCTATGTTTAATTTGAAGTCGACCGACAGCTGTATGCCATTATTTAAACAATACAAATTACTAACTCTACCGTCTCTGTATATCTTTGAAATTGGTACATTTGTTAGGGTTAATCAATTGCTATTTCCACGACTAGCTGACACCTTCCCTCGTAACAGACGTGACAATAATCAACTGTGTTCGCATACGTCAAAGACTGTATTGATGGGAAAAAGCGTTTTCTGTATGGCTCCTAAAATTTATAATAAAATACCACAGTCATATAAATCACTGCCGGTAAATTTGTTTAAAAAAAAAGATTAGAGATTTATTAACAGACAAGTGTTATTATAGCATAAATGATTTTTTGAATGACACTATTTGACATTTTTTTTTTTTTTGTAAATTATTAGTACTTAAATTTTGTGACATTTTATGATTAATTTATTTTACTGACTTATCAATGTTTATTATTATTATGTACTTGGATTGAAGTGCCTTTAGTAATTTAGTTTTTATTTTGTAATTGACTTTTTTTTTTTTTGTAAACACTAAATTTGTACTCCTTACGGTGAAACATGTACGTACGAAATATTAATGGTGACATCCTGCATGCTTAATTTGCATGTATACGCATGTTTTGACAAATAAAATTATCTTTATCTTTATGATTCTAGGTCAACAGATTTATTTGCGAGTATCAAAAATTATCTATGTTGTTGTTCTATGTTACGGGTTTGGTTTCCGCACTTAGTCCTTCAGGTGGACCATTGTGCGTGGGCCATGGCGGCCGTCGGTGGTTATTCCAACCACCCCACCTCCCTCCAGAAACTTATTAGGCCTCCTGGTCTGTCGAGAACATCTGTGTAGGATCTGGGTGTCCCGAGGGTTTCTGATCTAATCTGGGTGATGCCTGTGCACTCAAAGAGCGCAAAGAGCACATGCGCGACGGTTTCATCAGCCTCCATGCAAGCTCTGCACAGGGGGCTGTCCGTTATGCCTATCGTATGGAAGTGTTTGTCCAGTGAGCAGTGTCCCGTGATGGTCCCTGTCACCAGGCGCAGGCCTTTCCTGTCCAGTCGTAGCAATCTTTTGGTTAGCTTGCCATCTAATGATGGCATGACTTCCTTGGACTGCCTGCAGCCCGGTGACGAGGACCACCAGTTCTCTGCCTGTGTGTGGGTATGCTTCTATAGCCACCTGCGTAGTTGATTGAAGGGGATGGGCACGACTGGTTCCGGTCCGTAGACTAGCGTGCTGGATGCCCTTCTGGCCAGCTCGTCAGCCGCGTCGTTACCTAGTGATCCACTGTGTCCTTTTAACCATCGTAGTGTCACTGTGTTGCGGTTTGATACAGTTACCTGTTCAAGCGCCATGTGACATTCTAGTATTAGATTTGATGTGATGCATCCCTTCTTTAGGGATTGGAGGACTGAGGCGCTGTCAGAGAGTATACGAACATGGGTGTCCGTAACCCTCCTGGCTGCTATGGCATGGGCCGCTTGTATTATACCCACACACTCGGCTTGGTAAACCGTGTTGAGCATTCCTAGCGGGCTGGATATGTTTATGTTGAAGTCGTGTGAGATGACTCCGACTCCATTTCCGCAGTCGGTCTTTGATCCATCAGTGTAAACTCTCAGCTCTCCCGGGCCTGAGTAGTCACACTGCTCCTCTTTAAGCACTACATTGTAATGCTTTTGGAAGCAATATTGCTTAGGGGCTTTGTCGCAGGGTGATCCATCAAAAATTATCACATAAATAGCCATATTTGTTTATTGTGTTGACTTAGAAGCTTGATATTTTTACAGCCCCAAGGGACCTTAGAGCTACATATTTGATATTAATAACTCAAAATCATTTATTTCAAATAAACCAATTAAAGACAATTTTGAATGGTCAATGGGTCTGTCAGTCGGAAAGATGAAGCTAGTTGCCCATTCCAAATCGTAGCCGGAACCTATGGAAAAGAATGACGGATGGACAACAAAGCGATCCTATAAGGGTGCCGTTTTTTGCATTTTCAGGAACGGAACCCTAAAAAAGATTGAGTATCTTCAATAAGTATAGAGTAGTCGGTAATTGTTGCAATCCCAAATAATGTCACGCTGTCGCTATTGAGCTGATCGTGTGTGTGTGTGTGTGCAGAGGGTGGCGTGCTGCTGTCGAATTCGGTGCTGCGCGCCGTGCACGCCGAGCTGGACTGGTGCGTGCGCAACTCGTACTCGCCGCACCACCACGAGAACATTGGGCGCTGCGTACTGCACGCCGCGCACCGCGCGTGCGCGCCCGTCGCGCAGGGCGAACAATACGCCGCCGTGCGTGCGCCCGGCCCTGACACGCCCCCCCCGCTCACGCCCGACCTGGCCGACGCCGTCACCGTGTACCCCGTCACCAAGGCGGACTCCTTCTACACGCTGCACGCCTACGTGTCGCGGGTGAGTGCCCACACCGACCTGTGTGTATGTAGCGTGACAGCGTGGGTGACGTGAGCTCTGTGCGCAGGTGCACCTAGAGCGGGACCGCGCGGAGGTGACGCGACTGCGTGCGGCGCTGTGGCGTGGCGCCGCCAAGCACCCGCCGCACTACCGCAACGCCACGTGGCCGTCCGGCCTGCGCACCGACCCTGGCCTCGCGCCGCCTACGCCCGATTCTCGGTACGTCCCTAGTCACTGCTGCACCGACTGCACGTTAGTGAGCAGCGAGAGTGTGACGTGGCTGGTGTTACAGGTTTGACCATCTTCGCTGGGTGTCGTTCAACGCGACTCACGCCTTCTTCCCGGACGACCACCACGAGGTGGCGCTCATCGCCGGCGCCGACCGTGAAGCGCTCGACGTAAGTACAAACTATCCAAATAGAGATGAGTGGGAGCGACACGTCAGTAACGCGGTGCGTAACGTGCAGCTGGTGCTGGAGGCGGCGCGCGCGTGGGGGCTGCGCCGCTGGGCGGGCGCCACGGGCGTGCGGCTGCTGGAGGGCGCGCGGCGCTGGGAGCCGGCGCGCGCGCTCGCCTACCGCCTGCTGCTGCGCGTGGCGGCGCCGGGCGGCGCGCGCCTGCGCCTGCTGGACGTGGTGCGGCCGCTGGGCGCGGCGCGGCTGGTGCCGGTGCGCTACGTCACCGAGAGCGCGCGCGTCACACTGCTGCTGCCGGTGCCGACCGCGCACGCGCGCCTGGCCGACGTGCAGGCCTTCCTCGCGCGCTACGAGACCGTGTGCCTCAACCAGGACAAGAACACCGCGCTCGTTGTGGTAAGCACCACCCTCGTATACTGTTCGTACGATACCATCTCGAGGTATCTATCAGTTCGCAACCGGAATTCAAAATTCAATTATTTTATTTGGTCTTTATGTACTTACAACGTCATTTTTTTCATGTTAAGCCGTTGGTCCCGGCTGTCATTCGTGGATCTTTGACAGTCTTACCAAGGGGTATCGTATTATCCAGTCACTGGGTTATGGAGGTCATATAGGCAGTCGCTTCATGTAAAATACTGGTATTCAGCGGCATCCGGTTAGACTGGAAGCCGACCCCAACATAGTTGGGAAAAAGGCTAGGCAGATGATGATGATGTAGAACGTCATTTTCGCAAAATGTCATTGTGAAAAATTTGGTCACTTTCGTAAAACATCATTTTCTCAAAACGTCATTTTCACACAATGCCACTTTCGCAAAACGTCATTTTTGCAGAATGTCATTCAAGCCATTTTTTCTCGGGTGAAAAATTTATTTTAAAATAGAAAGTTTTTTTTTATAAAAATAAATTACTGCATAACAAGCAGTTCGGTTTTACAAGGGGTCGTTCGACTAGAGCTGAACTCTTAGGACATATTTATATGCGATGCTTTGGGCATCTTTTGCGTTTTGTCCAAGGCATTCGATTGTGTTCTTCATGAAACATTAATCAGGAACCTGCACCACTACGAAATCCGGAACGCCTCTCTGGATCTTCTAAACCACCGAGGGTTCAGAAGCGCGAGTCCGACTAGCTTCCGATTTAAAAAAAAATATATATTCTCAAAAATCAAAGTGCCACTTCGTCGCAGTGACAGTATGAACCTTCAAGACGCAGTCCCTGCAGTCGAAAGGGCTGTGGTAGAGAACTCTAGGTAACGCTTCCCACCAAAATCGGAAAGTTCTTTCTTTTCGATGAAGAAGTTTAACCTTTCCTAAGGGACACATATTAGTTTTTCCAACATCCACGCGAAGGAAGTCGCGGGTACAACTAGTATATAATAAAAGTCGGATGGAGGGGGTACAACGCTTTTTCGTTACGTGACGATTTCTATCAGTTTACTCCTACCGCAAGCTTATATTATTTAGCATTTCATTTTTATTATACCTGGGTCGATCAATAAGTACTCGTGTTTGACGACAGATAACATTGCTAAGAGAAGTTGTCATTCCCGACATGTACTGTCATCTGTCAAACGACACCACACCAAACAGACTGATTCATAGTTTAGTTTTTATTTGGCAGTCAATTCTATCATACGTGTTTCATGCTTCTTGATAAATTGGAAAAAAAGCAGTATCGATCCGCAATTCGCTTTTATTTTTTGGATGGCAAAACATTCGAACAAATAAAAGTGAAGTTAGATGATATCTATGTGGAATTAGGGACCCGCGCCGCCTTATTTTTGGTACTTATTAATTTTTAATTATTCATTTTATTTATAATTTTAATATGTATTCTATTATAATAGCATTTATGGATTAGGTATTGTTTTAGTTTATTTATAAATATATTAATTTGTTTTTCATTTTTATTTGCTTCTGGTAATTGATTATGATATTTTAACTGCCATTACTAAAGTGCTTGTTGAGTGTATTTTCAGCTTAGAGCCACCAGGTAGGTGTACCCTATTTTTGTGTCGTAGTGTATATTTATTTATTTTATTTATTTATTGGTCTACCAACGACTGTTTACACCAGTTATGGGCATACAAAACAAGCAAAAATAGAGAAACAATAGTGTACAATCACTTAAAGGTAAACTCAGCATGCAAAACGAAAGTTGTACGTACGATACAGAAAAAAAAATAAAGAAAACTACCCTAATTTATATCAACTACTAGTATCCAAAAGGTGAAACAGAGAACAAAGAAGAAAAAAAACAAAAAGGTAAACTAATCATTATCTAGGTTTTTCAAAGTCTTCGCTTTTAAACTGTATACTGTATCTATACATATACATATAATAAAATCGTGGAAAGTCAAAACTGTATAGACGCCAGCACATCAAGCTACTACAATCTGTCAAATTTCTTTAATAGATTTTCAACTTTATCTCTAACGTATTAAGGTTCAAGGTTGATTGGGAAAATTTGACAGTTTCGGGTAGCTTGACCTGCTGGCGTCCGTACATTGAATATTTTTTAAAAAGAATTTATGGGGCGTGATCTACAATCGATATCGAAGCCAAAAATATAGTTTTTAGAATTTTTGTCTGTCTGTTTGTTTGTCTGTATGTATGTCCGGGCTAAACTCAAAAAGTACTACATGGATTTACTTCAAATTTTGCATGAATATTACTAAGAGGTCGGGTCAACATATAGGCTACATATTATCACGCTATCACCTACGGGGGAGGAGCTGTGAATCTTTATTTTTCTTACGCATTCTGTGACAGCGTGTAATCTAACGACGCATATTTAAATGTTGTTTTAGAGTAAGCCATGCTATTATCTAGCTTTACACTATAAAAACTACGCCATTTAAGTAACTTGGGCAGAGAAACATAGTTTAATGAATGTTAGCAGTATAAATAAATACAATTTTAAAGCAGCGCCATCTATGAGATTTCATAAAAATCAAATCAAGTTACATGTTGACATTTTTTGGAAATTAATAATTTAAAGATCATGTTGGCGAGGTTAGTAGTTAGTTATTCTTAAAATTCATAGATGGTAATGTGCATTTTCTTCATAAAAGTTGTATCGTATAGTTCATTTTGACAAATTCAAGTTCTAACAAAACTCAAAATCTTGAGCAGAGTTGAGGAAGACAATTTAAAAAAATGCGGTGTTAAGTAGTTCATTGATGATGATCATTTCTTCATCAATTTCATGTTGTTAGTACAAAATAAACATTGACTGTTAATACTTTTGTTCGCGTTGGGCAAAACCAGGGTAAAATGTTTTTCTTGGATGCAGTGGATGCTCCTGGTGGAACAGGAAAAACATTTGTTACCACTGGCATACTTGCAGAGGTCAGGAGGCAAGGCAAAATTGCTATTGCTGTAGCGTCGTCGGGAATCGCTGCCATACTGCTTCCGGGTGGCCAGACAGCACATGCCAAGTTTAAAATTCCCATTGATTTAGAGAGCGCCGAAACGCCTGTTTGTGGTGTGTCACGTAACAGCGATAAGGGACACGTGCTCAAGGATTGCTCTCTGATCGTATGGAATGAGTGTACGATGGCAAATAGGAAAGCAGTTGAGGCCGTGGACAGAACCCTGCAGGACATCCGCAGGAACGAACATTTGGAAATTGAGGGGAATGAAGTGGTCTACACTTTGATAAACACTGTTGTCGAGCAAGATGACGCCACACATTATCCCGTGGAATTTCTGAACTCCCTGTCAGCAAGTGGACTTCCAGCGCATACCATCAAGTTGAAGGTCGGTGTCCCGATTATGCTTCTTTGGAACCTATCTCCTTCGAGTTGTGTAACGGGACCCGCCTTAAAGTCATCTCGCTCCACAGATACACCATTGAGGCGGAAATTCTTACGGGTTGTGGCGTCGGCGAGGCAGTATTTATACCACGCATTCCCCTCATACCTCATAACTTCCCGTTCCAGTTGAAGCGCGTACAGTTCCCCGTGAGTGTTTGCTTCGCGATGACCATCAATAAGTCGCAGGGGCAGACACTGAGGGCAGCGGGTGTCTACCTCAGGATGAGTTGCTTCTCACACGGGCAACTGTACGTCGCTTTCTCCCGCGTCACCAGTCCTGACTCTCTTTACATTTTGGCTCCTGGCAGCATAAGTACCAACATAGTTTATAGGAAAGTGTTGTAAGGTACGAGTATGATACCTTTGTCCGTATTTTTACTCTTTTGTGTCCTGGAATGTATTCCTGCATTATTTTCTCTATTTCCTTCAGTCACATCTTATGACTGAACTCAGCAGGATTCCCATATAACTCTCTTCACTTGCTTTGCTTGCAAAAAAAAACTTAATTTTAATGCTATTTTTAACCGACTTCTAAAAAAGGAGGAGGTTCTCAATTCGGATGTTTGTTTTTTTTTTTTTTTTATGTTTGTTCGCGCATAACTTCGTCGCTTGCCAACCGATTTCAAAAATTCTTTTTTTGTTGGAAAGGGCATACTTCCCAAATGGTCCCATAGAAATTTCATCAAAAACGGTTCAGTAGTTTGGTTTTTAAACCAAAATTACTGGTAAAAATTACAACTAAAAAGTGAAAAATAAAAACTTTTTTGCAAAAAAAATACAACCGACTTCCAAAAACGACACTAGAAAGTGAAAAATAACTTTAATTTCGGAAGTCGGTGGCAAACAACGAAATGCGAACCCAACGACACCGACTTCCGAAATTAAAGTTATTTTTCACTTTCTAGTGTCGTTTTTGGAAGTCGGTTGTATTTTTTTGCAAAAAAATTTTAAAAGTTGTTTACTTACAATGCTATAGCGACACTGGCATCGTAGGTATTTTTGGTGCTGTGCGCCTTCACGTAGACAACGTCGCGGGCAGCAGCTAGTACATATATACAAGGAAGTGTTAAAAGTTTGTATTCTTGGAAATGTGGTTTGCAGCTGTCTGTGCATGTCTTCTAAGTTAACTAGGATTCTGATTAGACGTTTTTGTAGTGTGAAAAGTGTAGGTGCATGTGTACTGTTTCTCCATAATATGACGCCATAGCTTAACCATGCGTATGCATAGGCATAATACGTAACCAGGGCTGTCTGAAGGTTTGTAGTTTTTTTTTCAAATTTAGATAACTTTGACTGGTTTTTTTTTATGCGTAAGATTCAATTTAAATTTGTATCTATGGATAGGCCGAGTAGGGTGAATTCTTGTACTCTCTCTCTCTCTCTCTATTTTGATGTCATTGTAAGTACAATTTATATCTAGGGGTGCTTTTTCACACGGGTACTCATTGAACGCACGTATAGCTTCTGCCCGCGACTTCTTGTTCCCCCGACCCCGTAGCATCGCATCGCCTTCCCGTGCTATTACTTCTGTTTTCGCTTAGCGTTCTTTCTTACTTTTTTCCTTTTTGCTCGGCTCCTAAGCTCTAGAAGTTTGTGATGTTCTAGGACTCTTAAAAATCAAAAATAATTTTTCAAATCTGACTAGTAGGTAGTTCCAGAGATAGCGCGTTTAAAAAACAAACAAATAAACTCTTCAGCTTTGTTAGATTGATCATCCGATCATCGTAAGATTATTTCATAGCAACGTCGAATGTCGGCAGGTGTTAGTGGGCGACGCTAACGACACCGCGGCGATGGAGCCCGTGCGCGCCTCTGCCGACGCGCTACGCCGCCGCCACGCGGGCGCGCAGCTGCACGTGCTGGACGCGCCGCACGTGCTGGACGCGCTGCACGTGCTGGACGCGCCGCACGTGCTGGACGCGCTGCACGTGCTGGACGCGCCGCACGTGCTGGACGCCCTGCCCGAGCACGCCGCGCTGCTGCGCGCCGGCGGCGTGGCGCTGGCCGCCGCCGCGCCGCACGTGGCGCGCGACGCGCTGCTGCTGCTGCTGCCGCCGCACGCCGAGTTCAACCAGGACTTCCTCAACAGGGTGAGTGCCGCACGCGAGGCGCTCGTGAACTTCCCATTCAGATACGTATAGGAACTCGCGACTTCCGCAGGTGCGCATGAACAGCATCGCGGGCGAGCAGTGGTACCTGCCGCTGCCGTTCGCGCGGTTCTCGCTGTACGCGCACCCGCGCTTCCTGGCGCCGGGCGGCGGCAAGCCGCAGGTGAACACGGGCCGCTTCAACCCCGCCGCGCGCCTCGCGCTCGCCTTCTACCGCGCCGACTACGACGCGGCCGCGGCTGCCTGGCGCGGCGAGGCGCTGGCGGCGCCGGCCGACGTGCTGGCGCGCGCGGCGCTGCGCGTGCTGCGCGCGCCCGAGCCGGCGCTGGTGCTGGCGCCGCGCGGCCGGCCGTGCGGCGCGCGCGAGGCGGCGTGCGCGCGCGGCGGCCCGTGCGGCGCGCGCGAGGCAGCGTGCGCGCGCGAGCTGCAGCGCGAGCAGTTCGCGGGGCTGGACGCGGGCGCGCGGCACTCGCTGGCGCAGCTGCTGCTGGAGACGCAGGCGGACCTCGCCGACCGACGCTGAGGCGCCGCGTGCCTCACACAATATATACGTACATACGCGCAACAAATATATTTTTGCAGTTGTAATCGAATCGTTTCATTTCATCTTCCGCGTAGCTTCACCTTTGTAACAAGACGTCATAAAGCTGATGACCATGATCGATAGATCCTCCAGGTCCTAAACTCCAATTTGTCAATCTTATTTAGGTACACGACTGCCTAAGGCGTCAAGTTTATGCGGTTTTTTATGCAATTGCATGGGAAAGCTATCTAATAAACCACAGCGGTCGGACGTTGAATCGGTTAACACTTTGGGGGCATGAAGAACAGGGTGTAAAGTTCACTCATACTCCATAGAAAAGGGAGGATCCTCCGACCAGACGGGTGTTGTGTCTGGCGGGCAATTGCCCAACGATTGATGTTGGGAAATTGTATCTATGCTAAGTGCGCGGTAAACTCTGCTTGCGAGATGCAGGATTTGCGTGACGTCAGTATGACGCGTTGTTCGCATGTGGCGTTGTAGATACCGCTACAACACTAATTTATTTTTGGCATCACAATCACTAAATATATTATCAAGACAAGTTGACGAAGATGCTGTGACCCTAGTAGGTTCAAAAAACAAGGTAATTAAATTATAAGACCTAAAAAGATTGAGAAGTCTAATACTAAATGGAGTAACATCTAAAATATTAATATTGAAATCTCCACATAAAATAATACTTTTGTTATTTGATTTCAACCTATCGAGAGAATCTTCCATTACCGATTCGAAACTAATAAAATCCCCAGAGGGGGGTCGATAAACGCAAACTATAACATATCGCTCAAGTTCAACACAAGACAACTATAATGCGCTCGATTGAAAGATTAACTAAATCTAAACGTTTACATTTCAACTTGTTTGAAACAAGAACTAAAGAGCCACCGCGAATAGCACTTTTTCTCACAAATGCACTCTGTACGGTAAAGTTTTCATCATTGATAAACACTACTTCATGTTCCTTCAACCAGTGTTCAGTCAAACGTAACACCTGAACATCATAGTTCTCCATAAATAAACTTAATTGTAGCTCTTTGCCGGACGGACCCTGCATATTTAGATGTACAACATAAAACATTCCAGATGGCTGACCCGTTATCGCACCTAATAGTTTAAACTACAAGGCGTATCAAAAGTAGTGTTAGTATCAGTACTAACAGTAATCGATGGTACACTACAAGTACCAGTGTCACTGAGTATATTGTATGCTAAAAGATTAGCAATTTGTCTCCTACAACTAGGTGGCAAATACATAGTATAATTTGTCAGTTTGTCAATCAGTAATGAATTGATTACAATCAAAATATAAAATAGCATCACTGTGACAACAAGTCGAATGAACATATTTAAATTATAAATATGCTTATTTTGCTCATCAATTAAATAATAGGAATAAGGCAAGGCACAAAAAATAAATTTACAATTATTAGTCTCATTAACATGCAACATCAAATGGACACATTCAATTATATTCTTTTTTCTTACATTTAAACTAACTACATTAAAAATAGATTTAATTGCGCTGATGTTGCTAAAATCTTTAGAATTCTAAAGATTCATTTAGACTCTTCTAAATGAATCTTTTGCTACCGATACCATATGATCATGAAAAGTAAGCTTGTTGTCAAATGTGACACCCAGATCCTTCATTCCAGTTGTTCTTGTAATAGTACAGCTATTCATTTGATAAGGAAAGGTGAAATGGTTTCGTGCTCGAGTAAAACTCACAATGAAGCACTTGGAAGAATTAAAACTAACATGGAACAGTGGACTCCCTTGCATACATTCTCTCACAGAACACCAGACATATACGCATAATTTTAATCATCTGCAAACACATCACATTCAGGGTTGGCAGCCAGAAGGGCATTCAGCACCTTTAGAGTACGACAGATTGGGGATTCAGCTCTGGCTACAGTTTTCGCTGGGAGTTGCGCAAACAGATTGTGCCGGCGGCTCTGACGGTGTCCGATGTAATTGTCCGGCACAAATAGTCGGCAGAAAAGACCATGGAGCTCTGGGCAGTCGATACGTCCCCGTAAGATCTTACAGGCTACATACAGGCTTGTTGAGTGAGCAAGGCCTCTTCTCACTTCCAATGAGTTAAAGCCCAACGTTCCTAAAAGATAGTTCGTAGGGTACCTCCATGTAAAGAAATGGTATACCCTTTGGAATAGGCATCTGAGGAAAGTTTCCTGTACCTTTTCCAGCATCAGTGTTTGGGTCGCGTTCTAGGGGTGCCACATGCAGGCACTAGACTCGAGTTTGCTTCGAACAGGAGCGGTGTACAAAAGCCTAACAACATTTGGATTGCGAAAGTCACGAACATTTCGCAAAACAAATCCCAAACGTCTGAAAGATTCCTTTGCAAGAGTAGAAACGTGGTCTCTAAAAGTCAGACAGCGGTCGAAAGTCACTCCCAAATCCTTTATTTTAGTGACACGAGTAATCACGTCCCCACCCAAACTATAGTTATAATGAACTGGCCGCAACCCTCTGCCGTCATGTCATGACGTAGCACTTGCTAGTGTTAACGCATTAACTGCTGAATTATTAGCGAACTTTTCGCAAATGCTAAATATATAGCTCACTAACCCTGTGCGACAAACGCTCATACGCGTTCAAATAATTTTCGTGTGGTGCTATGAACGCGCATGCGCGGTTAAAGAAAGTTTTACCCAGTGCGGCTGGCCGCATTAGTGCGTCGTTTGAAAATTTTCGAGTTTGCACAATGGAAGCACCCGTGCGTCCATTGTGCATTGCGCCGCACTCGAAGAAAGTTAAGTAAATTGTATGGACGCGCATGCGCGCTGCTAGCACATGGTCAAAGCTTGAAAAACGCGCAAGCGCGTTGGCCGCACTAAATGCGTTGCCACAATACTGAACGAGCTTGCTTGGAGCGACTGTTAATGAATTTTTGTTTATTGTTAGTAAGTAGGTACTCGTCGTACTCTTAGATAAAATAATAATAGATATCAGAACAAGATTATACTGAGTTAGGTAGGGTAGGCAGTGTCTTTCGGAAACGCACGCCACTGCATACGGTTATACTGCACCATCGAATTCGACTGTTTCGCACATATAGACGATGTGTGGCTGGGGCTGATAGAGATGGAGAGCTTCACCAATTTGCAGTATCTTTCAGAACACGGATGCTAAACATTGAAACGCCACGAGTGCGGAGATACCATTTATTAACATAAACAGTAGGAGCGCCGGCCCGGGCGGCCCAGCGCGCCTTCACAGATACACTTCATGGAATTATCATCTTACAAAGAAAACTAATACCTAACAATACACAAACCACGTCCTACAGAGGATACACATCATTATCTTACAAAATAGGAATGTAACAATAATACGATAACGGGATAGCACGCGAACATGAAAAACACGATCCCGCCGTAAAACTCTGTGATAATATAATCATTTTAGACTATACGTGAGTGAGGGCCATAATTATATACAGACCGCGGGCGTCGCCGGCCCGCAGGCTAACTTTATCAATAACATATTAAAATGCGAAGTAAAGGCATCGATACACGTGCAGTCGCCGCGCGCCGCGTGTTGTCGCGACCCGTCGCGCGGCTGCCGCACGTATCTAATTTTGAGGTAGCGGTTCAGTTTCGCGGCAGCACACAACTTACTAAATGTTGCGAACACCGTCGAACAGTTCGACTCATACTGTCGCAGCGACCGGCCGGCGCGGCGCGTCACTCGCTCTCTGCGGGGCGCGCAGGGGGCGCGGGGGGCGCGTCGGGGGCGGGGGGCGCGTCGGGGGCGGGGGGCGCGGGGGGCGCGTCGGGCGAGAGCGGCGTGCGCGGCGCGGGCGGCGCCAGCAGCGTGGTCCACTCGCCGTCGGGCTCGTACAGGCACTCGACGCACGACAGGAACTCCTTGCCGTCGAAGCCGCCGACGGCGTAGAGCGCGTCGTGCAGCACGGCCAGCCCCAGCGCGGCGCGCGGCCGGCGCAGCTCGGGCCCGGCGCGCCAGGCGGCCCCGGCGGCCAGCCACTCCGTGCGGCGCAGCGAGGCCGCGCCGTCCGAGCCGCCGGCGGCCACGAGGCGGCCGCGCCAGGCCGCCGCGCCCACGGAGCGGCGCGCCGTGGGCAGCGCGGGCCCGGCCTCCCACTGCGCCGGCGCGCGCGCGAGGCGCAGGCGCTCGGTGCTCGCGAGGCAGTGCCACGCGTCGCAGCCGCCCAGCGCCCACAGCGAGCCCTCCCAATATACGCTCGCGCACTGCGACCGACCTGCGACCGCAAACCGGGAGGTGGGTAGTGGAGCTACTTGTAAACCCCACTAGCTTGCTTGTCATAACTTCGTTGACTACTTACTTATTAACTTAATGAAGAATATACTAGAGGCAAAAGTTAAAAATAAAACCGGCCAAGAGCGAGTCGGACTCGCGCACAAAGGATTTCGCACCAATAGATAATTGTTATGATTTTATTTTTAATATTTTACATGTTTACTCATTATTTCGTTATTTTTGTACGAAGTTTTCCAGGTAAGCGCATTTTACAAGTTACAAGTAAGACCTCTATAACTCCTGAACTAACAAAGTTATCTACGCCGTTAGTTTTCCTTCAAAGTTCATCACATGGACTACCATCATGAATTTTTTCAGATTTTGCCTATTTTAACAAAAAAAATGCGCTTCAAAGTTGAATATCTCGCAAACGGATAATTAAATCACAAAATCGTCTTAGCAACCTCTCAATGTTTTTAAAAGACCTATCTGATACTCCACACTATGGGGTAGACGCGAGAAAAATAAATCATCCCACAATATGTAACTACACGGTTTTCGGATTTTTTCAGAGTAAGTATTTGATATTAATTTCAACTTGATAACTCCACGCGTTGCTGAGAGAAAGGGTCTTGACAGACGGACAACAAAGTGATCTTGTAAGGGTTCCGTTTTTTCTTTTGAGGTACGGTACCCTAACCATTAAACAATAAGTAAGATGCGTGATGTTTATCCCTCAAGTATAACCCAGTGACTAATGGTGTGAGACTAACCGGCGTTGAGCGGCGGTGCCTCGCTCCAGGCGTCGGCGTCCGGGTCGTAACGCAGCACGCGCTTCAGGTTCACGCCGCCCGCCCAGCCGCCCACCACGTACAGCTCGCGCCGCTCCTCCACGCCCGCCGCGCCCGCGTGCGACAGCGCCAGCGGCAGGCGCGCGCGGCCCGCCCAGCCCGCCGCGCCCTCGGCCAGCGCCGCCACCGAGTCCAGCTCCGCGTGCCCGTCCGAGCCGCCCAGCGCGAACAGCGCGCCGCCCAGCACCGCGGCCGGGAAGCGAGCGCGCGCGCAGCGCATGTCCGGCAGCGCCGTCCATTCGTTCAGCGCCGGGTCGTACGCCTCCGCCGCGCGCAGCACGCGCGCGCGGTCGTAGCCGCCGCACACCAGCAGCCGCCCGCCCAGCACCGCCGTGCCGTGCGCCGCGCGGCCCAGCGACAGGCGCGCGCGCCGCGGGCTGGCCTCGCCCTCCTCGCGCGCGCCGCCCAGCACGCCGCCGCGCGCCACGCCCGCCGCGCCGCCCGCGCCCACGTCGCGCCACGCCACGCGCGCCGCCGCCAGGCGCCCGCGCAGCGCCAGCAGCGCGCGCGTGGTGCGCGCGCCCGGCACGCGCGTGGCCGCCAGCACGGCGCAGGCCGAGCGCGGCGTGCGCGCGCCCAGGCGCAGCGCGGGCGGCGCGGGCGGCGCGGGCGCGGCCGGCTCGGGGCCGCGGCGGCCCGCCCGGCCGCGCTCGGCGGCCTCGCGGCGGTACTCGTGCAGCTCGGGCGCGTCGCCGCGCGCGGCCGGCAGCTCGCCGCAGTCGCGCAGCGCGCCGCGCGTGTCCACGTACAGCAGGTGCGTGCGCGCGCACAGCTCGTCCAGCTGCACAGAGCTCACGTGAGCGCAGCGCTAGCGTGCGGTGCGCGTCACTGACAGAGAGGTACTCACGTCGGCGTCGACGGCCTGCTGGTCGCGCAGCCAGATGAGCGCGGCGTCGGCCACTGCGAAGGCTGTCTCCTCGCCGCCCTCGGCGCTGGTCTCGCGCAACATTTCAATGCGAATGAGAGGCAAAGTCGCTAGCGCGCCGCTCTTGCACACCTCGTCGAACTGAAACGGTAGCAAGAAGCTAGCTTCATTGTCGTCTGCATCGATAGAACACGATACCTATAGTCGCTCGCCATACACTTCTTTATCGCTAACATTACTGAAGTTCATAAACTATGAAACCACTGGATATTGCTCTGACGAAAAGATAAACTGGCTTGATATTATCTCCGCTATTGTCCCCAAGATATGAGCGCCGATGGCCAATTCCACGGCGGCGGCGTGGCCTGAAAATTTCCACGGCGGCGGCGGCGTCACGGCGGCGTGGCGTGGCCGGCTGTGGGCCTTAGATATTTTTTTACCAGGGAGAGATAAATTATATTTTTTTGATAAAGGAACGTATTTGTTAAATACAATTTAACAGTCTTCTAAATAATTGGAGATCACGTTTAGTGAAAATTAATCATTTCATTATTTTCAGTTGAAGAGACTGAGCGTTTTTAATTTTTAATCACATCACTATCTATCTACATAGAATAAAAACTCAAAAGGAAATATTTATCAACATAACTGTTAAATATGTATAATTAGGTAAATTCTATAATAATGTAAAAAACTAAGAACATAAAACAATCATATATAAGTAATTAAAGTAGTATCATCTAAGTGAGTAGGTATTGCTGGCTCTTGATATAGAAAAAATAAAATATCAAAATTTCAATAACAACAGCACATAGGTAGCACATAATTATAATAAGATATGACGGACGTAACTTTATTCCTACATACTTACACCAAAAAGCAAAATACATAGCTGTCATGGATAAATAAATACTATCTTAGTTAGCCTCAAAGGATTTAGTCGTGAACGTTTCGAGGTTATCACGAGTTCAGCTGTGGAAAAGACTCTCGCACGGGGCGTGCTGCTTTTGGCTGGTATATTCAAAATTGGGCATGTAAGAGCATACAGTGCAGGCATAAAAGTTTTCCTGTCTTTGCAGTACTGTAGAACGTCTCCACCGCAGTTATTTTCGTTTTATAAACATCAATAGTAGTCGAAGTTGCTGCCATGGTTAAAACTAAACAACAACACACGTTCACTCGGTGAAATATTCGACTAAACTGAGTGAGCGACGAGCGTGGCGAGGCGACTAGACGAACTAATGCGGGCGGGCCGCGCGTGCGTGCGGGAAAGCTAGTTGCGACTCGTCGCGACGACGCGCGACGGCGCGCCGCGTGCGCCACTCGGCGACGACGCGCCGACGTGAACTCACGGCGACGGCGGCGCGCCGGCGCGGCGCTCATATCTACTCCCCATATATTGACACTAGCTTCTGCCCGCGACTTCGTCCGCGTAAAAGATTTGCCCACCCCCCGACCCGTCGCATCGCGTCGCCTGCGCGCTATTACTTCGTTTTCGCTAAGCGTTTATTCTTTCTGGCTTTTTTTCTTCTGCTCGGCTCAGAAGACTCGTAGCGTGTTGTCAAATTGCCTTCTTCAGACATTGGGCTACCAAATGCAAAACAACTGAGGGGCAATTCTCGTAATTTTAAGAACGTTCACAGTCTGATCTGAGTCTCAATCTGTCAAAAAATACTTCTAATTTCCTAAGTTTTTGACATTTGATTGTCGCCGAGATGAGACTACGACTAGATTTTGAACGTTTTAAATTACGAGAATTGGCCTTCTGATACTGACAGATAGTTCCAGAGATTAGGGCGTTCGAAAAAACAAACGAACTGTTCAGCTTTATTATTAGTAATATAGATTACCTCAACTCAATTACTCAAGATAGTTTAGGAACAATCGTACAATAGAATTATAGGGGAGTGCGTTGTGACGACGAACCGTTTACAACGACCGTTTTGCATTCTGAAACGATGCACCCGTTTTACGTCCTGGGTTCAAACAGTCTTCATTGCACAAACCAGTCTTCGAATTACCTACTCGGTGCGATTTTTTAAAATGAAAATACAATCGTTAATGCATTGGTTCAACTCAATCACACTTGTCCGTCGCGTCGTCTCTCGTTCCGCGTTCGTGGTCGTTTAAAACGAAAACCTCGAAAAGGCAATTCTATTCTATGTTGGAAAGTTTCGTCCTTTAAGCCGTCTTCAACCCAGTTGCAACTACTACCGTTTTCTGCAACCTTTTTCGTCGTCGAGAGAAAGGCTGCGTTTCGTTCGTCAAAAATTGGACGAAGCATTTATGATACCAAACAACCGATAGAATTCAATAGAAAGACATCACACTGAAAAAGCAAAAATTTCAACATGTGGTGTGCATAGAATCTTACATGAACGCTTGCACAACTCCTTAACTGCTCGTCGTAGTTGGACATTGGAAGCACCGCGTTGTTCCGCGGGTTATAGGCTAAATGACGTCAAATTCATCAAACTCAAACTCAAATCATTTATTTCAATTAAACCATTTCAGGCACTTTTGAATTGTCAAAATTAAATAGTCGGTCAGTTAGTCAGAAAGTTGAAGCTAGTTGCAGCTTATAGCGGATGTTGAGTGTTTATTGATACGATACATAATTACGATTTAAAAAACTTTTCATCCCATCTATTCGAAAAGAACGACTTGGTTCGTCTTTAAGTGCACCCAAAGGTGGTGTTTTCTTTAAGAAACTTTTAGCGGGCAGTAATGAGTTTTTAATCCTCTATAAAAGTGCGCCGCATTTATCTTTGCCGCGCACTTTTTGAATTTGGAACATCTTAGTCTTCAGCGCCTAAGAAATCGAACGCAAATATTGTTTGAATAAAGACTGGCTGGTACATAAGACGGCCCATAGTAGCGCCGCCGGCTGAATAAAAAAGAAAAAAAAAACATTAAAAACGCGCGAACTACAGCCCGCGTTTTCGTCAATTTTCACGGATTGTTAGAAATTCATGATTTTGTTTTGAAATAAAATATGAGGCACCTTTTATTTTCTCATAGTGGGTGATGAAAAGTAGTGTATCAATCGGGTGCAAAATATATTTTTGGCTCGGGCGGCGTACTTTGAATCCCTCGCCGTAAAAATATTATTTTGCTCCCTTATTATATTGGTTCCCCTGTGGCAGGCATAAAGGTCACTGTTCGTTTCTCCACCTGTCCTAGAAACCGACTATAACAGGCAGGCGTGCGGTGCGGGCACTCACGTTCTCCGCGATGTAGGCGTCGAGCTGCTGCAGCTGGTCAGCGCTGAGGTCGGGCAGCGCGCGCAGCTCCAGCACGTCGTGCGGCGCCAGGCGGCGCAGCAGCGCGGCCGCCAGGTGCGCGCGCACGGGCTCCACGCGCAGGCGCCACGCCGCGCGGTACAGGCGCCGCGCGGCCGCCGGGTCGCGCACGCGCAGGCGCCCGGTGTAGGCGTACTCCACGAGCGCGGCCAGCGCGCCCGGGTCCACGTCGTCCACGCGCACCGCGGGCGCGGCGGGCGCGCCGGGCGCGGGCGCGGGCAGCGCGTGCAGCGCGTGCAGCAGGTAGGGCGACGCGGCCGCCAGCACGGCGCGGTGCGCGGGCAGCTCGGCGCCGCCCGCCAGCAGCACGGCGTCGTAGTGCTGGCGCGACTTGCGCAGCGCATTGAGCGCGTGCAGCACGCGCGCCGGCGCCGCGTCGTCGCGCACCGACAGCTCCTGCTCCAGCGCGCTCGTCTCCTCCTCCGAGCTATCTTCGCCACCCGCACCGCCTGCTTTCCACGACACGACATACAATACTCAGTACGACATTATAACTATCCTTAAATCATACACACTACACACAAACACCACTGAAGGATAACTCAATAATAAACAAGCAAGATACCTACCTACATAAATATGTCTACTCATAATGACACAAGCACAACAGGTAAACAAATTGTGCACACGTAATGTTTCATTTTTTGTAGTTTAGTTTGGAGATAGTACCTATTGCAAATAATAATATCCTAGGATTATTTTAAAGTCGAACTGAAACGCTTTATTTTATTTTTTTGCTTCATTTTAAATCTTTTTATTATCTTTTTTTTTACTCTTTTTAGCTCTTTTTTTTCTCATAATTCAATGAGTACACCAACATCATGTACATATTTAGTTATATAGTTTGTAGCGGTATCTACAACGCCACATACGAACAACGCGACATACTGACAACACGCAAATCCTGCATCTCGCAAACAGAGTTTACTGCGCAATTAGCCCGCCAGACGCAACACCCGTCTGGTCGGAGGATCCCCCCTTTTCTACAGAGTATGAGTGAACTTTACACGCTTTTCCTCATACCTCTATAAGTACATGAAATATGAAATCACCTGATGTACAATATGTAGGTTTATGGACCATTTATTATCATAATTAAAAATAATATCAATTTTATTATCTCGGTATCAGAATAAATAAAGACATTATCTACTGAATGTATCATTACAATGTGACCAAATAGTAATATGCAAGTGATAAGCTACGAGCAATGAATGTTGTTCTAGCTTTAGTGCCATAGAATGTCAATACTTATTGTATTGTCATCACAAGTATGTGTTACAGTCTAGCTCAGTACGTGCTGACCCGTGTGTGGGCCACATATCTCATGATTAGCAACAACACACAAGTTACAAGTTCCAATAGAGCAGTGACTCATCATCAATTGGTTCAATTGGTTCCGCATAGACACTGCCTCACACTGGAAGAGGGCCACATCTACCGAATCACACACATGTGTGAGTAATGTGAATGTCCATCACAACTACTTACAGTACACCCACCTGCCACTGACAATACATATACAATAGCTATTATTCTGTAATTTAAAAACTTTCCTGGTGATAACACATGCTATAATAAATTGGACCTAACATACATATACAATTCAAGCAGACGACATCTTGCAATGTGATGAGTCATCACTAATGACATGCTGTCAGCCTCGCTGAAGCACTGCTGTGACCTTCTGGCAGAGGTCAACACCATGATCAGCTGATCAGTTCACAGCAGCTGACTCATAGCTGTCAGGTTAAAGGTTTGTAGAGTCACTATTGTTTCCCAAGCCATCTATTATGTAGAGCTGACGATGTCGTAGTCGATACAAATTGAAACGAAGCGACGCGGCGCTCAAGGTCAAGTTGCATATCTTAATGATCGGCGGCGCGTCCGGCGCGCGGTCGGCCGCCCTGCGCACTGTTGCTACGAGTGGTTAGCTGTTGTCTGTGTGTTGTGCACAGTCACTGTTAGATGCTCACCGTCACCGTTCCTGTAGTCGTCGTGCGGCTTCATGTTGCCGCCGCGGGGTCCGCTCTGCTCTGCTCCAGGCGCGCTCTGCACCTGCGACACAAGCCCGTCAGCGCCGCGGACCTTCGCTGCTAACCGGATTACACTGGCGAGCACGTGGCCCCGTGTGGCGGACAGCGAAGGCCGCGGCGCAGTTAGAACAGGTCACATGGCGCGACGTAAACAAACCCACCTGATGCGTCGCGCTGCTCGCTCGCTGCGCGCTTGCACGGTCGTTCTGTGACGCCGCCGTTAGATCGCTGGCATGCCGTGCCCGGCTCGGGGATGCTATCCGGTAGTCGCGATGCCACGCGAGTAACACTAACGACACACACACTGTTCCACCACCGCCCGCACACTGTTTTTATTTTGTAATTATTTGACAGTCAAACGTCACCCATTGACAGCTGCTCATTCGACCTATGTCAATTTTGACGTAACGTTGTTTCTGCGCTATGGCGCTACTATAGAACTCGGGACCATAGATTATTATTTTTTTTCCTTCGCCCTACTCGTGCAGACTTATAACTTGGACAATAGGTACCGCCTCGTCTTCAGTGCGGACCATAGATATATGGATCTTTTTTTCCCGATGCACCATGGAATTAGAATCGTCACACCAACTGACAGTAAAAAAATCCGGTCAAGTGCGAGTCGGACTCGCGCACGGAGGGCTCCGTACAAAGTAGGTATGTAAGTCTTAAAATTATTATTTTTGTAATGTAACACTCGGTTTTCGGATTTTTTCCTTTACTTGTGCTACATGACATTGCTTCTTGCCAAATTTCGTGATTCTAGTTCAACAGGAAGTACCCTATAGGTTTTGATTTCGAAACATATACGTCCATATCTTTATGATTGCGTTGCCTTAGTTAAAAGTTTGAATTTTTCACTGCTTCAAGGGATTGCAACCCTGAGTATTTGATATTAATTTTAACTCGATAACTCACGCGTTCTTGGGAAAAAAGGCCTTGACTGATGGACAGATAGACGGACGAATGAACGAAGTGATCTTATAAGGGTTCTGTGTTTCCTATTAAGGTACGGAACCCTAAAAATGAGTTTGTAATCGGGCTTCGTGAAATATTTATTATAAGCACATGCTGATTTATTAGATACTCGCTATATCCGCGACTTCGTTCGCGTACATGTCGGAAAATAATAATTATGGTGCCGCTTATAGAAGGTGTATGTACCACCTCCTCCACTGATAGGGGAGAATGTTTTGACCAGGCCTGGTGATTTTTAACCGACTTCTAAAAAAGGAGGAGGTTCTCAATTCGGATGTTTGTATTTTTTTTTTATGTTTGTTCGCGCATTAATCCGTCGCTTGCCAACCGATTTGAAAAAATCTTTTTTGTTGGAAAGGGTATACCTCCAAAATGGTCCCATAGAAATTTCATCAAAAACGTTTCAGTAGTTTGGTTTTTAAACCAAAATTACTGGTAGTAATTACAACTAAAAAGTGAAAAATAAAAACTTTTTTGAACTCGGTTGTTTTTTTTTTCAAAAAAGTTTTTTCCTAGTAGAAAGCGGCCACAAAACTTGTGTTTTTTAGGATTATAATAATAATAAATAATAATAATTTTTATTTATTCAAGCTACAAAGACTCACTTGTTAGTAAAAACTTACGACTATGTTGTTGTTGTGTTGCCCATTCAGTGAAAAGACAAGAAATTATAAAAGTCACGGACTTATTGACTCGCCCTCGTACTATAGCGGTGGAACCACCTGGAGCGTATACAAAATAAAGGTTGCTGGGGTTGTTCACACGCGAAAGAGCTACATAAAGTGGTCTCATAAAGAGGGAAAAGCAACCAATACTAAGGTGCACCCCCGCAACGTACAATGTCTGGCCCTGAGCTTTGTTACTGCTTATGGCATACCATAGACTGAGATTTGCCCAACACTATTCAAAAGTTATAAGTTGTCAAACATAGCCCGAGGTATCAGTCTGTAGTTTTATAAAACAAGTTGTCTATAGAATTCAAAACCATAAACAGTGGTAACTTATTTAAAAAAACTTTTTAACAAAAAAATTAAACCGCCGAAAAAACTGAAAAGCAAAAAATAATAAGTAATCATTTTTTATTTAACCGTTTTGTATTTAACCTTAATATCTAAGTTGAGTAGAGTAATAAACTCAGCATTCAAATCTGTGAGTGAACAATAAATCACCCCTATTTTCCCACCATTAGGGTTGGATTTTTTTTTCAAATTTATATGGGGCCAATTTTGGAGTATACCCTTTCCAATAAAAAAAGAATTATCAAAATCGGATTACTCTGTAAAAAGTTATGCGTGGTCATATATAAAAAAATATACCTATATACATATATACGCGTCGATTTGAGAACCTCCTCCTTTTTTTTTCGTCGATTAAAAACAAATTGAGAACCTATTTATTGGGGAAAGGCTATTACAGTAGGTATCAATGAATTCCTAGATGACATATGACATTGTAACTTATGATTGATTTTATTACTTTGACATTTATTATTAACTAGCTGACTCGGCAAAAGTTGTTTTGCAAGATAAATTATTTCTAACTACCCGGCGCTACTTCGTTCGCGTGGTGTCCTACCCCCTACCCTACCCCTACCCTACTCCTACACTACTCCTACCCTACTCCTACCCTACTCCTACACTACTCCTACCCTACTCCTACCCTACTTCTACCCTACTCCTAACCTACTTCTACCCTACTCCTACCCTACTCCTACCTTACTCCTAACCTACTTCTACCCTACTCCTAACCTACTTCTACCCTACTCCTACCCTACTCCTAACCTACTCCTACACTACTCCTAACCTACTCCTACACTACTCCTACCCTACTCCTACCCTACTCCTACCCTCCGTCTCCTGGTTCTAAGCTACCTCCCCACCAATTTTCAGCCAAATCGGTTCAGCCATTCTTGAGTTATAAATAGTGAAGGAGGAAGGAAGGAAACTTTGCCGTATGTCATTACTTCGCAGACTTTGATCGTTATTCGGGACACTATCGAATGGTGTATTAAATACAGTTTTTTTTTTTTAATCAAAATCGATTCCTTGGTTCGATTCCTGGCTAGAAATATTGATTTTCCAAAATCCTTTGATGCAGTTTTACTTTTCATCAAAATCGACCCCGAGATTCCATTGAGTACTTTTACAATTCCTCATAGGTTCGGATTTGGCCATCCACGCCTACTTGAAAAATTCAGCCTGTATATTGGCCCTAGTTTAATAATAAATACATCATCCAGAATTCTAGTTTTAACTCCCACGCCTCGCTCAGGACTATTTAGGAGTTAACTAGAATCCTTCGTTGCGTTCAGGATTCAAAACAGCGCCCTTTATCCCATTATTGAGTAATCTACTTTTTTAGGGTTCCGTAGTCAACAGTCAACACCCTAGAACCCTTATAGTTTCGCCATGTCGTCTGTCTGTCTGTCCGCGGTTTAGCTCAAAAACTATTGATACTAGAAAGTTTTAATTTGGCATGAGTATAGTACAGACGCCAGCACATCAAGCTACTACAATCTGTCAGATTTATTTAATAGATTTTCAACTTTATCGCCAAAGTATTAAGGTTCAAGGTTGATTGGGAAAATTTGACAGTTTCGGGTAGCTTGACCTGAGCTGTCGTCTGTACATACGTTAATGACGCCGAAAAAGTGGTACTATCACGGCCTTTTCCGCCTGCTCACTTAAAAATGTTTTTGCCTAAACCCTGCGGCGGCTCCAAACCACGCCCCCTAAAAGTTTCCGCCTATTAGGAAAGCGATAACGCAATTAGTTGCAACCTGCACTGCGCAGCTTAGTGACGCATCACGTGTACTCCTTTTTTAAATTTTACGGACGAACTATTTGACCTGAGCGCGCTTACCGGACCTTTTGAATATTGACCATTGATCTGTTTACCTGACCCTTGATTGCCTAAACGTTAACCTGTGCGAGAATATTGGACTCCGACCTGTTGTGGATCATTTTTGTGCATAATGTCTTATAGGAATCTCATACGCGAAGAACGTAATCAAATAATAATTTTGCATGGACAAGGATTTAATATTAGTCAAATCGCTGAGCAGCTGCATATGAGCGTAAGTAGTAAATTATTTTAATTATTGTCATGGTAAATTGTGTTATTTTAAAATACCTTAATTTATAAATAAAACTTTATTAACGATGCAAAGTGAAAAGTTTATCATGCAAATGTTATCTTGTGTAAGTATTGAATTTGAATTGAATACTTTCTAGTTTGTTTTACATCAATAAAAGTATTTGATAAATATAATAATTAAACAAGAAACAAGCAGAAAAAATATTCTGAGTTTTTAAACTTGGTAAAGCAATTACTTATACCTTTATGAGACTGGTATGTATTACGGCTTTGTTGTGACGCGCGAACTCGGAATACTTTCTCGCTCACACACGCACTATTTGTTTCAATGTTATTGATTATAATTATTTGTAGTGAAATTTGCTATTTGAAATTCATCATTTATATTTTTAGCTGTTATAAATTAATTAATGTGCATAATTCAAACACAATACGAATTTTTATATGAATAAATAAATAAAAATAAATTTCTTCATCGGTTTTAAATAAAAAAATGCTTGCCATTGTTGTGTATCTCTATAAAAAGTATTTTGTTGGTTAATAATAACCTACTTAAGATTCCTTGCAAATAAGTAGGTAGTGACTAATTATTATATATTCATTTCTAGAAATTTTACAATAAGCTTAAGCCGAACAAAAGAGTCATAAAATTCAATAACCGCAGTGGGCAAAAGTCGGTGGCATCCTTTGATGCTTTTGTCATAGCGGGTTTGGTAATTACATAGAGGTCTCTCTCTCATTCATTTATAAGATAAGAAGCGAGATAAGAAGATCTCTAACAAAAGAAGCGTCTCTTTCTTTGACATTACAATGATGCCCCAGTGCGACTGATAACAAGTCATTTTATGTATCAGTAAGTAACTAAGTATCAGCAACATGTCAGAAGAGAGTTTACAATTATTTTATACACAGACTGTGATTTGTGATGACTGAATAAAAGTAAATACAAACCATACAAGCACTTTTCTTACCATCAGTACTTTTTTTTATACAGGACAATTGTCCCATACATCAAGCACGCATTGTGCAGTCGTGGATCAACAACCAGCCAGAGATAAGAACCTTAAGCTGGCCATCCCGATCTCCTGACCTGAACGACATCGAAAATTTGTGGGGTATAATGGTCCAGAGATGGGAAAATGGTCCGACGTGAAAGAACGCAAGTGGAACTTCTTGCTCATTGTGACGAAGTTTGGGAATCGCTAAAGGGTTTCAACTTGTGTGAAGTTCTCGTACAATCAAATAAGAACGAGATGTGATGCCGTTATAGACGCAGGAGGCGCGATGACCAAATATTAATTTAAAAAAAATAAAAAACCTTTTTAAAAACAAGCTTTTATTTAAATGCGCTAAAAAGAAACTTTTACTTTAAAATTTAATATGATATAAAAGCTTGTCGCGAGATTTAAGTACTCGTATTTACTTAGTTTGAAAATTTAAATAGTTAAAATCAATCACAATCATCAAGTTATTTAATTTACTTGTTTATCTACACAACAAAATCTCGCGAAAAGCTTTTATATCCTATAAATTGTGTAATGACGATAAAATTTGACAGTAAAAGTTTTAAAGTAAAAGTTTTTTTGTTAGCGCATTTAAATAAAAGCTTGTTTTTTAAAAAGGTTGTTTATTTTTAATTTATTTTTTACTCTTTAGTTATCGCTGGATACGTTTCTCAGTCTGTTCGTCTCATTCAACGCATCAATTGTTGCAAGGTCATTTGCCGGTTAATTTAATAATAATAATACCCATATTGTAGGCAAGCATTAAAAACTTAGTCCGCCATATTGGATTTAGAGTGACGTCACTTTATTGTTCGACTTATTCACAGCAAGCCCTTTCATTTGGTACCCATATTGTAGGAATGCATTAAAATTAATTAGTCCGCCATCTTCCACCATGTTGAATTAAGAATAATGTCACACAGCTAATCATGTATTGTCATTCAAACTGAATGTATATACAAAATTTCAGCTCAATCGGTTTAAGACATCTGCTTCAAAATTGAGTCTCAAGCTTTATAAGTCTGCCATATTCGATTTAGAGTGAAGTCGCTTTATTTTTCGAGTTATTCTTAGCAAGCCCTTTCATTTGATACCCATATTGTAGGAGTGCATTAAAAATAATTAGTCCGCCATGTTTGATTTAGAATGACGTCACACAGTTAACCATGCATTGTGATCCAAACTAAACGTGTATAAAAAAATTCAGCACAATCGGTTAAAGATATTGTTGCTTCAAAATTGAGTTGCAAGAATTCACCCGAACAAACATACATACTTTGCAAGTTAAATAAAAGCTTGTAAAAATGATGAATGTGATGATAATGTTATAAACCTATTACTACTTACTTATAAACGTATTTAATATTTAACAAGCAATAGAAAAAAATATTTTTACCAATTGTTAATTTAATTCTAGAGAAGTTTTTGATTATTGTGCCTTTTTATTGTTGTTTTTTTAAATGTTTACTCACAGATAATTTTTAACACTCATTACCTGTTTCACTATGTATAGATAAAGAAAGCCAAGAAAGTTAAATGAAGCTATGTAGGGAATTTTTATGAGAATCTAAAATGAAAAGTTTCAATTTCTGGGGTTGGTTTCAAATAATCAATGCTTGCAAAAAATGCTTGTATAAAATATTTTTTTGTGAAATATGTTTGGTTAATAAAAATGACATTTTATATCGATACTGGAAATATGAAATAACGTAAGGGACAAAACTAAGGTTTTCAGGAGAGCAAAAATAAGATATTTTTCTTACAAAACTGGCTATAATTTTTTAACTATATGTTTTATGTAAAAAGTGTCTAGGACAAAGTTTCTTAGATTTCTTCATTCTTTGAAGCTAAAATAGTAAAAACTCAATAAAGCCTACAGTTTCAAAGATAGCATGTCCCTTACGTTAAATAATAATGAATACGAGTGATATACGTTTACAAAATTTTAGATGTAAATAAACGGCATTGATGTATGGGACACTTAAGGAAATAAACATTTAGAGTTTTTCAAAGTAAAGGTCTCTTAATGGTACACTCTATATTGTTAATGCTGTTAACAAATATAAAAAATAGAATTTTATACATTCGTGACCTACTATGCCTATGCCATACAGTTTAAAACTACTTGCTGACTCATATTGATAAAAAATAAATGAATAAAATAGATCAAAACTTTTATTTGGGCTCACTAATCCTCTTTTTTAAACGCAATTTAGGTACTTTCATAAATTATGTTAAGTATAACATTATTAAATTCTGTATTAAATCACAATAAAAAATAGCTATTTTGGCTTACTAAAATTATACTCATTGTCCCAAAAGAAAAATAAAATTCACAAAAAAATAAACAAATCATTCTTCTTATGTAAATAGTAATCATTAAACATAAAAAAACAAATTAACTTCTTCCTTAATAGAAAGCCTACAGATAAAGAAAAAGTCTCAAAAATTAGTCATTATCTTTGTCAGTCTCATCATTGTCAGTGTCATTGAGCCTATCTTTAATTATACTCTTATTAGGAAGATTCAAATATTCATTGTGAAACCTATTTGGAATTATACCATTGTCACATAATTTTTTGAGATCTTTAAACTTTGGAACTGAAATTGGCAGTCTTTCCTTATACAGAAATGGTAAGCTGTCTATGCTACTGGGCACAGCGATTTCTGGTACTTTCTAATTCGGATTGATCATTCTTTGCAAGGCCCTTGCCCTTCCCTTTACCCTTCACTGTCCTTCTTCCAGTTTGCATTTCTTTGTAGAGTTCTATTTTGTGAGTTGTGCCATCCTCTAACATCGTCTATTTTACTTCCACTATCTTTAAGTTCGATTTTTGAAATGTACATATTCGAATTTTCTTTTTTTTTTTTTTTTCTTTGTTTTTGAGAGTAGCAGAAGTAAAACTGATTCAGCAAAATCATTGAAATCAAAGAAATCCTGATGTCCTAACACATTCACTCGATAAGCATGAGGTCTTTTTCTGGCTGATTCCATAAATGATGGCCACTGGGAAGGTCCCCAAACAATCAGTTTTTTGTGAAATGTACTCGATTTTGATTTAATGTAAATACCAAATACTGTGAGTAAAGAGACTTACATTAGTTTTTATAAAAATATTAATTTATATGTCATATACAGCCAGTTTCTAGAAAAAAAATGGTCTAGGCCTACGGAAAATATGTGATGTAAAGGACATTTTTTTTAAGATATCGAGATTTTAAATATACCAATCGATAGAGCAAAAAATTCCGAATCCAACGATATATATAACTCATTTTCGACAAAATGTCCCTTACGTTATTTCATATTTCCAGTATCGATATATAAAGCCCTTTCATTAGAGAATCTCATAGACAAGATATTGATTTCTTGTTATTTTAGTAACCTAATATTCTGATTTACTTTTTTAACCTAGTCATCCATTGATTAGGTGTAACTTTACTTATTATAATAAAACCTTGTATTCAATATTTAAAAAGCAATGTTTACCAACGGTTAAATTAATTGTAGAATGGTTTTTGTTTGTTACTATTTTATTTTTTAAGTATTTTATTACAGATAATTTTGATTATTTCACATATTTGTTTATTATCAGAATTTTTATTTATTATGCCATTTCAAAAGTTTTGTATTTAAATCTACCACCGATAGTAGGTCGTAATTTTGTAAAGAAAAATTTGTTTAAACTGTTAAACTATTTTAAGGTGAAAATGCCCGTAAAATTCAAATATTCTTACGTTTTTTGCAATTTTCAGCCCAGTATCTGGTCGCATGGCAGTCAAAAACTTAAACATGGAAGCAACAAATATGTCTTAAGACAATTATAAATCATCAGCTCTTCAAATTAGCATAATCCATAAATGTGCCTATTTAGTATAACGTTTACGGATTATGTTATCTTGAAAAGTCATTTTGATGACTTAAATTACTATAATTTTATTATGTAAATGCTTATAATATTTGTAACTCCCGCGCATAGATATAAAAAGTCAAAGTATGCCTTATATGAAGGGCTTCAATACATTGTTTTACTCGTTAAGTTTTTGGCGACTTAATCGCCAACGGCTTATGAAATTAAGGCTAGGCCACACCAACTTCATAGTTCTAAATTTAAAAAACCCGCGTTCTAACGCGTTCAATGATATTATGTTCTGAAGGGCATGTCTTGAATATTTATGTTAATGCTTTCGCGTCAATTTTTTTTATTACCATACAACCTGATACTGAACTGAAACTTGCAAAAAGCCTAAGAAAATTTGAATAATGCGGGCTACCCTAGTGCATCCCCTCAAGTTGATTTTATTACTTGTTCTTTAATTGTGTGTTTTACCTATTTACTATATCTAATATTTTATGAATATTTTTGTTTATTTTATTCAGTTAATAAATAAATAAAACTGACAAACCTTCAAAATTGTATTTTACTTTTTAATTAATGCCTAACCGACAATAGGATTTATCAAATCAAATTTCTAATTAGAATAATAAAGACAAAATGTATTATTAACTCAACGCATTTTCACAGATCTATCCATAATATAATAAATAGGTAATAGCAGTAGTTTGAAAATAACAATAAATCTCGAACGGCGCGGCGTGCGTCACCGCGTCGTCAGTGCAGTCGGCCGGTCTTATCTTTCATTGGTCTATTCAAGGTCAACGGGGCGGGGCTAGAGAGCGCTTCTATATTTTGAGTGCAAGCAAAAATGAACTTAGTGGTGATCAGGCGGAAGTGTCCACGATAGTACATACAATAAAATTTTGAAAAAAAATATTATTTAGGGTACCTCCTCTACATCTAAAGTGGAGATGATAATTTTTTTTTTTTCGTCCTTCCCATAGTGTGGGATATCGTTGGATAGGTCTTTCAAAAATATCCAAATCTCAAAAAAAAATCGTTTTTTTTTGTGTGTTAATGTCCTTTTTTTATGCGTCATGTTTGCCGCAAATAAATGCATTTTATTTCTTTCTTGTTATAACTCATTAATCAAGACTTTTTTATACTTTCCAGTCACCTACCTCACCACCTTCACCGGCTTAATCTTCTCCTGGCCATCTTACAATGTGGCCAACTTCATGTCCAACAACACAGTCCTCTCAGAACCAATGTCTTCAGTGCACGTGTATGTATGTACACTACTGGGCAGCTTGCCCAACGTTGTTTGTATGTGTACCCAGGATTTTGTAATAATATCTTGATTTAAAAGAGTGTCCGTGGCAGTGGCGGACTAACAGGGGGGCGGAAGGGGCGGCCCGCCCCAGGCCTCCGGTCTTGGGGGGCCGCCAAATGCTTTCGCGTTCCCCTGATCAAGTCCTAAAAAAGACTTTTAAAATGTGCTTATACTTTAAACATGGGCTTTCTATACTGGAGGAAGTATTGAAGGCACGAAAACACATATAATACGCTACAAAAAATAAAAAAAACTATCTTTAATTTATTTATCTTTTTTTTTTTTTTTGTCGATCGATTCGTATTTTATTTTCATCATATCTATTCCATATTGTAGGTATGTATGTTTATTTAGGCTAAATAATTTAATTCGAATTTAACTTTCCAGATTTTAACGAAATAGGTACTTATTTATAATACAAATGTGAACTGAAAAAAAGGCTTGTAAAATTATTTTTTTTTTTTTTAGCGGGGGGCCTCATTCGACTTTGCCGCCCCGGGCCTCTGACGGGCTTAGTCCGCCACTGGTCCGTGGAGTTTCTTGCCCGTTTTTCTCCACAGAGATCTATGTTTTGGAATGGGCAACTAGCTTCAGCTTTCTGACTAACTGACCGACAATTTAATTTTGACAATTCAAAAGTGCCTGAAATGGTTTAATTGAAATAAATGATTTGAGTTTGAGTTATTGCCATGTTGGTCACTCCCTTCTGCGGGTACATCGTCAACTAGTTAGGGAGGAAGTATGAGTAGAGATTACCTTTTGTGGTAAGAAGTTTGTTTAAGTACTTTAAATTTTTAAGCGGCTGACCGGCGGCTGAGTTCATGTCAGCAGCAGGGCGATTCTGTAACCATCTCACCGTGAAAACTTAGGTGAAGTGAGCGTGGAGTGAGCTGTCATTCCCAATAATGCTAGGGATTGACACTACTGTCAACTCACATCAAGCTCACTTCACTTTAGTTTTCACAGTGAGATTTTTACAGAATCGACCGGCAGATCTATTATGGCCTGTTTCACTAACTACCTACGATTTAGAGTTTTGATAAACTTATCTGGCAAAAATATTATATTATGTCCATTCCTTAATTAATCTTTTTTTTTATTGGGTTATCTATGAGCATCAACAAATTAGGATTGTGAAGCTTTGAAGGTTTTCGCTGTTTATTTGTGGTTGAAGATTGTTTTTACATTATTTTGGGGGAGAATAATTATATACTCATTTTATTTTGCGTTGTAAGGCCTCCCACAAGGTGGACAGATGGCCTTGTGAAGGCCGCAGGAATCCGCTGGATGCGGGAAGTACAGAACCGGTCGGAGCGGAGGAGCTTGGGGGAGCCTATGTCCAGCAGTGGACGTCTTTTGGCTGAAATGATGATGTTGCGTCGCTGATGAGCCCTGTCGGCGAAGAGTCCTGTCGGTGAAGTGTCCTGTCGGCGAAAAGTCCCGTCGAAGTAAAGTCTTGTCGGTGTTCAGTCTGTCGGCGTAGTGTCTGTCGGTGTTTCGTCATACACTCTTCAGTTGAATGTTAATGCCTGGCTAGAGCCTAGGGCTTAAATGACTTGCTTTAGGTTAGGTTTGTTTGAGATATAATCATAAATATTTTCCATTTCTATGGATATAATAAATAATAAATTTATTTTTTTCAGGTAAATAACACCCATTCAGTACACGTATAACTCACATCAAATAAAATCAGATAAAATTCAAATTAGATAAAATCATTACAAATCAAATTAAACGGAAACAGAATAAATCGAATTAAATTAAATCAAATTAGAATAAATATTCAAAACAATAAAATTAATATAGAAATAAGAATTAAATAATAAATAATCACAAAATAAAATCCATAAATACTCACAAAATAAAATTAATACATAATCCCAAAATAAAATCAATAAATAATCACAGAATAAATAATCACAGAATAAAATCAACATAATCAGAAAATAAAATCAATAAATAAATAATCACAAAATAAAATCAATACCCCCTCTCTGACACTGCTACAGCAACATGTCTGCTGGAACAATGCCGGATGCAGGGGCAGTCCAGCCTTCCCGCAATCATCATGAGTACGATGTTGGGGCTACCCCGTACCCTGCGCACCAAGGACGCGGCGCGCTTGCGCATGGTCGCGTGGAAGCAGTCGGTGCGCGTCTCTGCGAACATACCCGAGGCACTGCAGTGCCGGGGTAGCCCCATCACCGCCCTAAACGCGTTATTGTGCTGGACGCGGATGGCGCTGTAACTTCTATTAGAGTAGTGAGCCCACAGACTGCACGAGTACAGCGATGTACAATACGCTCTAAAGAGCGTAACCTTCACCTCATCTGAGCACCGCGCAAATCTGCGGGCGATCATGTTCGCTCTAACAGACAGCGCCCTCCGCTCCCGTTCCATGTCTGCGTGATCCTTGAGGTCGACAGTCAAAATATGCCCCAAGTATGAAAACTGATCGACCCTCTGCAAAGGTACCCCATTGAGACTTACTGGAGGTATGCTCCCCGGACATTTTGCACTAGCAGTCTCGAAGATCATACACTGGCTCTTCTTTACATTATACGATAAACCGTGACCACAACCATACTCCTCACATATCCGCAATAGCTTCCTCAGGCCGCAGACCGAAGCGCTCAGCAGCACCATGTCGTCAGCATAGCTTAGATTATTGACACAGGTACCGTCAATGTGACAGCCGACATGCTGACTGCTAAGCGCCACGATCAGCCCGTTTACATACAAAATAAACAGGGTTGGAGATGTTATGCCACCCCGCCTCACTCCGCATTCGAGCTGATACGCATCGGACATTGCCCCCGCCCACCTAAAACTATTAGACTGGTGCGCATACCAGTACTGGAACATGCTGAGAAGTTCCGGCAGCACATTTATGCTCCTCAGCTTGCTCCACAGCAGGTCATACGCTACAAGGTCGAAAGTCTTGGACAAATCAAGGAAGCACGCATACACCGGCGTTTTACGGTCTGTGTAGTATTTGACGGTATGCTTAAGACACAGTATAGCACTTTCAGTGGACAGCCGGGGACGAAATCCGAACTGGTTATCGTGCAGTGTTACCGATCTATCTAACAGTGTGTTAAGCAAACCGTCAAACACTTTTGCAGTTACAGTGGCAAGAGAAATAGGCCTGTAGTCTGTGCCTGTAGTTATTCTTATCAGTAAGGATGGAGGAAGGAGGATAAATAGACGTTAGCGAGCAGGTTGTGTAAAAATTATTGAATTGAATTAAAAAATCGCTCCCCGCTTTTTTAATTAAAAATTATTTTATCCTTTTTTGTGCGTGATAAAAGCGTGTTTTTAACTCCCGACGCAAAAAAGACGGGGTGTTATAAGTTTGACGTGGCTGTGGGGGGTGTGTGTGTGTGTGTATGTATGCCTGTGGCATCGTAGCTCCCGAACGGATGAACCGATTTCGGTTTTGTTTTTTTTTGTTTTAAAGGTGAATTTGTCGGGAGTGTTCTTAGCTATGTTTGATGAAAATCGGTCCAAGATGGCCGCCGCCACAAAATGGCGGATTGCATATTTTTTCACAACTCCCTCAATATGGGTATCAAATGAAAGGGCTTCACTAGTAGAATACCATACACTATGATAAATTTCAAATCCAAGATGGCCGCCACCACAAAATAGCGAATTACATTTTTTTTTCACAACTCCCTCAATATGGGTATCAAATGAAAGGGCTTGACTAGTAGAATACTATACACTAAGTTAAATTTCAAATCCAAGATGGCCACCACCACAAAATGGTGAATTACAAAAAACCTGATTAAACACCAAATTACCTGAATCTTAAAACGCAAGAAAAGAAAAATAATGAAATAATAAGGAGACCCTATAAAAAATTTAAAAAAAAGCGGCTAAGTGCGAGTCGGACTCGCCCATGAAGGGTTCCGTTTTACGATTTATGACGTAAGTATTAAAAAAAACTACTTACTAGATCTCGTTCAAACCAATTTTCAGTGGAAGTTTACATGGTTAATGTACAGACGCCAGCACATCAAGCTACTACAATCTGTCAAATTTCTTTAATAGATTTTCAACTTTATTGCTAAAGCATTAAGATTCAAGGTAGATTAGGAAAATTTGACAGTTTCGGGTAGCTTGACCTGCTGGCGTCTGTACCTACACTACCTACATCATATATTTTTTTTTAGTTTTATCATTCTCTTATTTTAGAAGTTACTGGGGGGGGGGGGGGGGGGACATTTTACCACTTTGGAAGTGTCTCTCGCGAAAACTATTCAGTTTATAAAAATATGATATTAGAAACCTCAATATCATTTTTGAAGACCTATTCATAGATACCCCACACGTATGGATTTGAAGAAAAAAAAAATTTGAGTTTCAGTTCTAAGTATGGGGACCCCCAAAATTTATTGTTTTTTTTCTATTTTTGTGTGAAAATCTTAATGCGGTTCACAGAATACATCTACTTACCAAGTTTCAACAGTATAGCTCTTATAGTTTCGGAAAAAAGCGGCTGTGACATACGGACGGACAGACAGACAGACAGACAGACATGACGAATCCATAAGGGTTCCGTTGCCATTTGGCTACGGAACCCTAAAAAGGTATAAACGTGAAACCCTTTCAAAAGAAAAAAATAACCTTGAAATTATGACCCTATGTAGGTACTACGTATGAAATTTTTTGATTAAATGTTGTCCCGTCAGGGGACCGCCCTGACGGGACAACATTTAATCAAAAAATTTCATACGTACTTACGTAGGGTCATAATTTCAAGGTTATTTGGGGACTGAATGATTACTATTATTCCCAGGTCTCCCTTGCGGTGGTGCCGGGGTGGTGTCAGCCTCAGCCATTCATCGATTATTGTTTATTAGGTTCATATTGAGCAGTACAAGACTAAATACTATACCCGTATTAAGGTCAGAGAGGTCGGAGGAGGCAGGAGAGATATGAACATAATTATGCGTGGCTTTTCTGCCAGGAGGTAGGTATTGTAAAACAATCTGTCATACGCTGTCCTATTTGTATCGTTGACCTAATGAAAGTAAAAGCCGCCTGATTAGCCGCCAGACTAATATTTTTTTGAAGATACGAGAGCGGCGAATCCCCTCATAGATTATACAGTCTAATATTGGTATAGATAAGCCACTCTGCGTCCAAGGCCAATACTAATTTTTCCCCACGACCCAGAGATGGCGTTAAGGAGCATACTAGCTTCCATACGCATCCAATAGATGGCGCTCTATAGTAGGCTATACTACGTTTAAAATAAAATTTTAAGTTTATGCGCTAAGAAATAATAACTTGATTTAGAATACTTTTTGATCACGAGTGTAGATCAAAAAATATTCTAAATCAAGGTATTACTTCTTAACGCTGAATTGCCTCTAAAAGAAAAACAGAAAACGTATTTTTCAAAATTTATTTCGTAACTCTTTTTTCTCCTATTACAATAATCAAATGCTTGCAATTTAACAAGGTCATTCCTATCAAAACTCGAAATCTTTCCATTTAATAATCTATTTACCCCGAGACACCAACTGTGTACAATCAATTTTATAGAGAATCACAAATAAATTTAACTAAATCACATTTATGTCTATTACATGTAATAATATTAAAATCACATGCACAATCAATAAAAAAACGAATTTTATTAATCAAAAATTTTGATTGAGGATTATCACGGAGGCATGCAACAATCATATAATAAATTTCATTCATTAAAGTTATAAAATTATCGTTTGGATGAAATAATGATTTCTTTGTATAATCAACTTCATAATTAAACGAATCTAAATCAATTTCTGATCTACACAAATCATTTAAACAAATATTACAATTCTTGAAAATTTTAGACTTACATTTTTTAATCACATATCCCGTAACATATTTTTTTGATTCGGCGTGCACTAAAGAATCATTAATTTTAATTTCGTTCATTACATGAAGCAAAGAATCAACCTTACATGCAAAATCAGAGCTTTCAGAATCATGACGATTGGTTAAAATCAAGTGTGATAATGATTGCATACATGAATTATAATCTTCTTCACAATTTGCACCTGCAGAATGGGGTGAATTAAAATTATTAATAATCAACGTTTTAAATGCATTCATAAATTGATTACAATCAGGATTAACATTTCTAACTCCATTACTTCTAATACTACTGAAGAAATTTTCTAGAGGATCTTGATTAAAGTTTCGAGTTACTAAATTAACAACATTGTGATTTAATAATAAATACTGCCACATTTCTCTGAAAGTCTTAATATTGTGGATCCAATTTCTAATTGAAGGAATCGACTCATATTTTATCTGATCAATGTTATTTCTACGATAAATTGATTTAAACTTGATTGATTCTAAAATTGGGAGTAAATCAGCCCACAGTTGGAAGTGAGGGGAATTCCTTTTCACACAGCATTTATATATTTTTGAATCACCTTGATAGGAATGACCATTGAAAGAATCAAATAATTTATCAAATATTAACAAAAAATCAGCTGTATCTTGACACTCCTGTGGCAAAACTCCATGTCCTGGAAAAAAAAATACAATTATAATAATAATAATAATATCCCTGGACATTTCACACAGCGCCATCTAGTCCCAAGCTAAGCAACCTAATGCTTGTGTTATGGTAACAAGATGGCTGATAAACTACTTATATACATTTTTTTTTGTAAATACATACATATTATAGATAGAAAAACACCCAGACTCGGAACAAATACATGTAGGACTTACAAATATTTGTTCTGTGCGGGAATCGAACCCGCGACACGCAGCGCAGCAGTCCGATCGCTCAGCCACTGCGCTAACCGTGTTGTCAATTATGTTCTATAAGATTTATTTTTGTCTTAAGAAATTTTCAGTTACAGCTGAAAGAGTCTTCCTCATGTCTCATCTTAGCCACTGCACTCAGTAATTTGATCAAAAACTACTTAAGTTGGTCTACCAGGTTTTTATTTTTCTAATTCAAGCAATTTCACATGTCCTTAAATATTATATCCTCCGGAGTCCCTGTGGTCATTATATCGGACAAATTGCTGAATTAAATAAAATGTAATAAAAGAACACCAGCCAAATGTTTAGTATGAATTATTCTAAAGGAAATCTATTCACACTTACTTGATAAAAATCTCATTGCAGAAGACACTCTTTGACTAAATACCTGAGCGGCTAATTTAACTTTCATTTTTTTTATTTTGTCCTTATCAATATGTCTCTCAGTTAATTTATTTACGAGACGAATTTCATCTTCGCCTACGTCCACAGCCATTAACATTTTTAAGTGTTCCCATTTTGCCCACTTCTCCACCCCATTTTGTGTAAATTTAGCATCTTTAGTCAAAAGATTATTTCTTACACCTTTAAGTAGATGGGGTGAATCAAATAATGGGAACACTTTAACGTTGTCTACCTCAAAACTTGTTTTATATTCCATAGGCTTCTGTTCAATGGCATATTTTTCTGCTGTTTCTTTTAATAAATCTTTTATGGTGGAAGTATTTGATGAACATTGATCACATATTGTGGCAACAATTCGCAGCCCTGTGTTGTTTAATTCTTCTATAATTTTTACTAAAAGTTCTTTTAAAACACTTTTTTTTGTGCTGTTTTGGCAAAATGTAAAAGAAATGGGTTGTTTTGTTTTGGATTTAATACCTTTAATCATAAAAACTAGCGCATGATCTGCAATATTATTGTTTTTATTAATGCCATTGTCTTCGAAGCCTATGATTTCATTTTGGGAAGCGTTATATACGAGACCAGGCGACAAAGACACTTCGTCAAATAATAAATTGACGAGCTTTTTCTGTTCTGGCATGCGCCGAACCACATTTTTCAAATTTTCTAATATTTCTTTATTAATGCCTGGTCTCATCCTAAATGCCCCAAGTATTTTTTGTAAACAACGTTTTGAAGGTAACACAAACATTTTTTGTAAAAGTTTATAGGCTTTTGGACTCTGCTTCATAATTGTTAAGGACATAATTTTTTCTTCAGTAGTGTAGCGTCTCCCTCGTGGTTTCTTTTTCCACCTCATTTGCATTTTCATGAAAGTTTGTGCCGCATCAGGTAGTTTTTCAATATATTTCAAAATTTTTTTGGATGTAGCAATTTTTTTAGCTACGCGTATTTTTCTTGATTGCGATTTGCATTTCGCCCGTAGTTTATGTAGCTTCTCGTTTAGCCTTACAATGGCCTTGTCCATGGGTTTCAAACAACATTTTCTCTTAGGGTCTGTAATAAAAAATAATGCAGTTGTATCCAATGTTTACTACCTACAATCCTACTTCCTACTTATCCTACTAATATTACAAATGGAAAGTTTGTGAGGATGGATGTTATTATTATTTATCTGTGTGTTACGCACTCAAGCTTAAACTACTGAACCAATTTAAATGAAATTTGGTACAGTGATAGTCTAGAGCCAGAGAAAGGTCATAGGCTACTTTTTAATGCGAATAAAAATGCTGCCAAAAGTCACTATTCCACGCGGACGAATCCGCGGGCACAGCTAGGACAATGTAAAAATAATTACTCACGTGGGGGTACTGTGCGCGTTGAATTCGAGGAATCATCAACGGCTGTTGTCGGTGGTCTCACTTCATTTGGCAGTGCAGTTGATGTCGAAGCTCCTTCTCCACCAAAAGCTGTAAATATATATGAGAAAATTGATTTAATTAAAAAATAATTACATATCACATGTAGTACAGACGTTATTAGAATACATAATTGCCAGTAGTGAAAACCAAGTGGGGAGATTGTTACACTGCCAAATAGTTATTCAACAAATAGAGAACATAAAATCTTAAACTGTATATATGAAATTATTTAAACAGTTTAAGATAACTTAAAAATTTTATGGTTGTGTGGTGTGGGTATATCATTATCACGTCTGTACGTGTACCGTTCCAACATTTCATTAGTTATGTTTTGCTCCCACCGCGGGCACAGCTAGGACAATCTAAAAATAATTACTCACATGGAGGTACTGTGCGCGCTGAATTCGAGGAATCATCAACGGCTGTTGTTGGTGGTCTCTCTTCATTTGGCAGTGCAGTTGATGTCGAAGCTCCTTGTCCACCGAAAGCTGTAAATTTAAATGAGAAAATTGATTTAATTTATACAATAATTACATATCACATGTAGTACAGACATTATTAGAATACATAATTGCCAGTAGTGAAAACCAAGTGGGGAGATTGTTACACTGCCAAATAGTTATTCAACAAATAGAGAACATAAAATCTTAAAAAATATCTTAATTTGTATATATGAAATTATTTAAACAGTTTAAGATAACTTGAAGATTTTATGGTTGTTTGGTGTGCAGTTAACAATAATAATAGCACATATTTATATTTAAATAATTATGTATGTACTTACAAAATATATTCAACGTCGGTACTGCATTTTTGGTCAAGCGATAACTTGGTAATGTAATAATGACATTTTTCTTCAAAGTGCCTGTAGCATAACCGAACATTATTATAAATATATTCATTGCCTCGTGCTGAACTTGCTGGACTGAGTATGGACTTCCATTGCTCAAATTTGTCTGTATGTGGATAATCCCATTTAGGGTAACGGTGTAGGGGACCTGAAAATTAATGTTCCTATTTGAGTGAATCCTTCACAAGTCAGAAATTGTAGATAAATTTTATTGTGATTACATACAATAAATTATAAAAATTAAAAAATATGTAGCTTGGTGCACAGCACAAGCAAAAGTATTTTACAGATACGTAAAAAACAGAATTACACTGATAGATTAAATAGAATATAAAATTCTTAGATGAAATAAAGCTTACCATCACCAACCACACATCCAAAATAACACTTTAGTTCGTTTGCTTTCGGCATTGTAAAAAGTTCACGTCTCAGGTCGCAAACAAAAACAAAGTCCGTGTAATGAAAAGCCAAGTTATCAGGTTTGCAAGTAATCGGAGTCACAGTAACAGGCCAGGTCGTATCGTAAGCAGAGGTCGCAAAATCCGTTAGCACGCCAAGTCGTAAAAAAAGCAAGGAAACACAATAAACCAACGCAGAGAAAACTTGAAGAAAACCGAACAAACAATGGCTGCCTTCAAAAAGTTTTTCCCACCCCGACATTCGGATTCGGAAGTACCTACAAAATGTTGCCATTATATAAAAATATTTTCAGTTCACATTACCAATTTTTTAATAAATAACATTGTGAAATAAATCAACACAATTATTAATTATTAAAATATCATAAATTTGTAGTATAATCATCACATTTATTATTTCTATTTGTAGAATTTAATTAGTATGTCACCTATGTTCTTCTACTGCTGCCATCTAGCGACTAATTTTGTAAATTTTGTGGGAAATTGTCTTCCACCAGCACAAGTGGGCGCTTTTTCATGTTTTTTTTTGGATTTCGAAAACTGTATAGAAGTTTCATGGCTCTGAATCCCCTGATATGGCGAGGAACGTGTCGTCGCGCCGTGACGTGAACGTGACGGTGCAACAGCAAGAGCGGTGTGCCAGCGCTCGGATGGCTCGGGGCGGGGGTCGCAGGCAGGGCGGCGCGGATCGATAGCGGGCGAGCGGGCCGGTCGGCCGGGCGCGCGGCGCGGCGGCGCGGCCGGCAGTGCGCCGCGCGACCCCGCCCGCACTCCACGCGCTATGAGCGCGCTCCGGCCGCGCGCCCGCCGCGCGCCGCTGCTGTTCGCGCTCGCCGCTGCTCTGTTGCCGCACGCCGACCGAGTCGCGTGAGTACAAGCTAGCCCTAGTGCTGCGCTGCATCTCTCCGCATCCTCTGACATGTGTCATTTTCCTCCTGTGGCAGCGGCGGCGGCGGCGGCGGGAGCATGTTCGGGGACGTCAATATATCCTCTATTTTGGATTCCTTCAGCATAAGTTATGACAAGAGAGTGAGACCAAACTATGGAGGTTAGTAGCAATAGTTAAATTAACTTCCGTTAAAACCACCGTGTTGTCCAAATGTCCTTTTGGACTTAACGTCCTGATCCTATTCGTGACGCCAAAGTTTGACGGTGGCGCGCAGTATAGCAATACAGATCGGAATATCGATCAAGAATCACTAAGTAGGTACCTAATAATAATAATTATTGTGTATAGGTACCTACATATAATTATTCATTTTTATGTGTGCATTATTAATGAAAGAAGAAAATAATTACAAAAAAAAATGAAATGGCCAGTCGTCAGCTATTATAATGCACTAATTAATAATATCCACTGCCTGCGCCAATACGGTAAAATGTTTATAATTATTGTTTATAATGGTATAAATACTACAAAGACCATTTCCACTTTAACTATAAACATCTGGATATGCACCTTCCTGAACGAGGTAGGTCCATATCCAGTCACCAAGCTAATGTGGTGCGCGGTCGATACGAGTTTTATCTTACTTGGAGAATCTGATGGACTTCTCTCTTATAAAACGTATCAATATTTAATGTGAAGTAGCCGTAGTTTTATGATTATTATAATTTATGCATAACATGCGGGGCAAAGATACAAACCCTATTTGAACGAATATATTGACCACAACGCGTTTTGGCTCTTAATTTTTATCGGCAACTCGAAATTCGTGCAGTGGTTCTGGCCATAATGGCCACAACGCGTTTTGGCTATAACGGTATTTCAAAATTTGACCATAACGCGTTGTGGTACCTAATTGCGAAATGTAGTTAGTTAAATTAGTTGATGCAGACAAAATGACATGAACTAAACGCAAATCCAATGAAATGGGGCGGAAGATAATTAATATTTGGATTAGGATCCAAAAGGTGAGCTCACATAGAAGAACTATATTTTAAATGATAATCAAGTAACATGATTAATGAAAAATAAAATGATGCATACATAGGTTAACTTGAGTCCATTACAAAATGGTAGGCATATTGACGCAAGGTCTTATTTAAAAGTGGTATAAAATATCTGCTCTAAGCGCCGATACGTAAGTTTATTTTTACCAGAGTTAAGTGTTATGTTTGCATCAACTAACATTTCGATCAAAGGGCATTTTATTGATGTGTAGTTACAGCAAGTGGTTCGACTCTGAAGGACATCTTATTTTGCCTCTACGCTTTATGGCCATACTTGCAGGTGCCACGAGCCACGACATGAAGTTCGAGAGATTGTGGATGAGCTTCAAGAACCAGACGCGTTCGGGTCGTTCCTTTTTGTTCAATGGGTGTAAGGCTAGGCTAGGTTTTTAGTGCACCATTTCGCTATACATAGTAAGCCATAGTTTGGTGTATGGATACGTACATGCGTACTCCTGGAGAAGTTGAGGAGAGCGTTGGCACCACTAGATTTTTTTAAAAAGTGACACAGTTTAGGAAGCCGCTGGCGACCGATCGATTAGCGTAGCTTGCTTACAGAAAATGGATGCGATGCGTTGTCGTGTTATGAATGTGATGTCATTTCCAGGACCACCAGTGGAAGTGGGGGTTACCATGTACGTGCTGTCCATCAGCTCTCTGTCGGAAGTGCAAATGGTACCTAGCTAGCAGTACTATTCTAAGTAGTAAGAGGTCACGTGGGCATGTGGGCATGGGGCACGTGGCACGTGGCACCGCACCGCATGAGGAGGTGCCGGCGCCGGATGGCCGCCGGACGCCGCCGGGCGGCCGCGCCGCGCTCTCCGGATCGAACTAGTACTACATGTGGGCTTGCTTGCAGGTCCGCCGGTGGAGGTGGGCGTCACCATGTATGTGCTCTCTATCAGCTCCGTGTCGGAAGTGCTCATGGTACTGGCCCCAGTCCTCGCACTTCTCGCGCCGCACCAGCAGCAGCCCCAGACGCGAGGCTGCGAGCATGTCGCGTTTCATGGATCTGTTCGCTTTCGTATTGTTTCCTAGTGATCTTGTCGATGACTGGTAACGCTCGTGTTGACTGTGGCATTACTGTTGTGAACTGATACAGACGCACCGAGCGCCGCGCTCCGGCTGCCCCTTCCACGCGGCTCCACCACGCCACTCTGCTTCCAGCGAGCGCATTCAATAAACAGAGATACAACAATACCAGTCCATTGGTGTAATTGCCGTATGGCGTTCCAGTGTGAGAATAAATAAATAATAATAATTATTATAGACAACGGCATTGACACGAGTCAATAAAGTCATGATTGGCTATGCAGTCTGTCGAATCAACGTCTTCATCGAGCGAACAGTAGGCCGCACGTCGTTGGTAACAAAACTAGCAGTAAGCTGACTTCTTATTCTATCAAACTTCCGTACAAAGCTCCAGCCGTCTATCTCAACGGCAAAGTGTAACCATCGACATGCGTCGAAAACTACAATTGTAAATAATTTAGTTTAGCCCATTCAGTAAATTAACCATGATCCACTCTAGTTTACAAGATAGGTGAACGGAACGTCATTAAAGTGAAAGCAACCGACTATGGCGAGAATCAAGAAAATAGGCATTTATAACCTACTTCAAAAAAAGCGGCCAAGTGCGAGTCGGACTCGCCTATGAAGGGTTCCGTTGAGTTGATTGAATGAAAGGTAAATTGCCGTTTAAAATTTATGACGTATTAAAAAAACCGGCCAAGTGCGAGTCGGACTCGCCCATGAAGGGTTCCGTTACGTTACGATTTATGACGTATTAAAAAAAAACTACTCACTAGATCTCGTTCAAACCAATTTTCGGTGGAAGTTTATATGGTAAGGTACATCATATATTTTTTTTAGTTTTATCATTCTCTTATTTTAGAAGTTACAGGGGGGGGACACACATTTTACCACTTTGGAAGTGTCTCTCGCGCAAACTATTCAGTTTAGAAAAAAATGATATTAGAAACCTCAATATCATTTTTGAAGACCTATTCATAGATACCCCACACGTATGGGTTTGATGAAAAAAAAAATTTTGAGTTTCAGTTCTAAGTATGGGGACCCCCAAAATTTATTGTTTTTTTTTCTATTTTTGTGTGAAAATCTTAATGCGGTTCACAGAATACATCTACTTACCAAGTTTCAACAGTATAGCTCTTATAGTTTCGGAAAAAAACGGCTGTGACATACGGACGGACAGACAGACAGACAGACAGACAGACAGACAGACATGACGAATCCATAAGGGTTCCGTTGCCATTTGGCTACGGAACCCTAAAAAATACTTGCTAGATCTCGTTCGAACCAATTTTCGGTGGAAGTTTACATGGTAATGTATGTACAGCTTGGCAAAAAAGTCGTGAAAATAATGGTGGCGCCACTATCGTGCATGTTGTAACCCTATATAGCACGACTAAAACGGTTTTGATACTTAGTTTTTTTTTTTTTAATAAATGTTAATATTAGCGGGTTTTATGAAAACAAGAAAAGCTCTGGAACGTTTGTTCAGCCACTGCCTAGAACGATAACATTTGCAGTTATTTAATTTAATGAATTAAAAATAAAATTATCAGGTATGTCAAAATACTTTGATGTCAACTAATCCCACATTATGTGAAACAATTTTATGTTTTACAAAACTTGGGGTCTTGTAAAACACTTGGCACCTTGTCCTTCTATCGCAATCGCCTTATAGTACTGATGGATTTACCTAAAAAATACTATAGTTATTTTTGTTCAGTGATTTATGCAGTATTAACAAAAAGTATCAAAATTATACGAACGCGCTGCATTCCGAATGTGTTTTGTAAACATAACCTCAAATTCGTGAATGTACATTTCAATAATTGTATAAAAGGTTTATAATAGATATTGCACCTTGAAATACACACATTACATCTAATTACACGTATAAAATATAATTCTACCTGTCATTTCAGCGGTTCTTTTAAACACATCGTTGAGATAGGATAAAATTTGTCCGGCATCGAGTTCCGCCAAACATCTCACGTATACTTTATAAATTATCGCTCTTGCGGAGCTGCGAATAACAGATCTGTTCATTATGAACACAATGGGTCACCAATATCACCACGATAAAGCAAATAAATAAATAATAAACACGAGAAACAGTCACCGATTACAAGAAATGACAGAATATGTACCTTACTCGACAAGGCGGAGCAAGTGTTGCCAATTATTAAATATTTTAGTTCCGTTTCAGGACTTTTTTGCCAAATTGTTCATCATACATTTTTTTTAGTTTTATCATTCTCATTTTAGAAGTTACAGGGGGACACAAATTTTACCACTTTGGAAGATAGTATGAATGTAAAAAGCCTAGAACAATTAAAAAAAAACTATTGACAAAATAACCACAAATAGAACAAGAAAGGTATAAACGTGAAACCCTATAAAAAGAAAAAAATAACCTTGAAATTATGACCCTACGTAAGTATGTATGAATTTTTTTGTTTAAATGTCCCGTCGGGGGACCGCTACTATTTTAAACTTTAACAGAACGTTAGGCTAATAATTAGGCAGTCCCCCGACCGACGGGACAACATTTAATCAAAAAATTTCATACGTACTTACGTAGTCATAATTTCAATAGGGTTACATACTATTTTTATTATTCTTTTGTGTCGGGGGTTTTTTTAATTTTTAATTTAATTTTTTGAGAACCTATCCATAGATAGGTACACAACACGCATGGGTTTGATGAAAAAAAAAATGTTTTGAATAAGTATGGGGAACAAATTTTGGGACCCCTAAAATTTATTGTTTTTTTTTTTATGTGAAAATCTTAATGCGGTTCACAGAATACATCTACTTACCAAGTCTATTTCGAGATATCGCCAAGCGGTTAGTCGACTCTTCACGTGACCAGAGGGCTGGCCTGTTTCTTGGCCAACGAATTAGCATCGCCATACAATGAGGCAATGCTGCCAGCTTTTTGGGCACTGTTCCTGTTGACAGCGATGCGGACGAATTTTTTGATGCCCTATGATTCTTTTGCTTATTTTTTCACATGTACATATGTATTATTATTTTAAATGTTAGCTTATATAGTGTAAAAACCATGTTTATGTTTGAAAAACACCGAATTCTACTTGGCAAATAAAGCTTACCAAGTTTCAACAGTATAGTTCTTGTAGTTTCGGAAAAAAGTAACTGTGACATACGGACGGACAGACAGACATGACGAATCCATAAGGGTTCCGTTTTTTGCCATTTGGCTACGGAACTCTAAAAAGCAGGAGGTTCTCAATTCGGTTGCTTTTTTATGTTTGTTAGCTCAGAACTCTGTTATTTAGGAGCCGATTTACAAAATTGTATAGGTAAGGATATACTTTCAGATTGGTCAGATAGAAATTTCATTAAAATCGGTTCAGTAGTTTGGTTTTTAAACCAAAATTACTGGTACTTAATAAAAACTTTTTGACAAAAAAAAAAACAACCGACTTCCAAAACCAACACTACAAAGTGATTTGTAATTTCGGAAGTCGGTGGCAAACAACGAAAATGCGAACCCAAAGACACCGACTTCCGAAATTGAAGTTATTTTTTTTCAAAAAAGTTTTTATTTTTCACTTTTAAGTTGTAATTTTTACCAGTAATTTTGGTTTAAAAACCAAACTACTGAACCGTTTTTGATGAAATTTTTATGGCACCATTTGGGAAGTATACCCTTTCCAACACAAAAAGAATTTTTCAAATCGGTTAGCAAGCGACGGAGCTATGCGCGAACAAACATAAAAAAAAAATACAAAATGAAAGAATAACGCGAACTAAAAAGAAAAAAATAAAGTGACATTTTTTTTCATACAAAATTATTTTACATTTGACGTAAGTATATCAATAAAGATCTTTTCGAAATGTAAAATATATATTATAAATTTTAAAAGCTTGAGGCACTGATATTGTGTAGGTAGTACACCTGTATAACGTATAGCGTACATCAGTGTAGCTGTAATGTAACGTACGTAAGTGGTGTTTGTACCCACAGTATTTTGAACTGGATGAGTATGTTTACCTTGTTTGGGCATTCTACTCTAAAATAAAAAACCTCATATAAAAAGCCAACTTCTAAAAAATTCTACAAAGTAAAAAATACCTTACATTTTGGAAGTCGCTGTCTTTGGTTTTGTATTTTCGTGTTTTGCCACCGACTTCCGAAATTAAAGTTATTTTTCACTTTTTAGTGATTTTTTGGAAAAAGTACCTAACGTATTATTGAAGCTAACTCAAAAACCACTCATCAGAACTTGACCAAAGGACATGGCTAAACTTCTGCTCTAAGCATGGATATAAAATTCTTACTAGCTCGAAACATGCATTAATTAATTATTACGTGTTTTATTATTCTCCTAGATTCCTAGAACTTTCGTGAACTAATCAAAAAATTTAAAGCTTACTTTCCCATGTTTTTTTGTTTGACAAGGAGAACATAAGATTTTGACGTTACGTCAGCTGAAATAAAAGAATTATAGTAGATTATGCACCGAGGGGCTAAAGTTGTGTCTTATGTCACGGGCGTCATATTGAATCTCGAGCGCAATGAAGGATTCGGGATTTAACTCACGAGCGAAGCGAGGGAGTTAATACAAGAATCCTGAATGCAGCGAGGGATTCAAGCTAGCCCAAGGCAAAGACACCTTTAGCCCAGAGGAGGATACTCTACTTTTTACACCTACTGTGAGAAAATAATAGCCATAGTACGAAAAAGAAAGTATTTATTAAATAAACAAACAGTAAGAATAAGATATTTAGAACTAGTTAGTTATATGCACTTACATATTTACTCACAAAATCCACAGCAATCTTTGCGCAGTTTACTTAAAATAAATTAACTAATGTTACAGCCAATTACTATTACGGTATTACGGCGCGGTACGGTATTTATTATTATTAATGCCAGTTTTAATGTTATTCCATTCCTTTTAAAAAATGGTTCGTAGTTATCTAATTATTCTTACAATATTATGTCTTCGAAAACATGGCAACGATATGAAGAAGCAGTCGTTATGATTTTGTAGGAAATCGAGAATATCATCCACGCGTAGTAAGGGTATCGAGAATAGCTTTCCTCTTTCTGGCACCAAAGGGTGTTTGTTAGTACTATACTGCCAATTTAGCTGAGTATGTGAGATTCCAAATTCAAATCACATTATTGACCAGCGGGTCATAATGAAATCCAGTACAACATTATTGACCGGCTGTGCCCCCGGACACTAATGACTCACTTTAGGTTAAGGTTGCTTGACATATAATTTGACATTTTCGAGCAGGTGGTGTGAAAATTAATATATTACTTATTTTTTTAATTCAGTATTTCTCAAAACGTTGATTTCTTGGATTGCCTTCATCTTCTAGAAATTATTGACTTTTGATTTCTAGAAATTATTGACAAAATTTGGAAAGGTACGGCACTAAAAAGTGACAATCGATTATTTTCGGTTTCACTCGATTCAATTAGAAACAAATTAAAAAAAAAATGTCAAGTGCGAGTCGGAATCGCTCACCGAGGGTTCCGTACCGGTCATGTAACTAAAAATTTACGGTTTTCAACTTTTTTCCTTTACTTGTGCTACATAAGATTGCTTCTTCCCAAATTTTATGATTCTAGGTTAACAGGAAGTACCCTATAGGTTTTGATTCCTTAACATAAACGCCCGTATCTTTTGATTGCGTTGACTTAGCAGTTTGATTTTTTCACTGCTTCAAGTAATTACAGCCCTGAGTATTTGATATTCATTTCAACTTCATAACTCCACGCGTTCCCGAGAAAAAGGGTCTTGACTGATGGACAGACAGACGTACAACGAAGTGGTCTTATAAGGGTTCCGTTTTTCCTTTTAAAGTACCCTTTTCTTTGCTAGGCTTGCCTTTTAATGCATTCAAAGCTCAAGTAAAATCCAACCTTTGTTCAAAGGCTTACTATTCCAACAACGACTACTTACATGATAAGAATAGTTGGTCGCCCTAATTAACTCAAGACAATGTTCATGTTCTTTCGACAGGTTATTGTTTTTAGTATTAAAATAACGTATTTGTTTATTTTACTTCGATGGTCCTAGTTTATCATCTGTGACTTCAAGTGACAGCTATGTGACCAGAACCCAGCAATGTATAAATATGTAAGCTGTCACGCCCTTTATGCCTGCTTTTATTCAGGTAGTGAGTTTTTATTTACATTTTAATTCATTATTATTTAGCTTGAGTACGTATAGTTTTTATTATATTTGTTGGTATATTGGCGTGGCTAGCTAACATATGGCAAATAATTTAATTTTATGTTCTGTGCCTTGTAATGTTAATTAATTAACAGTATTCTATGCAATCGAGTATCAAGTATTTTCTAACTGAACAGACAGCTGTGCTGCTGGGGAGGTTGTTGCGCCACTTCTTCTTCCCAGTGATAGCACTAGGAAGTGGTGAAGGGCGGGCGTTTTTGGGGGACTGTCTTTTGTAATTTTGACGTTCGAAAAGTGCTGATTCACAGCCTAATTTGAATAAATGACTTGATTTTGATTTATTACGGAACCCTCAAAATACCCAAAAGCTTCGGAACATGTATTAAACTTTTTATTTAATCTTTTGAAATGATCCAATAACCATCACAATATTTATGCAACTATTTTATGCCGAAGAATGTGTACTGAAAATGATCGACAAAAACAATTGTATTTTTTCTTTCGACCTTTTCGATTAGTTCATTGATTTTGTTATAGTCTTAGTTCAATCCCATCCATCTCTAAGAAAAAAAAAAAATTAACGGGTTGCACTCCGGGAGTGCCGGCCGGTAGAAGTGAAAACTTGAATATTAACGTTGTGCATTTTTGATATTTTGGAATGCGGTCTACTCTCCCTCCGTCTTACGAATTTTCGATCAGGTCACGTGTCCCTTTTTTTTTTTGAGGATGGGAAATCATTTGATGACTCCTCCCGCTCTGGGTGGAGCAGGAGGGAGTGTCAGACTTTTACTGACTAAAACCCACCCGTGTTCCTTCCTTAGCCCTTTATTTTCAAGGGCAGCGGTAACCCTTTCGGACGATCCCGCTGCCCTGGCAGGCTTCGGCCCTATTGGGCCCCGTCACTCATGCTGACATCTCTTTGAGGCGCGCGTGGAACACATACACGCCGTCCGGCACGGGCCTGGTCCTGATCGGACGGTGAGTTACCCATTACTCACCGCCCGCAGGCCCGCGCCTGCGGTGGCCGGGAGTCGTCACGCGGCTCCCGACGCCCGGAGCGTCTCCCGCGGCGGCTGAGGCGTGAGGTGCGTTCCCTCGCCCACCCCGCCACCTCCTTCTCTAACATGACTGCCTCCCACTCCCTCTCGCCCCGGACCATGGCTTGAACCAGGGCCGGACGCGAGAGGTCGCCGCCGCTGCCGATCGCCTCTACGAGGACACGGCGGTGCTCTGCCCAAGCAGGGCAGACCTCCACCGTATGCTCCACCGTGTCCTCTGGGCGATCCTGATAGTGGTGACACCCGGGCGTCTCCTCCCGCCTGATGATATGCAGGAACCTCCCGAAGCATCCGTGTCCGGAGAGGACCTGCGTCAGGCGGTAGGTGAGAACGCCGTGACGTCTCTCTAGCCACTCCTCAAAGGGGGGCCTTACCGCCGCTATCGTGGCGTGCCCTGCGCTGGGTTGCGATAGTCGCTCCTTCCATGCCGCCATGAGATCGCGCCGGAGGTTCGTCTGCTCCAGCGGTTTGCCACGGATGCGGAGTTTCCCCCCGGCGTAGTGCCTCCGCGCGCCAATCATATAGGCGCGCGAGGACTATCGCCTCCAGATCCCATGGCGGCAGTCCGGCAAGGAGGCTTGCTGCCTCGACCGAGATCGTGCGGTAGCCCCGGATCAGCCTTACGGCTACCACCTTTTGGGGCGCGTTGAGGTAGTGTGCAGCTCGCAGCCGCAGTGAACGCGCCCATACCGGGGCCACATATAGGGCCATGGATCGCACGACCCCGCGTAAAGCCTCCGGCAGGAAGCGTTTGGCCCCCTCAGGTTGGGCAAGAGCCGCTTTAGGGCGGCCCGTTCCAGTTTGGGGGCCAAACGTTGGAAATGCTCGACGAAGTTCCATCGGCTGAGGTCACGTGTCCTGACGCGAGTTTAACATTTTACACCCATCATAACAAAAGTGCACAACACCGCTAAAGAAGTTTTCACTTTAAAAAACAAACACTGATACGTCAACAACGTCAATGGAAAAACATGGAAAACAAGTAAAAATCTTTTAAGTACTTACCTAATTGAATAGTTTACGAAAGATCTAGGAGAATAATAAACTCGTAATAATTAATTAATGAATATTTGAATGTTATGAGCAACTGAGAGATTTTTGTACATGCTAAGGGCAGTTGGCCAAACTACATTTAGCGATGATATAGGACCACGCTCTAAGTATATTCCAAACAAAAGAAGAATTTTGAAAATCATTTTATGAATGACAGAGTTCTGAGATAACGAACATTAAAAAAAATACAAACGAATTGAGAAACTCCTGCTTTTTAGGGTTCCGTAGTTCACGTCTCGGAACCCTTATAGTTTCGTCATGTCCGTCCGTCCGTCCGTCCGTCCACGTCGATATATTTATCACGTCGACAAAGTGCTAATTTTTTTATCAATTAACCTCCCCTACATACACGTAAAGTGGGAATGATATTTTTTTTTCTCGCGTCTACCCCATAGTGTGGGGTATCATTAGATAGGTCTTTTAAAAACATTGAGAGATTGCGGAGACGATATTTCGATTTAGGTATACGTTTGCAAGATATTCAACTTTAAAGCGCATTTATTGTCCTCTAAAAGCTAAACGACTGGCTCGAAAAATCTGAAAAAAATCATAATGGTAGTACATGTGATGAACTTTGAAGGAAAACTATGACGGCTTAGATAACTTTCTTAATTCAGAAGTTGTAGAGGCCTAACTTGTAAAATGCGCTTATTTGGAAAACTTCGTACAAAAATAACGACATAATAAGTAAACATGTAAAATATTAGAAATAAAATCATAACAATTATCTATTTGTACGGAACCCTTTGCGTGCGAGTCCGACTCGACTCTTTTTTAAAAATCGGTTTATAATTAAAATCTAAAAGCCCGACTGCGTAAAAACGGAACTTTTATAAGATTGAAACAAGATGACTTATCTGTCTCCAATCCACACCCCGTATTAACCTAAAGTCGAATAAGCCGTATAATCTCATGTACGTGTATCACTCAATATAATCTCAGTCGGAGGCATTTTCTTAAATCTATATCATCTACTAGCTGACCCAGCGAACCAATAAATCATTCAATAAAATCAATAAAAATGCTGTGTTAACATAAAAGCTGAATTAAATTCAGTATTTTATTAGGTAAAATTAATTTAAAAAACTTCACGACGAACAAAAATATATTTTTATCGAAATCAGTCAATCCGTACTTAATTATTAAAAGCTCTTTTTTTTTGTTTTTTTTTTTTTACTTGACTTGTATGTATGTGAACTTGTGAAGGTGGACTCTTGCAAGTTAAATTTGAGCCACTTCCCAGTATCCGATTGAGCTGAAATTTTACATACTAGTCCAGTCCCGATGACAATGCATGTTTATGACAAGCATGACGTGTTGCTGCTGCCAGGATTGGCTCCAGACGAGGGAACTCCTCAACGGTTAACAGCAGGGACATGAAATTTTGCACACCCATTGGGATGACAGTTAGCGGGTCCACCATGAAATTGCTGCCACCTTCAGGGTTGGCTCCAAACCAGAGAATTCCTCAACGGTCGGCAGTAGAGATTTGGCAACTAGAGAATGCGTTTAACCAAATACATGCATTTGAAGTGTTGAATGAAGAAGCTGAGCAGGAAAACTTGGAAGACGAGTTGGAGATAGATGTGATGGAGATAGAGCAGTACATGACCGATGACGAGTTTTTGAATGCTAGAAGAGCAATGAATGTTGGACAAAAGGAAGCGTTTTTAGTCATAACAAGAAGTATTTCAGAACAGCTACATAATGGTGGTGATGAGCGTCTTAGGTTATTTATAACGGGAAACGCTGGAACCGGAAAACATTCCTTTTTAACTTATTTAAAAATCAAGTAAATAGGTGTTACGGCAAGCAAGTTGTTAAGGTGTGTGCACTAACAGGGGTAGCAGCGCGCTTAGTGGGGGGATCTACATTACATTGTACTTGATTGTACTCTAAAGTTGCCCGTGCAAAAAGATGGTAGACTGGTGCAACTGCCTATTGTTACTGGAAATTACCTGCGTCTAATGCGGCAACAGTGGCAACACATAGAATTTCTCTTTATAGATGAAATATCTATGGTTCCCTATGAGATGCTTTGTATGGTTGATTTTCGTCTTAAACAACTCAAATATAATGAATCTCTCTTCGGTGGTATAAATATTTGTGACTTAATGCAGGCTTAATGTGTGTAGACTTAATGCAGTTGCCCCCTGTGCGAGGTAATCAAGTGTTTGACCAACCCGCGAGATTTGTCCCAGCTACACACCTTTGGCGTTCTTTCTCGACAAGCTTTTATATAATATAAATTGTGTAATGACGTTATAAGTTGATAGTAAAAATTTTAAAGGAAAAGATTACTCAAATTTAGATCGTGCAGCCCTGAGGCTAAATCGTATTATTTAATTAATTTTAAATCTTATCATTTACAATTAAATTTTGTAAAGTAATTGGAAAATGAATAAGTTTAATGTAATTTAAATCTTATTTTTATCTTTTTAGGGCGTAAATAAAAGCTTTTTTTAAAAGTTTTTTTTATATTAATTATTTTATACCTAAGTCTATGAATATCACTTTTTTGTTTTAAAAAAGTATTTACTCCGGAGATTACCCTCTACATACATGCAAACAAAAAAAATTACCTCTATATAAAATTAGTACGGATTATCGTGCGACGCCATTTTGAAAAATATCGAATAAAAAAAAACAACCAACTTTCACTTTGCAGTGTCGTTTTTGGAAGTCGGTTGTTTTTTTTTTGCAAAAAAGTTTTTATTTTTCACTTATAAGTTGTAATTTTTACCAGTAGTTTTGGTTTAAAAACCAAACTACTGAACCGTTTTTGATGAAATTTCTATGGGACCACTTCAGAAGTATCTCCTTTCGAACAAAAAAAGAATTTTGAAAATCGTTCCACAATTGGCGGAGTAATCGCGTAACAAACACATAAAAAAAAAAACATACCGTCGCATTGAGAACCTCCTCCTTTTTTGAAGTCGGTTAAAAATAAGTTCGATCCCCTTTGATTAACTTTGCCTGGCTAGTTTTTGAGTTACCTTCAATAAATACGATTTTTTTCTACTCAGTTTATATTAATGATGTTTTAATAACTTCCTGTCACTGATATTCATGTTGGGTAGTACAACTAAAAAGTGATAAATATAAAAACGAGTTACACTCCGGAAGTGCCGGCAGAAGTTTTCGTATGTTGACACTGACTTCCGAAATTAAAGTTGTGGAAGTCGGTTTTTTTTTTTTGTAATTAAGTTTTAATTACACGAATTTAAGGGCTCTGGAGGCTCACAGTGAGGATGCGCGTCGTCTACTTTTGACTCACGGAATAATTTATTTTTGTCTTTCCACGATCAATAGAATAGCCGGTGTGCACTCCGACGCTCACTTTTCATCGTTCACCTATGTAACTCTTGCAAGTACAGCGAATGCCTACAAACCCAAGATAGCCAAACGCAGCTGGAAGTATGATTGAAAGTATTGAGAGTGTTTATTGTTCCGTATGTCGTACATCAAATTGGTGGTGGAGATTGCCGAAGTGGCAGCTGTCCGGCCGCGCGCCCCTACTGTACTACTAGGTGTCTACAGTTTGAGCATTAGCACCGATGATTACGTACAAATATAAACTTGTACTAGTTTTCCCCTCTTTCTGTCTTTACTAATCTAATTGTGGTACATTATTTGTGTAATATAAGCGACATTGTGTGAACACTGAAACGCTAAGGACAGCGGCGCAGCGCCGCGGACCGCGCGCACGCAGCGAGCGCGCTGCCGCGGCACGCGCACCACGCGTCCACGAGACGACGCGCGCACGCTAACACAGCACCCTTTATGTTCACCACAATCACCACACCACACTACACACAACATTGAACACTATGCAGTCTAGGCACCCATGAGTAGTTCAGCAGGTAGCGGAGCGGCGCGTGTCGGCGCGCAGCGTGTTGGCGCCGCGCGTGCCTACTTACTGTTTCGTGACTTGCCCGCTTGGAACTTAACTAGTTCAGTGCTGTTATACATTTACATACAGAATTATCATAATCGTGCACATTTTTATGAAAAGTGAGCTCAAGTCAGTGGGAATTTATGTGACCATTTTACTTCGACATTAAACTCTGCAATAAAAAAAAATTGGTAGGTATTGAGAAGATAGATTATTCTGCTAGAACTGATGCGTTAGTGAACGTCTCTCAAGCACTGACGCGTCACCGCGGCTGTCGGACGCTACCGTGTCGCATCTGTAGCAATATTTAGGCCCTTGTACGCGATCTGCAGCCTGGAATGCGTCGTGTATCCATGTGCTCCACACTCTGACGCCAAACAACACTGCGTGCACTTTTCACTCTTAGTAAACTGAAGCTTGTCGCTCTGTATTGTGTATTCGATGTTGTACAATGTTTAACTCTTAGTATAGTATGTTACCAGTACTTAAAGTATTTTGCACCGATTTTGTTCCACGCGTGTGTTCGCGAGCACGCGTGCACTCGCAACCGCTGCTGTAGCGCGCCGCCCCATACTATAACTTGCGATGTCTCTCCCTCAGGACTTCACGTTGGATTTTTACTTCAGACAGTTTTGGACGGACCCGCGGCTCGCGTACAAGAAGCGCGCTGGCGTGGAGACGTTGTCCGTGGGCTCCGAGTTCATCCGCAACATCTGGGTGCCCGACACGTTCTTCGTGAACGAGAAGCAGTCGTATTTCCACACCGCCACCACCAGCAATGAGTTCATCCGCATCCACCACTCGGGCTCCATCACGCGCAGCATACGGTGAGTGTGCGGAGTGTGCGGCGAGGACCGCCCCCACCCCGCCCACGCACTCCCCGCTTACGTCTGTTGCAGGCTCACCATCACCGCCTCTTGCCCCATGAACCTGCAGTACTTCCCCATGGACCGTCAGCTGTGCCACATCGAGATCGAGAGCTGTAAGTGTCCCCTTGTTCCGTTCAGCGCCAGACTTACTTCACCGTGTCTGAACCGTACCTTACTACTGCCGTCCTTACGCTGCACGTTTTGGCAAGTTGTTTGAGTACCGTCCGATGTGCCTGGACACTAAGTACTACGACAACTTTGTGTATTTGTGTTTTATTAATACCACTTTGTTTGTAACTCTTCGTGTAGGGTGAGACGACGGCGACCAGATTAATCGGAATAATTTATTCAAAAACTTTTTTAAGCGAATTATGTAATTTTGACAGATTTAAACACTCGTCAGAAGCTACCGTCTCACAGATGATAGAAAAATAGTAACGTACTTATATGATGTACACCGATGTTCGTGTGTGTGTGTTGTGATCACGGAGCAACCCTCGACCGGCCGTGTGCACACGACGCCGCGCACGGCACCCCGGCTTGCGTCGTGTCGCGCGCACCGCACGGCCGCGACGCCCTCCGCCTACAGCACCCGCGCGGGCAGGACCTGACACACGTCGCTCCGGCGCGACGGGGCACGGCGCCACGCACTCGCCCGCACCCCGCACCCCGCCGGCACACGCACGCACCGCATGTCCCCTCCTCACTCCTGGCCGCACTGCATGCGCTTCACCTTCACCGCATACACCCATCACCAAACACGTAGTCGCGCACGGTAGTTTTACGAGGGATATTTTTCTATCATCGGGCCGGGTCGACTCGAGCGGCGGGGCCGTCGCCGCGTCGCCCGGCTCGCCTCGGCGCCAGTGGGCCGCGCGCTCGGCGCTTCGCTTCGAGGCGCGAGTGATAGCGTTTTGTGTTTGGCATGTCCCCGGAGTCGGATACACGATGACCGACATACTGTACGTTTGGAAAGACGGCGCGTCGAGTGTCGGCATGAGCAGCGAAGTGCAGCTGCCGCAGTTCCGAGTGCTCGGCCACCGGCAGCGCGCCACCGTCATCACTCTCAGCACAGGTAACCGCTCAGTAGTAGCGTCGCCCCGCCCCGCCGCGCCCGCGCCCCGCACCCCGCGCCCGCGCCGCGCGACACGACCACCGGACCGCGCGCGCTCCGTCCGACACGCGACCGCGTCGAGCTGCCCCGCGCCTTACCCCTCTTTGCGCCGCAGTCGGCTACACCATGCGGGACATCCGGTACAAATGGAACGAGGGGCCCAACTCAGTGGGCGTGTCTAACGAAGTGTCGCTCCCGCAGTTCAAGGTGTTGGGCCATCGCCAACGTGCCATGGAGATATCTCTTACAACAGGTGCGAACCACTTCCTTTAACTTTGATACAGTAACGCACGATTGCGTGCTCATAAAGTGCTCTTCCAGTAGACTTAGTTTAGTCTGACGTTTTACACTCTCATTGTGTCATGTGCTAATCACGTTCTGTACTCTACCACCGACCACTCAGGAAACTACTCCCGCCTGGCGTGCGAGATCCAGTTCGTGCGGTCGATGGGCTACTACCTCATCCAGATCTACATCCCGTCCGGCCTCATCGTGATCATCTCGTGGGTGTCGTTCTGGCTGAACCGCAACGCCACGCCGGCACGCGTGCAGCTGGGCGTCACCACCGTGCTCACCATGACCACGCTCATGTCTTCCACTAACGCGGCGCTGCCCAAGATCTCTTACGTCAAGTCCATCGATGTGTATCTTGGCACCTGCTTCGTCATGGTGTTCACCAGTCTGCTGGGTGAGTCTGAGCGTGCTGTGAGTCTGTGATCTGATCACCCGACCGACTGCCGGCCGCGTCCTAACCGGATCGTTTGCTTTCAGAGTACGCGACGGTAGGGTACATGTCCAAGAGAATACAGATGAGGAAACAGCGCTTCGTCGCGATACAGAAGATTATGTCAGAAAAGAAAATGCCGGCGGAGTGCGCGCCGCCTGCGCCGTGGGACGCGCACTCGCTGAGCAAAGGCGGCAGCCTGGGGCGCGGCGCCCCCCCGCCCCCGCGCCACTCGCTGGGCAGCACGGGCGCGCCCCCGCCCCCGCCTCGCCACCACCACCCCTCCATGGACCGCTGCGGCCGCCACCTGCAAGAGGTGCGCTACAAGGTGCGCGACCCCAAGGCGCACTCCAAGGGTGGGACGCTCGAGAGCTCCATCGAGGACCCACCCGCGCCGCCGCTGCACGCGCTGCAGCCCACCAAGGTACACCATCTGCCGCTCGTTCGCTTGACTTGGCAATAATAATAATATGTAACAAAACTTTAACTGGCGATGATGTGGTTGCAGGACTACGGCAAGTTCCTGGGCATGACGCCGTCGGACATAGACAAGTACTCGCGCATCGTGTTCCCGGTGTGCTTCGTGTGCTTCAACCTCATGTACTGGATCGTGTACCTGCACGTGTCCGACGTGGTGGCCGACGACCTGGTGCTGCTGGAGGAGAACAAGTGAACGTCGCCGCTCTCCCCGACGCCCCGCACCCGCACCGCTACACGCTCGTGTACATAACTCATATAATATAGTATCGATTAGCAAAACGCTAGTGTCACGACCCCTCGTAGACTTTACTGACGGTACTTTAGATATAGATAGGAACTCGAACGACTTGTACAGAAATTGTAAATAAGACATAATATAATTGTGCCGGTGCCGGTGCCCCCCCCCCCCCCCCTACATATGTCATGTACTATGTCTACTACACGCTCAATGTTAATATACTTAATTAGATTAAAATATAGACGCAGCACGCGTAGCATCACCACTTCTATCTCTACTCGACAATGAATAAACATAGAGCAGCTCTTCTTCTATACAAAGTGACATTTCTTTTGTTTATTTTTGACATCGCGCCGTACAAATCTTTATACTATATATTATTTCAATTTTATTTATGTTTCAAATTGACGTTATTTTAAGTTAAACAAATATCAACTTTATTTTAATGGCAAGTAAGTTGATTTCAGAGTGACTAGCGCTATTGAAAAAGTTACAAAAATGTTTAAAGTTGTAGCGTAAATTGAACTTTATTGTGTAAGAATGAAAGTTATTTTCCATAAACTCATATTTGTTTACATTTTTGGCGAATATGTCGCAATTTATTTAATACTAGCTGCTGCCCGCGACGTCGTCTACGTGAAGGCGCACAGCACCAAAAATACCTAAGATGCCAGTGTCGCTATAGCATTATAAGTAAACAACTTTTAAAATAGCATTAAAATATAAGTTTTTTTTGCAAGCAAAGCAAGTGAAGAGAGTTATATGGGAATCCTGCTGAGTTCAGTCATAAGATGTGACTGAAGGAAATAGAGAAAATAATGCAGGAATACATTCCAGGACACAAAAGAGTAAAAATACGTACAAAGGTATCATACCTTACAACACTTTCCTATAAACTATGTTGGTAGTTATGCTGCCAGGAGCCAAAATGTAAAGAGAGTCAGGACTGGTGACGCGGGAGAAAGCGACGTACAGTTGCCCGTGTGAGAAGCAACTCGTCCTGAGGTCGACACCCACTGCCCTCAGTGTCTGCCCCTGCGACTTATTGATGGTCATCGCGAAGCAAACACTCACGGGGAACTGTACGCGCTTGAACTGGAACGGGAAGTTATGAGGTCCGAGGGGAATGCGTGGTATAAATACTGCCTCGCCGACGCCACAACCTGTAAGAATTTCCGCCTTAATGGTGTGTCTGTGGAGCGAGATGACTTTAAGGCGGGTCCCGTTACACAACCTCGGAGGAGATAGGTTCCAAAGAAGCATAATCGGGACACCGACCTTCAGCTTGATGGTATGCGCTGGAAGTCCACTTGCTGACAGGGAGTTCAGAAATTCCACGGGATAATGTGTGGCGTCATCTTGCTCGACAACAGTGTTTATCGAGGTGTAGACCACTTCATTCCCCTCAATTTCCGAGAGAATGCATTCGTTATCCATATTTGGGCGTCAAAATGGCTGAGAATGGCTCACACACCCAAGAATTCTGCTGGTGCGGTATACGACTGATGTCCCCGTACACATAGTGAATGAGTTCTTCTTAGCTGGATACCACTCTACCGAGAGACTCTGGAAGCACCACCTGTCCATCTCTCTCTTCTGGTAGAGTGCCTCTGCCAAGACTTAGAAGGACATCGGAGAATTCTTGAGCACGTGCCGCCGAGCCGAGCTCTCATATTAATGGTCAAGCGCAGCGTACGAACTCGTGACCACAACGAAGATCGTTTTAACGAAGTATTCACCTCGTCAGCCCTCGATCACCGCGTCACCACGGTAAGTGTTTGCCGGAAATCGCCACTGAACAGAACTGTGACACCACCCATCAAATGTTCGTTCCTGCGGATGTCCTGCAGGGTTCTGTCCACGGCCTCAACTGCCTTCCTATTGGCCATCGTACACTCATCCCATACGACCAGAGAGCAATCCTTGAGCACGTGTCCCTTATCGCTGTTACGTGACTCACCACAAACAGGCATTTCGGCGCTCTCTAAATCAATGGGAATTTTAAACATGGCATGTGCTGTCTGGCCACCCGGAAGCAGTGTGGCAGCGATTCCCGACGACGCTACAGCAATAGCAATTTTGCCTTGCCTCCTGACCTCTGCAAGTATGCCAGTGGTAACAAATGTTTTTCCTGTTCCACTAGGAGCATCCAAGAAAAACATTTTACCCTGGTTTTGCTCAACGCGAACCAAAGTATTAACAGTCAATGTTTATTTTGTACTAACAACATGAAATTGATGAAGAAATGATTATCATCAATGAACTACTTAACACCGCATTTTTAGGGTTCCGTAGTCAACTAGGAACCCTTATAGCTTCGCCATGTCTGTCTGTCCGTTCTCGCTTAATCTCTGTGACCGTTAGCAAAAGAAAGCTGAAATTTGGTACCAATATGTATATCAATCACGCCGACAAAGTGGTAAAATAAAAATTGGAAAAAAATGTTTTATTAGGGTAGCCCCCCTATATGTAAAGTGGGAAGTGATTTTTTTTTTTATTTCAACCCTAACGTGTGATATATTGTTGGAAAGGTATTTCAAAATGAATAGGGGTTTACTGTAATCATTTTTTGATAATGTCAATAATTTCGGAAATAATCGCTCCAAAAGTAAAAAACAATGTGTCCCCCCCCACTCTAATTTTTGAACCATATGTTTAGAAACTGAAAAAAAATCTGAAAAGTAGAACTTTATAAGGACTTTCTAGGAAAATTATTTTGAACTTGATGGAAACAATAGTTTTTGTACAAAAAAGACAAAAAGTTGTACAAAATAATTTCTGGACTAAGTTTGTAGTATAATCGCATATGCAAGCATTTTTTTTAACTTCGTTTACATATTTTACTATCCTTCACGTATCTTTTTTCAAACAAAAAAAGAATTATTAAAATCGGTTCTGGCAATCCAAAATTACCACCGAAAACTTCTGGCACGTCTATGTATTAATTAGTAACCCAATTCCCCGAGAGATGGCGCTATAAAATAGACAACATTTTTTCGAACTTACCATGTGTGGTTGGAATCTATAACCTTTTTTTAGTTATCACCGTCCTTTGTGGGCCCGTTTTTAGTGTTCCGTAATTATTAGAGTTCCGTAACAAATAGCCTTTTTTAAGTTGGGTTACCACTATGTTCGCACTCCAGCAGCGCTCCGCGCTCCTGCAACTGCTCCAATGGATACGTCACGCGCACTTCTACATGCGCTCCCCTTTGACACACTGCGCTCCCCTTTGTGTTCGCGCTAAAAACTGTCACGAGTCGGAGCGCCTGCCGCGGAGCATGCAATGTTGCACGCTCCGTGTTCGCGCACGTACCTACTACCGGGAGCAGTTGCAGGAGCGCGGAGCGCTGCTGGTGCGCGAACATAATGGATACCCACCTTTAAACTCATAAGTGGGAACACTTATTGTGACAGACGGGAAACTACGGAACCCTACACTGAGCGTGGCCCGACACGCTCTTGGCCGGTTTTTTTAAATTGTCTTCCTCAACTCTGCTCAAGATTTTCAGTTTTGTTGGAACTTGAATTTGTCAAAATGAACTATACGATACAACTTTTATGAAGAAAATGCACATTACCATCTATGAATTTTAAGAATAACTAACTACTAACCTCGCCAACATGATCAAATTTAAATTATTAATTTCCAAAAAATGTTAACATGTAACTTGATTTGATTTTTAGGAAATCTCATAGATGGCGCTGTTTTAAAATTGTATTTATACTGCTAACATTCATTAAACTATGTTTCTCTGCCCAAGTTACTTAAATGGCGTAGTTTTTATAGTGTAAAGCTAGATAATAGCATGGCTTACTCAAAAACAACATTTAAATATGCGTCGTTAGATTACACGCTGTCACAGAATGCGTAAGAAAAATAAAGATTCACAGCTCCTCCCGCGTAGGTGATAGCGTGATAATATGTAGCCTATATGTTGACCCGACCTCTTAGTAATATTCATGCAAAATTTGAAGTAAATCCATGCAGTACTTTTTGAGTTTAGCCCGGACATACATACAGACAAACAGGCATAAATTCTAAAAACTATATTTTTGGCTTCGATATCGATTGTAGATCACGCCCCAAGTATTCTTTTTAAAAAATATTCAATGTACAGTTTTGACTTTCCTACGATTTTATTATATGTATAGATGTATTTTTGTGTTGTTCATTTCTTCCGTTTCTACGGGAGTCATGCTACGTGTGCTGGACTCATCGACATGTATCTAGATAATAAGAGCTAGATGATGCACATACGTTAATGTTGCTATTCACATTTTAAATAACTAAGTTGTATTAATTATAAAAACTGAACCTTCCGAATCAGATGGATATGATTGCAGAATCATGAACTCGTACGGTTTTACACATCATGCCTATCATCATCTCGCATGATGTGCGTGTGTGCATGGACGTAACGTTCCTTTCTAGAACAAAACCAAACACGTCCAAGAACTATTCAAACCAAAGAGATTTAAGATACTAAAGTTTAAATGTCTTTAGTTCAAACAATTTATAAATTGTCATTATAACAATTTTAACAAAGGAGCTTCTAATAACTTTGTAACAAATGTATTTAAGATGGATGCTCCAATTAGCCCGCGAAATTCAAATTTTCTTACGTTTTTTGCAATTTGCTGGTCAGTCCTAAGTTGTACGTTGATTAAAATATGATGTGCGGCTGTAACAAATATGTATTTACAGAATTATAATCATTAAAGTCACACATCAAGATCAAGTAATCCTACTGAATGACTATTATTTCATGTAATCTTGACATTTTTGGATTATGCTAACTTAAAAAATTGTATAACTGATTCCAATTATTCTAATTATGTAAATACATATTTGTTACGGCCGCGAATCATATTTTAATCAACGTACAACTTAGTACCTACCTGCTGACCAGCAAAATTGTAAAAAACGTAAGAAAATTTGAATTTCGCGGGCTACCTTGGAGCATCCACCTTAAGAGAATAAATTATGTTACGTTTGCTATTGAATTACTTAATTCCAAAACCGATGCTTAAATATGAATGTTCTACTGAGGTATCAAACTTGAACTAAATCCATCGGCGACGCTTAGATCTAGCACTTCAAGTTATTTCGCACCTTTCATGCTTTGAATGAGAACTCATGACAGTTATGCAATGACGCTTGCCGGCTGGCGGGTGACACGACTCGGCTCAGTAGATTCTGCAGCCGTCCACTCGCCCGCCGCGCCGGCGCCGGCACCGCTCACCATTGTTGTAACGTACTCAGAGCATGATGAATATAATGTTAAGTTGATAACGTCATAGATTTTATTAACTAGAACGAACTGTTAAGTATTGTAAAGTTACAAATATTATTAATAGGTAAGCACGGTAAGGCACACGAGACTATTTTGCATTCACATGCAATACGTTCGTCTTGTAATAAAGACTAACATTACGATGACGTTGTTTTATTTCATTCAAAAGCTGCAACTTTATTAACCACTGCTCGACTAGATTTTGACATAATTATTAGCTGACTCGACGGGATGTTGCGAATGACGTCATGGAATTCAGGATTTTACCTACTCCAACTTTCTCCATTCAAAGGAGATCGGACGGGGGTTGCCCAAGTGGCGTCTGAGCATGACGCTTAGTTAGTTTGAAAGTTCATTAACGCTAACTTTTTTGTATGCGTACAAAAAAATTTAACCTGGGAGGAAAAAGTTACAGGCTGTATTAAAATTAAAATACTCTTAGCTAGATCGAGCTATTTTAAACTATTTATTCAATTAAATCTATTTCTTTTAACTTAATAATTGTTTGAATAATATTGTTTTTGAAAAAGTATTTAAAAGTGTTTGAATAAAACTGTTTCTGAGAAAGGATTAAAAAATGCAATCATTGAAGAAGAAAACATAAAATAACCTACTATGCAATATTTCATCGTAAGTACTTATTGAGTTCCTGGAAGGATTTGGGGGAGCCCTTGGCCTAGCAGTGGGGCAGTATAATGGGGCAGTATAGCAAAAAAGAAAAAAGTATTTTAACTGAAAACTGAACTAAATTAACAATATAGGTACATATTGTCCAGAAACGCTACAGGATGTTCTATGTTCTCGTAACGAGCCCACCCGAGATACCACACTACGCCTGCTAGTGATTGCTAATGACAGTGGCAGTCACTGTCATTCATGCCATAACATTTTTGTCTCTTTTCTAATGAGGTTAGGTTTGGTTAGGTATAGGTTCTGGAGGTGGCCCTCAGCAAGTCGGAGGCCATGGTGTTTCATGGCCCCCGGCGGGCAACGTGTCCGTTTCGACTGCTCGGCCACAGTTTCGTAGAACCAAAACGACTACGTCAACATTACGAAGGAATTTGTAAAACACTAACAATGAAAGTCGCAAATTCGTAGATCCAATATTCAGAAAGTTGTAAAGGTTTAACCATGGCCGCGCAGTCGAAACGTGGAGAACTGCGCGGCCACGCAGTTCTCTTAAACGGAGCTTCGTAGAGGTCCCATTCTTTTGGCTAATCACTGATACGATTTCGAAGAAAATGTAGACAGTATGAATAAAGCCCTAATGTTTGGAATTCACGACCTACAGAACTTAAAACCTACAATACAAGTTAGAAGAAGGGTGACCAAGATTTATGGTGCGTTAATCAGACATTTCCAAAAGCTTCGTTTTTATACCACGTAGCCTATTGTCATAATGAGGGAATAAGTATGCTTAATTGGATCCTACGAAGCTCCGTTTAAGAGAACTGCGTGACCGCGCTGTTCTACACGTTTCAACCGCGCAGCCATAGAATTTAAGTTCCGGCAGAGGCCGGCAGTATCGCAATATTGCGGAAACCGCAGAGAGCGATGGCCGTCAGAGTCATCAGGGGATATCGCACGATCGATACGATACGAGGCGGCCAGCGCACTGGCTGGATCCCCGCCCTGGGACCTCAAGGCGAGAGTACTCACGTCATTGTATCGGTGGTGCGAGGAAGCGAGGGCGCGGGGCGAGCAACCGATGCAGCGACACATGGAGTTGCGTCGGTCTCAGCTTCGCGAGGTCCTGGTGGCGGAATGGCGGGGCAGGCTTACACGCCCGGCTTCGTCACCATCGAGGCGGTCTGGCCGGTGCTCGAGCGCTGGCTCGGGAGGGGGCACTGCTCCCTGTCGTTTCGGGTGACGCAGGTGAGCTCGGGGCATGGTTGCTTCGGGAAGTACCTGTGTCGCATAAACAGGGAGCCGGATGCCCTGTGTCACCACTGCTTCGACTACCGGGAGGACACGGCGCGGCATACGCTGGCAGAGTGTGCCGCCTGGGAGGAGCCGCGCCGTGCCCTCATCTCAGAAGTTGGCAGTAACCTGTCGCTGTCGGCCGTGTTCGAGTCGATGGTCAGCAGCGAAGAGTCTTGGGACTCGGTAGTTTTCTTCCGCGAAACGGTCGTCTCACAGAAGGAGGCTGCGGAGACAGAGATCTCGGCCACTCACCCGGCCTGCAGCAGGCGGACTGGGCGTCGGCGGATGGCGGGCGACGCCCTCTTCTAGCCTCCCTCCTAAATGGGTCCAGGGGCGAAGGACTCGGGGACGTCCGTTGCCCCCCACACATCAGGACCTGAGGTGGAGGCGCGTAGTGTTCGACGCACGCCCCTCTTAGACGTCGAGACGTCGCTGGCGGAGTCTAACACTTCACTCCCCCCCTGACCCGAGGAGGCCCGCGGTGGCGGACATCCATGAGGATGGGAAATCCTCATGGACGCCCAGACTGCCTCACTGATGACGCAGTCTGGGCAGTGCCGGACTCTTAGGTACCGGCTAAAACCCACTCCTGCCTTTCTAGTGTCCCTCTGAGATGGGAATCAGAGCCCTTACTCGCAATCATTTTGCCTTTTTTTACGACTCTTTCTTGGAGGCCGAAGAGACCACGCTCTACTGTGCGATGAAAATTTTACAGTTATTATTACGTTTTAATACTAATAGCTTGAATAAGTTCTGTTCTGTTTTTTTTTTTACTGGTTTTTACTAAACACCTTTGACTCAATTTTTAAATGCTTTTATAATTAATAATTTTTTTTTATACAAGATTTTGCCATTAAATTTTGTTGTCCCCAATACCATTCTGTGCCTTACAACTATTTTCATCGATTGAACACGAGTTCTTTTCCATGATATCACCACCATATACTCACTATATGTATAATTGAATATCACAGTCTCCCAAAAAAAAAAAACCAAATACTTTATTTTTAAAAACCAATGTACATATATGAGATAGTTTTCCAACCAGCTTGACACCGCTTGTCGATTCCACTAGAGTTGACTCACGGTCCAGTAATAGCTTGAAATTGCGCCACCGGGATGCAAAGTTATGTAGATTTGATTAAAATCAAGTATCCCTTTTTTTTTTTTCAGGATGAGAAATCATCAAATGACTCCTCCCCTCTGGGTGGAGCAGACGGGAGTGTCAGACTCTTACTGACTAAAACCCACCCGTGTTCCTTCCTTAGCCCTTTATGTTCCAGGGCAGCGGTAATCCTTTCGGACGATCCCGCTACTCTGGCAGGCTTCGGCCCTATCGGGCCCCGTCACTTCTGCTGACATCTCTTTGAGGCGCACGTGGAAAACATACGCGCCGTCCGGCACGGGCCTGGTCCTGAGCGGACGGTGAGTTACCCATTACTCACCGCCCGCAGGCCCGCGCCTACGGTGGCCGGGAGTCGTCAGGCGGCTCCCGACGCCCGGAGCGTCTCCCGCGGCGGCTGAGGCGTGAGGTGGTTCCCTCGCCCACCCCGCCACCTCCTTCGCTAGCATGACTGCTTCGCAGAAGGAGGAGACTGCCTCCCACTCCCTCTCGCCCCGGACCATGGCTTGAACCAAGGCCGGACGCGAGAGGTCGCCGCCGCTGCCAATCGCCTCTACGAGGACACGGCGGTGCTCTGCCCAAGCAGGGCAGACCTCCACCGTATGCTCCACCGTGTCCTCTGGGCGATACTGGCAGTGATGACACCCGGGCGTCTCCTCCCGCCTGATGATGTGCAGGAACCTCCCGAAACATCCGTGTCCGGAGAGGAACTGCGTCAGGCGGTAGGTGAGAGCGCCGTGACGCCTCTCTAGCCACTCCTCAAAGAGGGGTCTTACCGCCGCTATCGTGGCGTGCCCTGCGCTGGGTTGCGATAGTCGCTCCTTCCATACGACCATGAGATCGCGCCGGAGGTTCGTCCGCTCCGCCACGTTTGCCGCGGATGCGGAGTCCCTCCGGCGTAGTGCCTCCACGCGCCAATCATATAGGTGCGCGAGGACTATCGCCTCCAGATCCCATGGTGGCAGTCCGGCAAGGAGGCTTGCTGCCTCGCCTGAGATCGTGCGGTTGCCCCGGATTAGCCTTACGGCTACCACCTTTTGGGGCGCGTTCAGGTAGTGTGCGGCTCGCAGCCGCTGTGAGCGCGCCCATACCGGGGCCCCATATAGGGCCATGGACCGCACAAACCCCGCGTAAAGCCTCCGGCAGGAGGCGTTTGGCCCCCTCAGGTCGGGCAAGAGCCGCTTTAGGGCGGCCCCGGCCCGTTCCAGTTTGGGGGCCAAACGTCGGAAATGCTCGACGAAGTTCCATCGGCTATCGAGGACGAGACCCAGGTATCTCATCGTGGTCTCGACGCCGATGTGAACCCCTCCTACCACTAGTTGGGATCCCGGAGGTGGCCCGTACCGGGGTCCATGAAACGACATGGCCTCGGACTTGTGCAATGCCACCTCGAGACCCAACCGCCGGATCCTTTCCACGACTATCGCAACCCCGCGTGTCATCGCGTCGGCCGCCGCCTGATGCGACCTCCCCTGCACCAGGACCAGCGTGTCGTCAGCGTGGAAAACTACGCTGACGCCTTCAGGGAGGTTGGCCCGCAGCACCCAGTCGTAACCATCATCAATCTCATCTACATAGATTGATCGAGAAAAACAGGTTTTGCTATGACTTTGTTGATTTGTTTTTTTTTTTTTTTTCTTATCTGTATTTGTAATGATATGTACGTGATTACTAGTTTAGTTAGTCTAGTTTATTTAGTGTTTAGTTAGTCTAGTTTATTTATTTAATTATAAGTATGTATTAGGTATGTTGAGACTGTGTGTACTCCCCGTCACTTTTCCCTAAAGGTTCATTAGAAAACCAGCGTCAGACAGCATCTGTCTGGCATTAATGCTGAAATGAACCTTTTTGGCGCAGCCGTGAGGCACACACTATTGTTGTCTGAAACATTATTATTTATTTTTATTAATTTTGTATTTTGTGTTTCACGAACTGTGTCCAAATAAACTTTTTTTCTTTCTTTCTTTCTTTCTAACCGATGTCCCACAGGAGCGGCCCCAGAACCGATCCCTGTGGGACACCGCACGACATCACTCGCCGGTTCCAGTTCCCGTCGCGACCGGGGTAGATGACGGCTCTGTCCGTCAGATACGCCCCGACTACTCGACGGAGGTAGGTCGGCACCCGGTGATACCGAAATGCCTCCCCAATGCAGCTCCAGGGCAGGGTGTTGAACGCGTTGGCGATGTCAAGTGACACCGCCACGACCAACCCACCCCGAGACACCGCGTCCCCCGTCGTGAGGGCTCTCACGCGCATGATGGCGTCCATTGTCGAGCGCCCCTTGCGGTAGCCAAACTGGCAATCCGCAAGATCCGGCCCGGTCCTCACCAGGTGCCCGACGAGGCGGCCCGCAATTACTCTCTCGAAGAGCTTGCCAACCTCGTCGAGCAGCACTATGGGCCGGTATGCGGACGGAGAGTCCGCAGGGCGCTCTGGCTTCTGAGCTTCCCCGTCTTCCAACGGAGCGGAAACTGGCAACTGGCAAGGCAGGTAAGTATCTATTTAAATTACTAAAAACGTGGAATAGTCTGGAATTTTGAAGAAAAATTTAGAAAGGAAATTTAAAAAAAAAATTTTCCTTAAAGGGAGTTTTAGTGAAATTTTTGCAAGTCAATACCGAAAAAGTGTTTTTCGCGAAATTGACAGTTTTTTTTTTTTTTTTTTTTTTTTTTTTTTTTTTTTTTTCCTAGTGGGAACTTTTCGGGGAGCTTAGGGTAGATTTAATTTGCTGAAAACAGCTTGAAATTGCGTCACCGGGATACAAAGTTATGTAGATTTGTTCGGAAACAAGTATCGTAGGTTTAGATTTAGGTTAGGTTAGGTTTAGGTTTAGTTTAGTTTAGTTTAGGTTTTTTTTTTTTTTTTTTTGTTTTGGCAGGAGTGGGAAATCCTCATGGACGTCCAGACTGCCTCACTTATGAACCAGTCTGGGCAGTGCCGGACTCTTACCGGCTAAAACCCACTCCTGCCCTTGCTCAGTGTCCCTCTGACGTAATCAGAGCCCTGTTTAATCATGGGTTCTGCATGTTCCTGGACTTTTTTGTGTTATTTAAGTCTGCTCTGTTTTAAGAAGTATGTACATATGTTTTGGAGACCTTTCTCACTTCGTACTACTTGTATTCTTGATTCTAGAATTTTTTACTACTATGACATTTAAACTAATTTAATTTTTTTATTTTTATTTAATTTATTGTGTTTCTAAGATTTAACTATACTACTTATGATAATATTTTTCTTAATTTAAAACTTAACTTTAATGCTATGGCTACAATAATATATATTCAATATATCATATAGACATAATATTTCCTAATTTAACTTTTCACATTTATTTCCTATCCTATACATATTTGCTATTGATTTTTTATTAAATACTATACACAATAATAAAAGTAGTATTTGCACATTCATTTCAGCCTCAACACGTTCGTCGGACCACAACGGCATGGTTAGTTTGTTTATAATGTTTTTTCTATTACCTAATTTTATATATTCCTTAAATCTACTTATTGAAACAATTTTGTGGTTAATTTTCTGACTATTAAAAGGGTTTAATTGGTATACGGTTTTTAATTGGGCCAGTTTCTTATGAGACTGGCTCCAATTTGTTACTCTTGTGTTGTCTCTATAACTTATGGCTTTAATATAGTTTATCGCTTTAGGTTTCTCTATACAAATATTTAAATCAATACCGTTGCGGTTCGTTCTGCCAGGGAGCCCCGACTCCACCTCAGCAATAAGCCACCGACAGGCGCGCCAATGCGTCCCACTTGCAGCGCACGGGGCACGCACTGTCGAAGGCGTTGTGGTCGACCCTGTCCATCCGCACTGACAGGCAGTTGTGGCACCGCGGCGCCTCCGCTGCCGCGCGTGACGGGCAGTCTGCCCGCAGGTGGGTGTCGCCGCAGTGGATGCAGAGGTCGGCGGGCTGCGTGCACAATTTTCGGCTGTGGCCAAAACACAGACAGCGAGTGCACTGAACCAGTGGCGACTGATCCAGCACTCGCACTCGCTGCAGGTCGATGTGCACGCGACGTTTAGTTTAGTTTAGTTTAGGTTAGGTTAGGTTAGGTTCCCCCCCCCCCCCCCCGGTGGGTTCCCGCATTGTCGAGGCGGGGGGGCTCAGTAGCCGTGGCGGGCTGGGCCACGGTGAAGCTAAGAGGAACCCCAGTGGGGGCCGCTCGTCAAGGCTTTGCGGCTTAGCCAATGACGTAGCGGCCGTAGGGTAGGTTGCGGTGCCGCTGTGGCGACATCGCAGCCTACCTGAGGCGGGCCGCGGTGTCCCCCGTGAGGGAGACATCGCGGCTGAGGATTGGAGGCCGCGGCGGGAGAGGAGTGTCGGTGTTTCGTTGCCGCTCTCCCTACCTTCCGCGGCCTCGACGGGGCCGCCACCGTTAGATGGCGGACGCGGTGGGGCCGCAGGGGAAGAGGAGTGTCGGTGTTTCGTTGCCGCTCTCCCTATCCTCTGCGGTCGTAGCTCCCCCAACGCGGGGGGCATGCGGGGCCCGCCTTTTAAGCGGGCGTGGAGGCCAGCAGGCAACGGGTGCGGGGGCACCGTTGCCCGTTTTGCACAGGCCTCCACCTTGTGGGACGGGAATGGCCAGGTGTTCTCGGCCATTCCCGTAGCCCCCCAACGTGGGGGCCATGTGGGGCCCGCCATACCATCTTGGCGGGCATGCGTCGGGAGGGCTGTGGATGTAAAGGCTATGCCGGATTCCCATGGCCCTCCCATCACGGCGACGCGGGAACACCGCTGAGTTTTAGTGGGTATACTGTCATTCCGACAGGGAGTCCCACATACCCCGTCTCGTCCCCCGGGAGGCGGGGATGCATAAAGCATTTCTCAGCGACAAAAAAAAAAAAAAAAAAAAAAAAAAAAAAAAAAAAAAAAAAAAAAAAAAAAAAAAAAAAAGGTTAGGTTCCCCCCCGGTGGGTTCCCGCATTGTCGAGGCGGGGGGGCTCAGTAGCCGTGGCGAGCTGGGCCACGGTGAAGCTAAGAGGAACCCCAGCGGGGGCCGCTCGTCAAGGCTTTGCGGCTTAGCCAATGACGTAGCGGCCGTAGGGTAGGTTGCGGTGCCGCTTGGGCGACATCGCAGCCTACCTGAGGCGGGCCGCGGTGTCCCCCGTGAGGGAGACATCGCGGCTGAGGATTGGAGGCCGCGGCGGGAGAGGAGTGTCGGTGTTTCGTTGCCGCTCTCCCTACCTTCCGCGGCCTTGACGGGGCCGCCACCGTTAGATGGCGGACGCGGTGGGGCCGCAGGGGAAGAGGAGTGTCGGTGTTTCGTTGCCGCTCTCCCTATCCTCTGCGGCCGTAGCTCCCCCAACTTGGGGGGGCATGCGGGGCCTGCCTCTTAGGCGGGCGTGGAGGCCAGCAGGCCACCGGGTGCGGGGGCACCGTTGCCTGCATCGCACAGGCCTCCACCTTGTGGGACGGGAATGGCCAGGTGTTCTCGGCCATTCCCGTAGCCCCCCAACCTGGGGGGCATGTGGGGCCCGCCATACCATCTTGGCGGGCATGCGTCGGGAGGGCTGTGGAAGTAAAGGCTATGCCGGTTTCCCATGGCCCTCCCATCACGGCGACGCGGGAACACCGCTGAGTTTTAGTGGGTATACTGTCATTCCGACAGGGAGTCCCACATACCCCGTCTCGTCCCCCGGGAGGCGGGGATGCATAAAGCATTTCTCAGCGACAAAAAAAAAAAAAAAAAAAAAAAAAAAAAAAAGGTTAACCTAACCTCCCCCCCGGTGGGTTCCCGCATTGTCGAGGCGGGGGGGCTCAGTAGCCGTGGCGAGCTGGGCCACGGTGAAGCTAAGAGGAACCCCAGCGGGGGCCGCTCGTCCGGGCTGTGCGGTTTAGCCCGACGTAGCGGCCCACGGGTAGGTTGCGGTGCCGCTTGCGCGACATCGTGACCTACCTGAGGCGGGCCGCGATGTCCCCCGTGAGGAAGACATTGCGGCTGAGGATAGAGGCCGCGGCGGGAGAGGCTCTCCCTCCTTCCGCGGCCTTGACGGGGCCGCCACCGTATGATGGCGGACGCGGCGGGGCCGCAGGGGAAGAGGAGTGTCGGTGTTTCGTTGCCGCTCTCCCTATCCTCTGCGGCCGTAGCTCCCCCAACGCGGGGGGCATGCGGGGCCCGCCTTTTAGGCGGGCGTGGAGGCCAGCAGGCAACGGGTGCGGGGGCTCCGTTGCCTGTTTTGCACAGGCCTCCACCTTGTGGGACGGGAATGGCCAGGTGTTCCCGGCCATTCCCGTAGCCCCCCAACCTGGGGGGCATGTGGGGCCCGCCATACCATCTTGGCGGGCGTGCGCCGGGAGGGCTGTGGAAGTAAAGGCTATGCCGGTTTCCCATGGCCCTCCCATTACGGCGATGTAGGAACACCGCTGAGTTTTAGTGGGTATACTGTCATTCCGACAGGGAGTCCCACATACCCCGTCTCGTCCCCCGGGAGGCGGGGATGCATAAAGCATTTCTCAGCGACAAAAAAAAAAAAAAAAAAAAAAAAAAAAAGGTTAACCTAACCTAACCTTTTTTTTTTTTTGGTGGGTTCCCGCATTGTCGAGGCGGGGGGGCTCAGTAGCCGTGGCGAGCTGGGCCACGGTGAAGCTAAGAGGAACCCCAGCGGGGGCCGCTCGTCAAGGCTTTGCGGCTTAGCCAATGACGTAGCGGCCGTAGGGTAGGTTGCGGTGCCGCTTGGGCGACATCGCAGCCTACCTGAGGCGGGCCGCGGTGTCCCCCGTGAGGGAGACATCGCGGCTGAGGATTGGAGGCCGCGGCGGGAGAGGAGTGTCGGTGTTTCGTTGCCGCTCTCCCTACCTTCCGCGGCCTTGACGGGGCCGCCACCGTTCGATGGCGGACGCGGTGGGGCCGCAGGGGAAGAGGAGTGTCGGTGTGTCGTTGCCGCTCTCCCTATCCTCTGCGGCCGTAGCTCCCCCAACGTGGGGGGCATGCGGGGCCCGCCTTTCAGGCGGGCGTGGAGGCCAGCAGGCAACGGGTGCGGGGGCACCGTTGCCTGTTTTGCACAGGCCTCCACCTTGTGGGACGGGAATGGCCAGGTGTTCTCGGCCATTCCCGTAGCCCCCCAACCTGGGGGGCATGTGGGGCCCGCCATACCATCTTGGCGGGCATGCGTCGGGAGGGCTGTGGAAGTAAAGGCTATGCCGGTTTCCCATGGCCCTCCCATCACGGCGACGCGGGAACACCGCTGAGTTTTAGTGGGTATACTGTCATTCCGACAGGGAGTCCCACATACCCCGTCTCGTCCCCCGGGAGGCGGGGATGCATAAAGCATTTCTCAGCGACAAAAAAAAAAAAAAAAAAAAAGGTTAGGTTAGGTTGTGCCGCCGAACCCTAACCGGGGCTCGAATTTTCGAGTTCTCGGGGGAAAAGCGCGGCACCAATGCGGACCTCTTCGCAACAAAGTTGCAGGAGGTCATCGCGGACAGTGCGACGGTCGTCAAGCCCGTCAAGACCGCAGCCTTGGAGGTGACCGATCTCGACGATTCGGTCACCAAGGAGGATGTGGTGGCGGCCGTCGCGGCGGCTGGAGGCTGCGACGCTGGCGCGGTGAAGGGGGGAGCCATCCGGCTCGGCCGCCGCGGCATGGGCATCATCCGCGTCGAGTGCCCAGTCGCCGCGGCTGCGGCCGTCCTTGCTGCGACCAAGGGACGGCTGCTCGTTGGGCTCAGCTCGGCTGTGGTCCGGGCACTTGAGGACCAGCCTACGCGGTGCTTCAAGTGCTTCGCGTTCGGCCACACCCGAGCCACGTGTCCCTCCAAGTCCGACTGGGGAGACGCCTGCTACCAGTGCGGGCAGGAGGGACACACGAGTGCCACGTGCCGCGCCACCACGCCACACTGCAAGGCGTGTGCCGCCAGTGGCCGCCCCGCGGACCACAGGATGACGGGCAAGAACTGCAAGCCCCCCGTGAGGAAAGGCATAGTGCCGGCGCAGGTTCGCCCTGTTGCCACCACCGCCGCCGCCGTCGTCGCCGCCGCAGCTCCAGCGGCGGTATCTGAGGAGGGTGCAATGTCGGAATAATGCCAGGTTCCGACTACAGCATCCTCCAGGCGAACACCAACCACTGCAAAGCGGCCCAGGACCTGGTAGTGCAGGTCATGGCCGAGTGGTTGGTGAACGTAGCGGTGGTCGCCGAGCCCTACTCGATCCCCAGCAGCTGGCTGGGTGACGAGGACGACTCGGTGGCACTAGCGGCGCGGTCTTCCACGGACTCCCCTCCCCTCTCGCTATTAGAGAGAGGACCGGGATACGTGGCCGCCGCGTGGGGAGACATAGCCCTTGTGGGGGTATATTTCTCCCCAAACCGCCCACTCCAGGACTTTGAGAATTTTCTCGGAGTCCTGGCCGCCGTGGTCGGCAGGGCGGTTCCGCGTCAGGTCTCCGTACTGGGAGACCTGAATGCCAAGTCGGTGAGCTGGGGCAACCCGGCCACCGACGCACGCGGGCGGGCAGTGGAGTTGTGGGCAGCCTCCTCTGGACTCTCCCTCTTGAACAGAGGAAGCGTCCAGACATGCGTGCGGCGTAGGGGTGGCTCAATAGTGGACGTCACTTTCGCCACCCCGGCGTTAGCCGCGCGCGTGCTGAACTGGCGGGTGGACCTGGTGGAGACCATGTCGGACCACCGCTACGTGCGGTTCGACATCTCCACCAGGGGAGCAGGAGCGATGCGGCCCATCTCGGGGCGATCACCGTTCCCGCGGTGGGCTCTCACCCGCCTGGACAGGGAGGCAGCGGCGGAGGCGGCGTTCATCCAAGACTGGCTTTCGCCGCCTACCGCCGGCCTGGATGTGGACACCGCAGCGGGGCAGCTGAGGGAGTGTCTGACCGAGGTATGCAACTCTAGCATGCCTCGGTCTCGCCGACCACCACCCAAACGCGCCGTGTACTGGTGGTCGGCGGAGCTGGCGGGGCTCCGAGCAGCTTGCGTGGGGGCAAGGAGGGCCTACACGCGGAGTCGGCGGCGGCGTCGACGGGACCGGGCCGACGAGGACCACCTCTACGACTTGTACGTGGAGGCAAAACAGGTCCTCGATCGGGCCATCGCCGCTGCCAAAGACTCGGCGAGAGCCGAGCTGCTGGAGGGTCTCGACAACGACCCGTTCGGGAGACCGTACAAGGCGGCGCGCAACAAATTGCGCCCCTTTGGTCCCCCGGTTGCCGAGACCCTGGAGCCCTCATTTCTGGACGGGGTGGTTCAGTCCCTGTTCCCGGGCAGGGACAACTTCACCCCGCCAGTAATGTGTGGAGCCCCGCCAGACGAGGAGGAAGAGGAGGCCCCCCCTCCTGTCACGGAGTCGGAACTTGGCGCGGCGATTCTTCGTATCCGCGCCAAGAAGACGGCTCCAGGCCCCGACGGCATCCCCGCGAGAGTGGTGGCAATCGCTGCCACTCGGATGGAGGAAAGGTTTCGGGAACTCTTCAGCGCATGTCTAGCGACTGGGAGGTTCCCGAAACCTTGGAAGGAAGGGCAGTTGTGCCTCCTCCGCAAGGAGGGCCGCCCAGCGGATTCCCCCTCGGCATACCGGCCCATCGTTTTACTCGATGAGGTCGGCAAAATGTTTGAGGGGATAATGGCGGCTCGCCTGAAGGGCCACCTGCGGGGTATCGGGCCGGACTTGTCGGACGCTCAGTTCGGTTTTCGGGCTGAGCGTTCGACGGTGGACGCGCTGGCCTGGCTTAAGGGTCAGGCGAAGGACGCGATGGAGGCGGGGGACGGATTGTTGGCGGTGTCATTCGACATAGCCAACGCCTTCAACTCCGTTCCTCACTCCACCATCCTCGAGGCGCTCCGGTTCCACGGAGTGCCTCGATACATGCGCAGTCTGCTGGCCAGCTACCTGGAGGACCGGGCGATCCTACTGGTAGACAGGACTGGCCAAGTCCGGCGGTACGCCGTCGAAGCCGGTGTTCCACAGGGGTCAGTCATAGGACCTCTCCTCTGGAACATCGGCTACGATTGGCTCTTGCGGGGAACTCTCCTCCGAGGCACGAGTGTCGTCTGCTACGCGGACGACACTCTCCTCACCGCCCGGGGGGGGAGTTTCAGGGAGGCGGCTAACTTGGCCTCGGCGGGCGGATCCTTGGTCGCGGCGAGGATCCGCCGCCTAGGTCTGAAGGTGGCGCTGCACAAGACCGAGGCCGTGTTCTTCCACGGACCTCGGCAGCGCCCCCCACCTGACGCCCACATTTTCGTGGAGGGCGTCAGAATCGAGGTCAAGGCCCAGATGAAATATCTGGGCCTTGTGATCGACAGCAGGTGGCGCTTCGGCCCGCATTTTAGCGGGCTGTCGTCGCGCCTGCTGAAGACGGCGGGGGCGCTCTCGTGGCTGCTCCCCAACTTGGGGGGGCCCAGCCCACGATGCCGGCAACTCTACGCCGGCATCCTAAAGAGTATGGCCCTCTACGGGGCCCCCATTTGGGAGGACGCCCTCCAACGGCGGGAGAACGCCGCCGCCTTGCGGGCACCGCAGAGGGCCATAGCCCAGCGGGTAGCGCGGGCCTACCGCACGGTGGGCTTTGCGGCAGCGTGCGCTCTGGCCAGCACCCCTCCTTGGGAACTCGAGGCGTGGGTGCTCGCCAGAGTGTACGAATGGACGGCGGGGCGGAGAGCGAGAGAAGAACGCACCGCCCCGGAAGAGCGGGAGGCCGTCCGGCGGGAGGCGAGGGACGCCATCGTCCTCCATTGGACGGGGGACCTCGCCACCGCAGCCTTTGGCCGCCGAACCCTCGACGCGCTTGGGCCGGTCCTGCGAGACTGGCTCGAGCGGTCGCACGGGCTCCTCTCGTTCCGTCTGGTGCAGGTGCTGTCCGGACACGGTTGTTTCGGATCGTACCTGCACCGAATCGGACGGGAGGAGACGCCGTCGTGCCACGACTGTGGCGCGGCGGAGGACACGGCGCAGCACACCCTCGAGGTGTGCCCGTCGTGGTCCGAGCCGCGCCGCAGTCTCATGGCGGCGATCGGACCGGACCTCTCACTCCCCGGTTTGGTAAACGCCATGCTGAGGGATGAGGGGTCCTGGGCGGCAGTCGCCTCCTTCTGCGAACACGTCATGTCCCAGAAGGAGGCGGCGGAGCGCGCGCGGGAGGAAGATCCTCACGCGGCGCTGCTCCGAAGGCGGAGGAGGGGTCGAAGAAGACGTCAGTTTGACGGTCATCTCCGACTCCTCCCAGGTGGAGGCCAGCAGGCAACGGGTGCGGGGGCACCCTTGCCTGCATCGCACAGGCCTCCACCAGTGTCGGACGGGAATGGCCAGGTGTTCCCGGCCATTCCCGTAGCCCCCCAGCCCGGGGGGCATGCGGGGCCTGCCAACTAGGCGGGCTTGCGCCGGGAGGGTTGTGGACGTCATGGTCTCCCACGACCCTCCCATCACGGCGCCGCGGGAACACCGCTGAGTTTTAGTGGGTATACTGTCATTCGGACAGGGAGTCCCACATACCCCGTCTCGTCCCCCACGAGTCGGGCATGCATAAAGCATTTCTCAGCGAGAAAAAAAAAAAAAAAAAAGGTTAGGTTAGGTTCCCCCCCGGTGGGTTCCCGCATTGTCGAGGCGGGGGGGCTCAGTAGCCGTGGCGAGCTGGGCCACGGTGAAGCTAAGAGGAACCCCAGCGGGGGCCGCTCGTCAAGGCTTTGCGGCTTAGCCAATGACGTAGCGGCCGTAGGGTAGGTTGCGGTGCCGCTTGGGTGACATCGCAGCCTACCTGAGGCGGGCCGCGGTGTCCCCCGTGAGGGAGACATCGCGGCTGAGGATTGGAGGCCGCGGCGGGAGAGGAGTGTCGGTGTTTCGTTGCCGCTCTCCCTACCTTCCGCGGCCTTGACGGGGCTGCCACCGTTCGATGGCGGACGCGGTGGGGCCGCAGGGGAAGAGGAGTGTCGGTGTGTCGTTGCCGCTCTCCCTATCCTCTGCGGCCGTAGCTCCCCCAACCTGGGGGGGCATGCGGGGCCCGCCTTTTAGGCGGGCGTGGAGGCCAGCAGGCAACGGGTGCGGGGGCTCCGTTGCCTGTTTTGCACAGGCCTCCACCTTGTGGGACGGGAATGGCCAGGTGTTCTCGGCCATTCCCGTAGCCCCCCAACCTGGGGGGCATGTGGGGCCCGCCATACCATCTTGGCGGGCATGCGTCGGGAGGGCTGTGGATGTAAAGGCTATGCCGGATTCCCATGGCCCTCCCATCACGGCGACGCGGGAACACCGCTGAGTTTTAGTGGGTATACTGTCATTCCGACAGGGAGTCCCACATACCCCGTCTCGTCCCCCGGGAGGCGGGGATGCATAAAGCATTTCTCAGCGACAAAAAAAAAAAAAAAAAAAAAAAAAGGTTAGGTTAGGTTCCCCCCCGGTGGGTTCCCGCATTGTCGAGGCGGGGGGGCTCAGTAGCCGTGGCGAGCTGGGCCACGGTGAAGCTAAGAGGAACCCCAGCGGGGGCCGCTCGTCCGGGCTGTGCGGTTTAGCCCGACGTAGCGGCCCACGGGTAGGTTGCGGTGCCGCGACATCGCGACCTACCTGAGGCGGGCCGCGATGTCCCCCGTGAGGGAGACATTGCGGCTGAGGACAGAGGCCGCGGCGGGAGGGGCTCTTCCGTCCTTCCGCGGCCTTGACGGGGCCGCCACCGTTAGATGGCGGACGCGGTGGGGCCGCAGGGGAAGAGGAGTGTCGGTGTTTCGTTGCCGCTCTCCCTATCCTCTGCGGCCGTAGCTCCCCCAACGCGGGGGGCATGCGGGGCCCGCCTTTTAGGCGGGCGTGGAGGCCAGCAGGCAACGGGTGCGGGGGCTCCGTTGCCTGTTTTGCACAGGCCTCCACCTTGTGGGACGGGAATGGCCAGGTGTTCTCGGCCATTCCCGTAGCCCCCCAACCTGGGGGGCATGTGGGGCCCGCCATACCATCTTGGCGGGCATGCGTCGGGAGGGCTGTGGATGTAAAGGCTATGCCGGATTCCCATGGCCCTCCCATCACGGCGACGCGGGAACACCGCTGAGTTTTAGTGGGTATACTGTCATTCCGACAGGGAGTCCCACATACCCCGTCTCGTCCCCCGGGAGGCGGGGATGCATAAAGCAATTCTCAGCGACAAAAAAAAAAAAAAAAAAAAAAAAAGGTTAGGTTAGGTTCCCCCCCGGTGGGTTCCCGCATTGTCGAGGCGGGGGGGCTCAGTAGCCGTGGCGAGCTGGGCCACGGTGAAGCTAAGAGGAACCCCAGCGGGGGCCGCTCGTCAAGGCTTTGCGGCTTAGCCAATGACGTAGCGGCCGTAGGGTAGGTTGCGTTGCCGCTTGGGCGACATCGCAGCCTACCTGAGGCGGGCCGCGGTGTCCCCCGTGAGGGAGACATCGCGGCTGAGGATTGGAGGCCGCGGCGGGAGAGGAGTGTCGGTGTTTCGTTGCCGCTCTCCCTACCTTCCGCGGCCTTGACGGGGCCGCCACCGTTCGATGGCGGACGCGGTGGGGCCGCAGGGGAAGAGGAGTGTCGGTGTGTCGTTGCCGCTCTCCCTATCCTCTGCGGCCGTAGCTCCCCCAACGTGGGGGGCATGCGGGGCCCGCCTTTCAGGCGGGCGTGGAGGCCAGCAGGCATCGGGTGCGGGGGCACCGTTGCCTGTTTTGCACAGGCCTCCACCTTGTGGGACGGGAATGGCCAGGTGTTCTCGGCCATTCCCGTAGCCCCCCAACCTGGGGGGCATGTGGGGCCCGCCATACCATCTTGGCGGGCATGCGCCGGGAGGGCTGTGGATGTAAAGGCTATGCCGGATTCCCATGGCCCTCCCATCACGGCGACGCGGGAACACCGCTGAGTTTTAGTGGGTATACTGTCATTCCGACAGGGAGTCCCACATACCCCGTCTCGTCCCCCACGAGACGGGCATGCATAAAGCATTTCTCAGCGAGAAAAAAAAAAAAAAAAAAAAAAAGGTTAGGTTAGGTTCCCCCCCGGTGGGTTCCCGCATTGTCGAGGCGGGGGGGCTCAGTAGCCGTGGCGAGCTGGGCCACGGTGAAGCTAAGAGGAACCCCAGCGGGGGCCGCTCGTCAAGGCTTTGCGGCTTAGCCAATGACGTAGCGGCCGTAGGGTAAGTTGCGGTGCCGCTTGGGCGACATCGCAGCCTACCTGAGGCGGGCCGCGGTGTCCCCCGTGAGGGAGACATCGCGGCTGAGGATTGGAGGCCGCGGCGGGAGAGGAGTGTCGGTGTTTCGTTGCCGCTCTCCCTATCTTCCGCGGCCTTGACGGGGCCGCCACCGTTCGATGGCGGACGCGGTGGGGCCGCAGGGGAAGAGGAGTGTCGGTGTGTCGTTGCCGCTCTCCCTATCCTCTGCGGCCGTAGCTCCCCCAACGTGGGGGGCATGCGGGGCCCGCCTTTCAGGCGGGCGTGGAGGCCAGCAGGCAACGGGTGCGGGGGCACCGTTGCCTGTTTTGCACAGGCCTCCACCTTGTGGGACGGGAATGGCCAGGTGTTCTCGGCCATTCCCGTAGCCCCCCAACCTGGGGGGCATGTGGGGCCCGCCATACCATCTTGGCGGGCATGCGTCGGGAGGGCTGTGGAAGTAAAGGCTATGCCGGTTTCCCATGGCCCTCCCATCACGGCGACGCGGGAACACCGCTGAGTTTTAGTGGGTATACTGTCATTCCGACAGGGAGTCCCACATACCCCGTCTCGTCCCCCGGGAGGCGGGGATGCATAAAGCATTTCTCAGCGACAAAAAAAAAAAAAAAAAAAAAAAAAAAAAAAAAAAGGTTAGGTTAGGTTCCCCCCCGGTGGGTTCCCGCATTGTCGAGGCGGGGGGGCTCAGTAGCCGTGGCGAGCTGGGCCACGGTGAAGCTAAGAGGAACCCCAGCGGGGGCCGCTCGTCCGGGCTGTGCGGTTTAGCCCGACGTAGCGGCCCACGGGTTGGTTGCGGTGCCGCGACATCGCGACCTACCTGAGGCGGGCCGCGATGTCCCCCGTGAGGGAGACATTGCGGCTGAGGACAGAGGCCGCGGCGGGAGGGGCTCTCCCTTCCTTCCGCGGCCTTGACGGGGCTGCCACCGTTCGATGGCGGACGCGGTGGGGCCGCAGGGGAAGAGGAGTGTCGGTGTGTCGTTGCCGCTCTCCCTATCCTCTGCGGCCGTAGCTCCCCCAACCTGGGGGGGCATGCGGGGCCCGCCAACTAGGCGGGCGTGGGGGCCAGCAGGGAACGGGTGCGGGGGCACCGTTGCCTGCATCGCACAGGCCTCCACCTTGTGGAACGGGAATGGCCAGGTGTTCTCGGCCATTCCCGTAGCCCCCCAAACTGGGGGGCATGTGGGGCCCGCCATACCATCTTAGCGGGCATGCGCCGGGAGGGCTGTGGATGTAAAGGCTATGCCGGATTCCCATGGCCCTCCCATCACGGCGACGCGGGAACACCGCTGAGTTTTAGTGGGTATACTGTCATTCCGACAGGGAGTCCCACATACCCCGTCTCGTCCCCCGGGAGGCGGGGATGCATAAAGCATTTCTCAGCGACAAAAAAAAAAAAAAAAAAGGTTAGGTTAGGTTCCCCCCCGGTGGGTTCCCGCATTGTCGAGGCGGGGGGGCTCAGTAGCCGTGGCGAGCTGGGCCACGGTGAAGCTAAGAGGAACCCCAGCGGGGGCCGCTCGTCAAGGCTTTGCGGCTTAGCCAATGACGTAGCGGCCGTAGGGTAGGTTGCGGTGCCGCTTGGGCGACATCGCAGCCTACCTGAGGCGGGCCGCGGTGTCCCCCGTGAGGGAGACATCGCGGCTGAGGATTGGAGGCCGCGGCGGGAGAGGAGTGTCGGTGTTTCGTTGCCGCTCTCCCTACCTTCCGCGGCCTTGACGGGGCCGCCACCGTTAGATGGCGGACGCGGTGGGGCCGCAGGGGAAGAGGAGTGTCGGTGTTTCGTTGCCGCTCTCCCTATCCTCTGCGGCCGTAGCTCCCCCAACCTGGGGGGGCATGCGGGGCCCGCCTCTTAGGCGGGCGTGGAGGCCAGCAGGCCAGCGGGTGCGGGGGCACCGTTGCCTGCATCGCACAGGCCTCCACCTTGTGGGACGGGAATGGCCAGGTGTTCCCGGCCATTCCCGTAGCCCCCCAACCTGGGGGGCATGTGGGGCCCGCCATACCATCTTGGCGGGCATGCGCCGGGAGGGCTGTGGAAGTAAAGGCTATGCCGGTTTCCCATGGCCCTCCCATCACGGCGACGCGGGAACACCGCTGAGTTTTAGTGGGTATACTGTCATTCCGACAGGGAGTCCCACATACCCCGTCTCGTCCCCCGGGAGGCGGGGATGCATAAAGCATTTCTCAGCGACAAAAAAAAAAAAAAAAAAAAAAAGGTTAGGTTAGGTTCCCCACCGAAGTGATCCCCACGTTGTCGTCGTGGTGGGGCTTGCGTGTCCCGATCCTGGATCTCGCCTTGAGGTTCAGGTGAGGGGCATTACCAAGAGGGACACAGGGAGGGGTCGCTCCTGCTCCCCGTCGGTCATCGACCAAGCAAGGACGCGGCCTCTGCCGCTGAGGTGCAGGCGCACCGAAGCGGCGTTCGTTTGTCTCCTCGATCATCGAGGAACAAACCTTTCGGCGGGTCCGCTGAGTCAGGTTGGCCGGACAGCGGACGGAGGCATGTCTAATGCCGCCGCCGGGGGCTTGGCTTAACCGCCTGGCCCAGAGGAAGGACACCTCTAAGATAAAAAACCACCCAATCCCAAGTTTTGGGAGCGCGGCGAGGGGATGAATGGCCGTTGGGAATACGGTCGTTAGCGCTCCCACCTGTTGGTACCTCCCGCCCCCAACAGTATATAGGGCTACGTTTTGAAGGGCATGGAGCCACTGCCCGCGAAGGAGCCCAATAATTGCTTCCATTCTCGTGGGAATCAAATGGATAAAAAATTAAAACCAAAATTAAACGACGTCGAAGGAGAGAAAGTGCCTCGTGTACTTCTGGAGAGGATTGGAGATGTGCTGTCGGACTCGGACTCTGCATCGAGTCTGATGACCGTCGCAAGCGCTGCGAGTACAAGCTCAAAGCGCCCGGGCAAACGCCCTCGAAGCGGTACGGACTCGGGGTCGGATTCGGCCCTGAGTGATACTTCGGTACCGGCTGCCAAGGTCGGTGCCAAAAAAGGCGGGAGAGGTAGGCCGGTGTCGACGGGCAAGTACGTTGGCATCGGCTTATCCAGGCGCGAGGTTGCGGCTGCCAAGAAGGCTGCAGCCGACGCCGACAAACAAATTGAGGATGAGCGGCAGATTGCGGCTCTGACAAAAAAGGTGACGGAAGGGAGGGTCAACCGCCTGTCGGAGTCGTCTTCTGTTGCCTCCGATATGGTCGTCGAGGCGGAAGACTTACCTGCCTCCGCCCTCAACCAAAGAATGGTTCACGCTGTGGCTGCCATCAAGAGGGTACAAAAAGTGTCGAAGGGCCTCAGTGGCGTAAGCCAGAAGGCACTCAAAGAGGCTACGGCCTCGATACTGGAGAGTGCCGAGGTGCTGCTCAGCCGCACCACCAACGAAGAGGCGACCTTATTAAGGGCTCAAAATGCCAAGCTGGCGGCCCAAATGGCGGAACTCCGCAAGGAGTATGACGAGCTCAAGGCGGAGATGGCGTCCTTCCGCCGTGAGCACCTCCGGAAGGAGCTGGGCTTGCCACAGCCGCAGCAGCAGCAGCCACAGCAGCAGCCTATACAGCAGCAGACGCCACCAGACGAGTCGGAGTTGGCTCGCCTTGTCCGTCAGGAGTTGGCGAGTTTCAAAGCCCGATTCTCGGTGTTAGAGGGGAAGATCTTACGCCCTCCCCTAGCTACAGACCAACGCAGCGCACCGACGTCATCTTATGCGGCCAAAGCCGCAGTGCCTTGTGCCAAAGAACAGACACAAGCGGCTGCTACTAATATAACGGAGAAGACACCCCCAACAACCTTGTCTCAAGATAAGGCGAATGGGAAGAAGGAGAAAAAGAAGAAGAACAAAAAGAAGACGAACAGTCCGGGTGCAGCGGCTGCCTCTACAGCGCCGCCAACACAATCTTCAAATCAGCGCGACCCTAAATCCGCCTCTTCACAACAGGAGGCGGAATGGACAACTGCGGGTGCCAAACAAAATAACAAAAAGGCGCGCCGCAAGGCCAGGCAACAGGCCCAGAAAATAAAGACGGATGCCCAAGCACAGGCTGCAAGGCTCCGTGCCCCTCGATCAACAGCTGTAGTTCTGACACTGCAGCCAGGCGCGGAGGAGCGGGGAGTAACATATGCCGGGATCCTTTCAAAGGCGAAAGCCGAAATTTCATTGAACGATCTCGGCATAACGGGCCTCCGGTGCAAGCCTACGGCTACCGGAGCCCGACTACTGGAAATCTCGGGGGCTTCAAGTGCCCCCAAGGCAGACGCCCTTGCCGAAAAACTAAGGGCGTCTCTCGGAAGTGACGACGTCAGAGTGTCCAGGCCCACTAAGTGTGCAGATTTGCGAATCTCGGGTTTGGACGACTCAGTGATGAGTGATGAGGTCGCCGCCGCCATCTCGAAGGCCGGCAACTGCCCGCCAGAACAAGTAAAGGCGGGCACAATTCGTAGGGGTGTCTCTGGCCTCGGGACAGTATTAGTAAGTTGTCCCGTAGCGGCGGCCAACAAACTTAAGGAGGGCAGAAGACTGCTGATAGGATGGGTCTCGGCGCAGGTGACGCTATTGACGCCCAAGCCCTTGCGGTGCTATCGCTGTCTCGAGCCGGGACACGTGGGTGTACGGTGCACCGCGGGAGTCGACCGCAGCCAACTGTGCTTTCGCTGCGGTCAGCCCGGTCATAAAGCTGGCTCTTGCACAGCCGCGCCGCACTGCGTACTCTGTGCGGCATACGGCAAGCCAGCTGAACACTGGACCGGGACTAAGACCTGCGCCAGGCCCACAAAGAAGAAATCTGGGACCAGGACACAGCCGATTCATCCGCCGGCCTCTCAGGATACACCAATAGAGGCAACCGGTTCCTCGCAACCGGCTCACCCACCGGTTGCGGCAGCAGATCCGCCAGGGACTGGGGAGGAAACATTAATGGATACCCAATAATGGCCCCAGGTCATCTATGTTTCCTCCAGGCTAACATAAACCACTGCGCCAGAGCTCAGGATCTCTTGCTTCAAAGCATGGCGCAGTGGACAATCGATGTGGCAGTCGTCGCCGAGCCGTATTTCGTGCCGCCCAGGGATGACTGGGTGTGCGACACTAACGGTTCGGTGGCGCTTATAAGAAGGTCTGCCGTGGACACTCCGCTCTTTGAGGCCGTCACCCGGGGGCGGGGCTATGTCGCGGCAGTTTGTGGTGATATTATGGTCGCGGGGGTGTATTTCGCCCCCAGTCTATCTCTCGCCGACCTCGAGGAGGTCATTTTGGATTTGGGCACGGTCGTCAGTCGTAGTCGTCCTCGTCCCGTTCTCGTCTTGGGGGACTTCAACGCCAAGTCTGCGGCATGGTGTTCCCCGACAACTGATGTGCGGGGCGAGTTGGTGGAGGAGTGGGCGGTCGAGCAGGGCCTGCTTCTTCTGAACCGAGGTTGCGTGCAGACATGCGTGCGACAGTGGGGCGGGTCAATAGTGGACCTCACGTTCGCTAGCCCCGCTCTCGCGCGCCGTGTCCATGGCTGGCACGTAGTGGAGGACGTGGAGACGCTGTCTGATCACAGATATATCCGATTCAGTGTCTCCACCCAGACCTCGGTCGGGCCGGCCCAAGCAGCCCCGGTGGGCGGTGGAGACGGTCCGCGTTGGGCAGTGAAGCGGCTGGACAGGGAGGCTCTCCTGGAGGCCTCTATCGTGCAGGCCTGGTTGGATGCTCCCGACAGGCCTGTCAACATCGACGAGGAGGCGGAGTGGTTCCGGGAGAGCATGTCGCAAATCTGCGACGCTGCGATGCCCCGAGTCCGGCCGGTACCATCCAGGCGCCAGGTGTACTGGTGGTCGCAGCTGATTGCGCATTTGCGCATCGTCTGCGTTGAGAGGCGACGCCAGTATGCCAGGTACCGAAGAAGACGCCGCCGCTCTCCGTCAGCGGTGGCCATCGAGGCGGAACTATACGAGAGCTACAGGGAGGCGAAGAGCGCTCTCCAATTAGCCATCGTGCGGGCCAAGTCATCGGCCCGCGAAGAACTGCTGGAGACTCTGGACCGAGATCCGTGGGGACGCCCCTACCGTATGGTGAGGGGCAAGATGCGCCAGTGGGCCCCCCCACTGTCCCGGCGTCTTCAGCCGCAGTTACTGGAGGACGTGGTGAGCGCTCTCTTTCCCTTACGCCCAGAGCATACACCACCTGCTATGGTTCCGCCTTGGAATGTGCCCAACACGGAAGACGACGACGACGACGTGCCCGAAGTGACCCGGGTAGAGTTGAGAGTGGCGGTTTCTCGCATAAAAAACACCGCCCCAGGGCCCGACGGCATTCCAGGCCGTGCATGGGTCTTGGCCTTAAGGGCTCTCGGGCCCCGACTAGAAGGACTCTTAAGCGCATGTTTGGAGCGAGGCCAGCTTCCACGCCGGTGGAAGACCGGAAAGCTGGTCCTGCTAAAGAAGGAGGGGCGCCCCGCAGACTCACCGTCTGCCTATCGGCCTATTGTGCTTCTGGACGAGGTGTGTAAGATCTTCGAGCGAATCATCGCCGACCGCCTCGTCCGGCACATGACCAACGAGGGGCCGGACCTAGCGGACAACCAATTTGGTTTCCGTCAGGGGCGCTCCACAGTGGACGCGATCATGCGCGTGAGAGTCCTGGCGGAGGAGGCAGTCGCCCGGGGTGAGGTGGTCTTGGCGGTGTCGCTCGACATCGCCAACGCATTCAACACCTTGCCCTGGAATACCATCAGAGAGGCACTCCGGTATCACGGGGTGCCAGGATACCTCCGCCGCATTCTCGGGGCCTATTTGTCGGAAAGATCAGTAGTTTACCCGGGTCGTGAAGGATGGGGTAGGCGAGAGATGTCGTGCGGCGTTCCGCAGGGGTCGGTATTGGGGCCACTCCTGTGGAACATAGGGTACGACTGGGCTCTGCGCGGTGCTCTTCTCCACGGAGTCGGCGTGACATGCTACGCCGACGACACGCTAGTAACAGCACGTGGAAAGACATACCGGCAGGCAGCCATACTGGCGACAGCCGGGGTCGCGCATGTCGTGGGTAGGATCCGGAGGTTGGGCCTGGAGGTGGCTTTGCACAAATCCGAGGCCCTCTGTTTTCACGGGCCGAGGAATAAGCCACCTCCGGGTTCAAACATCGTGGTAGGAGGGGTCTCCATAGCTGTTGAGTCGACGATGAAGTACTTAGGACTCGTCCTCGACAGTCGGTGGAGCTTCGGGCCGCACTTCCAGCGGCTCGCACCCCGTTTGTTGGGCGCCGCTTCAGCGCTCTCGCGCTTGCTGCCCAACTTGGGGGGCCCAAATACCTCCTGCCGGAGGCTTTACACAGGGGTCGTACGGTCCATGGCGCTTTACGCCGCGCCAGTGTGGGCGGATGCCCTGACGGCCCGTTACATCGCCTTGCTACGAAGGCCGCAAAGAGCGATGGCCGTCAGGGTAATAAGGGGATACCGTACGATCTCCTTCGAGGCGGCGAGCCTCCTAGCCGGATCCCCGCCGTGGGACCTAGAGGCGGGACTCCTCGCGTCACTCTATACATGGCGCGAGGAAGCGGTGGGACGGGGCGAGCGCCTGGCGCCTCGACAAGTTGAGGCGCACAGGGCAGAGCTCCGCCAGGTCCTAGTGGCGGAATGGGAGCAGCGACTTGCGCGACCCACGGCAGGGCACGCCGCGATAGCGGCGGTAAGACCCTTGATGAAGGAGTGGCTGGAGAGACGCCACGGCGCCCTCAGCTTCCGGCTGACGCAGGTGCTTACCGGACATGGGTGTTTCGGAAAGTACTTGTGTCGGATAGGTCGGGAGCCGACGCCCGAATGTCACCACTGTGACAGCTGCCACGAGGACACGGCGCTGCACACGTTGGAGGAGTGCCCAGCTTGGGCAGTACAGCGCCGTGACTTGGTCGCGGCAGTCGAGGCTGCGGGTGACCTCTCGCTCTCGCTTCCGGCCATCATTTCATGCATGGTCGGGAGCGAGAGCGGCTGGACAGCCGTCGCCTCCTTTTGTGAGGACGTAATGTCGGCAAAGGAGGCGGCGGAAAGGGAGAGAGAAGCTGTTACCTCTCTCCCGGCCCGCAGCAGACGCACCGGGCGTCGCAGGGTGGCGGACGATCTCCGGCCACCATAGGGCGCGGCCTGCGGGCGACAGACTAGGGGCGTCTGTCGCCCGATCAGTAATAGGCCTCGAGGCGGCGGCGTAGTGTTCCGCGCGCGCCTCTTAAGTGGAGTTCCTGCGGCCACTGGGTGACGGCCGCAGAGGGTGACGGGGCCCGCCTACAAACATCTGGTGGGCCAATACCTGCCGGGGGCGCGGATGAATGCGCGAGCGATACCCGTACCTCCGGCAATAGGTACAGGAAGGGAACACCGGGGTGGTTTTTAGCCGGTAAGAGTCCGGCATGCCCCTCTGCCTGCCCCAGGGCGGAGGATGTCCATGAGGATTTTCCCCCCGAGAACAAAAAAAAAAAAAAAAAAAAAAAAGGTTAGGTTAGGTTAGGTTCCCCCCCGGTGGGTTCCCGCATTGTCGAGGCGGGGGGGCTCAGTAGCCGTGGCGAGCTGGGCCACGGTGAAGCTAAGAGGAACCCCAGCGGGGGCCGCTCGTCAAGGCTTTGCGGCTTAGCCAATGACGTAGCGGCCGTAGGGTAGGTTGCGGTGCCGCTTGGGCGACATCGCAGCCTACCTGAGGCGGGCCGCGGTGTCCCCCGTGAGGGAGACATCGCGGCTGAGGATTGGAGGCCGCGGCGGGAGAGGAGTGTCGGTGTTTCGTTGCCGCTCTCCCTACCTTCCGCGGCCTTGACGGGGCCGCCACCGTTCGATGGCGGACGCGGTGGGGCCGCAGGGGAAGAGGAGTGTCGGTGTGTCGTTGCCGCTCTCCCTATCCTCTGCGGCCGTAGCTCCCCCAACGTGGGGGGGCATGCGGGGCCCGCCTTTCAGGCGGGGCCCGCCTTTCAGGCGGGCGTGGAGGCCAGCAGGCAACGGGTGCGGGGGCACCGTTGCCTGTTTTGCACAGGCCTCCACCTTGTGGGACGGGAATGGCCAGGTGTTCTCGGCCATTCCCGTAGCCCCCCAACCTGGGGGGCATGTGGGGCCCGCCATACCATCTTGGCGGGCATGCGTCGGGAGGGCTGTGGATGTAAAGGCTATGCCGGATTCCCATGGCCCTCCCATCACGGCGGCGCGGGAACACCGCTGAGTTTTAGTGGGTATACTGTCATTCCGACAGGGAGTCCCACATACCCCGTCTCGTCCCCCGGGAGGCGGGGATGCATAAAGCATTTCTCAGCGACAAAAAAAAAAAACAAAAAAAAAAAAAAAAAAAAAGGTTAGGTTAGGTTGCTTCGCGGGCATTGAGGACCGGCTCCTGCCGGAAAAGCGGCTCCGCCCGCCGCTAGCAGCGGATAAGCCACAACAGAAGGAGCCGGAACCTGCGCCGGTAGCAGGCCCGGCAGCGGGTGCGCAGCCCCAGGCCCCCAAGCCCTCCAAGGGCAAAGGCAAGGGCAAGAGGACGAAGGTGGCTCCTCAAACCCCCACCACGAGCGCGGAGGGAGCAACGGGGTCGTCCACTCCAGCAGCGCCCCAGAACCTGCAGGAAGAAGATGCCCTTCTTCCCTCCACCACCCCGTCCAACCAGTCGTGGACGGAGGTGGTCAAGAGAGGGAAGAAGAAGGGAGGGGCCAAGTCGGCCCCCAAGCCCGCTACGACTGCTCCTGCAGCCAAAGGGGCTCCCGCCGGCGGGAGGAAGCTGGTTCCTCCCAAAACAGCGGCCGTCGTGGTGACCCTAACCCCGGCGGCCGTGGAGCGGGGAGAGACGTACGAGTCCGTTCTAAGACGGGCTCGTACCAATGCTGATCCCTCCCAGCTGGGGATCAGCAGCATTAGGTGCCGCCGCACCCTAACCGGGGCTCGAATTTTCGAGTTCTCGGGGGAAAAGCGCGGCACCAATGCGGACCTCTTCGCAACGAAGTTGCAAGAGGTCATCGCGGACAGTGCGACGGTCGTCAAGCCCGTCAAGACCGCAGCCTTGGAGGTGACCGATCTGGACGATTCGGTCACCAAGGAGGATGTGGTGGCGGCCGTCGCGGCGGCTGGAGGCTGCAACGCTGGCGCGGTGACGAGCTGAGGTCCGGGCACTTGAAGACCAGCCTACGCGCTGCTTCAAGTGCTTCGCGTTTGGCCACACCCGAGCAACGTGTCCCTCCAAGTCCGACTGGGGAGACACCTGCTACCAGTGCGGGCAGGAGGGACACAGGAGTGCCACTTGCCGCGCCACCACGCCACACTGCAAGGCGTGTGCCGCCAGTGGCCGTCCCGCGGACCACCGGATGACGGGCAGGAGCTGCAAGCCCCCCGTGCGAAAGGGCATAGTGCCGGCGCAGGTTCGCCCTGTTGCCACCACCGCCGCCGCCGTCGTCGCCGCTGCAGTTCCAGTGGCGGTAGCTGAGGAGGAGGGTGCGATGTCGGAATAATGCCTTCCGACTACAGCATCCTCCAGGCGAACGCCAACCACTGCAAAGCGGCCCAGGACCTGGTAGTGCAGGTCATGGCCGAGTGGTTGGTGAACGTAGCGGTGGTCGCCGAGCCTTACTCGATCCCCAGTAGCTGGCTGGGTGACGAGGACGACTCGGTGGCACTAGCGGCGCGGTCTTCCACGGACTCCCCTCCCCTCTCGCTATTAGAGAGAGGACCGGGATACGTGGCCGCCGCGTGGGGAGACATAGCCCTTGTGGGGGTATATTTCTCCCCAAACCGCCCACTCCAGGACTTTGAGAATTATCTCGGAGTCCTGGCCGCCGTGGTCGGCAGGGCGGTTCCGCGTCAGGTCTCCGTACTGGGAGACCTGAATGCCAAGTCGATGAGCTGGGGCAACCCGGCCACCGACGCACGCGGGCGGGCGGTGGAGCTGTGGGCAGCCTCCTCTGGACTCTCCCTCTTGAACAGAGGAAGCGTCCAGACATGCGTGCGGCGTCAGGGTGGCTCAATAGTGGACGTCACTTTCGCCACCCCGGCGTTAGCCGCGCGCGTGCTGAACTGGCGGGTGGACCTGGTGGAGACCATGTCGGACCACCGCTACGTGCGGTTCGACATCTCCACCAGTGGGCCAGGAGCGATGCGGCCCATCTCGGGGCGATCACCGTTCCCGCGGTGGGCTCTCACCCGCCTGGACAGGGAGGCAGCGGCGGAGGCGGCGTTCATCCAGGACTGGCTTTCGCCGCCTACCGCCGGCCTGGATGTGGACACCGCAGCGGGGCAGCTTCGGGAGTGTCTGACCGAGGTATGCAACTCTAGCATGCCTCGGTCTCGCCGACCACCACCCAAACGCGCCGTGTACTGGTGGTCGGCGGAGCTGGCGGGGCTCCGAGCAGCTTGCGTGGAAGCAAGGAGGGCCTACACGCGGAGTCGGCGGCGGCGTCGACGGGACCGGGCCGACGAGGACCACCTCTACGCCGTATACGTGGAGGCAAAAAAGGTCCTCGATCGGGCCATCGCCGCCGCCAAAGACGCGGCGAGAGCCGAGCTGCTGGAGGGTCTCGACAATGACCCTTACGGGAGACCATACAAGGCGGCGCGCAACAAATTGCGCCCCTTTGGTCCCCCGGTTGCCGAGACCCTGGAGCCCTCATTTCTGGACGGGGTGGTTCAGTCCCTGTTCCCGGGCAGGGACAACTTCACCCCGCCAGTAATGTGTGGAGCCCCGCCAGACGAGGAGGAAGAGGAGGCCCCCCCTCCTGTCACGGAGTCGGAACTTGGCGCGGCGATTTTTCGTATCCGCGCCAAGAAGACGGCTCCAGGCCCTGACGGCGTCCCCGCGAGAGTGGTGGCGATCGCTGCCACTCAAATGGAGGACAGGTTTCGGGACCTCTTCAGCGCATGTCTTGCGTCTGGGAGGTTCCCGAAACCGTGGAAGGAGGGGCAGTTGTGCCTCCTCCGCAAAGAGGGTCGCCCAGCGGATTCCCCCTCGGCATACCGGCCCATCGTTCTACTTGATGAGGTCGGCAAAATGTTCGAGGGGATAATCGCGGCTCGCCTGAAGGGCCACCTGCGGGACATCGGGCCGGACTTGTCGGACGCTCAGTTTGGTTTTCGGGCTGAGCGTTCGACGGTGGACGCGCTGGCCTGGCTTAAGGGCCAGGCAAAGGAGGCGATGGAGGCGGGGGACGGATTGTTGGCGGTGTCATTCGACATAGCCAACGCCTTCAACTCCGTTCCTCACTCCACCATCCTTGAGGCGCTCCGATTCCACGGAGTGCCTCGATACCTGCGCAGTCTACTGGCCAGCTACCTGGAGGATCGGGCGATCCTCCTGGTGGATAGGACTGGCCAAGTCCGGCGGTACGTCGTCGAAGCCGGCGTTCCACAGGGGTCAGTCATAGGACCTCTCCTCTGGAACGTCGGCTACGATTGGCTCCTGCGGGGAACTCTCCTCCGAGGCACGAGTGTCGTCTGCTACGCGGACGACACTCTGCTCACCGCCCGGGGGGGGAGCTTCAGGGAGGCGGCCAACTTGGCCTCAGCGGGCGGATCCTTGGTCGCGGCGAGGATCCGCCGACTAGGATTGAAGGTGGCGCTGCACAAGACCGAGGCCGTGTTCTTCCACGGACCTCGGCAGCGCCCCCCACCTGACGCCCACATCTTCGTGGAGGGCGTCAGAATCGAGATCAAGGCCCAGATGAAATATCTGGGCCTTGTGATCGACAGCAGGTGGCGCTTCGGCCCGCATTTTAGCGGGCTGTCGTCGCGCCTGCTGAAGACGGCGGGGGCGCTCTCGTGGCTGCTCCCCAACTTGGGGGGGCCCAGCGCCCGATGCCGGCAACTCTACGCCGGCATCCTGAAGAGCATGGCCCTCTATGGGGCCCCTATTTGGGAGGACGCCCTCCAACGGCGCGACCTACCTGAGGCGGGCCGCGATGTCCCCCGTGAGGGAGACATTGCGGCTGAGGATAGAGGCCGCGGCGGGAGAGGCTCTCCCTCCTTCCGCGGCCTTGACGGGGCCGCCACCGTATGATGGCGGACGCGGCGGGGCCGCAGGGGAAGAGGAGTGTCGGTGTTTCGTTGCCGCTCTCCCTATCCTCTGCGGCCGTAGCTCCCCCAACGCGGGGGGCATGCGGGGCCCGCCTTTTAGGCGGGCGTGGAGGCCAGCAGGCAACGGGTGCGGGGGCACCGTTGCCTGTTTTGCACAGGCCTCCACCTTGTGGGACGGTAATGGCCAGGTGTTCTCGGCCATTCCCGTAGCCCCCCAACCTGGGGGGCATGTGGGGCCCGCCATACCATCTTGGCGGGCACGCGCCGGGAGGGCTGTGGATGTAAAGGCTATGCCGGATTCCCATGGCCCTCCCATCACGGCGACGCGGGAACACCGCTGAGTTTTAGTGGGCATACTGTCATTCCGACAGGGAGTCCCACATACCCCGTCTCGTCCCCCGGGAGGCGGGGATGCATAAAGCATTTCTCAGCGACAAAAAAAAAAAAAAAAAAAAAAGGTTGGGGGATCCCCCACAGTGCATACTTCCTCGCAGTATCCCCCGGGCAACGTCGTGTCTGACCACCGTAACGGAGTGGCAGACCGGCGGCTAAAGTGCGCTGTGAATTTGTAGACATCGAGCGGTCGTCTGCAAAAATGAGCAAAAAACCAATGCGGGACGCCTCTGGGCGTTTTGCCAATTTTAATCACCCCAATTTTAATCCCAATCCCAATCCCAATTTTAACCCAAATTTTAATCCGAATCGCTCCTCCCAGGGCGATTCAAACGGCCCTTCTCAGGGCCAACCCAACGGCCCTTCTCAGGGCCAACCCAACGGCCCTTCTCAGGGCCACGCCGGTGACGCTGTGGCGTCGGACGCTGACCGCGCACCGTCTGCGGCCAGCTTATTTAGCAGGACAGAGGAGATGTCGGACTCCGACGGTTCGAACATCGACACGTCGGCGGCCGAGAACGACCGCCTGAAGCGGAAGAGGGCCTACCTACGGTACGGGTCCGAGGGCTCCTCGGAATCGGCCGGAGGTAAGGCGGGGAAGAAGTCGAAGTCAAAAAAGGCTTCGACTTCAAAAGCGGCGGAAACCCATGATGTGGGCTTGCTGGACGCCGAGCGCCAGCTAAATCTGGCCAAAAAGGCGCAGCTCCAGCAAGACCTGGAGGAGAGGGTCGCTGCGAAGGAGCGCCAGGCGCAAACCGCCAGGGCGAGGGCTGGCTATGGGGCATCTAGTGTCCTGTATGCTGACCACTCCCTGGCGGAACTGGAGCGCATGGCGCAGGAGGACAGAGAGGAGGTCCTGGAGGTCGCCTCAAAGTCCTCCAATCTGAAGGGGACCTTCCAGAAGGCCCTCAAATGCCGGGCCGCCAGTCTGCACGGCATTGTGCGTGAGCTGCTGAATCGGACGGCCACGGACGAGACGCGGCAGCTGCAGGCGAAGGTGGATCGCCTGCAGGGGGAGGTCAGCCAGCTGCACCAGAAGCTGGCTGAGGCCACGGCTCGGCCTGCCCAACCTGCCCCAGGTCCGGTGGTAGGAGGCTCCTCCTCCCCTTCCAACCTTGAGGAGATCCTCCGAAAGGTGGTGATGGAGGAGAGGGCCTTCACCAGAGCCTGCTTCGCAGGCATTGAGGACCGGCTCCTGCCGGAAAAGCGGCTTCGTCCGCCGCTAGCGGCGGATAAGCCGCCACAGAGGGAGCCGGAACCTGCGCCTGTAGCAGGCCCGGCAGCGGGTGCAAAGCCCGAGGCCGCCAAGCCCTCCAAGGGCAAAGGCAAGGGCAAGAGGACCAAGGCGGCTCCTCAAACCCCCACCACAACCACCGAGGGAGCGACTGGGTCGTCTGCCACTACAGCAGCCACCCAGAAGACGCAGGAGGAAGACGCCCTCCTTCCCTCCACCACCCCGTCCAACCAATCGTGGACGGAAGTGGTCAAGAGAGGGAAGAAGAAGGGAGGGGCCAAGTCGGCCCCCAAGCCCGCTGCGACTGCTCCTGCAGCCAATCGGGCTCCAGCCGGCGGGAGGAAGCTGGTACCTCCCAAAACCGCGGCCGTCGTGGTGACCCTCACACCGGCGGCCGTGGAGCGTGGAGAGACGTACGAGTCCGTTCTAAGACGGGCTCGTACCAATGCTGATCCCTCCCAGCTGGGGATCAGCAGCATTAGGTGCCGCCGCACCCTAACCGGGGCTCGAATTTTCGAGTTCTCGGGGGAAAAGCGCGGCACCAATGCGGACCTCTTCGCAACGAAGTTGCAAGAGGTCATCGCGGACAGTGCGACGGTCGTCAAGCCCGTCAAGACCGCAGCCTTGGAGGTGACCGATCTGGACGATTCGGTCACCAAGGAGGATGTGGTGGCGGCCGTCGCGGCGGCTGGAGGCTGCAACGCTGGCGCGGTGAAGGGGGGAGCCATCCGGCTCGGCCGCCGCGGCATGGGCATCATCCGTGTCGAGTGCCCAGTCGCCGCGGCTGCGGCCGTCCTTGCTGCGACCAATGGACGGCTGCTCGTGGGGCTCAGCTCGGCTGTGGTCCGGGCACTTGAAGACCAGCCTACGCGCTGCTTCAAGTGCTTCGCGTTTGGCCACACCCGAGCCACGTGTCCCTCCAAGTCCGACTGGGGAGACACCTGCTACCAGTGCGGGCAGGAGGGACACAGGAGTGCCACTTGCCGCGCCACCACGCCACACTGCAAGGCGTGTGCCGCCAGTGGCCGTACCGCGGACCACCGGATGACGGGCAGGAGCTGCAAGCCCCCCGTGCGAAAGGGCATAGTGTCGGCGCAGGTTCGCCCTGTTGCCACCACCGCCGCCGCCGTCGCCGCCGCCGCTGCAGTTCCAGCGGCGGTAGCTGAGGAGGAGGGTGCAATGTCGGAATAATGCCTTCCGACTACAGCATCCTCCAGGCGAACGCCAACCACTGCAAAGCGGCCCAGGACCTGGTAGTGCAGGTCATGGCCGAGTGGTTGGTGAACGTAGCGGTGGTCGCCGAGCCCTATTCGGTCCCCAGGAGCTGGCTGGGTGACGCGGACGACTCGGTGGCACTAGCGGCGCGGTCTTCCACGGACTCCCCTCCCCTCTCGCTATTAGAGAGAGGACCGGGATACGTGGCCGCCGCGTGGGGAGACATAGCCCTTGTGGGGGTATATTTCTCCCCAAACCGCTCACTCCAGGACTTTGAGAATTTTCTCGGAGTCCTGGCCGCCGTGGTCGGCAGGGCGGTTCCGCGTCAGGTCTCCGTACTGGGAGACCTGAATGCCAAGTCGGTGAGCTGGGGCAACCCGGCCACCGACGCACGCGGGCGGGCGGTGGAGTTGTGGGCAGCCTCCTCTGGACTCTCCCTCTTGAACAGAGGAAGCGTCCAGACATGCGTGCGGCGTCGGGGTGGCTCAATAGTGGACGTCACTTTCGCCACCCCGGCGTTAGCCGCGCGCGTGCTGAACTGGCGGGTGGACCTGGTGGAGACCATGTCGGACCACCGCTACGTGCGGTTTGACATCTCCACCAGGGGAGCAGGAGCGATGCGGCCCATCTCGGGGCGATCACCGTTCCCGCGGTGGGCTCTCACCCGCCTGGACAGGGAGGCAGCGGCGGAGGCGGCGTTCATCCAGGACTGGCTTTCGCCACCTACCGCCGGCCTGGATGTGGACACCGCAGCGGGGCAGCTGAGGGAGTGTCTGACTGAGGTATGCAACTCTAGCATGCCTCGGTCTCGCCGACCACCACCCAAACGCGCCGTGTACTGGTGGTCGGCGGAGCTGGCGGGGCTTCGAGCAGCTTGTGTGGGGGCAAGGAGGGCCTACACGCGGAGTCGGCGGCGGCGTCGACGGGACCGGGCCGACGAGGACCACCTCTACGACGTATACGTGGAGGCAAAACAGGTCCTCGATCGGGCCATCGCCGCCGCCAAAGACTCGGCGAGAGCCGAGCTGCTGGAGGGTCTCGACAACGACCCCTTCGGGAGACCATACAAGGCTGCGCGCAATAAATTGCGCCCCTTTGGTCCCCCGGTTGCCGAGACCCTGGAGCCCTCATTTCTGGACGGGGTGGTTCAGTCCCTGTTCCCGGGCAGGGACAACTTCACCCCGCCAGTGATGTGCGGAGCCCCGCCAGACGAGGAGGAAGAGGAGGCTCCCCCTCCTGTCACGGAGTCGGAACTTGGCGCGGCGATTCTTCGTATCCGCGCCAAGAAGACGGCTCCAGGCCCCGACGGCGTCCCAGCAAGAGTGGTAGCGATAGCTGCCACTCGTATGGAGGAAAGGTTTCGGGACCTCTTCAGCGCATGCCTTGCGACTGGGAGGTTCCCGAAACCTTGGAAGGAGGGGCAGTTGTGCCTTCTCCGCAAAGAGGGTCGCCCAGCGGATTCCCCCTCGGCATACCGGCCCATCGTTCTACTCGATGAGGTCGGCAAAATGTTCGAGGGGATAATCGCGGCTCGCCTGAAGGGCCACCTGCAGGACATCGGGCCGGACTTGTCGGACGCTCAGTTCGGTTTTCGGGCTGAGCGTTCGACGGTGGACGCGCTGGCCTGGCTTAAGGGCCAGGCGAAGGATGCGATGGAGGCGGGGGACGGATTGTTGGCGGTGTCATTCGACATAGCCAACGCCTTCAACTCCGTTCCTCACTCCACCATCCTTGAGGCGCTCCGGTTCCACGGAGTGCCTCGATACATGCGCAGTCTGCTGGCCAGCTACCTGGAGGATCGGGCGATCCTGCTGGTAGACAGGACTGGCCAAGTCCGGCGGTACGCCGTCGAAGCCGGCGTTCCACAGGGGTCAGTCATAGGACCTCTCCTCTGGAACGTCGGCTACGATTGGCTCCTGCGGGGAACTCTCCTCCGAGGCACGAGTGTCGTCTGCTACGCGGACGACACTCTCCTCACCGCCCGGGGGGGGAGTTTCAGGGAGGCGGCCAACTTGGCCTCGGCGGGCGGATCTTTGGTCGCGGCGAGGATCCGCCGCCTAGGTCTGAAGGTGGCGCTGCACAAGACCGAGGCCGTTTTCTTCCACGGACCTCGGCAGCGCCCCCCACCTGACGCCCACATCTTCGTGGAGGGCGTCAGAATCGAGGTCAAGGCCCAGATGAAATATCTGGGCCTTGTGATCGACAGCAGGTGGCGCTTCGGCCCGCATTTTAGCGGGCTGTCGTCGCGCCTGCTGAAGACGGCGGGGGCGCTCTCGTGGCTGCTCCCCAACTTGGGGGGGCCCAGCCCACGATGCCGGCAACTCTACGCCGGCATCCTCAAGAGTATGGCCCTCTACGGGGCCCCTATTTGGGAGGACGCCCTCCAACGGCGGGAGAACGCCGCCGCCTTGCGGGCACCGCAGAGGGCCATAGCCCAGCGGGTAGCGCGGGCCTACCGCACGGTAGGCTTTGCGGCAGCGTGTGCTCTGGCCAGCACCCCTCCTTGGGAACTCGAGGCGTGGGTGCTCGCCAGAGTGTACGAATGGACGGCGGGGCGGAGAGCGAGAGGAGAACGCACCGCCCCGGAAGAGCGGGAGGCCGTCCGGCGGGAGGCGAGGGACGCCATCGTCCTCCATTGGACGGGGGACCTCGCCACCGCAGCCTTTGGCCGCCGAACCCTCGACGCGCTTGGGCCGGTCCTGCGAGACTGGCTCGAGCGGTCGCACGGGTTCCTCTCGTTCCGTCTGGTGCAGGTGCTGTCCGGACACGGTTGTTTCGGATCATACCTGCACCGGATCGGACGGGAGGAGACGCCGTCGTGCCACGGCTGTGGCGCGGCGGAGGACACGGCGCAGCACACCCTCGAGGTGTGCCCGTCGTGGTCCGAGCCGCGCCGCAGTCTCATGGCGGCGATCGGACCGGACCTCTCGCTCCCCGGTGTGGTAAACGCCATGCTGGGGGATGAGGGGTCCTGGGCGGCATTCGCCTCCTTCTGCGAACACGTCATGTCCCAGAAGGAGGCGGCGGAGCGCGCGCGGGAGGACGATCCTCACGCGGCGCTGCTCCGAAGGCGGAGGAGGGGTCGGAGAAGACGTCAGTTTGACGGACATCTCCGACTCCTCCCAGGTGGAGGCCAGCAGGCAACGGGTGCGGGGGCACCCTTGCCTGCATCGCACAGGCCTCTACCAGTGTCGGACGGGAATGGCCAGGTGTTCCCGGCCATTCCCGTAGCCTCCCAGCCCGGGGGGCATGCGGGGCCCGCCAGCTAGCTAGGCGGGCATGCGCCGGGAGGGTTGTGGAAGTAAAGGCTGAGCCGGTTTCCCATGACCCTCCCATCACGGCGACGCGGGAACACCGCTGAGTTTTAGTGGGTATACTGTCATTCGGACAGGGAGTCCCACATACCCCGTCTCGTCCCCCACGAGTCGGGCATGCATAAAGCATTTCTCAGCGAGAAAAAAAAAAAAAAAAAAAAGGTTAGGTTAGGTTCCCCCCCCGGTGGGTTCCCGCATTGTCGAGGCGGGGGGGCTCAGTAGCCGTGGCGAGCTGGGCCACGGTGAAGCTAAGAGGAACCCCAGCGGGGGCCGCTCGTCCGGGCTGTGCGGTTTAGCCCGACGTAGCGGCCCACGGGTAGGTTGCGGTGCCGCGACATCGCGACCTACCTGAGGCGGGCCGCGATGTCCCCCGTGAGGGAGACATTGCGGCTGAGGACAGAGGCCGCGGCGGGAGGGGCTCTCCCTTCCTTCCGCGGCCTTGACGGGGCCGCCACCGTTCGATGGCGGACGCGGTGGGGCCGCAGGGGAAGAGGAGTGTCGGTGTGTCGTTGCCGCTCTCCCTATCCTCTGCGGCCGTAGCTCCCCCAACGTGGGGGGCATGCGGGGCCCGCCTTTCAGGCGGGCGTGGAGGCCAGCAGGCAACGGGTGCGGGGGCACCGTTGCCTGTTTTGCACAGGCCTCCACCTTGTGGGACGGGAATGGCCAGGTGTTCTCGGCCATTCCCGTAGCCCCCCCAACCTGGGGGGCATGTGGGGCCCGCCATACCATCTTGGCGGGCATGCGTCGGGAGGGCTGTGGAAGTAAAGGCTATGCCGGTTTCCCATGGCCCTCCCATCACGGCGACGCGGGAACACCGCTGAGTTTTAGTGGGTATACTGTCATTCCGACAGGGAGTCCCACATACCCCGTCTCGTCCCCCGGGAGGCGGGGATGCATAAAGCATTTCTCAGCGACAAAAAAAAAAAAAAAAAAAAAAAAAAAAAAAAAAAAAAAAAAAAAAAGGTTAGGTTAGGTTCCCCCCCGGTGGGTTCCCGCATTGTCGAGGCGGGGGGGCTCAGTAGCCGTGGCGAGCTGGGCCACGGTGAAGCTAAGAGGAACCCCAGCGGGGGCCGCTCGTCAAGGCTTTGCGGCTTAGCCAATGACGTAGCGGCCGTAGGGTAGGTTGCGGTGCCGCTTGGGCGACATCGCAGCCTACCTGAGGCGGGCCGCGGTGTCCCCCGTGAGGGAGACATCGCGGCTGAGGATTGGAGGCCGCGGCGGGAGAGGAGTGTCGGTGTTTCGTTGCCGCTCTCCCTACCTTCCGCGGCCTTGACGGGGCCGCCACCGTTCGATGGCGGACGCGGTGGGGCCGCAGGGGAAGAGGAGTGTCGGTGTGTCGTTGCCGCTCTCCCTATCCTCTGCGGCCGTAGCTCCCCCAACGCGGGGGGCATGCGGGGCCCGCCTTTTAGGCGGGCGTGGAGGCCAGCAGGCAACGGGTGCGGGGGCTCCGTTGCCTGTTTTGCACAGGCCTCCACCTTGTGGGACGGGAATGGCCAGGTGTTCCCGGCCATTCCCGTAGCCCCCCAACTTGGGGGGCATGTGGGGCCCGCCATACCATCTTGGCGGGCGTGCGCCGGGAGGGCTGTGGAAGTAAAGGCTATGCCGGTTTCCCATGGCCCTCCCATTACGGCGATGTAGGAACACCGCTGAGTTTTAGTGGGTATACTGTCATTCCGACAGGGAGTCCCACATACCCCGTCTCGTCCCCCGGGAGGCGGGGATGCATAAAGCATTTCTCAGCGACAAAAAAAAAAAAAAAAAAAAAAAAAAAAAAAAAAAAAAAAAAAAAAAAAAAAGGTTAGGTTAGGTTAGGTTAGGTTAGGTTAGGTTGCGCAGTCTACTGGCCAGCTACCTGGAGGATCGGGCGATCCTCCTCGTAGATAGGACTGGCCAAGTCCGGCGGTACGCAGTCGAAGCCGGCGTTCCACAGGGGTCAGTCATAGGACCTCTCCTCTGGAACGTCGGCTACGATTGGCTCTTGCGGGGAACTCTCCTCCGAGGCACGAGCGTCGTCTGCTACGCGGACGACACTCTCCTCACCGCCCGGGGGGGGAGTTTCAGGGAGGCGGCCAACTTGGCCTCGGCGGGCGGATCCTTGGTCGCAGCGAGGATCCGCCGCCTAGGTCTGAAGGTGGCGCTGCACAAGACCGAGGCCGTGTTCTTCCACGGACCTCGGCAGCGCCCCCCACCTGACGCCCACATCTTCGTGGAGGGCGTCAGAATCGAGGTCAAGGCCCAGATGAAATATCTGGGCCTTGTGATCGACAGCAGGTGGCGCTTCGGCCCGCATTTTAGCGGGTTGTCGTCGCGCCTGCTGAAGACGGCGGGGGCGCTCTCGTGGCTGCTCCCCAACTTGGGGGGGCCCAGCGCACGATGCCGGCAACTCTACGCCGGCATCCTCAAGAGTATGGCCCTCTACGGGGCCCCTATTTGGGAGGACGCCCTCCAACGGCGGGAGAACGCCGCCGCCTTGCGGGCACCGCAGAGGGCCATAGCCCAGCGGGTAGCGCGGGCCTACCGCACGGTGGGCTTTGCGGCAGCGTGTGCTCTGGCCAGCACCCCTCCTTGGGAACTCGAGGCGTGGGTGCTCGCCAGAGTGTACGAATGGACGGCGGGGCGGAGAGCGAGAGGAGAACGCACCGCCCCGGAAGAGAGGGAGGCCGTCCGGCGGGAGGCGAGGGACGCCATCGTCCTCCATTGGACGGGGGACCTCGCCACCGCAGCCTTTGGCCGCCGAACCCTCGACGCGCTTGGGCCGGTCCTGCGAGACTGGCTCGAGCGGTCGCACGGGTTCCTCTCGTTCCGTCTGGTGCAGGTGCTGTCCGGACACGGTTGTTTCGGATCATACCTGCACCGGATCGGACGGGAGGAGACGCCGTCGTGCCACGGCTGTGGCGCGGCGGAGGACACGGCGCAGCACACCCTCGAGGTGTGCCCGTCGTGGTCCGAGCCGCGCCGCAGTCTCATGGCGGCGATCGGACCGGACCTCTCGCTCCCCGGTGTGGTAAACGCCATGCTGGGGGATGAGGGGTCCTGGGCGGCAGTCGCCTCCTTCTGCGAACACGTCATGTCCCAGAAGGAGGCGGCGGAGCGCGCGCGGGAGGACGATCCTCACGCGGCGCTGCTCCGAAGGCGGAGGAGGGGTCGGAGAAGACGTCAGTTTGACGGACATCTCCGACTCCTCCCAGGTGGAGGCCAGCAGGCAACGGGTGCGGGGGCACCCTTGCCTGCATCGCACAGGCCTCCACCAGTGTCGGACGGGAATGGCCAGGTGTTCCAGGCCATTCCCGTAGCCCCCCAGCTCGGGGGGCATGCGGGGCCCGCCAGCTAGGCGGGCATGCGCCGGGAGGGTTGTGGAAGTAAAGGCTGAGCCGGTTTCCCATGACCCTCCCATCACGGCGACGCGGGAACACCGCTGAGTTTTAGTGGGTATACTGTCATTCGGACAGGGAGTCCCACATACCCCGTCTCGTCCCCCACGAGTCGGGCATGCATAAAGCATTTCTCAGCGAGGAAAAAAAAAAAAAAAAAAAAAAAAAAAAAAAAAAAAAAAAAAAAAAAAAAAAAAAAAAGGTTAGGTTAGGTTAGGTTAGGTTAGGTTCCTAGTTTTAGCTCGAATCGCTCCTCCCAGGGCGATTCAAACGGCCCTTCTCAGGGCCAACCCAACGGCCCTTCTCAGGGCCAATCCAAAGGCCCTTCTCAGGGCCACGTCGGTGACGCCTCGGCGTCGGACGCTGACCGCGCACCGTCTGCAGCCAGCTTGGCTGGTGGGGTAGACGAGTTTTCGGACTCCGACCAATCCAGCATGGACACGTCGGCGGCCGAGAATGACCGCCTCAGGCGGAAGAGGGCTTACTACCTAAGGCAAGGGTCCGAGGGCTCCTCGGAGTCGGCCGGAGGGGAGAAGGGAGGGAAGAAGTCGAAGTCCAAAAGGGCTTCGACTTCTAAAGCGGCAGATACCCACGATGTGGGCTTGCTGGACGCCGAGCGCCAGCTAAATCTGGCTAAGAGGGTGCAGCTCCAGCAAGACCTGGAGGATAGGGTCGCTGCGAAGGAGCGCCAGACGCAAACCGCCAGGGCGAGGGCTGGCTATGGGGCATCAAGTGTCCTATATGCTGACCACTCCCTGGCGGAACTGGAGCGCATGGCGCAGGAGGATAAAGAGGAAGTCCTGGAGGTCGCCTCAAAATCCTCCAACTTGAAGGGGACCTTCCAAAAGGCCCTCAAATGCCGGGCCGCCAGTCTACACGGCATCGTCGGAGAGCTAATGAAGCGGACGGCCACGGACGAGACGCGGCAACTGCAGGCGAAGGTGGATCGCCTGCAGGCGGAGGTCAGCCAGCTACACCTGAAGCTGGCTGAGGCCACGGCTCGGCCTGCCCAACCTGCCCCAGGTCCGGCGGTAGGAGGCTCTTCCTCCCCTTCCAACCTCGAGGAGATCATCCGAAAGGTTGTCATGGAGGAGAGAGCCTTCACCAGAGCCTGCTTCGCAGGCATAGAGGACCGGCTCCTGCCGGAAAAGCGGCTCCGCTCGCCGCTAGCGGCGGATAAGCCAACGCAGCGGGAGCCGGAACCTGCACCTGTAGCAGGCCCGGCAGCGGGTGCGCAGCCCCAGGCCCCCAAGTCCTCCAAGGGCAAAGGCAAGGGGAAGAGGACCAAGGCGGCTCCTCAAACCCCCGCCACGAGCGCGGAGGGAGCAGCTGAGTCGTCCACTCCAGCAACGCCCCAGAACCTGCAGGAAGAAGATGCCCTTCTTCCCTCCACCACCCCGTCCAACCAGTCGTGGACGGAAGTGGTCAAGAGAGGGAAGAAGAAGGGAGGGGCCAAGTCGGCCCCCAAGCCCGCCGCGAGTGCTCCTGCAGCCAATCGGGCTTCAGCCGGCGGGAGGAAGCTGGTTCCTCCCAAAACTGCGGCCGTCGTAGTGACCCTCACCCTGGCGGCCGTGGAGCGGGGAGAGACGTACGAGTCCGTTCTAAGACGGGCTCGTACCAATGCTGATCCCTCCCAGCTGGGGATCAGCAGCATTAGGTGCCGCCGCACCCTAACCGGGGCTCGAATTTTCGAGTTCTCGGGGGAAAAGCGCGGCACCAATGCGGACCTCTTCGCAACGAAGTTGCAAGAGGTCATCGCGGACAGTGCGACGGTCGTCAAGCCCGTCAAGACCGCAGCCTTGGAGGTGACCGATCTGGACGATTCGGTCACCAAGGAGGATGTGGTGGCGGCCGTCGCGGCGGCTGGAGGCTGCAACGCTGGCGCGGTGAAGGGGGGAGCCATCCGGCTCGGCCGCCGCGGCATGGGCATCATCCGTGTCGAGTGCCCAGTTGCCGCGGCTGCGGCCGTCCTTGCTGCGACCAATGGACGGCTGCTCGTGGGGCTCAGCTCGGCTGTGGTCCGGGCACTTGAAGACCAGCCTACGCGCTGCTTCAAATGTTTCGCGTTCGGCCACACCCGAGCCACGTGTCCCTCCAAGTCCGACTGGGGAGACACCTGCTACCAGTGCGGGCAGGAGGGACACAGGAGTGCCACTTGCCGCGCCACCACGCCGCACTGCAAGGCGTGTGCCGCCAGTGGCCGCCCCGCGGACCACCGGATGACGGGCAGGAGCTGCAAGCCCCCCGTGCGGAAGGGCATAGTGCCGGCGCAGGTTCGCCCTGCTGCCACCACCGCCGCCGCCGTCGCCGCCGCTGCAGCACCAGCGGCGGTAGCTGAGGAGGGGGGTGCAATGTCGGAATAATGGTTTCCGACTACAGCATCCTCCAGGCGAACGCCAACCACTGCAAAGCGGCCCAGGACCTGGTAGTGCAGGTCATGGCCGAGTGGTTGGTGAACGTAGCGGTGGTCGCCGAGACCTACTCGATCCCCAGCAGCTGGCTGGGCGACGAGGACGACTCGGTGGCACTAGCGGCGCGGTCTTCCACGGACTCCCCTCCCCTCTCGCTATTAGAGAGAGGACCGGGATACGTGGCCGCCGCGTGGGGAGACATAGCCCTTGTGGGGGTATATTTCTCCCCAAACCGCCCACTCCAGGACTTTGAGAATTTTCTCGGAGTCCTGGCCGCCGTGGTCGGCAGGGCGGTTCCGCGTCAGGTCTCCGTACTGGGAGACCTGAATGCCAAGTCGGTGAGCTGGGGCAACCCGGCCACCGACGCACGCGGACGGGCGGTGGAGTTGTGGGCAGCCTCCTCTGGACTCTCCCTCTTGAACAGAGGAAGCGTCCAGACATGCGTGCTTCGTCAGGGTGGCTCAATAGTGGACGTCACTTTCGCCACCCCGGCGTTAGCCGCGCGCGTGCTGAACTGGCGGGTGGACCTGGTGGAGACCATGTCGGACCACCGTTACGTGCGGTTCGACATCTCCACCAGGGGCCCAGGAGCGATGCGGCCCATCTCGGGGCGATCACCGTTCCCGCGGTGGGCTCTCACCCGCCTGGACAGGGAGGCAGCGGCGGAAGCGGCGTTCATCCAGGACTGGCTTTCGCCGCCTACCGCCGGCCTGGATGTGGACACCGCAGCGGGGCAGCTGAGGGAGTGTCTGATCGAGGTATGCAACTCTAGCATGCCTCGGTCTCGCCGACCACCACCCAAACGCGCCGTGTACTGGTGGTCGGCGGAGCTGGCGGGGCTCCGAGCAGCTTGCGTGGAGGCAAGGAGGGCCTACACGCGGAGTCGGCGGCGGCGTCGAAGGGACCGGGCCGACGAGGACCACCTCTACGACGTGTACGTGGAGGCAAAACAGGTCCTCGGTCGGGCCATCGCCGCCGCCAAAGACGCGGCGAGAGCCGAGCTGCTGGAGGGTCTCGACAACGACCCCTACGGGAGACCATACAAAGCTGCGCGCAATAAATTGCGCCCCTTTGGTCCCCCGGTTGCCGAGACCCTAGAGCCCTCATTTCTGGACGGGGTGGTTCAGTCCCTGTTCCCGGGCAGGGACAACTTCACCCCGCCAGTGATGTGTGGAGCCCCGCTAGCAGACGAGGAGGAAGAGGAGCCCCCTCCTGTCACGGAGTCGGAACTTGGCGCGGTGATCCTCCGTATCCGCGCCAAGAAGACGGCCCCAGGCCCCGACGGTGTCCCGGCAAGAGTGGTAGCAATCGCTGCCACTCGAATGGAGGAAAGGTTTCGGGAGCTCTTCAGCGTATGCCTTGCGACTGGGAGGTTCCCGAAACCTTGGAAGGAAGGGCAGTTGTGCCTCCTCCACAAGGAGGGCCGCCCAGCAGACTCCCCCTCGGCATACCGGCCCATCGTCTTGCTCGATGAGGTCGGAAAAATGTTCGAGGGGATAATGGCGGCTCGCCTGAAGGGCCACCTGCGGGACATCGGGCCGGACTTGTCGGACGCTCAGTTTGGTTTTCGGGCTGAGCGTTCGACGGTGGACGCGCTGGCCTGGCTTAAGGGCCAGGCGAAGGATGCGATGGAGGCGGGGGACGGATTGTTGGCGGTGTCATTCGACATAGCCAACGCCTTCAACTCCGTTCCTCACTCCACCATCCTAGAGGCGCTCCGATTCCACGGAGTGCCTCGATACCTGCGCAGTCTACTGGCCAGCTACCTGGAGGATCGGGCGATCCTCCTCGTAGATAGGACTGGCCAAGTCCGGCGGTACGCAGTCGAAGCCGGCGTTCCACAGGGGTCAGTCATAGGACCTCTCCTCTGGAACGTCGGCTACGATTGGCTCTTGCGGGGAACTCTCCTCCGAGGCACGAGTATCGTCTGCTACGCGGACGACACTCTCCTCACCGCCCGGGGGGGGAGTTTCAGGGAGGCGGCCAACTTGGCCTCGGCGGGCGGATCCTTGGTCGCAGCGAGGATCCGCCGCCTAGGTCTGAAGGTGGCGCTGCACAAGACCGAGGCCGTGTTCTTCCACGGACCTCGGCAGCGCCCCCCACCTGACGCCCACATCTTCGTGGAGGGCGTCAGAATCGAGGTCAAGGCCCAGATGAAATATCTGGGCCTTGTGATCGACAGCAGGTGGCGCTTCGGCCCGCATTTTAGCGGGCTGTCGTCGCGCCTGCTGAAGACGGCGGGGGCGCTCTCGTGGCTGCTCCCCAACTTGGGGGGGCCCAGCGCACGATGCCGGCAACTCTACGCCGGCATCCTCAAGAGTATGGCCCTCTACGGGGCCCCTATTTGGGAGGACGCCCTCCAACGGCGGGAGAACGCCGCCGCCTTGCGGGCACCGCAGAGGGCCATAGCCCAGCGGGTAGCGCGGGCCTACCGCACGGTGGGCTTTGCGGCAGCGTGCGCTCTGGCCAGCACCCCTCCTTGGGAACTCGAGGCGTGGGTGCTCGCCAGAGTGTACGAATGGACGGCGGGGCGGAGAGCGAGAGGAGAACGCACCGCCCCGGAAGAGCGGGAGGCCGTCCGGCGGGAGGCGAGGGACGCCATCGTCCTCCATTGGACGGGGGACCTCGCCACCGCAGCCTTTGGCCGCCGAACCCTCGACGCGCTTGGGCCGGTCCTGCGAGACTGGCTCGAGCAGTCGCACGGGTTCCTCTCGTTCCGTCTGGTGCAGGTGCTGTCCGGACACGGTTGTTTCGGATCATACCTGCACCGGATCGGACGGGAGGAGACGCCGTCGTGCCACGGCTGTGGCGCGGCGGAGGACACGGCGCAGCACACCCTCGAGGTGTGCCCGTCGTGGTCCGAGCCGCGCCGCAGTCTCATGGCGGCGATCGGACCGGACCTCTCGCTCTCCGGTGTGGTAAACGCCATGCTGGGGGATGAGGGGTCCTGGGCGGCAGTCGCCTCCTTCTGCGAACACGTCATGTCCCAGAAGGAGGCGGCGGAGCGCGCGCGGGAGGACGATCCTCACGCGGCGCTGCTCCGAAGGCGGAGGAGGGGTCGGAGAAGACGTCAGTTTGACGGGCATCTCCGACTCCTCCCAGGTGGAGGCCAGCAGGCAACGGGTGCGGGGGCACCCTTGCCTGCATCGCACAGGCCTCCACCAGTGTCGGACGGGAATGGCCAGGTGTTCCCGGCCATTCCCGTAGCCCCCCAGCCCGGGGGGCATGCGGGGCCCGCCAGCTAGGCGGGCATGCGCCGGGAGGGTTGTGGAAGTAAAGGCTGAGCCGGTTTCCCATGACCCTCCCATCACGGCGACGCGGGAACACCGCTGAGTTTTAGTGGGTATACTGTCATTCGGACAGGGAGTCCCACATACCCCGTCTCGTCCCCCACGAGTCGGGCATGCATAAAGCATTTCTCAGCGAGAAAAAAAAAAAAAAAAAAAGGTTAGGTTAGGTTAGGTTAGGTTAGGTTAGGTTAGGTTCCCCCCCGGTGGGTTCCCGCATTGTCGAGGCGGGGGGGCTCAGTAGCCGTGGCGAGCTGGGCCACGGTGAAGCTAAGAGGAACCCCAGCGGGGGCGGCTCGTCCGGGCTGTGCGGTTTAGCCCGACGTAGCGGCCCACGGGTAGGTTGCGGTGCCGCGACATCGCGACCTACCTGAGGCGGGCCGCGATGTCCCCCGTGAGGGAGACATTGCGGCTGAGGACAGAGGCCGCGGCGGGAGGGGTTCTCCCTTCCTTCCGCGGCCTTGACGGGGCCGCCACCGTGAGATGGCGGACGCGGTGGGGCCGCAGGGGAAGAGGAGTGTCGGTGTATCGTTGCCGCTCTCCCTATCCTCTGCGGCCGTAGCTCCCCCAACGCGGGGGGCATGCGGGGCCCGCCTTTTAGGCGGGCGTGGAGGCCAGCAGGCAACGGGTGCGGGGGCTCCGTTGCCTGTTTTGCACAGGCCTCCACCTTGTGGGACGGGAATGGCCAGGTGTTCTCGGCCATTCCCGTAGCCCCCCAACCTGGGGGGCATGTGGGGCCCGCCATACCATCTTGGCGGGCATGCGTCGGGAGGGCTGTGGATGTAAAGGCTATGCCGGATTCCCATGGCCCTCCCATCACGGCGACGCGGGAACACCGCTGAGTTTTAGTGGGTATACTGTCATTCGGACAGGGAGTCCCACATACCCCGTCTCGTCCCCCGGGAGGCGGGGATGCATAAAGCATTTCTCAGCGACAAAAAAAAAAAAAAAAAGGTTAGGTTAGGTTAGGTTAGGTTACCCCCCCGGTGGGTTCCCGCATTGTCGAGGCGGGGGGGCTCAGTAGCCGTGGCGAGCTGGGCCACGGTGAAGCTAAGAGGAACCCCAGCGGGGGCCGCTCGTCCGGGCTGTGCGGTTTAGCCCGACGTAGCGGCCGTAGGGTAGGTTGCGGTGCCGCTTGGGCGACATCGCAGCCTACCTGAGGCGGGCCGCGGTGTCCCCCGTGAGGGAGACATCGCGGCTGAGGATTGGAGGCCGCGGCGGGAGAGGAGTGTCGGTGTTTCGTTGCCGCTCTCCCTACCTTCCGCGGCCTTGACGGGGCCGCCACCGTTAGATGGCGGACGCGGTGGGGCCGCAGGGGAAGAGGAGTGTCGGTGTTTCGTTGCCGCTCTCCCTATCCTCTGCGGCCGTAGCTCCCCCAACCTGGGGGGGCATGCGGGGCCTGCCTCTTAGGCGGGCGTGGAGGCCAGCATGCCAGCGGGTGCGGGGGCACCGTTGCCTGTTTTGCACAGGCCTCCACCTTGTGGGACGGGAATGGCCAGGTGTTCTCGGCCATTCCCGTAGCCCCCCCAACCTGGGGGGCATGTGGGGCCCGCCATACCATCTTGGCGGGCATGCGTCGGGAGGGCTGTGGATGTAAAGGCTATGCCGGTTTCCCATGGCCCTCCCATCACGGCGACGCGGGAACACCGCTGAGTTTTAGTGGGTATACTGTCATTCCGACAGGGAGTCCCACATACCCCGTCTCGTCCCCCGGGAGGCGGGGATGCATAAAGCATTTCTCAGCGACAAAAAAAAAAAAAAAAAAAGGTTAGGTTCCCCCCCGGTGGGTTCCCGCATTGTCGAGGCGGGGGGGCTCAGTAGCCGTGGCGAGCTGGGCCACGGTGAAGCTAAGAGGAACCCCAGCGGGGGCGGCTCGTCCGGGCTGTGCGGTTTAGCCCGACGTAGCGGCCCACGGGTAGGTTGCGGTGCCGCGACATCGCGACCTACCTGAGGCGGGCCGCGATGTCCCCCGTGAGGGAGACATTGCGGCTGAGGACAGAGGCCGCGGCGGGAGGGGTTCTCCCTTCCTTCCGCGGCCTTGACGGGGCCGCCACCGTGAGATGGCGGACGCGGTGGGGCCGCAGGGGAAGAGGAGTGTCGGTGTATCGTTGCCGCTCTCCCTATCCTCTGCGGCCGTAGCTCCCCCAACGCGGGGGGCATGCGGGGCCCGCCTTTTAGGCGGGCGTGGAGGCCAGCAGGCAACGGGTGCGGGGGCTCCGTTGCCTGTTTTGCACAGGCCTCCACCTTGTGGGACGGGAATGGCCAGGTGTTCTCGGCCATTCCCGTAGCCCCCCAACCTGGGGGGCATGTGGGGCCCGCCATACCATCTTGGCGGGCATGCGTCGGGAGGGCTGTGGATGTAAAGGCTATGCCGGATTCCCATGGCCCTCCCATCACGGCGACGCGGGAACACCGCTGAGTTTTAGTGGGTATACTGTCATTCGGACAGGGAGTCCCACATACCCCGTCTCGTCCCCCGGGAGGCGGGGATGCATAAAGCATTTCTCAGCGACAAAAAAAAAAAAAAAAAGGTTAGGTTAGGTTAGGTTAGGTTACCCCCCCGGTGGGTTCCCGCATTGTCGAGGCGGGGGGGCTCAGTAGCCGTGGCGAGCTGGGCCACGGTGAAGCTAAGAGGAACCCCAGCGGGGGCCGCTCGTCCGGGCTGTGCGGTTTAGCCCGACGTAGCGGCCGTAGGGTAGGTTGCGGTGCCGCTTGGGCGACATCGCAGCCTACCTGAGGCGGGCCGCGGTGTCCCCCGTGAGGGAGACATCGCGGCTGAGGATTGGAGGCCGCGGCGGGAGAGGAGTGTCGGTGTTTCGTTGCCGCTCTCCCTACCTTCCGCGGCCTTGACGGGGCCGCCACCGTTAGATGGCGGACGCGGTGGGGCCGCAGGGGAAGAGGAGTGTCGGTGTTTCGTTGCCGCTCTCCCTATCCTCTGCGGCCGTAGCTCCCCCAACCTGGGGGGGCATGCGGGGCCTGCCTCTTAGGCGGGCGTGGAGGCCAGCATGCCAGCGGGTGCGGGGGCACCGTTGCCTGTTTTGCACAGGCCTCCACCTTGTGGGACGGGAATGGCCAGGTGTTCTCGGCCATTCCCGTAGCCCCCTAACTTGGGGGGCATGTGGGGCCCGCCATACCATCTTGGCGGGCATGCGTCGGGAGGGCTGTGGAAGTAAAGGCTATGCCGGTTTCCCATGGCCCTCCCATCACGGCGACGCGGGAACACCGCTGAGTTTTAGTGGGTATACTGTCATTCCGACAGGGAGTCCCACATACCCCGTCTCGTCCCCCGGGAGGCGGGGATGCATAAAGCATTTCTCAGCGACAAAAAAAAAAAAAAAAAAAAAAAGGTTAGGTTAGGTTAGGTTAGGTTAGGTTGGTCCCCCCCCCCCCCGGTGGGTTCCCGCATTGTCGAGGCGGGGGGGCTCAGTAGCCGTGGCGAGCTGGGCCACGGTGAAGCTAAGAGGAACCCCAGCGGGGGCCGCTCGTCAAGGCTTTGCGGCTTAGCCAATGACGTAGCGGCCGTAGGGTAGGTTGCGGTGCCGCTTGGGCGACATCGCAGCCTACCTGAGGCGGGCCGCGGTGTCCCCCGTGAGGGAGACATCGCGGCTGAGGATTGGAGGCCGCGGCGGGAGAGGAGTGTCGGTGTTTCGTTGCCGCTCTCCCTACCTTCCGCGGCCTTGACGGGGCCGCCACCGTTCGATGGCGGACGCGGTGGGGCCGCAGGGGAAGAGGAGTGTCGGTGTGTCGTTGCCGCTCTCCCTATCCTCTGCGGCCGTAGCTCCCCCAACGTGGGGGGCATGCGGGGCCCGCCTTTCAGGCGGGCGTGGAGGCCAGCAGGCAACGGGTGCGGGGGCACCGTTGCCTGTTTTGCACAGGCCTCCACCTTGTGGGACGGGAATGGCCAGGTGTTCTCGGCCATTCCCGTAGCCCCCCAACCTGGGGGGCATGTGGGGCCCGCCATACCATCTTGGCGGGCATGCGCCGGGAGGGCTGTGGAAGTAAAGGCTATGCCGGTTTCCCATGGCCCTCCCAACACGGCGACGCGGGAACACCGCTGAGTTTTAGTGGGTATACTGTCATTCCGACAGGGAGTCCCACATACCCCGTCTCGTCCCCCGGGAGGCGGGGATGCACAAAGCATTTCTCAGCGACAAAAAAAAAAAAAAAAAAAAAAAAAAAAAAAAAAAGGTTAGGTTGGTCCCCCGGTTGCCGAGACCCTAGAGCCCTCATTTCTGGACGGGGTGGTTCAGTCCCTGTTCCCGGGCAGGGACAACTTCACCCCGCCAGTGATGTGTGGAGCCCCGCTAGCAGACGAGGAGGAAGAGGAGCCCCCTCCTGTCACGGAGTCGGAACTTGGCGCGGCGATCCTCCGTATCCGCGCCAAGAAGACGGCTCCAGGCCCCGACGGTGTCCCGGCAAGAGTGGTAGCAATCGCTGCCACTCGAATGGAGGAAAGGTTTCGGGAGCTCTTCAGCGCATGCCTTGCGACTGGGAGGTTCCCGAAACCTTGGAAGGAAGGGCAGTTGTGCCTCCTCCGCAAGGAGGGCCGCCCAGCAGACTCCCCCTCGGCATACCGGCCCATCGTCTTGCTCGATGAGGTCGGAAAAATGTTCGAGGGGATATTGGCGGCTCGCCTGAAGGGCCACCTGCGGGACATCGGGCCGGACTTGTCGGACGCTCAGTTTGGTTTTCGGGCTGAGCGTTCGACGGTGGACGCGCTGGCCTGGCTTAAGGGCCAGGCGAAGGATGCGATGGAGGCGGGGGACGGATTGTTGGCGGTGTCATTCGACATAGCCAACGCCTTCAACTCCGTTCCTCACTCCACCATCCTAGAGGCGCTCCGATTCCACGGAGTGCCTCGATACCTGCGCAGTCTACTGGCCAGCTACCTGGAGGATCGGGCGATCCTCCTCGTAGATAGGACTGGCCAAGTCCGGCGGTACGCAGTCGAAGCCGGCGTTCCACAGGGGTCAGTCATAGGACCTCTCCTCTGGAACGTCGGCTACGATTGGCTCTTGCGGGGAACTCTCCTCCGAGGCACGAGCGTCGTCTGCTACGCGGACGACACTCTCCTCACCGCCCGGGGGGGGAGTTACAGGGAGGCGGCCAACTTGGCCTCGGCGGGCGGATCCTTGGTCGCAGCGAGGATCCGCCGCCTAGGTCTGAAGGTGGCGCTGCACAAGACCGAGGCCGTGTTCTTCCACGGACCTCGGCAGCGCCCCCCACCTGACGCCCACATCTTTGTGGAGGGCGTCAGAATCGAGGTCAAGGCCCAGATGAAGTATCTGGGCCTTGTGATCGACAGCAGGTGGCGTTTCGGCCCGCATTTTAGCGGGCTGTCTTCGCGCCTGCTGAAGACGGCGGGGGCGCTCTCGTGGCTGCTCCCCAACTTGGGGGGGCCCAGCGCACGATGCCGGCAACTTTACGCCGGCATCCTGAAGAGTATGGCCCTCTACGGGGCCCCTATTTGGGAGGACGCCCTCCAACGGCGGGAGAACGCCGCCGCCTTGCGGGCACCCCAGAGGGCCATAGCCCAGCGGGTAGCGCGGGCCTACCGCACGGTAGGCTTTGCGGCAGCGTGCGCTCTGGCCAGCACCCCTCCTTGGGAACTCGAGGCGTGGGTGCTCGCCAGAGTGTACGAATGGACGGCGGGGCGGAGGGCGAGAGGAGAACGCACCGCCCCGGAAGAGCGGGAGGCCGTCCGGCGGGAGGCGAGGGACGCCACCGTCCTCCATTGGACGGGGGACCTCGCCACCGCAGCCTTTGGCCGCCGAACCCTCGACGCGCTTGGGCCGGTCCTGCGAGACTGGCTCGAGCGGTCGCACGGGTTCCTCTCGTTCCGTCTGGTGCAGGTGCTGTCCGGACACGGTTGTTTCGGATCGTACCTGCACCGGATCGGACGGGAGGAGACGCCGTCGTGCCACGGCTGTGGCGCGGCGGAGGACACGGCGCAGCACACCCTCGAGGTGTGCCCGTCGTGGTCCGAGCCGCGCCGCAGTCTCATGGCGGCGATCGGACCGGACCTCTCGCTCCCCGGTGTGGTAAACGCCATGCTGGGGGATGAGGGGTCCTGGGCGGCAGTCGCCTCCTTCTGCGAACACGTCATGTCCCAGAAGGAGGCGGCGGAGCGCGCGCGGGAGGACGATCCTCACGCGGCGCTGCTCCGAAGGCGGAGGAGGGATCGGAGAAGACGTCAGTTTGACGGACATCTCCGACTCCTCCCAGGTGGAGGCCAGCAGGCAACGGGTGCGGGGGCACCCTTGCCTGCATCGCACAGGCCTCCACCAGTGTCGGACGGGAATGGCCAGGTGTTCCCGGCCATTCCCGTAGCCCCCCAGTCCGGGGGGCATGCGGGGCCCGCCAGCTAGGCGGGCATGCGCCGGGAGGGTTGTGGAAGTAAAGGCTGAGCCGGTTTCCCATGACCCTCCCATCACGGCGACGCGGGAACACCGCTGAGTTTTAGTGGGTATACTGTCATTCGGACAGGGAGTCCCACATACCCCGTCTCGTCCCCCACGAGTCGGGCATGCATAAAGCATTTCTCAGCGAGAAAAAAAAAAAAAAAAAAAAAAAAAAAAAAAAAAAAAAAAAAAAAAAAAAAAAAAGGTTAGGTTAGGTTAGGTTAGGTTAGGTTAGGTTAGGTTAGGTTCCCCCCCGGTGGGTTCCCGCATTGTCGAGGCGGGGGGGCTCAGTAGCCGTGGCGAGCTGGGCCACGGTGAAGCTAAGAGGAACCCCAGCGGGGGCCGCTCGTCCGGGCTGTGCGGTTTAGCCCGACGTAGCGGCCGTAGGGTAGGTTGCGGTGCCGCTTGGGCGACATCGCAGCCTACCTGAGGCGGGCCGCGGTGTCCCCCGTGAGGGAGATATCGCGGCTGAGGATTGGAGGCCGCGGCGGGAGAGGAGTGTCGGTGTTTCGTTGCCGCTCTCCCTACCTTCCGCGGCCTTGACGGGGCCGCCACCGTTAGATGGCGGACGCGGTGGGGCCGCAGGGGAAGAGGAGTGTCGGTGTTTCGTTGCCGCTCTCCCTATCCTCTGCGGCCGTAGCTCCCCCAACCTGGGGGGGCATGCGGGGCCTGCCTCTTAGGCGGGCGTGGAGGCCAGCAGGCCAGCGGGTGCGGGGGCACCGTTGCCTGTATTGCACAGGCCTCCACCAGTGTGGGACGGGAATGGCCAGGTGTTCCCGGCCATTCCCGTAGCCCCCCAACCTGGGGGGCATGCGGGGCCCGCCATACCATCTAGGCGGGCGTGCGCCGGGAGGGCTGTGGAAGTAAAGGCTATGCCGGTTTCCCATGGCCCTCCCATTACGGCGATTGTAGGAACACCGCTGAGTTTTAGTGGGTATACTGTCATTCCGACAGGGAGTCCCACATACCCCGTCTCGTCCCCCGGGAGGCGGGGATGCATAAAGCATTTCTCAGCGACAAAAAAAAAAAAAAAAAAAAAAAAAAGGTTAGGTTAGGTTCCCCCCCGGTGGGTTCCCGCATTGTCGAGGCGGGGGGGCTCAGTAGCCGTGGCGAGCTGGGCCACGGTGAAGCTAAGAGGAACCCCAGCGGGGGCCGCTCGTCAAGGCTTTGCGGCTTAGCCAATGACGTAGCGGCCGTAGGGTAGGTTGCGGTGCCGCTTGGGCGACATCGCAGCCTACCTGAGGCGGGCCGCGGTGTCCCCCGTGAGGGAGACATCGCGGCTGAGGATTGGAGGCCGCGGCGGGAGAGGAGTGTCGGTGTTTCGTTGCCGCTCTCCCTACCTTCCGCGGCCTTGACGGGGCCGCCACCGTTGGATGGCGGACGCGGTGGGGCCGCAGGGGAAGAGGAGTGTCGGTGTTTCGTTGCCGCTCTCCCTATCCTCTGCGGCCGTAGCTCCCCCAACCTGGGGGGGCATGCGGGGCCTGCCTCTTAGGCGGGCGTGGAGGCCAGCAGGCCAGCGTGTGCGGGGGCACCGTTGCCTGTATTGCACAGGCCTCCACCAGTGTGGGACGGGAATGGCCAGGTGTTCCCGGCCATTCCCGTAGCCCCCCAACCTGGGGGGCATGCGGGGCCCGCCATTCCATCTAGGCGGGCGTGCGCCGGGAGGGCTGTGGAAGTAAAGGCTATGCCGGTTTCCCATGGCCCTCCCATTACGGCGATTGTAGGAACACCGCTGAGTTTTAGTGGGTATACTGTCATTCCGACAGGGAGTCCCACATACCCCGTCTCGTCCCCCGGGAGGCGGGGATGCATAAAGCATTTCTCAGCGACAAAAAAAAAAAAAAAAAAAAAAAGGTTAGGTTAGGTTAGGTTAGGTTAGGTTAGGTTAGGTTAGGTTCAGCGTGCGCTCTGGCCAGCACCCCGCCTTGGGAACTCGAGGCGTGGGTGCTCGCCAGAGTGTACGAATGGACGGCGGGGCGGAGAGCGAGAGGAGAACGCACCGCCCCGGAAGAGCGGGAGGCCGTCCGGCGGGAGGCGAGGGACGCCATCGTCCTCCATTGGACGGGGGACCTCGCCACCGCAGCCTTTGGCCGCCGAACCCTCGACGCGCTTGGGCCGGTCCTGCGAGACTGGCTCGAGCGGTCGCACGGGTTCCTCTCGTTCCGTCTGGTGCAGGTGCTGTCCGGACACGGTTGTTTCGGATCGTACCTGCACCGGATCGGACGGGAGGAGACGCCGTCGTGCCACGGCTGTGGCGCGGCGGAGGACACGGCGCAGCACACCCTCGAGGTGTGCCCGTCGTGGTCCGAGCCGCGCCGCAGTCTCATGGCGGCGATCGGACCGGACCTCTCGCTCCCCGGTGTGGTAAACGCCATGCTGGGGGATGAGGGGTCCTGGGCGGCAGTCGCCTCCTTCTGCGAACACGTCATGTCCCAGAAGGAGGCGGCGGAGCGCGCGCGGGAGGACGATCCTCACGCGGCGCTGCTCCGAAGGCGGAGGAGGGGTCGGAGAAGACGTCAGTTTGACGGACATCTCCGACTCCTCCCAGGTGGAGGCCAGCAGGCAACGGGTGCGGGGGCACCCTTGCCTGCATCGCACAGGCCTCCACCAGTGTCGGACGGGAATGGCCAGGTGTTCCCGGCCATTCCCGTAGCCCCCCAGCCCGGGGGGCATGCGGGGCCCGCCAGCTAGGCGGGCATGCGCCGGGAGGGTTGTGGAAGTAAAGGCTGAGCCGGTTTCCCATGACCCTCCCATCACGGCGACGCGGGAACACCGCTGAGTTTTAGTGGGTATACTGTCATTCGGACAGGGAGTCCCACATACCCCGTCTCGTCCCCCACGAGTCGGGCATGCATAAAGCATTTCTCAGCGAGAAAAAAAAAAAAAAAAAAAAAAAAGGTTAGGTTAGGTTAGGTTAGGTTTTTTTTTTTTTTTTTTTTTTTTTTTTTTTTTTTTTTTTTTTTTTTTGTTTTGGCAGGAGTGGGAAATCCTCATGGACGCCCAGACTGCCTCACTAATGAGCCAGTCTGGGCAGTGCCGGACTCTTACCGGCTAAAACCCACTCCTGCCCTTGCTCAGTGTCCCTCTGACGTAATCAGAGCCCTGTTTAGACTAGTTATTTGTTTATCTTTTCCGTCTTTTATTTCATATTTTTGTATGTTGTTTTATTTCAGGTGGTTTAACTACTGACATTATGTTTATCTAATTATCTTACTATGCTTTAATACTGTTTTTTATTTCTTTTTTTTGTTTCAATATAGCTAAATAATTCCTATAATATTTATATCTTAAACTTAATCTATACAATATTTTTCATTAATAATTAAAATAATAAATAATAATAATAATTTAGGTATAATTTCAATTTTTCCAATAATTAAAATAATAAATAATAATAATAATTTTGGTATAATTTCAATTTTATTTTTGTTAAAACTTTAATCTGTCTTATCTTATGCTATTTTAATATATTTAATATATTATATACACATAATATTTCTTGTCCTAATATGTACTTGCTATTATTCCTTATTTTAACTATCAATTTTCTATTAAATATCCTAATGCTATCTTTGTTTTCAGATAGTTTTGGCGGACTCGCAGATGCTGCTTGAACCTTTCTTTGGACGTCCACGAGCTTGTCGGACCACAGCGGTAAGGTAGGTTTGCCCTCAAAACCAGCTTTCGATTGGGCCAATTTCTCATGAAATTGGCTCCAATTTACTACTTCTAGGTTATGAAATTCAAAACTACCACCGCTGCGTCTCCCACTTCCAGGGAGCTTTGACTCCACCTTAGCAGTACGCCACCGACAGGCGTGCCAATGCGTCCCACTTCACTCGCACTGGGCACTCTCTGTCGAAGGCGTCATGCTCGGTTTTCGTCTGTTTTGCACCCACGCAATTGTGGCACCTCGGCGCTTCCGCTGCCAGCCGGGACGGGCAGTCTGCTCGCAAGTGGGGGTCGCCGCAGTGGATGCAGAGGTCGGCGGGCTGCGTGCACAGTTTTCGACTGTGGCCGAAGCGCAGGCAGCGAGTGCACTGCACCAGTGGCGACTGGTCCTGCACTCGCACTCGCTGCAGGTCGATGTGCACGCGACCCGCCACAGTCAGCCTCTGCCACACCATAGGGGACACCTGCAGGATCACGTGGCAGGTGTGGGGGTTCCTCGTCCTACGACGGTACTTCACCCCCAACCTCAAATCCTCCGCGGGTATGTCCCCGAGCAGGTGGGCGTTCTGGCGCTGCAGAGCCTGTGTGACCTCCACATCCGTGTGGCAGGAGAGAACATCCATAACGATAAGGAGCGGGTCCTTATTCTTGACCTCCTCTACCACTAGGTTCCCCGCTCTCTTTATTCTCTCCGCCACCCTGGTCAGCTCCTCCCTGGTCTTAAAGCCGACCACTACTTTCTGGTCCCTCACTTTGCGCAGCCTCTCGACTCTAGTGCCCTCTTTTCTGGCATCGACCGCCGTCCTAAGCTTCTCAAGAACCTCTTCACCGGTGTCCTGATCATTCACAGATGATACTATAACCGAGTGAAGAGGTTCCTGGATAGTCTGCTTCGGGCCGGCGGCGATCTCCGCGAACGTTGGGCCTTGGCCTGCGACATAGCGAGGGACCAGCTGGAGTTGCTCCGACAGAGCCCGTGTGTGCTGTTTGCATTCCTCCAACGCCTGGTTGTGCTGTTGGAGGTTCGCCATCAGCTGCTTCACGAGCTCTGTCGGTGCCCCCGTGGACGGGTTCAGTGGCGCGGGTGTCGGTGCGACTGTAGGCTCGACTGCCGGTTCGACTGCAGGTGCGACCACAGGTGCTGGCGCAATGGGAGTCTTGCTCCGCTCCGATTCCTTTACCAGCTCATACAACCGGTTTATCGCGTCGAGGACCCCAGTCTTTATTTCCGTTTTGAGGTTTCGAGAGTTGCCCAAATGAAGCTTAGCTTTATTCAGGCAAGCTCTCGCCTCCGCTGTGAGACTGGGGTACCTCGACTCCGGTCTGGTTCCCTCGGCCTCCGGTTTGTTTGGCGCAACCGGTGTGGTGGCACGCTTTTGTATGGCCTGGGACTTTGCCTGGGGCTCGGCTTTCCCGGCCTCCCACTCCCCAATGCTTCGCCTCACATTGGGAAGCGAGTGGCCAACCTCCTCTGTCGAGCGTGGTGAGCCGCTGGAGCCTGGCGAGCATGTGTTTTTCTTGGCCGGTGTGCGGAACATGGCGGTGGCCAAAGTGAAAGTCAGGTTCATAAGATCCTGTCAGAGGGCACTGGCGATGTTGCTGTGTCCCTGTAAAGGGGGGAACACAGACAATAAAATACGAAATTAAAATCAAAAGACAATTAAAAATAAATTAAGTTAAAATAAATAATAAATTTCAATAATTCAGAATATTAAATGATGACACAGAGTAATAAATACAAATTTAAAATTAAGGTACAATTTAAAATAAATGAGGATAAATTAAAATAATAAATTACAATAAATTAGAATATTAAATATTGCTGTATCCCTGTAAAGGGGGGATCAGCAACAAGTAAAACTTATAAATAAGACGAGCCCTGTAAACAGGAGTCGGTCAAGTAGATTAAAATTACTAAAATTATATTAAAATTACACTAAAACTCCTTAGAAGGTGCTAACTATTACGAGAACAGTATATACGTCGCTGGAAGAGCTGAGTGAAGAATTTGAGTTTTCGCCGAAAATCCCACGTCTACCTTCCTATAGAACAGAGGGCGGGTGGGTGGGCAAAATTTTTGTGAGCTAGGCGCGCGTGCGAGGTGTCAAAAGACGCGTCTCCGCGCGGGCTAGCTAACTATGGGGTTTGTGGAATTATTCCCGAACAAAAATCGGGAATTTTACTGAAAAAACCTGTTTTACGGCCAAAATTTAAGTGAAAACCTCGAATAACACCACCAAAACGGGACTCGAGTTCGCGGAACGCGCACGGGAGTCCAGGTAAGGCGGGTAAGTATCTATTTAAATTACTAAAAACTGGGAATAATCTGGAATTTTGAAGAAAAATTTAGAATAGTCTTCCTTAAAGGGAGTTTTTGTGAAATTTTTACAAGTCAAAAACGAAAATGTGTTTTTCGCGAAATAGTCAATTATCCCGAGTGGGAACGTTTCAGGGAGCAAGGGAAAGATTTAATTTGCTGAAAACAGCTTGAAATTGCGTCACCGGGATGCAAAGTTATATCGATTTGTTCAAAAACAAGTATCCCTTAGGTAGATTTTCGTCAGTTGGTAGTACTATTGAAATGCAAAAATTTCTGGAATTTTAGATGTTGTATGTGGGCTAGGCGCACGGGCGAGGTGTCAAAAGACGCGTCTCCGCGCGGGCTAGCTAACTATGGGGTTTGTGGAATTATTCCCGAACAAAAATCGGGAATTTTACTGAAAAAACCTGTTTTACGGCCAAAATTTAAGTGAAAACCTCGAATAACACCACCAAAACGGGACTCGAGTTCGCGGAACGCGCACGGGAGTCCAGGTAAGGCGGGTAAGTATCTATTTAAATTACTAAAAACTGGGAATAATCTGGAATTTTGAAGAAAAATTTAGAATAGTCTTCCTTAAAGGGAGTTTTTGTGAAATTTTTACAAGTCAAAAACGAAAAAGTGTTTTTCGCGAAATAGTCAATTATCCCGAGTGGGAACGTTTCAGGGAGCAAGGGAAAGATTTAATTTGCTGAAAACAGCTTGAAATTGCGTCACCGGGATGCAAAGTTATATCGATTTGTTCAAAAACAAGTATCCCTTAGGTAGATTTTCGTCAGTTGGTAGTACTATTGAAATGCAAAAATTTCTGGAATTTTAGATGTTGTATGTGGGCTAGGCGCACGGGCGAGGTGTTAAAAGACGCGTCTCCGCGCGGGCTAGCTAACTATGGGGTTTGTGGAATTATTCCCGAACAAAAATCGGGAATTTTACTGAAAAAACCTGTTTTACGGCCAAAATTTAAGTGAAAACCTCGAATAACACCACCAAAACGGGACTCGAGTTCGCGGAACGCGCACGGGAGTCCAGGTAAGGCGGGTAAGTATCTATTTAAATTACTAAAAACTGGGAATAATCTGGAATTTTGAAGAAAAATTTAGAATAGTCTTCCTTAAAGGGAGTTTTTGTGAAATTTTTACAAGTCAAAAACGAAAATGTGTTTTTCGCGAAATAGTCAATTATCCCGAGTGGGAACGTTTCAGGGAGCAAGGGAAAGATTTAATTTGCTGAAAACAGCTTGAAATTGCGTCACCGGGATGCAAAGTTATATCGATTTGTTCAAAAACAAGTATCCCTTAGGTAGATTTTCGTCAGTTGGTAGTACTATTGAAATGCAAAAATTTCTGGAATTTTAGATGTTGTATGTGGGCTAGGCGCACGGGCGAGGTGTCAAAAGACGCGTCTCCGCGCGGGCTAGCTAACTATGGGGTTTGTGGAATTATTCCCGAACAAAAATCGGGAATTTTACTGAAAAAACCTGTTTTACGGCCAAAATTTAAGTGAAAACCTCGAATAACACCACCAAAACGGGACTCGAGTTCGCGGAACGCGCACGGGAGTCCAGGTAAGGCGGGTAAGTATCTATTTAAATTACTAAAAACTGGGAATAATCTGGAATTTTGAAGAAAAATTTAGAATAGTCTTCCTTAAAGGGAGTTTTTGTGAAATTTTTACAAGTCAAAAACGAAAAAGTGTTTTTCGCGAAATAGTCAATTATCCCGAGTGGGAACGTTTCAGGGAGCAAGGGAAAGATTTAATTTGCTGAAAACAGCTTGAAATTGCGTCACCGGGATGCAAAGTTATATCGATTTGTTCAAAAACAAGTATCCCTTAGGTAGATTTTCGTCAGTTGGTAGTACTATTGAAATGCAAAAATTTCTGGAATTTTAGATGTTGTATGTGGGCTAGGCGCACGGGCGAGGTGTTAAAAGACGCGTCTCCGCGCGGGCTAGCTAACTATGGGGTTTGTGGAATTATTCCCGAACAAAAATCGGGAATTTTACTGAAAAAACCTGTTTTACGGCCAAAATTTAAGTGAAAACCTCGAATAACACCACCAAAACGGGACTCGAGTTCGCGGAACGCGCACGGGAGTCCAGGTAAGGCGGGTAAGTATCTATTTAAATTACTAAAAACTGGGAATAATCTGGAATTTTGAAGAAAAATTTAGAATAGTCTTCCTTAAAGGGAGTTTTTGTGAAATTTTTACAAGTCAAAAACGAAAATGTGTTTTTCGCGAAATAGTCAATTATCCCGAGTGGGAACGTTTCAGGGAGCAAGGGAAAGATTTAATTTGCTGAAAACAGCTTGAAATTGCGTCACCGGGATGCAAAGTTATATCGATTTGTTCAAAAACAAGTATCCCTTAGGTAGATTTTCGTCAGTTGGTAGTACTATTGAAATGCAAAAATTTCTGGAATTTTAGATGTTGTATGTGGGCTAGGCGCACGGGCGAGGTGTCAAAAGACGCGTCTCCGCGCGGGCTAGCTAACTATGGGGTTTGTGGAATTATTCCCGAACAAAAATCGGGAATTTTACTGAAAAAACCTGTTTTACGGCCAAAATTTAAGTGAAAACCTCGAATAACACCACCAAAACGGGACTCGAGTTCGCGGAACGCGCACGGGAGTCCAGGTAAGGCGGGTAAGTATCTATTTAAATTACTAAAAACTGGGAATAATCTGGAATTTTGAAGAAAAATTTAGAATAGTCTTCCTTAAAGGGAGTTTTTGTGAAATTTTTACAAGTCAAAAACGAAAAAGTGTTTTTCGCGAAATAGTCAATTATCCCGAGTGGGAACGTTTCAGGGAGCAAGGGAAAGATTTAATTTGCTGAAAACAGCTTGAAATTGCGTCACCGGGATGCAAAGTTATATCGATTTGTTCAAAAACAAGTATCCCTTAGGTAGATTTTCGTCAGTTGGTAGTACTATTGAAATGCAAAAATTTCTGGAATTTTAGATGTTGTATGTGGGCTAGGCGCACGGGCGAGGTGTTAAAAGACGCGTCTCCGCGCGGGCTAGCTAACTATGGGGTTTGTGGAATTATTCCCGAACAAAAATCGGGAATTTTACTGAAAAAACCTGTTTTACGGCCAAAATTTAAGTGAAAACCTCGAATAACACCACCAAAACGGGACTCGAGTTCGCGGAACGCGCACGGGAGTCCAGGTAAGGCGGGTAAGTATCTATTTAAATTACTAAAAACTGGGAATAATCTGGAATTTTGAAGAAAAATTTAGAATAGTCTTCCTTAAAGGGAGTTTTTGTGAAATTTTTACAAGTCAAAAACGAAAAAGTGTTTTTCGCGAAATAGTCAATTATCCCGAGTGGGAACGTTTCAGGGAGCAAGGGAAAGATTTAATTTGCTGAAAACAGCTTGAAATTGCGTCACCGGGATGCAAAGTTATATCGATTTGTTCAAAAACAAGTATCCCTTAGGTAGATTTTCGTCAGTTGGTAGTACTATTGAAATGCAAAAATTTCTGGAATTTTAGATGTTGTATGTGGGCTAGGCGCACGGGCGAGGTGTTAAAAGACGCGTCTCCGCGCGGGCTAGCTAACTATGGGGTTTGTGGAATTATTCCCGAACAAAAATCGGGAATTTTACTGAAAAAACCTGTTTTACGGCCAAAATTTAAGTGAAAACCTCGAATAACACCACCAAAACGGGACTCGAGTTCGCGGAACGCGCACGGGAGTCCAGGTAAGGCGGGTAAGTATCTATTTAAATTACTAAAAACTGGGAATAATCTGGAATTTTGAAGAAAAATTTAGAATAGTCTTCCTTAAAGGGAGTTTTTGTGAAATTTTTACAAGTCAAAAACGAAAAAGTGTTTTTCGCGAAATAGTCAATTATCCCGAGTGGGAACGTTTCAGGGAGCAAGGGAAAGATTTAATTTGCTGAAAACAGCTTGAAATTGCGTCACCGGGATGCAAAGTTATATCGATTTGTTCAAAAACAAGTATCCCTTAGGTAGATTTTCGTCAGTTGGTAGTACTATTGAAATGCAAAAATTTCTGGAATTTTAGATGTTGTATGTGGGCTAGGCGCACGGGCGAGGTGTTAAAAGACGCGTCTCCGCGCGGGCTAGCTAACTATGGGGTTTGTGGAATTATTCCCGAACAAAAATCGGGAATTTTACTGAAAAAACCTGTTTTACGGCCAAAATTTAAGTGAAAACCTCGAATAACACCACCAAAACGGGACTCGAGTTCGCGGAACGCGCACGGGAGTCCAGGTAAGGCGGGTAAGTATCTATTTAAATTACTAAAAACTGGGAATAATCTGGAATTTTGAAGAAAAATTTAGAATAGTCTTCCTTAAAGGGAGTTTTTGTGAAATTTTTACAAGTCAAAAACGAAAAAGTGTTTTTCGCGAAATAGTCAATTATCCCGAGTGGGAACGTTTCAGGGAGCAAGGGAAAGATTTAATTTGCTGAAAACAGCTTGAAATTGCGTCACCGGGATGCAAAGTTATATCGATTTGTTCAAAAACAAGTATCCCTTAGGTAGATTTTCGTCAGTTGGTAGTACTATTGAAATGCAAAAATTTCTGGAATTTTAGATGTTGTATGTGGGCTAGGCGCACGGGCGAGGTGTCAAAAGACGCGTCTCCGCGCGGGCTAGCTAACTATGGGGTTTGTGGAATTATTCCCGAACAAAAATCGGGAATTTTACTGAAAAAACCTGTTTTACGGCCAAAATTTAAGTGAAAACCTCGAATAACACCACCAAAACGGGACTCGAGTTCGCGGAACGCGCACGGGAGTCCAGGTAAGGCGGGTAAGTATCTATTTAAATTACTAAAAACTGGGAATAATCTGGAATTTTGAAGAAAAATTTAGAATAGTCTTCCTTAAAGGGAGTTTTTGTGAAATTTTTACAAGTCAAAAACGAAAAAGTGTTTTTCGCGAAATAGTCAATTATCCCGAGTGGGAACGTTTCAGGGAGCAAGGGAAAGATTTAATTTGCTGAAAACAGCTTGAAATTGCGTCACCGGGATGCAAAGTTATATCGATTTGTTCAAAAACAAGTATCCCTTAGGTAGATTTTCGTCAGTTGGTAGTACTATTGAAATGCAAAAATTTCTGGAATTTTAGATGTTGTATGTGGGCTAGGCGCACGGGCGAGGTGTTAAAAGACGCGTCTCCGCGCGGGCTAGCTAACTATGGGGTTTGTGGAATTATTCCCGAACAAAAATCGGGAATTTTACTGAAAAAACCTGTTTTACGGCCAAAATTTAAGTGAAAACCTCGAATAACACCACCAAAACGGGACTCGAGTTCGCGGAACGCGCACGGGAGTCCAGGTAAGGCGGGTAAGTATCTATTTAAATTACTAAAAACTGGGAATAATCTGGAATTTTGAAGAAAAATTTAGAATAGTCTTCCTTAAAGGGAGTTTTTGTGAAATTTTTACAAGTCAAAAACGAAAAAGTGTTTTTCGCGAAATAGTCAATTATCCCGAGTGGGAACGTTTCAGGGAGCAAGGGAAAGATTTAATTTGCTGAAAACAGCTTGAAATTGCGTCACCGGGATGCAAAGTTATATCGATTTGTTCAAAAACAAGTATCCCTTAGGTAGATTTTCGTCAGTTGGTAGTACTATTGAAATGCAAAAATTTCTGGAATTTTAGATGTTGTATGTGGGCTAGGCGCACGGGCGAGGTGTTAAAAGACGCGTCTCCGCGCGGGCTAGCTAACTATGGGGTTTGTGGAATTATTCCCGAACAAAAATCGGGAATTTTACTGAAAAAACCTGTTTTACGGCCAAAATTTAAGTGAAAACCTCGAATAACACCACCAAAACGGGACTCGAGTTCGCGGAACGCGCACGGGAGTCCAGGTAAGGCGGGTAAGTATCTATTTAAATTACTAAAAACTGGGAATAATCTGGAATTTTGAAGAAAAATTTAGAATAGTCTTCCTTAAAGGGAGTTTTTGTGAAATTTTTACAAGTCAAAAACGAAAAAGTGTTTTTCGCGAAATAGTCAATTATCCCGAGTGGGAACGTTTCAGGGAGCAAGGGAAAGATTTAATTTGCTGAAAACAGCTTGAAATTGCGTCACCGGGATGCAAAGTTATATCGATTTGTTCAAAAACAAGTATCCCTTAGGTAGATTTTCGTCAGTTGGTAGTACTATTGAAATGCAAAAATTTCTGGAATTTTAGATGTTGTATGTGGGCTAGGCGCACGGGCGAGGTGTTAAAAGACGCGTCTCCGCGCGGGCTAGCTAACTATGGGGTTTGTGGAATTATTCCCGAACAAAAATCGGGAATTTTACTGAAAAAACCTGTTTTACGGCCAAAATTTAAGTGAAAACCTCGAATAACACCACCAAAACGGGACTCGAGTTCGCGGAACGCGCACGGGAGTCCAGGTAAGGCGGGTAAGTATCTATTTAAATTACTAAAAACTGGGAATAATCTGGAATTTTGAAGAAAAATTTAGAATAGTCTTCCTTAAAGGGAGTTTTTGTGAAATTTTTACAAGTCAAAAACGAAAAAGTGTTTTTCGCGAAATAGTCAATTATCCCGAGTGGGAACGTTTCAGGGAGCAAGGGAAAGATTTAATTTGCTGAAAACAGCTTGAAATTGCGTCACCGGGATGCAAAGTTATATCGATTTGTTCAAAAACAAGTATCCCTTAGGTAGATTTTCGTCAGTTGGTAGTACTATTGAAATGCAAAAATTTCTGGAATTTTAGATGTTGTATGTGGGCTAGGCGCACGGGCGAGGTGTTAAAAGACGCGTCTCCGCGCGGGCTAGCTAACTATGGGGTTTGTGGAATTATTCCCGAACAAAAATCGGGAATTTTACTGAAAAAACCTGTTTTACGGCCAAAATTTAAGTGAAAACCTCGAATAACACCACCAAAACGGGACTCGAGTTCGCGGAACGCGCACGGGAGTCCAGGTAAGGCGGGTAAGTATCTATTTAAATTACTAAAAACTGGGAATAATCTGGAATTTTGAAGAAAAATTTAGAATAGTCTTCCTTAAAGGGAGTTTTTGTGAAATTTTTACAAGTCAAAAACGAAAAAGTGTTTTTCGCGAAATAGTCAATTATCCCGAGTGGGAACGTTTCAGGGAGCAAGGGAAAGATTTAATTTGCTGAAAACAGCTTGAAATTGCGTCACCGGGATGCAAAGTTATATCGATTTGTTCAAAAACAAGTATCCCTTAGGTAGATTTTCGTCAGTTGGTAGTACTATTGAAATGCAAAAATTTCTGGAATTTTAGATGTTGTATGTGGGCTAGGCGCACGGGCGAGGTGTTAAAAGACGCGTCTCCGCGCGGGCTAGCTAACTATGGGGTTTGTGGAATTATTCCCGAACAAAAATCGGGAATTTTACTGAAAAAACCTGTTTTACGGCCAAAATTTAAGTGAAAACCTCGAATAACACCACCAAAACGGGACTCGAGTTCGCGGAACGCGCACGGGAGTCCAGGTAAGGCGGGTAAGTATCTATTTAAATTACTAAAAACTGGGAATAATCTGGAATTTTGAAGAAAAATTTAGAATAGTCTTCCTTAAAGGGAGTTTTTGTGAAATTTTTACAAGTCAAAAACGAAAAAGTGTTTTTCGCGAAATAGTCAATTATCCCGAGTGGGAACGTTTCAGGGAGCAAGGGAAAGATTTAATTTGCTGAAAACAGCTTGAAATTGCGTCACCGGGATGCAAAGTTATATCGATTTGTTCAAAAACAAGTATCCCTTAGGTAGATTTTCGTCAGTTGGTAGTACTATTGAAATGCAAAAATTTCTGGAATTTTAGATGTTGTATGTGGGCTAGGCGCACGGGCGAGGTGTCAAAAGACGCGTCTCCGCGCGGGCTAGCTAACTATGGGGTTTGTGGAATTATTCCCGAACAAAAATCGGGAATTTTACTGAAAAAACCTGTTTTACGGCCAAAATTTAAGTGAAAACCTCGAATAACACCACCAAAACGGGACTCGAGTTCGCGGAACGCGCACGGGAGTCCAGGTAAGGCGGGTAAGTATCTATTTAAATTACTAAAAACTGGGAATAATCTGGAATTTTGAAGAAAAATTTAGAATAGTCTTCCTTAAAGGGAGTTTTTGTGAAATTTTTACAAGTCAAAAACGAAAAAGTGTTTTTCGCGAAATAGTCAATTATCCCGAGTGGGAACGTTTCAGGGAGCAAGGGAAAGATTTAATTTGCTGAAAACAGCTTGAAATTGCGTCACCGGGATGCAAAGTTATATCGATTTGTTCAAAAACAAGTATCCCTTAGGTAGATTTTCGTCAGTTGGTAGTACTATTGAAATGCAAAAATTTCTGGAATTTTAGATGTTGTATGTGGGCTAGGCGCACGGGCGAGGTGTCAAAAGACGCGTCTCCGCGCGGGCTAGCTAACTATGGGGTTTGTGGAATTATTCCCGAACAAAAATCGGGAATTTTACTGAAAAAACCTGTTTTACGGCCAAAATTTAAGTGAAAACCTCGAATAACACCACCAAAACGGGACTCGAGTTCGCGGAACGCGCACGGGAGTCCAGGTAAGGCGGGTAAGTATCTATTTAAATTACTAAAAACTGGGAATAATCTGGAATTTTGAAGAAAAATTTAGAATAGTCTTCCTTAAAGGGAGTTTTTGTGAAATTTTTACAAGTCAAAAACGAAAAAGTGTTTTTCGCGAAATAGTCAATTATCCCGAGTGGGAACGTTTCAGGGAGCAAGGGAAAGATTTAATTTGCTGAAAACAGCTTGAAATTGCGTCACCGGGATGCAAAGTTATATCGATTTGTTCAAAAACAAGTATCCCTTAGGTAGATTTTCGTCAGTTGGTAGTACTATTGAAATGCAAAAATTTCTGGAATTTTAGATGTTGTATGTGGGCTAGGCGCACGGGCGAGGTGTTAAAAGACGCGTCTCCGCGCGGGCTAGCTAACTATGGGGTTTGTGGAATTATTCCCGAACAAAAATCGGGAATTTTACTGAAAAAACCTGTTTTACGGCCAAAATTTAAGTGAAAACCTCGAATAACACCACCAAAACGGGACTCGAGTTCGCGGAACGCGCACGGGAGTCCAGGTAAGGCGGGTAAGTATCTATTTAAATTACTAAAAACTGGGAATAATCTGGAATTTTGAAGAAAAATTTAGAATAGTCTTCCTTAAAGGGAGTTTTTGTGAAATTTTTACAAGTCAAAAACGAAAAAGTGTTTTTCGCGAAATAGTCAATTATCCCGAGTGGGAACGTTTCAGGGAGCAAGGGAAAGATTTAATTTGCTGAAAACAGCTTGAAATTGCGTCACCGGGATGCAAAGTTATATCGATTTGTTCAAAAACAAGTATCCCTTAGGTAGATTTTCGTCAGTTGGTAGTACTATTGAAATGCAAAAATTTCTGGAATTTTAGATGTTGTATGTGGGCTAGGCGCACGGGCGAGGTGTTAAAAGACGCGTCTCCGCGCGGGCTAGCTAACTATGGGGTTTGTGGAATTATTCCCGAACAAAAATCGGGAATTTTACTGAAAAAACCTGTTTTACGGCCAAAATTTAAGTGAAAACCTCGAATAACACCACCAAAACGGGACTCGAGTTCGCGGAACGCGCACGGGAGTCCAGGTAAGGCGGGTAAGTATCTATTTAAATTACTAAAAACTGGGAATAATCTGGAATTTTGAAGAAAAATTTAGAATAGTCTTCCTTAAAGGGAGTTTTTGTGAAATTTTTACAAGTCAAAAACGAAAAAGTGTTTTTCGCGAAATAGTCAATTATCCCGAGTGGGAACGTTTCAGGGAGCAAGGGAAAGATTTAATTTGCTGAAAACAGCTTGAAATTGCGTCACCGGGATGCAAAGTTATATCGATTTGTTCAAAAACAAGTATCCCTTAGGTAGATTTTCGTCAGTTGGTAGTACTATTGAAATGCAAAAATTTCTGGAATTTTAGATGTTGTATGTGGGCTAGGCGCACGGGCGAGGTGTTAAAAGACGCGTCTCCGCGCGGGCTAGCTAACTATGGGGTTTGTGGAATTATTCCCGAACAAAAATCGGGAATTTTACTGAAAAAACCTGTTTTACGGCCAAAATTTAAGTGAAAACCTCGAATAACACCACCAAAACGGGACTCGAGTTCGCGGAACGCGCACGGGAGTCCAGGTAAGGCGGGTAAGTATCTATTTAAATTACTAAAAACTGGGAATAATCTGGAATTTTGAAGAAAAATTTAGAATAGTCTTCCTTAAAGGGAGTTTTTGTGAAATTTTTACAAGTCAAAAACGAAAAAGTGTTTTTCGCGAAATAGTCAATTATCCCGAGTGGGAACGTTTCAGGGAGCAAGGGAAAGATTTAATTTGCTGAAAACAGCTTGAAATTGCGTCACCGGGATGCAAAGTTATATCGATTTGTTCAAAAACAAGTATCCCTTAGGTAGATTTTCGTCAGTTGGTAGTACTATTGAAATGCAAAAATTTCTGGAATTTTAGATGTTGTATGTGGGCTAGGCGCACGGGCGAGGTGTCAAAAGACGCGTCTCCGCGCGGGCTAGCTAACTATGGGGTTTGTGGAATTATTCCCGAACAAAAATCGGGAATTTTACTGAAAAAACCTGTTTTACGGCCAAAATTTAAGTGAAAACCTCGAATAACACCACCAAAACGGGACTCGAGTTCGCGGAACGCGCACGGGAGTCCAGGTAAGGCGGGTAAGTATCTATTTAAATTACTAAAAACTGGGAATAATCTGGAATTTTGAAGAAAAATTTAGAATAGTCTTCCTTAAAGGGAGTTTTTGTGAAATTTTTACAAGTCAAAAACGAAAAAGTGTTTTTCGCGAAATAGTCAATTATCCCGAGTGGGAACGTTTCAGGGAGCAAGGGAAAGATTTAATTTGCTGAAAACAGCTTGAAATTGCGTCACCGGGATGCAAAGTTATATCGATTTGTTCAAAAACAAGTATCCCTTAGGTAGATTTTCGTCAGTTGGTAGTACTATTGAAATGCAAAAATTTCTGGAATTTTAGATGTTGTATGTGGGCTAGGCGCACGGGCGAGGTGTTAAAAGACGCGTCTCCGCGCGGGCTAGCTAACTATGGGGTTTGTGGAATTATTCCCGAACAAAAATCGGGAATTTTACTGAAAAAACCTGTTTTACGGCCAAAATTTAAGTGAAAACCTCGAATAACACCACCAAAACGGGACTCGAGTTCGCGGAACGCGCACGGGAGTCCAGGTAAGGCGGGTAAGTATCTATTTAAATTACTAAAAACTGGGAATAATCTGGAATTTTGAAGAAAAATTTAGAATAGTCTTCCTTAAAGGGAGTTTTTGTGAAATTTTTACAAGTCAAAAACGAAAAAGTGTTTTTCGCGAAATAGTCAATTATCCCGAGTGGGAACGTTTCAGGGAGCAAGGGAAAGATTTAATTTGCTGAAAACAGCTTGAAATTGCGTCACCGGGATGCAAAGTTATATCGATTTGTTCAAAAACAAGTATCCCTTAGGTAGATTTTCGTCAGTTGGTAGTACTATTGAAATGCAAAAATTTCTGGAATTTTAGATGTTGTATGTGGGCTAGGCGCACGGGCGAGGTGTTAAAAGACGCGTCTCCGCGCGGGCTAGCTAACTATGGGGTTTGTGGAATTATTCCCGAACAAAAATCGGGAATTTTACTGAAAAAACCTGTTTTACGGCCAAAATTTAAGTGAAAACCTCGAATAACACCACCAAAACGGGACTCGAGTTCGCGGAACGCGCACGGGAGTCCAGGTAAGGCGGGTAAGTATCTATTTAAATTACTAAAAACTGGGAATAATCTGGAATTTTGAAGAAAAATTTAGAATAGTCTTCCTTAAAGGGAGTTTTTGTGAAATTTTTACAAGTCAAAAACGAAAAAGTGTTTTTCGCGAAATAGTCAATTATCCCGAGTGGGAACGTTTCAGGGAGCAAGGGAAAGATTTAATTTGCTGAAAACAGCTTGAAATTGCGTCACCGGGATGCAAAGTTATATCGATTTGTTCAAAAACAAGTATCCCTTAGGTAGATTTTCGTCAGTTGGTAGTACTATTGAAATGCAAAAATTTCTGGAATTTTAGATGTTGTATGTGGGCTAGGCGCACGGGCGAGGTGTTAAAAGACGCGTCTCCGCGCGGGCTAGCTAACTATGGGGTTTGTGGAATTATTCCCGAACAAAAATCGGGAATTTTACTGAAAAAACCTGTTTTACGGCCAAAATTTAAGTGAAAACCTCGAATAACACCACCAAAACGGGACTCGAGTTCGCGGAACGCGCACGGGAGTCCAGGTAAGGCGGGTAAGTATCTATTTAAATTACTAAAAACTGGGAATAATCTGGAATTTTGAAGAAAAATTTAGAATAGTCTTCCTTAAAGGGAGTTTTTGTGAAATTTTTACAAGTCAAAAACGAAAAAGTGTTTTTCGCGAAATAGTCAATTATCCCGAGTGGGAACGTTTCAGGGAGCAAGGGAAAGATTTAATTTGCTGAAAACAGCTTGAAATTGCGTCACCGGGATGCAAAGTTATATCGATTTGTTCAAAAACAAGTATCCCTTAGGTAGATTTTCGTCAGTTGGTAGTACTATTGAAATGCAAAAATTTCTGGAATTTTAGATGTTGTATGTGGGCTAGGCGCACGGGCGAGGTGTTAAAAGACGCGTCTCCGCGCGGGCTAGCTAACTATGGGGTTTGTGGAATTATTCCCGAACAAAAATCGGGAATTTTACTGAAAAAACCTGTTTTACGGCCAAAATTTAAGTGAAAACCTCGAATAACACCACCAAAACGGGACTCGAGTTCGCGGAACGCGCACGGGAGTCCAGGTAAGGCGGGTAAGTATCTATTTAAATTACTAAAAACTGGGAATAATCTGGAATTTTGAAGAAAAATTTAGAATAGTCTTCCTTAAAGGGAGTTTTTGTGAAATTTTTACAAGTCAAAAACGAAAAAGTGTTTTTCGCGAAATAGTCAATTATCCCGAGTGGGAACGTTTCAGGGAGCAAGGGAAAGATTTAATTTGCTGAAAACAGCTTGAAATTGCGTCACCGGGATGCAAAGTTATATCGATTTGTTCAAAAACAAGTATCCCTTAGGTAGATTTTCGTCAGTTGGTAGTACTATTGAAATGCAAAAATTTCTGGAATTTTAGATGTTGTATGTGGGCTAGGCGCACGGGCGAGGTGTTAAAAGACGCGTCTCCGCGCGGGCTAGCTAACTATGGGGTTTGTGGAATTATTCCCGAACAAAAATCGGGAATTTTACTGAAAAAACCTGTTTTACGGCCAAAATTTAAGTGAAAACCTCGAATAACACCACCAAAACGGGACTCGAGTTCGCGGAACGCGCACGGGAGTCCAGGTAAGGCGGGTAAGTATCTATTTAAATTACTAAAAACTGGGAATAATCTGGAATTTTGAAGAAAAATTTAGAATAGTCTTCCTTAAAGGGAGTTTTTGTGAAATTTTTACAAGTCAAAAACGAAAAAGTGTTTTTCGCGAAATAGTCAATTATCCCGAGTGGGAACGTTTCAGGGAGCAAGGGAAAGATTTAATTTGCTGAAAACAGCTTGAAATTGCGTCACCGGGATGCAAAGTTATATCGATTTGTTCAAAAACAAGTATCCCTTAGGTAGATTTTCGTCAGTTGGTAGTACTATTGAAATGCAAAAATTTCTGGAATTTTAGATGTTGTATGTGGGCTAGGCGCACGGGCGAGGTGTCAAAAGACGCGTCTCCGCGCGGGCTAGCTAACTATGGGGTTTGTGGAATTATTCCCGAACAAAAATCGGGAATTTTACTGAAAAAACCTGTTTTACGGCCAAAATTTAAGTGAAAACCTCGAATAACACCACCAAAACGGGACTCGAGTTCGCGGAACGCGCACGGGAGTCCAGGTAAGGCGGGTAAGTATCTATTTAAATTACTAAAAACTGGGAATAATCTGGAATTTTGAAGAAAAATTTAGAATAGTCTTCCTTAAAGGGAGTTTTTGTGAAATTTTTACAAGTCAAAAACGAAAAAGTGTTTTTCGCGAAATAGTCAATTATCCCGAGTGGGAACGTTTCAGGGAGCAAGGGAAAGATTTAATTTGCTGAAAACAGCTTGAAATTGCGTCACCGGGATGCAAAGTTATATCGATTTGTTCAAAAACAAGTATCCCTTAGGTAGATTTTCGTCAGTTGGTAGTACTATTGAAATGCAAAAATTTCTGGAATTTTAGATGTTGTATGTGGGCTAGGCGCACGGGCGAGGTGTTAAAAGACGCGTCTCCGCGCGGGCTAGCTAACTATGGGGTTTGTGGAATTATTCCCGAACAAAAATCGGGAATTTTACTGAAAAAACCTGTTTTACGGCCAAAATTTAAGTGAAAACCTCGAATAACACCACCAAAACGGGACTCGAGTTCGCGGAACGCGCACGGGAGTCCAGGTAAGGCGGGTAAGTATCTATTTAAATTACTAAAAACTGGGAATAATCTGGAATTTTGAAGAAAAATTTAGAATAGTCTTCCTTAAAGGGAGTTTTTGTGAAATTTTTACAAGTCAAAAACGAAAAAGTGTTTTTCGCGAAATAGTCAATTATCCCGAGTGGGAACGTTTCAGGGAGCAAGGGAAAGATTTAATTTGCTGAAAACAGCTTGAAATTGCGTCACCGGGATGCAAAGTTATATCGATTTGTTCAAAAACAAGTATCCCTTAGGTAGATTTTCGTCAGTTGGTAGTACTATTGAAATGCAAAAATTTCTGGAATTTTAGATGTTGTATGTGGGCTAGGCGCACGGGCGAGGTGTCAAAAGACGCGTCTCCGCGCGGGCTAGCTAACTATGGGGTTTGTGGAATTATTCCCGAACAAAAATCGGGAATTTTACTGAAAAAACCTGTTTTACGGCCAAAATTTAAGTGAAAACCTCGAATAACACCACCAAAACGGGACTCGAGTTCGCGGAACGCGCACGGGAGTCCAGGTAAGGCGGGTAAGTATCTATTTAAATTACTAAAAACTGGGAATAATCTGGAATTTTGAAGAAAAATTTAGAATAGTCTTCCTTAAAGGGAGTTTTTGTGAAATTTTTACAAGTCAAAAACGAAAAAGTGTTTTTCGCGAAATAGTCAATTATCCCGAGTGGGAACGTTTCAGGGAGCAAGGGAAAGATTTAATTTGCTGAAAACAGCTTGAAATTGCGTCACCGGGATGCAAAGTTATATCGATTTGTTCAAAAACAAGTATCCCTTAGGTAGATTTTCGTCAGTTGGTAGTACTATTGAAATGCAAAAATTTCTGGAATTTTAGATGTTGTATGTGGGCTAGGCGCACGGGCGAGGTGTTAAAAGACGCGTCTCCGCGCGGGCTAGCTAACTATGGGGTTTGTGGAATTATTCCCGAACAAAAATCGGGAATTTTACTGAAAAAACCTGTTTTACGGCCAAAATTTAAGTGAAAACCTCGAATAACACCACCAAAACGGGACTCGAGTTCGCGGAACGCGCACGGGAGTCCAGGTAAGGCGGGTAAGTATCTATTTAAATTACTAAAAACTGGGAATAATCTGGAATTTTGAAGAAAAATTTAGAATAGTCTTCCTTAAAGGGAGTTTTTGTGAAATTTTTACAAGTCAAAAACGAAAAAGTGTTTTTCGCGAAATAGTCAATTATCCCGAGTGGGAACGTTTCAGGGAGCAAGGGAAAGATTTAATTTGCTGAAAACAGCTTGAAATTGCGTCACCGGGATGCAAAGTTATATCGATTTGTTCAAAAACAAGTATCCCTTAGGTAGATTTTCGTCAGTTGGTAGTACTATTGAAATGCAAAAATTTCTGGAATTTTAGATGTTGTATGTGGGCTAGGCGCACGGGCGAGGTGTCAAAAGACGCGTCTCCGCGCGGGCTAGCTAACTATGGGGTTTGTGGAATTATTCCCGAACAAAAATCGGGAATTTTACTGAAAAAACCTGTTTTACGGCCAAAATTTAAGTGAAAACCTCGAATAACACCACCAAAACGGGACTCGAGTTCGCGGAACGCGCACGGGAGTCCAGGTAAGGCGGGTAAGTATCTATTTAAATTACTAAAAACTGGGAATAATCTGGAATTTTGAAGAAAAATTTAGAATAGTCTTCCTTAAAGGGAGTTTTTGTGAAATTTTTACAAGTCAAAAACGAAAAAGTGTTTTTCGCGAAATAGTCAATTATCCCGAGTGGGAACGTTTCAGGGAGCAAGGGAAAGATTTAATTTGCTGAAAACAGCTTGAAATTGCGTCACCGGGATGCAAAGTTATATCGATTTGTTCAAAAACAAGTATCCCTTAGGTAGATTTTCGTCAGTTGGTAGTACTATTGAAATGCAAAAATTTCTGGAATTTTAGATGTTGTATGTGGGCTAGGCGCACGGGCGAGGTGTTAAAAGACGCGTCTCCGCGCGGGCTAGCTAACTATGGGGTTTGTGGAATTATTCCCGAACAAAAATCGGGAATTTTACTGAAAAAACCTGTTTTACGGCCAAAATTTAAGTGAAAACCTCGAATAACACCACCAAAACGGGACTCGAGTTCGCGGAACGCGCACGGGAGTCCAGGTAAGGCGGGTAAGTATCTATTTAAATTACTAAAAACTGGGAATAATCTGGAATTTTGAAGAAAAATTTAGAATAGTCTTCCTTAAAGGGAGTTTTTGTGAAATTTTTACAAGTCAAAAACGAAAAAGTGTTTTTCGCGAAATAGTCAATTATCCCGAGTGGGAACGTTTCAGGGAGCAAGGGAAAGATTTAATTTGCTGAAAACAGCTTGAAATTGCGTCACCGGGATGCAAAGTTATATCGATTTGTTCAAAAACAAGTATCCCTTAGGTAGATTTTCGTCAGTTGGTAGTACTATTGAAATGCAAAAATTTCTGGAATTTTAGATGTTGTATGTGGGCTAGGCGCACGGGCGAGGTGTCAAAAGACGCGTCTCCGCGCGGGCTAGCTAACTATGGGGTTTGTGGAATTATTCCCGAACAAAAATCGGGAATTTTACTGAAAAAACCTGTTTTACGGCCAAAATTTAAGTGAAAACCTCGAATAACACCACCAAAACGGGACTCGAGTTCGCGGAACGCGCACGGGAGTCCAGGTAAGGCGGGTAAGTATCTATTTAAATTACTAAAAACTGGGAATAATCTGGAATTTTGAAGAAAAATTTAGAATAGTCTTCCTTAAAGGGAGTTTTTGTGAAATTTTTACAAGTCAAAAACGAAAATGTGTTTTTCGCGAAATAGTCAATTATCCCGAGTGGGAACGTTTCAGGGAGCAAGGGAAAGATTTAATTTGCTGAAAACAGCTTGAAATTGCGTCACCGGGATGCAAAGTTATATCGATTTGTTCAAAAACAAGTATCCCTTAGGTAGATTTTCGTCAGTTGGTAGTACTATTGAAATGCAAAAATTTCTGGAATTTTAGATGTTGTATGTGGGCTAGGCGCACGGGCGAGGTGTCAAAAGACGCGTCTCCGCGCGGGCTAGCTAACTATGGGGTTTGTGGAATTATTCCCGAACAAAAATCGGGAATTTTACTGAAAAAACCTGTTTTACGGCCAAAATTTAAGTGAAAACCTCGAATAACACCACCAAAACGGGACTCGAGTTCGCGGAACGCGCACGGGAGTCCAGGTAAGGCGGGTAAGTATCTATTTAAATTACTAAAAACTGGGAATAATCTGGAATTTTGAAGAAAAATTTAGAATAGTCTTCCTTAAAGGGAGTTTTTGTGAAATTTTTACAAGTCAAAAACGAAAAAGTGTTTTTCGCGAAATAGTCAATTATCCCGAGTGGGAACGTTTCAGGGAGCAAGGGAAAGATTTAATTTGCTGAAAACAGCTTGAAATTGCGTCACCGGGATGCAAAGTTATATCGATTTGTTCAAAAACAAGTATCCCTTAGGTAGATTTTCGTCAGTTGGTAGTACTATTGAAATGCAAAAATTTCTGGAATTTTAGATGTTGTATGTGGGCTAGGCGCACGGGCGAGGTGTCAAAAGACGCGTCTCCGCGCGGGCTAGCTAACTATGGGGTTTGTGGAATTATTCCCGAACAAAAATCGGGAATTTTACTGAAAAAACCTGTTTTACGGCCAAAATTTAAGTGAAAACCTCGAATAACACCACCAAAACGGGACTCGAGTTCGCGGAACGCGCACGGGAGTCCAGGTAAGGCGGGTAAGTATCTATTTAAATTACTAAAAACTGGGAATAATCTGGAATTTTGAAGAAAAATTTAGAATAGTCTTCCTTAAAGGGAGTTTTTGTGAAATTTTTACAAGTCAAAAACGAAAAAGTGTTTTTCGCGAAATAGTCAATTATCCCGAGTGGGAACGTTTCAGGGAGCAAGGGAAAGATTTAATTTGCTGAAAACAGCTTGAAATTGCGTCACCGGGATGCAAAGTTATATCGATTTGTTCAAAAACAAGTATCCCTTAGGTAGATTTTCGTCAGTTGGTAGTACTATTGAAATGCAAAAATTTCTGGAATTTTAGATGTTGTATGTGGGCTAGGCGCACGGGCGAGGTGTTAAAAGACGCGTCTCCGCGCGGGCTAGCTAACTATGGGGTTTGTGGAATTATTCCCGAACAAAAATCGGGAATTTTACTGAAAAAACCTGTTTTACGGCCAAAATTTAAGTGAAAACCTCGAATAACACCACCAAAACGGGACTCGAGTTCGCGGAACGCGCACGGGAGTCCAGGTAAGGCGGGTAAGTATCTATTTAAATTACTAAAAACTGGGAATAATCTGGAATTTTGAAGAAAAATTTAGAATAGTCTTCCTTAAAGGGAGTTTTTGTGAAATTTTTACAAGTCAAAAACGAAAAAGTGTTTTTCGCGAAATAGTCAATTATCCCGAGTGGGAACGTTTCAGGGAGCAAGGGAAAGATTTAATTTGCTGAAAACAGCTTGAAATTGCGTCACCGGGATGCAAAGTTATATCGATTTGTTCAAAAACAAGTATCCCTTAGGTAGATTTTCGTCAGTTGGTAGTACTATTGAAATGCAAAAATTTCTGGAATTTTAGATGTTGTATGTGGGCTAGGCGCACGGGCGAGGTGTCAAAAGACGCGTCTCCGCGCGGGCTAGCTAACTATGGGGTTTGTGGAATTATTCCCGAACAAAAATCGGGAATTTTACTGAAAAAACCTGTTTTACGGCCAAAATTTAAGTGAAAACCTCGAATAACACCACCAAAACGGGACTCGAGTTCGCGGAACGCGCACGGGAGTCCAGGTAAGGCGGGTAAGTATCTATTTAAATTACTAAAAACTGGGAATAATCTGGAATTTTGAAGAAAAATTTAGAATAGTCTTCCTTAAAGGGAGTTTTTGTGAAATTTTTACAAGTCAAAAACGAAAAAGTGTTTTTCGCGAAATAGTCAATTATCCCGAGTGGGAACGTTTCAGGGAGCAAGGGAAAGATTTAATTTGCTGAAAACAGCTTGAAATTGCGTCACCGGGATGCAAAGTTATATCGATTTGTTCAAAAACAAGTATCCCTTAGGTAGATTTTCGTCAGTTGGTAGTACTATTGAAATGCAAAAATTTCTGGAATTTTAGATGTTGTATGTGGGCTAGGCGCACGGGCGAGGTGTTAAAAGACGCGTCTCCGCGCGGGCTAGCTAACTATGGGGTTTGTGGAATTATTCCCGAACAAAAATCGGGAATTTTACTGAAAAAACCTGTTTTACGGCCAAAATTTAAGTGAAAACCTCGAATAACACCACCAAAACGGGACTCGAGTTCGCGGAACGCGCACGGGAGTCCAGGTAAGGCGGGTAAGTATCTATTTAAATTACTAAAAACTGGGAATAATCTGGAATTTTGAAGAAAAATTTAGAATAGTCTTCCTTAAAGGGAGTTTTTGTGAAATTTTTACAAGTCAAAAACGAAAAAGTGTTTTTCGCGAAATAGTCAATTATCCCGAGTGGGAACGTTTCAGGGAGCAAGGGAAAGATTTAATTTGCTGAAAACAGCTTGAAATTGCGTCACCGGGATGCAAAGTTATATCGATTTGTTCAAAAACAAGTATCCCTTAGGTAGATTTTCGTCAGTTGGTAGTACTATTGAAATGCAAAAATTTCTGGAATTTTAGATGTTGTATGTGGGCTAGGCGCACGGGCGAGGTGTCAAAAGACGCGTCTCCGCGCGGGCTAGCTAACTATGGGGTTTGTGGAATTATTCCCGAACAAAAATCGGGAATTTTACTGAAAAAACCTGTTTTACGGCCAAAATTTAAGTGAAAACCTCGAATAACACCACCAAAACGGGACTCGAGTTCGCGGAACGCGCACGGGAGTCCAGGTAAGGCGGGTAAGTATCTATTTAAATTACTAAAAACTGGGAATAATCTGGAATTTTGAAGAAAAATTTAGAATAGTCTTCCTTAAAGGGAGTTTTTGTGAAATTTTTACAAGTCAAAAACGAAAAAGTGTTTTTCGCGAAATAGTCAATTATCCCGAGTGGGAACGTTTCAGGGAGCAAGGGAAAGATTTAATTTGCTGAAAACAGCTTGAAATTGCGTCACCGGGATGCAAAGTTATATCGATTTGTTCAAAAACAAGTATCCCTTAGGTAGATTTTCGTCAGTTGGTAGTACTATTGAAATGCAAAAATTTCTGGAATTTTAGATGTTGTATGTGGGCTAGGCGCACGGGCGAGGTGTCAAAAGACGCGTCTCCGCGCGGGCTAGCTAACTATGGGGTTTGTGGAATTATTCCCGAACAAAAATCGGGAATTTTACTGAAAAAACCTGTTTTACGGCCAAAATTTAAGTGAAAACCTCGAATAACACCACCAAAACGGGACTCGAGTTCGCGGAACGCGCACGGGAGTCCAGGTAAGGCGGGTAAGTATCTATTTAAATTACTAAAAACTGGGAATAATCTGGAATTTTGAAGAAAAATTTAGAATAGTCTTCCTTAAAGGGAGTTTTTGTGAAATTTTTACAAGTCAAAAACGAAAAAGTGTTTTTCGCGAAATAGTCAATTATCCCGAGTGGGAACGTTTCAGGGAGCAAGGGAAAGATTTAATTTGCTGAAAACAGCTTGAAATTGCGTCACCGGGATGCAAAGTTATATCGATTTGTTCAAAAACAAGTATCCCTTAGGTAGATTTTCGTCAGTTGGTAGTACTATTGAAATGCAAAAATTTCTGGAATTTTAGATGTTGTATGTGGGCTAGGCGCACGGGCGAGGTGTTAAAAGACGCGTCTCCGCGCGGGCTAGCTAACTATGGGGTTTGTGGAATTATTCCCGAACAAAAATCGGGAATTTTACTGAAAAAACCTGTTTTACGGCCAAAATTTAAGTGAAAACCTCGAATAACACCACCAAAACGGGACTCGAGTTCGCGGAACGCGCACGGGAGTCCAGGTAAGGCGGGTAAGTATCTATTTAAATTACTAAAAACTGGGAATAATCTGGAATTTTGAAGAAAAATTTAGAATAGTCTTCCTTAAAGGGAGTTTTTGTGAAATTTTTACAAGTCAAAAACGAAAAAGTGTTTTTCGCGAAATAGTCAATTATCCCGAGTGGGAACGTTTCAGGGAGCAAGGGAAAGATTTAATTTGCTGAAAACAGCTTGAAATTGCGTCACCGGGATGCAAAGTTATATCGATTTGTTCAAAAACAAGTATCCCTTAGGTAGATTTTCGTCAGTTGGTAGTACTATTGAAATGCAAAAATTTCTGGAATTTTAGATGTTGTATGTGGGCTAGGCGCACGGGCGAGGTGTCAAAAGACGCGTCTCCGCGCGGGCTAGCTAACTATGGGGTTTGTGGAATTATTCCCGAACAAAAATCGGGAATTTTACTGAAAAAACCTGTTTTACGGCCAAAATTTAAGTGAAAACCTCGAATAACACCACCAAAACGGGACTCGAGTTCGCGGAACGCGCACGGGAGTCCAGGTAAGGCGGGTAAGTATCTATTTAAATTACTAAAAACTGGGAATAATCTGGAATTTTGAAGAAAAATTTAGAATAGTCTTCCTTAAAGGGAGTTTTTGTGAAATTTTTACAAGTCAAAAACGAAAAAGTGTTTTTCGCGAAATAGTCAATTATCCCGAGTGGGAACGTTTCAGGGAGCAAGGGAAAGATTTAATTTGCTGAAAACAGCTTGAAATTGCGTCACCGGGATGCAAAGTTATATCGATTTGTTCAAAAACAAGTATCCCTTAGGTAGATTTTCGTCAGTTGGTAGTACTATTGAAATGCAAAAATTTCTGGAATTTTAGATGTTGTATGTGGGCTAGGCGCACGGGCGAGGTGTTAAAAGACGCGTCTCCGCGCGGGCTAGCTAACTATGGGGTTTGTGGAATTATTCCCGAACAAAAATCGGGAATTTTACTGAAAAAACCTGTTTTACGGCCAAAATTTAAGTGAAAACCTCGAATAACACCACCAAAACGGGACTCGAGTTCGCGGAACGCGCACGGGAGTCCAGGTAAGGCGGGTAAGTATCTATTTAAATTACTAAAAACTGGGAATAATCTGGAATTTTGAAGAAAAATTTAGAATAGTCTTCCTTAAAGGGAGTTTTTGTGAAATTTTTACAAGTCAAAAACGAAAAAGTGTTTTTCGCGAAATAGTCAATTATCCCGAGTGGGAACGTTTCAGGGAGCAAGGGAAAGATTTAATTTGCTGAAAACAGCTTGAAATTGCGTCACCGGGATGCAAAGTTATATCGATTTGTTCAAAAACAAGTATCCCTTAGGTAGATTTTCGTCAGTTGGTAGTACTATTGAAATGCAAAAATTTCTGGAATTTTAGATGTTGTATGTGGGCTAGGCGCACGGGCGAGGTGTCAAAAGACGCGTCTCCGCGCGGGCTAGCTAACTATGGGGTTTGTGGAATTATTCCCGAACAAAAATCGGGAATTTTACTGAAAAAACCTGTTTTACGGCCAAAATTTAAGTGAAAACCTCGAATAACACCACCAAAACGGGACTCGAGTTCGCGGAACGCGCACGGGAGTCCAGGTAAGGCGGGTAAGTATCTATTTAAATTACTAAAAACTGGGAATAATCTGGAATTTTGAAGAAAAATTTAGAATAGTCTTCCTTAAAGGGAGTTTTTGTGAAATTTTTACAAGTCAAAAACGAAAAAGTGTTTTTCGCGAAATAGTCAATTATCCCGAGTGGGAACGTTTCAGGGAGCAAGGGAAAGATTTAATTTGCTGAAAACAGCTTGAAATTGCGTCACCGGGATGCAAAGTTATATCGATTTGTTCAAAAACAAGTATCCCTTAGGTAGATTTTCGTCAGTTGGTAGTACTATTGAAATGCAAAAATTTCTGGAATTTTAGATGTTGTATGTGGGCTAGGCGCACGGGCGAGGTGTCAAAAGACGCGTCTCCGCGCGGGCTAGCTAACTATGGGGTTTGTGGAATTATTCCCGAACAAAAATCGGGAATTTTACTGAAAAAACCTGTTTTACGGCCAAAATTTAAGTGAAAACCTCGAATAACACCACCAAAACGGGACTCGAGTTCGCGGAACGCGCACGGGAGTCCAGGTAAGGCGGGTAAGTATCTATTTAAATTACTAAAAACTGGGAATAATCTGGAATTTTGAAGAAAAATTTAGAATAGTCTTCCTTAAAGGGAGTTTTTGTGAAATTTTTACAAGTCAAAAACGAAAAAGTGTTTTTCGCGAAATAGTCAATTATCCCGAGTGGGAACGTTTCAGGGAGCAAGGGAAAGATTTAATTTGCTGAAAACAGCTTGAAATTGCGTCACCGGGATGCAAAGTTATATCGATTTGTTCAAAAACAAGTATCCCTTAGGTAGATTTTCGTCAGTTGGTAGTACTATTGAAATGCAAAAATTTCTGGAATTTTAGATGTTGTATGTGGGCTAGGCGCACGGGCGAGGTGTTAAAAGACGCGTCTCCGCGCGGGCTAGCTAACTATGGGGTTTGTGGAATTATTCCCGAACAAAAATCGGGAATTTTACTGAAAAAACCTGTTTTACGGCCAAAATTTAAGTGAAAACCTCGAATAACACCACCAAAACGGGACTCGAGTTCGCGGAACGCGCACGGGAGTCCAGGTAAGGCGGGTAAGTATCTATTTAAATTACTAAAAACTGGGAATAATCTGGAATTTTGAAGAAAAATTTAGAATAGTCTTCCTTAAAGGGAGTTTTTGTGAAATTTTTACAAGTCAAAAACGAAAAAGTGTTTTTCGCGAAATAGTCAATTATCCCGAGTGGGAACGTTTCAGGGAGCAAGGGAAAGATTTAATTTGCTGAAAACAGCTTGAAATTGCGTCACCGGGATGCAAAGTTATATCGATTTGTTCAAAAACAAGTATCCCTTAGGTAGATTTTCGTCAGTTGGTAGTACTATTGAAATGCAAAAATTTCTGGAATTTTAGATGTTGTATGTGGGCTAGGCGCACGGGCGAGGTGTCAAAAGACGCGTCTCCGCGCGGGCTAGCTAACTATGGGGTTTGTGGAATTATTCCCGAACAAAAATCGGGAATTTTACTGAAAAAACCTGTTTTACGGCCAAAATTTAAGTGAAAACCTCGAATAACACCACCAAAACGGGACTCGAGTTCGCGGAACGCGCACGGGAGTCCAGGTAAGGCGGGTAAGTATCTATTTAAATTACTAAAAACTGGGAATAATCTGGAATTTTGAAGAAAAATTTAGAATAGTCTTCCTTAAAGGGAGTTTTTGTGAAATTTTTACAAGTCAAAAACGAAAAAGTGTTTTTCGCGAAATAGTCAATTATCCCGAGTGGGAACGTTTCAGGGAGCAAGGGAAAGATTTAATTTGCTGAAAACAGCTTGAAATTGCGTCACCGGGATGCAAAGTTATATCGATTTGTTCAAAAACAAGTATCCCTTAGGTAGATTTTCGTCAGTTGGTAGTACTATTGAAATGCAAAAATTTCTGGAATTTTAGATGTTGTATGTGGGCTAGGCGCACGGGCGAGGTGTTAAAAGACGCGTCTCCGCGCGGGCTAGCTAACTATGGGGTTTGTGGAATTATTCCCGAACAAAAATCGGGAATTTTACTGAAAAAACCTGTTTTACGGCCAAAATTTAAGTGAAAACCTCGAATAACACCACCAAAACGGGACTCGAGTTCGCGGAACGCGCACGGGAGTCCAGGTAAGGCGGGTAAGTATCTATTTAAATTACTAAAAACTGGGAATAATCTGGAATTTTGAAGAAAAATTTAGAATAGTCTTCCTTAAAGGGAGTTTTTGTGAAATTTTTACAAGTCAAAAACGAAAAAGTGTTTTTCGCGAAATAGTCAATTATCCCGAGTGGGAACGTTTCAGGGAGCAAGGGAAAGATTTAATTTGCTGAAAACAGCTTGAAATTGCGTCACCGGGATGCAAAGTTATATCGATTTGTTCAAAAACAAGTATCCCTTAGGTAGATTTTCGTCAGTTGGTAGTACTATTGAAATGCAAAAATTTCTGGAATTTTAGATGTTGTATGTGGGCTAGGCGCACGGGCGAGGTGTCAAAAGACGCGTCTCCGCGCGGGCTAGCTAACTATGGGGTTTGTGGAATTATTCCCGAACAAAAATCGGGAATTTTACTGAAAAAACCTGTTTTACGGCCAAAATTTAAGTGAAAACCTCGAATAACACCACCAAAACGGGACTCGAGTTCGCGGAACGCGCACGGGAGTCCAGGTAAGGCGGGTAAGTATCTATTTAAATTACTAAAAACTGGGAATAATCTGGAATTTTGAAGAAAAATTTAGAATAGTCTTCCTTAAAGGGAGTTTTTGTGAAATTTTTACAAGTCAAAAACGAAAAAGTGTTTTTCGCGAAATAGTCAATTATCCCGAGTGGGAACGTTTCAGGGAGCAAGGGAAAGATTTAATTTGCTGAAAACAGCTTGAAATTGCGTCACCGGGATGCAAAGTTATATCGATTTGTTCAAAAACAAGTATCCCTTAGGTAGATTTTCGTCAGTTGGTAGTACTATTGAAATGCAAAAATTTCTGGAATTTTAGATGTTGTATGTGGGCTAGGCGCACGGGCGAGGTGTTAAAAGACGCGTCTCCGCGCGGGCTAGCTAACTATGGGGTTTGTGGAATTATTCCCGAACAAAAATCGGGAATTTTACTGAAAAAACCTGTTTTACGGCCAAAATTTAAGTGAAAACCTCGAATAACACCACCAAAACGGGACTCGAGTTCGCGGAACGCGCACGGGAGTCCAGGTAAGGCGGGTAAGTATCTATTTAAATTACTAAAAACTGGGAATAATCTGGAATTTTGAAGAAAAATTTAGAATAGTCTTCCTTAAAGGGAGTTTTTGTGAAATTTTTACAAGTCAAAAACGAAAAAGTGTTTTTCGCGAAATAGTCAATTATCCCGAGTGGGAACGTTTCAGGGAGCAAGGGAAAGATTTAATTTGCTGAAAACAGCTTGAAATTGCGTCACCGGGATGCAAAGTTATATCGATTTGTTCAAAAACAAGTATCCCTTAGGTAGATTTTCGTCAGTTGGTAGTACTATTGAAATGCAAAAATTTCTGGAATTTTAGATGTTGTATGTGGGCTAGGCGCACGGGCGAGGTGTCAAAAGACGCGTCTCCGCGCGGGCTAGCTAACTATGGGGTTTGTGGAATTATTCCCGAACAAAAATCGGGAATTTTACTGAAAAAACCTGTTTTACGGCCAAAATTTAAGTGAAAACCTCGAATAACACCACCAAAACGGGACTCGAGTTCGCGGAACGCGCACGGGAGTCCAGGTAAGGCGGGTAAGTATCTATTTAAATTACTAAAAACTGGGAATAATCTGGAATTTTGAAGAAAAATTTAGAATAGTCTTCCTTAAAGGGAGTTTTTGTGAAATTTTTACAAGTCAAAAACGAAAAAGTGTTTTTCGCGAAATAGTCAATTATCCCGAGTGGGAACGTTTCAGGGAGCAAGGGAAAGATTTAATTTGCTGAAAACAGCTTGAAATTGCGTCACCGGGATGCAAAGTTATATCGATTTGTTCAAAAACAAGTATCCCTTAGGTAGATTTTCGTCAGTTGGTAGTACTATTGAAATGCAAAAATTTCTGGAATTTTAGATGTTGTATGTGGGCTAGGCGCACGGGCGAGGTGTTAAAAGACGCGTCTCCGCGCGGGCTAGCTAACTATGGGGTTTGTGGAATTATTCCCGAACAAAAATCGGGAATTTTACTGAAAAAACCTGTTTTACGGCCAAAATTTAAGTGAAAACCTCGAATAACACCACCAAAACGGGACTCGAGTTCGCGGAACGCGCACGGGAGTCCAGGTAAGGCGGGTAAGTATCTATTTAAATTACTAAAAACTGGGAATAATCTGGAATTTTGAAGAAAAATTTAGAATAGTCTTCCTTAAAGGGAGTTTTTGTGAAATTTTTACAAGTCAAAAACGAAAAAGTGTTTTTCGCGAAATAGTCAATTATCCCGAGTGGGAACGTTTCAGGGAGCAAGGGAAAGATTTAATTTGCTGAAAACAGCTTGAAATTGCGTCACCGGGATGCAAAGTTATATCGATTTGTTCAAAAACAAGTATCCCTTAGGTAGATTTTCGTCAGTTGGTAGTACTATTGAAATGCAAAAATTTCTGGAATTTTAGATGTTGTATGTGGGCTAGGCGCACGGGCGAGGTGTCAAAAGACGCGTCTCCGCGCGGGCTAGCTAACTATGGGGTTTGTGGAATTATTCCCGAACAAAAATCGGGAATTTTACTGAAAAAACCTGTTTTACGGCCAAAATTTAAGTGAAAACCTCGAATAACACCACCAAAACGGGACTCGAGTTCGCGGAACGCGCACGGGAGTCCAGGTAAGGCGGGTAAGTATCTATTTAAATTACTAAAAACTGGGAATAATCTGGAATTTTGAAGAAAAATTTAGAATAGTCTTCCTTAAAGGGAGTTTTTGTGAAATTTTTACAAGTCAAAAACGAAAAAGTGTTTTTCGCGAAATAGTCAATTATCCCGAGTGGGAACGTTTCAGGGAGCAAGGGAAAGATTTAATTTGCTGAAAACAGCTTGAAATTGCGTCACCGGGATGCAAAGTTATATCGATTTGTTCAAAAACAAGTATCCCTTTTTTTTTTTTTTTTTTTTTTTTTTTTTTTTTTTTTTTTTTTTTTTTTTTTTTTGAGGATGGGAAATCATCAAATGACTCCTCCCGCTCTGGGTGGAGCAGGAGGGAGTGTCAGACTCTTACTGACTAAAACCCACCCGTGTTCCTTCCTTAGCCCTTTATGTTCCAGGGCAGCGGTAACCCTTTCGGACAATCCCGCTACCCTGGCAGGCTTCGGCCCTATGGGGCCCCGTCACTCATGCTGACATCTCTTTGAGGCGCGCGTGGAACACAACACGCCGTCCGGCACGGGCCTGGTCCTGATCGGACGGTGAGTTACCCATTACTCACCGCCCGCAGGCCCGCGCCTACGGTGGCCGGGAGTCGTCACGCGGCTCCCGACGCCCGGAGCGTCTCCCGCGGCGGCTGAGGCGTGAGGTGCGCAAGGCGCGTTCTCTCGCCCACCCCGCCACCTCCTTCGCTAGCATGACTGCTTCGCAGAAGGAGGTGACTGCCTCCCACTCCCTCTCGCCCCGGACCATGGCTTGAACCAGGGCCGGACGCGAGAGGTCGCCGCCGCTGCCGATCGCCTCTACGAGGACACGGCGGTGCTCTGCCCAAGCAGGGCAGACCTCCACCGTGTGCTCCACCGTGTCCTCTGGGCGATCCTGACAGTGGTGACACCCGGGCGTCTCCTCCCGCCTGATTATGTGCAGGAACCTCCCGAAACATCCGTGTCCGGAGAGGACCTGCGTCAGGCGGTAGGTGAGAACGCCGTGACGTCTCTCTAGCCACTCCTCAAAGAGGGGTCTTACCGCCGCTATCGTGGCGTGCCCTGCGCTGGGTTGCGATAGTCGCTCCTTCCATGCCGCCATGAGATCGCGCCGGAGGTTCGTCCGCTCCGCCGCGGTTTGCCGCGGATGCGGAGTTTCCCCCCGGCGTAGTGCCTCCGCGCGCCAATCATACAGGCGCGCGAGCACTATCGCCTCCAGATCCCATGGCGGCAGTCCGGCAAGGAGGCTTGCTGCCTCGCCCGAGATCGTGCGGTAGCCCCGGATTAGCCTGATGGCTACCACCTTTTGGGGCGCGTTCAGGTAGTGTGCGGCTCGTAGCCGCAGTGAACGCGCCCATACCGGGGCCCCATATAGGGCCATGGACCGCACGACCCCCGCGTAAAGCCTCCGGCAGGAGGCGTTTGGCCCCCTCAGGTTGGGCAAGAGCCGCTTTAGGGCGGCCCCGGCCCGTTCCAGTTTGGGGGCCAAACGTCGGAAGTGCTCGACGAAGTTCCATCGGCTGTCGAGGACGAGACCCAGGTACCTCATCGTGGTCTCGACGTCGATGTGAACCCCTCCTACCACTAGTTGGGATCCTGGAGGTGGCCCGTACCGAGGCCCATGAAAGGACATGGCCTCGGACTTGTGCAATGCCACCTCGAGACCCAACCGCCGGATCCTTTCCACGACTATCGCAACCCCGCGTGTCATCGCGTCGGCCGCCGCCTGATGCGACCTCCCCTGCGCCAGGACCAGCGTGTCGTCAGCGTAGCAAACTACGCTGACGCCTTCAGGGAGGTCGGCCCGCAGCACCCAGTCGTAACCGATGTCCCACAGGAGCGGCCCCAGAACCGATCCCTGTGGGACACCGCACGACATCTCTCGCCGGTTCCAGTTCCCGTCGCGACCGGGGTAGATGACGGCTCTATCCGTCAGATACGCCCCGACTACTCGACGGAGGTAGGTCGGCACCCGGTGATACCGGAGTGCCTCCCCAATGCAGCTCCAGGGCAGGGTGTTGAACGCGTTGGCGATGTCGAGTGACACCGCCACGACCACCCCACCCCGGGACACCGCGTCCCCCGTCGTGAGGGCTCTCACGCGCATGATGGCGTCCACCGTCGAGCGCCCCTTGCGGAAGCCAAACTGGCAATCCGCAAGATCCGGCCCAGTCCCCACCAGGTGCCCGACGAGGCGGCCCGCAATTACTCTCTCGAAGAGCTTGCCGACCTCGTCGAGCAGCACTATGGGCCGGTATGCGGACGGAGAGTCCGCAGGGCGCCCTGGCTTCTGAATGAGGACCAGCTTCCCCGTCTTCCAACGGAGCGGAAACTGGCCTCTCTCCATGCATGCGCTTAAGAGCGCCTCCAGTCGAGGCCCGAGAGCCGTCGAGGCCAGGACCCAGGCTTTACCCGGCAAGCCGTCGGGTCCTGGGGCGGTGTTCTTGGCCTTCAGCCTGCCTACCGCCGCTCTCAGATCTACCCCGGTCACTTCAGGGGTGTCGTCGTCGTCGTCCGCGTGGTCCGCTTCGGGCACCGCCTGTGAAACAAGTATCCCTTAGGTAGATTTTCGTCAGTTGGTAGTACTATTGAAATGCAAAAATTTCTGGAATTTTAGATGTTGTATGTGGGCTAGGCGCACGGGCGAGGTGTTAAAAGACGCGTCTCCGCGCGGGCTAGCTAACTATGGGGTTTGTGGAATTATTCCCGAACAAAAATCGGGAATTTTACTGAAAAAACCTGTTTTACGGCCAAAATTTAAGTGAAAACCTCGAATAACACCACCAAAACGGGACTCGAGTTCGCGGAACGCGCACGGGAGTCCAGGTAAGGCGGGTAAGTATCTATTTAAATTACTAAAAACTGGGAATAATCTGGAATTTTGAAGAAAAATTTAGAATAGTCTTCCTTAAAGGGAGTTTTTGTGAAATTTTTACAAGTCAAAAACGAAAAAGTGTTTTTCGCGAAATAGTCAATTATCCCGAGTGGGAACGTTTCAGGGAGCAAGGGAAAGATTTAATTTGCTGAAAACAGCTTGAAATTGCGTCACCGGGATGCAAAGTTATATCGATTTGTTCAAAAACAAGTATCCCTTAGGTAGATTTTCGTCAGTTGGTAGTACTATTGAAATGCAAAAATTTCTGGAATTTTAGATGTTGTATGTGGGCTAGGCGCACGGGCGAGGTGTCAAAAGACGCGTCTCCGCGCGGGCTAGCTAACTATGGGGTTTGTGGAATTATTCCCGAACAAAAATCGGGAATTTTACTGAAAAAACCTGTTTTACGGCCAAAATTTAAGTGAAAACCTCGAATAACACCACCAAAACGGGACTCGAGTTCGCGGAACGCGCACGGGAGTCCAGGTAAGGCGGGTAAGTATCTATTTAAATTACTAAAAACTGGGAATAATCTGGAATTTTGAAGAAAAATTTAGAATAGTCTTCCTTAAAGGGAGTTTTTGTGAAATTTTTACAAGTCAAAAACGAAAAAGTGTTTTTCGCGAAATAGTCAATTATCCCGAGTGGGAACGTTTCAGGGAGCAAGGGAAAGATTTAATTTGCTGAAAACAGCTTGAAATTGCGTCACCGGGATGCAAAGTTATATCGATTTGTTCAAAAACAAGTATCCCTTAGGTAGATTTTCGTCAGTTGGTAGTACTATTGAAATGCAAAAATTTCTGGAATTTTAGATGTTGTATGTGGGCTAGGCGCACGGGCGAGGTGTTAAAAGACGCGTCTCCGCGCGGGCTAGCTAACTATGGGGTTTGTGGAATTATTCCCGAACAAAAATCGGGAATTTTACTGAAAAAACCTGTTTTACGGCCAAAATTTAAGTGAAAACCTCGAATAACACCACCAAAACGGGACTCGAGTTCGCGGAACGCGCACGGGAGTCCAGGTAAGGCGGGTAAGTATCTATTTAAATTACTAAAAACTGGGAATAATCTGGAATTTTGAAGAAAAATTTAGAATAGTCTTCCTTAAAGGGAGTTTTTGTGAAATTTTTACAAGTCAAAAACGAAAAAGTGTTTTTCGCGAAATAGTCAATTATCCCGAGTGGGAACGTTTCAGGGAGCAAGGGAAAGATTTAATTTGCTGAAAACAGCTTGAAATTGCGTCACCGGGATGCAAAGTTATATCGATTTGTTCAAAAACAAGTATCCCTTAGGTAGATTTTCGTCAGTTGGTAGTACTATTGAAATGCAAAAATTTCTGGAATTTTAGATGTTGTATGTGGGCTAGGCGCACGGGCGAGGTGTTAAAAGACGCGTCTCCGCGCGGGCTAGCTAACTATGGGGTTTGTGGAATTATTCCCGAACAAAAATCGGGAATTTTACTGAAAAAACCTGTTTTACGGCCAAAATTTAAGTGAAAACCTCGAATAACACCACCAAAACGGGACTCGAGTTCGCGGAACGCGCACGGGAGTCCAGGTAAGGCGGGTAAGTATCTATTTAAATTACTAAAAACTGGGAATAATCTGGAATTTTGAAGAAAAATTTAGAATAGTCTTCCTTAAAGGGAGTTTTTGTGAAATTTTTACAAGTCAAAAACGAAAAAGTGTTTTTCGCGAAATAGTCAATTATCCCGAGTGGGAACGTTTCAGGGAGCAAGGGAAAGATTTAATTTGCTGAAAACAGCTTGAAATTGCGTCACCGGGATGCAAAGTTATATCGATTTGTTCAAAAACAAGTATCCCTTAGGTAGATTTTCGTCAGTTGGTAGTACTATTGAAATGCAAAAATTTCTGGAATTTTAGATGTTGTATGTGGGCTAGGCGCACGGGCGAGGTGTTAAAAGACGCGTCTCCGCGCGGGCTAGCTAACTATGGGGTTTGTGGAATTATTCCCGAACAAAAATCGGGAATTTTACTGAAAAAACCTGTTTTACGGCCAAAATTTAAGTGAAAACCTCGAATAACACCACCAAAACGGGACTCGAGTTCGCGGAACGCGCACGGGAGTCCAGGTAAGGCGGGTAAGTATCTATTTAAATTACTAAAAACTGGGAATAATCTGGAATTTTGAAGAAAAATTTAGAATAGTCTTCCTTAAAGGGAGTTTTTGTGAAATTTTTACAAGTCAAAAACGAAAAAGTGTTTTTCGCGAAATAGTCAATTATCCCGAGTGGGAACGTTTCAGGGAGCAAGGGAAAGATTTAATTTGCTGAAAACAGCTTGAAATTGCGTCACCGGGATGCAAAGTTATATCGATTTGTTCAAAAACAAGTATCCCTTAGGTAGATTTTCGTCAGTTGGTAGTACTATTGAAATGCAAAAATTTCTGGAATTTTAGATGTTGTATGTGGGCTAGGCGCACGGGCGAGGTGTTAAAAGACGCGTCTCCGCGCGGGCTAGCTAACTATGGGGTTTGTGGAATTATTCCCGAACAAAAATCGGGAATTTTACTGAAAAAACCTGTTTTACGGCCAAAATTTAAGTGAAAACCTCGAATAACACCACCAAAACGGGACTCGAGTTCGCGGAACGCGCACGGGAGTCCAGGTAAGGCGGGTAAGTATCTATTTAAATTACTAAAAACTGGGAATAATCTGGAATTTTGAAGAAAAATTTAGAATAGTCTTCCTTAAAGGGAGTTTTTGTGAAATTTTTACAAGTCAAAAACGAAAAAGTGTTTTTCGCGAAATAGTCAATTATCCCGAGTGGGAACGTTTCAGGGAGCAAGGGAAAGATTTAATTTGCTGAAAACAGCTTGAAATTGCGTCACCGGGATGCAAAGTTATATCGATTTGTTCAAAAACAAGTATCCCTTAGGTAGATTTTCGTCAGTTGGTAGTACTATTGAAATGCAAAAATTTCTGGAATTTTAGATGTTGTATGTGGGCTAGGCGCACGGGCGAGGTGTTAAAAGACGCGTCTCCGCGCGGGCTAGCTAACTATGGGGTTTGTGGAATTATTCCCGAACAAAAATCGGGAATTTTACTGAAAAAACCTGTTTTACGGCCAAAATTTAAGTGAAAACCTCGAATAACACCACCAAAACGGGACTCGAGTTCGCGGAACGCGCACGGGAGTCCAGGTAAGGCGGGTAAGTATCTATTTAAATTACTAAAAACTGGGAATAATCTGGAATTTTGAAGAAAAATTTAGAATAGTCTTCCTTAAAGGGAGTTTTTGTGAAATTTTTACAAGTCAAAAACGAAAAAGTGTTTTTCGCGAAATAGTCAATTATCCCGAGTGGGAACGTTTCAGGGAGCAAGGGAAAGATTTAATTTGCTGAAAACAGCTTGAAATTGCGTCACCGGGATGCAAAGTTATATCGATTTGTTCAAAAACAAGTATCCCTTAGGTAGATTTTCGTCAGTTGGTAGTACTATTGAAATGCAAAAATTTCTGGAATTTTAGATGTTGTATGTGGGCTAGGCGCACGGGCGAGGTGTCAAAAGACGCGTCTCCGCGCGGGCTAGCTAACTATGGGGTTTGTGGAATTATTCCCGAACAAAAATCGGGAATTTTACTGAAAAAACCTGTTTTACGGCCAAAATTTAAGTGAAAACCTCGAATAACACCACCAAAACGGGACTCGAGTTCGCGGAACGCGCACGGGAGTCCAGGTAAGGCGGGTAAGTATCTATTTAAATTACTAAAAACTGGGAATAATCTGGAATTTTGAAGAAAAATTTAGAATAGTCTTCCTTAAAGGGAGTTTTTGTGAAATTTTTACAAGTCAAAAACGAAAAAGTGTTTTTCGCGAAATAGTCAATTATCCCGAGTGGGAACGTTTCAGGGAGCAAGGGAAAGATTTAATTTGCTGAAAACAGCTTGAAATTGCGTCACCGGGATGCAAAGTTATATCGATTTGTTCAAAAACAAGTATCCCTTAGGTAGATTTTCGTCAGTTGGTAGTACTATTGAAATGCAAAAATTTCTGGAATTTTAGATGTTGTATGTGGGCTAGGCGCACGGGCGAGGTGTTAAAAGACGCGTCTCCGCGCGGGCTAGCTAACTATGGGGTTTGTGGAATTATTCCCGAACAAAAATCGGGAATTTTACTGAAAAAACCTGTTTTACGGCCAAAATTTAAGTGAAAACCTCGAATAACACCACCAAAACGGGACTCGAGTTCGCGGAACGCGCACGGGAGTCCAGGTAAGGCGGGTAAGTATCTATTTAAATTACTAAAAACTGGGAATAATCTGGAATTTTGAAGAAAAATTTAGAATAGTCTTCCTTAAAGGGAGTTTTTGTGAAATTTTTACAAGTCAAAAACGAAAAAGTGTTTTTCGCGAAATAGTCAATTATCCCGAGTGGGAACGTTTCAGGGAGCAAGGGAAAGATTTAATTTGCTGAAAACAGCTTGAAATTGCGTCACCGGGATGCAAAGTTATATCGATTTGTTCAAAAACAAGTATCCCTTAGGTAGATTTTCGTCAGTTGGTAGTACTATTGAAATGCAAAAATTTCTGGAATTTTAGATGTTGTATGTGGGCTAGGCGCACGGGCGAGGTGTTAAAAGACGCGTCTCCGCGCGGGCTAGCTAACTATGGGGTTTGTGGAATTATTCCCGAACAAAAATCGGGAATTTTACTGAAAAAACCTGTTTTACGGCCAAAATTTAAGTGAAAACCTCGAATAACACCACCAAAACGGGACTCGAGTTCGCGGAACGCGCACGGGAGTCCAGGTAAGGCGGGTAAGTATCTATTTAAATTACTAAAAACTGGGAATAATCTGGAATTTTGAAGAAAAATTTAGAATAGTCTTCCTTAAAGGGAGTTTTTGTGAAATTTTTACAAGTCAAAAACGAAAAAGTGTTTTTCGCGAAATAGTCAATTATCCCGAGTGGGAACGTTTCAGGGAGCAAGGGAAAGATTTAATTTGCTGAAAACAGCTTGAAATTGCGTCACCGGGATGCAAAGTTATATCGATTTGTTCAAAAACAAGTATCCCTTAGGTAGATTTTCGTCAGTTGGTAGTACTATTGAAATGCAAAAATTTCTGGAATTTTAGATGTTGTATGTGGGCTAGGCGCACGGGCGAGGTGTTAAAAGACGCGTCTCCGCGCGGGCTAGCTAACTATGGGGTTTGTGGAATTATTCCCGAACAAAAATCGGGAATTTTACTGAAAAAACCTGTTTTACGGCCAAAATTTAAGTGAAAACCTCGAATAACACCACCAAAACGGGACTCGAGTTCGCGGAACGCGCACGGGAGTCCAGGTAAGGCGGGTAAGTATCTATTTAAATTACTAAAAACTGGGAATAATCTGGAATTTTGAAGAAAAATTTAGAATAGTCTTCCTTAAAGGGAGTTTTTGTGAAATTTTTACAAGTCAAAAACGAAAAAGTGTTTTTCGCGAAATAGTCAATTATCCCGAGTGGGAACGTTTCAGGGAGCAAGGGAAAGATTTAATTTGCTGAAAACAGCTTGAAATTGCGTCACCGGGATGCAAAGTTATATCGATTTGTTCAAAAACAAGTATCCCTTAGGTAGATTTTCGTCAGTTGGTAGTACTATTGAAATGCAAAAATTTCTGGAATTTTAGATGTTGTATGTGGGCTAGGCGCACGGGCGAGGTGTCAAAAGACGCGTCTCCGCGCGGGCTAGCTAACTATGGGGTTTGTGGAATTATTCCCGAACAAAAATCGGGAATTTTACTGAAAAAACCTGTTTTACGGCCAAAATTTAAGTGAAAACCTCGAATAACACCACCAAAACGGGACTCGAGTTCGCGGAACGCGCACGGGAGTCCAGGTAAGGCGGGTAAGTATCTATTTAAATTACTAAAAACTGGGAATAATCTGGAATTTTGAAGAAAAATTTAGAATAGTCTTCCTTAAAGGGAGTTTTTGTGAAATTTTTACAAGTCAAAAACGAAAAAGTGTTTTTCGCGAAATAGTCAATTATCCCGAGTGGGAACGTTTCAGGGAGCAAGGGAAAGATTTAATTTGCTGAAAACAGCTTGAAATTGCGTCACCGGGATGCAAAGTTATATCGATTTGTTCAAAAACAAGTATCCCTTAGGTAGATTTTCGTCAGTTGGTAGTACTATTGAAATGCAAAAATTTCTGGAATTTTAGATGTTGTATGTGGGCTAGGCGCACGGGCGAGGTGTTAAAAGACGCGTCTCCGCGCGGGCTAGCTAACTATGGGGTTTGTGGAATTATTCCCGAACAAAAATCGGGAATTTTACTGAAAAAACCTGTTTTACGGCCAAAATTTAAGTGAAAACCTCGAATAACACCACCAAAACGGGACTCGAGTTCGCGGAACGCGCACGGGAGTCCAGGTAAGGCGGGTAAGTATCTATTTAAATTACTAAAAACTGGGAATAATCTGGAATTTTGAAGAAAAATTTAGAATAGTCTTCCATAAAGGGAGTTTTTGTGAAATTTTTACAAGTCAAAAACGAAAAAGTGTTTTTCGCGAAATAGTCAATTATCCCGAGTGGGAACGTTTCAGGGAGCAAGGGAAAGATTTAATTTGCTGAAAACAGCTTGAAATTGCGTCACCGGGATGCAAAGTTATATCGATTTGTTCAAAAACAAGTATCCCTTAGGTAGATTTTCGTCAGTTGGTAGTACTATTGAAATGCAAAAATTTCTGGAATTTTAGATGTTGTATGTGGGCTAGGCGCACGGGCGAGGTGTCAAAAGACGCGTCTCCGCGCGGGCTAGCTAACTATGGGGTTTGTGGAATTATTCCCGAACAAAAATCGGGAATTTTACTGAAAAAACCTGTTTTACGGCCAAAATTTAAGTGAAAACCTCGAATAACACCACCAAAACGGGACTCGAGTTCGCGGAACGCGCACGGGAGTCCAGGTAAGGCGGGTAAGTATCTATTTAAATTACTAAAAACTGGGAATAATCTGGAATTTTGAAGAAAAATTTAGAATAGTCTTCCTTAAAGGGAGTTTTTGTGAAATTTTTACAAGTCAAAAACGAAAAAGTGTTTTTCGCGAAATAGTCAATTATCCCGAGTGGGAACGTTTCAGGGAGCAAGGGAAAGATTTAATTTGCTGAAAACAGCTTGAAATTGCGTCACCGGGATGCAAAGTTATATCGATTTGTTCAAAAACAAGTATCCCTTAGGTAGATTTTCGTCAGTTGGTAGTACTATTGAAATGCAAAAATTTCTGGAATTTTAGATGTTGTATGTGGGCTAGGCGCACGGGCGAGGTGTTAAAAGACGCGTCTCCGCGCGGGCTAGCTAACTATGGGGTTTGTGGAATTATTCCCGAACAAAAATCGGGAATTTTACTGAAAAAACCTGTTTTACGGCCAAAATTTAAGTGAAAACCTCGAATAACACCACCAAAACGGGACTCGAGTTCGCGGAACGCGCACGGGAGTCCAGGTAAGGCGGGTAAGTATCTATTTAAATTACTAAAAACTGGGAATAATCTGGAATTTTGAAGAAAAATTTAGAATAGTCTTCCATAAAGGGAGTTTTTGTGAAATTTTTACAAGTCAAAAACGAAAAAGTGTTTTTCGCGAAATAGTCAATTATCCCGAGTGGGAACGTTTCAGGGAGCAAGGGAAAGATTTAATTTGCTGAAAACAGCTTGAAATTGCGTCACCGGGATGCAAAGTTATATCGATTTGTTCAAAAACAAGTATCCCTTAGGTAGATTTTCGTCAGTTGGTAGTACTATTGAAATGCAAAAATTTCTGGAATTTTAGATGTTGTATGTGGGCTAGGCGCACGGGCGAGGTGTCAAAAGACGCGTCTCCGCGCGGGCTAGCTAACTATGGGGTTTGTGGAATTATTCCCGAACAAAAATCGGGAATTTTACTGAAAAAACCTGTTTTACGGCCAAAATTTAAGTGAAAACCTCGAATAACACCACCAAAACGGGACTCGAGTTCGCGGAACGCGCACGGGAGTCCAGGTAAGGCGGGTAAGTATCTATTTAAATTACTAAAAACTGGGAATAATCTGGAATTTTGAAGAAAAATTTAGAATAGTCTTCCTTAAAGGGAGTTTTTGTGAAATTTTTACAAGTCAAAAACGAAAAAGTGTTTTTCGCGAAATAGTCAATTATCCCGAGTGGGAACGTTTCAGGGAGCAAGGGAAAGATTTAATTTGCTGAAAACAGCTTGAAATTGCGTCACCGGGATGCAAAGTTATATCGATTTGTTCAAAAACAAGTATCCCTTAGGTAGATTTTCGTCAGTTGGTAGTACTATTGAAATGCAAAAATTTCTGGAATTTTAGATGTTGTATGTGGGCTAGGCGCACGGGCGAGGTGTCAAAAGACGCGTCTCCGCGCGGGCTAGCTAACTATGGGGTTTGTGGAATTATTCCCGAACAAAAATCGGGAATTTTACTGAAAAAACCTGTTTTACGGCCAAAATTTAAGTGAAAACCTCGAATAACACCACCAAAACGGGACTCGAGTTCGCGGAACGCGCACGGGAGTCCAGGTAAGGCGGGTAAGTATCTATTTAAATTACTAAAAACTGGGAATAATCTGGAATTTTGAAGAAAAATTTAGAATAGTCTTCCTTAAAGGGAGTTTTTGTGAAATTTTTACAAGTCAAAAACGAAAAAGTGTTTTTCGCGAAATAGTCAATTATCCCGAGTGGGAACGTTTCAGGGAGCAAGGGAAAGATTTAATTTGCTGAAAACAGCTTGAAATTGCGTCACCGGGATGCAAAGTTATATCGATTTGTTCAAAAACAAGTATCCCTTAGGTAGATTTTCGTCAGTTGGTAGTACTATTGAAATGCAAAAATTTCTGGAATTTTAGATGTTGTATGTGGGCTAGGCGCACGGGCGAGGTGTTAAAAGACGCGTCTCCGCACGGGCTAGCTAACTATGGGGTTTGTGGAATTATTCCCGAACAAAAATCGGGAATTTTACTGAAAAAACCTGTTTTACGGCCAAAATTTAAGTGAAAACCTCGAATAACACCACCAAAACGGGACCCGAGTTCGCGGAGCGCGCACGGGAGTCCAGGTAAGGCAGGTTAGTATCTATTTAAATTACTAAAAACTGGGAATAATCTGGAATTTTGAAGAAAAATTTAGAATAGTCTTCCTTAAAGGGAGTTTTTGTGAAATTTTTACAAGTCAAAAACGAAAAAGTGTTTTTCGCGAAATAGTCAATTATCCCGAGTGGGAACGTTTCAGGGAGCAAGGGAAAGATTTAATTTGCTGAAAACAGCTTGAAATTGCGTCACCGGGATGCAAAGTTATATCGATTTGTTCAAAAACAAGTATCCCTTAGGTAGATTTTCGTCAGTTGGTAGTACTATTGAAATGCAAAAATTTCTGGAATTTTAGATGTTGTATGTGGGCTAGGCGCACGGGCGAGGTGTCAAAAGACGCGTCTCCGCGCGGGCTAGCTAACTATGGGGTTTGTGGAATTATTCCCGAACAAAAATCGGGAATTTTACTGAAAAAACCTGTTTTACGGCCAAAATTTAAGTGAAAACCTCGAATAACACCACCAAAACGGGACTCGAGTTCGCGGAACGCGCACGGGAGTCCAGGTAAGGCGGGTAAGTATCTATTTAAATTACTAAAAACTGGGAATAATCTGGAATTTTGAAGAAAAATTTAGAATAGTCTTCCTTAAAGGGAGTTTTTGTGAAATTTTTACAAGTCAAAAACGAAAAAGTGTTTTTCGCGAAATAGTCAATTATCCCGAGTGGGAACGTTTCAGGGAGCAAGGGAAAGATTTAATTTGCTGAAAACAGCTTGAAATTGCGTCACCGGGATGCAAAGTTATATCGATTTGTTCAAAAACAAGTATCCCTTAGGTAGATTTTCGTCAGTTGGTAGTACTATTGAAATGCAAAAATTTCTGGAATTTTAGATGTTGTATGTGGGCTAGGCGCACGGGCGAGGTGTTAAAAGACGCGTCTCCGCGCGGGCTAGCTAACTATGGGGTTTGTGGAATTATTCCCGAACAAAAATCGGGAATTTTACTGAAAAAACCTGTTTTACGGCCAAAATTTAAGTGAAAACCTCGAATAACACCACCAAAACGGGACTCGAGTTCGCGGAACGCGCACGGGAGTCCAGGTAAGGCGGGTAAGTATCTATTTAAATTACTAAAAACTGGGAATAATCTGGAATTTTGAAGAAAAATTTAGAATAGTCTTCCATAAAGGGAGTTTTTGTGAAATTTTTACAAGTCAAAAACGAAAAAGTGTTTTTCGCGAAATAGTCAATTATCCCGAGTGGGAACGTTTCAGGGAGCAAGGGAAAGATTTAATTTGCTGAAAACAGCTTGAAATTGCGTCACCGGGATGCAAAGTTATATCGATTTGTTCAAAAACAAGTATCCCTTAGGTAGATTTTCGTCAGTTGGTAGTACTATTGAAATGCAAAAATTTCTGGAATTTTAGATGTTGTATGTGGGCTAGGCGCACGGGCGAGGTGTCAAAAGACGCGTCTCCGCGCGGGCTAGCTAACTATGGGGTTTGTGGAATTATTCCCGAACAAAAATCGGGAATTTTACTGAAAAAACCTGTTTTACGGCCAAAATTTAAGTGAAAACCTCGAATAACACCACCAAAACGGGACTCGAGTTCGCGGAACGCGCACGGGAGTCCAGGTAAGGCGGGTAAGTATCTATTTAAATTACTAAAAACTGGGAATAATCTGGAATTTTGAAGAAAAATTTAGAATAGTCTTCCTTAAAGGGAGTTTTTGTGAAATTTTTACAAGTCAAAAACGAAAAAGTGTTTTTCGCGAAATAGTCAATTATCCCGAGTGGGAACGTTTCAGGGAGCAAGGGAAAGATTTAATTTGCTGAAAACAGCTTGAAATTGCGTCACCGGGATGCAAAGTTATATCGATTTGTTCAAAAACAAGTATCCCTTAGGTAGATTTTCGTCAGTTGGTAGTACTATTGAAATGCAAAAATTTCTGGAATTTTAGATGTTGTATGTGGGCTAGGCGCACGGGCGAGGTGTTAAAAGACGCGTCTCCGCGCGGGCTAGCTAACTATGGGGTTTGTGGAATTATTCCCGAACAAAAATCGGGAATTTTACTGAAAAAACCTGTTTTACGGCCAAAATTTAAGTGAAAACCTCGAATAACACCACCAAAACGGGACTCGAGTTCGCGGAACGCGCACGGGAGTCCAGGTAAGGCGGGTAAGTATCTATTTAAATTACTAAAAACTGGGAATAATCTGGAATTTTGAAGAAAAATTTAGAATAGTCTTCCTTAAAGGGAGTTTTTGTGAAATTTTTACAAGTCAAAAACGAAAAAGTGTTTTTCGCGAAATAGTCAATTATCCCGAGTGGGAACGTTTCAGGGAGCAAGGGAAAGATTTAATTTGCTGAAAACAGCTTGAAATTGCGTCACCGGGATGCAAAGTTATATCGATTTGTTCAAAAACAAGTATCCCTTAGGTAGATTTTCGTCAGTTGGTAGTACTATTGAAATGCAAAAATTTCTGGAATTTTAGATGTTGTATGTGGGCTAGGCGCACGGGCGAGGTGTCAAAAGACGCGTCTCCGCGCGGGCTAGCTAACTATGGGGTTTGTGGAATTATTCCCGAACAAAAATCGGGAATTTTACTGAAAAAACCTGTTTTACGGCCAAAATTTAAGTGAAAACCTCGAATAACACCACCAAAACGGGACTCGAGTTCGCGGAACGCGCACGGGAGTCCAGGTAAGGCGGGTAAGTATCTATTTAAATTACTAAAAACTGGGAATAATCTGGAATTTTGAAGAAAAATTTAGAATAGTCTTCCTTAAAGGGAGTTTTTGTGAAATTTTTACAAGTCAAAAACGAAAAAGTGTTTTTCGCGAAATAGTCAATTATCCCGAGTGGGAACGTTTCAGGGAGCAAGGGAAAGATTTAATTTGCTGAAAACAGCTTGAAATTGCGTCACCGGGATGCAAAGTTATATCGATTTGTTCAAAAACAAGTATCCCTTAGGTAGATTTTCGTCAGTTGGTAGTACTATTGAAATGCAAAAATTTCTGGAATTTTAGATGTTGTATGTGGGCTAGGCGCACGGGCGAGGTGTTAAAAGACGCGTCTCCGCGCGGGCTAGCTAACTATGGGGTTTGTGGAATTATTCCCGAACAAAAATCGGGAATTTTACTGAAAAAACCTGTTTTACGGCCAAAATTTAAGTGAAAACCTCGAATAACACCACCAAAACGGGACTCGAGTTCGCGGAACGCGCACGGGAGTCCAGGTAAGGCGGGTAAGTATCTATTTAAATTACTAAAAACTGGGAATAATCTGGAATTTTGAAGAAAAATTTAGAATAGTCTTCCTTAAAGGGAGTTTTTGTGAAATTTTTACAAGTCAAAAACGAAAAAGTGTTTTTCGCGAAATAGTCAATTATCCCGAGTGGGAACGTTTCAGGGAGCAAGGGAAAGATTTAATTTGCTGAAAACAGCTTGAAATTGCGTCACCGGGATGCAAAGTTATATCGATTTGTTCAAAAACAAGTATCCCTTAGGTAGATTTTCGTCAGTTGGTAGTACTATTGAAATGCAAAAATTTCTGGAATTTTAGATGTTGTATGTGGGCTAGGCGCACGGGCGAGGTGTTAAAAGACGCGTCTCCGCGCGGGCTAGCTAACTATGGGGTTTGTGGAATTATTCCCGAACAAAAATCGGGAATTTTACTGAAAAAACCTGTTTTACGGCCAAAATTTAAGTGAAAACCTCGAATAACACCACCAAAACGGGACTCGAGTTCGCGGAACGCGCACGGGAGTCCAGGTAAGGCGGGTAAGTATCTATTTAAATTACTAAAAACTGGGAATAATCTGGAATTTTGAAGAAAAATTTAGAATAGTCTTCCTTAAAGGGAGTTTTTGTGAAATTTTTACAAGTCAAAAACGAAAATGTGTTTTTCGCGAAATAGTCAATTATCCCGAGTGGGAACGTTTCAGGGAGCAAGGGAAAGATTTAATTTGCTGAAAACAGCTTGAAATTGCGTCACCGGGATGCAAAGTTATATCGATTTGTTCAAAAACAAGTATCCCTTAGGTAGATTTTCGTCAGTTGGTAGTACTATTGAAATGCAAAAATTTCTGGAATTTTAGATGTTGTATGTGGGCTAGGCGCACGGGCGAGGTGTCAAAAGACGCGTCTCCGCGCGGGCTAGCTAACTATGGGGTTTGTGGAATTATTCCCGAACAAAAATCGGGAATTTTACTGAAAAAACCTGTTTTACGGCCAAAATTTAAGTGAAAACCTCGAATAACACCACCAAAACGGGACTCGAGTTCGCGGAACGCGCACGGGAGTCCAGGTAAGGCGGGTAAGTATCTATTTAAATTACTAAAAACTGGGAATAATCTGGAATTTTGAAGAAAAATTTAGAATAGTCTTCCTTAAAGGGAGTTTTTGTGAAATTTTTACAAGTCAAAAACGAAAAAGTGTTTTTCGCGAAATAGTCAATTATCCCGAGTGGGAACGTTTCAGGGAGCAAGGGAAAGATTTAATTTGCTGAAAACAGCTTGAAATTGCGTCACCGGGATGCAAAGTTATATCGATTTGTTCAAAAACAAGTATCCCTTAGGTAGATTTTCGTCAGTTGGTAGTACTATTGAAATGCAAAAATTTCTGGAATTTTAGATGTTGTATGTGGGCTAGGCGCACGGGCGAGGTGTCAAAAGACGCGTCTCCGCGCGGGCTAGCTAACTATGGGGTTTGTGGAATTATTCCCGAACAAAAATCGGGAATTTTACTGAAAAAACCTGTTTTACGGCCAAAATTTAAGTGAAAACCTCGAATAACACCACCAAAACGGGACTCGAGTTCGCGGAACGCGCACGGGAGTCCAGGTAAGGCGGGTAAGTATCTATTTAAATTACTAAAAACTGGGAATAATCTGGAATTTTGAAGAAAAATTTAGAATAGTCTTCCTTAAAGGGAGTTTTTGTGAAATTTTTACAAGTCAAAAACGAAAAAGTGTTTTTCGCGAAATAGTCAATTATCCCGAGTGGGAACGTTTCAGGGAGCAAGGGAAAGATTTAATTTGCTGAAAACAGCTTGAAATTGCGTCACCGGGATGCAAAGTTATATCGATTTGTTCAAAAACAAGTATCCCTTAGGTAGATTTTCGTCAGTTGGTAGTACTATTGAAATGCAAAAATTTCTGGAATTTTAGATGTTGTATGTGGGCTAGGCGCACGGGCGAGGTGTTAAAAGACGCGTCTCCGCACGGGCTAGCTAACTATGGGGTTTGTGGAATTATTCCCGAACAAAAATCGGGAATTTTACTGAAAAAACCTGTTTTACGGCCAAAATTTAAGTGAAAACCTCGAATAACACCACCAAAACGGGACCCGAGTTCGCGGAGCGCGCACGGGAGTCCAGGTAAGGCAGGTTAGTATCTATTTAAATTACTAAAAACTGGGAATAATCTGGAATTTTGAAGAAAAATTTAGAATAGTCTTCCTTAAAGGGAGTTTTTGTGAAATTTTTACAAGTCAAAAACGAAAAAGTGTTTTTCGCGAAATAGTCAATTATCCCGAGTGGGAACGTTTCAGGGAGCAAGGGAAAGATTTAATTTGCTGAAAACAGCTTGAAATTGCGTCACCGGGATGCAAAGTTATATCGATTTGTTCAAAAACAAGTATCCCTTAGGTAGATTTTCGTCAGTTGGTAGTACTATTGAAATGCAAAAATTTCTGGAATTTTAGATGTTGTATGTGGGCTAGGCGCACGGGCGAGGTGTCAAAAGACGCGTCTCCGCGCGGGCTAGCTAACTATGGGGTTTGTGGAATTATTCCCGAACAAAAATCGGGAATTTTACTGAAAAAACCTGTTTTACGGCCAAAATTTAAGTGAAAACCTCGAATAACACCACCAAAACGGGACTCGAGTTCGCGGAACGCGCACGGGAGTCCAGGTAAGGCGGGTAAGTATCTATTTAAATTACTAAAAACTGGGAATAATCTGGAATTTTGAAGAAAAATTTAGAATAGTCTTCCTTAAAGGGAGTTTTTGTGAAATTTTTACAAGTCAAAAACGAAAAAGTGTTTTTCGCGAAATAGTCAATTATCCCGAGTGGGAACGTTTCAGGGAGCAAGGGAAAGATTTAATTTGCTGAAAACAGCTTGAAATTGCGTCACCGGGATGCAAAGTTATATCGATTTGTTCAAAAACAAGTATCCCTTAGGTAGATTTTCGTCAGTTGGTAGTACTATTGAAATGCAAAAATTTCTGGAATTTTAGATGTTGTATGTGGGCTAGGCGCACGGGCGAGGTGTTAAAAGACGCGTCTCCGCGCGGGCTAGCTAACTATGGGGTTTGTGGAATTATTCCCGAACAAAAATCGGGAATTTTACTGAAAAAACCTGTTTTACGGCCAAAATTTAAGTGAAAACCTCGAATAACACCACCAAAACGGGACTCGAGTTCGCGGAACGCGCACGGGAGTCCAGGTAAGGCGGGTAAGTATCTATTTAAATTACTAAAAACTGGGAATAATCTGGAATTTTGAAGAAAAATTTAGAATAGTCTTCCATAAAGGGAGTTTTTGTGAAATTTTTACAAGTCAAAAACGAAAAAGTGTTTTTCGCGAAATAGTCAATTATCCCGAGTGGGAACGTTTCAGGGAGCAAGGGAAAGATTTAATTTGCTGAAAACAGCTTGAAATTGCGTCACCGGGATGCAAAGTTATATCGATTTGTTCAAAAACAAGTATCCCTTAGGTAGATTTTCGTCAGTTGGTAGTACTATTGAAATGCAAAAATTTCTGGAATTTTAGATGTTGTATGTGGGCTAGGCGCACGGGCGAGGTGTCAAAAGACGCGTCTCCGCGCGGGCTAGCTAACTATGGGGTTTGTGGAATTATTCCCGAACAAAAATCGGGAATTTTACTGAAAAAACCTGTTTTACGGCCAAAATTTAAGTGAAAACCTCGAATAACACCACCAAAACGGGACTCGAGTTCGCGGAACGCGCACGGGAGTCCAGGTAAGGCGGGTAAGTATCTATTTAAATTACTAAAAACTGGGAATAATCTGGAATTTTGAAGAAAAATTTAGAATAGTCTTCCTTAAAGGGAGTTTTTGTGAAATTTTTACAAGTCAAAAACGAAAAAGTGTTTTTCGCGAAATAGTCAATTATCCCGAGTGGGAACGTTTCAGGGAGCAAGGGAAAGATTTAATTTGCTGAAAACAGCTTGAAATTGCGTCACCGGGATGCAAAGTTATATCGATTTGTTCAAAAACAAGTATCCCTTAGGTAGATTTTCGTCAGTTGGTAGTACTATTGAAATGCAAAAATTTCTGGAATTTTAGATGTTGTATGTGGGCTAGGCGCACGGGCGAGGTGTTAAAAGACGCGTCTCCGCGCGGGCTAGCTAACTATGGGGTTTGTGGAATTATTCCCGAACAAAAATCGGGAATTTTACTGAAAAAACCTGTTTTACGGCCAAAATTTAAGTGAAAACCTCGAATAACACCACCAAAACGGGACTCGAGTTCGCGGAACGCGCACGGGAGTCCAGGTAAGGCGGGTAAGTATCTATTTAAATTACTAAAAACTGGGAATAATCTGGAATTTTGAAGAAAAATTTAGAATAGTCTTCCTTAAAGGGAGTTTTTGTGAAATTTTTACAAGTCAAAAACGAAAAAGTGTTTTTCGCGAAATAGTCAATTATCCCGAGTGGGAACGTTTCAGGGAGCAAGGGAAAGATTTAATTTGCTGAAAACAGCTTGAAATTGCGTCACCGGGATGCAAAGTTATATCGATTTGTTCAAAAACAAGTATCCCTTAGGTAGATTTTCGTCAGTTGGTAGTACTATTGAAATGCAAAAATTTCTGGAATTTTAGATGTTGTATGTGGGCTAGGCGCACGGGCGAGGTGTCAAAAGACGCGTCTCCGCGCGGGCTAGCTAACTATGGGGTTTGTGGAATTATTCCCGAACAAAAATCGGGAATTTTACTGAAAAAACCTGTTTTACGGCCAAAATTTAAGTGAAAACCTCGAATAACACCACCAAAACGGGACTCGAGTTCGCGGAACGCGCACGGGAGTCCAGGTAAGGCGGGTAAGTATCTATTTAAATTACTAAAAACTGGGAATAATCTGGAATTTTGAAGAAAAATTTAGAATAGTCTTCCTTAAAGGGAGTTTTTGTGAAATTTTTACAAGTCAAAAACGAAAAAGTGTTTTTCGCGAAATAGTCAATTATCCCGAGTGGGAACGTTTCAGGGAGCAAGGGAAAGATTTAATTTGCTGAAAACAGCTTGAAATTGCGTCACCGGGATGCAAAGTTATATCGATTTGTTCAAAAACAAGTATCCCTTAGGTAGATTTTCGTCAGTTGGTAGTACTATTGAAATGCAAAAATTTCTGGAATTTTAGATGTTGTATGTGGGCTAGGCGCACGGGCGAGGTGTTAAAAGACGCGTCTCCGCGCGGGCTAGCTAACTATGGGGTTTGTGGAATTATTCCCGAACAAAAATCGGGAATTTTACTGAAAAAACCTGTTTTACGGCCAAAATTTAAGTGAAAACCTCGAATAACACCACCAAAACGGGACTCGAGTTCGCGGAACGCGCACGGGAGTCCAGGTAAGGCGGGTAAGTATCTATTTAAATTACTAAAAACTGGGAATAATCTGGAATTTTGAAGAAAAATTTAGAATAGTCTTCCTTAAAGGGAGTTTTTGTGAAATTTTTACAAGTCAAAAACGAAAAAGTGTTTTTCGCGAAATAGTCAATTATCCCGAGTGGGAACGTTTCAGGGAGCAAGGGAAAGATTTAATTTGCTGAAAACAGCTTGAAATTGCGTCACCGGGATGCAAAGTTATATCGATTTGTTCAAAAACAAGTATCCCTTAGGTAGATTTTCGTCAGTTGGTAGTACTATTGAAATGCAAAAATTTCTGGAATTTTAGATGTTGTATGTGGGCTAGGCGCACGGGCGAGGTGTCAAAAGACGCGTCTCCGCGCGGGCTAGCTAACTATGGGGTTTGTGGAATTATTCCCGAACAAAAATCGGGAATTTTACTGAAAAAACCTGTTTTACGGCCAAAATTTAAGTGAAAACCTCGAATAACACCACCAAAACGGGACTCGAGTTCGCGGAACGCGCACGGGAGTCCAGGTAAGGCGGGTAAGTATCTATTTAAATTACTAAAAACTGGGAATAATCTGGAATTTTGAAGAAAAATTTAGAATAGTCTTCCTTAAAGGGAGTTTTTGTGAAATTTTTACAAGTCAAAAACGAAAAAGTGTTTTTCGCGAAATAGTCAATTATCCCGAGTGGGAACGTTTCAGGGAGCAAGGGAAAGATTTAATTTGCTGAAAACAGCTTGAAATTGCGTCACCGGGATGCAAAGTTATATCGATTTGTTCAAAAACAAGTATCCCTTTTTTTTTTTTTTTTTTTTGAGGATGGGAAATCATCAAATGACTCCTCCCGCTCTGGGTGGAGCAGGAGGGAGTGTCAGACTCTTACTGACTAAAACCCACCCGTGTTCCTTCCTTAGCCCTTTATGTTCCAGGGCAGCGGTAACCCTTTCGGACAATCCCGCTACCCTGGCAGGCTTCGGCCCTATGGGGCCCCGTCACTCATGCTGACATCTCTTTGAGGCGCGCGTGGAACACAACACGCCGTCCGGCACGGGCCTGGTCCTGATCGGACGGTGAGTTACCCATTACTCACCGCCCGCAGGCCCGCGCCTACGGTGGCCGGGAGTCGTCACGCGGCTCCCGACGCCCGGAGCGTCTCCCGCGGCGGCTGAGGCGTGAGGTGCGCAAGGCGCGTTCTCTCGCCCACCCCGCCACCTCCTTCGCTAGCATGACTGCTTCGCAGAAGGAGGTGACTGCCTCCCACTCCCTCTCGCCCCGGACCATGGCTTGAACCAGGGCCGGACGCGAGAGGTCGCCGCCGCTGCCGATCGCCTCTACGAGGACACGGCGGTGCTCTGCCCAAGCAGGGCAGACCTCCACCGTGTGCTCCACCGTGTCCTCTGGGCGATCCTGACAGTGGTGACACCCGGGCGTCTCCTCCCGCCTGATTATGTGCAGGAACCTCCCGAAACATCCGTGTCCGGAGAGGACCTGCGTCAGGCGGTAGGTGAGAACGCCGTGACGTCTCTCTAGCCACTCCTCAAAGAGGGGTCTTACCGCCGCTATCGTGGCGTGCCCTGCGCTGGGTTGCGATAGTCGCTCCTTCCATGCCGCCATGAGATCGCGCCGGAGGTTCGTCCGCTCCGCCGCGGTTTGCCGCGGATGCGGAGTTTCCCCCCGGCGTAGTGCCTCCGCGCGCCAATCATACAGGCGCGCGAGCACTATCGCCTCCAGATCCCATGGCGGCAGTCCGGCAAGGAGGCTTGCTGCCTCGCCCGAGATCGTGCGGTAGCCCCGGATTAGCCTTATGGCTACCACCTTTTGGGGCGCGTTCAGGTAGTGTGCGGCTCGTAGCCGCAGTGAACGCGCCCATACCGGGGCCCCATATAGGGCCATGGACCGCACGACCCCCGCGTAAAGCCTCCGGCAGGAGGCGTTTGGCCCCCTCAGGTTGGGCAAGAGCCGCTTTAGGGCGGCCCCGGCCCGTTCCAGTTTGGGGGCCAAACGTCGGAAGTGCTCGACGAAGTTCCATCGGCTGTCGAGGACGAGACCCAGGTACCTCATCGTGGTCTCGACGCCGATGTGAACCCCTCCTACCACTAGTTGGGATCCTGGAGGTGGCCCGTACCGAGGCCCATGAAAGGACATGGCCTCGGACTTGTGCAATGCCACCTCGAGACCCAACCGCCGGATCCTTTCCACGACTATCGCAACCCCGCGTGTCATCGCGTCGGCCGCCGCCTGATGCGACCTCCCCTGCGCCAGGACCAGCGTGTCGTCAGCGTAGCAAACTACGCTGACGCCTTCAGGGAGGTCGGCCCGCAGCACCCAGTCGTAACCGATGTCCCACAGGAGCGGCCCCAGAACCGATCCCTGTGGGACACCGCACGACATCTCTCGCCGGTTCCAGTTCCCGTCGCGACCGGGGTAGATGACGGCTCTGTCCGTCAGATACGCCCCGACTACTCGACGGAGGTAGGTCGGCACCCGGTGATACCGGAGTGCCTCCCCAATGCAGCTCCAGGGCAGGGTGTTGAACGCGTTGGCGATGTCGAGTGACACCGCCACGACCACCCCACCCCGGGACACCGCGTCCCCCGTCGTGAGGGCTCTCACGCGCATGATGGCGTCCACCGTCGAGCGCCCCTTGCGGAAGCCAAACTGGCAATCCGCAAGATCCGGCCCAGTCCCCACCAGGTGCCCGACGAGGCGGCCCGCAATTACTCTCTCGAAGAGCTTGCCGACCTCGTCGAGCAGCACTATGGGCCGGTATGCGGACGGAGAGTCCGCAGGGCGCCCTGGCTTCTGAATGAGGACCAGCTTCCCCGTCTTCCAACGGAGCGGAAACTGGCCTCTCTCCATGCATGCGCTTAAGAGCGCCTCCAGTCGAGGCCCGAGAGCCGTCGAGGCCAGGACCCAGGCTTTACCCGGCAAGCCGTCGGGTCCTGGGGCGGTGTTCTTGGCCTTCAGCCTGCCTACCGCCGCTCTCAGATCTACCCCGGTCACTTCAGGGGTGTCGTCGTCGTCGTCCGCGTGGTCCGCTTCGGGCACCGCCAGTGGCGGAGCCATAGGCGGGGGAGTATGCTCCCCCCGCGAAGGGAACAGAGCGCTCACCACCTCCTCCACCAGCTGTGGGCGGAGACTCTGAGTCAGCGGGGGGGCCCAGGTGCGGAGTTTATTCCGCACCATTTTGTAAGGGCGCCCCCATGGATCTCTGTTCAGAGTCTCCAGCATCTCCTCGCGGGCCGCATCCTTGGCCCGCTGGACAGCCTCTCGGAGGGCGGTCTTCGCCGCTCTGTACCCCTCGTACAGCTCCGCCTCTGTGGCTTCCGCATCCGGAGGGCGGATGCGGAGCCTGCGGTGCCTGGTGTACCGGTGTCGCGCGTCAACGCACGCCTTGCGCAACGCCTCCACCTCCTGCGACCACCAGTACACCCGGCGTCGGGCGTATCCTGGCCGGACTCGGGGCATTGCCACGTCACATATCTCGGACATGGCCTCCCGGAACCACTCCGCCTCATCGTCGATATCAGCAGGCCTGTCCGGTGAAGACACCCAGGCCTGCACGATCGAGGCTTCCAGGAGGAGCTCTCGGTCCAGCTGCTTCAGCGCCCAACGCGGACCACTCGGGGCCTGTCGGACCAGCGCGCTAGAAGTCTGGGTGGAGACATCAAATCGGATATACCGATGGTCGGAGTAGGTCTCCACCTCCTCCATGACGCGCCAGTCAATGACACGCTGTGACAGAGCGGGGCTGGCGAACGTGATGTCCACTACCGACTCGCCCCGCATCCGCACACACGTAGGGACAGAACCCCGATTCACGGCGACCAGGCCTGTTTCCAGAGCCCAGTCCTCCACCATCCTGCCCCGCACATCCGTGCAACGGGAACCCCAGGCCACATTCTTGGCGTTGAAGTCCCCGAGCACTAGCACGGAGAAAGGATGGCTTCTGGCGACGACGACACTCAACTCTGTTAAGGAGTTCTGGAACTCGGCGAGAGTTCGGCTCGGAGAGAAGTAGACTCCCGCTACCACAATCTCTCCGAACCGTGCTGCTACGCACCCCTGTCCCTTCGTGACACCTTCGAGGGACGGGGTACCGGCGGCAGCCGACGAAATTATGGCCACTGAGCCGTTAAGGTCCTCCACCCAGTTATCCCTGGGCGGGACAAAGTACGGCTCAGCGACCACGGCGATATTAATCGACCACTGCGCCATGCTCTGGAGCAACAGGTCCTGAGCGCAGGCGCAGTGGTTGATGTTCGCCTGAAGGAGGCGTAAAGGCGGAGCCATTACTCCTCCATTTCCGCCCCCTCCCGGGCCCCTTGTGAGGGACCCTCGGCAGCGGCGGCGGCGGCGGCGGCGGCAGTGGTGGCGGCGGCGGCGGCGGCGGCGGCGGCGGCGGCAGAGGCGGCGACGGTGGTGGTGGTGGCGACGGCGGCGGCGGAGGGCCTGCCCTTCCTCCTGGCTTCGGTGGGTGGGGCGCAGGACTTGCTGCCCGCCCGGTGATCGGCCGGCTTGCCGGCAGCCGCACATGCATAGCAGTGCGGCATGGCGTTGCAAGAGCCGGCCTTGTGACCGGGCTGACCACAGCGGAAGCAGAGACTGCTGCGGTCCACCCCCGAGGTGCATTTAGCCCCCACGTGGCTGCCCACATGGCAGCGGAAGCACCTCAGAGGTCTGGGCTCCAGCAGTTTCACCTGCGCGGAAACCCAGCCTACCAGGAGCCTTCGGCCCTCCCCGGCTAACTTTCGGGCCACCGACACGGGGCAGCTCACCGTGATGGCTTGCATCCCCGTGGAGTCAGGACGGAGAGTGCCCGCCCTCACCTGCTCGGTAGAGCACTCCCCAGTCCTAGCGATGGCGGCCACCACCTCTTCCACCGTCGCAGAGTCATCCAGACCCAGGATGCGCACGTCAGCGCACTTGGTGGGTCTGGTCACTCGGGCCTCGTCCGCATTTAGGGACGCTCTGAGCCTTTCGGCCAGAGCGTCAGCAGTCGGGCCGCTAGCCGCACCAGGGACCTCCAGCATCCGGGCCCCAGTCGCAGTGACCCTTAGCCGGATGCCCCCAGCAACGCCGAGCTCCTGCAGATTTACCGCCGCTTTCGCCTTGGAAAGCACGTCGCGGTAGGTCATGCCCTTCTTCTCCGCTTCCGGCTGTAGTGTGATCACTACAGCTGCGGTCTTCGGGGCACGAAGCCTAGCCGCAACGGCTCGCTCCTTGCGGCGCCTCCTCTGCGCCTTTTTTCTGGCCGCCTTGGCCGCCTTCTTCTTCTCCCCGACCACCTGCCACTCAGCGTTGGTCGTGGGAGATTTCTCTGGGGGAGGCGGAGGTTCTGGGGCCTTCGCCTCCCCAGCCGCCCTGCCCTTCTTCCTTTTCGCCGGTTTGGCCGGTTTTGCCGGCACGGCGGCTCCGCCAGCCAATGCCGGTTTCGCCGGCGCCGCGGTTCCTCCAGCCGACGCCTGGGCCCGGCCGGACGGCCCGGGCTTAGGGGCGGCAGCGGCTGCGTACGAGGCCGCCTTCGGCCCTGGGGCCGTCCTACCCGCTAAGGGCGGGCGCAGGACCATACCCTCCAGGGCGACGAACCGCGCCTGGAAGGCCGCCAGTTCCTGCCGAACCAGGTTCAGGACCTGGTTCTCCGCCGGCACGATCTGGCTTGCCGGCTGGCCTGCCGGCTGGCTGGCTGGCTGGCTGGCTGCTGGTGACACCTGCCCTTTGTCGGGGGCCTTCAGGCCGGCCAGGTCTGCCCGGAGCTTCCTGTTCTCCTCTTGGAGAAGCTCCGTGGCAGCCGTCAGGCGGGCGACCTCCGCCCGCAATTCGGCCACTTCGCCGGCCGAAGGACCGGTGCAATTGGCCGCCTCCGCCGCCGCCATAATGGCGGCCTTTGCCGAGGCTACGGCCCTGTTTTTGGAAGTCTGCAGCTTCTTCAGGGACACGTCCCGAATCGCTGCCTCCACGACCGCCGCAAACTTCCTCATGCGGTCCGCATCAGGGCCGCCAACCTCGCCCGCTTCGTCACCCGAGGGCTCCGTAGCGACCGCGCTACCGGTTCCCCCCTCCTTTGCCGGCTTCTCTGCAAGCTCTGCCACCTCCCGAGCAGTGAGCCCCCTCCCTACGCCTCGCTCTCGGACTCCCCCCCGCCTACTGGTGGGGATTTTCCGAGCCGAGGCCAGCTCTACGTCAGAGGACGACCCCTGGCCGTCCAATGACCTTGGCCGCTTGCTTCGTGCCTTTCTTTTTGCAGCGGCCATCTCTTTGTCTCGGCAAGGGCTCCCTGAGCCTCCCGAGCTCGCTCCTCCAGATGCGACGTCGGACTCCGACCCCGCATCACTCTTCCGTGAGCCTCCTCGGCTCTTGTTGCCGTCTACGACGGCAAGCGGTGCGTCTGCGCCGCACAGGCGCTCCGGGCTAACCCGGAGCTCCTTTTCTTGCGACGCAAGACCTGGTTGACGAAGGCCAGCGGTGGTCTGCCGGCCTACGAAGCTATTGTTGCCCCCCCCAGATACAGTGGGGCTGCCTTCCGTAGAAGGGCGGGATTGACCCTCCTTGAGTAGGAGGGTACCCGCCTGAGGAATGTTTCCAATAGCAGACTTTTTCATGTTTTCCTTTTAAGGGTGAGGTCCCTTGGACGCGCTAATGACCGGATCCCCTCCGGCCATTCATCCCATCGGCACGCTAGACCTTGGGATTGGGGTGATTTTTTAGAGAGGTTGTCTACCTCGCGGCCCGGGCCTCAGTGGCTCGGACCCCCGGTCCTGAACCCAGGATTACGGGGTGGCCGGCGGCTGGCAGAACCAACCACCGCCCCGACGTCCCCACGCTGCCGCCGGATGCCGGACAGACGCAGCGCGGACATGGACTCCTCCACCACCCACACTCTAGTGGGTGCAGCGGCGCGAACCGCCCCCCCCCCAGTCTACGCCCACTCACCTTCCTCTGTAAGCAGAGGGGGAGTAGACGTATTTAGCCCGGTTCCCTTCACCGACCATCAAGGATGATCGGTGATTGGAACCATGACCCTTCCCCGTTTGTTGAAGATTAGCCGCCAGCCCCAAGTGTCCACCAAAACTTGGTGGGCACTTGGAGCCGACGTTGCCCAGGGTGCGCCACGAGGAGGCTCTTCAACATGCACCCCAACAAGTATCCCTTAGGTAGATTTTCGTCAGTTGGTAGTACTATTGAAATGCAAAAATTTCTGGAATTTTAGATGTTGTATGTGGGCTAGGCGCACGGGCGAGGTGTTAAAAGACGCGTCTCCGCGCGGGCTAGCTAACTATGGGGTTTGTGGAATTATTCCCGAACAAAAATCGGGAATTTTACTGAAAAAACCTGTTTTACGGCCAAAATTTAAGTGAAAACCTCGAATAACACCACCAAAACGGGACTCGAGTTCGCGGAACGCGCACGGGAGTCCAGGTAAGGCGGGTAAGTATCTATTTAAATTACTAAAAACTGGGAATAATCTGGAATTTTGAAGAAAAATTTAGAATAGTCTTCCTTAAAGGGAGTTTTTGTGAAATTTTTACAAGTCAAAAACGAAAAAGTGTTTTTCGCGAAATAGTCAATTATCCCGAGTGGGAACGTTTCAGGGAGCAAGGGAAAGATTTAATTTGCTGAAAACAGCTTGAAATTGCGTCACCGGGATGCAAAGTTATATCGATTTGTTCAAAAACAAGTATCCCTTAGGTAGATTTTCGTCAGTTGGTAGTACTATTGAAATGCAAAAATTTCTGGAATTTTAGATGTTGTATGTGGGCTAGGCGCACGGGCGAGGTGTCAAAAGACGCGTCTCCGCGCGGGCTAGCTAACTATGGGGTTTGTGGAATTATTCCCGAACAAAAATCGGGAATTTTACTGAAAAAACCTGTTTTACGGCCAAAATTTAAGTGAAAACCTCGAATAACACCACCAAAACGGGACTCGAGTTCGCGGAACGCGCACGGGAGTCCAGGTAAGGCGGGTAAGTATCTATTTAAATTACTAAAAACTGGGAATAATCTGGAATTTTGAAGAAAAATTTAGAATAGTCTTCCTTAAAGGGAGTTTTTGTGAAATTTTTACAAGTCAAAAACGAAAAAGTGTTTTTCGCGAAATAGTCAATTATCCCGAGTGGGAACGTTTCAGGGAGCAAGGGAAAGATTTAATTTGCTGAAAACAGCTTGAAATTGCGTCACCGGGATGCAAAGTTATATCGATTTGTTCAAAAACAAGTATCCCTTAGGTAGATTTTCGTCAGTTGGTAGTACTATTGAAATGCAAAAATTTCTGGAATTTTAGATGTTGTATGTGGGCTAGGCGCACGGGCGAGGTGTTAAAAGACGCGTCTCCGCGCGGGCTAGCTAACTATGGGGTTTGTGGAATTATTCCCGAACAAAAATCGGGAATTTTACTGAAAAAACCTGTTTTACGGCCAAAATTTAAGTGAAAACCTCGAATAACACCACCAAAACGGGACTCGAGTTCGCGGAACGCGCACGGGAGTCCAGGTAAGGCGGGTAAGTATCTATTTAAATTACTAAAAACTGGGAATAATCTGGAATTTTGAAGAAAAATTTAGAATAGTCTTCCTTAAAGGGAGTTTTTGTGAAATTTTTACAAGTCAAAAACGAAAAAGTGTTTTTCGCGAAATAGTCAATTATCCCGAGTGGGAACGTTTCAGGGAGCAAGGGAAAGATTTAATTTGCTGAAAACAGCTTGAAATTGCGTCACCGGGATGCAAAGTTATATCGATTTGTTCAAAAACAAGTATCCCTTAGGTAGATTTTCGTCAGTTGGTAGTACTATTGAAATGCAAAAATTTCTGGAATTTTAGATGTTGTATGTGGGCTAGGCGCACGGGCGAGGTGTCAAAAGACGCGTCTCCGCGCGGGCTAGCTAACTATGGGGTTTGTGGAATTATTCCCGAACAAAAATCGGGAATTTTACTGAAAAAACCTGTTTTACGGCCAAAATTTAAGTGAAAACCTCGAATAACACCACCAAAACGGGACTCGAGTTCGCGGAACGCGCACGGGAGTCCAGGTAAGGCGGGTAAGTATCTATTTAAATTACTAAAAACTGGGAATAATCTGGAATTTTGAAGAAAAATTTAGAATAGTCTTCCTTAAAGGGAGTTTTTGTGAAATTTTTACAAGTCAAAAACGAAAAAGTGTTTTTCGCGAAATAGTCAATTATCCCGAGTGGGAACGTTTCAGGGAGCAAGGGAAAGATTTAATTTGCTGAAAACAGCTTGAAATTGCGTCACCGGGATGCAAAGTTATATCGATTTGTTCAAAAACAAGTATCCCTTAGGTAGATTTTCGTCAGTTGGTAGTACTATTGAAATGCAAAAATTTCTGGAATTTTAGATGTTGTATGTGGGCTAGGCGCACGGGCGAGGTGTTAAAAGACGCGTCTCCGCGCGGGCTAGCTAACTATGGGGTTTGTGGAATTATTCCCGAACAAAAATCGGGAATTTTACTGAAAAAACCTGTTTTACGGCCAAAATTTAAGTGAAAACCTCGAATAACACCACCAAAACGGGACTCGAGTTCGCGGAACGCGCACGGGAGTCCAGGTAAGGCGGGTAAGTATCTATTTAAATTACTAAAAACTGGGAATAATCTGGAATTTTGAAGAAAAATTTAGAATAGTCTTCCTTAAAGGGAGTTTTTGTGAAATTTTTACAAGTCAAAAACGAAAAAGTGTTTTTCGCGAAATAGTCAATTATCCCGAGTGGGAACGTTTCAGGGAGCAAGGGAAAGATTTAATTTGCTGAAAACAGCTTGAAATTGCGTCACCGGGATGCAAAGTTATATCGATTTGTTCAAAAACAAGTATCCCTTTTTTTTTTTTTTTTTTTTTTTTTTGAGGATGGGAAATCATCAAATGACTCCTCCCGCTCTGGGTGGAGCAGGAGGGAGTGTCAGACTCTTACTGACTAAAACCCACCCGTGTTCCTTCCTTAGCCCTTTATGTTCCAGGGCAGCGGTAACCCTTTCGGACAATCCCGCTACCCTGGCAGGCTACGGCCCTATGGGGCCCCGTCACTCATGCTGACATCTCTTTGAGGCGCGCGTGGAACACAACACGCCGTCCGGCACGGGCCTGGTCCTGATCGGACGGTGAGTTACCCATTACTCACCGCCCGCAGGCCCGCGCCTACGGTGGCCGGGAATCGTCACGCGGCTCCCGACGCCCGGAGCGTCTCCCGCGGCGGCTGAGGCGTGAGGTGCGCAAGGCGCGTTCTCTCGCCCACCCCGCCACCTCCTTCGCTAGCATGACTGCTTCGCAGAAGGAGGTGACTGCCTCCCACTCCCTTTCGCCCCGGACCATGGCTTGAACCAGGGCCGGACGCGAGAGGTCGCCGCCGCTGCCGATCGCCTCTACGAGGACACGGCGGTGCTCTGCCCAAGCAGGGCAGACCTCCACCGTGTGCTCCACCGTGTCCTCTGGGCGATCCTGACAGTGGTGACACCCGGGCGTCTCCTCCCGCCTGATTATGTGCAGGAACCTCCCGAAACATCCGTGTCCGGAGAGGACCTGCGTCAGGCGGTAGGTGAGAACGCCGTGACGTCTCTCTAGCCACTCCTCAAAGAGGGGTCTTACCGCCGCTATCGTGGCGTGCCCTGCGCTGGGTTGCGATAGTCGCTCCTTCCATGCCGCCATGAGATCGCGCCGGAGGTTCGTCCGCTCCGCCGCGGTTTGCCGCGGATGCGGAGTTTCCCCCCGGCGTAGTGCTTCCGCGCGCCAATCATACAGGCGCGCGAGCACTATCGCCTCCAGATCCCATGGCGGCAGTCCGGCAAGGAGGCTTGCTGCCTCGCCCGAGATCGTGCGGTAGCCCCGGATTAGCCTTATGGCTACCACCTTTTGGGGCGCGTTCAGGTAGTGTGCGGCTCGCAGCCGCAGTGAACGCGCCCATACCGGGGCCCCATATAGGGCCATGGACCGCACGACCCCCGCGTAAACAAGTATCCCTTAGGTAGATTTTCGTCAGTTGGTAGTACTATTGAAATGCAAAAATTTCTGGAATTTTAGATGTTGTATGTGGGCTAGGCGCACGGGCGAGGTGTTAAAAGACGCGTCTCCGCGCGGGCTAGCTAACTATGGGGTTTGTGGAATTATTCCCGAACAAAAATCGGGAATTTTACTGAAAAAACCTGTTTTACGGCCAAAATTTAAGTGAAAACCTCGAATAACACCACCAAAACGGGACCCGAGTTCGCGGAGCGCGCACGGGAGTCCAGGTAAGGCAGGTTAGTATCTATTTAAATTACTAAAAACTGGGAATAATCTGGAATTTTGAAGAAAAATTTAGAATAGTCTTCCTTAAAGGGAGTTTTTGTGAAATTTTTACAAGTCAAAAACGAAAAAGTGTTTTTCGCGAAATAGTCAATTATCCCGAGTGGGAACGTTTCAGGGAGCAAGGGAAAGATTTAATTTGCTGAAAACAGCTTGAAATTGCGTCACCGGGATGCAAAGTTATATCGATTTGTTCAAAAACAAGTATCCCTTAGGTAGATTTTCGTCAGTTGGTAGTACTATTGAAATGCAAAAATTTCTGGAATTTTAGATGTTGTATGTGGGCTAGGCGCACGGGCGAGGTGTCAAAAGACGCGTCTCCGCGCGGGCTAGCTAACTATGGGGTTTGTGGAATTATTCCCGAACAAAAATCGGGAATTTTACTGAAAAAACCTGTTTTACGGCCAAAATTTAAGTGAAAACCTCGAATAACACCACCAAAACGGGACTCGAGTTCGCGGAACGCGCACGGGAGTCCAGGTAAGGCGGGTAAGTATCTATTTAAATTACTAAAAACTGGGAATAATCTGGAATTTTGAAGAAAAATTTAGAATAGTCTTCCTTAAAGGGAGTTTTTGTGAAATTTTTACAAGTCAAAAACGAAAAAGTGTTTTTCGCGAAATAGTCAATTATCCCGAGTGGGAACGTTTCAGGGAGCAAGGGAAAGATTTAATTTGCTGAAAACAGCTTGAAATTGCGTCACCGGGATGCAAAGTTATATCGATTTGTTCAAAAACAAGTATCCCTTAGGTAGATTTTCGTCAGTTGGTAGTACTATTGAAATGCAAAAATTTCTGGAATTTTAGATGTTGTATGTGGGCTAGGCGCACGGGCGAGGTGTTAAAAGACGCGTCTCCGCGCGGGCTAGCTAACTATGGGGTTTGTGGAATTATTCCCGAACAAAAATCGGGAATTTTACTGAAAAAACCTGTTTTACGGCCAAAATTTAAGTGAAAACCTCGAATAACACCACCAAAACGGGACTCGAGTTCGCGGAACGCGCACGGGAGTCCAGGTAAGGCGGGTAAGTATCTATTTAAATTACTAAAAACTGGGAATAATCTGGAATTTTGAAGAAAAATTTAGAATAGTCTTCCTTAAAGGGAGTTTTTGTGAAATTTTTACAAGTCAAAAACGAAAAAGTGTTTTTCGCGAAATAGTCAATTATCCCGAGTGGGAACGTTTCAGGGAGCAAGGGAAAGATTTAATTTGCTGAAAACAGCTTGAAATTGCGTCACCGGGATGCAAAGTTATATCGATTTGTTCAAAAACAAGTATCCCTTAGGTAGATTTTCGTCAGTTGGTAGTACTATTGAAATGCAAAAATTTCTGGAATTTTAGATGTTGTATGTGGGCTAGGCGCACGGGCGAGGTGTTAAAAGACGCGTCTCCGCGCGGGCTAGCTAACTATGGGGTTTGTGGAATTATTCCCGAACAAAAATCGGGAATTTTACTGAAAAAACCTGTTTTACGGCCAAAATTTAAGTGAAAACCTCGAATAACACCACCAAAACGGGACCCGAGTTCGCGGAGCGCGCACGGGAGTCCAGGTAAGGCAGGTTAGTATCTATTTAAATTACTAAAAACTGGGAATAATCTGGAATTTTGAAGAAAAATTTAGAATAGTCTTCCTTAAAGGGAGTTTTTGTGAAATTTTTACAAGTCAAAAACGAAAAAGTGTTTTTCGCGAAATAGTCAATTATCCCGAGTGGGAACGTTTCAGGGAGCAAGGGAAAGATTTAATTTGCTGAAAACAGCTTGAAATTGCGTCACCGGGATGCAAAGTTATATCGATTTGTTCAAAAACAAGTATCCCTTAGGTAGATTTTCGTCAGTTGGTAGTACTATTGAAATGCAAAAATTTCTGGAATTTTAGATGTTGTATGTGGGCTAGGCGCACGGGCGAGGTGTCAAAAGACGCGTCTCCGCGCGGGCTAGCTAACTATGGGGTTTGTGGAATTATTCCCGAACAAAAATCGGGAATTTTACTGAAAAAACCTGTTTTACGGCCAAAATTTAAGTGAAAACCTCGAATAACACCACCAAAACGGGACTCGAGTTCGCGGAACGCGCACGGGAGTCCAGGTAAGGCGGGTAAGTATCTATTTAAATTACTAAAAACTGGGAATAATCTGGAATTTTGAAGAAAAATTTAGAATAGTCTTCCTTAAAGGGAGTTTTTGTGAAATTTTTACAAGTCAAAAACGAAAAAGTGTTTTTCGCGAAATAGTCAATTATCCCGAGTGGGAACGTTTCAGGGAGCAAGGGAAAGATTTAATTTGCTGAAAACAGCTTGAAATTGCGTCACCGGGATGCAAAGTTATATCGATTTGTTCAAAAACAAGTATCCCTTAGGTAGATTTTCGTCAGTTGGTAGTACTATTGAAATGCAAAAATTTCTGGAATTTTAGATGTTGTATGTGGGCTAGGCGCACGGGCGAGGTGTTAAAAGACGCGTCTCCGCGCGGGCTAGCTAACTATGGGGTTTGTGGAATTATTCCCGAACAAAAATCGGGAATTTTACTGAAAAAACCTGTTTTACGGCCAAAATTTAAGTGAAAACCTCGAATAACACCACCAAAACGGGACTCGAGTTCGCGGAACGCGCACGGGAGTCCAGGTAAGGCGGGTAAGTATCTATTTAAATTACTAAAAACTGGGAATAATCTGGAATTTTGAAGAAAAATTTAGAATAGTCTTCCTTAAAGGGAGTTTTTGTGAAATTTTTACAAGTCAAAAACGAAAAAGTGTTTTTCGCGAAATAGTCAATTATCCCGAGTGGGAACGTTTCAGGGAGCAAGGGAAAGATTTAATTTGCTGAAAACAGCTTGAAATTGCGTCACCGGGATGCAAAGTTATATCGATTTGTTCAAAAACAAGTATCCCTTAGGTAGATTTTCGTCAGTTGGTAGTACTATTGAAATGCAAAAATTTCTGGAATTTTAGATGTTGTATGTGGGCTAGGCGCACGGGCGAGGTGTTAAAAGACGCGTCTCCGCGCGGGCTAGCTAACTATGGGGTTTGTGGAATTATTCCCGAACAAAAATCGGGAATTTTACTGAAAAAACCTGTTTTACGGCCAAAATTTAAGTGAAAACCTCGAATAACACCACCAAAACGGGACTCGAGTTCGCGGAACGCGCACGGGAGTCCAGGTAAGGCGGGTAAGTATCTATTTAAATTACTAAAAACTGGGAATAATCTGGAATTTTGAAGAAAAATTTAGAATAGTCTTCCTTAAAGGGAGTTTTTGTGAAATTTTTACAAGTCAAAAACGAAAAAGTGTTTTTCGCGAAATAGTCAATTATCCCGAGTGGGAACGTTTCAGGGAGCAAGGGAAAGATTTAATTTGCTGAAAACAGCTTGAAATTGCGTCACCGGGATGCAAAGTTATATCGATTTGTTCAAAAACAAGTATCCCTTAGGTAGATTTTCGTCAGTTGGTAGTACTATTGAAATGCAAAAATTTCTGGAATTTTAGATGTTGTATGTGGGCTAGGCGCACGGGCGAGGTGTTAAAAGACGCGTCTCCGCGCGGGCTAGCTAACTATGGGGTTTGTGGAATTATTCCCGAACAAAAATCGGGAATTTTACTGAAAAAACCTGTTTTACGGCCAAAATTTAAGTGAAAACCTCGAATAACACCACCAAAACGGGACCCGAGTTCGCGGAGCGCGCACGGGAGTCCAGGTAAGGCAGGTTAGTATCTATTTAAATTACTAAAAACTGGGAATAATCTGGAATTTTGAAGAAAAATTTAGAATAGTCTTCCTTAAAGGGAGTTTTTGTGAAATTTTTACAAGTCAAAAACGAAAAAGTGTTTTTCGCGAAATAGTCAATTATCCCGAGTGGGAACGTTTCAGGGAGCAAGGGAAAGATTTAATTTGCTGAAAACAGCTTGAAATTGCGTCACCGGGATGCAAAGTTATATCGATTTGTTCAAAAACAAGTATCCCTTAGGTAGATTTTCGTCAGTTGGTAGTACTATTGAAATGCAAAAATTTCTGGAATTTTAGATGTTGTATGTGGGCTAGGCGCACGGGCGAGGTGTCAAAAGACGCGTCTCCGCGCGGGCTAGCTAACTATGGGGTTTGTGGAATTATTCCCGAACAAAAATCGGGAATTTTACTGAAAAAACCTGTTTTACGGCCAAAATTTAAGTGAAAACCTCGAATAACACCACCAAAACGGGACTCGAGTTCGCGGAACGCGCACGGGAGTCCAGGTAAGGCGGGTAAGTATCTATTTAAATTACTAAAAACTGGGAATAATCTGGAATTTTGAAGAAAAATTTAGAATAGTCTTCCTTAAAGGGAGTTTTTGTGAAATTTTTACAAGTCAAAAACGAAAAAGTGTTTTTCGCGAAATAGTCAATTATCCCGAGTGGGAACGTTTCAGGGAGCAAGGGAAAGATTTAATTTGCTGAAAACAGCTTGAAATTGCGTCACCGGGATGCAAAGTTATATCGATTTGTTCAAAAACAAGTATCCCTTAGGTAGATTTTCGTCAGTTGGTAGTACTATTGAAATGCAAAAATTTCTGGAATTTTAGATGTTGTATGTGGGCTAGGCGCACGGGCGAGGTGTTAAAAGACGCGTCTCCGCGCGGGCTAGCTAACTATGGGGTTTGTGGAATTATTCCCGAACAAAAATCGGGAATTTTACTGAAAAAACCTGTTTTACGGCCAAAATTTAAGTGAAAACCTCGAATAACACCACCAAAACGGGACCCGAGTTCGCGGAGCGCGCACGGGAGTCCAGGTAAGGCAGGTTAGTATCTATTTAAATTACTAAAAACTGGGAATAATCTGGAATTTTGAAGAAAAATTTAGAATAGTCTTCCTTAAAGGGAGTTTTTGTGAAATTTTTACAAGTCAAAAACGAAAAAGTGTTTTTCGCGAAATAGTCAATTATCCCGAGTGGGAACGTTTCAGGGAGCAAGGGAAAGATTTAATTTGCTGAAAACAGCTTGAAATTGCGTCACCGGGATGCAAAGTTATATCGATTTGTTCAAAAACAAGTATCCCTTAGGTAGATTTTCGTCAGTTGGTAGTACTATTGAAATGCAAAAATTTCTGGAATTTTAGATGTTGTATGTGGGCTAGGCGCACGGGCGAGGTGTCAAAAGACGCGTCTCCGCGCGGGCTAGCTAACTATGGGGTTTGTGGAATTATTCCCGAACAAAAATCGGGAATTTTACTGAAAAAACCTGTTTTACGGCCAAAATTTAAGTGAAAACCTCGAATAACACCACCAAAACGGGACCCGAGTTCGCGGAACGCGCACGGGAGTCCAGGTAAGGCGGGTAAGTATCTATTTAAATTACTAAAAACTGGGAATAATCTGGAATTTTGAAGAAAAATTTAGAATAGTCTTCCTTAAAGGGAGTTTTTGTGAAATTTTTACAAGTCAAAAACGAAAAAGTGTTTTTCGCGAAATAGTCAATTATCCCGAGTGGGAACGTTTCAGGGAGCAAGGGAAAGATTTAATTTGCTGAAAACAGCTTGAAATTGCGTCACCGGGATGCAAAGTTATATCGATTTGTTCAAAAACAAGTATCCCTTAGGTAGATTTTCGTCAGTTGGTAGTACTATTGAAATGCAAAAATTTCTGGAATTTTAGATGTTGTATGTGGGCTAGGCGCACGGGCGAGGTGTCAAAAGACGCGTCTCCGCGCGGGCTAGCTAACTATGGGGTTTGTGGAATTATTCCCGAACAAAAATCGGGAATTTTACTGAAAAAACCTGTTTTACGGCCAAAATTTAAGTGAAAACCTCGAATAACACCACCAAAACGGGACTCGAGTTCGCGGAACGCGCACGGGAGTCCAGGTAAGGCGGGTAAGTATCTATTTAAATTACTAAAAACTGGGAATAATCTGGAATTTTGAAGAAAAATTTAGAATAGTCTTCCTTAAAGGGAGTTTTTGTGAAATTTTTACAAGTCAAAAACGAAAAAGTGTTTTTCGCGAAATAGTCAATTATCCCGAGTGGGAACGTTTCAGGGAGCAAGGGAAAGATTTAATTTGCTGAAAACAGCTTGAAATTGCGTCACCGGGATGCAAAGTTATATCGATTTGTTCAAAAACAAGTATCCCTTTTTTTTTTTTTTTTTTTTTTTTGAGGATGGGAAATCATCAAATGACTCCTCCCGCTCTGGGTGGAGCAGGAGGGAGTGTCAGACTCTTACTGACTAAAACCCACCCGTGTTCCTTCCTTAGCCCTTTATGTTCCAGGGCAGCGGTAACCCTTTCGGACAATCCCGCTACCCTGGCAGGCTACGGCCCTATGGGGCCCCGTCACTCATGCTGACATCTCTTTGAGGCGCGCGTGGAACACAACACGCCGTCCGGCACGGGCCTGTTCCTGATCGGACGGTGAGTTACCCATTACTCACCGCCCGCAGACCCGCGCCTACGGTGGCCGGGAGTCGTCACGCGGCTCCCGACGCCCGAAGCGTCTCCCGCGGCGGCTGAGGCGTGAGGTGCGCAAGGCGCGTTCTCTCGCCCACCCCGCCACCTCCTTCGCTAGCATGACTGCTTCGCAGAAGGAGGTGACTGCCTCCCACTCCCTCTCGCCCCGGACCATGGCTTGAACCAGGGCCGGACGCGAGAGGTCGCCGCCGCTGCCGATCGCCTCTACGAGGGCACGGCGGTGCTCTGCCCAAGCAGGGCAGACCTCCACCGTGTGCTCCACCGTGTCCTCTGGGCGATCCTGACAGTGGTGACACCCGGGCGTCTCCTCCCGCCTGATTATGTGCAGGAACCTCCCGAAACATCCGTGTCCGGAGAGGACCTGCGTCAGGCGGTAGGTGAGAACGCCGTGACGTCTCTCTAGCCACTCCTCAAAGAGGGGTCTTACCGCCGCTATCGTGGCGTGCCCTGCGCTGGGTTGCGATAGTAACAAGTATCCCTTAGGTAGATTTTCGTCAGTTGGTAGTACTATTGAAATGCAAAAATTTCTGGAATTTTAGATGTTGTATGTGGGCTAGGCGCACGGGCGAGGTGTTAAAAGACGCGTCTCCGCGCGGGCTAGCTAACTATGGGGTTTGTGGAATTATTCCCGAACAAAAATCGGGAATTTTACTGAAAAAACCTGTTTTACGGCCAAAATTTAAGTGAAAACCTCGAATAACACCACCAAAACGGGACTCGAGTTCGCGGAACGCGCACGGGAGTCCAGGTAAGGCGGGTAAGTATCTATTTAAATTACTAAAAACTGGGAATAATCTGGAATTTTGAAGAAAAATTTAGAATAGTCTTCCTTAAAGGGAGTTTTTGTGAAATTTTTACAAGTCAAAAACGAAAAAGTGTTTTTCGCGAAATAGTCAATTATCCCGAGTGGGAACGTTTCAGGGAGCAAGGGAAAGATTTAATTTGCTGAAAACAGCTTGAAATTGCGTCACCGGGATGCAAAGTTATATCGATTTGTTCAAAAACAAGTATCCCTTAGGTAGATTTTCGTCAGTTGGTAGTACTATTGAAATGCAAAAATTTCTGGAATTTTAGATGTTGTATGTGGGCTAGGCGCACGGGCGAGGTGTTAAAAGACGCGTCTCCGCGCGGGCTAGCTAACTATGGGGTTTGTGGAATTATTCCCGAACAAAAATCGGGAATTTTACTGAAAAAACCTGTTTTACGGCCAAAATTTAAGTGAAAACCTCGAATAACACCACCAAAACGGGACTCGAGTTCGCGGAACGCGCACGGGAGTCCAGGTAAGGCGGGTAAGTATCTATTTAAATTACTAAAAACTGGGAATAATCTGGAATTTTGAAGAAAAATTTAGAATAGTCTTCCTTAAAGGGAGTTTTTGTGAAATTTTTACAAGTCAAAAACGAAAAAGTGTTTTTCGCGAAATAGTCAATTATCCCGAGTGGGAACGTTTCAGGGAGCAAGGGAAAGATTTAATTTGCTGAAAACAGCTTGAAATTGCGTCACCGGGATGCAAAGTTATATCGATTTGTTCAAAAACAAGTATCCCTTAGGTAGATTTTCGTCAGTTGGTAGTACTATTGAAATGCAAAAATTTCTGGAATTTTAGATGTTGTATGTGGGCTAGGCGCACGGGCGAGGTGTTAAAAGACGCGTCTCCGCGCGGGCTAGCTAACTATGGGGTTTGTGGAATTATTCCCGAACAAAAATCGGGAATTTTACTGAAAAAACCTGTTTTACGGCCAAAATTTAAGTGAAAACCTCGAATAACACCACCAAAACGGGACCCGAGTTCGCGGAGCGCGCACGGGAGTCCAGGTAAGGCAGGTTAGTATCTATTTAAATTACTAAAAACTGGGAATAATCTGGAATTTTGAAGAAAAATTTAGAATAGTCTTCCTTAAAGGGAGTTTTTGTGAAATTTTTACAAGTCAAAAACGAAAAAGTGTTTTTCGCGAAATAGTCAATTATCCCGAGTGGGAACGTTTCAGGGAGCAAGGGAAAGATTTAATTTGCTGAAAACAGCTTGAAATTGCGTCACCGGGATGCAAAGTTATATCGATTTGTTCAAAAACAAGTATCCCTTAGGTAGATTTTCGTCAGTTGGTAGTACTATTGAAATGCAAAAATTTCTGGAATTTTAGATGTTGTATGTGGGCTAGGCGCACGGGCGAGGTGTCAAAAGACGCGTCTCCGCGCGGGCTAGCTAACTATGGGGTTTGTGGAATTATTCCCGAACAAAAATCGGGAATTTTACTGAAAAAACCTGTTTTACGGCCAAAATTTAAGTGAAAACCTCGAATAACACCACCAAAACGGGACTCGAGTTCGCGGAACGCGCACGGGAGTCCAGGTAAGGCGGGTAAGTATCTATTTAAATTACTAAAAACTGGGAATAATCTGGAATTTTGAAGAAAAATTTAGAATAGTCTTCCTTAAAGGGAGTTTTTGTGAAATTTTTACAAGTCAAAAACGAAAAAGTGTTTTTCGCGAAATAGTCAATTATCCCGAGTGGGAACGTTTCAGGGAGCAAGGGAAAGATTTAATTTGCTGAAAACAGCTTGAAATTGCGTCACCGGGATGCAAAGTTATATCGATTTGTTCAAAAACAAGTATCCCTTAGGTAGATTTTCGTCAGTTGGTAGTACTATTGAAATGCAAAAATTTCTGGAATTTTAGATGTTGTATGTGGGCTAGGCGCACGGGCGAGGTGTTAAAAGACGCGTCTCCGCGCGGGCTAGCTAACTATGGGGTTTGTGGAATTATTCCCGAACAAAAATCGGGAATTTTACTGAAAAAACCTGTTTTACGGCCAAAATTTAAGTGAAAACCTCGAATAACACCACCAAAACGGGACCCGAGTTCGCGGAGCGCGCACGGGAGTCCAGGTAAGGCAGGTTAGTATCTATTTAAATTACTAAAAACTGGGAATAATCTGGAATTTTGAAGAAAAATTTAGAATAGTCTTCCTTAAAGGGAGTTTTTGTGAAATTTTTACAAGTCAAAAACGAAAAAGTGTTTTTCGCGAAATAGTCAATTATCCCGAGTGGGAACGTTTCAGGGAGCAAGGGAAAGATTTAATTTGCTGAAAACAGCTTGAAATTGCGTCACCGGGATGCAAAGTTATATCGATTTGTTCAAAAACAAGTATCCCTTAGGTAGATTTTCGTCAGTTGGTAGTACTATTGAAATGCAAAAATTTCTGGAATTTTAGATGTTGTATGTGGGCTAGGCGCACGGGCGAGGTGTCAAAAGACGCGTCTCCGCGCGGGCTAGCTAACTATGGGGTTTGTGGAATTATTCCCGAACAAAAATCGGGAATTTTACTGAAAAAACCTGTTTTACGGCCAAAATTTAAGTGAAAACCTCGAATAACACCACCAAAACGGGACTCGAGTTCGCGGAACGCGCACGGGAGTCCAGGTAAGGCGGGTAAGTATCTATTTAAATTACTAAAAACTGGGAATAATCTGGAATTTTGAAGAAAAATTTAGAATAGTCTTCCTTAAAGGGAGTTTTTGTGAAATTTTTACAAGTCAAAAACGAAAAAGTGTTTTTCGCGAAATAGTCAATTATCCCGAGTGGGAACGTTTCAGGGAGCAAGGGAAAGATTTAATTTGCTGAAAACAGCTTGAAATTGCGTCACCGGGATGCAAAGTTATATCGATTTGTTCAAAAACAAGTATCCCTTAGGTAGATTTTCGTCAGTTGGTAGTACTATTGAAATGCAAAAATTTCTGGAATTTTAGATGTTGTATGTGGGCTAGGCGCACGGGCGAGGTGTTAAAAGACGCGTCTCCGCGCGGGCTAGCTAACTATGGGGTTTGTGGAATTATTCCCGAACAAAAATCGGGAATTTTACTGAAAAAACCTGTTTTACGGCCAAAATTTAAGTGAAAACCTCGAATAACACCACCAAAACGGGACCCGAGTTCGCGGAGCGCGCACGGGAGTCCAGGTAAGGCAGGTTAGTATCTATTTAAATTACTAAAAACTGGGAATAATCTGGAATTTTGAAGAAAAATTTAGAATAGTCTTCCTTAAAGGGAGTTTTTGTGAAATTTTTACAAGTCAAAAACGAAAAAGTGTTTTTCGCGAAATAGTCAATTATCCCGAGTGGGAACGTTTCAGGGAGCAAGGGAAAGATTTAATTTGCTGAAAACAGCTTGAAATTGCGTCACCGGGATGCAAAGTTATATCGATTTGTTCAAAAACAAGTATCCCTTAGGTAGATTTTCGTCAGTTGGTAGTACTATTGAAATGCAAAAATTTCTGGAATTTTAGATGTTGTATGTGGGCTAGGCGCACGGGCGAGGTGTCAAAAGACGCGTCTCCGCGCGGGCTAGCTAACTATGGGGTTTGTGGAATTATTCCCGAACAAAAATCGGGAATTTTACTGAAAAAACCTGTTTTACGGCCAAAATTTAAGTGAAAACCTCGAATAACACCACCAAAACGGGACTCGAGTTCGCGGAACGCGCACGGGAGTCCAGGTAAGGCGGGTAAGTATCTATTTAAATTACTAAAAACTGGGAATAATCTGGAATTTTGAAGAAAAATTTAGAATAGTCTTCCTTAAAGGGAGTTTTTGTGAAATTTTTACAAGTCAAAAACGAAAAAGTGTTTTTCGCGAAATAGTCAATTATCCCGAGTGGGAACGTTTCAGGGAGCAAGGGAAAGATTTAATTTGCTGAAAACAGCTTGAAATTGCGTCACCGGGATGCAAAGTTATATCGATTTGTTCAAAAACAAGTATCCCTTTTTTTTTTTTTTTTTTTTTTGAGGATGGGAAATCATCAAATGACTCCTCCCGCTCTGGGTGGAGCAGGAGGGAGTGTCAGACTCTTACTGACTAAAACCCACCCGTGTTCCTTCCTTAGCCCTTTATGTTCCAGGGCAGCGGTAACCCTTTCGGACAATCCCGCTACCCTGGCAGGCTTCGGCCCTATGGGGCCCCGTCACTCATGCTGACATCTCTTTGAGGCGCGCGTGGAACACAACACGCCGTCCGGCACGGGCCTGGTCCTGATCGGACGGTGAGTTACCCATTACTCACCGCCCGCAGGCCCGCGCCTACGGTGGCCGGGAGTCGTCACGCGGCTCCCGACGCCCGGAGCGTCTCCCGCGGCGGCTGAGGCGTGAGGTGCGCAAGGCGCGTTCTCTCGCCCACCCCGCCACCTCCTTCGCTAGCATGACTGCTTCGCAGAAGGAGGTGACTGCCTCCCACTCCCTCTCGCCCCGGACCATGGCTTGAACCAGGGCCGGACGCGAGAGGTCGCCGCCGCTGCCGATCGCCTCTACGAGGACACGGCGGTGCTCTGCCCAAGCAGGGCAGACCTCCACCGTGTGCTCCACCGTGTCCTCTGGGCGATCCTGACAGTGGTGACACCCGGGCGTCTCCTCCCGCCTGATTATGTGCAGGAACCTCCCGAAACATCCGTGTCCGGAGAGGACCTGCGTCAGGCGGTAGGTGAGAACGCCGTGACGTCTCTCTAGCCACTCCTCAAAGAGGGGTCTTACCGCCGCTATCGTGGCGTGCCCTGCGCTGGGTTGCGATAGTCGCTCCTTCCATGCCGCCATGAGATCGCGCCGGAGGTTCGTCCGCTCCGCCGCGGTTTGCCGCGGATGCGGAGTTTCCCCCCGGCGTAGTGCCTCCGCGCGCCAATCATACAGGCGCGCGAGCACTATCGCCTCCAGATCCCATGGCGGCAGTCCGGCAAGGAGGCTTGCTGCCTCGCCCGAGATCGTGCGGTAGCCCCGGATTAGCCTGATGGCTACCACCTTTTGGGGCGCGTTCAGGTAGTGTGCGGCTCGTAGCCGCAGTGAACGCGCCCATACCGGGGCCCCATATAGGGCCATGGACCGCACGACCCCCGCGTAAAGCCTCCGGCAGGAGGCGTTTGGCCCCCTCAGGTTGGGCAAGAGCCGCTTTAGGGCGGCCCCGGCCCGTTCCAGTTTGGGGGCCAAACGTCGGAAGTGCTCGACGAAGTTCCATCGGCTGTCGAGGACGAGACCCAGGTACCTCATCGTGGTCTCGACGTCGATGTGAACCCCTCCTACCACTAGTTGGGATCCTGGAGGTGGCCCGTACCGAGGCCCATGAAAGGACATGGCCTCGGACTTGTGCAATGCCACCTCGAGACCCAACCGCCGGATCCTTTCCACGACTATCGCAACCCCGCGTGTCATCGCGTCGGCCGCCGCCTGATGCGACCTCCCCTGCGCCAGGACCAGCGTGTCGTCAGCGTAGCAAACTACGCTGACGCCTTCAGGGAGGTCGGCCCGCAGCACCCAGTCGTAACCGATGTCCCACAGGAGCGGTCCCAGAACCGATCCCTGTGGGACACCGCACGACATCTCTCGCCGGTTCCAGTTCCCGTCGCGACCGGGGTAGATGACGGCTCTATCCGTCAGATACGCCCCGACTACTCGACGGAGGTAGGTCGGCACCCGGTGATACCGGAGTGCCTCCCCAATGCAGCTCCAGGGCAGGGTGTTGAACGCGTTGGCGATGTCGAGTGACACCGCCACGACCACCCCCCCCCGGGACACCGCGTCCCCCGTCGTGAGGGCTCTCACGCGCATGATGGCGTCCACCGTCGAGCGCCCCTTGCGGAAGCCAAACTGGCAATCCGCAAGATCCGGCCCAGTCCCCACCAGGTGCCCGACGAGGCGGCCCGCAATTACTCTCTCGAAGAGCTTGCCGACCTCGTCGAGCAGCACTATGGGCCGGTATGCGGACGGAGAGTCCGCAGGGCGCCCTGGCTTCTGAATGAGGACCAGCTTCCCCGTCTTCCAACGGAGCGGAAACTGGCCTCTCTCCATGCATGCGCTTAAGAGCGCCTCCAGTCGAGGCCCGAGAGCCGTCGAGGCCAGGACCCAGGCTTTACCCGGCAAGCCGTCGGGTCCTGGGGCAACAAGTATCCCTTAGGTAGATTTTCGTCAGTTGGTAGTACTATTGAAATGCAAAAATTTCTGGAATTTTAGATGTTGTATGTGGGCTAGGCGCACGGGCGAGGTGTCAAAAGACGCGTCTCCGCGCGGGCTAGCTAACTATGGGGTTTGTGGAATTATTCCCGAACAAAAATCGGGAATTTTACTGAAAAAACCTGTTTTACGGCCAAAATTTAAGTGAAAACCTCGAATAACACCACCAAAACGGGACTCGAGTTCGCGGAACGCGCACGGGAGTCCAGGTAAGGCGGGTAAGTATCTATTTAAATTACTAAAAACTGGGAATAATCTGGAATTTTGAAGAAAAATTTAGAATAGTCTTCCTTAAAGGGAGTTTTTGTGAAATTTTTACAAGTCAAAAACGAAAAAGTGTTTTTCGCGAAATAGTCAATTATCCCGAGTGGGAACGTTTCAGGGAGCAAGGGAAAGATTTAATTTGCTGAAAACAGCTTGAAATTGCGTCACCGGGATGCAAAGTTATATCGATTTGTTCAAAAACAAGTATCCCTTAGGTAGATTTTCGTCAGTTGGTAGTACTATTGAAATGCAAAAATTTCTGGAATTTTAGATGTTGTATGTGGGCTAGGCGCACGGGCGAGGTGTTAAAAGACGCGTCTCCGCGCGGGCTAGCTAACTATGGGGTTTGTGGAATTATTCCCGAACAAAAATCGGGAATTTTACTGAAAAAACCTGTTTTACGGCCAAAATTTAAGTGAAAACCTCGAATAACACCACCAAAACGGGACTCGAGTTCGCGGAACGCGCACGGGAGTCCAGGTAAGGCGGGTAAGTATCTATTTAAATTACTAAAAACTGGGAATAATCTGGAATTTTGAAGAAAAATTTAGAATAGTCTTCCTTAAAGGGAGTTTTTGTGAAATTTTTACAAGTCAAAAACGAAAAAGTGTTTTTCGCGAAATAGTCAATTATCCCGAGTGGGAACGTTTCAGGGAGCAAGGGAAAGATTTAATTTGCTGAAAACAGCTTGAAATTGCGTCACCGGGATGCAAAGTTATATCGATTTGTTCAAAAACAAGTATCCCTTAGGTAGATTTTCGTCAGTTGGTAGTACTATTGAAATGCAAAAATTTCTGGAATTTTAGATGTTGTATGTGGGCTAGGCGCACGGGCGAGGTGTTAAAAGACGCGTCTCCGCGCGGGCTAGCTAACTATGGGGTTTGTGGAATTATTCCCGAACAAAAATCGGGAATTTTACTGAAAAAACCTGTTTTACGGCCAAAATTTAAGTGAAAACCTCGAATAACACCACCAAAACGGGACTCGAGTTCGCGGAACGCGCACGGGAGTCCAGGTAAGGCGGGTAAGTATCTATTTAAATTACTAAAAACTGGGAATAATCTGGAATTTTGAAGAAAAATTTAGAATAGTCTTCCTTAAAGGGAGTTTTTGTGAAATTTTTACAAGTCAAAAACGAAAAAGTGTTTTTCGCGAAATAGTCAATTATCCCGAGTGGGAACGTTTCAGGGAGCAAGGGAAAGATTTAATTTGCTGAAAACAGCTTGAAATTGCGTCACCGGGATGCAAAGTTATATCGATTTGTTCAAAAACAAGTATCCCTTAGGTAGATTTTCGTCAGTTGGTAGTACTATTGAAATGCAAAAATTTCTGGAATTTTAGATGTTGTATGTGGGCTAGGCGCACGGGCGAGGTGTTAAAAGACGCGTCTCCGCGCGGGCTAGCTAACTATGGGGTTTGTGGAATTATTCCCGAACAAAAATCGGGAATTTTACTGAAAAAACCTGTTTTACGGCCAAAATTTAAGTGAAAACCTCGAATAACACCACCAAAACGGGACTCGAGTTCGCGGAACGCGCACGGGAGTCCAGGTAAGGCGGGTAAGTATCTATTTAAATTACTAAAAACTGGGAATAATCTGGAATTTTGAAGAAAAATTTAGAATAGTCTTCCTTAAAGGGAGTTTTTGTGAAATTTTTACAAGTCAAAAACGAAAAAGTGTTTTTCGCGAAATAGTCAATTATCCCGAGTGGGAACGTTTCAGGGAGCAAGGGAAAGATTTAATTTGCTGAAAACAGCTTGAAATTGCGTCACCGGGATGCAAAGTTATATCGATTTGTTCAAAAACAAGTATCCCTTAGGTAGATTTTCGTCAGTTGGTAGTACTATTGAAATGCAAAAATTTCTGGAATTTTAGATGTTGTATGTGGGCTAGGCGCACGGGCGAGGTGTTAAAAGACGCGTCTCCGCGCGGGCTAGCTAACTATGGGGTTTGTGGAATTATTCCCGAACAAAAATCGGGAATTTTACTGAAAAAACCTGTTTTACGGCCAAAATTTAAGTGAAAACCTCGAATAACACCACCAAAACGGGACCCGAGTTCGCGGAGCGCGCACGGGAGTCCAGGTAAGGCAGGTTAGTATCTATTTAAATTACTAAAAACTGGGAATAATCTGGAATTTTGAAGAAAAATTTAGAATAGTCTTCCTTAAAGGGAGTTTTTGTGAAATTTTTACAAGTCAAAAACGAAAAAGTGTTTTTCGCGAAATAGTCAATTATCCCGAGTGGGAACGTTTCAGGGAGCAAGGGAAAGATTTAATTTGCTGAAAACAGCTTGAAATTGCGTCACCGGGATGCAAAGTTATATCGATTTGTTCAAAAACAAGTATCCCTTAGGTAGATTTTCGTCAGTTGGTAGTACTATTGAAATGCAAAAATTTCTGGAATTTTAGATGTTGTATGTGGGCTAGGCGCACGGGCGAGGTGTCAAAAGACGCGTCTCCGCGCGGGCTAGCTAACTATGGGGTTTGTGGAATTATTCCCGAACAAAAATCGGGAATTTTACTGAAAAAACCTGTTTTACGGCCAAAATTTAAGTGAAAACCTCGAATAACACCACCAAAACGGGACTCGAGTTCGCGGAACGCGCACGGGAGTCCAGGTAAGGCGGGTAAGTATCTATTTAAATTACTAAAAACTGGGAATAATCTGGAATTTTGAAGAAAAATTTAGAATAGTCTTCCTTAAAGGGAGTTTTTGTGAAATTTTTACAAGTCAAAAACGAAAAAGTGTTTTTCGCGAAATAGTCAATTATCCCGAGTGGGAACGTTTCAGGGAGCAAGGGAAAGATTTAATTTGCTGAAAACAGCTTGAAATTGCGTCACCGGGATGCAAAGTTATATCGATTTGTTCAAAAACAAGTATCCCTTAGGTAGATTTTCGTCAGTTGGTAGTACTATTGAAATGCAAAAATTTCTGGAATTTTAGATGTTGTATGTGGGCTAGGCGCACGGGCGAGGTGTTAAAAGACGCGTCTCCGCGCGGGCTAGCTAACTATGGGGTTTGTGGAATTATTCCCGAACAAAAATCGGGAATTTTACTGAAAAAACCTGTTTTACGGCCAAAATTTAAGTGAAAACCTCGAATAACACCACCAAAACGGGACCCGAGTTCGCGGAGCGCGCACGGGAGTCCAGGTAAGGCAGGTTAGTATCTATTTAAATTACTAAAAACTGGGAATAATCTGGAATTTTGAAGAAAAATTTAGAATAGTCTTCCTTAAAGGGAGTTTTTGTGAAATTTTTACAAGTCAAAAACGAAAAAGTGTTTTTCGCGAAATAGTCAATTATCCCGAGTGGGAACGTTTCAGGGAGCAAGGGAAAGATTTAATTTGCTGAAAACAGCTTGAAATTGCGTCACCGGGATGCAAAGTTATATCGATTTGTTCAAAAACAAGTATCCCTTAGGTAGATTTTCGTCAGTTGGTAGTACTATTGAAATGCAAAAATTTCTGGAATTTTAGATGTTGTATGTGGGCTAGGCGCACGGGCGAGGTGTCAAAAGACGCGTCTCCGCGCGGGCTAGCTAACTATGGGGTTTGTGGAATTATTCCCGAACAAAAATCGGGAATTTTACTGAAAAAACCTGTTTTACGGCCAAAATTTAAGTGAAAACCTCGAATAACACCACCAAAACGGGACTCGAGTTCGCGGAACGCGCACGGGAGTCCAGGTAAGGCGGGTAAGTATCTATTTAAATTACTAAAAACTGGGAATAATCTGGAATTTTGAAGAAAAATTTAGAATAGTCTTCCTTAAAGGGAGTTTTTGTGAAATTTTTACAAGTCAAAAACGAAAAAGTGTTTTTCGCGAAATAGTCAATTATCCCGAGTGGGAACGTTTCAGGGAGCAAGGGAAAGATTTAATTTGCTGAAAACAGCTTGAAATTGCGTCACCGGGATGCAAAGTTATATCGATTTGTTCAAAAACAAGTATCCCTTAGGTAGATTTTCGTCAGTTGGTAGTACTATTGAAATGCAAAAATTTCTGGAATTTTAGATGTTGTATGTGGGCTAGGCGCACGGGCGAGGTGTTAAAAGACGCGTCTCCGCGCGGGCTAGCTAACTATGGGGTTTGTGGAATTATTCCCGAACAAAAATCGGGAATTTTACTGAAAAAACCTGTTTTACGGCCAAAATTTAAGTGAAAACCTCGAATAACACCACCAAAACGGGACCCGAGTTCGCGGAGCGCGCACGGGAGTCCAGGTAAGGCAGGTTAGTATCTATTTAAATTACTAAAAACTGGGAATAATCTGGAATTTTGAAGAAAAATTTAGAATAGTCTTCCTTAAAGGGAGTTTTTGTGAAATTTTTACAAGTCAAAAACGAAAAAGTGTTTTTCGCGAAATAGTCAATTATCCCGAGTGGGAACGTTTCAGGGAGCAAGGGAAAGATTTAATTTGCTGAAAACAGCTTGAAATTGCGTCACCGGGATGCAAAGTTATATCGATTTGTTCAAAAACAAGTATCCCTTAGGTAGATTTTCGTCAGTTGGTAGTACTATTGAAATGCAAAAATTTCTGGAATTTTAGATGTTGTATGTGGGCTAGGCGCACGGGCGAGGTGTCAAAAGACGCGTCTCCGCGCGGGCTAGCTAACTATGGGGTTTGTGGAATTATTCCCGAACAAAAATCGGGAATTTTACTGAAAAAACCTGTTTTACGGCCAAAATTTAAGTGAAAACCTCGAATAACACCACCAAAACGGGACTCGAGTTCGCGGAACGCGCACGGGAGTCCAGGTAAGGCGGGTAAGTATCTATTTAAATTACTAAAAACTGGGAATAATCTGGAATTTTGAAGAAAAATTTAGAATAGTCTTCCTTAAAGGGAGTTTTTGTGAAATTTTTACAAGTCAAAAACGAAAAAGTGTTTTTCGCGAAATAGTCAATTATCCCGAGTGGGAACGTTTCAGGGAGCAAGGGAAAGATTTAATTTGCTGAAAACAGCTTGAAATTGCGTCACCGGGATGCAAAGTTATATCGATTTGTTCAAAAACAAGTATCCCTTTTTTTTTTTTTTTTTTTTTTGAGGATGGGAAATCATCAAATGACTCCTCCCGCTCTGGGTGGAGCAGGAGGGAGTGTCAGACTCTTACTGACTAAAACCCACCCGTGTTCCTTCCTTAGCCCTTTATGTTCCAGGGCAGCGGTAACCCTTTCGGACAATCCCGCTACCCTGGCAGGCTTCGGCCCTATGGGGCCCCGTCACTCATGCTGACATCTCTTTGAGGCGCGCGTGGAACACAACACGCCGTCCGGCACGGGCCTGGTCCTGATCGGACGGTGAGTTACCCATTACTCACCGCCCGCAGGCCCGCGCCTACGGTGGCCGGGAGTCGTCACGCGGCTCCCGACGCCCGGAGCGTCTCCCGCGGCGGCTGAGGCGTGAGGTGCGCAAGGCGCGTTCTCTCGCCCACCCCGCCACCTCCTTCGCTAGCATGACTGCTTCGCAGAAGGAGGTGACTGCCTCCCACTCCCTCTCGCCCCGGACCATGGCTTGAACCAGGGCCGGACGCGAGAGGTCGCCGCCGCTGCCGATCGCCTCTACGAGGACACGGCGGTGCTCTGCCCAAGCAGGGCAGACCTCCACCGTGTGCTCCACCGTGTCCTCTGGGCGATCCTGACAGTGGTGACACCCGGGCGTCTCCTCCCGCCTGATTATGTGCAGGAACCTCCCGAAACATCCGTGTCCGGAGAGGACCTGCGTCAGGCGGTAGGTGAGAACGCCGTGACGTCTCTCTAGCCACTCCTCAAAGAGGGGTCTTACCGCCGCTATCGTGGCGTGCCCTGCGCTGGGTTGCGATAGTCGCTCCTTCCATGCCGCCATGAGATCGCGCCGGAGGTTCGTCCGCTCCGCCGCGGTTTGCCGCGGATGCGGAGTTTCCCCCCGGCGTAGTGCCTCCGCGCGCCAATCATACAGGCGCGCGAGCACTATCGCCTCCAGATCCCATGGCGGCAGTCCGGCAAGGAGGCTTGCTGCCTCGCCCGAGATCGTGCGGTAGCCCCGGATTAGCCTGATGGCTACCACCTTTTGGGGCGCGTTCAGGTAGTGTGCGGCTCGTAGCCGCAGTGAACGCGCCCATACCGGGGCCCCATATAGGGCCATGGACCGCACGACCCCCGCGTAAAGCCTCCGGCAGGAGGCGTTTGGCCCCCTCAGGTTGGGCAAGAGCCGCTTTAGGGCGGCCCCGGCCCGTTCCAGTTTGGGGGCCAAACGTCGGAAGTGCTCGACGAAGTTCCATCGGCTGTCGAGGACGAGACCCAGGTACCTCATCGTGGTCTCGACGTCGATGTGAACCCCTCCTACCACTAGTTGGGATCCTGGAGGTGGCCCGTACCGAGGCCCATGAAAGGACATGGCCTCGGACTTGTGCAATGCCACCTCGAGACCCAACCGCCGGATCCTTTCCACGACTATCGCAACCCCGCGTGTCATCGCGTCGGCCGCCGCCTGATGCGACCTCCCCTGCGCCAGGACCAGCGTGTCGTCAGCGTAGCAAACTACGCTGACGCCTTCAGGGAGGTCGGCCCGCAGCACCCAGTCGTAACCGATGTCCCACAGGAGCGGTCCCAGAACCGATCCCTGTGGGACACCGCACGACATCTCTCGCCGGTTCCAGTTCCCGTCGCGACCGGGGTAGATGACGGCTCTATCCGTCAGATACGCCCCGACTACTCGACGGAGGTAGGTCGGCACCCGGTGATACCGGAGTGCCTCCCCAATGCAGCTCCAGGGCAGGGTGTTGAACGCGTTGGCGATGTCGAGTGACACCGCCACGACCACCCCACCCCGGGACACCGCGTCCCCCGTCGTGAGGGCTCTCACGCGCATGATGGCGTCCACCGTCGAGCGCCCCTTGCGGAAGCCAAACTGGCAATCCGCAAGATCCGGCCCAGTCCCCACCAGGTGCCCGACGAGGCGGCCCGCAATTACTCTCTCGAAGAGCTTGCCGACCTCGTCGAGCAGCACTATGGGCCGGTATGCGGACGGAGAGTCCGCAGGGCGCCCTGGCTTCTGAATGAGGACCAGCTTCCCCGTCTTCCAACGGAGCGGAAACTGGCCTCTCTCCATGCATGCGCTTAAGAGCGCCTCCAGTCGAGGCCCGAGAGCCGTCGAGGCCAGGACCCAGGCTTTACCCGGCAAGCCGTCGGGTCCTGGGGCGGTGTTCTTGGCCTTCAGCCTGCCTACCGCCGCTCTCAGATCTACCCCGGTCACTTCAGGGGTGTCGTCGTCGTCGTCCGCGTGGTCCGCTTCGGGCACCGCCTGTGGCGGAGCCATAGGCGGGGGAGTATGCTCCCCCCGCGAAGGGAACAGAGCGCTCACCACCTCCTCCACCAGCTGTGGGCGGAGACTCTGAGTCAGCGGGGGGGGCCCAGGTGCGGAGTTTATTCCGCACCATTTTGTAAGGGCGCCCCCATGGATCTCTGTTCAGAGTCTCCAGCATCTCCTCGCGGGCCGCATCCTTGGCCCGCTGGACAGCCTCTCGGAGGGCGGTCTTCGCCGCTCTGTACCCCTCGTACAGCTCCGCCTCTGTGGCTTCCGCATCCGGAGGGCGGATGCGGAGCCTGCGGTGCCTGGTGTACCGGTGTCGCGCGTCAACGCACGCCTTGCGCAACGCCTCCACCTCCTGCGACCACCAGTACACCCGGCGTCGGGCGCATCCTGGCCGGACTCGGGGCATTGCCACGTCACATATCTCGGACATGGCCTCCCGGAACCACTCCGCCTCATCGTCGATATCAGCAGGCCTGTCCGGTGAAGACACCCAGGCCTGCACGATCGAGGCTTCCAGGAGGAGCTCCCGGTCCAGCTGCTTCAGCGCCCAACGCGGACCACTCGGGGCCTGTCGGACCAGCGCGCTAGAGGTCTGGGTGGAGACATCAAATCGGATATACCGATGGTCGGAGTAGGTCTCCACCTCCTCCATGACGCGCCAGTCAATGACACGCTGTGACAGAGCGGGGCTGGCGAACGTGATGTCCACTACCGACTCGCCCCGCATCCGCACACACGTAGGGACAGAACCCCGATTCACGGCGACCAGGCCTGTTTCCAGAGCCCAGTCCTCCACCATCCTGCCCCGCACATCCGTGCAACGGGAACCCCAGGCCACATTCTTGGCGTTGAAGTCCCCGAGCACTAGCACGGAGGAAGGATGGCTTCTGGCGACGACGACACTCAACTCTGTTAAAGAGTTCTGGAACTCAGCGAGAGTTCGGCTCGGAGAGAAGTAGACGCCCGCTACCACAATCTCTCCGAACCGTGCTGCTACGCACCCCTGTCCCTTCGTGACACCTTCGAGGGACGGGGTACCGGCGGCAGCCGACGAAATTATGGCCACTGAGCCGTTAAGGTCCTCCACCCAGTTATCCCTGGGCGGGACAAAGTACGGCTCAGCGACCACGGCGATATTAATCGACCACTGCGCCATGCTCTGGAGCAACAGGTCCTGAGCGCAGGCGCAGTGGTTGATGTTCGCCTGGAGGAGGCGTAAAGGCGGAGCCATTACTCCTCCATTTCAGCCCCCTCCCGGGCCCCTTGTGAGGGACCCTCGGCAGCGGCGGCGGCGGCGGCGGCGGCAGTGGTGGCGGCGGCGGCGGCGGCGGTGGCAGAGGCGGCGACGGTGGTGGTGGTGGCGACGGCGGCGGAGGGCCTGCCTCTCCTCCTGGCTTCGGTGGGTGGGGCGCAGGACTTGCTGCCCGCCCGGTGATCGGCCGGCTTGCCAGCAGCCGCACATGCAGCGCAGTGCGGCGCGGCGTTGCACGAGCCGGCCTTATGTCCGGGCTTGCCGCAGCGGAAGCAAAGAGTGCTGCGGTCCTCCGAGGTGCACTGGACGCTCACGTGGTGACCCACGTGGCATCGATAGCACCTCAGAGGTCTGGGCTCCAGCAGTTTGACCTGCGCGGACACCCAGCCCACCAAGAGCCTTCCGCCCTCCACTATCTTTCTAGCCGCCGTCACTGGGCAGCTTACCGTTATGGTTCGCATGCCCGTGAAGTCAGGACGTATGGTGCCCGCCTTCACCTGGTCGGCCAGACACTCGCCCGTCCTGACGACGGCGGCTACCACCTCCTTCTCCGTTATGGAGTCATCCAGGCCCACAATGCGCATGTCTGCGCACTTGACGGGCCTGGAGACTCGAGCCTCGTCCGCGTTGAGGGACGCCCTTAGCTTCTCAGCTAGGGCGTCAGCGGTGGGGCCACTCGTAGCACCGGGGATCTCCAGCATGCGGGCACCAGTGGCGGTCACCCTATGCCGGAGGCCCCCGGTGATCCCCAGCTCTTGGAGATCCACCGTCGCTCTCGCCTTGGTGAGCACGTCACGGTAGGTCACCCCCCTTTTAACCGCGTCTGGCTGTAGTGTAATGACTACAGCCGCGGTCTTAGGAGAGCGAAGCCTAGCCGCAACGGCTCGCTCCTTGCGGCGCCTCCTCTGTGCCTTTTTCCTGGCCGCCTTGGCCGCCTTCTTCTTCTCCCCGACCACCTGCCACTCGGCATTGGTCGTGGGAGATTTCTCTGGGGGAGGCGTAGGTTCTGGGGCCTTCGCCTCCCCAGCCGCTCTGCCCTTCCTCTTTTTCGCCGGTTTGCCGGCAGGCACCGGTTTTGCCGGCGCGGCGGCTCCGCCAGCCGACGCCGGTTTCGCCGGCGCCGCGGCTCCTCCAGCCGACGCCTGTTTGGCCGGCACCTGGGCCCGGCCGGACGGCCCGGGTTTAGGGGCGGCAGCGGCCGCGTACGAGGCCGCCTTCGGCCCTGGGGCCGTCCTACCAGCTAAGGGCGGGCGCAGGACCATACTCTCCAGGGCGGTGAACCGCGCCTGGAAGGCCGCCAGTTCCTGCCGAACCAGGTTCAGAACCTGGCTCTCCACCGGCACGGGCTCGCTTGCTGGCTGGCTGGCTGGCTGGCTGGCCTCTGGTGTCGCCCGCCCTTTGTCGGGGACCTTCAGGATGGCCAGGTCTGCTCGGAGCCTCCGGTTCTCCTCTTGGAGACGCTCCGTAGCAGCCGTCAGGCGGGCGACCTGCGCCCGCAATTCGGCCACTTCGCCAGCCGAAGGACCGGTGCGGTTGGCCTCCTCCGCTGCCGCCATGATGGAGGCCTTTGCCGAGACTATGGCCCTGTTTTTCGAAGTTTGTAACTTCTTCAGGGACACGTCCCGGATCGCGGCCTCCACGACCGCCGCAAACCTCTTCTTGCGGTCCGCCTCAGGACCGCCGGCCTCACTCGCCTCGTCGCTGGAGGGCTCCGAAGCGACCGCGTGATCGGTCCCCCCCTCCTTTGCGATCGTTCGCTCCGCCGCCTCACGGTCTGTGAGCCCCCTCCCTTTGCCTCGCTCTCGGGCTCCTCCCCGCCTACTGGTGGGGATTTTTCGAGCTGAGGCCAGCTCCCCGTCAGAGGACGACCCCTGGCCGTCCAATGACCTTGGCCGCTTGCTTCGTGCCTTTCTTTTTGTTGCAGCGGCCATCTCCTCGTCTCGGCAAGGGCTCCCTGAGCCTCCCGAGCTCGCTCCTCCAGATACGACGTCGGACTCCGACCCCGCATCACTCCTTCTTGAGCCTCCTCGGCTCTTGTTGCCGTCCATGACGGCAGGCGGTGCGTCTGCGTCGCACAGTCGCTCCGGGCTAACCCGGAGCTCCTTTTCTTGCGACGCAAGACTTGGTTGACGAAAGCCGGCGGTGGTCTGCCGGCCTACGAAGCTATCGGTGCCCCCCCCAGATACAGTGGGGCTGCCTTCCGTAGAAGGGCGGGATTGACCCTCCTTGAGTAGGAGGGTACCCGCCTGGGGAATGTTTCCTTTAGCTTGTGATTCCATGATTTCCTTTTAAGGGTGAGGTCCCTTGGACGCGCTAGTGACCGGATCCCCTCCGGCCATTCATCCCATCGGCACGCTAGACCTTGGGATTGGGGTGATTTTTTAAAGAGGTTGTCTTCCTCGCGGCCCGGGCCTCAGTGGCTCGGGCCCCCGGTCCTGAACCCAGGATTACGGGGTGGCCGGCGGCTGGCAGAACCAACCACCGCCCCGACGTCCCCACGCTGCCGCCGGATGCCGGACAGACGCAGCGCGGACATGGACTCCTCCACCACCCACACTCTAGTGGGTGCAGCGGCGCGAACCGCCCCCCCCCCAGTCTACGCCCACTCACCTTCCTCTGTAAGCAGAGGGGGAGTAGACGTATGTAGCCCGGTTCCCTTCAACGACCATCAAGGATGATCGGTGATTGGAACCATGACCCTTCCCCGTTTGTTGAAGATTAGCCGCCAGCCCCAAGTGTCCACCAAAACTTGGTGGGCACTTGGAGCCGACGTTGCCCAGGGTGCGCCACGAGGAGGCTCTTCAACATGCACCCCACAAGTATCCCTTAGGTAGATTTTCGTCAGTTGGTAGTACTATTGAAATGCAAAAATTTCTGGAATTTTAGATGTTGTATGTGGGCTAGGCGCACGGGCGAGGTGTTAAAAGACGCGTCTCCGCGCGGGCTAGCTAACTATGGGGTTTGTGGAATTATTCCCGAACAAAAATCGGGAATTTTACTGAAAAAACCTGTTTTACGGCCAAAATTTAAGTGAAAACCTCGAATAACACCACCAAAACGGGACTCGAGTTCGCGGAACGCGCACGGGAGTCCAGGTAAGGCGGGTAAGTATCTATTTAAATTACTAAAAACTGGGAATAATCTGGAATTTTGAAGAAAAATTTAGAATAGTCTTCCTTAAAGGGAGTTTTTGTGAAATTTTTACAAGTCAAAAACGAAAAAGTGTTTTTCGCGAAATAGTCAATTATCCCGAGTGGGAACGTTTCAGGGAGCAAGGGAAAGATTTAATTTGCTGAAAACAGCTTGAAATTGCGTCACCGGGATGCAAAGTTATATCGATTTGTTCAAAAACAAGTATCCCTTAGGTAGATTTTCGTCAGTTGGTAGTACTATTGAAATGCAAAAATTTCTGGAATTTTAGATGTTGTATGTGGGCTAGGCGCACGGGCGAGGTGTTAAAAGACGCGTCTCCGCGCGGGCTAGCTAACTATGGGGTTTGTGGAATTATTCCCGAACAAAAATCGGGAATTTTACTGAAAAAACCTGTTTTACGGCCAAAATTTAAGTGAAAACCTCGAATAACACCACCAAAACGGGACTCGAGTTCGCGGAACGCGCACGGGAGTCCAGGTAAGGCGGGTAAGTATCTATTTAAATTACTAAAAACTGGGAATAATCTGGAATTTTGAAGAAAAATTTAGAATAGTCTTCCTTAAAGGGAGTTTTTGTGAAATTTTTACAAGTCAAAAACGAAAAAGTGTTTTTCGCGAAATAGTCAATTATCCCGAGTGGGAACGTTTCAGGGAGCAAGGGAAAGATTTAATTTGCTGAAAACAGCTTGAAATTGCGTCACCGGGATGCAAAGTTATATCGATTTGTTCAAAAACAAGTATCCCTTAGGTAGATTTTCGTCAGTTGGTAGTACTATTGAAATGCAAAAATTTCTGGAATTTTAGATGTTGTATGTGGGCTAGGCGCACGGGCGAGGTGTTAAAAGACGCGTCTCCGCGCGGGCTAGCTAACTATGGGGTTTGTGGAATTATTCCCGAACAAAAATCGGGAATTTTACTGAAAAAACCTGTTTTACGGCCAAAATTTAAGTGAAAACCTCGAATAACACCACCAAAACGGGACTCGAGTTCGCGGAACGCGCACGGGAGTCCAGGTAAGGCGGGTAAGTATCTATTTAAATTACTAAAAACTGGGAATAATCTGGAATTTTGAAGAAAAATTTAGAATAGTCTTCCTTAAAGGGAGTTTTTGTGAAATTTTTACAAGTCAAAAACGAAAAAGTGTTTTTCGCGAAATAGTCAATTATCCCGAGTGGGAACGTTTCAGGGAGCAAGGGAAAGATTTAATTTGCTGAAAACAGCTTGAAATTGCGTCACCGGGATGCAAAGTTATATCGATTTGTTCAAAAACAAGTATCCCTTAGGTAGATTTTCGTCAGTTGGTAGTACTATTGAAATGCAAAAATTTCTGGAATTTTAGATGTTGTATGTGGGCTAGGCGCACGGGCGAGGTGTTAAAAGACGCGTCTCCGCGCGGGCTAGCTAACTATGGGGTTTGTGGAATTATTCCCGAACAAAAATCGGGAATTTTACTGAAAAAACCTGTTTTACGGCCAAAATTTAAGTGAAAACCTCGAATAACACCACCAAAACGGGACCCGAGTTCGCGGAGCGCGCACGGGAGTCCAGGTAAGGCAGGTTAGTATCTATTTAAATTACTAAAAACTGGGAATAATCTGGAATTTTGAAGAAAAATTTAGAATAGTCTTCCTTAAAGGGAGTTTTTGTGAAATTTTTACAAGTCAAAAACGAAAAAGTGTTTTTCGCGAAATAGTCAATTATCCCGAGTGGGAACGTTTCAGGGAGCAAGGGAAAGATTTAATTTGCTGAAAACAGCTTGAAATTGCGTCACCGGGATGCAAAGTTATATCGATTTGTTCAAAAACAAGTATCCCTTAGGTAGATTTTCGTCAGTTGGTAGTACTATTGAAATGCAAAAATTTCTGGAATTTTAGATGTTGTATGTGGGCTAGGCGCACGGGCGAGGTGTCAAAAGACGCGTCTCCGCGCGGGCTAGCTAACTATGGGGTTTGTGGAATTATTCCCGAACAAAAATCGGGAATTTTACTGAAAAAACCTGTTTTACGGCCAAAATTTAAGTGAAAACCTCGAATAACACCACCAAAACGGGACTCGAGTTCGCGGAACGCGCACGGGAGTCCAGGTAAGGCGGGTAAGTATCTATTTAAATTACTAAAAACTGGGAATAATCTGGAATTTTGAAGAAAAATTTAGAATAGTCTTCCTTAAAGGGAGTTTTTGTGAAATTTTTACAAGTCAAAAACGAAAAAGTGTTTTTCGCGAAATAGTCAATTATCCCGAGTGGGAACGTTTCAGGGAGCAAGGGAAAGATTTAATTTGCTGAAAACAGCTTGAAATTGCGTCACCGGGATGCAAAGTTATATCGATTTGTTCAAAAACAAGTATCCCTTAGGTAGATTTTCGTCAGTTGGTAGTACTATTGAAATGCAAAAATTTCTGGAATTTTAGATGTTGTATGTGGGCTAGGCGCACGGGCGAGGTGTTAAAAGACGCGTCTCCGCGCGGGCTAGCTAACTATGGGGTTTGTGGAATTATTCCCGAACAAAAATCGGGAATTTTACTGAAAAAACCTGTTTTACGGCCAAAATTTAAGTGAAAACCTCGAATAACACCACCAAAACGGGACTCGAGTTCGCGGAACGCGCACGGGAGTCCAGGTAAGGCGGGTAAGTATCTATTTAAATTACTAAAAACTGGGAATAATCTGGAATTTTGAAGAAAAATTTAGAATAGTCTTCCTTAAAGGGAGTTTTTGTGAAATTTTTACAAGTCAAAAACGAAAAAGTGTTTTTCGCGAAATAGTCAATTATCCCGAGTGGGAACGTTTCAGGGAGCAAGGGAAAGATTTAATTTGCTGAAAACAGCTTGAAATTGCGTCACCGGGATGCAAAGTTATATCGATTTGTTCAAAAACAAGTATCCCTTTTTTTTTTTTTTTTTTTTTTTTTTTTTTTTTTGAGGATGGGAAATCATCAAATGACTCCTCCCGCTCTGGGTGGAGCAGGAGGGAGTGTCAGACTCTTACTGACTAAAACCCACCCGTGTTCCTTCCTTAGCCCTTTATGTTCCAGGGCAGCGGTAACCCTTTCGGACAATCCCGCTACCCTGGCAGGCTTCGGCCCTATGGGGCCCCGTCACTCATGCTGACATCTCTTTGAGGCGCGCGTGGAACACAACACGCCGTCCGGCACGGGCCTGGTCCTGATCGGACGGTGAGTTACCCATTACTCACCGCCCGCAGGCCCGCGCCTACGGTGGCCGGGAGTCGTCACGCGGCTCCCGACGCCCGGAGCGTCTCCCGCGGCGGCTGAGGCGTGAGGTGCGCAAGGCGCGTTCTCTCGCCCACCCCGCCACCTCCTTCGCTAGCATGACTGCTTCGCAGAAGGAGGTGACTGCCTCCCACTCCCTCTCGCCCCGGACCATGGCTTGAACCAGGGCCGGACGCGAGAGGTCGCCGCCGCTGCCGATCGCCTCTACGAGGACACGGCGGTGCTCTGCCCAAGCAGGGCAGACCTCCACCGTGTGCTCCACCGTGTCCTCTGGGCGATCCTGACAGTGGTGACACCCGGGCGTCTCCTCCCGCCTGATTATGTGCAGGAACCTCCCGAAACATCCGTGTCCGGAGAGGACCTGCGTCAGGCGGTAGGTGAGAACGCCGTGACGTCTCTCTAGCCACTCCTCAAAGAGGGGTCTTACCGCCGCTATCGTGGCGTGCCCTGCGCTGGGTTGCGATAGTCGCTCCTTCCATGCCGCCATGAGATCGCGCCGGAGGTTCGTCCGCTCCGCCGCGGTTTGCCGCGGATGCGGAGTTTCCCCCCGGCGTAGTGCCTCCGCGCGCCAATCATACAGGCGCGCGAGCACTATCGCCTCCAGATCCCATGGCGGCAGTCCGGCAAGGAGGCTTGCTGCCTCGCCCGAGATCGTGCGGTAGCCCCGGATTAGCCTTATGGCTACCACCTTTTGGGGCGCGTTCAGGTAGTGTGCGGCTCGTAGCCGCAGTGAACGCGCCCATACCGGGGCCCCATATAGGGCCATGGACCGCCCGACCCCCGCGTAAAGCCTCCGGCAGGAGGCGTTTGGCCCCCTCAGGTTGGGCAAGAGCCGCTTTAGGGCGGCCCCGGCCCGTTCCAGTTTGGGGGCCAAACGTCGGAAGTGCTCGACGAAGTTCCATCGGCTGTCGAGGACGAGACCCAGGTACCTCATCGTGGTCTCGACGCCGATGTGAACCCCTCCTACCACTAGTTGGGATCCTGGAGGTGGCCCGTACCGAGGCCCATGAAAGGACATGGCCTCGGACTTGTGCAATGCCACCTCGAGACCCAACCGCCGGATCCTTTCCACGACTATCGCAACCCCGCGTGTCATCGCGTCGGCCGCCGCCTGATGCGACCTCCCCTGCGCCAGGACCAGCGTGTCGTCAGCGTAGCAAACTACGCTGACGCCTTCAGGGAGGTCGGCCCGCAGCACCCAGTCGTAACCGATGTCCCACAGGAGCGGCCCCAGAACCGATCCCTGTGGGACACCGCACGACATCTCTCGCCGGTTCCAGTTCCCGTCGCGACCGGGGTAGATGACGGCTCTGTCCGTCAGATACGCCCCGACTACTCGACGGAGGTAGGTCGGCACCCGGTGATACCGGAGTGCCTCCCCAATGCAGCTCCAGGGCAGGGTGTTGAACGCGTTGGCGATGTCGAGTGACACCGCCACGACCACCCCACCCCGGGACACCGCGTCCCCCGTCGTGAGGGCTCTCACGCGCATGATGGCGTCCACCGTCGAGCGCCCCTTGCGGAAGCCAAACTGGCAATCCGCAAGATCCGGCCCAGTCCCCACCAGGTGCCCGACGAGGCGGCCCGCAATTACTCTCTCGAAGAGCTTGCCGACCTCGTCGAGCAGCACTATGGGCCGGTATGCGGACGGAGAGTCCGCTGGGCGCCCTGGCTTCTGAATGAGGACCAGCTTCCCCGTCTTCCAACGGAGCGGAAACTGGCCTCTCTCCATGCATGCGCTTAAGAGCGCCTCCAGTCGAGGCCCGAGAGCCGTCGAGGCCAGGACCCAGGCTTTACCCGGCAAGCCGTCGGGTCCTGGGGCGGTGTTCTTGGCCTTCAGCCTGCCTACCGCCGCTCTCAGATCTACCCCGGTCACTTCAGGGGTGTTGTCGTCGTCGTCCGCGTGGTCCGCTTCGGGCACCGCCAGTGGCGGAGCCATAGGCGGGGGAGTATGCTCCCCCCGCGAAGGGAACAGAGCGCTCACCACCTCCTCCACCAGCTGTGGGCGGAGACTCTGAGTCAGCGGGGGGGCCCAGGTGCGGAGTTTATTCCGCACCATTTTGTAAGGGCGCCCCCATGGATCTCTGTTCAGAGTCTCAAAAACAAGTATCCCTTAGGTAGATTTTCGTCAGTTGGTAGTACTATTGAAATGCAAAAATTTCTGGAATTTTAGATGTTGTATGTGGGCTAGGCGCACGGGCGAGGTGTTAAAAGACGCGTCTCCGCGCGGGCTAGCTAACTATGGGGTTTGTGGAATTATTCCCGAACAAAAATCGGGAATTTTACTGAAAAAACCTGTTTTACGGCCAAAATTTAAGTGAAAACCTCGAATAACACCACCAAAACGGGACCCGAGTTCGCGGAGCGCGCACGGGAGTCCAGGTAAGGCAGGTTAGTATCTATTTAAATTACTAAAAACTGGGAATAATCTGGAATTTTGAAGAAAAATTTAGAATAGTCTTCCTTAAAGGGAGTTTTTGTGAAATTTTTACAAGTCAAAAACGAAAAAGTGTTTTTCGCGAAATAGTCAATTATCCCGAGTGGGAACGTTTCAGGGAGCAAGGGAAAGATTTAATTTGCTGAAAACAGCTTGAAATTGCGTCACCGGGATGCAAAGTTATATCGATTTGTTCAAAAACAAGTATCCCTTAGGTAGATTTTCGTCAGTTGGTAGTACTATTGAAATGCAAAAATTTCTGGAATTTTAGATGTTGTATGTGGGCTAGGCGCACGGGCGAGGTGTCAAAAGACGCGTCTCCGCGCGGGCTAGCTAACTATGGGGTTTGTGGAATTATTCCCGAACAAAAATCGGGAATTTTACTGAAAAAACCTGTTTTACGGCCAAAATTTAAGTGAAAACCTCGAATAACACCACCAAAACGGGACTCGAGTTCGCGGAACGCGCACGGGAGTCCAGGTAAGGCGGGTAAGTATCTATTTAAATTACTAAAAACTGGGAATAATCTGGAATTTTGAAGAAAAATTTAGAATAGTCTTCCTTAAAGGGAGTTTTTGTGAAATTTTTACAAGTCAAAAACGAAAAAGTGTTTTTCGCGAAATAGTCAATTATCCCGAGTGGGAACGTTTCAGGGAGCAAGGGAAAGATTTAATTTGCTGAAAACAGCTTGAAATTGCGTCACCGGGATGCAAAGTTATATCGATTTGTTCAAAAACAAGTATCCCTTAGGTAGATTTTCGTCAGTTGGTAGTACTATTGAAATGCAAAAATTTCTGGAATTTTAGATGTTGTATGTGGGCTAGGCGCACGGGCGAGGTGTTAAAAGACGCGTCTCCGCGCGGGCTAGCTAACTATGGGGTTTGTGGAATTATTCCCGAACAAAAATCGGGAATTTTACTGAAAAAACCTGTTTTACGGCCAAAATTTAAGTGAAAACCTCGAATAACACCACCAAAACGGGACCCGAGTTCGCGGAGCGCGCACGGGAGTCCAGGTAAGGCAGGTTAGTATCTATTTAAATTACTAAAAACTGGGAATAATCTGGAATTTTGAAGAAAAATTTAGAATAGTCTTCCTTAAAGGGAGTTTTTGTGAAATTTTTACAAGTCAAAAACGAAAAAGTGTTTTTCGCGAAATAGTCAATTATCCCGAGTGGGAACGTTTCAGGGAGCAAGGGAAAGATTTAATTTGCTGAAAACAGCTTGAAATTGCGTCACCGGGATGCAAAGTTATATCGATTTGTTCAAAAACAAGTATCCCTTAGGTAGATTTTCGTCAGTTGGTAGTACTATTGAAATGCAAAAATTTCTGGAATTTTAGATGTTGTATGTGGGCTAGGCGCACGGGCGAGGTGTCAAAAGACGCGTCTCCGCGCGGGCTAGCTAACTATGGGGTTTGTGGAATTATTCCCGAACAAAAATCGGGAATTTTACTGAAAAAACCTGTTTTACGGCCAAAATTTAAGTGAAAACCTCGAATAACACCACCAAAACGGGACTCGAGTTCGCGGAACGCGCACGGGAGTCCAGGTAAGGCGGGTAAGTATCTATTTAAATTACTAAAAACTGGGAATAATCTGGAATTTTGAAGAAAAATTTAGAATAGTCTTCCTTAAAGGGAGTTTTTGTGAAATTTTTACAAGTCAAAAACGAAAAAGTGTTTTTCGCGAAATAGTCAATTATCCCGAGTGGGAACGTTTCAGGGAGCAAGGGAAAGATTTAATTTGCTGAAAACAGCTTGAAATTGCGTCACCGGGATGCAAAGTTATATCGATTTGTTCAAAAACAAGTATCCCTTAGGTAGATTTTCGTCAGTTGGTAGTACTATTGAAATGCAAAAATTTCTGGAATTTTAGATGTTGTATGTGGGCTAGGCGCACGGGCGAGGTGTTAAAAGACGCGTCTCCGCGCGGGCTAGCTAACTATGGGGTTTGTGGAATTATTCCCGAACAAAAATCGGGAATTTTACTGAAAAAACCTGTTTTACGGCCAAAATTTAAGTGAAAACCTCGAATAACACCACCAAAACGGGACCCGAGTTCGCGGAGCGCGCACGGGAGTCCAGGTAAGGCAGGTTAGTATCTATTTAAATTACTAAAAACTGGGAATAATCTGGAATTTTGAAGAAAAATTTAGAATAGTCTTCCTTAAAGGGAGTTTTTGTGAAATTTTTACAAGTCAAAAACGAAAAAGTGTTTTTCGCGAAATAGTCAATTATCCCGAGTGGGAACGTTTCAGGGAGCAAGGGAAAGATTTAATTTGCTGAAAACAGCTTGAAATTGCGTCACCGGGATGCAAAGTTATATCGATTTGTTCAAAAACAAGTATCCCTTAGGTAGATTTTCGTCAGTTGGTAGTACTATTGAAATGCAAAAATTTCTGGAATTTTAGATGTTGTATGTGGGCTAGGCGCACGGGCGAGGTGTCAAAAGACGCGTCTCCGCGCGGGCTAGCTAACTATGGGGTTTGTGGAATTATTCCCGAACAAAAATCGGGAATTTTACTGAAAAAACCTGTTTTACGGCCAAAATTTAAGTGAAAACCTCGAATAACACCACCAAAACGGGACCCGAGTTCGCGGAGCGCGCACGGGAGTCCAGGTAAGGCAGGTTAGTATCTATTTAAATTACTAAAAACTGGGAATAATCTGGAATTTTGAAGAAAAATTTAGAATAGTCTTCCTTAAAGGGAGTTTTTGTGAAATTTTTACAAGTCAAAAACGAAAAAGTGTTTTTCGCGAAATAGTCAATTATCCCGAGTGGGAACGTTTCAGGGAGCAAGGGAAAGATTTAATTTGCTGAAAACAGCTTGAAATTGCGTCACCGGGATGCAAAGTTATATCGATTTGTTCAAAAACAAGTATCCCTTAGGTAGATTTTCGTCAGTTGGTAGTACTATTGAAATGCAAAAATTTCTGGAATTTTAGATGTTGTATGTGGGCTAGGCGCACGGGCGAGGTGTCAAAAGACGCGTCTCCGCGCGGGCTAGCTAACTATGGGGTTTGTGGAATTATTCCCGAACAAAAATCGGGAATTTTACTGAAAAAACCTGTTTTACGGCCAAAATTTAAGTGAAAACCTCGAATAACACCACCAAAACGGGACCCGAGTTCGCGGAGCGCGCACGGGAGTCCAGGTAAGGCAGGTTAGTATCTATTTAAATTACTAAAAACTGGGAATAATCTGGAATTTTGAAGAAAAATTTAGAATAGTCTTCCTTAAAGGGAGTTTTTGTGAAATTTTTACAAGTCAAAAACGAAAAAGTGTTTTTCGCGAAATAGTCAATTATCCCGAGTGGGAACGTTTCAGGGAGCAAGGGAAAGATTTAATTTGCTGAAAACAGCTTGAAATTGCGTCACCGGGATGCAAAGTTATATCGATTTGTTCAAAAACAAGTATCCCTTAGGTAGATTTTCGTCAGTTGGTAGTACTATTGAAATGCAAAAATTTCTGGAATTTTAGATGTTGTATGTGGGCTAGGCGCACGGGCGAGGTGTCAAAAGACGCGTCTCCGCGCGGGCTAGCTAACTATGGGGTTTGTGGAATTATTCCCGAACAAAAATCGGGAATTTTACTGAAAAAACCTGTTTTACGGCCAAAATTTAAGTGAAAACCTCGAATAACACCACCAAAACGGGACTCGAGTTCGCGGAACGCGCACGGGAGTCCAGGTAAGGCGGGTAAGTATCTATTTAAATTACTAAAAACTGGGAATAATCTGGAATTTTGAAGAAAAATTTAGAATAGTCTTCCTTAAAGGGAGTTTTTGTGAAATTTTTACAAGTCAAAAACGAAAAAGTGTTTTTCGCGAAATAGTCAATTATCCCGAGTGGGAACGTTTCAGGGAGCAAGGGAAAGATTTAATTTGCTGAAAACAGCTTGAAATTGCGTCACCGGGATGCAAAGTTATATCGATTTGTTCAAAAACAAGTATCCCTTAGGTAGATTTTCGTCAGTTGGTAGTACTATTGAAATGCAAAAATTTCTGGAATTTTAGATGTTGTATGTGGGCTAGGCGCACGGGCGAGGTGTTAAAAGACGCGTCTCCGCGCGGGCTAGCTAACTATGGGGTTTGTGGAATTATTCCCGAACAAAAATCGGGAATTTTACTGAAAAAACCTGTTTTACGGCCAAAATTTAAGTGAAAACCTCGAATAACACCACCAAAACGGGACCCGAGTTCGCGGAGCGCGCACGGGAGTCCAGGTAAGGCAGGTTAGTATCTATTTAAATTACTAAAAACTGGGAATAATCTGGAATTTTGAAGAAAAATTTAGAATAGTCTTCCTTAAAGGGAGTTTTTGTGAAATTTTTACAAGTCAAAAACGAAAAAGTGTTTTTCGCGAAATAGTCAATTATCCCGAGTGGGAACGTTTCAGGGAGCAAGGGAAAGATTTAATTTGCTGAAAACAGCTTGAAATTGCGTCACCGGGATGCAAAGTTATATCGATTTGTTCAAAAACAAGTATCCCTTAGGTAGATTTTCGTCAGTTGGTAGTACTATTGAAATGCAAAAATTTCTGGAATTTTAGATGTTGTATGTGGGCTAGGCGCACGGGCGAGGTGTCAAAAGACGCGTCTCCGCGCGGGCTAGCTAACTATGGGGTTTGTGGAATTATTCCCGAACAAAAATCGGGAATTTTACTGAAAAAACCTGTTTTACGGCCAAAATTTAAGTGAAAACCTCGAATAACACCACCAAAACGGGACTCGAGTTCGCGGAACGCGCACGGGAGTCCAGGTAAGGCGGGTAAGTATCTATTTAAATTACTAAAAACTGGGAATAATCTGGAATTTTGAAGAAAAATTTAGAATAGTCTTCCTTAAAGGGAGTTTTTGTGAAATTTTTACAAGTCAAAAACGAAAAAGTGTTTTTCGCGAAATAGTCAATTATCCCGAGTGGGAACGTTTCAGGGAGCAAGGGAAAGATTTAATTTGCTGAAAACAGCTTGAAATTGCGTCACCGGGATGCAAAGTTATATCGATTTGTTCAAAAACAAGTATCCCTTAGGTAGATTTTCGTCAGTTGGTAGTACTATTGAAATGCAAAAATTTCTGGAATTTTAGATGTTGTATGTGGGCTAGGCGCACGGGCGAGGTGTTAAAAGACGCGTCTCCGCGCGGGCTAGCTAACTATGGGGTTTGTGGAATTATTCCCGAACAAAAATCGGGAATTTTACTGAAAAAACCTGTTTTACGGCCAAAATTTAAGTGAAAACCTCGAATAACACCACCAAAACGGGACCCGAGTTCGCGGAGCGCGCACGGGAGTCCAGGTAAGGCAGGTTAGTATCTATTTAAATTACTAAAAACTGGGAATAATCTGGAATTTTGAAGAAAAATTTAGAATAGTCTTCCTTAAAGGGAGTTTTTGTGAAATTTTTACAAGTCAAAAACGAAAAAGTGTTTTTCGCGAAATAGTCAATTATCCCGAGTGGGAACGTTTCAGGGAGCAAGGGAAAGATTTAATTTGCTGAAAACAGCTTGAAATTGCGTCACCGGGATGCAAAGTTATATCGATTTGTTCAAAAACAAGTATCCCTTAGGTAGATTTTCGTCAGTTGGTAGTACTATTGAAATGCAAAAATTTCTGGAATTTTAGATGTTGTATGTGGGCTAGGCGCACGGGCGAGGTGTCAAAAGACGCGTCTCCGCGCGGGCTAGCTAACTATGGGGTTTGTGGAATTATTCCCGAACAAAAATCGGGAATTTTACTGAAAAAACCTGTTTTACGGCCAAAATTTAAGTGAAAACCTCGAATAACACCACCAAAACGGGACTCGAGTTCGCGGAACGCGCACGGGAGTCCAGGTAAGGCGGGTAAGTATCTATTTAAATTACTAAAAACTGGGAATAATCTGGAATTTTGAAGAAAAATTTAGAATAGTCTTCCTTAAAGGGAGTTTTTGTGAAATTTTTACAAGTCAAAAACGAAAAAGTGTTTTTCGCGAAATAGTCAATTATCCCGAGTGGGAACGTTTCAGGGAGCAAGGGAAAGATTTAATTTGCTGAAAACAGCTTGAAATTGCGTCACCGGGATGCAAAGTTATATCGATTTGTTCAAAAACAAGTATCCCTTAGGTAGATTTTCGTCAGTTGGTAGTACTATTGAAATGCAAAAATTTCTGGAATTTTAGATGTTGTATGTGGGCTAGGCGCACGGGCGAGGTGTTAAAAGACGCGTCTCCGCGCGGGCTAGCTAACTATGGGGTTTGTGGAATTATTCCCGAACAAAAATCGGGAATTTTACTGAAAAAACCTGTTTTACGGCCAAAATTTAAGTGAAAACCTCGAATAACACCACCAAAACGGGACCCGAGTTCGCGGAGCGCGCACGGGAGTCCAGGTAAGGCAGGTTAGTATCTATTTAAATTACTAAAAACTGGGAATAATCTGGAATTTTGAAGAAAAATTTAGAATAGTCTTCCTTAAAGGGAGTTTTTGTGAAATTTTTACAAGTCAAAAACGAAAAAGTGTTTTTCGCGAAATAGTCAATTATCCCGAGTGGGAACGTTTCAGGGAGCAAGGGAAAGATTTAATTTGCTGAAAACAGCTTGAAATTGCGTCACCGGGATGCAAAGTTATATCGATTTGTTCAAAAACAAGTATCCCTTAGGTAGATTTTCGTCAGTTGGTAGTACTATTGAAATGCAAAAATTTCTGGAATTTTAGATGTTGTATGTGGGCTAGGCGCACGGGCGAGGTGTCAAAAGACGCGTCTCCGCGCGGGCTAGCTAACTATGGGGTTTGTGGAATTATTCCCGAACAAAAATCGGGAATTTTACTGAAAAAACCTGTTTTACGGCCAAAATTTAAGTGAAAACCTCGAATAACACCACCAAAACGGGACTCGAGTTCGCGGAACGCGCACGGGAGTCCAGGTAAGGCGGGTAAGTATCTATTTAAATTACTAAAAACTGGGAATAATCTGGAATTTTGAAGAAAAATTTAGAATAGTCTTCCTTAAAGGGAGTTTTTGTGAAATTTTTACAAGTCAAAAACGAAAAAGTGTTTTTCGCGAAATAGTCAATTATCCCGAGTGGGAACGTTTCAGGGAGCAAGGGAAAGATTTAATTTGCTGAAAACAGCTTGAAATTGCGTCACCGGGATGCAAAGTTATATCGATTTGTTCAAAAACAAGTATCCCTTAGGTAGATTTTCGTCAGTTGGTAGTACTATTGAAATGCAAAAATTTCTGGAATTTTAGATGTTGTATGTGGGCTAGGCGCACGGGCGAGGTGTTAAAAGACGCGTCTCCGCGCGGGCTAGCTAACTATGGGGTTTGTGGAATTATTCCCGAACAAAAATCGGGAATTTTACTGAAAAAACCTGTTTTACGGCCAAAATTTAAGTGAAAACCTCGAATAACACCACCAAAACGGGACCCGAGTTCGCGGAGCGCGCACGGGAGTCCAGGTAAGGCAGGTTAGTATCTATTTAAATTACTAAAAACTGGGAATAATCTGGAATTTTGAAGAAAAATTTAGAATAGTCTTCCTTAAAGGGAGTTTTTGTGAAATTTTTACAAGTCAAAAACGAAAAAGTGTTTTTCGCGAAATAGTCAATTATCCCGAGTGGGAACGTTTCAGGGAGCAAGGGAAAGATTTAATTTGCTGAAAACAGCTTGAAATTGCGTCACCGGGATGCAAAGTTATATCGGTTAGGTTAGGTTAGGTTAGGTTAGGTTAGGTTAGGTTAGGTTAGGTTAGGTTAGGTTAGGTTAGGTTAGGTTAGGTTAGGTTAGGTTAGGTTAGGTTAGGTTTTTTTTTTTTTTTTTTTTTTTTTTTTTTGTTTTGGCAGGAGTGGGAAATCCTCATGGACGCCCAGACTGCCTCACTTATGAGACAGTCTGGGCAGTGCCGGACTCTTACCGGCTAAAACCCACTCCTGCCCTGCTTGTATCCTCTGACATGATCAGAGCCTATGGTGCTGCGAGGTCTGAGTTTTTTTGGCCTGTTTCATTGGATACTCGAACAAACGCGGAACTCGGAGAAGTGAGTGTCTCCGGCTTGACCGACAACAGATCTATATTCTAGGTTTTATCTTGCTATTTCTACTTAAGGGTAATATTTTACATGTTCTTAACTTAATACACAAATCTATCAGAGACTGTGGGAATACTTCTTATTATAGTCTAACTACTTTTATACCTATTCTATTCTTATTTCTATTTTTTTGTATCGTGTTTTCCTATTTTAATAACTATTTTACAGCCTTTTTATTTTATGCTAGTCTATAATATACTATTATATCATGACAGCATATTTCCTTAATCAGATTTATTTCTTGTTATGACCTTAGATGCTATGTCACTACAATACTCTAGAAAAACGTCGCGTTTTTTCCCACTCATTAATTCCGGTGCATGTTTGGTAGCTAGTTTAATAGCGAGTTTCTGCTCCGTCTCATATCTGTTTCTCGCGGTTATAGGGCATTCAAACAGAATGTGCGGAACTGACTCTTCGACACCTGGCTCACAGGCGCACGATGGGTTCTCCTTACACTTGAAGCGTTTCAAGTATGCAGAGAACCCACCGTGCCCCGTCAAAATTTGTGTGGTTATGCTCGTATGAGTCATTTTCCGCACCACACCGTACGCTGTCACCGCATCCGGGAAGAAAATTTTCGTACCCGAGGCCGTATCCCCCGACTGGTATCTCCCGTTCCATTCCTCAAGCGTTTCCGACCGGATTTGTCGCTTGACGAATGAAACGGGACACAGATCGTAGTCCGGCCTCTTCTTCGACCCCAGGGCGGCCTCCTTCGCGAGCTGGTCGGCTCTCTCGTTTCCCACCAACCCTACGTGGGCCTTTATCCAGAACATAGAGACGCTCTTGTTCTGGAGCTTGCTGCGTCGTAGAGCGTCTCTAGTGTCCACTGCCAAGGGGTGAAGGGAACTTGTGTTGGTCACCGACTGAAGGGCCGCCATGGAGTCGCTGAAGATGCCGAACGAGGTTTCCCGAGACCTGAGCACTTCTCTTGCAGCTCTTTGCAGGGCCAGGAGTTCAGCCTGGTAGACGGTGCAATAAGACGGCAAAGCAAGCTTGAGGGCCTTTGTCTCGGCGGTGCCATTCCACAGGGATAGTGCTGCTCCGACTCTGCCCTCAATCTTGCTGCCGTCTGTAAAGATCCTCACAGAAAATTTGTTGTGGTTCTGGTATTGTTCTTCGTCTACCAGGCTTGCGAACTCCAGGCTCACTTGCTCAGCAGGGTGTGGGGCCTCCAGCGCTGGGGCTACCCGTTCCACTTCCCGGTCTCCCAGTGCGGGCTGGGGCTCCCCCCTCTTGGCTCCGTAGAGCGCAGCAGCCTCCCGGATACGGAGGTCGAGCGGGAGTATCCCAGCCAGCACTAGTGCCGAGTTTAGCGAGACCGTCCGGTATGCCTTACACATTTTTTGGGCAATGCCGCGCTGAACTGCTCCCAGCTGCTTCAAGACGCCCAGCTTTCTTGCGGCCGGGGCCCATACGCTGGCTGCGTACAGGATGACCGGTTCCACCGCAGCCACATATATTGTCTTAATGACTTCCGGGTGAAGTCCCCAGCTGGTCTTTGCCGCCCTGGTTAGCTGCTTATGGATGCCTATTGCCTTCCTGCATACGTTTGCGACGTGTGTGTTGAAGGTCAGCTTTTCGTCGATGGTGACACCTAGGATTTTGATCTCTTTGGACGTGGCAATGTCGATCCCGCCCATGCTCAGGCGTGGAGTGTCGTATTTTAGTTTTCGGGTAATAACCATCGCATTGGTTTTATGTGGGGCGAATTTTAGTTTGTTTTGTACACCCCACGCCTGAACATGTTCGAGAGCGGCATTGGCACGTCTCTGGATCTCCAGCGATGTGTCACCATCGAAGATCAGCACGACGTCGTCAGCAAACGCCTGGCAATAGTCACCCCTGGCTTCTAGGCTCTTTAGTAGAGGGTCCAACAAGAGGTTCCAGAATATTGGTCCCCCTATGGAACCTTGGACGCAACCCTTGGCAGTAGCTTTGCTGAGTTCTTCACCCGCGTACCTGACCCTGACTGTTCTGTTTGTGAGATAGCTGTCGATGACCCTCCTCAAGTTGATTGGACACTTTTCCTCAGCCAGACGGACCCTTATGGCTGGCCACCAGGCACTGTCGAAGGCCCCCTCTATGTCCAGTGATATCATTACTACTACTTTTTTCTGTTTCAGCTTGCTGCGTATGTGCTGCACTAGGACATAAAGGGAGTCCTCCGTGCTCCTCTGGGGCATGAATCCGTACTGGCGAGTACTCATCCTTGGGATCAGGTAGAACTTGAGGCGGGCCACCAACATCTTCTCGTATATTTTGCCTAGAATTGGTAAAAGGCCGATTGGTCTGTATGCCTTTGGGGTGCTGTAGTCGTCCTTTCCGGGTTTCCTTAGGACGATCACAATCGCCTCCTTCCAGACTTCAGGGAAGTGGTGACATTTCAGGCAGCCGTTGAGGAGAGCGAGGGCTGCCTCAGGGGCACCTTCTATAGCTCGGCAGCAAATGTCAGCGGTGAAGCCGTCCGCTCCTGGAGCCTTTTTGGCGTTGAAGGACCTGCACGCCACTGTCAGTTCGGCCATTGTGAATGGTGGATCGCAAGAGTCATCTTGCCCTCCAGCATTCACAATGTTGGCCTTTTCTCTGATAAGGCGGTGGCATGTGCTATCGCTGTCCGTATGGTCTTCAGGGTAAAAGGTGTTTGCCAGTAGTTCAACTGAACCTTTCGTGTTCAGCACCTCCCCGTCCTTTACTAGCGGTTGGTCCTCTTCCCTTTCCTTGGTCCTTCCTATCACCCGGTAAATTCCCTCCCAAACCCCCTCTCTATCCTGTTTGGCGCAGAAGTTCTTCCAACTCTCGACGATATCTTTGGCTGCTTCTGTTTCATACTTAACTTTCTGTTTCAGGTACTCTTCGACGACCTTCGATCTTCGGGCCGGTGCAGCACACCGGATTCTGCGTTTCCTGGTTGCGACTTCCTTCTTCATCCTCTCGAGTTTCTCGGACCACCACGGCAAGGTGAGTATTTCGTTGCTCTTCCTCATGGGCATTGATGAGGTGCATGCGTCTGTTATTGCCTGTGTGAAGTTTTTTATGGCTGTGTTAAGTTGTTCGACTGTATTTAATTTATTTATTTCCAGTTTATTTAGTTTGTAATCATGCATTAATTGGCTGAGCTTCTCATGAAACACAGACCAATTTGCTTTTTTTGTGTTGTAAGTCCTTGTGGTTCTGTTAATTTTTATGCCTTTCGACCTTTTTAATTTGATGTTAAACACAATGCCGTTGTGATCCGAGCTCGTGAGGCCCTCGTCTACCCTCCAGTCGTCTACCAGGTCCAGAATGTCCGTCGAGCATGCCGTGATGTCGACGTGGCTGCAGTACCGTTTTCCCCCTCTGATCGTGTCGAAGGTCGGAATTTCCCCTCTGTTAAGTATGTTGAGATTCAGCTCATCGAGAACTCCAGAAACTTCTTCGCCCCTGCAGTCGATGGACAAGCTTCCCCACCAGGTGCTCTTTGCGTTCGCATCTCCTCCAACAATCCACATTTTGGAACCCAACTTTTCCTCAACGTGTTTGAGGTGCTCAAGGTAAGGTCCTATCGGCTGATCCGGCTCGAAATAAAAGGAGACCAACGTAATCTTCCAGGCACTGGTCTGGATCCCCACCACAGTGATGTTGTTCGTGGTGAGTTCCGGGTACTGTATTACTGTAAGATCTTGGTTGAAGACCGCTATTGCGGCCTTAACAGTCCCATCTCCGACGTTAGTGCTCTGGAAGATCCGAACTCCCCTGTAGCTCCTCATAACCTTAGCCCCTCCCACGTAAGGTTCCTGTAGGAGAGCAAACGCAACTCCGCGCTTTACGGCCTCCAATAGAAGCTCGTCTGTGGCGAGTTTTTTCCGCTGTAGGTTGGCTTGTATCGCTTTGTACTGGTTTGGATTGCCTTGGGCGCCCTTAGCAGTACGCCACCGTTGATCTGGCGATTTCGTCCCACCTACGGCGTATCGGGCAGCCAGGGTTAAAGGCGTTGTGGTCAGCGTCATCAAGCTTAGCTCTTGTGCAGTTTTGACATTTGGGTGGAGCCCCCGCAAGCCAGTCGGCACATGTCGACTTCAGATGTGGGCCGCCACAATGACTGCACAAGTCGGCTGGTTCCTTACAGAATCGTCTGCCATGCCCGTAGCCCAGACAGCGCGTGCACTGAACCAGCGGGGTTTGGTCTTCTACCCTGACGCGCTGGAGGTCCACGTGCAGGCATCCGACTTCTGTAGCCCTTCTCCAGATGGTCGGTGAGACGCTGACCACAACGTGATTTGTATGTGGATTTCTTGTCCTTCTCCTGAACTTTATTTCCACTCTGTCCTCCTCTTTGTCGAGGTTATGGAAAACATCCTTGTTTTGATTCCTCATTGCCTTGAGAATGTCCTCATCTGAGTTAGCAGAGAGGACACTCTTGAGGATCAGTAACGGGTCCTTGTTTTTCATTTCCTCGACATTGAGGTCCTGTCTTTCTCCTTCCAGTTTGTTTTTGATTTTGTTCCTTTCCTCCCTGGTCTGGAATCCCATTATGATCTTTCTGTCTTTAGCTTTTCTTACCTTTTCGACCTTAACCCAGCCCTCTGTTGCATCCACCGCCTTCCGTATCTTGGATAGTACTTCGTCCCCTGTTTCCGTATCGTCTTTTGAGGTAACTACGATAGAGTGCAGCGTACTTCGCACTGGATTCGACTTTCCGCTGGGTATCGCAGTTACACTCGCGTACGTCGAGGTTGATCCCTTTTCTAAAGCGGCTTTCAATTCCTCCATCCTTCTACTGTTTTCTTGTAGCAACTTCGAGTGTTCCTCGATTTGTGTTGCTAACAAGTTTTGCTCCGCGTTTATCGAGAAGGTAGCATCGGTGGTGGCACAATCGGGCACGGTGTTTCCCTTCGCCCCTCCTGCGTTTTTAATTTTGCACTCTCGTTCTGCTTCCTTCACTAGCTGATACAACCGATCCAGAGCTCCAGCGACGCCGTTTTTGATTTCGGTCTTGATATTTCTTGAGACGCTCAGGTGTAATTTGGCTTTGTTCAAGCAGGCCTTTGCTTCTGCTGACCGATCCGCGTAGTGTGACTTTGGCGGCGTGTGGAGCTCTACCAATTTCGCGGCTTTTGGAAGGGTTTTATTCTCCTGCGGCTCTGGGGGTGTCTGTACTACTTTAGCAGGGCCAGCCTGTATCGTCTTGATGGTTAAGGGGGGTGTTGGGTCTGAGCTTGTAGCAGCTTCCCAATCTCCAACACTGCGGCGGACATTCGGAGGTGATGTTCTGGATTTTGGTGATGTTTTCTCACCCTCCATCTTCTTTAATGGGGTCCTTATTCCGAACATGTCAGAGGTATGCGTCAATGGAAGTTAATGTATAAAAAAAAAGGTATAAAAATTAATAAAAAATAAAAATAGGATGTAAAGCAAAAATTTTTGGCCTAATCCTAGGTTTTAGAGACTAAGATAGGCCTGATGGTCTGTCAGTAAAACTCCTTTGAAGGTGCCAACTGTCACTGAAAGTAAATATGAAATTTATTTTTTCGCCCAAAATCCCACGACTACCTTCCTATAGACCAGAGGGCGGGTGGGTGGGGAAATTTTTTGCGAGCTAGACGCACGTGCGAGGTGTCAAAAGACGCGTCTCCGCGCGGGCTAGCGAGCTGTGCAGTTTCTGGAATTTATCCAGAACAAAAATCGGGAATTTTGCTGAAAAAACCTGTTTTACGGCCAAAATGTATGTGGAAAACACGAATAACACCACCAAAACGGGACTCGAGTTCGCGGAACGCGCACGGGAGTCCAGGTAAGGCAGGTAAGTATCTATTGAAATTACTAAAAATAGGGAATAATCTGGAATTTTGAAGAAAAATTTAAAAAAGTGTTCCTTAGAGGGAGTTTTAATGAAATTTTTGCAAGTCAAAAAACGAAAAAATGTTTTTCGCGTAAATGTCAATTATCCCTAGTGGGAACGTTTCAGGGAGCTCAAAAAATGTTTAATTTGCTGAAAACAGCTTGAAATTGCGTCACCGGGAAGCAAAGATATATAGTTTTATTCTAAAACACGTATCCCTTAGGTAGATTTTTGTCAGTTGGTGTTATATAAGAAATGCAAAAATTCTGAAATTTTTGATGTTATATGCGAGCTAGGCGCACGGGCGAGGTGTCAAAAGACGCGTCTCCGCGCGGGCTAGCGAGCTGTGCAGTTTCTGGAATTTATCCAGAACAAAAATCGGGAATTTTGCTGAAAAAACCTGTTTTACGGCCAAAATGTATGTGGAAAACACGAATAACACCACCAAAACGGGACTCGAGTTCGCGGAACGCGCACGGGAGTCCAGGTAAGGCAGGTAAGTATCTATTGAAATTACTAAAAATAGGGAATAATCTGGAATTTTGAAGAAAAATTTAAAAAAGTGTTCCTTAGAGGGAGTTTTAATGAAATTTTTGCAAGTCAAAAAACGAAAAAATGTTTTTCGCGTAAATGTCAATTATCCCTAGTGGGAACGTTTCAGGGAGCTCAAAAAATGTTTAATTTGCTGAAAACAGCTTGAAATTGCGTCACCGGGAAGCAAAGATATATAGTTTTATTCTAAAACACGTATCCCTTAGGTAGATTTTTGTCAGTTGGTGTTATATAAGAAATGCAAAAATTCTGAAATTTTTGATGTTATATGCGAGCTAGGCGCACGGGCGAGGTGTCAAAAGACGCGTCTCCGCGCGGGCTAGCGAGCTGTGCAGTTTCTGGAATTTATCCAGAACAAAAATCGGGAATTTTGCTGAAAAAACCTGTTTTACGGCCAAAATGTATGTGGAAAACACGAATAACACCACCAAAACGGGACTCGAGTTCGCGGAACGCGCACGGGAGTCCAGGTAAGGCAGGTAAGTATCTATTGAAATTACTAAAAATAGGGAATAATCTGGAATTTTGAAGAAAAATTTAAAAAAGTGTTCCTTAGAGGGAGTTTTAATGAAATTTTTGCAAGTCAAAAAACGAAAAAATGTTTTTCGCGTAAATGTCAATTATCCCTAGTGGGAACGTTTCAGGGAGCTCAAAAAATGTTTAATTTGCTGAAAACAGCTTGAAATTGCGTCACCGGGAAGCAAAGATATATAGTTTTATTCTAAAACACGTATCCCTTAGGTAGATTTTTGTCAGTTGGTGTTATATAAGAAATGCAAAAATTCTGAAATTTTTGATGTTATATGCGAGCTAGGCGCACGGGCGAGGTGTCAAAAGACGCGTCTCCGCGCGGGCTAGCGAGCTGTGCAGTTTCTGGAATTTATCCAGAACAAAAATCGGGAATTTTGCTGAAAAAACCTGTTTTACGGCCAAAATGTATGTGGAAAACACGAATAACACCACCAAAACGGGACTCGAGTTCGCGGAACGCGCACGGGAGTCCAGGTAAGGCAGGTAAGTATCTATTGAAATTACTAAAAATAGGGAATAATCTGGAATTTTGAAGAAAAATTTAAAAAAGTGTTCCTTAGAGGGAGTTTTAATGAAATTTTTGCAAGTCAAAAAACGAAAAAATGTTTTTCGCGTAAATGTCAATTATCCCTAGTGGGAACGTTTCAGGGAGCTCAAAAAATATTTAATTTGCTGAAAACAGCTTGAAATTGCGTCACCGGGAAGCAAAGATATATAGTTTTATTCTAAAACACGTATCCCTTAGGTAGATTTTTGTCAGTTGGTGTTATATAAGAAATGCAAAAATTCTGAAATTTTTGATGTTATATGCGAGCTAGGCGCACGGGCGAGGTGTCAAAAGACGCGTCTCCGCGCGGGCTAGCGAGCTGTGCAGTTTCTGGAATTTATCCAGAACAAAAATCGGGAATTTTGCTGAAAAAACCTGTTTTACGGCCAAAATGTATGTGGAAAACACGAATAACACCACCAAAACGGGACTCGAGTTCGCGGAACGCGCACGGGAGTCCAGGTAAGGCAGGTAAGTATCTATTGAAATTACTAAAAATAGGGAATAATCTGGAATTTTGAAGAAAAATTTAAAAAAGTGTTCCTTAGAGGGAGTTTTAATGAAATTTTTGCAAGTCAAAAAACGAAAAAATGTTTTTCGCGTAAATGTCAATTATCCCTAGTGGGAACGTTTCAGGGAGCTCAAAAAATGTTTAATTTGCTGAAAACAGCTTGAAATTGCGTCACCGGGAAGCAAAGATATATAGTTTTATTCTAAAACACGTATCCCTTAGGTAGATTTTTGTCAGTTGGTGTTATATAAGAAATGCAAAAATTCTGAAATTTTTGATGTTATATGCGAGCTAGGCGCACGGGCGAGGTGTCAAAAGACGCGTCTCCGCGCGGGCTAGCGAGCTGTGCAGTTTCTGGAATTTATCCAGAACAAAAATCGGGAATTTTGCTGAAAAAACCTGTTTTACGGCCAAAATGTATGTGGAAAACACGAATAACACCACCAAAACGGGACTCGAGTTCGCGGAACGCGCACGGGAGTCCAGGTAAGGCAGGTAAGTATCTATTGAAATTACTAAAAATAGGGAATAATCTGGAATTTTGAAGAAAAATTTAAAAAAGTGTTCCTTAGAGGGAGTTTTAATGAAATTTTTGCAAGTCAAAAAACGAAAAAATGTTTTTCGCGTAAATGTCAATTATCCCTAGTGGGAACGTTTCAGGGAGCTCAAAAAATGTTTAATTTGCTGAAAACAGCTTGAAATTGCGTCACCGGGAAGCAAAGATATATAGTTTTATTCTAAAACACGTATCCCTTAGGTAGATTTTTGTCAGTTGGTGTTATATAAGAAATGCAAAAATTCTGAAATTTTTGATGTTATATGCGAGCTAGGCGCACGGGCGAGGTGTCAAAAGACGCGTCTCCGCGCGGGCTAGCGAGCTGTGCAGTTTCTGGAATTTATCCAGAACAAAAATCGGGAATTTTGCTGAAAAAACCTGTTTTACGGCCAAAATGTATGTGGAAAACACGAATAACACCACCAAAACGGGACTCGAGTTCGCGGAACGCGCACGGGAGTCCAGGTAAGGCAGGTAAGTATCTATTGAAATTACTAAAAATAGGGAATAATCTGGAATTTTGAAGAAAAATTTAAAAAAGTGTTCCTTAGAGGGAGTTTTAATGAAATTTTTGCAAGTCAAAAAACGAAAAAATGTTTTTCGCGTAAATGTCAATTATCCCTAGTGGGAACGTTTCAGGGAGCTCAAAAAATGTTTAATTTGCTGAAAACAGCTTGAAATTGCGTCACCGGGAAGCAAAGATATATAGTTTTATTCTAAAACACGTATCCCTTAGGTAGATTTTTGTCAGTTGGTGTTATATAAGAAATGCAAAAATTCTGAAATTTTTGATGTTATATGCGAGCTAGGCGCACGGGCGAGGTGTCAAAAGACGCGTCTCCGCGCGGGCTAGCGAGCTGTGCAGTTTCTGGAATTTATCCAGAACAAAAATCGGGAATTTTGCTGAAAAAACCTGTTTTACGGCCAAAATGTATGTGGAAAACACGAATAACACCACCAAAACGGGACTCGAGTTCGCGGAACGCGCACGGGAGTCCAGGTAAGGCAGGTAAGTATCTATTGAAATTACTAAAAATAGGGAATAATCTGGAATTTTGAAGAAAAATTTAAAAAAGTGTTCCTTAGAGGGAGTTTTAATGAAATTTTTGCAAGTCAAAAAACGAAAAAATGTTTTTCGCGTAAATGTCAATTATCCCTAGTGGGAACGTTTCAGGGAGCTCAAAAAATATTTAATTTGCTGAAAACAGCTTGAAATTGCGTCACCGGGAAGCAAAGATATATAGTTTTATTCTAAAACACGTATCCCTTAGGTAGATTTTTGTCAGTTGGTGTTATATAAGAAATGCAAAAATTCTGAAATTTTTGATGTTATATGCGAGCTAGGCGCACGGGCGAGGTGTCAAAAGACGCGTCTCCGCGCGGGCTAGCGAGCTGTGCAGTTTCTGGAATTTATCCAGAACAAAAATCGGGAATTTTGCTGAAAAAACCTGTTTTACGGCCAAAATGTATGTGGAAAACACGAATAACACCACCAAAACGGGACTCGAGTTCGCGGAACGCGCACGGGAGTCCAGGTAAGGCAGGTAAGTATCTATTGAAATTACTAAAAATAGGGAATAATCTGGAATTTTGAAGAAAAATTTAAAAAAGTGTTCCTTAGAGGGAGTTTTAATGAAATTTTTGCAAGTCAAAAAACGAAAAAATGTTTTTCGCGTAAATGTCAATTATCCCTAGTGGGAACGTTTCAGGGAGCTCAAAAAATGTTTAATTTGCTGAAAACAGCTTGAAATTGCGTCACCGGGAAGCAAAGATATATAGTTTTATTCTAAAACACGTATCCCTTAGGTAGATTTTTGTCAGTTGGTGTTATATAAGAAATGCAAAAATTCTGAAATTTTTGATGTTATATGCGAGCTAGGCGCACGGGCGAGGTGTCAAAAGACGCGTCTCCGCGCGGGCTAGCGAGCTGTGCAGTTTCTGGAATTTATCCAGAACAAAAATCGGGAATTTTGCTGAAAAAACCTGTTTTACGGCCAAAATGTATGTGGAAAACACGAATAACACCACCAAAACGGGACTCGAGTTCGCGGAACGCGCACGGGAGTCCAGGTAAGGCAGGTAAGTATCTATTGAAATTACTAAAAATAGGGAATAATCTGGAATTTTGAAGAAAAATTTAAAAAAGTGTTCCTTAGAGGGAGTTTTAATGAAATTTTTGCAAGTCAAAAAACGAAAAAATGTTTTTCGCGTAAATGTCAATTATCCCTAGTGGGAACGTTTCAGGGAGCTCAAAAAATGTTTAATTTGCTGAAAACAGCTTGAAATTGCGTCACCGGGAAGCAAAGATATATAGTTTTATTCTAAAACACGTATCCCTTAGGTAGATTTTTGTCAGTTGGTGTTATATAAGAAATGCAAAAATTCTGAAATTTTTGATGTTATATGCGAGCTAGGCGCACGGGCGAGGTGTCAAAAGACGCGTCTCCGCGCGGGCTAGCGAGCTGTGCAGTTTCTGGAATTTATCCAGAACAAAAATCGGGAATTTTGCTGAAAAAACCTGTTTTACGGCCAAAATGTATGTGGAAAACACGAATAACACCACCAAAACGGGACTCGAGTTCGCGGAACGCGCACGGGAGTCCAGGTAAGGCAGGTAAGTATCTATTGAAATTACTAAAAATAGGGAATAATCTGGAATTTTGAAGAAAAATTTAAAAAAGTGTTCCTTAGAGGGAGTTTTAATGAAATTTTTGCAAGTCAAAAAACGAAAAAATGTTTTTCGCGTAAATGTCAATTATCCCTAGTGGGAACGTTTCAGGGAGCTCAAAAAATGTTTAATTTGCTGAAAACAGCTTGAAATTGCGTCACCGGGAAGCAAAGATATATAGTTTTATTCTAAAACACGTATCCCTTAGGTAGATTTTTGTCAGTTGGTGTTATATAAGAAATGCAAAAATTCTGAAATTTTTGATGTTATATGCGAGCTAGGCGCACGGGCGAGGTGTCAAAAGACGCGTCTCCGCGCGGGCTAGCGAGCTGTGCAGTTTCTGGAATTTATCCAGAACAAAAATCGGGAATTTTGCTGAAAAAACCTGTTTTACGGCCAAAATGTATGTGGAAAACACGAATAACACCACCAAAACGGGACTCGAGTTCGCGGAACGCGCACGGGAGTCCAGGTAAGGCAGGTAAGTATCTATTGAAATTACTAAAAATAGGGAATAATCTGGAATTTTGAAGAAAAATTTAAAAAAGTGTTCCTTAGAGGGAGTTTTAATGAAATTTTTGCAAGTCAAAAAACGAAAAAATGTTTTTCGCGTAAATGTCAATTATCCCTAGTGGGAACGTTTCAGGGAGCTCAAAAAATGTTTAATTTGCTGAAAACAGCTTGAAATTGCGTCACCGGGAAGCAAAGATATATAGTTTTATTCTAAAACACGTATCCCTTAGGTAGATTTTTGTCAGTTGGTGTTATATAAGAAATGCAAAAATTCTGAAATTTTTGATGTTATATGCGAGCTAGGCGCACGGGCGAGGTGTCAAAAGACGCGTCTCCGCGCGGGCTAGCGAGCTGTGCAGTTTCTGGAATTTATCCAGAACAAAAATCGGGAATTTTGCTGAAAAAACCTGTTTTACGGCCAAAATGTATGTGGAAAACACGAATAACACCACCAAAACGGGACTCGAGTTCGCGGAACGCGCACGGGAGTCCAGGTAAGGCAGGTAAGTATCTATTGAAATTACTAAAAATAGGGAATAATCTGGAATTTTGAAGAAAAATTTAAAAAAGTGTTCCTTAGAGGGAGTTTTAATGAAATTTTTGCAAGTCAAAAAACGAAAAAATGTTTTTCGCGTAAATGTCAATTATCCCTAGTGGGAACGTTTCAGGGAGCTCAAAAAATATTTAATTTGCTGAAAACAGCTTGAAATTGCGTCACCGGGAAGCAAAGATATATAGTTTTATTCTAAAACACGTATCCCTTAGGTAGATTTTTGTCAGTTGGTGTTATATAAGAAATGCAAAAATTCTGAAATTTTTGATGTTATATGCGAGCTAGGCGCACGGGCGAGGTGTCAAAAGACGCGTCTCCGCGCGGGCTAGCGAGCTGTGCAGTTTCTGGAATTTATCCAGAACAAAAATCGGGAATTTTGCTGAAAAAACCTGTTTTACGGCCAAAATGTATGTGGAAAACACGAATAACACCACCAAAACGGGACTCGAGTTCGCGGAACGCGCACGGGAGTCCAGGTAAGGCAGGTAAGTATCTATTGAAATTACTAAAAATAGGGAATAATCTGGAATTTTGAAGAAAAATTTAAAAAAGTGTTCCTTAGAGGGAGTTTTAATGAAATTTTTGCAAGTCAAAAAACGAAAAAATGTTTTTCGCGTAAATGTCAATTATCCCTAGTGGGAACGTTTCAGGGAGCTCAAAAAATGTTTAATTTGCTGAAAACAGCTTGAAATTGCGTCACCGGGAAGCAAAGATATATAGTTTTATTCTAAAACACGTATCCCTTAGGTAGATTTTTGTCAGTTGGTGTTATATAAGAAATGCAAAAATTCTGAAATTTTTGATGTTATATGCGAGCTAGGCGCACGGGCGAGGTGTCAAAAGACGCGTCTCCGCGCGGGCTAGCGAGCTGTGCAGTTTCTGGAATTTATCCAGAACAAAAATCGGGAATTTTGCTGAAAAAACCTGTTTTACGGCCAAAATGTATGTGGAAAACACGAATAACACCACCAAAACGGGACTCGAGTTCGCGGAACGCGCACGGGAGTCCAGGTAAGGCAGGTAAGTATCTATTGAAATTACTAAAAATAGGGAATAATCTGGAATTTTGAAGAAAAATTTAAAAAAGTGTTCCTTAGTGTAACATACATATGTCAAGCATAATGGAATGCACTCTATGCATAAGATGTCAAGAGGGGAGCGCGGGAACGCGACCACTCATGGGATGCATGACAGGTCATGCAGGACACACTCACTTCATCTAACAAGAACTAGTTGTAACAATATATATTAATTATCATCAATAAAGGTATATCAACATCTGCATTGTATTAATTACTAAACAATACATGGCGCAGCCGACGGAAGAACCGTAACAGAAAAATACGAGTAAAAACCCTAAAATTTCACTGGCAAGTACTTAGTGAAGGAGGTTATGAACACGCCACAGACCCCGCTGGTTGAAGAACAAGAGACAATGGCGGGCGTAGAATACAGAATGAACTCATAAGTACGTACAGCTTTCATAAACGAAATCAGGAAGAAGGTGAGAGTTTCGATTTGTTCTACACGGAAATAAGAAAACTGGTGAAAAATTGCAATTTTAAAGAACAAGAAGAAAGAATGCTTAGAGACCGTATTGTGTTAGGTGTACAAGATCAGAAATTGCAGAGAAAATTTTTAGAAACAAGCAAACTTACCCTACAAACAGCAGTGGATATGTGCAGGGCTTCAGAATTATCAAATAAACACAGTAAGATGATGCACCAGCAGACAACGATGGTGGATTTTGTCCAGAACACAGCAGCCACTGAGGTACAACAGGCAGCGGGTACTAAAGTTAAGTATGCCTCTAACAAGGACTCTAAAGAAATCTACAATTGTAAAAAATGTGGAACACGGCATGGGGCAAGAAATTGTCCGGCATTTGGAAAAATTTGCTCAAATTGTCAAAAACCTAACCATTTTAAAAAAGGGTGTAAACTGTTAAAGGAAATAAGGGTGTCCAATAGTGATAATAGTGGGGATGCAGATAATAATGTGCACAATTTGTGACTAGTAAAAGGGTGTCATAACATTGGTTCTCATAATAACGCTAAAAATAATGAGTGGATTCTATCATTAAGAGTAGAAAATAAGAATGTGGATTTTAAATGTGACACTGGGGCTCAAGTGAATGTCTTGTCAGTAAGAGATTTAAAGAAAATTGTCGATGATGACACACCTAAATGGTCTGAGACAAATATAGTTTTAGAAGTATTTGGGGGAACACATTTATATCCAGTAGGTAAAATTGTCTTAAAGACATATAATAAAAGTGGTAAAATATTTGACACAGAGTTTGTAATAATTAAGGAAAATGTTAAACCTATTCTGGGCTTAAGCTCATTAAGAGATTTGGAAATTTTAAGAAATGTTGATAGCATTAAAAGCAAAGACATGATTATTAAGAAATATGGTGAACTATTTCAGGGTGTTGGACAGTTTGAAACTCTGCTGGAGCTACACACTCAGCCCGGAGCCATACCAGTAGTGCGACCTCCGAGAAGAATCCCTCATGCACTGCGGGAGAGGCTTGCTGCAAAGCTGAGGAACTTGGAAGATCAGCAGATTATTGAGAAAGTAGAAAACCCTGATAGCTTTGTAAGCAATCTTGTAATAATAGAGAAAGTTGATAAAAGTTTGAGGTTATGTCTTGATCCTAAAGAGCTTAATAAGGTACTAATAAGAAATTATCATTTGATTCCAACACTAGAAGAAATATTAACTAAGTTATGTAATAAATCAGTATTCTCAGTACTTGATCTGTCAGATGGTTTTTATAACATTAAATTGACGGACAAGTCAAAAAAGCTCTGTACATTTAGTAGTCCATTTGGTTGCTATAGATTCCTACGGTTGCCATTTGGTCTATCCATAGCTCCGGAAATATTTCAAAAATATAGTGAGAAAACCTTTGGAGATATTCCAGGGGTTGTAATATATTGCGATGATTTACTAATATGTGCTAACAGTGATGAGGAACATGATCAAATATTAACACAAGTTTTTGAGCGTGCTAAGAATTGTAATGTAAAATTCAATAAAAGTAAATTTCAGTATAAACTAAACGAGGTAAAATACTTTGGTCACATTTTTTCAAAAAATGGAATGAAAATAGATTCAGATCGAATAAAAGCCATTCTGGAGCTCAAAAGTCCGAAAAATAAAAAAGAATTACAAATAATATTAGGAATGATTAATTACTTGCGTAGGTTTGTACCAGGATTGGCAAACATGGCAGCACCATTACAATCACTACTCAAAAAAGATATGGAATGGTTGTGGACACAAGCACATGAAAATGCATTTAGTAGTATAAAAAGTAAAATAAGTCAAGCACCAGTATTACAAAATTTTAATAGTAATTTAGAGATAACAATTCAGTGCGATGCATCCAAGGATGGTTTGGGATGTTGCTTGATGCAGGGTGGCAAGCCAGTAAGTTATGCTTCCAGAAGTTTAACTTCAGCAGAAAAAAATTTTTCACAGATAGAAAAGGAGTTATTGAGTGTTGTCTGGTCAACGAAAAAATTTCACTATTACATCTATGGCAGAAAATGTACCATTTTAAATGACCACAAACCATTAGAGACTATATTAAAAAAGGGAATACATGAAATACCATCAACACGACTACAGAGACTGAAGTTAAAATTATTAAAATATAATATTGAATTTAAATATTTAAAAGGAAAACTAATGTACGTTGCGGATTTGCTGTCGCGATCTTTTCTTGAGGAGACTGATAATGTTGACTCATACATGTATGAAGTAGTGCATTGTATAGGTTTGTCTTCCTATTTACAGTGTTCACAGGAACAAAAACAAGAATTAATAACGGAAACTTTACAGGATGAGGAATTAGGACAATTAGCAGACAAGGTAAAAAACGGGTGGCCAGAAAAAGTAGTCAATGTATCAGATGCTATAAAATATTATTTTAAATTCAGACAGGACATCACAGTAGATAATAATTTAATTTTCATGAATAGCAGATTGATAATACCAAAAAATTTAAGAATGTCAATAATAAAAAAATTGCATGAAGGACATTTAGGCATTACTAAAATGAAACAAAATGCTCGTAACTTATATTATTGGCCAAAGATAGATGAACATATTGAAGAATTTGTTAGAAAATGCTTCATTTGCCAAACTTATCAAAATAACAACATAAAAGAGCCATTAATGTCACATGATCACATGATCACATCATTAATGTCACATGATCATGTCACATGATCTGCATTGTATTAATTACTAAACAATACACTTAGAGGGAGTTTTAATGAAATTTTTGCAAGTCAAAAAACGAAAAAATGTTTTTCGCGTAAATGTCAATTATCCCTAGTGGGAACGTTTCAGGGAGCTCAAAAAATGTTTAATTTGCTGAAAACAGCTTGAAATTGCGTCACCGGGAAGCAAAGATATATAGTTTTATTCTAAAACACGTATCCCTTAGGTAGATTTTTGTCAGTTGGTGTTATATAAGAAATGCAAAAATTCTGAAATTTTTGATGTTATATGCGAGCTAGGCGCACGGGCGAGGTGTCAAAAGACGCGTCTCCGCGCGGGCTAGCGAGCTGTGCAGTTTCTGGAATTTATCCAGAACAAAAATCGGGAATTTTGCTGAAAAAACCTGTTTTACGGCCAAAATGTATGTGGAAAACACGAATAACACCACCAAAACGGGACTCGAGTTCGCGGAACGCGCACGGGAGTCCAGGTAAGGCAGGTAAGTATCTATTGAAATTACTAAAAATAGGGAATAATCTGGAATTTTGAAGAAAAATTTAAAAAAGTGTTCCTTAGAGGGAGTTTTAATGAAATTTTTGCAAGTCAAAAAACGAAAAAATGTTTTTCGCGTAAATGTCAATTATCCCTAGTGGGAACGTTTCAGGGAGCTCAAAAAATGTTTAATTTGCTGAAAACAGCTTGAAATTGCGTCACCGGGAAGCAAAGATATATAGTTTTATTCTAAAACACGTATCCCTTAGGTAGATTTTTGTCAGTTGGTGTTATATAAGAAATGCAAAAATTCTGAAATTTTTGATGTTATATGCGAGCTAGGCGCACGGGCGAGGTGTCAAAAGACGCGTCTCCGCGCGGGCTAGCGAGCTGTGCAGTTTCTGGAATTTATCCAGAACAAAAATCGGGAATTTTGCTGAAAAAACCTGTTTTACGGCCAAAATGTATGTGGAAAACACGAATAACACCACCAAAACGGGACTCGAGTTCGCGGAACGCGCACGGGAGTCCAGGTAAGGCAGGTAAGTATCTATTGAAATTACTAAAAATAGGGAATAATCTGGAATTTTGAAGAAAAATTTAAAAAAGTGTTCCTTAGAGGGAGTTTTAATGAAATTTTTGCAAGTCAAAAAACGAAAAAATGTTTTTCGCGTAAATGTCAATTATCCCTAGTGGGAACGTTTCAGGGAGCTCAAAAAATGTTTAATTTGCTGAAAACAGCTTGAAATTGCGTCACCGGGAAGCAAAGATATATAGTTTTATTCTAAAACACGTATCCCTTAGGTAGATTTTTGTCAGTTGGTGTTATATAAGAAATGCAAAAATTCTGAAATTTTTGATGTTATATGCGAGCTAGGCGCACGGGCGAGGTGTCAAAAGACGCGTCTCCGCGCGGGCTAGCGAGCTGTGCAGTTTCTGGAATTTATCCAGAACAAAAATCGGGAATTTTGCTGAAAAAACCTGTTTTACGGCCAAAATGTATGTGGAAAACACGAATAACACCACCAAAACGGGACTCGAGTTCGCGGAACGCGCACGGGAGTCCAGGTAAGGCAGGTAAGTATCTATTGAAATTACTAAAAATAGGGAATAATCTGGAATTTTGAAGAAAAATTTAAAAAAGTGTTCCTTAGAGGGAGTTTTAATGAAATTTTTGCAAGTCAAAAAACGAAAAAATGTTTTTCGCGTAAATGTCAATTATCCCTAGTGGGAACGTTTCAGGGAGCTCAAAAAATATTTAATTTGCTGAAAACAGCTTGAAATTGCGTCACCGGGAAGCAAAGATATATAGTTTTATTCTAAAACACGTATCCCTTAGGTAGATTTTTGTCAGTTGGTGTTATATAAGAAATGCAAAAATTCTGAAATTTTTGATGTTATATGCGAGCTAGGCGCACGGGCGAGGTGTCAAAAGACGCGTCTCCGCGCGGGCTAGCGAGCTGTGCAGTTTCTGGAATTTATCCAGAACAAAAATCGGGAATTTTGCTGAAAAAACCTGTTTTACGGCCAAAATGTATGTGGAAAACACGAATAACACCACCAAAACGGGACTCGAGTTCGCGGAACGCGCACGGGAGTCCAGGTAAGGCAGGTAAGTATCTATTGAAATTACTAAAAATAGGGAATAATCTGGAATTTTGAAGAAAAATTTAAAAAAGTGTTCCTTAGAGGGAGTTTTAATGAAATTTTTGCAAGTCAAAAAACGAAAAAATGTTTTTCGCGTAAATGTCAATTATCCCTAGTGGGAACGTTTCAGGGAGCTCAAAAAATGTTTAATTTGCTGAAAACAGCTTGAAATTGCGTCACCGGGAAGCAAAGATATATAGTTTTATTCTAAAACACGTATCCCTTAGGTAGATTTTTGTCAGTTGGTGTTATATAAGAAATGCAAAAATTCTGAAATTTTTGATGTTATATGCGAGCTAGGCGCACGGGCGAGGTGTCAAAAGACGCGTCTCCGCGCGGGCTAGCGAGCTGTGCAGTTTCTGGAATTTATCCAGAACAAAAATCGGGAATTTTGCTGAAAAAACCTGTTTTACGGCCAAAATGTATGTGGAAAACACGAATAACACCACCAAAACGGGACTCGAGTTCGCGGAACGCGCACGGGAGTCCAGGTAAGGCAGGTAAGTATCTATTGAAATTACTAAAAATAGGGAATAATCTGGAATTTTGAAGAAAAATTTAAAAAAGTGTTCCTTAGAGGGAGTTTTAATGAAATTTTTGCAAGTCAAAAAACGAAAAAATGTTTTTCGCGTAAATGTCAATTATCCCTAGTGGGAACGTTTCAGGGAGCTCAAAAAATGTTTAATTTGCTGAAAACAGCTTGAAATTGCGTCACCGGGAAGCAAAGATATATAGTTTTATTCTAAAACACGTATCCCTTAGGTAGATTTTTGTCAGTTGGTGTTATATAAGAAATGCAAAAATTCTGAAATTTTTGATGTTATATGCGAGCTAGGCGCACGGGCGAGGTGTCAAAAGACGCGTCTCCGCGCGGGCTAGCGAGCTGTGCAGTTTCTGGAATTTATCCAGAACAAAAATCGGGAATTTTGCTGAAAAAACCTGTTTTACGGCCAAAATGTATGTGGAAAACACGAATAACACCACCAAAACGGGACTCGAGTTCGCGGAACGCGCACGGGAGTCCAGGTAAGGCAGGTAAGTATCTATTGAAATTACTAAAAATAGGGAATAATCTGGAATTTTGAAGAAAAATTTAAAAAAGTGTTCCTTAGAGGGAGTTTTAATGAAATTTTTGCAAGTCAAAAAACGAAAAAATGTTTTTCGCGTAAATGTCAATTATCCCTAGTGGGAACGTTTCAGGGAGCTCAAAAAATATTTAATTTGCTGAAAACAGCTTGAAATTGCGTCACCGGGAAGCAAAGATATATAGTTTTATTCTAAAACACGTATCCCTTAGGTAGATTTTTGTCAGTTGGTGTTATATAAGAAATGCAAAAATTCTGAAATTTTTGATGTTATATGCGAGCTAGGCGCACGGGCGAGGTGTCAAAAGACGCGTCTCCGCGCGGGCTAGCGAGCTGTGCAGTTTCTGGAATTTATCCAGAACAAAAATCGGGAATTTTGCTGAAAAAACCTGTTTTACGGCCAAAATGTATGTGGAAAACACGAATAACACCACCAAAACGGGACTCGAGTTCGCGGAACGCGCACGGGAGTCCAGGTAAGGCAGGTAAGTATCTATTGAAATTACTAAAAATAGGGAATAATCTGGAATTTTGAAGAAAAATTTAAAAAAGTGTTCCTTAGAGGGAGTTTTAATGAAATTTTTGCAAGTCAAAAAACGAAAAAATGTTTTTCGCGTAAATGTCAATTATCCCTAGTGGGAACGTTTCAGGGAGCTCAAAAAATGTTTAATTTGCTGAAAACAGCTTGAAATTGCGTCACCGGGAAGCAAAGATATATAGTTTTATTCTAAAACACGTATCCCTTAGGTAGATTTTTGTCAGTTGGTGTTATATAAGAAATGCAAAAATTCTGAAATTTTTGATGTTATATGCGAGCTAGGCGCACGGGCGAGGTGTCAAAAGACGCGTCTCCGCGCGGGCTAGCGAGCTGTGCAGTTTCTGGAATTTATCCAGAACAAAAATCGGGAATTTTGCTGAAAAAACCTGTTTTACGGCCAAAATGTATGTGGAAAACACGAATAACACCACCAAAACGGGACTCGAGTTCGCGGAACGCGCACGGGAGTCCAGGTAAGGCAGGTAAGTATCTATTGAAATTACTAAAAATAGGGAATAATCTGGAATTTTGAAGAAAAATTTAAAAAAGTGTTCCTTAGAGGGAGTTTTAATGAAATTTTTGCAAGTCAAAAAACGAAAAAATGTTTTTCGCGTAAATGTCAATTATCCCTAGTGGGAACGTTTCAGGGAGCTCAAAAAATATTTAATTTGCTGAAAACAGCTTGAAATTGCGTCACCGGGAAGCAAAGATATATAGTTTTATTCTAAAACACGTATCCCTTAGGTAGATTTTTGTCAGTTGGTGTTATATAAGAAATGCAAAAATTCTGAAATTTTTGATGTTATATGCGAGCTAGGCGCACGGGCGAGGTGTCAAAAGACGCGTCTCCGCGCGGGCTAGCGAGCTGTGCAGTTTCTGGAATTTATCCAGAACAAAAATCGGGAATTTTGCTGAAAAAACCTGTTTTACGGCCAAAATGTATGTGGAAAACACGAATAACACCACCAAAACGGGACTCGAGTTCGCGGAACGCGCACGGGAGTCCAGGTAAGGCAGGTAAGTATCTATTGAAATTACTAAAAATAGGGAATAATCTGGAATTTTGAAGAAAAATTTAAAAAAGTGTTCCTTAGAGGGAGTTTTAATGAAATTTTTGCAAGTCAAAAAACGAAAAAATGTTTTTCGCGTAAATGTCAATTATCCCTAGTGGGAACGTTTCAGGGAGCTCAAAAAATGTTTAATTTGCTGAAAACAGCTTGAAATTGCGTCACCGGGAAGCAAAGATATATAGTTTTATTCTAAAACACGTATCCCTTAGGTAGATTTTTGTCAGTTGGTGTTATATAAGAAATGCAAAAATTCTGAAATTTTTGATGTTATATGCGAGCTAGGCGCACGGGCGAGGTGTCAAAAGACGCGTCTCCGCGCGGGCTAGCGAGCTGTGCAGTTTCTGGAATTTATCCAGAACAAAAATCGGGAATTTTGCTGAAAAAACCTGTTTTACGGCCAAAATGTATGTGGAAAACACGAATAACACCACCAAAACGGGACTCGAGTTCGCGGAACGCGCACGGGAGTCCAGGTAAGGCAGGTAAGTATCTATTGAAATTACTAAAAATAGGGAATAATCTGGAATTTTGAAGAAAAATTTAAAAAAGTGTTCCTTAAAGGGAGTTTTAATGAAATTTTTGCAAGTCAAAAAACGAAAAAATGTTTTTCGCGTAAATGTCAATTATCCCTAGTGGGAACGTTTCAGGGAGCTCAAAAAATATTTAATTTGCTGAAAACAGCTTGAAATTGCGTCACCGGGAAGCAAAGATATATAGTTTTATTCTAAAACACGTATCCCTTAGGTAGATTTTTGTCAGTTGGTGTTATATAAGAAATGCAAAAATTCTGAAATTTTTGATGTTATATGCGAGCTAGGCGCACGGGCGAGGTGTCAAAAGACGCGTCTCCGCGCGGGCTAGCGAGCTGTGCAGTTTCTGGAATTTATCCAGAACAAAAATCGGGAATTTTGCTGAAAAAACCTGTTTTACGGCCAAAATGTATGTGGAAAACACGAATAACACCACCAAAACGGGACTCGAGTTCGCGGAACGCGCACGGGAGTCCAGGTAAGGCAGGTAAGTATCTATTGAAATTACTAAAAATAGGGAATAATCTGGAATTTTGAAGAAAATTTTAAAAAAGTGTTCCTTAGAGGGAGTTTTAATGAAATTTTTGCAAGTCAAAAAACGAAAAAATGTTTTTCGCGTAAATGTCAATTATCCCTAGTGGGAACGTTTCAGGGAGCTCAAAAAATGTTTAATTTGCTGAAAACAGCTTGAAATTGCGTCACCGGGAAGCAAAGATATATAGTTTTATTCTAAAACACGTATCCCTTAGGTAGATTTTTGTCAGTTGGTGTTATATAAGAAATGCAAAAATTCTGAAATTTTTGATGTTATATGCGAGCTAGGCGCACGGGCGAGGTGTCAAAAGACGCGTCTCCGCGCGGGCTAGCGAGCTGTGCAGTTTCTGGAATTTATCCAGAACAAAAATCGGGAATTTTGCTGAAAAAACCTGTTTTACGGCCAAAATGTATGTGGAAAACACGAATAACACCACCAAAACGGGACTCGAGTTCGCGGAACGCGCACGGGAGTCCAGGTAAGGCAGGTAAGTATCTATTGAAATTACTAAAAATAGGGAATAATCTGGAATTTTGAAGAAAAATTTAAAAAAGTGTTCCTTAGAGGGAGTTTTAATGAAATTTTTGCAAGTCAAAAAACGAAAAAATGTTTTTCGCGTAAATGTCAATTATCCCTAGTGGGAACGTTTCAGGGAGCTCAAAAAATATTTAATTTGCTGAAAACAGCTTGAAATTGCGTCACCGGGAAGCAAAGATATATAGTTTTATTCTAAAACACGTATCCCTTAGGTAGATTTTTGTCAGTTGGTGTTATATAAGAAATGCAAAAATTCTGAAATTTTTGATGTTATATGCGAGCTAGGCGCACGGGCGAGGTGTCAAAAGACGCGTCTCCGCGCGGGCTAGCGAGCTGTGCAGTTTCTGGAATTTATCCAGAACAAAAATCGGGAATTTTGCTGAAAAAACCTGTTTTACGGCCAAAATGTATGTGGAAAACACGAATAACACCACCAAAACGGGACTCGAGTTCGCGGAACGCGCACGGGAGTCCAGGTAAGGCAGGTAAGTATCTATTGAAATTACTAAAAATAGGGAATAATCTGGAATTTTGAAGAAAAATTTAAAAAAGTGTTCCTTAGAGGGAGTTTTAATGAAATTTTTGCAAGTCAAAAAACGAAAAAATGTTTTTCGCGTAAATGTCAATTATCCCTAGTGGGAACGTTTCAGGGAGCTCAAAAAATGTTTAATTTGCTGAAAACAGCTTGAAATTGCGTCACCGGGAAGCAAAGATATATAGTTTTATTCTAAAACACGTATCCCTTAGGTAGATTTTTGTCAGTTGGTGTTATATAAGAAATGCAAAAATTCTGAAATTTTTGATGTTATATGCGAGCTAGGCGCACGGGCGAGGTGTCAAAAGACGCGTCTCCGCGCGGGCTAGCGAGCTGTGCAGTTTCTGGAATTTATCCAGAACAAAAATCGGGAATTTTGCTGAAAAAACCTGTTTTACGGCCAAAATGTATGTGGAAAACACGAATAACACCACCAAAACGGGACTCGAGTTCGCGGAACGCGCACGGGAGTCCAGGTAAGGCAGGTAAGTATCTATTGAAATTACTAAAAATAGGGAATAATCTGGAATTTTGAAGAAAAATTTAAAAAAGTGTTCCTTAGAGGGAGTTTTAATGAAATTTTTGCAAGTCAAAAAACGAAAAAATGTTTTTCGCGTAAATGTCAATTATCCCTAGTGGGAACGTTTCAGGGAGCTCAAAAAATATTTAATTTGCTGAAAACAGCTTGAAATTGCGTCACCGGGAAGCAAAGATATATAGTTTTATTCTAAAACACGTATCCCTTAGGTAGATTTTTGTCAGTTGGTGTTATATAAGAAATGCAAAAATTCTGAAATTTTTGATGTTATATGCGAGCTAGGCGCACGGGCGAGGTGTCAAAAGACGCGTCTCCGCGCGGGCTAGCGAGCTGTGCAGTTTCTGGAATTTATCCAGAACAAAAATCGGGAATTTTGCTGAAAAAACCTGTTTTACGGCCAAAATGTATGTGGAAAACACGAATAACACCACCAAAACGGGACTCGAGTTCGCGGAACGCGCACGGGAGTCCAGGTAAGGCAGGTAAGTATCTATTGAAATTACTAAAAATAGGGAATAATCTGGAATTTTGAAGAAAAATTTAAAAAAGTGTTCCTTAGAGGGAGTTTTAATGAAATTTTTGCAAGTCAAAAAACGAAAAAATGTTTTTCGCGTAAATGTCAATTATCCCTAGTGGGAACGTTTCAGGGAGCTCAAAAAATGTTTAATTTGCTGAAAACAGCTTGAAATTGCGTCACCGGGAAGCAAAGATATATAGTTTTATTCTAAAACACGTATCCCTTAGGTAGATTTTTGTCAGTTGGTGTTATATAAGAAATGCAAAAATTCTGAAATTTTTGATGTTATATGCGAGCTAGGCGCACGGGCGAGGTGTCAAAAGACGCGTCTCCGCGCGGGCTAGCGAGCTGTGCAGTTTCTGGAATTTATCCAGAACAAAAATCGGGAATTTTGCTGAAAAAACCTGTTTTACGGCCAAAATGTATGTGGAAAACACGAATAACACCACCAAAACGGGACTCGAGTTCGCGGAACGCGCACGGGAGTCCAGGTAAGGCAGGTAAGTATCTATTGAAATTACTAAAAATAGGGAATAATCTGGAATTTTGAAGAAAAATTTAAAAAAGTGTTCCTTAAAGGGAGTTTTAATGAAATTTTTGCAAGTCAAAAAACGAAAAAATGTTTTTCGCGTAAATGTCAATTATCCCTAGTGGGAACGTTTCAGGGAGCTCAAAAAATATTTAATTTGCTGAAAACAGCTTGAAATTGCGTCACCGGGAAGCAAAGATATATAGTTTTATTCTAAAACACGTATCCCTTAGGTAGATTTTTGTCAGTTGGTGTTATACAATGTGGAGATGATAATACGATCATAAATGAAACTTCGTATAAGTCATGATATTCCCAACCTGCACAAAAAAAATCAAATGAATATATCCAGTAGTTTAGCCACAGGACATTATTTTTCATTTTAAGTATTTTCTACATGATGTATTGTAAACAGGAAAGCACGCGACAGGTTAACGACACACGTTGCCAGCTCGCTACCAAGTAATCTCTGTCGCTACTTCAAAAACCTACGCCTTTTCTTTAAAATTTATTTTCTCAATGCAAATTATACTTTATGCCTGAGCCCTAAGAGTCATAAAAGCGTATCATCACAACTAGATAAAAAAATGCATGCGGAAGTCATAACTTTCTGTTACGCACTCATGTCAATCGCAAAATATGTATGTGCGAAAGAGATAAGTAAATTTGCTTGTTTCTACTTTGCCTACTTGTCGCAACCTGCAGGTTACGCGGTCAGTGTGTCACCGGACTTCCTTACTGCCTGTGACACGTTTTGTTCCGCTCTGGAATTTCGGATGCGCCCGCGCCCGTTTGAAGTCGCCGCGCGAGTGTTATCGTATCTTTGTTGTTGTGTTGTGTTGTGCGAAATTTGACGCTTTGTTTTAATAGTGACAGGACACATAACGTATTATAGGTACTTAGTTAAATAGCTAAGTAAACTTTGCGAAATTAGACGCTTAATACTTGGTGTTTAAAGGTTTTATTATTAAATAACCATGCCTCGTTACAATTACACAGCTTCGGAGTACACCGATATGATTTTAGTGTATGGGGAGTGTCACGGAAATGCCGCTTTAGCTGTACGGACATACCGTGAGAGGTATGGGAACACCCGTATGTGTCCGACCCACGGGCGCACTATTGTACAAGCTGTCCAGAGGATACGGGAAAATCAATCCTTGATCCCGCACGTAGATGGTGCTCCTCCACGTGCAAATGTGATTCCAGATAAAAGAGTTATTAATTATTATGATCGCAATCCGACGTCCAGTCTGCGTAATGCAGGTCGACATTTTCGAGTAAATCACAAAACTATTCAAAAAGTTTTGAAACGTGACAAACGCAGACCTTATAAGTACAAGAAAGTACAAGCATTGTTACCGAGAGATAAACCAATAAGAGAAACTTTCTGTCGCTGGTTAGAAACCAAACATCTCGAGAATCCTGACTTCCTGTACAATGTGATGTGGACTGACGAGAGTACATTCACAAGGAATGGTTTATGGAACCGACAGAACCTTCGGTACTGGAGCCGCGTGAATCCGCATCTAGTACGGGAGACTTCGCACCAGTACAGATTTGCTGTCAATGTGTGGGCTGGCATACACAGAAATACCATTATTGGTCCGATATTTATTGATGGCAATTTAAATGCTGTAAAGTTCATTGAACTCCTCGACGGATCTGTTTCCGAGTACACGGACGAACTTTCGCTGGACGTGTACAGACAGATGTGGTACCAGTTAGATGGAGCACCAGCTCATTCAGTGGTGTCTGCAAGAGAGCGTTTGACTCAAATGTTCGGACAGCAGTGGATTGGCCGTTTTGGACCAGTGCGGTGGCCAGCGAGGTCACCAGATCTCACGCCCCTGGATTTCTTTCTGTGGGGTCACATAAAGAATGAGGTATACTCAACAGAAGTTAATACCGTTGAGGAATTAAAAAATAGAATAATAATATCCTTTAATAAATTGAAAGAAATGGCTGCTAATGGTGGCCTATTATCAAGAGTGAGAAATAACATTATACGTCGGTGTAGTTTGTGTATTCAAGAACACGGCGGACATATTGAAAATAAAAAAATTTAATGACTGGCGACATAACTAACTGGTCGAAGTGATTGTGAATAATAAATTGATTAGTGAATAACTCGCGGGTGAATGATGCCCAACTATTTGGTTAATAATCTGTGATTTGATATAATTGAGCATTAATAATAATATTAATAATGGCGCCAAAACATTCCGTCGCTGCGTCGGCCGTCGTCGGCGTCGCCGCGCAACCCCGCGAGCGGCCGCGCGCTGCCTCGCGCTTTATCATGAATGAAACCACGCGGCGTTGCCATTCTTACCGCAGGTCAGTGTACCAATTTTATAAATGGTGTTTTATTTTGTTTGCAGTTTTAAGCTATTTAGTTTGTTAGAAATTATTTTTTTTTTAATTTCGATGTTCGGATATATTTGATAGTTGACAAATGTTTCTATAAACCAGTATTGCCAGTGTTTTCATTTAAAGTCATATTGTCATCTCCACATTGTATAAGAAATGCAAAAATTCTGAAATTTTTGATGTTATATGCGAGCTAGGCGCACGGGCGAGGTGTCAAAAGACGCGTCTCCGCGCGGGCTAGCGAGCTGTGCAGTTTCTGGAATTTATCCAGAACAAAAATCGGGAATTTTGCTGAAAAAACCTGTTTTACGGCCAAAATGTATGTGGAAAACACGAATAACACCACCAAAACGGGACTCGAGTTCGCGGAACGCGCACGGGAGTCCAGGTAAGGCAGGTAAGTATCTATTGAAATTACTAAAAATAGGGAATAATCTGGAATTTTGAAGAAAAATTTAAAAAAGTGTTCCTTAGAGGGAGTTTTAATGAAATTTTTGCAAGTCAAAAAACGAAAAAATGTTTTTCGCGTAAATGTCAATTATCCCTAGTGGGAACGTTTCAGGGAGCTCAAAAAATGTTTAATTTGCTGAAAACAGCTTGAAATTGCGTCACCGGGAAGCAAAGATATATAGTTTTATTCTAAAACACGTATCCCTTAGGTAGATTTTTGTCAGTTGGTGTTATATAAGAAATGCAAAAATTCTGAAATTTTTGATGTTATATGCGAGCTAGGCGCACGGGCGAGGTGTCAAAAGACGCGTCTCCGCGCGGGCTAGCGAGCTGTGCAGTTTCTGGAATTTATCCAGAACAAAAATCGGGAATTTTGCTGAAAAAACCTGTTTTACGGCCAAAATGTATGTGGAAAACACGAATAACACCACCAAAACGGGACTCGAGTTCGCGGAACGCGCACGGGAGTCCAGGTAAGGCAGGTAAGTATCTATTGAAATTACTAAAAATAGGGAATAATCTGGAATTTTGAAGAAAAATTTAAAAAAGTGTTCCTTAGAGGGAGTTTTAATGAAATTTTTGCAAGTCAAAAAACGAAAAAATGTTTTTCGCGTAAATGTCAATTATCCCTAGTGGGAACGTTTCAGGGAGCTCAAAAAATATTTAATTTGCTGAAAACAGCTTGAAATTGCGTCACCGGGAAGCAAAGATATATAGTTTTATTCTAAAACACGTATCCCTTAGGTAGATTTTTGTCAGTTGGTGTTATATAAGAAATGCAAAAATTCTGAAATTTTTGATGTTATATGCGAGCTAGGCGCACGGGCGAGGTGTCAAAAGACGCGTCTCCGCGCGGGCTAGCGAGCTGTGCAGTTTCTGGAATTTATCCAGAACAAAAATCGGGAATTTTGCTGAAAAAACCTGTTTTACGGCCAAAATGTATGTGGAAAACACGAATAACACCACCAAAACGGGACTCGAGTTCGCGGAACGCGCACGGGAGTCCAGGTAAGGCAGGTAAGTATCTATTGAAATTACTAAAAATAGGGAATAATCTGGAATTTTGAAGAAAAATTTAAAAAAGTGTTCCTTAGAGGGAGTTTTAATGAAATTTTTGCAAGTCAAAAAACGAAAAAATGTTTTTCGCGTAAATGTCAATTATCCCTAGTGGGAACGTTTCAGGGAGCTCAAAAAATATTTAATTTGCTGAAAACAGCTTGAAATTGCGTCACCGGGAAGCAAAGATATATAGTTTTATTCTAAAACACGTATCCCTTAGGTAGATTTTTGTCAGTTGGTGTTATATAAGAAATGCAAAAATTCTGAAATTTTTGATGTTATATGCGAGCTAGGCGCACGGGCGAGGTGTCAAAAGACGCGTCTCCGCGCGGGCTAGCGAGCTGTGCAGTTTCTGGAATTTATCCAGAACAAAAATCGGGAATTTTGCTGAAAAAACCTGTTTTACGGCCAAAATGTATGTGGAAAACACGAATAACACCACCAAAACGGGACTCGAGTTCGCGGAACGCGCACGGGAGTCCAGGTAAGGCAGGTAAGTATCTATTGAAATTACTAAAAATAGGGAATAATCTGGAATTTTGAAGAAAAATTTAAAAAAGTGTTCCTTAGAGGGAGTTTTAATGAAATTTTTGCAAGTCAAAAAACGAAAAAATGTTTTTCGCGTAAATGTCAATTATCCCTAGTGGGAACGTTTCAGGGAGCTCAAAAAATGTTTAATTTGCTGAAAACAGCTTGAAATTGCGTCACCGGGAAGCAAAGATATATAGTTTTATTCTAAAACACGTATCCCTTAGGTAGATTTTTGTCAGTTGGTGTTATATAAGAAATGCAAAAATTCTGAAATTTTTGATGTTATATGCGAGCTAGGCGCACGGGCGAGGTGTCAAAAGACGCGTCTCCGCGCGGGCTAGCGAGCTGTGCAGTTTCTGGAATTTATCCAGAACAAAAATCGGGAATTTTGCTGAAAAAACCTGTTTTACGGCCAAAATGTATGTGGAAAACACGAATAACACCACCAAAACGGGACTCGAGTTCGCGGAACGCGCACGGGAGTCCAGGTAAGGCAGGTAAGTATCTATTGAAATTACTAAAAATAGGGAATAATCTGGAATTTTGAAGAAAAATTTAAAAAAGTGTTCCTTAGAGGGAGTTTTAATGAAATTTTTGCAAGTCAAAAAACGAAAAAATGTTTTTCGCGTAAATGTCAATTATCCCTAGTGGGAACGTTTCAGGGAGCTCAAAAAATATTTAATTTGCTGAAAACAGCTTGAAATTGCGTCACCGGGAAGCAAAGATATATAGTTTTATTCTAAAACACGTATCCCTTAGGTAGATTTTTGTCAGTTGGTGTTATATAAGAAATGCAAAAATTCTGAAATTTTTGATGTTATATGCGAGCTAGGCGCACGGGCGAGGTGTCAAAAGACGCGTCTCCGCGCGGGCTAGCGAGCTGTGCAGTTTCTGGAATTTATCCAGAACAAAAATCGGGAATTTTGCTGAAAAAACCTGTTTTACGGCCAAAATGTATGTGGAAAACACGAATAACACCACCAAAACGGGACTCGAGTTCGCGGAACGCGCACGGGAGTCCAGGTAAGGCAGGTAAGTATCTATTGAAATTACTAAAAATAGGGAATAATCTGGAATTTTGAAGAAAAATTTAAAAAAGTGTTCCTTAGAGGGAGTTTTAATGAAATTTTTGCAAGTCAAAAAACGAAAAAATGTTTTTCGCGTAAATGTCAATTATCCCTAGTGGGAACGTTTCAGGGAGCTCAAAAAATGTTTAATTTGCTGAAAACAGCTTGAAATTGCGTCACCGGGAAGCAAAGATATATAGTTTTATTCTAAAACACGTATCCCTTAGGTAGATTTTTGTCAGTTGGTGTTATATAAGAAATGCAAAAATTCTGAAATTTTTGATGTTATATGCGAGCTAGGCGCACGGGCGAGGTGTCAAAAGACGCGTCTCCGCGCGGGCTAGCGAGCTGTGCAGTTTCTGGAATTTATCCAGAACAAAAATCGGGAATTTTGCTGAAAAAACCTGTTTTACGGCCAAAATGTATGTGGAAAACACGAATAACACCACCAAAACGGGACTCGAGTTCGCGGAACGCGCACGGGAGTCCAGGTAAGGCAGGTAAGTATCTATTGAAATTACTAAAAATAGGGAATAATCTGGAATTTTGAAGAAAAATTTAAAAAAGTGTTCCTTAGAGGGAGTTTTAATGAAATTTTTGCAAGTCAAAAAACGAAAAAATGTTTTTCGCGTAAATGTCAATTATCCCTAGTGGGAACGTTTCAGGGAGCTCAAAAAATGTTTAATTTGCTGAAAACAGCTTGAAATTGCGTCACCGGGAAGCAAAGATATATAGTTTTATTCTAAAACACGTATCCCTTAGGTAGATTTTTGTCAGTTGGTGTTATATAAGAAATGCAAAAATTCTGAAATTTTTGATGTTATATGCGAGCTAGGCGCACGGGCGAGGTGTCAAAAGACGCGTCTCCGCGCGGGCTAGCGAGCTGTGCAGTTTCTGGAATTTATCCAGAACAAAAATCGGGAATTTTGCTGAAAAAACCTGTTTTACGGCCAAAATGTATGTGGAAAACACGAATAACACCACCAAAACGGGACTCGAGTTCGCGGAACGCGCACGGGAGTCCAGGTAAGGCAGGTAAGTATCTATTGAAATTACTAAAAATAGGGAATAATCTGGAATTTTGAAGAAAAATTTAAAAAAGTGTTCCTTAGAGGGAGTTTTAATGAAATTTTTGCAAGTCAAAAAACGAAAAAATGTTTTTCGCGTAAATGTCAATTATCCCTAGTGGGAACGTTTCAGGGAGCTCAAAAAATATTTAATTTGCTGAAAACAGCTTGAAATTGCGTCACCGGGAAGCAAAGATATATAGTTTTATTCTAAAACACGTATCCCTTAGGTAGATTTTTGTCAGTTGGTGTTATATAAGAAATGCAAAAATTCTGAAATTTTTGATGTTATATGCGAGCTAGGCGCACGGGCGAGGTGTCAAAAGACGCGTCTCCGCGCGGGCTAGCGAGCTGTGCAGTTTCTGGAATTTATCCAGAACAAAAATCGGGAATTTTGCTGAAAAAACCTGTTTTACGGCCAAAATGTATGTGGAAAACACGAATAACACCACCAAAACGGGACTCGAGTTCGCGGAACGCGCACGGGAGTCCAGGTAAGGCAGGTAAGTATCTATTGAAATTACTAAAAATAGGGAATAATCTGGAATTTTGAAGAAAAATTTAAAAAAGTGTTCCTTAGAGGGAGTTTTAATGAAATTTTTGCAAGTCAAAAAACGAAAAAATGTTTTTCGCGTAAATGTCAATTATCCCTAGTGGGAACGTTTCAGGGAGCTCAAAAAATGTTTAATTTGCTGAAAACAGCTTGAAATTGCGTCACCGGGAAGCAAAGATATATAGTTTTATTCTAAAACACGTATCCCTTAGGTAGATTTTTGTCAGTTGGTGTTATATAAGAAATGCAAAAATTCTGAAATTTTTGATGTTATATGCGAGCTAGGCGCACGGGCGAGGTGTCAAAAGACGCGTCTCCGCGCGGGCTAGCGAGCTGTGCAGTTTCTGGAATTTATCCAGAACAAAAATCGGGAATTTTGCTGAAAAAACCTGTTTTACGGCCAAAATGTATGTGGAAAACACGAATAACACCACCAAAACGGGACTCGAGTTCGCGGAACGCGCACGGGAGTCCAGGTAAGGCAGGTAAGTATCTATTGAAATTACTAAAAATAGGGAATAATCTGGAATTTTGAAGAAAAATTTAAAAAAGTGTTCCTTAAAGGGAGTTTTAATGAAATTTTTGCAAGTCAAAAAACGAAAAAATGTTTTTCGCGTAAATGTCAATTATCCCTAGTGGGAACGTTTCAGGGAGCTCAAAAAATATTTAATTTGCTGAAAACAGCTTGAAATTGCGTCACCGGGAAGCAAAGATATATAGTTTTATTCTAAAACACGTATCCCTTAGGTAGATTTTTGTCAGTTGGTGTTATATAAGAAATGCAAAAATTCTGAAATTTTTGATGTTATATGCGAGCTAGGCGCACGGGCGAGGTGTCAAAAGACGCGTCTCCGCGCGGGCTAGCGAGCTGTGCAGTTTCTGGAATTTATCCAGAACAAAAATCGGGAATTTTGCTGAAAAAACCTGTTTTACGGCCAAAATGTATGTGGAAAACACGAATAACACCACCAAAACGGGACTCGAGTTCGCGGAACGCGCACGGGAGTCCAGGTAAGGCAGGTAAGTATCTATTGAAATTACTAAAAATAGGGAATAATCTGGAATTTTGAAGAAAAATTTAAAAAAGTGTTCCTTAGAGGGAGTTTTAATGAAATTTTTGCAAGTCAAAAAACGAAAAAATGTTTTTCGCGTAAATGTCAATTATCCCTAGTGGGAACGTTTCAGGGAGCTCAAAAAATGTTTAATTTGCTGAAAACAGCTTGAAATTGCGTCACCGGGAAGCAAAGATATATAGTTTTATTCTAAAACACGTATCCCTTAGGTAGATTTTTGTCAGTTGGTGTTATATAAGAAATGCAAAAATTCTGAAATTTTTGATGTTATATGCGAGCTAGGCGCACGGGCGAGGTGTCAAAAGACGCGTCTCCGCGCGGGCTAGCGAGCTGTGCAGTTTCTGGAATTTATCCAGAACAAAAATCGGGAATTTTGCTGAAAAAACCTGTTTTACGGCCAAAATGTATGTGGAAAACACGAATAACACCACCAAAACGGGACTCGAGTTCGCGGAACGCGCACGGGAGTCCAGGTAAGGCAGGTAAGTATCTATTGAAATTACTAAAAATAGGGAATAATCTGGAATTTTGAAGAAAAATTTAAAAAAGTGTTCCTTAGAGGGAGTTTTAATGAAATTTTTGCAAGTCAAAAAACGAAAAAATGTTTTTCGCGTAAATGTCAATTATCCCTAGTGGGAACGTTTCAGGGAGCTCAAAAAATATTTAATTTGCTGAAAACAGCTTGAAATTGCGTCACCGGGAAGCAAAGATATATAGTTTTATTCTAAAACACGTATCCCTTAGGTAGATTTTTGTCAGTTGGTGTTATATAAGAAATGCAAAAATTCTGAAATTTTTGATGTTATATGCGAGCTAGGCGCACGGGCGAGGTGTCAAAAGACGCGTCTCCGCGCGGGCTAGCGAGCTGTGCAGTTTCTGGAATTTATCCAGAACAAAAATCGGGAATTTTGCTGAAAAAACCTGTTTTACGGCCAAAATGTATGTGGAAAACACGAATAACACCACCAAAACGGGACTCGAGTTCGCGGAACGCGCACGGGAGTCCAGGTAAGGCAGGTAAGTATCTATTGAAATTACTAAAAATAGGGAATAATCTGGAATTTTGAAGAAAAATTTAAAAAAGTGTTCCTTAGAGGGAGTTTTAATGAAATTTTTGCAAGTCAAAAAACGAAAAAATGTTTTTCGCGTAAATGTCAATTATCCCTAGTGGGAACGTTTCAGGGAGCTCAAAAAATATTTAATTTGCTGAAAACAGCTTGAAATTGCGTCACCGGGAAGCAAAGATATATAGTTTTATTCTAAAACACGTATCCCTTAGGTAGATTTTTGTCAGTTGGTGTTATATAAGAAATGCAAAAATTCTGAAATTTTTGATGTTATATGCGAGCTAGGCGCACGGGCGAGGTGTCAAAAGACGCGTCTCCGCGCGGGCTAGCGAGCTGTGCAGTTTCTGGAATTTATCCAGAACAAAAATCGGGAATTTTGCTGAAAAAACCTGTTTTACGGCCAAAATGTATGTGGAAAACACGAATAACACCACCAAAACGGGACTCGAGTTCGCGGAACGCGCACGGGAGTCCAGGTAAGGCAGGTAAGTATCTATTGAAATTACTAAAAATAGGGAATAATCTGGAATTTTGAAGAAAAATTTAAAAAAGTGTTCCTTAGAGGGAGTTTTAATGAAATTTTTGCAAGTCAAAAAACGAAAAAATGTTTTTCGCGTAAATGTCAATTATCCCTAGTGGGAACGTTTCAGGGAGCTCAAAAAATGTTTAATTTGCTGAAAACAGCTTGAAATTGCGTCACCGGGAAGCAAAGATATATAGTTTTATTCTAAAACACGTATCCCTTAGGTAGATTTTTGTCAGTTGGTGTTATATAAGAAATGCAAAAATTCTGAAATTTTTGATGTTATATGCGAGCTAGGCGCACGGGCGAGGTGTCAAAAGACGCGTCTCCGCGCGGGCTAGCGAGCTGTGCAGTTTCTGGAATTTATCCAGAACAAAAATCGGGAATTTTGCTGAAAAAACCTGTTTTACGGCCAAAATGTATGTGGAAAACACGAATAACACCACCAAAACGGGACTCGAGTTCGCGGAACGCGCACGGGAGTCCAGGTAAGGCAGGTAAGTATCTATTGAAATTACTAAAAATAGGGAATAATCTGGAATTTTGAAGAAAAATTTAAAAAAGTGTTCCTTAGAGGGAGTTTTAATGAAATTTTTGCAAGTCAAAAAACGAAAAAATGTTTTTCGCGTAAATGTCAATTATCCCTAGTGGGAACGTTTCAGGGAGCTCAAAAAATATTTAATTTGCTGAAAACAGCTTGAAATTGCGTCACCGGGAAGCAAAGATATATAGTTTTATTCTAAAACACGTATCCCTTAGGTAGATTTTTGTCAGTTGGTGTTATATAAGAAATGCAAAAATTCTGAAATTTTTGATGTTATATGCGAGCTAGGCGCACGGGCGAGGTGTCAAAAGACGCGTCTCCGCGCGGGCTAGCGAGCTGTGCAGTTTCTGGAATTTATCCAGAACAAAAATCGGGAATTTTGCTGAAAAAACCTGTTTTACGGCCAAAATGTATGTGGAAAACACGAATAACACCACCAAAACGGGACTCGAGTTCGCGGAACGCGCACGGGAGTCCAGGTAAGGCAGGTAAGTATCTATTGAAATTACTAAAAATAGGGAATAATCTGGAATTTTGAAGAAAAATTTAAAAAAGTGTTCCTTAGAGGGAGTTTTAATGAAATTTTTGCAAGTCAAAAAACGAAAAAATGTTTTTCGCGTAAATGTCAATTATCCCTAGTGGGAACGTTTCAGGGAGCTCAAAAAATGTTTAATTTGCTGAAAACAGCTTGAAATTGCGTCACCGGGAAGCAAAGATATATAGTTTTATTCTAAAACACGTATCCCTTAGGTAGATTTTTGTCAGTTGGTGTTATATAAGAAATGCAAAAATTCTGAAATTTTTGATGTTATATGCGAGCTAGGCGCACGGGCGAGGTGTCAAAAGACGCGTCTCCGCGCGGGCTAGCGAGCTGTGCAGTTTCTGGAATTTATCCAGAACAAAAATCGGGAATTTTGCTGAAAAAACCTGTTTTACGGCCAAAATGTATGTGGAAAACACGAATAACACCACCAAAACGGGACTCGAGTTCGCGGAACGCGCACGGGAGTCCAGGTAAGGCAGGTAAGTATCTATTGAAATTACTAAAAATAGGGAATAATCTGGAATTTTGAAGAAAAATTTAAAAAAGTGTTCCTTAGAGGGAGTTTTAATGAAATTTTTGCAAGTCAAAAAACGAAAAAATGTTTTTCGCGTAAATGTCAATTATCCCTAGTGGGAACGTTTCAGGGAGCTCAAAAAATATTTAATTTGCTGAAAACAGCTTGAAATTGCGTCACCGGGAAGCAAAGATATATAGTTTTATTCTAAAACACGTATCCCTTAGGTAGATTTTTGTCAGTTGGTGTTATATAAGAAATGCAAAAATTCTGAAATTTTTGATGTTATATGCGAGCTAGGCGCACGGGCGAGGTGTCAAAAGACGCGTCTCCGCGCGGGCTAGCGAGCTGTGCAGTTTCTGGAATTTATCCAGAACAAAAATCGGGAATTTTGCTGAAAAAACCTGTTTTACGGCCAAAATGTATGTGGAAAACACGAATAACACCACCAAAACGGGACTCGAGTTCGCGGAACGCGCACGGGAGTCCAGGTAAGGCAGGTAAGTATCTATTGAAATTACTAAAAATAGGGAATAATCTGGAATTTTGAAGAAAAATTTAAAAAAGTGTTCCTTAGAGGGAGTTTTAATGAAATTTTTGCAAGTCAAAAAACGAAAAAATGTTTTTCGCGTAAATGTCAATTATCCCTAGTGGGAACGTTTCAGGGAGCTCAAAAAATGTTTAATTTGCTGAAAACAGCTTGAAATTGCGTCACCGGGAAGCAAAGATATATAGTTTTATTCTAAAACACGTATCCCTTAGGTAGATTTTTGTCAGTTGGTGTTATATAAGAAATGCAAAAATTCTGAAATTTTTGATGTTATATGCGAGCTAGGCGCACGGGCGAGGTGTCAAAAGACGCGTCTCCGCGCGGGCTAGCGAGCTGTGCAGTTTCTGGAATTTATCCAGAACAAAAATCGGGAATTTTGCTGAAAAAACCTGTTTTACGGCCAAAATGTATGTGGAAAACACGAATAACACCACCAAAACGGGACTCGAGTTCGCGGAACGCGCACGGGAGTCCAGGTAAGGCAGGTAAGTATCTATTGAAATTACTAAAAATAGGGAATAATCTGGAATTTTGAAGAAAAATTTAAAAAAGTGTTCCTTAGAGGGAGTTTTAATGAAATTTTTGCAAGTCAAAAAACGAAAAAATGTTTTTCGCGTAAATGTCAATTATCCCTAGTGGGAACGTTTCAGGGAGCTCAAAAAATATTTAATTTGCTGAAAACAGCTTGAAATTGCGTCACCGGGAAGCAAAGATATATAGTTTTATTCTAAAACACGTATCCCTTAGGTAGATTTTTGTCAGTTGGTGTTATATAAGAAATGCAAAAATTCTGAAATTTTTGATGTTATATGCGAGCTAGGCGCACGGGCGAGGTGTCAAAAGACGCGTCTCCGCGCGGGCTAGCGAGCTGTGCAGTTTCTGGAATTTATCCAGAACAAAAATCGGGAATTTTGCTGAAAAAACCTGTTTTACGGCCAAAATGTATGTGGAAAACACGAATAACACCACCAAAACGGGACTCGAGTTCGCGGAACGCGCACGGGAGTCCAGGTAAGGCAGGTAAGTATCTATTGAAATGACTAAAAATAGGGAATAATCTGGAATTTTGAAGAAAAATTTAAAAAAGTGTTCCTTAGAGGGAGTTTTAATGAAATTTTTGCAAGTCAAAAAACGAAAAAATGTTTTTCGCGTAAATGTCAATTATCCCTAGTGGGAACGTTTCAGGGAGCTCAAAAAATGTTTAATTTGCTGAAAACAGCTTGAAATTGCGTCACCGGGAAGCAAAGATATATAGTTTTATTCTAAAACACGTATCCCTTAGGTAGATTTTTGTCAGTTGGTGTTATATAAGAAATGCAAAAATTCTGAAATTTTTGATGTTATATGCGAGCTAGGCGCACGGGCGAGGTGTCAAAAGACGCGTCTCCGCGCGGGCTAGCGAGCTGTGCAGTTTCTGGAATTTATCCAGAACAAAAATCGGGAATTTTGCTGAAAAAACCTGTTTTACGGCCAAAATGTATGTGGAAAACACGAATAACACCACCAAAACGGGACTCGAGTTCGCGGAACGCGCACGGGAGTCCAGGTAAGGCAGGTAAGTATCTATTGAAATTACTAAAAATAGGGAATAATCTGGAATTTTGAAGAAAAATTTAAAAAAGTGTTCCTTAGAGGGAGTTTTAATGAAATTTTTGCAAGTCAAAAAACGAAAAAATGTTTTTCGCGTAAATGTCAATTATCCCTAGTGGGAACGTTTCAGGGAGCTCAAAAAATATTTAATTTGCTGAAAACAGCTTGAAATTGCGTCACCGGGAAGCAAAGATATATAGTTTTATTCTAAAACACGTATCCCTTAGGTAGATTTTTGTCAGTTGGTGTTATATAAGAAATGCAAAAATTCTGAAATTTTTGATGTTATATGCGAGCTAGGCGCACGGGCGAGGTGTCAAAAGACGCGTCTCCGCGCGGGCTAGCGAGCTGTGCAGTTTCTGGAATTTATCCAGAACAAAAATCGGGAATTTTGCTGAAAAAACCTGTTTTACGGCCAAAATGTATGTGGAAAACACGAATAACACCACCAAAACGGGACTCGAGTTCGCGGAACGCGCACGGGAGTCCAGGTAAGGCAGGTAAGTATCTATTGAAATTACTAAAAATAGGGAATAATCTGGAATTTTGAAGAAAAATTTAAAAAAGTGTTCCTTAGAGGGAGTTTTAATGAAATTTTTGCAAGTCAAAAAACGAAAAAATGTTTTTCGCGTAAATGTCAATTATCCCTAGTGGGAACGTTTCAGGGAGCTCAAAAAATGTTTAATTTGCTGAAAACAGCTTGAAATTGCGTCACCGGGAAGCAAAGATATATAGTTTTATTCTAAAACACGTATCCCTTAGGTAGATTTTTGTCAGTTGGTGTTATATAAGAAATGCAAAAATTCTGAAATTTTTGATGTTATATGCGAGCTAGGCGCACGGGCGAGGTGTCAAAAGACGCGTCTCCGCGCGGGCTAGCGAGCTGTGCAGTTTCTGGAATTTATCCAGAACAAAAATCGGGAATTTTGCTGAAAAAACCTGTTTTACGGCCAAAATGTATGTGGAAAACACGAATAACACCACCAAAACGGGACTCGAGTTCGCGGAACGCGCACGGGAGTCCAGGTAAGGCAGGTAAGTATCTATTGAAATTACTAAAAATAGGGAATAATCTGGAATTTTGAAGAAAAATTTAAAAAAGTGTTCCTTAAAGGGAGTTTTAATGAAATTTTTGCAAGTCAAAAAACGAAAAAATGTTTTTCGCGTAAATGTCAATTATCCCTAGTGGGAACGTTTCAGGGAGCTCAAAAAATATTTAATTTGCTGAAAACAGCTTGAAATTGCGTCACCGGGAAGCAAAGATATATAGTTTTATTCTAAAACACGTATCCCTTAGGTAGATTTTTGTCAGTTGGTGTTATATAAGAAATGCAAAAATTCTGAAATTTTTGATGTTATATGCGAGCTAGGCGCACGGGCGAGGTGTCAAAAGACGCGTCTCCGCGCGGGCTAGCGAGCTGTGCAGTTTCTGGAATTTATCCAGAACAAAAATCGGGAATTTTGCTGAAAAAACCTGTTTTACGGCCAAAATGTATGTGGAAAACACGAATAACACCACCAAAACGGGACTCGAGTTCGCGGAACGCGCACGGGAGTCCAGGTAAGGCAGGTAAGTATCTATTGAAATTACTAAAAATAGGGAATAATCTGGAATTTTGAAGAAAAATTTAAAAAAGTGTTCCTTAGAGGGAGTTTTAATGAAATTTTTGCAAGTCAAAAAACGAAAAAATGTTTTTCGCGTAAATGTCAATTATCCCTAGTGGGAACGTTTCAGGGAGCTCAAAAAATGTTTAATTTGCTGAAAACAGCTTGAAATTGCGTCACCGGGAAGCAAAGATATATAGTTTTATTCTAAAACACGTATCCCTTAGGTAGATTTTTGTCAGTTGGTGTTATATAAGAAATGCAAAAATTCTGAAATTTTTGATGTTATATGCGAGCTAGGCGCACGGGCGAGGTGTCAAAAGACGCGTCTCCGCGCGGGCTAGCGAGCTGTGCAGTTTCTGGAATTTATCCAGAACAAAAATCGGGAATTTTGCTGAAAAAACCTGTTTTACGGCCAAAATGTATGTGGAAAACACGAATAACACCACCAAAACGGGACTCGAGTTCGCGGAACGCGCACGGGAGTCCAGGTAAGGCAGGTAAGTATCTATTGAAATTACTAAAAATAGGGAATAATCTGGAATTTTGAAGAAAAATTTAAAAAAGTGTTCCTTAGAGGGAGTTTTAATGAAATTTTTGCAAGTCAAAAAACGAAAAAATGTTTTTCGCGTAAATGTCAATTATCCCTAGTGGGAACGTTTCAGGGAGCTCAAAAAATGTTTAATTTGCTGAAAACAGCTTGAAATTGCGTCACCGGGAAGCAAAGATATATAGTTTTATTCTAAAACACGTATCCCTTAGGTAGATTTTTGTCAGTTGGTGTTATATAAGAAATGCAAAAATTCTGAAATTTTTGATGTTATATGCGAGCTAGGCGCACGGGCGAGGTGTCAAAAGACGCGTCTCCGCGCGGGCTAGCGAGCTGTGCAGTTTCTGGAATTTATCCAGAACAAAAATCGGGAATTTTGCTGAAAAAACCTGTTTTACGGCCAAAATGTATGTGGAAAACACGAATAACACCACCAAAACGGGACTCGAGTTCGCGGAACGCGCACGGGAGTCCAGGTAAGGCAGGTAAGTATCTATTGAAATTACTAAAAATAGGGAATAATCTGGAATTTTGAAGAAAAATTTAAAAAAGTGTTCCTTAGAGGGAGTTTTAATGAAATTTTTGCAAGTCAAAAAACGAAAAAATGTTTTTCGCGTAAATGTCAATTATCCCTAGTGGGAACGTTTCAGGGAGCTCAAAAAATATTTAATTTGCTGAAAACAGCTTGAAATTGCGTCACCGGGAAGCAAAGATATATAGTTTTATTCTAAAACACGTATCCCTTAGGTAGATTTTTGTCAGTTGGTGTTATATAAGAAATGCAAAAATTCTGAAATTTTTGATGTTATATGCGAGCTAGGCGCACGGGCGAGGTGTCAAAAGACGCGTCTCCGCGCGGGCTAGCGAGCTGTGCAGTTTCTGGAATTTATCCAGAACAAAAATCGGGAATTTTGCTGAAAAAACCTGTTTTACGGCCAAAATGTATGTGGAAAACACGAATAACACCACCAAAACGGGACTCGAGTTCGCGGAACGCGCACGGGAGTCCAGGTAAGGCAGGTAAGTATCTATTGAAATTACTAAAAATAGGGAATAATCTGGAATTTTGAAGAAAAATTTAAAAAAGTGTTCCTTAGAGGGAGTTTTAATGAAATTTTTGCAAGTCAAAAAACGAAAAAATGTTTTTCGCGTAAATGTCAATTATCCCTAGTGGGAACGTTTCAGGGAGCTCAAAAAATATTTAATTTGCTGAAAACAGCTTGAAATTGCGTCACCGGGAAGCAAAGATATATAGTTTTATTCTAAAACACGTATCCCTTAGGTAGATTTTTGTCAGTTGGTGTTATATAAGAAATGCAAAAATTCTGAAATTTTTGATGTTATATGCGAGCTAGGCGCACGGGCGAGGTGTCAAAAGACGCGTCTCCGCGCGGGCTAGCGAGCTGTGCAGTTTCTGGAATTTATCCAGAACAAAAATCGGGAATTTTGCTGAAAAAACCTGTTTTACGGCCAAAATGTATGTGGAAAACACGAATAACACCACCAAAACGGGACTCGAGTTCGCGGAACGCGCACGGGAGTCCAGGTAAGGCAGGTAAGTATCTATTGAAATTACTAAAAATAGGGAATAATCTGGAATTTTGAAGAAAAATTTAAAAAAGTGTTCCTTAGAGGGAGTTTTAATGAAATTTTTGCAAGTCAAAAAACGAAAAAATGTTTTTCGCGTAAATGTCAATTATCCCTAGTGGGAACGTTTCAGGGAGCTCAAAAAATGTTTAATTTGCTGAAAACAGCTTGAAATTGCGTCACCGGGAAGCAAAGATATATAGTTTTATTCTAAAACACGTATCCCTTAGGTAGATTTTTGTCAGTTGGTGTTATATAAGAAATGCAAAAATTCTGAAATTTTTGATGTTATATGCGAGCTAGGCGCACGGGCGAGGTGTCAAAAGACGCGTCTCCGCGCGGGCTAGCGAGCTGTGCAGTTTCTGGAATTTATCCAGAACAAAAATCGGGAATTTTGCTGAAAAAACCTGTTTTACGGCCAAAATGTATGTGGAAAACACGAATAACACCACCAAAACGGGACTCGAGTTCGCGGAACGCGCACGGGAGTCCAGGTAAGGCAGGTAAGTATCTATTGAAATTACTAAAAATAGGGAATAATCTGGAATTTTGAAGAAAAATTTAAAAAAGTGTTCCTTAGAGGGAGTTTTAATGAAATTTTTGCAAGTCAAAAAACGAAAAAATGTTTTTCGCGTAAATGTCAATTATCCCTAGTGGGAACGTTTCAGGGAGCTCAAAAAATATTTAATTTGCTGAAAACAGCTTGAAATTGCGTCACCGGGAAGCAAAGATATATAGTTTTATTCTAAAACACGTATCCCTTAGGTAGATTTTTGTCAGTTGGTGTTATATAAGAAATGCAAAAATTCTGAAATTTTTGATGTTATATGCGAGCTAGGCGCACGGGCGAGGTGTCAAAAGACGCGTCTCCGCGCGGGCTAGCGAGCTGTGCAGTTTCTGGAATTTATCCAGAACAAAAATCGGGAATTTTGCTGAAAAAACCTGTTTTACGGCCAAAATGTATGTGGAAAACACGAATAACACCACCAAAACGGGACTCGAGTTCGCGGAACGCGCACGGGAGTCCAGGTAAGGCAGGTAAGTATCTATTGAAATTACTAAAAATAGGGAATAATCTGGAATTTTGAAGAAAAATTTAAAAAAGTGTTCCTTAGAGGGAGTTTTAATGAAATTTTTGCAAGTCAAAAAACGAAAAAATGTTTTTCGCGTAAATGTCAATTATCCCTAGTGGGAACGTTTCAGGGAGCTCAAAAAATGTTTAATTTGCTGAAAACAGCTTGAAATTGCGTCACCGGGAAGCAAAGATATATAGTTTTATTCTAAAACACGTATCCCTTAGGTAGATTTTTGTCAGTTGGTGTTATATAAGAAATGCAAAAATTCTGAAATTTTTGATGTTATATGCGAGCTAGGCGCACGGGCGAGGTGTCAAAAGACGCGTCTCCGCGCGGGCTAGCGAGCTGTGCAGTTTCTGGAATTTATCCAGAACAAAAATCGGGAATTTTGCTGAAAAAACCTGTTTTACGGCCAAAATGTATGTGGAAAACACGAATAACACCACCAAAACGGGACTCGAGTTCGCGGAACGCGCACGGGAGTCCAGGTAAGGCAGGTAAGTATCTATTGAAATTACTAAAAATAGGGAATAATCTGGAATTTTGAAGAAAAATTTAAAAAAGTGTTCCTTAGAGGGAGTTTTAATGAAATTTTTGCAAGTCAAAAAACGAAAAAATGTTTTTCGCGTAAATGTCAATTATCCCTAGTGGGAACGTTTCAGGGAGCTCAAAAAATATTTAATTTGCTGAAAACAGCTTGAAATTGCGTCACCGGGAAGCAAAGATATATAGTTTTATTCTAAAACACGTATCCCTTAGGTAGATTTTTGTCAGTTGGTGTTATATAAGAAATGCAAAAATTCTGAAATTTTTGATGTTATATGCGAGCTAGGCGCACGGGCGAGGTGTCAAAAGACGCGTCTCCGCGCGGGCTAGCGAGCTGTGCAGTTTCTGGAATTTATCCAGAACAAAAATCGGGAATTTTGCTGAAAAAACCTGTTTTACGGCCAAAATGTATGTGGAAAACACGAATAACACCACCAAAACGGGACTCGAGTTCGCGGAACGCGCACGGGAGTCCAGGTAAGGCAGGTAAGTATCTATTGAAATTACTAAAAATAGGGAATAATCTGGAATTTTGAAGAAAAATTTAAAAAAGTGTTCCTTAGAGGGAGTTTTAATGAAATTTTTGCAAGTCAAAAAACGAAAAAATGTTTTTCGCGTAAATGTCAATTATCCCTAGTGGGAACGTTTCAGGGAGCTCAAAAAATGTTTAATTTGCTGAAAACAGCTTGAAATTGCGTCACCGGGAAGCAAAGATATATAGTTTTATTCTAAAACACGTATCCCTTAGGTAGATTTTTGTCAGTTGGTGTTATATAAGAAATGCAAAAATTCTGAAATTTTTGATGTTATATGCGAGCTAGGCGCACGGGCGAGGTGTCAAAAGACGCGTCTCCGCGCGGGCTAGCGAGCTGTGCAGTTTCTGGAATTTATCCAGAACAAAAATCGGGAATTTTGCTGAAAAAACCTGTTTTACGGCCAAAATGTATGTGGAAAACACGAATAACACCACCAAAACGGGACTCGAGTTCGCGGAACGCGCACGGGAGTCCAGGTAAGGCAGGTAAGTATCTATTGAAATTACTAAAAATAGGGAATAATCTGGAATTTTGAAGAAAAATTTAAAAAAGTGTTCCTTAAAGGGAGTTTTAATGAAATTTTTGCAAGTCAAAAAACGAAAAAATGTTTTTCGCGTAAATGTCAATTATCCCTAGTGGGAACGTTTCAGGGAGCTCAAAAAATATTTAATTTGCTGAAAACAGCTTGAAATTGCGTCACCGGGAAGCAAAGATATATAGTTTTATTCTAAAACACGTATCCCTTAGGTAGATTTTTGTCAGTTGGTGTTATATAAGAAATGCAAAAATTCTGAAATTTTTGATGTTATATGCGAGCTAGGCGCACGGGCGAGGTGTCAAAAGACGCGTCTCCGCGCGGGCTAGCGAGCTGTGCAGTTTCTGGAATTTATCCAGAACAAAAATCGGGAATTTTGCTGAAAAAACCTGTTTTACGGCCAAAATGTATGTGGAAAACACGAATAACACCACCAAAACGGGACTCGAGTTCGCGGAACGCGCACGGGAGTCCAGGTAAGGCAGGTAAGTATCTATTGAAATTACTAAAAATAGGGAATAATCTGGAATTTTGAAGAAAAATTTAAAAAAGTGTTCCTTAGAGGGAGTTTTAATGAAATTTTTGCAAGTCAAAAAACGAAAAAATGTTTTTCGCGTAAATGTCAATTATCCCTAGTGGGAACGTTTCAGGGAGCTCAAAAAATGTTTAATTTGCTGAAAACAGCTTGAAATTGCGTCACCGGGAAGCAAAGATATATAGTTTTATTCTAAAACACGTATCCCTTAGGTAGATTTTTGTCAGTTGGTGTTATATAAGAAATGCAAAAATTCTGAAATTTTTGATGTTATATGCGAGCTAGGCGCACGGGCGAGGTGTCAAAAGACGCGTCTCCGCGCGGGCTAGCGAGCTGTGCAGTTTCTGGAATTTATCCAGAACAAAAATCGGGAATTTTGCTGAAAAAACCTGTTTTACGGCCAAAATGTATGTGGAAAACACGAATAACACCACCAAAACGGGACTCGAGTTCGCGGAACGCGCACGGGAGTCCAGGTAAGGCAGGTAAGTATCTATTGAAATTACTAAAAATAGGGAATAATCTGGAATTTTGAAGAAAAATTTAAAAAAGTGTTCCTTAGAGGGAGTTTTAATGAAATTTTTGCAAGTCAAAAAACGAAAAAATGTTTTTCGCGTAAATGTCAATTATCCCTAGTGGGAACGTTTCAGGGAGCTCAAAAAATATTTAATTTGCTGAAAACAGCTTGAAATTGCGTCACCGGGAAGCAAAGATATATAGTTTTATTCTAAAACACGTATCCCTTAGGTAGATTTTTGTCAGTTGGTGTTATATAAGAAATGCAAAAATTCTGAAATTTTTGATGTTATATGCGAGCTAGGCGCACGGGCGAGGTGTCAAAAGACGCGTCTCCGCGCGGGCTAGCGAGCTGTGCAGTTTCTGGAATTTATCCAGAACAAAAATCGGGAATTTTGCTGAAAAAACCTGTTTTACGGCCAAAATGTATGTGGAAAACACGAATAACACCACCAAAACGGGACTCGAGTTCGCGGAACGCGCACGGGAGTCCAGGTAAGGCAGGTAAGTATCTATTGAAATTACTAAAAATAGGGAATAATCTGGAATTTTGAAGAAAAATTTAAAAAAGTGTTCCTTAGAGGGAGTTTTAATGAAATTTTTGCAAGTCAAAAAACGAAAAAATGTTTTTCGCGTAAATGTCAATTATCCCTAGTGGGAACGTTTCAGGGAGCTCAAAAAATGTTTAATTTGCTGAAAACAGCTTGAAATTGCGTCACCGGGAAGCAAAGATATATAGTTTTATTCTAAAACACGTATCCCTTAGGTAGATTTTTGTCAGTTGGTGTTATATAAGAAATGCAAAAATTCTGAAATTTTTGATGTTATATGCGAGCTAGGCGCACGGGCGAGGTGTCAAAAGACGCGTCTCCGCGCGGGCTAGCGAGCTGTGCAGTTTCTGGAATTTATCCAGAACAAAAATCGGGAATTTTGCTGAAAAAACCTGTTTTACGGCCAAAATGTATGTGGAAAACACGAATAACACCACCAAAACGGGACTCGAGTTCGCGGAACGCGCACGGGAGTCCAGGTAAGGCAGGTAAGTATCTATTGAAATTACTAAAAATAGGGAATAATCTGGAATTTTGAAGAAAAATTTAAAAAAGTGTTCCTTAGAGGGAGTTTTAATGAAATTTTTGCAAGTCAAAAAACGAAAAAATGTTTTTCGCGTAAATGTCAATTATCCCTAGTGGGAACGTTTCAGGGAGCTCAAAAAATATTTAATTTGCTGAAAACAGCTTGAAATTGCGTCACCGGGAAGCAAAGATATATAGTTTTATTCTAAAACACGTATCCCTTAGGTAGATTTTTGTCAGTTGGTGTTATATAAGAAATGCAAAAATTCTGAAATTTTTGATGTTATATGCGAGCTAGGCGCACGGGCGAGGTGTCAAAAGACGCGTCTCCGCGCGGGCTAGCGAGCTGTGCAGTTTCTGGAATTTATCCAGAACAAAAATCGGGAATTTTGCTGAAAAAACCTGTTTTACGGCCAAAATGTATGTGGAAAACACGAATAACACCACCAAAACGGGACTCGAGTTCGCGGAACGCGCACGGGAGTCCAGGTAAGGCAGGTAAGTATCTATTGAAATTACTAAAAATAGGGAATAATCTGGAATTTTGAAGAAAAATTTAAAAAAGTGTTCCTTAGAGGGAGTTTTAATGAAATTTTTGCAAGTCAAAAAACGAAAAAATGTTTTTCGCGTAAATGTCAATTATCCCTAGTGGGAACGTTTCAGGGAGCTCAAAAAATGTTTAATTTGCTGAAAACAGCTTGAAATTGCGTCACCGGGAAGCAAAGATATATAGTTTTATTCTAAAACACGTATCCCTTAGGTAGATTTTTGTCAGTTGGTGTTATATAAGAAATGCAAAAATTCTGAAATTTTTGATGTTATATGCGAGCTAGGCGCACGGGCGAGGTGTCAAAAGACGCGTCTCCGCGCGGGCTAGCGAGCTGTGCAGTTTCTGGAATTTATCCAGAACAAAAATCGGGAATTTTGCTGAAAAAACCTGTTTTACGGCCAAAATGTATGTGGAAAACACGAATAACACCACCAAAACGGGACTCGAGTTCGCGGAACGCGCACGGGAGTCCAGGTAAGGCAGGTAAGTATCTATTGAAATTACTAAAAATAGGGAATAATCTGGAATTTTGAAGAAAAATTTAAAAAAGTGTTCCTTAAAGGGAGTTTTAATGAAATTTTTGCAAGTCAAAAAACGAAAAAATGTTTTTCGCGTAAATGTCAATTATCCCTAGTGGGAACGTTTCAGGGAGCTCAAAAAATATTTAATTTGCTGAAAACAGCTTGAAATTGCGTCACCGGGAAGCAAAGATATATAGTTTTATTCTAAAACACGTATCCCTTAGGTAGATTTTTGTCAGTTGGTGTTATATAAGAAATGCAAAAATTCTGAAATTTTTGATGTTATATGCGAGCTAGGCGCACGGGCGAGGTGTCAAAAGACGCGTCTCCGCGCGGGCTAGCGAGCTGTGCAGTTTCTGGAATTTATCCAGAACAAAAATCGGGAATTTTGCTGAAAAAACCTGTTTTACGGCCAAAATGTATGTGGAAAACACGAATAACACCACCAAAACGGGACTCGAGTTCGCGGAACGCGCACGGGAGTCCAGGTAAGGCAGGTAAGTATCTATTGAAATTACTAAAAATAGGGAATAATCTGGAATTTTGAAGAAAAATTTAAAAAAGTGTTCCTTAGAGGGAGTTTTAATGAAATTTTTGCAAGTCAAAAAACGAAAAAATGTTTTTCGCGTAAATGTCAATTATCCCTAGTGGGAACGTTTCAGGGAGCTCAAAAAATGTTTAATTTGCTGAAAACAGCTTGAAATTGCGTCACCGGGAAGCAAAGATATATAGTTTTATTCTAAAACACGTATCCCTTAGGTAGATTTTTGTCAGTTGGTGTTATATAAGAAATGCAAAAATTCTGAAATTTTTGATGTTATATGCGAGCTAGGCGCACGGGCGAGGTGTCAAAAGACGCGTCTCCGCGCGGGCTAGCGAGCTGTGCAGTTTCTGGAATTTATCCAGAACAAAAATCGGGAATTTTGCTGAAAAAACCTGTTTTACGGCCAAAATGTATGTGGAAAACACGAATAACACCACCAAAACGGGACTCGAGTTCGCGGAACGCGCACGGGAGTCCAGGTAAGGCAGGTAAGTATCTATTGAAATTACTAAAAATAGGGAATAATCTGGAATTTTGAAGAAAAATTTAAAAAAGTGTTCCTTAGAGGGAGTTTTAATGAAATTTTTGCAAGTCAAAAAACGAAAAAATGTTTTTCGCGTAAATGTCAATTATCCCTAGTGGGAACGTTTCAGGGAGCTCAAAAAATATTTAATTTGCTGAAAACAGCTTGAAATTGCGTCACCGGGAAGCAAAGATATATAGTTTTATTCTAAAACACGTATCCCTTAGGTAGATTTTTGTCAGTTGGTGTTATATAAGAAATGCAAAAATTCTGAAATTTTTGATGTTATATGCGAGCTAGGCGCACGGGCGAGGTGTCAAAAGACGCGTCTCCGCGCGGGCTAGCGAGCTGTGCAGTTTCTGGAATTTATCCAGAACAAAAATCGGGAATTTTGCTGAAAAAACCTGTTTTACGGCCAAAATGTATGTGGAAAACACGAATAACACCACCAAAACGGGACTCGAGTTCGCGGAACGCGCACGGGAGTCCAGGTAAGGCAGGTAAGTATCTATTGAAATTACTAAAAATAGGGAATAATCTGGAATTTTGAAGAAAAATTTAAAAAAGTGTTCCTTAGAGGGAGTTTTAATGAAATTTTTGCAAGTCAAAAAACGAAAAAATGTTTTTCGCGTAAATGTCAATTATCCCTAGTGGGAACGTTTCAGGGAGCTCAAAAAATGTTTAATTTGCTGAAAACAGCTTGAAATTGCGTCACCGGGAAGCAAAGATATATAGTTTTATTCTAAAACACGTATCCCTTAGGTAGATTTTTGTCAGTTGGTGTTATATAAGAAATGCAAAAATTCTGAAATTTTTGATGTTATATGCGAGCTAGGCGCACGGGCGAGGTGTCAAAAGACGCGTCTCCGCGCGGGCTAGCGAGCTGTGCAGTTTCTGGAATTTATCCAGAACAAAAATCGGGAATTTTGCTGAAAAAACCTGTTTTACGGCCAAAATGTATGTGGAAAACACGAATAACACCACCAAAACGGGACTCGAGTTCGCGGAACGCGCACGGGAGTCCAGGTAAGGCAGGTAAGTATCTATTGAAATTACTAAAAATAGGGAATAATCTGGAATTTTGAAGAAAAATTTAAAAAAGTGTTCCTTAGAGGGAGTTTTAATGAAATTTTTGCAAGTCAAAAAACGAAAAAATGTTTTTCGCGTAAATGTCAATTATCCCTAGTGGGAACGTTTCAGGGAGCTCAAAAAATGTTTAATTTGCTGAAAACAGCTTGAAATTGCGTCACCGGGAAGCAAAGATATATAGTTTTATTCTAAAACACGTATCCCTTAGGTAGATTTTTGTCAGTTGGTGTTATATAAGAAATGCAAAAATTCTGAAATTTTTGATGTTATATGCGAGCTAGGCGCACGGGCGAGGTGTCAAAAGACGCGTCTCCGCGCGGGCTAGCGAGCTGTGCAGTTTCTGGAATTTATCCAGAACAAAAATCGGGAATTTTGCTGAAAAAACCTGTTTTACGGCCAAAATGTATGTGGAAAACACGAATAACACCACCAAAACGGGACTCGAGTTCGCGGAACGCGCACGGGAGTCCAGGTAAGGCAGGTAAGTATCTATTGAAATTACTAAAAATAGGGAATAATCTGGAATTTTGAAGAAAAATTTAAAAAAGTGTTCCTTAGAGGGAGTTTTAATGAAATTTTTGCAAGTCAAAAAACGAAAAAATGTTTTTCGCGTAAATGTCAATTATCCCTAGTGGGAACGTTTCAGGGAGCTCAAAAAATATTTAATTTGCTGAAAACAGCTTGAAATTGCGTCACCGGGAAGCAAAGATATATAGTTTTATTCTAAAACACGTATCCCTTAGGTAGATTTTTGTCAGTTGGTGTTATATAAGAAATGCAAAAATTCTGAAATTTTTGATGTTATATGCGAGCTAGGCGCACGGGCGAGGTGTCAAAAGACGCGTCTCCGCGCGGGCTAGCGAGCTGTGCAGTTTCTGGAATTTATCCAGAACAAAAATCGGGAATTTTGCTGAAAAAACCTGTTTTACGGCCAAAATGTATGTGGAAAACACGAATAACACCACCAAAACGGGACTCGAGTTCGCGGAACGCGCACGGGAGTCCAGGTAAGGCAGGTAAGTATCTATTGAAATTACTAAAAATAGGGAATAATCTGGAATTTTGAAGAAAAATTTAAAAAAGTGTTCCTTAGAGGGAGTTTTAATGAAATTTTTGCAAGTCAAAAAACGAAAAAATGTTTTTCGCGTAAATGTCAATTATCCCTAGTGGGAACGTTTCAGGGAGCTCAAAAAATGTTTAATTTGCTGAAAACAGCTTGAAATTGCGTCACCGGGAAGCAAAGATATATAGTTTTATTCTAAAACACGTATCCCTTAGGTAGATTTTTGTCAGTTGGTGTTATATAAGAAATGCAAAAATTCTGAAATTTTTGATGTTATATGCGAGCTAGGCGCACGGGCGAGGTGTCAAAAGACGCGTCTCCGCGCGGGCTAGCGAGCTGTGCAGTTTCTGGAATTTATCCAGAACAAAAATCGGGAATTTTGCTGAAAAAACCTGTTTTACGGCCAAAATGTATGTGGAAAACACGAATAACACCACCAAAACGGGACTCGAGTTCGCGGAACGCGCACGGGAGTCCAGGTAAGGCAGGTAAGTATCTATTGAAATTACTAAAAATAGGGAATAATCTGGAATTTTGAAGAAAAATTTAAAAAAGTGTTCCTTAAAGGGAGTTTTAATGAAATTTTTGCAAGTCAAAAAACGAAAAAATGTTTTTCGCGTAAATGTCAATTATCCCTAGTGGGAACGTTTCAGGGAGCTCAAAAAATATTTAATTTGCTGAAAACAGCTTGAAATTGCGTCACCGGGAAGCAAAGATATATAGTTTTATTCTAAAACACGTATCCCTTAGGTAGATTTTTGTCAGTTGGTGTTATATAAGAAATGCAAAAATTCTGAAATTTTTGATGTTATATGCGAGCTAGGCGCACGGGCGAGGTGTCAAAAGACGCGTCTCCGCGCGGGCTAGCGAGCTGTGCAGTTTCTGGAATTTATCCAGAACAAAAATCGGGAATTTTGCTGAAAAAACCTGTTTTACGGCCAAAATGTATGTGGAAAACACGAATAACACCACCAAAACGGGACTCGAGTTCGCGGAACGCGCACGGGAGTCCAGGTAAGGCAGGTAAGTATCTATTGAAATTACTAAAAATAGGGAATAATCTGGAATTTTGAAGAAAAATTTAAAAAAGTGTTCCTTAGAGGGAGTTTTAATGAAATTTTTGCAAGTCAAAAAACGAAAAAATGTTTTTCGCGTAAATGTCAATTATCCCTAGTGGGAACGTTTCAGGGAGCTCAAAAAATGTTTAATTTGCTGAAAACAGCTTGAAATTGCGTCACCGGGAAGCAAAGATATATAGTTTTATTCTAAAACACGTATCCCTTAGGTAGATTTTTGTCAGTTGGTGTTATATAAGAAATGCAAAAATTCTGAAATTTTTGATGTTATATGCGAGCTAGGCGCACGGGCGAGGTGTCAAAAGACGCGTCTCCGCGCGGGCTAGCGAGCTGTGCAGTTTCTGGAATTTATCCAGAACAAAAATCGGGAATTTTGCTGAAAAAACCTGTTTTACGGCCAAAATGTATGTGGAAAACACGAATAACACCACCAAAACGGGACTCGAGTTCGCGGAACGCGCACGGGAGTCCAGGTAAGGCAGGTAAGTATCTATTGAAATTACTAAAAATAGGGAATAATCTGGAATTTTGAAGAAAAATTTAAAAAAGTGTTCCTTAAAGGGAGTTTTAATGAAATTTTTGCAAGTCAAAAAACGAAAAAATGTTTTTCGCGTAAATGTCAATTATCCCTAGTGGGAACGTTTCAGGGAGCTCAAAAAATATTTAATTTGCTGAAAACAGCTTGAAATTGCGTCACCGGGAAGCAAAGATATATAGTTTTATTCTAAAACACGTATCCCTTAGGTAGATTTTTGTCAGTTGGTGTTATATAAGAAATGCAAAAATTCTGAAATTTTTGATGTTATATGCGAGCTAGGCGCACGGGCGAGGTGTCAAAAGACGCGTCTCCGCGCGGGCTAGCGAGCTGTGCAGTTTCTGGAATTTATCCAGAACAAAAATCGGGAATTTTGCTGAAAAAACCTGTTTTACGGCCAAAATGTATGTGGAAAACACGAATAACACCACCAAAACGGGACTCGAGTTCGCGGAACGCGCACGGGAGTCCAGGTAAGGCAGGTAAGTATCTATTGAAATTACTAAAAATAGGGAATAATCTGGAATTTTGAAGAAAAATTTAAAAAAGTGTTCCTTAGAGGGAGTTTTAATGAAATTTTTGCAAGTCAAAAAACGAAAAAATGTTTTTCGCGTAAATGTCAATTATCCCTAGTGGGAACGTTTCAGGGAGCTCAAAAAATGTTTAATTTGCTGAAAACAGCTTGAAATTGCGTCACCGGGAAGCAAAGATATATAGTTTTATTCTAAAACACGTATCCCTTAGGTAGATTTTTGTCAGTTGGTGTTATATAAGAAATGCAAAAATTCTGAAATTTTTGATGTTATATGCGAGCTAGGCGCACGGGCGAGGTGTCAAAAGACGCGTCTCCGCGCGGGCTAGCGAGCTGTGCAGTTTCTGGAATTTATCCAGAACAAAAATCGGGAATTTTGCTGAAAAAACCTGTTTTACGGCCAAAATGTATGTGGAAAACACGAATAACACCACCAAAACGGGACTCGAGTTCGCGGAACGCGCACGGGAGTCCAGGTAAGGCAGGTAAGTATCTATTGAAATTACTAAAAATAGGGAATAATCTGGAATTTTGAAGAAAAATTTAAAAAAGTGTTCCTTAGAGGGAGTTTTAATGAAATTTTTGCAAGTCAAAAAACGAAAAAATGTTTTTCGCGTAAATGTCAATTATCCCTAGTGGGAACGTTTCAGGGAGCTCAAAAAATATTTAATTTGCTGAAAACAGCTTGAAATTGCGTCACCGGGAAGCAAAGATATATAGTTTTATTCTAAAACACGTATCCCTTAGGTAGATTTTTGTCAGTTGGTGTTATATAAGAAATGCAAAAATTCTGAAATTTTTGATGTTATATGCGAGCTAGGCGCACGGGCGAGGTGTCAAAAGACGCGTCTCCGCGCGGGCTAGCGAGCTGTGCAGTTTCTGGAATTTATCCAGAACAAAAATCGGGAATTTTGCTGAAAAAACCTGTTTTACGGCCAAAATGTATGTGGAAAACACGAATAACACCACCAAAACGGGACTCGAGTTCGCGGAACGCGCACGGGAGTCCAGGTAAGGCAGGTAAGTATCTATTGAAATTACTAAAAATAGGGAATAATCTGGAATTTTGAAGAAAAATTTAAAAAAGTGTTCCTTAGAGGGAGTTTTAATGAAATTTTTGCAAGTCAAAAAACGAAAAAATGTTTTTCGCGTAAATGTCAATTATCCCTAGTGGGAACGTTTCAGGGAGCTCAAAAAATGTTTAATTTGCTGAAAACAGCTTGAAATTGCGTCACCGGGAAGCAAAGATATATAGTTTTATTCTAAAACACGTATCCCTTAGGTAGATTTTTGTCAGTTGGTGTTATATAAGAAATGCAAAAATTCTGAAATTTTTGATGTTATATGCGAGCTAGGCGCACGGGCGAGGTGTCAAAAGACGCGTCTCCGCGCGGGCTAGCGAGCTGTGCAGTTTCTGGAATTTATCCAGAACAAAAATCGGGAATTTTGCTGAAAAAACCTGTTTTACGGCCAAAATGTATGTGGAAAACACGAATAACACCACCAAAACGGGACTCGAGTTCGCGGAACGCGCACGGGAGTCCAGGTAAGGCAGGTAAGTATCTATTGAAATTACTAAAAATAGGGAATAATCTGGAATTTTGAAGAAAAATTTAAAAAAGTGTTCCTTAGAGGGAGTTTTAATGAAATTTTTGCAAGTCAAAAAACGAAAAAATGTTTTTCGCGTAAATGTCAATTATCCCTAGTGGGAACGTTTCAGGGAGCTCAAAAAATATTTAATTTGCTGAAAACAGCTTGAAATTGCGTCACCGGGAAGCAAAGATATATAGTTTTATTCTAAAACACGTATCCCTTAGGTAGATTTTTGTCAGTTGGTGTTATATAAGAAATGCAAAAATTCTGAAATTTTTGATGTTATATGCGAGCTAGGCGCACGGGCGAGGTGTCAAAAGACGCGTCTCCGCGCGGGCTAGCGAGCTGTGCAGTTTCTGGAATTTATCCAGAACAAAAATCGGGAATTTTGCTGAAAAAACCTGTTTTACGGCCAAAATGTATGTGGAAAACACGAATAACACCACCAAAACGGGACTCGAGTTCGCGGAACGCGCACGGGAGTCCAGGTAAGGCAGGTAAGTATCTATTGAAATTACTAAAAATAGGGAATAATCTGGAATTTTGAAGAAAAATTTAAAAAAGTGTTCCTTAGAGGGAGTTTTAATGAAATTTTTGCAAGTCAAAAAACGAAAAAATGTTTTTCGCGTAAATGTCAATTATCCCTAGTGGGAACGTTTCAGGGAGCTCAAAAAATATTTAATTTGCTGAAAACAGCTTGAAATTGCGTCACCGGGAAGCAAAGATATATAGTTTTATTCTAAAACACGTATCCCTTAGGTAGATTTTTGTCAGTTGGTGTTATATAAGAAATGCAAAAATTCTGAAATTTTTGATGTTATATGCGAGCTAGGCGCACGGGCGAGGTGTCAAAAGACGCGTCTCCGCGCGGGCTAGCGAGCTGTGCAGTTTCTGGAATTTATCCAGAACAAAAATCGGGAATTTTGCTGAAAAAACCTGTTTTACGGCCAAAATGTATGTGGAAAACACGAATAACACCACCAAAACGGGACTCGAGTTCGCGGAACGCGCACGGGAGTCCAGGTAAGGCAGGTAAGTATCTATTGAAATTACTAAAAATAGGGAATAATCTGGAATTTTGAAGAAAAATTTAAAAAAGTGTTCCTTAGAGGGAGTTTTAATGAAATTTTTGCAAGTCAAAAAACGAAAAAATGTTTTTCGCGTAAATGTCAATTATCCCTAGTGGGAACGTTTCAGGGAGCTCAAAAAATGTTTAATTTGCTGAAAACAGCTTGAAATTGCGTCACCGGGAAGCAAAGATATATAGTTTTATTCTAAAACACGTATCCCTTAGGTAGATTTTTGTCAGTTGGTGTTATATAAGAAATGCAAAAATTCTGAAATTTTTGATGTTATATGCGAGCTAGGCGCACGGGCGAGGTGTCAAAAGACGCGTCTCCGCGCGGGCTAGCGAGCTGTGCAGTTTCTGGAATTTATCCAGAACAAAAATCGGGAATTTTGCTGAAAAAACCTGTTTTACGGCCAAAATGTATGTGGAAAACACGAATAACACCACCAAAACGGGACTCGAGTTCGCGGAACGCGCACGGGAGTCCAGGTAAGGCAGGTAAGTATCTATTGAAATTACTAAAAATAGGGAATAATCTGGAATTTTGAAGAAAAATTTAAAAAAGTGTTCCTTAGAGGGAGTTTTAATGAAATTTTTGCAAGTCAAAAAACGAAAAAATGTTTTTCGCGTAAATGTCAATTATCCCTAGTGGGAACGTTTCAGGGAGCTCAAAAAATATTTAATTTGCTGAAAACAGCTTGAAATTGCGTCACCGGGAAGCAAAGATATATAGTTTTATTCTAAAACACGTATCCCTTAGGTAGATTTTTGTCAGTTGGTGTTATATAAGAAATGCAAAAATTCTGAAATTTTTGATGTTATATGCGAGCTAGGCGCACGGGCGAGGTGTCAAAAGACGCGTCTCCGCGCGGGCTAGCGAGCTGTGCAGTTTCTGGAATTTATCCAGAACAAAAATCGGGAATTTTGCTGAAAAAACCTGTTTTACGGCCAAAATGTATGTGGAAAACACGAATAACACCACCAAAACGGGACTCGAGTTCGCGGAACGCGCACGGGAGTCCAGGTAAGGCAGGTAAGTATCTATTGAAATTACTAAAAATAGGGAATAATCTGGAATTTTGAAGAAAAATTTAAAAAAGTGTTCCTTAGAGGGAGTTTTAATGAAATTTTTGCAAGTCAAAAAACGAAAAAATGTTTTTCGCGTAAATGTCAATTATCCCTAGTGGGAACGTTTCAGGGAGCTCAAAAAATGTTTAATTTGCTGAAAACAGCTTGAAATTGCGTCACCGGGAAGCAAAGATATATAGTTTTATTCTAAAACACGTATCCCTTAGGTAGATTTTTGTCAGTTGGTGTTATATAAGAAATGCAAAAATTCTGAAATTTTTGATGTTATATGCGAGCTAGGCGCACGGGCGAGGTGTCAAAAGACGCGTCTCCGCGCGGGCTAGCGAGCTGTGCAGTTTCTGGAATTTATCCAGAACAAAAATCGGGAATTTTGCTGAAAAAACCTGTTTTACGGCCAAAATGTATGTGGAAAACACGAATAACACCACCAAAACGGGACTCGAGTTCGCGGAACGCGCACGGGAGTCCAGGTAAGGCAGGTAAGTATCTATTGAAATTACTAAAAATAGGGAATAATCTGGAATTTTGAAGAAAAATTTAAAAAAGTGTTCCTTAGAGGGAGTTTTAATGAAATTTTTGCAAGTCAAAAAACGAAAAAATGTTTTTCGCGTAAATGTCAATTATCCCTAGTGGGAACGTTTCAGGGAGCTCAAAAAATATTTAATTTGCTGAAAACAGCTTGAAATTGCGTCACCGGGAAGCAAAGATATATAGTTTTATTCTAAAACACGTATCCCTTAGGTAGATTTTTGTCAGTTGGTGTTATATAAGAAATGCAAAAATTCTGAAATTTTTGATGTTATATGCGAGCTAGGCGCACGGGCGAGGTGTCAAAAGACGCGTCTCCGCGCGGGCTAGCGAGCTGTGCAGTTTCTGGAATTTATCCAGAACAAAAATCGGGAATTTTGCTGAAAAAACCTGTTTTACGGCCAAAATGTATGTGGAAAACACGAATAACACCACCAAAACGGGACTCGAGTTCGCGGAACGCGCACGGGAGTCCAGGTAAGGCAGGTAAGTATCTATTGAAATTACTAAAAATAGGGAATAATCTGGAATTTTGAAGAAAAATTTAAAAAAGTGTTCCTTAGAGGGAGTTTTAATGAAATTTTTGCAAGTCAAAAAACGAAAAAATGTTTTTCGCGTAAATGTCAATTATCCCTAGTGGGAACGTTTCAGGGAGCTCAAAAAATGTTTAATTTGCTGAAAACAGCTTGAAATTGCGTCACCGGGAAGCAAAGATATATAGTTTTATTCTAAAACACGTATCCCTTAGGTAGATTTTTGTCAGTTGGTGTTATATAAGAAATGCAAAAATTCTGAAATTTTTGATGTTATATGCGAGCTAGGCGCACGGGCGAGGTGTCAAAAGACGCGTCTCCGCGCGGGCTAGCGAGCTGTGCAGTTTCTGGAATTTATCCAGAACAAAAATCGGGAATTTTGCTGAAAAAACCTGTTTTACGGCCAAAATGTATGTGGAAAACACGAATAACACCACCAAAACGGGACTCGAGTTCGCGGAACGCGCACGGGAGTCCAGGTAAGGCAGGTAAGTATCTATTGAAATTACTAAAAATAGGGAATAATCTGGAATTTTGAAGAAAAATTTAAAAAAGTGTTCCTTAAAGGGAGTTTTAATGAAATTTTTGCAAGTCAAAAAACGAAAAAATGTTTTTCGCGTAAATGTCAATTATCCCTAGTGGGAACGTTTCAGGGAGCTCAAAAAATATTTAATTTGCTGAAAACAGCTTGAAATTGCGTCACCGGGAAGCAAAGATATATAGTTTTATTCTAAAACACGTATCCCTTAGGTAGATTTTTGTCAGTTGGTGTTATATAAGAAATGCAAAAATTCTGAAATTTTTGATGTTATATGCGAGCTAGGCGCACGGGCGAGGTGTCAAAAGACGCGTCTCCGCGCGGGCTAGCGAGCTGTGCAGTTTCTGGAATTTATCCAGAACAAAAATCGGGAATTTTGCTGAAAAAACCTGTTTTACGGCCAAAATGTATGTGGAAAACACGAATAACACCACCAAAACGGGACTCGAGTTCGCGGAACGCGCACGGGAGTCCAGGTAAGGCAGGTAAGTATCTATTGAAATTACTAAAAATAGGGAATAATCTGGAATTTTGAAGAAAAATTTAAAAAAGTGTTCCTTAGAGGGAGTTTTAATGAAATTTTTGCAAGTCAAAAAACGAAAAAATGTTTTTCGCGTAAATGTCAATTATCCCTAGTGGGAACGTTTCAGGGAGCTCAAAAAATATTTAATTTGCTGAAAACAGCTTGAAATTGCGTCACCGGGAAGCAAAGATATATAGTTTTATTCTAAAACACGTATCCCTTAGGTAGATTTTTGTCAGTTGGTGTTATATAAGAAATGCAAAAATTCTGAAATTTTTGATGTTATATGCGAGCTAGGCGCACGGGCGAGGTGTCAAAAGACGCGTCTCCGCGCGGGCTAGCGAGCTGTGCAGTTTCTGGAATTTATCCAGAACAAAAATCGGGAATTTTGCTGAAAAAACCTGTTTTACGGCCAAAATGTATGTGGAAAACACGAATAACACCACCAAAACGGGACTCGAGTTCGCGGAACGCGCACGGGAGTCCAGGTAAGGCAGGTAAGTATCTATTGAAATTACTAAAAATAGGGAATAATCTGGAATTTTGAAGAAAAATTTAAAAAAGTGTTCCTTAAAGGGAGTTTTAATGAAATTTTTGCAAGTCAAAAAACGAAAAAATGTTTTTCGCGTAAATGTCAATTATCCCTAGTGGGAACGTTTCAGGGAGCTCAAAAAATATTTAATTTGCTGAAAACAGCTTGAAATTGCGTCACCGGGAAGCAAAGATATATAGTTTTATTCTAAAACACGTATCCCTTAGGTAGATTTTTGTCAGTTGGTGTTATATAAGAAATGCAAAAATTCTGAAATTTTTGATGTTATATGCGAGCTAGGCGCACGGGCGAGGTGTCAAAAGACGCGTCTCCGCGCGGGCTAGCGAGCTGTGCAGTTTCTGGAATTTATCCAGAACAAAAATCGGGAATTTTGCTGAAAAAACCTGTTTTACGGCCAAAATGTATGTGGAAAACACGAATAACACCACCAAAACGGGACTCGAGTTCGCGGAACGCGCACGGGAGTCCAGGTAAGGCAGGTAAGTATCTATTGAAATTACTAAAAATAGGGAATAATCTGGAATTTTGAAGAAAAATTTAAAAAAGTGTTCCTTAGAGGGAGTTTTAATGAAATTTTTGCAAGTCAAAAAACGAAAAAATGTTTTTCGCGTAAATGTCAATTATCCCTAGTGGGAACGTTTCAGGGAGCTCAAAAAATATTTAATTTGCTGAAAACAGCTTGAAATTGCGTCACCGGGAAGCAAAGATATATAGTTTTATTCTAAAACACGTATCCCTTAGGTAGATTTTTGTCAGTTGGTGTTATATAAGAAATGCAAAAATTCTGAAATTTTTGATGTTATATGCGAGCTAGGCGCACGGGCGAGGTGTCAAAAGACGCGTCTCCGCGCGGGCTAGCGAGCTGTGCAGTTTCTGGAATTTATCCAGAACAAAAATCGGGAATTTTGCTGAAAAAACCTGTTTTACGGCCAAAATGTATGTGGAAAACACGAATAACACCACCAAAACGGGACTCGAGTTCGCGGAACGCGCACGGGAGTCCAGGTAAGGCAGGTAAGTATCTATTGAAATTACTAAAAATAGGGAATAATCTGGAATTTTGAAGAAAAATTTAAAAAAGTGTTCCTTAAAGGGAGTTTTAATGAAATTTTTGCAAGTCAAAAAACGAAAAAATGTTTTTCGCGTAAATGTCAATTATCCCTAGTGGGAACGTTTCAGGGAGCTCAAAAAATATTTAATTTGCTGAAAACAGCTTGAAATTGCGTCACCGGGAAGCAAAGATATATAGTTTTATTCTAAAACACGTATCCCTTAGGTAGATTTTTGTCAGTTGGTGTTATATAAGAAATGCAAAAATTCTGAAATTTTTGATGTTATATGCGAGCTAGGCGCACGGGCGAGGTGTCAAAAGACGCGTCTCCGCGCGGGCTAGCGAGCTGTGCAGTTTCTGGAATTTATCCAGAACAAAAATCGGGAATTTTGCTGAAAAAACCTGTTTTACGGCCAAAATGTATGTGGAAAACACGAATAACACCACCAAAACGGGACTCGAGTTCGCGGAACGCGCACGGGAGTCCAGGTAAGGCAGGTAAGTATCTATTGAAATTACTAAAAATAGGGAATAATCTGGAATTTTGAAGAAAAATTTAAAAAAGTGTTCCTTAGAGGGAGTTTTAATGAAATTTTTGCAAGTCAAAAAACGAAAAAATGTTTTTCGCGTAAATGTCAATTATCCCTAGTGGGAACGTTTCAGGGAGCTCAAAAAATATTTAATTTGCTGAAAACAGCTTGAAATTGCGTCACCGGGAAGCAAAGATATATAGTTTTATTCTAAAACACGTATCCCTTAGGTAGATTTTTGTCAGTTGGTGTTATATAAGAAATGCAAAAATTCTGAAATTTTTGATGTTATATGCGAGCTAGGCGCACGGGCGAGGTGTCAAAAGACGCGTCTCCGCGCGGGCTAGCGAGCTGTGCAGTTTCTGGAATTTATCCAGAACAAAAATCGGGAATTTTGCTGAAAAAACCTGTTTTACGGCCAAAATGTATGTGGAAAACACGAATAACACCACCAAAACGGGACTCGAGTTCGCGGAACGCGCACGGGAGTCCAGGTAAGGCAGGTAAGTATCTATTGAAATTACTAAAAATAGGGAATAATCTGGAATTTTGAAGAAAAATTTAAAAAAGTGTTCCTTAAAGGGAGTTTTAATGAAATTTTTGCAAGTCAAAAAACGAAAAAATGTTTTTCGCGTAAATGTCAATTATCCCTAGTGGGAACGTTTCAGGGAGCTCAAAAAATATTTAATTTGCTGAAAACAGCTTGAAATTGCGTCACCGGGAAGCAAAGATATATAGTTTTATTCTAAAACACGTATCCCTTAGGTAGATTTTTGTCAGTTGGTGTTATATAAGAAATGCAAAAATTCTGAAATTTTTGATGTTATATGCGAGCTAGGCGCACGGGCGAGGTGTCAAAAGACGCGTCTCCGCGCGGGCTAGCGAGCTGTGCAGTTTCTGGAATTTATCCAGAACAAAAATCGGGAATTTTGCTGAAAAAACCTGTTTTACGGCCAAAATGTATGTGGAAAACACGAATAACACCACCAAAACGGGACTCGAGTTCGCGGAACGCGCACGGGAGTCCAGGTAAGGCAGGTAAGTATCTATTGAAATTACTAAAAATAGGGAATAATCTGGAATTTTGAAGAAAAATTTAAAAAAGTGTTCCTTAAAGGGAGTTTTAATGAAATTTTTGCAAGTCAAAAAACGAAATAATGTTTTTCGCGTAAATGTCAATTATCCCTAGTGGGAACGTTTCAGGGAGCTCAAAAAATATTTAATTTGCTGAAAACAGCTTGAAATTGCGTCACCGGGAAGCAAAGATATATAGTTTTATTCTAAAACACGTATCCCTTAGGTAGATTTTTGTCAGTTGGTGTTATATAAGAAATGCAAAAATTCTGAAATTTTTGATGTTATATGCGAGCTAGGCGCACGGGCGAGGTGTCAAAAGACGCGTCTCCGCGCGGGCTAGCGAGCTGTGCAGTTTCTGGAATTTATCCAGAACAAAAATCGGGAATTTTGCTGAAAAAACCTGTTTTACGGCCAAAATGTATGTGGAAAACACGAATAACACCACCAAAACGGGACTCGAGTTCGCGGAACGCGCACGGGAGTCCAGGTAAGGCAGGTAAGTATCTATTGAAATTACTAAAAATAGGGAATAATCTGGAATTTTGAAGAAAAATTTAAAAAAGTGTTCCTTAGAGGGAGTTTTAATGAAATTTTTGCAAGTCAAAAAACGAAAAAATGTTTTTCGCGTAAATGTCAATTATCCCTAGTGGGAACGTTTCAGGGAGCTCAAAAAATATTTAATTTGCTGAAAACAGCTTGAAATTGCGTCACCGGGAAGCAAAGATATATAGTTTTATTCTAAAACACGTATCCCTTAGGTAGATTTTTGTCAGTTGGTGTTATATAAGAAATGCAAAAATTCTGAAATTTTTGATGTTATATGCGAGCTAGGCGCACGGGCGAGGTGTCAAAAGACGCGTCTCCGCGCGGGCTAGCGAGCTGTGCAGTTTCTGGAATTTATCCAGAACAAAAATCGGGAATTTTGCTGAAAAAACCTGTTTTACGGCCAAAATGTATGTGGAAAACACGAATAACACCACCAAAACGGGACTCGAGTTCGCGGAACGCGCACGGGAGTCCAGGTAAGGCAGGTAAGTATCTATTGAAATTACTAAAAATAGGGAATAATCTGGAATTTTGAAGAAAAATTTAAAAAAGTGTTCCTTAAAGGGAGTTTTAATGAAATTTTTGCAAGTCAAAAAACGAAAAAATGTTTTTCGCGTAAATGTCAATTATCCCTAGTGGGAACGTTTCAGGGAGCTCAAAAAATATTTAATTTGCTGAAAACAGCTTGAAATTGCGTCACCGGGAAGCAAAGATATATAGTTTTATTCTAAAACACGTATCCCTTAGGTAGATTTTTGTCAGTTGGTGTTATATAAGAAATGCAAAAATTCTGAAATTTTTGATGTTATATGCGAGCTAGGCGCACGGGCGAGGTGTCAAAAGACGCGTCTCCGCGCGGGCTAGCGAGCTGTGCAGTTTCTGGAATTTATCCAGAACAAAAATCGGGAATTTTGCTGAAAAAACCTGTTTTACGGCCAAAATGTATGTGGAAAACACGAATAACACCACCAAAACGGGACTCGAGTTCGCGGAACGCGCACGGGAGTCCAGGTAAGGCAGGTAAGTATCTATTGAAATTACTAAAAATAGGGAATAATCTGGAATTTTGAAGAAAAATTTAAAAAAGTGTTCCTTAGAGGGAGTTTTAATGAAATTTTTGCAAGTCAAAAAACGAAAAAATGTTTTTCGCGTAAATGTCAATTATCCCTAGTGGGAACGTTTCAGGGAGCTCAAAAAATATTTAATTTGCTGAAAACAGCTTGAAATTGCGTCACCGGGAAGCAAAGATATATAGTTTTATTCTAAAACACGTATCCCTTAGGTAGATTTTTGTCAGTTGGTGTTATATAAGAAATGCAAAAATTCTGAAATTTTTGATGTTATATGCGAGCTAGGCGCACGGGCGAGGTGTCAAAAGACGCGTCTCCGCGCGGGCTAGCGAGCTGTGCAGTTTCTGGAATTTATCCAGAACAAAAATCGGGAATTTTGCTGAAAAAACCTGTTTTACGGCCAAAATGTATGTGGAAAACACGAATAACACCACCAAAACGGGACTCGAGTTCGCGGAACGCGCACGGGAGTCCAGGTAAGGCAGGTAAGTATCTATTGAAATTACTAAAAATAGGGAATAATCTGGAATTTTGAAGAAAAATTTAAAAAAGTGTTCCTTAAAGGGAGTTTTAATGAAATTTTTGCAAGTCAAAAAACGAAAAAATGTTTTTCGCGTAAATGTCAATTATCCCTAGTGGGAACGTTTCAGGGAGCTCAAAAAATATTTAATTTGCTGAAAACAGCTTGAAATTGCGTCACCGGGAAGCAAAGATATATAGTTTTATTCTAAAACACGTATCCCTTAGGTAGATTTTTGTCAGTTGGTGTTATATAAGAAATGCAAAAATTCTGAAATTTTTGATGTTATATGCGAGCTAGGCGCACGGGCGAGGTGTCAAAAGACGCGTCTCCGCGCGGGCTAGCGAGCTGTGCAGTTTCTGGAATTTATCCAGAACAAAAATCGGGAATTTTGCTGAAAAAACCTGTTTTACGGCCAAAATGTATGTGGAAAACACGAATAACACCACCAAAACGGGACTCGAGTTCGCGGAACGCGCACGGGAGTCCAGGTAAGGCAGGTAAGTATCTATTGAAATTACTAAAAATAGGGAATAATCTGGAATTTTGAAGAAAAATTTAAAAAAGTGTTCCTTAAAGGGAGTTTTAATGAAATTTTTGCAAGTCAAAAAACGAAAAAATGTTTTTCGCGTAAATGTCAATTATCCCTAGTGGGAACGTTTCAGGGAGCTCAAAAAATATTTAATTTGCTGAAAACAGCTTGAAATTGCGTCACCGGGAAGCAAAGATATATAGTTTTATTCTAAAACACGTATCCCTTAGGTAGATTTTTGTCAGTTGGTGTTATATAAGAAATGCAAAAATTCTGAAATTTTTGATGTTATATGCGAGCTAGGCGCACGGGCGAGGTGTCAAAAGACGCGTCTCCGCGCGGGCTAGCGAGCTGTGCAGTTTCTGGAATTTATCCAGAACAAAAATCGGGAATTTTGCTGAAAAAACCTGTTTTACGGCCAAAATGTATGTGGAAAACACGAATAACACCACCAAAACGGGACTCGAGTTCGCGGAACGCGCACGGGAGTCCAGGTAAGGCAGGTAAGTATCTATTGAAATTACTAAAAATAGGGAATAATCTGGAATTTTGAAGAAAAATTTAAAAAAGTGTTCCTTAAAGGGAGTTTTAATGAAATTTTTGCAAGTCAAAAAACGAAAAAATGTTTTTCGCGTAAATGTCAATTATCCCTAGTGGGAACGTTTCAGGGAGCTCAAAAAATATTTAATTTGCTGAAAACAGCTTGAAATTGCGTCACCGGGAAGCAAAGATATATAGTTTTATTCTAAAACACGTATCCCTTAGGTAGATTTTTGTCAGTTGGTGTTATATAAGAAATGCAAAAATTCTGAAATTTTTGATGTTATATGCGAGCTAGGCGCACGGGCGAGGTGTCAAAAGACGCGTCTCCGCGCGGGCTAGCGAGCTGTGCAGTTTCTGGAATTTATCCAGAACAAAAATCGGGAATTTTGCTGAAAAAACCTGTTTTACGGCCAAAATGTATGTGGAAAACACGAATAACACCACCAAAACGGGACTCGAGTTCGCGGAACGCGCACGGGAGTCCAGGTAAGGCAGGTAAGTATCTATTGAAATTACTAAAAATAGGGAATAATCTGGAATTTTGAAGAAAAATTTAAAAAAGTGTTCCTTAGAGGGAGTTTTAATGAAATTTTTGCAAGTCAAAAAACGAAAAAATGTTTTTCGCGTAAATGTCAATTATCCCTAGTGGGAACGTTTCAGGGAGCTCAAAAAATATTTAATTTGCTGAAAACAGCTTGAAATTGCGTCACCGGGAAGCAAAGATATATAGTTTTATTCTAAAACACGTATCCCTTAGGTAGATTTTTGTCAGTTGGTGTTATATAAGAAATGCAAAAATTCTGAAATTTTTGATGTTATATGCGAGCTAGGCGCACGGGCGAGGTGTCAAAAGACGCGTCTCCGCGCGGGCTAGCGAGCTGTGCAGTTTCTGGAATTTATCCAGAACAAAAATCGGGAATTTTGCTGAAAAAACCTGTTTTACGGCCAAAATGTATGTGGAAAACACGAATAACACCACCAAAACGGGACTCGAGTTCGCGGAACGCGCACGGGAGTCCAGGTAAGGCAGGTAAGTATCTATTGAAATTACTAAAAATAGGGAATAATCTGGAATTTTGAAGAAAAATTTAAAAAAGTGTTCCTTAAAGGGAGTTTTAATGAAATTTTTGCAAGTCAAAAAACGAAAAAATGTTTTTCGCGTAAATGTCAATTATCCCTAGTGGGAACGTTTCAGGGAGCTCAAAAAATATTTAATTTGCTGAAAACAGCTTGAAATTGCGTCACCGGGAAGCAAAGATATATAGTTTTATTCTAAAACACGTATCCCTTAGGTAGATTTTTGTCAGTTGGTGTTATATAAGAAATGCAAAAATTCTGAAATTTTTGATGTTATATGCGAGCTAGGCGCACGGGCGAGGTGTCAAAAGACGCGTCTCCGCGCGGGCTAGCGAGCTGTGCAGTTTCTGGAATTTATCCAGAACAAAAATCGGGAATTTTGCTGAAAAAACCTGTTTTACGGCCAAAATGTATGTGGAAAACACGAATAACACCACCAAAACGGGACTCGAGTTCGCGGAACGCGCACGGGAGTCCAGGTAAGGCAGGTAAGTATCTATTGAAATTACTAAAAATAGGGAATAATCTGGAATTTTGAAGAAAAATTTAAAAAAGTGTTCCTTAGAGGGAGTTTTAATGAAATTTTTGCAAGTCAAAAAACGAAAAAATGTTTTTCGCGTAAATGTCAATTATCCCTAGTGGGAACGTTTCAGGGAGCTCAAAAAATATTTAATTTGCTGAAAACAGCTTGAAATTGCGTCACCGGGAAGCAAAGATATATAGTTTTATTCTAAAACACGTATCCCTTAGGTAGATTTTTGTCAGTTGGTGTTATATAAGAAATGCAAAAATTCTGAAATTTTTGATGTTATATGCGAGCTAGGCGCACGGGCGAGGTGTCAAAAGACGCGTCTCCGCGCGGGCTAGCGAGCTGTGCAGTTTCTGGAATTTATCCAGAACAAAAATCGGGAATTTTGCTGAAAAAACCTGTTTTACGGCCAAAATGTATGTGGAAAACACGAATAACACCACCAAAACGGGACTCGAGTTCGCGGAACGCGCACGGGAGTCCAGGTAAGGCAGGTAAGTATCTATTGAAATTACTAAAAATAGGGAATAATCTGGAATTTTGAAGAAAAATTTAAAAAAGTGTTCCTTAAAGGGAGTTTTAATGAAATTTTTGCAAGTCAAAAAACGAAAAAATGTTTTTCGCGTAAATGTCAATTATCCCTAGTGGGAACGTTTCAGGGAGCTCAAAAAATATTTAATTTGCTGAAAACAGCTTGAAATTGCGTCACCGGGAAGCAAAGATATATAGTTTTATTCTAAAACACGTATCCCTTAGGTAGATTTTTGTCAGTTGGTGTTATATAAGAAATGCAAAAATTCTGAAATTTTTGATGTTATATGCGAGCTAGGCGCACGGGCGAGGTGTCAAAAGACGCGTCTCCGCGCGGGCTAGCGAGCTGTGCAGTTTCTGGAATTTATCCAGAACAAAAATCGGGAATTTTGCTGAAAAAACCTGTTTTACGGCCAAAATGTATGTGGAAAACACGAATAACACCACCAAAACGGGACTCGAGTTCGCGGAACGCGCACGGGAGTCCAGGTAAGGCAGGTAAGTATCTATTGAAATTACTAAAAATAGGGAATAATCTGGAATTTTGAAGAAAAATTTAAAAAAGTGTTCCTTAGAGGGAGTTTTAATGAAATTTTTGCAAGTCAAAAAACGAAAAAATGTTTTTCGCGTAAATGTCAATTATCCCTAGTGGGAACGTTTCAGGGAGCTCAAAAAATATTTAATTTGCTGAAAACAGCTTGAAATTGCGTCACCGGGAAGCAAAGATATATAGTTTTATTCTAAAACACGTATCCCTTAGGTAGATTTTTGTCAGTTGGTGTTATATAAGAAATGCAAAAATTCTGAAATTTTTGATGTTATATGCGAGCTAGGCGCACGGGCGAGGTGTCAAAAGACGCGTCTCCGCGCGGGCTAGCGAGCTGTGCAGTTTCTGGAATTTATCCAGAACAAAAATCGGGAATTTTGCTGAAAAAACCTGTTTTACGGCCAAAATGTATGTGGAAAACACGAATAACACCACCAAAACGGGACTCGAGTTCGCGGAACGCGCACGGGAGTCCAGGTAAGGCAGGTAAGTATCTATTGAAATTACTAAAAATAGGGAATAATCTGGAATTTTGAAGAAAAATTTAAAAAAGTGTTCCTTAAAGGGAGTTTTAATGAAATTTTTGCAAGTCAAAAAACGAAAAAATGTTTTTCGCGTAAATGTCAATTATCCCTAGTGGGAACGTTTCAGGGAGCTCAAAAAATATTTAATTTGCTGAAAACAGCTTGAAATTGCGTCACCGGGAAGCAAAGATATATAGTTTTATTCTAAAACACGTATCCCTTAGGTAGATTTTTGTCAGTTGGTGTTATATAAGAAATGCAAAAATTCTGAAATTTTTGATGTTATATGCGAGCTAGGCGCACGGGCGAGGTGTCAAAAGACGCGTCTCCGCGCGGGCTAGCGAGCTGTGCAGTTTCTGGAATTTATCCAGAACAAAAATCGGGAATTTTGCTGAAAAAACCTGTTTTACGGCCAAAATGTATGTGGAAAACACGAATAACACCACCAAAACGGGACTCGAGTTCGCGGAACGCGCACGGGAGTCCAGGTAAGGCAGGTAAGTATCTATTGAAATTACTAAAAATAGGGAATAATCTGGAATTTTGAAGAAAAATTTAAAAAAGTGTTCCTTAAAGGGAGTTTTAATGAAATTTTTGCAAGTCAAAAAACGAAAAAATGTTTTTCGCGTAAATGTCAATTATCCCTAGTGGGAACGTTTCAGGGAGCTCAAAAAATATTTAATTTGCTGAAAACAGCTTGAAATTGCGTCACCGGGAAGCAAAGATATATAGTTTTATTCTAAAACACGTATCCCTTAGGTAGATTTTTGTCAGTTGGTGTTATATAAGAAATGCAAAAATTCTGAAATTTTTGATGTTATATGCGAGCTAGGCGCACGGGCGAGGTGTCAAAAGACGCGTCTCCGCGCGGGCTAGCGAGCTGTGCAGTTTCTGGAATTTATCCAGAACAAAAATCGGGAATTTTGCTGAAAAAACCTGTTTTACGGCCAAAATGTATGTGGAAAACACGAATAACACCACCAAAACGGGACTCGAGTTCGCGGAACGCGCACGGGAGTCCAGGTAAGGCAGGTAAGTATCTATTGAAATTACTAAAAATAGGGAATAATCTGGAATTTTGAAGAAAAATTTAAAAAAGTGTTCCTTAGAGGGAGTTTTAATGAAATTTTTGCAAGTCAAAAAACGAAAAAATGTTTTTCGCGTAAATGTCAATTATCCCTAGTGGGAACGTTTCAGGGAGCTCAAAAAATATTTAATTTGCTGAAAACAGCTTGAAATTGCGTCACCGGGAAGCAAAGATATATAGTTTTATTCTAAAACACGTATCCCTTAGGTAGATTTTTGTCAGTTGGTGTTATATAAGAAATGCAAAAATTCTGAAATTTTTGATGTTATATGCGAGCTAGGCGCACGGGCGAGGTGTCAAAAGACGCGTCTCCGCGCGGGCTAGCGAGCTGTGCAGTTTCTGGAATTTATCCAGAACAAAAATCGGGAATTTTGCTGAAAAAACCTGTTTTACGGCCAAAATGTATGTGGAAAACACGAATAACACCACCAAAACGGGACTCGAGTTCGCGGAACGCGCACGGGAGTCCAGGTAAGGCAGGTAAGTATCTATTGAAATTACTAAAAATAGGGAATAATCTGGAATTTTGAAGAAAAATTTAAAAAAGTGTTCCTTAAAGGGAGTTTTAATGAAATTTTTGCAAGTCAAAAAACGAAAAAATGTTTTTCGCGTAAATGTCAATTATCCCTAGTGGGAACGTTTCAGGGAGCTCAAAAAATATTTAATTTGCTGAAAACAGCTTGAAATTGCGTCACCGGGAAGCAAAGATATATAGTTTTATTCTAAAACACGTATCCCTTAGGTAGATTTTTGTCAGTTGGTGTTATATAAGAAATGCAAAAATTCTGAAATTTTTGATGTTATATGCGAGCTAGGCGCACGGGCGAGGTGTCAAAAGACGCGTCTCCGCGCGGGCTAGCGAGCTGTGCAGTTTCTGGAATTTATCCAGAACAAAAATCGGGAATTTTGCTGAAAAAACCTGTTTTACGGCCAAAATGTATGTGGAAAACACGAATAACACCACCAAAACGGGACTCGAGTTCGCGGAACGCGCACGGGAGTCCAGGTAAGGCAGGTAAGTATCTATTGAAATTACTAAAAATAGGGAATAATCT